>OX438908.1:17500000-18750000 GCA_949316265.1 Diarsia mendica | reverse complement strand
TGCTTTCGAGGTCAAGAATGTCGATAACGCCTGAAGGAATGCTGGCTTATTTTGTAAAAAAAAAAGGCCGTTGGCCGTATGCAGTATGTAGACTTTGACCCTAGATAGATATAATTATTTATTTTAAATTTGTATGCTTTTTAGGTTTAATCATTTTGTGTTTCGTTTTTTTTATGTATTTTTTTTATCATATTTGTTGAAATTCAAAATTATGAGCATTGGCCCGTAAGTTATCTGGGAGTGGTCTCTCCCCAAATGATTCAACTAAATCTTTCAATCTTGCCGATGTTTGCCTATATCTTGGCCGACTAGTTGTGTGTGATCCACGAGACAAAATTTGCTCCAGTTTCAGTTCTGTCAGGCTTTGCTGCCGACGAAGTTCATCCAAAAACTTCCATATAGATGGGTGATGAGATGAGCCGATAGAAGTGACTAGAATCCCCTGTGAGAGCCTTCAACGGAGTTGTTCGTTCGGGGAATTTCCTGAAGAACTGCATCAAAAGTATTCCACAGATCAATAGGAAATCTAGGAGCTCGCCTGCCCCGTCTTTCCAACCTTCCGATCCAGTTATCTTCAAAATAATCAATGCCTTGTCGGAGGAGGCCAGAATGCACAATATAAAACAGATTTGAGCAGTTCGTCAAAAGCGTTGATAACTGGTTCTGATGGAATACGATAAAGCACATAATTTATTTATTTATTAATAACCAACTTATATTTACAGTGACACCACACATACAAGTTATAGGTTGAACAAAAAACAAAAAACTTAGAAATAAAAAATAATAATAACAAAACTAAGAAAAAAAAACATTATTACAATAAAAATTAACAAAACATTCTAGTGGCAAAAGTTGAAATCAAATAAAAATTACCAAAAAAATTGTTAAACCCGAGGAGATAGTACTGGGAGTGGCAATGGACTCCAGGTATCGAGAAGCAGTGTTAAGGAGACTTAGTTCCGTACTTGCAAAAATATCTAATGACTCGTCATACATTAAAATGTTTATGTGGGTAAGGGCTAGAAATAGTGGGCTAGTCTTAAGAGTTACGGTGCTTGTTTGAGGAATCGAAAAAAGAGGACGTTGGCGTGGGCGAAGAGAGTGCCGGATAGGTAGTGGGATGTTAAAAGAGATGTACTGTAACAGCAGGGAATTAAAATGGGAACCACGAACTAAGCAGATGACATATTTAACTAGAGCAAGATTTCTCCTGACTTCTAAGCTCTGGTATGTCACCATACCTAGCACGAATGGCGTAGGGTAAATTATATGGGTAAAAGCCAAATAATTTGAGTTAGAGGTAGCGAATAAAAGACTTCTGGACCTTCTCAATTACTAGTTTATAGATTTTTTCATGAGGGTTCCAGATTACACTATTGGTTTCGAGTAAACTGCGTACGAAGGAGTTGTAGATGAGGTTTATGGCTGGTCAATTATTAAAAAAAAAAACTAAATGTGGCACTCGGAGACTGCCGCGGTAAAGCTATTGCATGGCATATTTTTTACAACAGCAAATAATTAATTATTTAATTTGACAACCTCAGTTGGTAACCTTGTTTTTTTCCGTAACCATAGCAACCTGGTTGAATACTGAATCTTGAATATTTTCGTTAGGGAATTTCTGAATTCGCTCTCCACGCTCAAGGCCCGCGATAGAAGCTATGCAATAGCTTAAAAATTAACTTGTCGTAAAACAAAACCTAAGTTTTTACGGGACTTGTTGCATATTTGTATTATATTACTATGTTGGTTAAATGTGAGGTGTGGGTCAAAATTAGTACCAATATCGCGTACGGCATTAACTCGTTTCAGGGGCTCATTGTTTAATATGTAAATATTGAGGATAGGTTGTGTGACTTTAGAAAAGGTCATGATCGCACATTTGCTAATATTCAAGTTGAGGTTGTTTATAGTGCTCCAATGGTGGATGCTGTCTATGTCTTGTTGAAGTGTGACTGTATCGCTAAGATTAGATATGGGAAGCGCAACTTTGACATCATCGGCATACATTAAAACTGTGGAGTGCTTTACACACTTGGGCAGGTCATTTACAACAATAAGAAAATACAGGGGACTTAGGTTAGTACTAGGCCAAGGTACTAACCTCCAAGCATTCCGAATTGGCATTTTCAAAAATAACATAATATTGTTTGCGATTGTATAGGTAATTTGCGAAGAATTTAAGTGTTGCCGCAGAGAAACCAGCCAAAGCCAATTTACTCAAAAGTATATCATTGTCAACCCGGTCAAAAGCCTTCTGAAAATCAAAATAAGTGACATCCACCTGCTTTCTGTCGTCAATATTTTTGGCTAAGAATGTCGTAACGTTGAGTAAATTAGACGTGGTTGAACGATTTGGAAGAAATCCGTGCTGTTCCTCCGCAAACCACCGTTGCAGTTTGGAAAATACTTTTTTTAAAAGTACCGCTTGAAACACTTTTCCAAATATGGATAAAACAGCTATGGGTCTGTAATTTTTTATATCACTTTTTGGGCCACTCTTATGAACCGGGATAACTTTAGATGTTTTCCATTCTGTTGGGAATGTATTTGACTCAACTGATAATTCAATTCAATTTATTCACAAACAATTCACATTGTATTTGAAATCATAAAAATAATAATAAAAAATAATAATAAAACACATTCATAAGTCATAATTAAACATTAACAACAAAAATTACAATACCTACACATAAAATACAAATTTAAATCATAATTGAAACAAAAAATAATCAAAAATACAAAATAATTAAATTATTAGATTGTTGTAAAATTCATGTCAGCTTTATACAAATAGTCATTTTAAAATTAAAAACTGACAAACACAAAGGACAAATTATATCAGTTGGCGCATTATCATAATTGTATTATATACCTTAATATTACATATCGTCAACGGAGTAGAGACATTTATCCAGTAGGAATGCTTGAAGCTTTGATTTAAATGAAGACGTATAGATTAAGCTTTTTAATTCTAATGGTACCCTATTGAATAATTGCACTGCTTGATATTGTGAACTATGTTTCACAATGTTAAAATGAGGACTTATCTTATTTTTCAAATCTTTCCTACGTGTACTCTCCCTGACTAGTCTTTCCTCATGCGTCTCATATTCATGTATGTACTTTTTTAAATTAATCAGAAGTACAAGAATGTAGAGACTTAGAGACTGGTAACTGTAAGAATTTTTAAGTCTAAGAAATGCGGACGACAACTCTCTCTTTGTGAGATACGGACAATGGTACGTATAGCTCTTTTGTGAAGGACAAAAGCTCGTTTACAGTTATAATTATAGCTGTTTCCCCAGAATTGTATACTGTATCTTAATTTGGATTCAATTAGTGCGTGGTTTACGATTTTTAAGTGTTCAATGTCAATTTCGTCTCTATATAAGGGTTCTTAAAGCATAACATGTGGATGATATAGATATGCATCAATGGCGGCTAATTATTTTTCCAGTTTAATGGGTCATCTATGTGTACTCCCAGGAATTTAGTTTCTTTCACGAGTTCAATATTACCATCATTTAGTAGTATTGTCATAGTGTCATTATTTCGGGCAGTTGTTTTAAATAAAATTCCTTAGTATTTGCACTTTGCAATTGGCGAATATGCAATGCGAAATCAGGGGTGTAGTGTGTACTCAGTTTACCCAAAAACCATGAAAACGACACCCATGACGGACGAACCTAAAATTTTCCTAGCCACCACCTTGGATTTTAATTTTGGTCTCATTATCGTAATCAGCGACCCCAAAAACCATGAAAACGACACCCATGACGGAAAAACCAAAAATTTTCGTCGACGCCATCTTGGATTTTTATTTTGGCTTAATTTTCGTAATCAGCGACCCCAAAAACCATGAAAACGACACCCATGACGGAAAAACCAAAAAAAAATCCTGGCTGCCATCTTGGATTTTCATTTTGAACTCATTTTCGTAATTAGCGACCCCAAAAACCATGAAAACGACACCCATGACGGCAAACCCAAAAATTTTCCTGGCCGCCATCTTGGATTTTCCTTTTGGCTTCATTTTCGTAATCAGCGACCCCGGAAACCATGAAAACGACACCCATGACGGAATAACCAAAATTTTTGTCGGCGCCATCTTGATTTTCATTTTGACCTCATTTTCGTAATCAGCGACACCAAAAACCATGAAAACGACACCCATGACGGCAAACCCAAAAAATTTCCTGGCCGCCATCTTGGATTTTCCTTTTGGCTTCATTTTCGTAATCAGCGACACCAAAAACCATGAAAACGACACCCATGACGGAAAAACCAAAAATTTTCCTGGCCGCCATCTTGGATTTTCATTTTGGCTTCATTTTCGTAATCAGCGACCCCGAAAACCATCAAAACGACACCCATGACGGAAGAACTAAAAATTTTCTAGCAGACGAATTGAGAACCTCCTTTTTTTAAGTCGGTTAATGAGATTTACCGTCTATCATCAGTTCAACCTAATAGCCTGAAAGAATACAACTATCGATCCATAAGTACGTATAATTTTGAAGGAATTTTCTTTCAAGTCCTGACCGTTGAGGAGTTGCACCTTCCGTCATCAGCGCAGCGCCGCCACATGAAATTATGATTATCAGACGCAAATACTTGAACAGCTTCTGAAAATGTATGGAAAACGTTATGTGCGCCTATGATATTCGAGGGTTGCCCTCAATTTCTCAGAGTTCCCATCATCAGAAACTGACTTGGTGCAATGGGACCGCCTCGGGAGTATACCCTTTCCAAAACAAAAAGAATTTTGAAAATCAGTCCACAATTGACGGAGATATTCGCGGACATACAAACACGAATAGAGAACCTCCTCTTTTTTGGAGGTCGGTTAAAAATATATATCGAAGTACAATCGACAACAACAAACGATCGTGAAATTCGACTTCGATCTGAAGATGAAAAAAATTTTAGCAATCTTTACAAACTAGCAAAATAAACATGTTTGATCAAAATTAATAAGTGTATCAAATTGTGGTAATCGGTGTACAATCTCGAAAATATATGCACGAAAAACACGGGAGCGTTTGTGACACAAAGCGATACGTCCGTCCTCTGGCAGTGGCCGATTCGTACTGGCGAGATAGAGTTTGCGCGGTCGATAATATAGTTAACTTTAGATTCAATTTACGAAATGAAATTATAGTTTATTGATAAAATAAAAATACGATTCTATTAGAAGGTTACCTTAAAATTAATACGTAGTTTTTAAATTTTCTTTAACGTGATTCTAAGGTATAGAAAAAAAATCTTATTTGTCGAGACATTTTGTAAAAATTGCGATGTTTTAAAATTTTTTTTCTGCTATATTTTGTATTGAAGTCGAAAATGTGGCAAACTGGTCCCCTAGTAGACCATACGGTGATGTTATTTATATTTTTTTTAATGTTTAAAATCGTTTGTAGTGTTATGTTCGGCTAAGCCAAACGTAACTCGATCGGTATTTGTGCGGAAAAGGGCTTTTGAATACGGGTGATTGTCATTAATATAAACATTATTTTGAAAATTCTTCAAACCCATCCACCTGAAAAAGAACTCGTCTCTTATAATAGCCAAAAGGAAGCTTCAAATTCTTCATAGATTTCCCACACCAAGCGATCAAAATTGATCAAAATGAGATGATTTTGTGGAAGGAGCCTTAAAGAGTCGTTTTGAATGTACCTAGACCTAGAACTTAATTATCTGATTTTGTAGGGACTCTTTCGGTTAGCTCACTCTTCAAAGTTAAGAAAATTATTGAAAAAATAAAACCGAATTACTGTTTAATATACTAGACAGGTAAATTCCCGAGCGGGAAACCCCATAAAACATCGAATTGTAGGACACAAGGGTGTCAAGGGTATTCCCCAAAATATATGAACTACATTCTGCACTAGGTCCATACTATTGAGGGCTTCCCCATGAATGAAAAGGGTTGCCAACTCAAAAGTGTAAAATCGGTAGAAAAATCGGGTATTTCGGTATTTCGGTAGAACAGAGCCCATATCGGTAGAAATACCGAAAAATCGGTAGGTTCGAGACCACTGCTGGCGAGATAGAGTTTGCGCGGTCGATAATATAGTTAACTTTGGATTCAATTTACGAAATGAAATTATAGATTATTGATAAAATAAAAATACGATTCTATTAGAAGGTTACCTTAAAATTAATACGTAGTTTTTGAATTTTCTCTAAAGTGATTCTAAGGTATAGAAAAAAAATCTTATTTGTCGAGACATTATGTAAAAATTGCGATGTTTTAACATTTTTTTTCTGCTATTTTTTGTATTGAAGTCGAAAATCTGACTTCTTGGTACTCCAGTAGACCATATGGTGATGTTATTTATATTTTTTTAATGTTTAGAATCGTTTGTAGTGTTATGTTCGGCTAAGCCAAACTTAACTCGATCGGTATTTTTGCGGAAAAGGGCTTTTGAATACGAGTGATTGCCATTAATATAAACATTATTTTGAAAATTCTTGTCCACTGTCCACCAGAAAAAGAACTCGTCTCTTATAATAGCCAAAAGGAAGCTTCAAATTCTTCATAGATTTCCCACACCAACCGATCAAAGTTGATCAAAATGAGATGATTTCGTGGAAGGAGCCTTAAAATATTCTAAAGCTGTGACATTCCGACTCTGAAAGATTTAAATGTTCCACACGTGTGGTTCGGCGTGGTGACTTTCGGAATGACGTATTGCACTCGTAGTTTCGTTCTTCTTCCGTCCTTCTGACATTCAAAAGTGCCTGTAAGGGCTTAATTGAAATAAAATATTTGAGTTTGAGTTTGTTCTTTCGGATAACATCGTAGACTGAACACAGGTATCTACGTATTATTATTCCTCACATTATATTAAACTTGTACCCAGTTTCCACCCAAGCCTACTATTTCTCAGCACACATACCTGTAGCCTTTGACCTTCAATCATGGACATGTTTTATTGAAAATTCCATGACGGCCATCCGTGAGGTAATCTGAACACAAAATCTGTAGGGACAGAAGGTCAATTCCATACAGACAACAAACAGGAGCACGACATTTGCCGTCAATTTAAAGAACCTTTGTAGTGTCCGATCGAAGGTTTATTTCTGGCCGAATTCAATTAATCGATTGTCCCCAAGACCCTCGGCCGAAACTTAATGTTTAAGAACCCTAGGCAATTCAGTTCAAGTTCTAAAGAACGTTGCGATTTAATATAAGACGTAGTGACAAAATCTGAAAAGATTATGCTTATAATTATTGATTGGAAATGTGGAGAAGATGCGTACAAGGCTACTAACAAAAGGTAGAAGGTATTAACCTTGTGTTAGGCAGATGTGAGTGGCAACACCGGGAGGGGACACCCTAGAAAAACATAAAATGACCTTATTAGTGAGGTTTTCCAGAAAAGGACAGGTGTTTAGTACTCGCAACCAAGGCGTGGACGACGAACAAGGAGTATGTTAGGTTATCGATACGCTTCACGTACACTTTTCACTTGTGTATGGAGCTGAACTTCTGTACTTCCCTACCTATTATCTGATTTAAGCTTGACTAGTTCCACGGCATGTAGTTCCATGGGGTTGACATGGTCCACAAGAGCCGTGAGACGTAACCTTGTTGACAAAAATGGAGGCAATATGTTTCTGTTTGATGTGGCCGCTTTATCCATTGCCGGTTACATACTAATATTTTAATACGATACTAACTCTGTCTGTTCTTTTTTGATAGCTTGACAGGTGGACGGACCAGGTGATAGTCGATTTTATGACATAGCATAACATCACGAGTGTAATCCTTGAGGGTTTAGGCAGACATTTAAGATTGGCCGCAACTCGCACTTTTAGGTAAACCAAAAATTCGGCATAGGCCAATCTTATCCAATCAGTGTAAGCATTTGTCAGTTATCGTGGAGAACTTATATCTCAAGGAGCTCAACTACTACCGCCATATTACAAAACGTAGTTAAACCTGGTTTAACTTAGACTTGGTTTATCTCGCATGACGTCGCACTTCAATAACATTCAAAAGAAAGTGACAGCATGCGAGATAAACCAGGTCTAAGTTAAACCAGGTTTAACTACGTTTTGTAATATGGTGGCTAAAGTCTATTACAGCAACTATTGTCTTTCAGCAGTTTATAGATATTTTAGTCTTCAATTAAAACCAGAAAAGTTATTATTTTAAAACAAAGTAGAATCGAGATGGATATCTTAAATTTTCAGCAGTCATTTTCAGAATAAACGCCGTAGTGGTATGGTGAAACCAATTATTGACTTGATGGAAACAAAGTGCATTTTATATGGTATTACTACGTTTTTTCAGAAACCGTTTTATTATAGAAAAACTATATTTAAAGCTGGTTGACGCTGAAACATATCCCAACTTACTATGTTATTATTTGGTATTATTGTTCTATGCTGCATTATGTATGTGTGTGTTTTTTTAGTATGTGTTCGGTTACTTTTCAACAAGCTTTTATTTAACTTGCAATGTTCGTCATGTATTTATTTTTTTGTTTAGATCAAATCTTGAAAACTGAATTTTGTTATCCCCAAACGATTGAGCTGAAATTTTGCATACATTTTTAGTTTGAATGACAATGCATAGTTAGCTAGACTGCGGCGAAGCCCAAAAGGAGGGTTATGTTTATGTATTTTTCTCAAACATGCTTGGAAATTTGAGCATTATTTTGACAACCTTCTTCGAGATAAATCGAAATTGCTGTACTGGCCAGATACATGCGACCAGCGGCCGGCAAAAGTTGTATGAAAATCCATATCTGTCGTGTTTAGCGGCCAAATAAATTACATACTAAACTCATATCTGTCGTGTTATTTAAAAATGGAACGATCTTTTACTCTCAACCATAGCAACCAAGGAGGTGACTTATTAAAGGTTTTATTTAAATTTTGAATTGGCTGAACTCTTCAACGCGTGAAAAATTATTGTTGTTTATGTGATTTTGAAAAGTAAGTTTTAATTTCCTCGCATTATTTGAGAAAAGTACTAAACAAGCCTTGGCCACAACTAGGCATTGATGGAGTTACGTATGTGTGCCTCGGCTTCGCCTCGGCCCACATTTACACGTTTGTCCATCAATGCCTCTGTTGCTGGCCGCTGCAGTAATGTACTATTTTTAAATTTCGAATTGGCTGAACTCTTCAACGCGTGAAAAATTATTGTTGTTTATGTGATTTTGAAAAGTAAGTTTTAATTTCCTCGCATTATTTGAGAAAAGTACTATACAAGCCTTGGCCACAACTAGGCATTGATGGACTTACGTATGTGTGCCTCGGCATCGCCTCGGCCCACATTTACACGTTCGTCCATCAATGCCTCTGTTGCTGGCCGCTGCAGTAATGTACTATTTTATCATTTGGCCGTAGTCGGTCTCCATTCTGACCGAATGCAGTTGAATAGCAGTATTTTACATGGACCGACTGCCCATTTTACCTCCACAACGCAATTAGTTTTGCGTAATACAATACCCCTTGGTAAGATTGGGTGTCAGACTCTAAGGTCACTGACTACCTGTCACTTTTGTCTAGTAATCATGCTAGTACCTACGACGAGTGTCCATGGAGTTCAAAAGTACCGGTTATGGTCCAATAGATACAAATATGTACTTTGAGTTTGTACAACGCGTGCATTTTTCTAGACGCAAGTCGCATTGCCTCTGGCCGTAAACGGAGGCTTATGCAGCTCAAATGCAACTATTTACTGTATCCTCTCAAATCCAAGAAGTGGATCAAATACCATCTGTTTGGCTACGATATGATTTCTAAAGCTTCCCCATCTCGAAACGGGTTCAATAATATTTACATTCTATTTTATTTTATTTTAAAACTCTTCGGAAAGAAGTCTCTACGAAAACTCTAAGCGTATTCTAAAGAATTTGAGATTACTTTGAAATGTTGAACAGGTTTAAACCGATCGATAGCTGAGCTATATCGTGGATTTAAGGATTTGAACTGCTTGCAAGAGGTATTGCTGAACATGAAGATCCGGATTCGATACTCGGGCAGGGTTAAGTATTTTTGTTTTTTTTTTTATTAGGAATTTCTTAGTAGCGCTTAGCGCGATTGCTGAGCGTAAGGTCCCGAGTTAGATTCTCAGGTAAAGCAAACTAGGATTTCGTGGGTCTTAATTTGGGTCCGGTTGATGGCAATACGTTCACCCCCATTTATATAGGCCTTAAAACATAACTGTCGAAATGTGGGTGTCCTATTAGAGTCTCAAACCTCTGCCTTACCCTTGTGGGGATAATGCGGGATGTTACGTAATGAATTTTTTAGTAGCATCCTGTGTTTCATAGGAATAGGTTCACGCCCACGTTCATACAACTGTGCCTCCTTTCTAGGATTACACGCGAGTTGCATGATGAAAAGTTTCTAAGTCTCTATAAATGCCACATCCCACGTGTTTTTGTGACTAATCAACCATCTGGTTGCATCTCGCTTACATAACAAACGATATTTAAAACCCCTCTTATGTCAATTGAAACTTTATAACTTCAAACTACCAAGCCTTTCAGCTATTTAAGGTGGCTAACAGAGTATTACTGTCAGTGGCCCATAGGCGGCAGAAATAAAAAAAACTGCCCAAGTGCAAGTCGGACTTGCGCATGAAGGGTTCCGTACCATGACTTCTTATAGGTTTTCCTGTAATCTATACGTGTTGAACTAATTTCTGTATTTTTTCAGAATTTTAGGACCGGAGATAAGGGGGGGGGGGGGGGGGATGGTCGGACAGACAGACAGACAGACGTTTTTTTCCTTTTGAGGTACGGAACCCTAAAAAGGAGCAATATAAATAAATGTTATGTTGTTTGTTATAAAAACTCTGACACCAAGCCTAACCAGACACAAGATAAAGAAGAAAAGATTAGCTGTAAAAGGATTGCAGTTGCAACAAAAATACCCTTTGCAAATCAATTTAAAACTTCATACCACTCACCCGAAACCAATAGACAAACACCAGCGCGACTGTCTAAATAAACAACTGAATATTAATGTCAAAAGTTATATGCATTTCGAATTTCGAAACAAAAACAATATGGCCGGTGCGATACCGCGGGAAAATTTTACCGCCACGTTTTTCCACGGAACGGGGAATTAAAAGAAAATATAGTCTGTCAAACGCTTGTCATTCGATACGCTGGTTTAGCGAACGTATGGAAATTGAGCTCGAATTTTAAATAGACTGGTGGTTTTTGAGCTAGTCGATTGAACTGACGTTTTAAAGTTAGTACTTGTTAATGCTGAAAGTTTAACAGCGTCGTCGGACGTTTGATGACTCTTTGCTCTTTGCTATCATGGTAGAGGTGTACCTAACAGTACATCCATAAATGTATTTTTATAAAAGTTGTTAGGAACTTTCTGACCCGCTTTTCTAAATGTCGTAGATACCAATGAAATCTAAAGGAAATGAGGTAATTATTGTTATTTTTACCCACGACGGAACGGAGCAGGTATATACAATGTATATAAAAAAAAGCCTAGCCTAGCGTAGCCTGAAATAAATGTTTATCATTATTATTATTTATTAAGAAGAAGAAGATATGCGTTTAGGGTGAGAGATGTTTGTGTGTGCGTTTTTTAATGTTCCACCATGGTTCCACCCTATCTTCTAAACTAATGATCCGATTTTGATGCGGTTTTCAATAACGGGTTTGTGTTCGATGAGTTCATGTTCCTATGTGTCATGGCTGTAACTCACAAGGGGGCGCCACAATATTAGTGCAAAACAATCTATACTAATATTATAAAGCTGAAGAGTTTGTTTGTTTGTTTGAACGCGATAAACTCTGGAACTACTGGTTGGATTTGAAAAATTCTTTTTGTGTTGGATAGTTCATTTATCGAGGAAGGTTATAGGCTATATAACATCACGCTACTACCAATAGGAGCGGAGCATAAATGAGAAATGTTGCAAAAACGGGAAAAGAAAATTCCTTTCTGAGAGCTTCCGTTGCGTGCGCTGCGAAAACGGTTTAAGTTACGAGAATATCATGTATGAAGTAATTATTCGTCTTTAAAAGTTCTAAACTGTCTATCTTTTAAGATTGACTCACTGTAACCATTTTTTATTATTAAAATGATAGGTTAAAAAGAATTATTTTTTGCGAAGCTTATTTAACCCATACGGTACCTATTAATCTATATCTAAATAAATGTGTTCGTTAGAACGGAAATTTAATATAGAATATTTGTGCTCTTTACTCTATACAGTTTAAACAAATATCTTAGAAGATATCGCAATGTAAAAATACCCGCGCGGAAAAATAATTACGCGGGTTGCGTCGCAATGTAGGTACACACGGCTACACATCAAGCTATACAAAACCAGTATAATCTGATCGTTCATTGTGCGAAAAGATCTAGTAAAGTGAGGCCAAGATTAACTGGTTTTGTATAGCTTGATGTGTAGCCGTGTGTACGGGGGATTCTGGCTGGCCTCCGGGAAATTCAAATTCAAAATATTCACTGCATCATAATGTTTACAAGTACAGAGTGTTATAGTATATTTAACAGTAAGAGATAGATTTTATAGTAATTCACACTTTAATATAATCTAAGCTAATCTAAACCATCTAAACTATTGTAATAAAGAGGAAAGATACGATTTTTTGTTTGTTACGATTTAGCTTAATTAATGTCGGATAGTCGATACATCGAGAAAGGTTATAGCTATATTTATGTGACGCAGACGAAGTTGCGCGGGTCAGCTAGTGTTGCAATATAATCAAAACTTAATGCATGTTCTCAAATAATAAAAATTACGTCTATAACTCACTAGAGGGCGCTACAATATTAGTGCAAAATAATATTGCAATAATATTAAAACGAATTGTCCGATTTCAATGCGGTTTTCATCAGCAATGGGTTCGTAGTTGATTGGTGCACATGGTCTAAGTTAAGTCTTATGATATTAACTCACTAGGGGGCGCTGCTATATTAGTGTGAAACGATTATTATATATTGCAATATTATTAAAATTAAAACGTGTTGTCTGATTTCATTTCAATGCGGATTTCAGGAATGAGTTCGTGGGTGACGAGCTTTCCTATAATTCGTATAATTATGCTCTCTAAAAAGTCTGAAATAAAATTAAGCAAAATTAAAAATATTGGTAAAAACCCACGACGGTAAAAATCTAATTGAAAAAGAATAAAATAACTTTAATGAATATCGATGTTTACAGCTTTTCCTAACGTGTCTGTTTCTCGAAGATATACTTAGATGTAGCAATAATAATTTTCCCATAATACATAACTAAGAAATATCCCGACGGGACCCGTAGCTCCGACGGGAGGACATTGAATCCTAGATTGTGCTATTTTTCAAGAACTTGAAACCGCAAGACAAAACAGACCTTATACTACAAACAAAATATCATACTTTGATCACCAACTTATCTACAAAACATGCTGATGACTCGATCTTATGATTGCAGCACTAAAAAAAGTCATATCAGCTATCATTGAAACTTAACGAGGGTACATCGATATCTGCCGATACCCTAATATCAAAAAGCTTGTATCTCCACAATGATCTCATTGCATCTGATTTGCGGCGGCAACTGCGGTCGTGTCGCTAAATGACATGCCTAATGATACTCAACATTATGGAAACCGACATAGAATCTAATTTCCATTCCTATGTGTGTAATAAGCTAGAAAAAAAATTCAAAGAGTGTTTACTCTCTTAGCTAACGAGTCTCGGAAAAGTTCCATTTTCAAACACACCTATGTGTGTATAATCCGACTAATTCAAAAAGTTTGACGCTTAAGTTGCGTGGGAATGGTAAGGGAAGGTTTTGAACTCGGTCGTGTAATACTACGGTACAGCATGAAGGTGCAAGCGTTTCGTATATTTTATACCAGTGCGCAACGATTCGTCGGTAGGGGTGGGCGCTTCGCTCCCGAAATTTCCCGATTTTCCGATCGTGTGTGAACTTTAGTGATTGCGGATTTGTCTGTGAACGTGTTAAGTTTTTTTTTGGTTTTGGCAAAGGGATGTTAGTTGCTGCCTAATATAATATCAGTGTAAGTAGTTTCAAGCTGTTTTAAATGTTAAAACTTAGTTTTTAATTTAGAATTACGGAATTGAATTCAACTTTTTTTTCTGTGAAAAATAAAGAAGTCTTTAATAATTTATGGTTTTCAACACTTAGAAGCGTACCGTGGAAGTTTAAAAAGAAAAGTTGAAGCCATTTCAGACATTTCTTCAGACCAATTTAATAAAAATACATAGAAATAATCAGAAATAGCTACTTAATGAAACTTTTTGATATGAATGCGATTTACGGTAATGTCGGCACGGTACCTAATTGAGTTTCAGAGAACCTTCTATTTAGTTCTCTTTCACGGCAATATTTCTTTTAAGCCCACTTACTTATAAGCAATTATTAATAAATGTAATTTTCTTGAGTGCTTAGACTATTTTTGAAGAAAACCCAAGTTATTTGAAGATTAATTTGCTTTCATATTTCGGTTACTTACCTAGTATTCGAATGGATGAATAGAAAAATATATTTGATTAGGAATATTGAAGAAGCTTAAGATGTACCTATAAATTATTTGAGTTGTTGTTGATAATAAATTAGCTTTCAATATACTCTATCACTAATAAATAAGATTATTAAAAAATATTATATGTAACGAACCAAAAATATTTCATCGACTGGCTTGATCAATGGAAAGTTTTGATTTGGAATTGAGGGTACTTTTTCAGTTAGAAAACTAGTTTTTGCTCGCAACTTCATTCGTGCCAAAGAAATATGTGGCAGTCGCCAATAGTGTAGTTCTATGGTGGTACAGCCCAAGTAACACATTTTGCGACAAAAGGCTTGCATATAGAATATTTTTGGAAACTTTAGTAATAAAATCCACCGTAATTAAGTTCTATAAAGGTGGTTAGAACCGATAAGCAACCTGTATGTTACCAAAGGGAGAAAAATTGCAACTTATTTATAGATGCAAAAGCGATGCATAAGAGTTCGAATTGTTACCCTGAGTGGCACTAGGAACTAACGGTGCAAATGCGCGCCGTAAATGAATGATTGAACGTTAGAGCGATACAGTTCATTCTTTGAGTGACAAATAAGATCACAAGTTCTTATTTTCGGTGGAGATAAACAACAACGGCTGTGTGTTGTGTGACAGCTTATAATTGGATTGTAGCATCTATTTTGCGAGTATTCAAAACTTATCCCCCTTATTAATAAAAAAAAGTTAAGCCTGCTTAAACTTACGCTTGGTTTATCTCGCATGCCGTCCCTTTCATTTGAATATTTTTGAAGTGAGACGGCATGCGAGATAAACCAAGCGTAAGTTTAAGCAGGCTTAACTTTTTTTTATTAATAAGGCCGTATGTGTTTAACGCAGGATAACCATCATGGAGCCCTTGCAAATGGTTTTTTATTGTG
Organism: Diarsia mendica; assembly: GCA_949316265.1. NCBI lineage: Eukaryota > Metazoa > Arthropoda > Insecta > Lepidoptera > Noctuidae > Diarsia > Diarsia mendica. The sequence continues at coordinate 18,734,582 of OX438908.1, read as the reverse complement.
AAACCATGGTATATTTACTAAGTAAATTTTGATGCGCCTTCGATCTAATCAAGAATTAGCAAAAAATATGCGGTGATCAAATAAATAAGATAATACTTCATAAAAATTTGGTTGTTAAAAACCTAACATTATGGTTTCACAAAAAAGTATAATGTCAAACTACATCAGAAACAGTTATCAAAACTCATTTTATTGTATGTTAGTGTAATAAAATACCATTCAACAAGATACTTTTAAAGGACTCCATTTTTAAAAATGGCTATTTAAAATAGAACTTGCAGTTCATTTTTACACTCATTTGTTGCCCTAATATAAGAGCTCTTAGGTCCAAAAATCCCTCATTAGTACCTAGTAGTGATTATTTTCACTTAACAGGTCTCGTTGCCTTTGCGTTGAATTGGGGATCCTCAAGACGGGTACAAAACCCATTTAGGAAGGTAAATAAAGTAAAATTTACTTAAATTGTAAATGTTGGCTGGAATTCTCGACTTTTTAATTCGATGCCTGATTTCCTGATAGTTTGCAAATTTTCATTTTTCATTTATACAAGAGACATCCAGAAGGGTTACTCATAAAAATGAGCTGATCATGCCTTGCCTACCAGTCTGTGATTTACACCCTGTATAACATAAGTAGATTAAAAAAATTACAAAGTGAACTAGTGATTTCTTAACTGTTTCATAAACTATTCAATTACCTAAAATGTAGGAAATTTACTTAAATACAAATCATACTCTATTTAAATTTAATAATATGTACGGAACCTGTGAGTGTTAGAACTGTAAGATCTTAAGTGGTTCTAAATGAGAGAAAATTGTTGCTTAAGGTTTTCAAGAACCATCTTTTGGAATCGATCTACGCGTTACAGTGGCATAATAGAGTATATTAGACCTTACGAAGGCAATTACACTTGGTTCCAAATGAGCTGCAATAATAACTCTTGAGCCACTACAGGTGATAAGTAACTTATATATACTACTTATTTGGTACTAAAGGTGCTAAATAAGGAAAAATTACCACCTATTAAGGTACGGTTCTTAATGGGAGATTTTAAGATGTCTTAAGCTTCTTTGAGTTCTAAAAGATTGAAAATTGAAACCTTTATGCGTCTATAACTAATAAATTCGGCCTAGTGCCACCATAAGTTATAAAGCAGAAACAAAAATCACTCAAAAGCAACTGTTAGTGATATGAGTTACTCATATGCAAATTCGAGCGCAGTTTGCATCTATAAGTAAAGTCTGAAAAAAGTTTGAATTCTTAGCAGATTTGGTTGAGTAACAAGAAAGTTTTTACTCCTTCGGCAACTGGTTGCGAAACTGCAAAGGTAAAATATTATAGGTGCGTATCAAGAATCGACATTCGTCTTTGGCAACTGGTTGAGTAAAAAGAATATCCAATATTTTTAAGCAACTGGTTGCCAAACTCAGTTGCCATCACGGCCGGAGGGGTAATACCGTACACTCTTGCATCACTTAAATGCTACCTACAGTTGCAGAATAAGTTCCAAAATACACTAACGTGCTACTTGGGGTAGTTTCGGAGATTTTATTTTACATGCAAACTTAGAACCTTTAACCTTTTAACCTTTACTTAAAAGTTGTGCTTAAGTTAAAGAAAACTTAGAACCTTAATTTCTTTAATACGCATATGTCCAGTTAAACATTGGAGATTTTGGAAAAGGATTACCTATCAGCCTTTTAGTGGACTTGTTCTTCTTGTTCAGCGTTCATTTTAGTAGGTGAATGAGTAGGTGATATAATTATGTAAGTAGTGACATATTATAAAACAAAGTCCTCCGCCGCGTCTGTCGGTCTGTTCGCGATAAACTCAAAAACTACTGCAGCGATTTACATGCTGTTTTCGGCAATGGATAGAGTGGTTCTTGAGGAAGGGTTTACAATTTATTTTTCGGAATTCAACCCCTAAAGAGGAAAGTTCCCCAAATAGGGGATGAAAGTTTGTTGGGATATTTTTCGACATCCACGCGGGCGAAGCCGTGGGCAAAAACTAGTACTGCTGGAAAACTTGAAACCAGGAAGCCTGAGAAATATTTCTCGACGGCATGTAATGCCAAGTCAGAAGCTCATGGGCGGCAAGAAAACTCTGAAAGCTGGTTAAAGACATGAAGGTTGATGTTCCAGGGTAGCCCGCGAAATTCATATTTTCTTACGTTTTTAGCGATTTGCAGGCCAGTGCTAGGTTGTATGTTAGTGAAAATATGATTCGCGGCTGTAAGACGTATATGCAGTTACAGAATTATAATCATCAAAATCATCATTACAACCTTCCAAGTTCATGTAACTGTCAAGAATGATTATTTCATCAAAAGGTCATTCTTGTCAGTAACATGAACTTGGAGAGGGGACTGAAAGATTCTTTAAGTCTAATCGGATTCAGCTATAAACCTGTATTTACATGGAGTGTCTGTCTCACCTCCACAACCCAGTTAATACTAGGTAATACGTTACCCTCTAGTGAGACCGGTTGTCAGACTTTCAGGTCACTGACTACTGGTTTTTACAATCTAGCTGGTGGTTATCATGACGGCACGGTTGGCGCAGTGGCTCAAGCAATGGACTGCTGCGCTGTGTGTCGCGGGTTCGATCCCCGCACGGAACAAATATTTGTATGACCTACAGATAGTTGTTCCGGGCCTGGGTATTTGTGCATGTGAGTTTAAATGTTTGTGAACGCACCCACGATACAGGAGAAATTCCTAGTGTGGGGAAACGTTTTAAAAAAATAATAATTCAACGATAATAAGTCTTTCCACACAATAATAGAAAATAGAATAAAAAGAGGAACAGCGCAGAATAGTGGAGGTAAAGGAAAAATACTGCTTTTTCCTACTCCTCCGCTATTCTTTTCTGACTAATTTCATTGCGGGATTCAAGACAGTTAAATTGTTTTTCTGAGACTTCGTCGAGCTTTATTGTTTCGGCGCTTTTTGGTGGTCACTGTTGATTCAGGAGTTGCAGTGGTTTGGGAATATTCATTTTCTTATCTTTATTTCCTACAAGATCTTCAGGCATACTAAATTTCATGAAAATCGTTGAGTCGTTTCCGAAATTCAGATTAATTTTCAAAAATATAATTATTATTATTTTTATTTTGACTGGCCTGTTGGTCTAGTGGTTAGTGACCCTAACTGCTATACCGGAGGTCGTGGGTTCGATTCCCACCCAGGACAAATGTTTGTGTGATGAGCACGATCATTTGTTCTGTGTCTGGGTGTAATTTATCTATAATATGTATGTATTTAGAAATATATAAGTATGTTTATCAGTTGTCTAGTACCCATAACACAAGCTCTGCTTAGCTTGGGACTAGATGGCGTTGTGTGATAGTTGTGGAATATTATTATATTATTATATTATTATTATTATTATTATTATTTTATTTTTATTATTTTTTTAAAACGTTGCCCCACACTAGGAATTTCTCCTGTATCGTGGGTGCGTTTACAAACATTGAAACTCACATACACAAACACGCCCAGACCCGAAACAACTATCTGCAGGCCATACAAATACTTGTTCCGTGCGGGGATCGAACCCGCGACACGTAGCGCAGCAGTCCAATCGCTTAGCCACTGCGCCAACCGTGTCGTATTATACGTTTCACAATTATATCTTTTTGACAACATAACAATTTATCACGAAAGTTCTCTCCAAAGACTTCGGCAACAAGGTTTTGTAATAACATTTTAATTTAAAAGATTGTCCATGGAATTTCTTTCCCATTCTACACCATAGTGATCTACGCTTTGAGAGAGGATACTACAGTAGTTATTTTGCCTTATGACTGTGACTCTAACTCCACTTTCTCTGTATTTCTGGACATTCAAAAGCGCCTATAATAGTCTAACACCCAAATACTCAAACGTCACTCAATTATAAGTAACCCTCAAAATTCCTGCTATCTCTGTCACTCTGCATTAAAGTAACAAAGACAGCAAGAGATTTAAGTGCAACTTATAATTGAGTGACGTTTGAGTATTTGGGCGTAATTGAAACAAATGCTTTGAGTTTGAGTACATCCACATTCCACCAGCCCCATGTAGCAGAAGGCAAGCGTATCGCCATGAACCGTGCATAAAACCAGACTCCAGCCTTCATGCCTGATGAATTCTACACAATAAAAGTTGAAATGTCAGATAGAATGTTACAGCAAAGTGTATTCCGTAATTAGGATTGGCGAACACTTGATACCTTTTGTTCTCAATTGAGCAGCATCCAGTATCCGATTGGCTCTTGACTCAGAACAATCGTCTAATACACTTTATTATTTTTTTCTTCGTACACAAGATGGGAGGAATCAATTGTGTGTTGAAACGAATAAAACATTGATCTGAGGATGTTTTTTTATTGGGGTTCAAGTTGTTCTCGTTGTTTAGTTGAGAGGCTGTATTATCTGAATTTCAGCTGGGCTTCACATAGATTTTCTTAGTAGTTAAAAGCTTCTAAGACGCTTTTATAAGCTTCGCCTATAACTAACTAACTGTTTATAGAAATCTTAGAAGTTAAATTATACCCACTTCTCGGTTTCATTTTCACGTTTATGTACCAACTTACATGTTTAGCTTGTATCTCAATAGTTACCTTAATGACGTCATTCAAAATCCAATATGGTGGACTAGTTTTGATGTATTCCCCTGAACTGTATAATATAATATCGGGAACTTAAAAGAAACAGTAAACATGGTTTATATCCCGTTTTTAGTGTTAATGAAAATGTTGGTGACCATGTCAGTTTAAAAACTTCTGAAAACTTTATGCACTTTAAAAAAAAAACTACACAAAGGCGCACTTGAGGCATTAGGCATCTTGTAAAACGCACGGCCTAATGCATTAAATCTACTTTAGGGTAGTGGAGAGACGTAACATGTCTGCTAGCAAAGTGACATTCATCATCATAATCTTCCTGCCCTTATCCCATTATCTTTGAAGTCGGCGGTAACACGTTTTCTTCTTCCCTGTTAGTGCATGTTTACGTACAGGCGGGGCGTCGCGCGGCGCGTGCTGCGTTTTTATTTCAAACACATGACAATGTATGAAAAAGTTAACGATTTCAAACGTCGATTTTACGAGAAGCATTTTTCGCTCGTTAATTTAAAATGCAGCGTTTGTTGCGGTGGACCCGTCTCTCAGTAAATTAATAAAAAAACACGAGACGAGCCTTCTGCACGCGCCGCGCGATGCCCCGCGTCTCCGTAAACGAGCCCTTAGACGTCACGGTGGCATTTACTCCTTTATCTTTCATATCATTCTCCACACACTCCATCCATCTTTTCTTTGGCCTTCCTCTCCCTCTCCATCCATCAATATTTATATCCATTACTTTTTAAGTCACATCCGTTTCAACCCTGCTCATTACATGACCAGAACGGTGACATTCATGTTGAAGCTTAAATCATAAGGTCACCATATAAGCAACAATTCTGTAATACAACACAAAAGGGTCACATCACTAGTACTAGTCGTAGAAACACTATACATTATGACATATATTATGTCTGTATGTATGTATGTATATTCGCCGGAACAAGCAATTTGCATGTATTTCACGTTAGCGTAGTTATTACGTAGTGTTCCGTAGTTTAGCGGAAACACACTCTTATTGCGAATTCTTGACAAGTCCTTAGTTGTATGAATGTAGCCTGTGTTCCGGTTAATGTGTATTAAATGTGTGTATGGACTGAGGAATTACTGTTGATTCAATTTTACATAATTATGTACAGATATCCATACTACATTAATTACCCGACTACGGCAAAGCCAAAGGAGGGTTATGATTTTGACTGGCTATGTATGTATGTATGTATGTATGTTTGTATGTATGTATGTATGTATGTGTGTATCTTCATCTGTTCCCTCATAGCTTCTAATCTATTTATCGGAACTCAACATATGAGGTATCGTTAGAACCGTCTTAATTTTCCGCTGAACATAGGCTACGTGACGTGCCACAAAAAGCGATTTGGCGCCCTCTAGCGGACAAAAAGTAAGGCATAAAAAATAGAAATGGAGATAAATACGCCGTGTTTGGTATCATTTGAAAGGGCCTCACTTGTACATTTCCAAAATATTGCTCAAATTTAAAATCACGCCCTCTAGCGGCCAAAAAGTCAAGAGTAAAAAAAATATTTAACACCAAAATTGTTTAAATAAAAAAAAGTAAAAAACTAAAACCCGACTACGACAAAAAAAACGACGCTGAAAAAGTATGAAACAAGATTTTCAGGAAAGAACAAAAAGAAAAGCCGTAGTCACACGTTATAGGTACCAACCTAAACACTTTAATACCGTGTGACTACGGCTTTTCTTTTTGTTCTTTCCTGAAAATCTTGTTTCATACTTTTTCAGCGTCGTTTTTTTTGTCGTAGTCGGGTTTTAGTTTTACTATAAACGTACGAGTATCATGATCACGGATGATGGTGCTTGTAACAGCGCCGAAATATCGGGAGCTCGAAAAGTGAACGTGGTAAAATATCCCTTTTATAATACTAATAGTAGTGTCAGCGACCATGCCAGTTTAAAAACTATAGATACCATAACTTTTATTTGTTGTCAATTTGTTTTGTCCTGTGTGAAACTAAAAATAAATACTTTGTCTTTCTTTCTTTCTTTATTATTATAAACGATCGAAAAGAGACTCGTCATCATCATAAGCCTATAATGTTCCCACTGCAGGGACTCAGGCCTCCTCTCTAGGAGAGGGATGAGCTATAATCCACCACGCGGGCCCAGTGCGTATTGGTAGATGTCACATGTCTTCGAATTGTTGGTTCTAAGACATGCCGGTTTCCTCACGATGTTTTCCTTCACCGTTTTGAGAGCAGTGGTGATGAAATAAATTACGCAATGTAATTCGCCTGACGGGGTTCGAACCCACGACTCACTGGGCCACCACTGCTCCTACTGCTAAAGAGGCTCGTGCATGGCTAAATAACATCAGCCGTTTGGATCAATCTCCATGTTAAGTTGTGCTTGCCTAGGTTGGTCTGTGGATGGGCACCACCCATTACATATCTACCCAGTTTCCTCCGTGCCTCTGAAAGCACGTTTAGCCATTAGTCCCGGCTGTCATTTGTCTGAAATTCTGACAACCGACTGGTAGTCAGAATTTCAAACCGGTTGGGTAAGACCATGGGAATTTACTAAGGGCAGTTGTCCAACTTTAAAAATAGTTGGACCACGGCACCTTATAGTTCAGTGGTCTAATTCATTTAAAAATAACTTACCTACCCTAAAAGGATTAGATTTGATAGTTCATTAATTTAACAATCGATCAAACTACCAGGAGAACAGAAACATAAGGAGGTATTGGAAATTGGAATCTTAAAATCAAATCTGCCTTTCTAATACCATGCAGTTTTTTTTTGTTGGAGCTGAGAAACAAGGACAGTAAAGTCTCACAAAGTACCAGGAGCTCAGAAAATAATAGAAGGTACAGGGTTCATTAGACAACCTGTTGAGATCATGTTGAGATCTTACATATATGTGAGAACGATGTAAAAATACGTGCAAGTTAAGAGCGTCCAGAGTAAACGATATAATCATCATCATCATCATTTCAGCCAAAAGACGTCCACTGCTGGACATAGACCTCCCCCAAGTGTCGCCACATTGACCAGTCCCGTGCGTCTCTCATCCAGCGGATTCCCGCAACCTTCACTAGGTCATCGGTCAAAATAGTGGGAGGCCTTCCAACGCAACGTCTTCCGGTTCGCGGTCGCCACTCCAGAACTTTTCGGCCCCATCGGCCATCCGTTCTGCAAGCAATGTCCCCTGCCGATTACCAACGATATAATCAAAAATAAAATTAACCATGGCAACTAAGCTGCTCATGATTTAATTTGTTTTCGTACCAAGAAACAATAATACAGATTAATCCCGCATGCTTTTCCCTGAACCTTCTATTGTTTTATCTCATAATTATCCTTGGAAAGATATGCATAAATTTTCAATTCAAGTGGAGTGTTTCTAGAATTTCATAAACCGCTGCCATGTTCTAGGATAAACTCTAACTTGCCTAGGTCTGGTTTTCTCAGAAGTTCCATTTCTAGATATGGTGGTGGTGAAGTGGGATTATGTACTACTAGGATCAATTTAAGTCTTGTTAATTCATATGATTTTTTGGTGAGTTCAGTGATATCTTCGCCAATAGGGGATCGGACAAAAAAAAAACTAATTAGTCCGTCAGATAGATTTCCAAAAAAATATTAGCCACGTATTTTTTATTTTTTCACGTAAACAAAAAATGAAGACGATACAGTGCTTCGAAAACTCGTGTGACGTCATAATATGATAGTACATTTTGTACCTTCAATTGACGTTTCAAGCCCCACTCCATGATCTTTGACGGGCTTTATCTTCGTAATTTTTTATTGTTTTGATAAAACAAAAAACACGAATCCAATATTTTTCGATGATGTAACTGACGGACTAAACAGAATCATATTTTTTTGTTTATTTTCCTCTATTGTGAACCTATTGGGTGTCCTTAAAGAGATATACTGTAGGTACACCAATATTTAGCTAGTAATGTTTTAAAACCCCACAGTAAAAATATACTGCACTTTTAAGAAAGAAACGGCCGGGGATTTCTTGAAACGTATGAATGTTTTTTTTAGAATACTTCTACATATCTGGCAACTCTACTAACTACATATAAACAGTATAACAAAATCACACCTGTAAGTAGGAAGCCTATTGACATTAATAAACGGCCACAAATACAAACTCAGTAGCAGCTTCTGAGAAATTTCTGATTGAAAAACTTAATAACAACAATAACAACCCGGAAACCAAACCCACGACCTCTTGCTCAGCAGTTTCGCTTCCTAACGAGGCAATATCTACCAACCAATAAGTCAAAAATATTATCTTGTAGTGAAAATAGCCAAAAGATGGGTGCAATTCCATTTGGCTAGCACATGCATTATTAGTGTCGTACCGCCTGCTGCCAAATATCAGCTGCTTCCAAACTGCTTCTTGAAACGGTATTTAGATAACATTTGTATTTCCATATACTGAACTGGGAATGAAAACGTAAAATTGTGAAGTTATTGTACAAATGTGTATAGTTGCTGCCTGTTAAGATGCCAATAGCGGTCATTGCCCTTTCGCTAATATCTCTACGTACGAACCAAAATAAATAAACCATGTATCGTTTTCATTACAAAAAATGTTGAAGATCTCGATACAAGACGATTAAGACATGAACAGGCTTTTTTTAAATTTCATAGTCAAGAACTTTAATAAATTAATGTAGGTCGGTCAATAACCGCTATTGACATCTTATCTGGCAGCCACAATAGTTTGTAATTCTCCTAGTATTAGGTAAGGGTAGACATAATTTAATTAAAACCACTTATCATTACCATTTCGTCAGTTATGTAAATTCCCATGTAATAGGGGCGACGATAGGGTTGAAGATACGCATGAGAACCAAGGTTACCAACCTACCCCGAAGAAATGTCAGACTTATGTGGCCTCCCACTAGGTGGATCGATGACCCGGTGAAGGTTGTAGGGACCCGTTGGATCCGGGGAGATGTACGGGGCCGCTCAATGTGACGACACTTGGGAGAGGCCTTTGTCCAGCAATGGTCGTTTTCCGGCTGAAATGGCGATGATGATGATGAGGGGAGACCATTATCGTCTGCCTAGATTCAGCTAAGTACCAGTGCGACGCCCGTCGGGGCTGCGGATTATCGAAAGACATGACGTGGCTTCGGCACAAGGGCGAAGAAGGAACATGGGTTGGTTTTTAGTCAGTAGAAGTCTGACACTCTAAGTAAGTAAGCTAGCTAGCTAAGTACCAGTGTTTCACACAGAGTGATTGCACAACTGACCTCCATCACACAGTTAGTACTAAGAAATACGACAGCCCTTCGTTAAGACTGATTGTCAGACTATCAGGCCTTTGAAAACCTGTCATCATCAACAGCCTATTAATGTTCCCACTGCTGGCACACAGGCATCCTCTCTTAGAGAGGGAATGGACTATAATCTTCTTTGACACGTTTTCTTTTCGTAAATTTTTATTAATTTGATAAAACCAAAAAACATGTACTATCCAATATTTTTTGATAATCTTACAGACGGAATAAGTAATTAGATTTTTTTTAAAGGAAATACCCTATTAAGTTGAGGTCGGCTTCCAGTCTAACTGAATGCAGACAACTACCAGTATTTTACATGGAGCGACTGCCTATCTGACCTTTTTTTTGAGGGTGGTAAATCATCAAATGACTCCTCCTGCTCTGGGCAGAGCGGTAGGGAGTGTCAGACTTCTACTGACTAAAAACTACCCATGTTCCTTCTTAGTGTTGAGGCCACGGTATCTCTTTCGAATAACCCGCAGCCCCGTTATCTGACCTTTCTTGGAAATCGATTCGTTATTATTTATTCACGACCTCCTCCGTCATAATATTCGTACCTACGCATGTTAAAAAACTCATACGGACTTCGACAAAACCCGGGCATTCCCATCCGAATCAAACATTCACTTATTCACACCCGAAAACATCCTTTTAACACACAAAAAAGCCAATTGTACGAAAACTTTGACCTGAAAACTAAAAACTGGCCAAGTGCTAGTCGGCACGTGAAGGGTTCCGTACCATAATCATACTAATAATATAAACGCGAAAGTTTGTAAGTATGTATGTATGTATGGATGGATGGATGGGATGTTTGTTACTCTTTCACGCAAAGACTACTAAACGGATTTGGATAAAATTTGGTACACGGATGGTTCATAACCTGGATTAATACATAGGATAGTTTTTATCTCGATTGTATCTTCCCGTGGGATAATTTTCGAGTTGTAGCGGGCGAAGCCGCTGGCAACACCTACTAGTAGATATTGAGAGATTGTTACATGTTTTTTTAGCACCACAGACTTCTTATAGGTTTTCCTGTAATCTATAATGTATTTTTTTCAAAATTTTAGGCTCCGTAGTTTCAGAGATAAGGTGGGGGTTGATAGTCAGACAGACAGACGCACGAGTGATCCTTAAGGGTTCCATTTTTTTCCTTTTGAGGTACGGAACCCTAAAAAGGCAATAGCGTACACAAAGAGAGACGAATGCTATCACAAACTTGTGATGACCATAAATATGAAAGAAAAACCGCATATATGCAAAAGTGGGACTGGCCCGGACGAATGGACTCATAAAGGATTGCCTGATAAGAGTGGGGTGGGACTGTGAGCGGGTAGCGGGGCGGATGAATTATATGTCACAGAAATCATCACTACATAGTATAAAACAAAGTCGCTTTCTCTGTCCCTATGTCCCTTTGTATGCTTAAATCTTTAAAACTACGCAAAGGGTTTTGATGCGGGTTTCTTTAATAGAAAGAGTGATTCAAGAGGAAGGTTGTAATATCTTGTTTGCACCCGTGCGAAGCCGGGGCGGGTCACTAGCCTGGTATAAAAAGAGTGGTAATTGGTTATCGTGGTGCGGAAGAATGGGATGTGCGGAATGCGGAATGCGGATGCGGAATGCGGAAGAATGGGAAATATGAGTATGAAATTAAATGGCGATATGAGTAGAGAAAAACCAAAGAGTAAGGAGGTGACTACTGAGATGACGATTAATATAGTAGTATGAAAGAAGAAGACATGCTTCGCCGACCCCAAATAAATTGGGGTAACGACAGCAGATTGATGATGATGATGATGATGAATCTATACAAACTCCTTCATTTATTTTGATGCGTCGAGCATTACCGATGACATTTAGAAGTACAGAGTTTCCTTTTTAGGTTTCGTAGCTCAAATTCAGCAAATAATCTCAAGATTCTAAATAAAAGTCATTATTTCCGGCCTTCTTATGCCAGACCATCCCGCTTTAGGAGGGCAGAGCCAAGGTAGCCCGCAAAATTAAAATTTTCTTAAGTTTTGACACGTACGTTTAGATACAGAATTATAATAATTAAAATCCTTAACACCAACCTCGAAGTTCATTTGATCCTCGAAGATCGTTCATTTAATGAATATTTCATTAAAAAGACAAGTTTGATTTCGTGGGCTACCCTGGCGCTTTCACCTTAAAACGGGATGGTACAGTAAACATCAGAATTAAATTAACACTACTCAATGTTTCAAAGCAGGTTTTTTAATAAAAACTTATAAGATATTACTCGTTACTAACAAGTTGTTGAAGAGCAAGGATATGTAAGACTAGCATTTTGCCCACGGCTTCGCCCGCGTGGATGTCGGTTCAACAACAAAAGTGACGATTTTCCATACAAACTTTCATCCCCCTTTTCATCCCCTTAAAGGTTAAATTTCCAAAAACCCCTTCTTAGTGCTCCTCTACATTATAATAGGAAGCCGTGTGCAAAATTTCACATTCCTAAACACAAGTAATAAGATTTTCCATACAAACTTTCATCCCCCTTTTCACCCCCTTAAAGGTTAAATTTCCAAAAACCCCTTCTTAGTGCTCCCCTACATTATAATAGGAAGCCGTGTGCAAAAATTCACATTCCTAAACACAAGTAATAAGATTTTCCATACAAACTTTCATCCCCCTTTTCACCCCCTTAAAGGTTAAATTTCCAAAAACCCCTTGTTAGTGCTCCCCTAAATTATAATAGGAAGCCGTGTGCAAAATTTCACATTCCTAAACACAAGTACTTAATAAGATTTTCCATACAAACTTTCATCCCCCTTTTCACCCCCTTAAAGGTTAAATTTCCAAAAACCCCTGCTTAGCGCTCCCTTACATTATAATAGGAAGCCGTGTGCAAAATTTCACATTCCTAAACACAAGTAATAAGATTTTCCATACAAACTTTCATCCCCCTTTTCACCCCCTTAAAGGTTAAATTTTCAAAAACCCCTTCTTAGTGCTCCCCTACATTATAATAGGAAGCCGTGTGCAAAATTTCACATTCCTAAACACAAGTAATAAGATTTTCCATACAAAGTTTCATCCCCCTTTTCACCCCCTTAAAGGTTAAATTTCCAAAAACCCCTTCTTAGTGCTCCCCTACATTATAATAGGAAGCCGTGTGCAAAATTTCACATTCCTAAACACAAGTAATAAGATTTTCCATACAAACTTTCATCCCCCTTTTCACCCCCTTAAAGGTTAAATTTCCAAAAACCCCTTCTTAGTGCTCCCCTACATTATAATAGGAAGCCGTGTGCAAAATTTCACATTCCTAAACACAAGTACTTAATAAGATTTTCCATACAAACTTTCATCCCCCTTTTCACCCCCTTAAAGGTTAAATTTCCAAAAACCCCTGCTTAGCGCTCCCTTACATTATAATAGGAAGCCGTGTGCAAAATTTCACATTCCTAAACACAAGTAATAAGATTTTCCATACAAACTTTCATCCCCCTTTTCACCCCCTTAAAGGTTAAATTTTCAAAAACCCCTTCTTAGTGCTCCCCTACATTATAATAGGAAGCCGTGTGCAAAATTTCACATTCCTAAACACAAGTAATAAGATTTTCCATACAAAGTTTCATCCCCCTTTTCACCCCCTTAAAGGTTAAATTTCCAAAAACCCCTTCTTAGTGCTCCCCTACATTATAATAGGAAGCCGTGTGCAAAATTTCACATTCCTAAACACAAGTAATAAGATTTTCCATACAAACTTTCATCCCCCTTTTCACCCCCTTAAAGGTTAAATTTCCAAAAACCCCTTCTTAGTGCTCCCCTACATTATAATAGGAAGCCGTGTGCAAAATTTCACATTCCTAAACACAAGTAATAAGATTTTCCATACAAACTTTCATCCCCCTTTTCACCCCCTTAAAGGTTAAATTTCCAAAAACCCCTTCTTAGTGCTCCCCTACATTATAATAGGAAGCCGTGTGCAAAATTTCACATTCCTAAACACAAGTAATAAGATTTTCCATACAAACTTTCATCCCCCTTTTCACCCCCTTAAAGGTTAAATTTCCAAAAACCCCTTCTTAGTGCTCCCCTACATTATAATAGGAAGCCGTGTGCAAAAATTCACATTCCTAGCCCCAGTAGTTTCGGCTGTACGTTGATATGTCACCCAGTCAGTTATCCTTTTATATATATAGATATGTTATAGAAATTTCTTCCGAAACATTAAAAATAATAGCTGGAATCCTGTACATCAAATAATTAAAATTCCGAAATGTTCTGCTATTTCTCTTGCCGTACCGTAATAGTTTTAAAGGTATTTTTTTCCCCAAAATATCACGATAATCTCATAAAAATATTAAAAAAAAACCGTATCGACATGTTTCCGTATTGAAGTGAACGTCAGTTTATGAGTTTACGATGTCCAATCAAATGTTTTATGACTGGCTTATAAGCTGTAACTGTTCTGCTGACACACAATCTATATTTTACGATGGATCATAAACAGCGTTGGGACATACGGAAGTTCATAGTAGTTGGAAGTTTTGTAATAGTATTTACTTAATTGCTAGTTTCTGTATTGAGTAATTGAAGTTACTTTAGCATTGTATATTATAGTACAAAAAGCACTACAGCGCCATCTATGCCACAAATAAAGACCTAAGGTATTTAAGTTATCTGCTACCTAACAGCATAAGAGAGCGTGTCTGGTGCATCATAGGCGGATACAAAAGCCCATCGTGTGACTACGGCTTTTCTTTTTGTTCTAAATCCTGAAAATCTTGTTTCATACTTTTTCAGCATCGTTTTTTTTTTGCATTGTTTTACTTTTTTTTATTTATCAATTTTGGTGACTAACCTGACTGTTTGTCCGCTAGAGGGCGTCACTTTAAATTCACCAGCCTGTCTGAAAGTTGATAGAAAATCCAGGTTGTACATAACATACTAAGACTTTGCATACGCGACGGTTATTTAGTGCGTTTTAATAACGGTTTTTTTTTAAATAAAATTGTACTCATTACGTTTATACAAAGCTCTCTTTGAACACCCAATACTTAAAGAAAAAAACATACACACTCACTCAGCACCTTCATCATCATCAACAACATCAGCCTATAATGTTCCCACTGCAGGGACTCAGGCCTCCTCTCTAGGAGACTGTAACTCAGCACCTTACTCCATCTCTATTATTTCACCCCAAAAAATCTCCGCTCCCAACATCCCACTATCACTGGCACCACAACCCTTTCACCCCCAGATTCCCCCAGCGTATTCGATACAATGCAAATAACGCTTCGCTGTCGGACAGTGATAGGGGGCATTAACATACATTGCGGGGTGTGTTATACCCCGGTTAATCTGACCATGAATGGGCCGTGGCAAAAATCTATGAAAACGGGTCAACTGTTTTTACAGCTCACTTCGAATGTTTGTGGCCCAGTTTTTATGCAGGACAGTGTATAATGGATTCGTTTGTTAGCGTTTTCGGTTGTTAAAGGAGGTAGTGCATGTCGTGGTAAAAAAGTTGGTGCTTTGTGTTTTTAGTTTTTTTTTTTCGTGACGTGATTGTCGTGTTATTGTGTCTAGACTTGGATAGTTTTGGACATTTTTGTTGTTTTAGCTGCACACTAAGTTTAATTTAGAGTGTTGCTATCTTAATATCTTTAATGAACATACCTACAGAGTAGGGGTATTAATGTATGGATGTATTTGCACTGCAGTTGAACACTACAACGTCATCATCTGCCTAGCCTTTTCCCAACTGTGTTGGGATTAGCATTCAGTCTAATCGGATACAGCCGGCATGACTGCCTATCTGAAAATTTTGTAATTGGGTTATACTTATAAATAACCCAGTTACAAAATTTGGGCAACTGACTACCTGTAACGATTGTCAAAAATCTTCGAAAATTACAGTCGGGACCGGCTCTACGTATTTTCTGAGGAACGGAAGAACCTTGGTAAGTAGTGGATGGTCACCCATCCGCAAACTGAACTCTGCAAGCGTTGCTCATCGTGATAGAGTGATCTATGCCGCTGTCAATTAGTGAGTAAGTGCGTATAAGAGTGAAAGAGACGATGGATAGACTGTGTTAAGGATGACATGGCAAGAAAGGAGGTGTTTGATGAGGTGACGAGTAATAGAGAAGTATGAGGCCCGATTTCCACCAAAGCGGAGAAGAGTAGTGCGGAGAGGAGATGTGCCAAATTCGACCAATCACAGAAAAGGCGAAAGACCAGATGTAAGTTTTAACTAATGTGATTGGCCGATTCCCGCACATCTCCTCTCGTCTCCGCTCCTCTCCGCTTTGGTGGATACCGGGCCTTAAAGAAGAAGACATGCTGCGCCGACCCCAAATGAATTGTGATAAGGGTAAGAGGATGAAGATGACCTTGACATGAATCTATATATCTATCTTCTTTTTTATAAATAAAAAGAGAAGTCCTGACTGACTGACTGACTCATCAACGCCCAGCCCAAACCCTTGGACCTAGAAAGCTGAAATTTTGCACAGAGGTTCCCTTTATAATGTAGACAAGGAATAAGGAAGTATTTTTCGAAATTCAACCCCTAAGGGACTTAAATAGGGGATGAAAGTTTGTATGGAAAATCGTCATTTTCACGCGGGCGAAGCCGCTGGCAAAAGAAAACACGCGAATAAAACTCAGGCTGGTTTTTAACCTCATCAATTCAAAGCAAGAAGAAGTTGACGTTTTACCTCCTATAAGACACTTAACTTATCTGTTTACAAGTACCTAACTCAGAAGTTATTTCAACTTGTGTACCATTAATTAAACTTCTGGTACCTGACTTCTGACGTCACAAACTTAGTTTTTGATTACTTCAATGTTTGTTCGTTTGTAATTTTCTGAGAAGATGACTTGGATTTAATTCGGATGGCGGATCTTACTGTGTGATTATAGAGGCGTGTGGAACGAGTACGTTAAGTTTTGTCATTTAAGGCGCGGGTGTTATTTGGTAGTCTCATTATATTGGAGGATGGTTGTCTATTAACAAAATAGTTGTAGTTGTTAATGAAATACTTGGCAAATATCATGTTTATTTATAGGTTTAATAAAGACGTTATCACTACATATTATAAAAGAAAGCCATACTATGCCGCGTCTCTCTGTCTGTTAGCGATAACTCAAAAAAGACTGCACCGATTTTCAAACTGTTTTCGCCAATGGACAGAGTGGTTTTCGAGGAAGGTTTTAGTATATAATTTGACGGACATCCACACGGGTGAAGCCGCGGGCATCATCTAGTGTGATATAAAAAACCGTGACTGCTCAATTCATCTCAAATACGTAACAAACGCGGTTTTCACGCGAGGCATTCAGAATGCTGTACTGAATAATGTGGTAGCCGGTTTAGCGCCAGCGTCGCTGTCCTTTCCACCCTGTTTATTATTATCATCGTTAACTTACTAATTTCCACTCTATAATTCAATTTTTTATTATTATGAGACATTGATATCCTCGTGTCTGTAAAGTTTACCAACAAATTCAACAAGACTGATTGTACAATAGTTAGTAATTCTATGAACCCTACAAAGGTCTCATTGGTTTAGTAGTCATAAACGCTTCTGCTTAACTTCAGGTCTCTGATTCGCCTCCCAACTGGGCAAAGTGGTAATTGGCTTTTTCTGTCAGGCATTTCTTACTAGCCCAGAATGCAGGTATAAGCCTCATCATCATCACCCCCTGCTCAACTTCACAATTAGTGCAGTCGTAATAGGAATAGGCTCACCCCTATTGCATTGGATTTTGATAACTGGCGAAGCGGAACGCGACCGGTCAATATGGTGACACTTGGGGGAGGTTTATGTCCAGCAATAGTGCTGGACGTAGGCCTCCCTCTAAATGCACTAGGGCGAGTCTATTAGGCACTAAATACGTCTTTTGGCTGAAATTATGAACTGGCGAAATGTCGATGACCTATCGGTAGGTACACTTGCCGAACCTTCTGCAGATTACAGGCGTGATATTCCGTCATGTGGACTCAACAACAGTTTATAATAATTAGACATTGATATCCGTCAAGTCTATAAAGTTCACAAACTAATACAACTACGTGTAGAACAGTAGTTACAAGTTCACTCTACCAACACCCTATAGCATTGTCGTAAAGTTCCTGACCTTGAGTTATTCAAGTAACATAATTAGGAACAAAGTTATGTACTTAAATTATGTTACTACAGTCGCCAGGCTGATTGAGTTTGTAATAAAAACTTATTTTGTATTACAGTGTAAGGGTAGGATTCCATTGGAGCCGAGTCCAAGATATTGTAACAATATTTTGATTTAAAATTGTCTAAGTATGGAGTTTCTTGCTCCTTCTTCTCCAAGGAGATCTACGCCTTGGTATGGACAACTACAGTACTTTCACAAGAATATGCCTTGTGTGTAGTAAGTCCTAGCCTATGTCCAGCAGTGGACGTCTTTTGGCTGAAATGATGATGATGCCTTGTGATAGTGACTAGCTTTGCTTTTTTTGTTGATATTTAAAAGTGCCTGTAATTGTCTATTTGAAGTAAATGCACTAGTGAGTGATGCGGAGATAAGTTTACAGCGCGTGCAGAGCTGCTTCAGCTAACATTCTTTACTTTGAAAGCCTTCTCCTCTTGCATCTTCGGGGCTAAGTCTCGTTTACACCAAAGATCAGAGAAGCAGAGAGGCAAGGAGGTGTTAACCCAGTAATGCCTAGCGTGTCCATTTGGACACGTAATTAGTATGTCTTTAAAATTATTTTTGTGTCAAGATTTCACTGCATAATAAAAAAATCTTTTCTTTATTGCATGGTTTGTACCCTGTGGTTTCAATGTTTGTCGTTTCATCATCATCATCATCATGAACAGCCTATTAATGTTCCCGCTGCTGGGACACAGGCCTCCTCTCTTTTTGAGAGGGCTACAATCTACCACGCGGGCCCAGTGCGGATTGGTAGATGTCACATGTCTTCGAATTTTTTGGTTCTAAGACATGCCGGCCGGTTTTGTCGTTTATTTCTCCATAATTGGGGTTAACTGTCAAAAATCTACAAACAACATCCGGGACCAACAGTTTCACATGCTTTCAAACGGGCGGAGAAAACTCGGCATGAATAGGTGGACACCCACAAACGGGCCGACCTAGGAAAACAATGCTTAACCTCAAAATTAACAGATATTTAACCGTTTAAAAGAAATTGGAGTCTTGTACAAACTGAAGATTACCCCCTATCTCCAAACTTACTTTTACCTCTTTTTGCTTTTGCCCGCTCCTCATCGCTTCTTTCCGATATATTCAAGCAGTTCTATGCGAAAATGGACTGGAAGCCTAACCCCTTTTTTTTTTTTGGTTGGTGGAAATTCATCGAATGACCCCCCCCCCCCCGCTCTTGGGCAGAGCGAAGGGGAGTGTCAGACTTCTACTGACTAAAAACCGAACCCATGTTCCTTCTTTGCTCTTGTGCCGAGGCCACGTCATCTAGTACTAAAATCCGCGGCCCCGACGGGCGTCGGCCCTTGCTGCTCCCTCCTTGCTGACATCTGTTTGAGGCGCGCGTGGAACACGAACGCGCCGTCGACACGGTCTGTTGCCGTCATGACGACGGCCGGACGGCGAGCTAGCCCATTACTCACCGTCCACAGGCCCGCATCTACGGTGGCCGGAAGCCATCACGTGGCCCCCGACGCCCGGAGCGCCTTCCGCGCCTTCTGCGGCGGCTGGGACGTTGAGAGGTTTTCTCCCTCTCTCGTTCCGCCATCTCCTTCGCTAGCATCACTGCTTCACAGAAGGAGGCGACGGCGTCCCATTCCTCCTCACGCCGGGGCCAGGGCCGGACGCGAGAGGTCGCCGCCGGAAGCCTATCCCCTTAGTTTAGTTATGCCATTAGGGCATAACAGGCCTGGTTTAAAAGATCTAATCTTGATTTCATGTTAGAAGGGTGATTTAGTTCTGACAACGTTGTTATTATAACATTGTATTTTCAAGTAAATTGCGATGAAAACGTTGTTAGGATATAAAATAGGGTTAATTTGGTTTTTTACGAATTATTTATTTATTCCCGTGGCTCGCGGCCCTAAAATCTTAAAAAGTTTATTATTTCTTGGGAACGGTATGGTATGAAAGGATTAATATGTTTTTTTTTCAAAATAGACCTGTTCTTGACCCCGATCACGCCTGATGCAAATCAATGAATCAGGTTAAGCCGGGCTTGCTGGTTTATGGACGGGTAACCACCCATTACAAACCGAGTTTCCTTCGTACCTCGGAGCACTTTATGCCGTTGGTCCTCGGTATCATTTGAAGGTCTTTAACAGTCTTAACAGATAGTCAGTGGCATGAAAGTCTGACAAGCAGCTAAGGGGTATCATGTTAGCCAGTACTAACCGGGTCGTGGAGGACAGATAGGCAGTCGTTCCATGAAAAATACAGGTATTCAGCTGCATCCGGTTAGACTAGAAGTCTGGAAGCTGACCCCGAGTTGGGAAAAGGCTATGCAGGTGCTGATGATACGATCACATGGGATATATTTGAATTCGGCAAAGCCCCGACCCAAAGAAAGCAGAAAACAAGCTATAAATTGTAACCTTTCAAGCACTTACAAAGTAAAACGGTGCTACGGTTGGCTTAGTGACTCAAGAAATTAACTGCTGCGCTGCGTGTCGCGGGTTCGATCCCCGTGCGGAACAAATATTTGTATGGGCTACAGATAGTTTTTCCGGGTCTGGGGATATTTGTGTATGTGAATTTAAATGTTTGTGAACGCACCCACTATACCGAAGACATTCCTAGTGTGGGGAAATATTTTTAAACCGAAACTAACCCTTCATTATAACTAACTAACACTAGAAATAACGGCAAAATATTTTAATATACCTCTTTGTTTTCTCGCCAACAAATTATTATAACACAGGCGGCCAAGGGCGCGTTATTTTTAAGTTTATGGCCATATTAACCTTTAGCTAAGGTTACGGGTCTGCATGTTAACCAGCGTTTAGGATTTCAAGTTCAATCGTTGTTTTGACCTGGAGTTTGAGCTTGATTGAGTCACATAATTGTGAATGAGGAATGATCAGGGTTTTTATTTATAATTATATGATCATTTATGCGTATTAATAATCTGCACTCTTAAATTTTTGACTGGAATGGTACTTTAATTAGTAAAATATATGTTAAGAAAGCCATTGATATATTTACAATTTGTTTTATTCTTTGAAACTGGCACAATACATAACATAGGTATTTTTTTGTGGTAAAATATTCTGTTTGAAAAAGAAACATCATTTTTGTGACGGTTATTTATGATGTGGGATTTTTAGGAAATTAACACATAGATAGTTGATAATCTGAATTAATTAACACATTAGGATTTGTATGTTGTATAGTATGGATATGTTTTATTCTATCCCGTTAGTTCAATGCCGTGGGACAATTAACGAAAATCTAAGCTAAGCTAGTACAATCACAATATTGTGTTGTATTATATTTGTCAGTTAGTTATGTGCTTGTATAAATCTACTTACAGAAATAACTTAATTTATCATTTCTCGCTGCTTGGGGGTGCGCGGTATTATCGTAATATGATGTAAAGTTTACTTACATATATAAACTCAAGTCTTTACATACGTATAAACCATAGAACTCCATCTGCTACGATCCTTTCGCCCTATCTACTTTTATAATAATATAATCTTGTCGTACTTGCATGCACGGTAAAATAAACTTTACATATTGCGTAAAAAAAAGCTGTGAAAAGTATTGCAGTGTTCCTATTTATAGAGACAATTTTAATTTTTCACTGGACGACTATTGCGTATTCAGATATATATATACGTCCAAATCTCTCCAGGTCGACGCCAACAGGGTATTGAATATTGAATGTACAGTCGTAAACCAGTTTCATGCATTGATTTTCGATTTACAACACTTGCCTGTCGATTAAATGAAGAAGATTGAAAGTAGAAGAAGAAGAAAAAGTATTTATTAGTCTCGTATAGGACAAGAAAAAAATACCGGCCAAGTACGTGTCGGACTCGCACATGAAGGGTTCCATACTATCGTAGTAGTGGAGCCCTGTTTAATTTCTAACAGAAATAGTATCATCGGTGAACATTTTAACTTTCTAGCTATCACGGTTCATTTATTTATTTATTTAATACTTATTATAGCAGCATTACAGAATAATCCAATACGTTGCTATAAAAAACAAAAAAGAACAATTAAATTAAAAGTGAAGAGATACAGCCTAGTGACAGACAGACAGACGGACCGTGAAGTCTTAGTAATGAAGAGAAAAAGGTTAAACAAAAACAAAATTGGTCCCTTACGAGGTCAAAAAGCCCCTATCTCATGCTTGATTAAAAGATTCAATTAGGTAGTCGCCTATTGTTAGTAAAAGCTCCCTACGCATTCGCCATGCAGGTAAAGTTAGAATTTGCGTCATTCATATTTCTAAATAAGATAATATATTTTTAACACAACCTACAAGAGTATTAAAATAAATAACAGTTCAAAACGCTAGGTCAACAATTTTCGGGAATCGTTATTTAAACATTATAAGTTAATTAATATATATAAATTAATATAGTTTGTTGTGTTAAGTGTTTTAAGTGCACTCTACCTTACGTTTAGTCTCAGGGTTTCAATTTTAGCCTTTGTTCTAGGTATTAAAAACTTGAAGTTCTTGTTTGTTTGTTGAAACCTAACTTTTGTTTAGTGTTTAGTTTTAGACTCTCTTTTTAACAACTTTTTTAGGTACCTACGTAGAAAAGTACTTTTTTTTTTGTAGAAATTCAGTTTAAAACAAAGTTTTGAAAAATTTGCTGCAATATTTTGACCCTTTTTTTTGGGATGGTGGGAAATCGGTAAATGACTTTTCCCTCTCTGGGCGGAGCGGTAGGAAGTGTCAGACTTTTACTGACAAACAACCACCCATGTTCCTTCTTAGCCCTTAGTAATGCTACTTTGCGTTTTATGTTAATAAATATTTGTAGTATCAGTCTTATCAAGGGATACCGTGTTAGCCAGTAATTTTGTTAAGGAAGCCAGAGACGCAGTAGCTCTATGTTAAATACTGGTAATCTAGCTGCATCCGGTTTGACTGAAATTGAGTAAAGGCTAGGCAGATAATAATACAATATCAGATAATAATACTGCAATTGTACTGTTCCACAGATAATGAATATTAAAATTTGACAGTTTATTGGAATTTTTAGTTTCAAGTTTACATTCGTGCTTCACGGTGATTTATGAGCACATCTACTGTTTTGTTTATTTAGATAAATTAAGTACCTACCTACCTTTTATACCGGAATATTCACGAAAGTCCAACGGATCTATCGTTTCTGTTACTTATGAAAATATCATCATCTTCCTGCACTTGTCCTGTTTTACTTAGTGTCGGCGTTTTGTTCTTCAAGGAATCATGTAGGTACTCCTTTTTCTTTCATATCATTTCTCCGATATCATTTAAGAGTAATGAATATAAAAGAGATTAGGTACTCTTTTATTCACATGTGTTTAAGCGCTCTATATTTAAACAGTCGATTCCCTTTCCACTTTTCTGTATTAAGTCCATCCCATACTTTATCCATAATCATCATCATTATCCATAATCAAATATAACTAAATAAATGAATTCTCCCTTTCAGGTACACAAACCATAGAGTGACAAAAGACAATGTAGAACGTTACGTCAAAATGACAGTTCACCATTGAACGCAAGATGGCGGCTGGAATTGGCGCGAAAGTGGCGTGGCGCGCGCTTCTCTTTGCAGTGTTTGTGGACAACGTGATCTGTCAGGTTGGCTGGACTGAAACGACTAATGAAGATTTGGGTGAGTTCGCTTTATTTTGGACCTAATTATATCATTAATAAGGTTTTATAAAGTATGAGGAACAGGTTTTAAAGCTCGTCATCCTCCATCGAAATAGAGTTTCCGTTTTACCAGATGCGTGTTGATTCTGGTTCACTTTTGTCCACCGGTTGTTTATGGGCTGTTGAATACAGCAAGAATCAGTAATTCATAGGACCATCATAGTAATCAAGAAAAAACGTCCGTGCCTGCTCGATCCAAAAAATGTTCAGAACACTTTTTTCTTTCCCGTTTACAAATGTCGGTCCAAACCCATTGAGATGTTTTGTGTATGCTGTTTATGTTCTAGCTGATCACTTTGCCAATAATTTGCAAGCATTCTGGCGTGCAGATGATGCGTATGTTCGTATGTGGCGTGATAAAAGCCGCCACAGTCATAACCCATTGCAGCGGTTCACATAATATCAACCCACACATTTGTGAAGCAACGCCTACCATACCATCAATGATAAATAGTAGGCGTTTTATTGTCTGAAATAAGCTTTCATTCGTGTCTGATGCTCATATTCCGGCCACGTTTTGATACAGTCTTGTAGGCAGTGACCTTAACTAAAAGGATAGTTTGGTTTATAAATAAGTTTGATTCATCATCATCATTTCAGCCTAAAGACGTCCACTGCTGGACATAGGCCTCCCCTAAGTGTTGCCACATTGACCGGTCCCGTGCGTCTCGCATCCAGCGGATTCCCGCAACCTTCACCAGGTCATCGGTCCACCTAGTGGGAGGCCTTCCAACGCAACGTCTTACGGTTCGCGGTCAGAACTTTCCGGCCCCATCGGGCATCCGTTCTGCGAGCAATGTGCCCCCACTGCCACTTAAGTTTGGCAATTCTTCGGGCTATGTCGGTAACCTTGTAAATAATAAGTTTGATTGGTGCAACAATATTATGGTATGGGCATGTGATGAGGAGGAATGATAAAAATATTGTGAGAAAGGTTTGGACTATGAATGTGGATGGGTATAAGAGTAGAGGAACACCAAAGTAACGATGGGTGGACTCTGTTAAGAATGATTGGTAAAAAAAGAGATGTTTCATGATAGGTCGAGAACAGAGAAGTATAGGTATCGAAGAAGACGACATGCTGCGCCTACCCCAAATGAATTGGGATAAGGGCAAAAGAATGATGTCGTAAATCATCATCAGCCTATAATGTTCCCACTGCAGGGACTCAGGCCTCCTCTCTAGGAGAGGGATGGGCTATAATCTACCACGCGGGCCCAGTGCGGATTTGTAGATGTCACATGTCTCCGAATTTTTTGGTTCTAAGACATGCCGGTTTCCTCACGATGTTTTTCTTCACCGTTTTGAGAGCAGTGGTGATGAAATAAATTACACAAAGTACGCATTACTTTGTGTAATGTATTTCATCACCACTGCTCCTGACGGGGTTCGAACCCACGACTCACGGTTCGTAAGTCGGAGCCGCCACCATTCACTGCTCTCTGTGTCGTAAATAATATGTCTAAATTTATAATGTAGGAATACGAAACGTTGTCCTCTGGGCTTTGGTTCGTTTAAACTGTTGGCTGAAAAAATATCGTTTTTCAGTTATTCATGAACATATCCATTGACGTTCAAAAACATGAACGAGACTTCATCTATGAAGTAAAGTACTAAAATACCCATCGTTGCGGTCAATATTTTATAAATATAATCTACCAACTTTATCCTGTTCATTGAAACCTTCATTAATACCTTATTTTATTATTAAAATCTGTTCAGTAATGAAGAGTATAATTACAGACATGGCAACCAGAGTGTATTTTGGAGTAACTCCCCTAAAGGTCGCCCAAAAATTATTCAATTTTATCCCTGAAGCGACTGACCTTATATTTTGACTTTTATTTCTTCGAATTGTTGCTAAGCCACCTTTGGAGGTGTTTACAGGTATTTGACTCCCGTCGGGGCTGCGGGTTGTTTGAAAGAGATACCGCGGCCTCGACAGAAAGGGTTAAGAAGGAACATGGGTGGTTTTAAGTCGGTAGAAATCTGACACTCCCTACTGCTCTGCGTTGCAAGGGTATTTTATAAGCACCATTGTGTAATGGTTTTCGTTGGTATAACATCGAAATAAGCTGTACCAATTAAATAATCAAACACGATAACATTTTTATAATTTCGGTCATCATTCTCGTCCAATAAATCCTATTTCCAAACAAAATACACCTCCTGCACAATGAAAATACACTGAAAAGGTACAGTAATGTAAAAGTACTTGTGAATAAAAAGGTACAGAAAGCAATATATTTTTACATACGCCTACATTCCGTGCCATTTATCAGACTCCATCAATTTAGAAAGCTGACTGGCTGAAAAATTTCAATAAGTCAAGTGCTTGGAATAATTCTGTTACTAAAAAGGTAGGTAAATACTCAAGTAGATTTACCTTTTTGCTGATTTTTTATTGATAGAATAGACATAATGTTTTCACAGTCAATTATACTGATGTTTGTAAAAGGTCTTTATTTTTAGAATAGATTGAATATTAGTCCATGTAATTTAACTCTGAAACGTAAGCATTTTATAAACGCTAGTAAAATATTTTCAATTTTGTCTTAAAACCATTGAAAAGAGAGGTCAATGGACTATTATAACATTTAAGTACCAAGATGTTTGTTATTTAATAGACAATAGACTTTGTTAAAGGCCTTTGTACGTATTTAGGTAATAAGGGGTACCACGCTCCGTCGGGGCTGTGGATTATCGAAAGGATAACGCGGCTCCGACACAAGGGCGAAGAAGGAACATGGGTTTGGTTTTTAGTCAGTAGAAGTCTGACACTCGATCTGGATATTCGATGATTTTCCACCCACCAAAAAAAAAAGGGGGTACGACGCTTGGTTGGCGCGTTCTATCTTTGTAAATTTTTAATAATTTGATGAAACAAAAAACACGTATGCAATATTTTTCAATAATCTAACTGACGGACTCGAAATAATCCATTTTTTTTAGTCTCATAGTGGAAACTCGGTATTTAATGGTCCGGTCTAACACCCAACCAGTCAACGCAGGCAAATGCGGTCCGTCTATGGAGAACACAGACTTATGTCGGATTCCTTTTGACTAAAACCCTACGGTCACACAGCCATGAAGCAAAATCCAGGATCAAATATCCCCTCCTCTGTCGGAAGGGAGTGTCAGACTTCTACTGACTAAAAACCACCCATGTTCCTTCTCAGCCCTAGTGTCAAGCCCGCGGTATCTCTTTCGAACAACCCGCAGTCCCGACGCAGCAGCATACACCCTGCCATACCTAACCGACCCGGTCACCAAATACGCCGATTCCACAACCGCTCATAAACCCACAATAAACACCTCCTACTAAATATTCACTGAACTCTCAAATACATTACTAAATCAATAGTATTAAATATACTTTATGAACACAATCCGCCGCAAATATTAATTTATTGACGGTATAGTTTCGTAATTATTAACAATTTCATTAGGGATGCTCACAAATTGTTCCGTTTACAACGCTTTTGTGAATTTACCTATAATATTTCAGAGAGCAGCGGTGGCCCAGTGGTGTCGGCCCCGACTTACGAACGCGGTCGTGGGTTCGAACCCAGGCAGGCGCATTACTTTGTGTAATTTATTTCATCACCGCTGCTCTCAAAACGGTGAAGGAAAACATCGTGAGGAAACCAGCATGTCTTAGAACCAAAAAATTCGAAGACATGTGACATCCGCCAATCCGCACTGGGCCCGCGTGGTGGATTATAGCCCATCCCTCTCCTAGACAGGAGGCCTGAGTGCCTGCAGTGGGAACATTATTGGCTGATGATGATGATGATGATTTCAGAAGTATTTGAAAGGATTAATAATAATACATGTTATTCGATGTGTTACTATTATCACCTGCCAAGTCATTTCCCAATTATGTTAGGGTTGGCTTCCAGTTTTACCGGTTTTTTATTATTTTTTTTATTTAATATGGGCTTACTCTTGACCTCAATCTTGCCCCAAGGGCAGAGATGAGGTCGACGATGGAACGAGCTTACCCAGAAGAAGCCTATTTACTCGCGACTTAAAAAGATTGGGGTTATATGAACTCGGGAAAACCGACGCAGGCAGGGTGTTCCACTCCTTGGCTGTACGAATAAGCGGATGCAGTTGAATACCAGTATTTTACATGGAGCGACTGCTGCAACCTCCACAACCGTTTGTACTGTGTATTACGATGCCTTTTGTAAGACTGGTTGTCACTTTCGGGGCACCGACTATTTCGTTACGACTGTTAGGGCTCGCACACATAAACACGATACGACGTCGCGTCGTGGAAATCTACGACACGACGTCATAACGTGTCGATGCACGATACGACGTCATGACGTTAGAAACTCACGATGCAATCCTGCGCAGTTGTCTTGTTACTTTAATGAACAAATTAACATTTATTTGGATTATAATTTCAAAAACATTTAAATATTCTTTTCAGAATGCTTCAAGAGCGGTCCATTTCTCGGAATTAACTAAAACACTACCCCTCTGTATCGACGGCATCGTGCGTGGCACATTACGTTACGATGTCGTGTTTTTTTACGATGCTCATCGTATAATTCCAAGACGCGACGTCGTATCGTGAAACGACGCCGCATCGTTGTACGACGTGACGTCGTATCGTGTTTATGTGTGGGAGCCCTTAAAGTTCTTCAAATAACAACCGGGTCCAACGGAGGAAACTCTGTATTTAATGGGCAGTGAGTCATCCACAGAACAACTAAGGCAAGCGTGACATAAGACTGATCCGACTGGCTATTTTTAGCTACCCACGAGTACCTCTGATAGTCTAATGGACAACACAATAATACATCCAGATACAAGAATCGGTCCTAAGACCATAAGGTTAGTAGCCACACACCCACTCAACCAAAGAGGTATCTTATCTCATTGTATATTTTCCTCCGGTACTCCTTTGTTGCCTCGAATTTAAGCAACAACAAAAAAACTACACGTCAACATTATGCAATCATTGATCAGACCCTCCCCGGCTTATAAAGGGAACACGTTCAATCTTGCGTGATGTGTGAATAAACAGAATGTTTGGACCTTATTCTACTTTATAGAGCAAACACTTGCTGTTTTACTATGATTTGTTTTGCTACTCCTACTTATCCTTTTTTGAATTAAGGGCCGGGAGAGTAAACAAGACTACGAGTAAGACTTTTGGGTGTCAGTCGCAGTTTTTTCAGAGGTGTTTTTTACCTGCTTAGGTGATTTGTGTGATACCCTTTGTGATGCTGTGTAGTGTGTATAACCCTTTTTTGTTTCATCATCGTCATCATCAGCCTATAATGTTCCCACTGCAGGGACTCTGGCCTCCTCTCTAGGAGAGGTATAGGCTGTAATCCATCACGTGGGCCCGGTGCGGATTGGTAGATGTCACATGTCTTCGAATGTTTTGGTTCTAAGACATGCCGGTTTCCTCACGATGTTTTCCTTCACCGTTTTGAAAGACGCAGTGATGAAATGAATTCGCAAAGGAATGCGCCTGACTGGGTTCGAATCCACGACTTACTGTTCGTAAGTCGAGGCCGCCACCACTAATAGGCCACCACTGTTCCCTTTTTGTTTATTAAACGTTTTATTGTTTAAAAAATAAAAACACTGTGGTTTATAGAACATTGCACAATAGTTAGTAAGGAGTTTGACAAATATAATCACGAAATAAAACCTTTGTTTAAAAGACTGCCTTGTTGGTGTAGTGGTCCTAATCGTGAATGCTGACCATGACATCCTTTTTTTTTTTTATTGGGACAAGCCCGCCACACTATTCCCAAACCACTGTAACTCCTGTTAGCCAGAATCAACAGTGGCGACCACAAGAAAAGCGCCGAGACAATGAAGCTCGACGAAGTCCCAGAGAAGCGATTTAACTGTCTTGGATCCCGCAACGAAATTAATCAGAAAAGAATAGCGGAGGAGTAGAATAAAACATAATTTCCACTTCCCTCCATATCAGCAGGAGACAGAACAGAACAAGGCCAATAAACACACAGCCCGGACGTATACAGCTGGGATAAGCCCAGTTGCCTAGCACCACGGATATTGTTGTCATTAATATTACTGGGTCCTAAGTTGTGAGCTGTTATATTTGATTCCAATAATAGGTATGACAAAAATGCTTGAACGCACGGAAATTAGTTCTAGTTTCTACAAGGTCCGTGTAGTAAATAACTCCGGATGTAACCTATACACTATTTGACATAATACTACGTTCATTCTGCCAAAGACTACACTCCCATAAAATGAGATCCTTACGCCCAAATACTCAAACGTCACTCAATTATAAGTTGCACTTAAATCTCGTGCTGTCTTTGTTACTTTCACGCAGAGTGACAGAGATAGCAGGAGTTTTGAGGGTTACTTATAGTTGAGTGACGTTTGAGTATTTGGGCGTTAGTTCCATTCCCTGGTCGGGCAAATTGTTATTAGGTTTTCCCATCAGGCATTTGTCACAAACTGTGTCAAGAGTCTGGATTTGTACCCGATGATGGTAATTGCCTCGTCCCCTATTACATTGGACGTAACCATAACAGTACGAGTAGGTACTATTAGGTATACCTCTGCCAAACACTTTGAGGATTACCGGCGTGATGTTGTGTTATGAAAGGTTTTCCAGAATTACAAATGGTTGACAGGTAGAAAATGCCTAAGTGCATGTTTACGTACAGGCGGGGCGTCGCGCGGCGCGTGCTGCGTTTTTAATTCAAACACATGGTGATGTATGAAAAAGTTAACTATTTCAAACGTCGATTTTACGAGAAGCAATTTTTCGCTCGTTACTTTAAAATGCAGCGTTTGTTGCGGTGGACCCGTCTCTAACAAAATTAATAGAAAAGCACAAGACGAGCCTTTTGCACGCACCGCGCGACGCTCCGCGTCTCCGTAAACGAGCCCTAAGGCATTAAGAGGAAATGCGAGTGCTGTCTCTTTCTACTATCGCTGTCTCTCTCCGTCCTCCTGCCCTCAAATTCGTGCGATAAGGACAACTATAGAAAAAAGTTAGAATTCGAGGTTTGGCTCTCGCCTATTTCCTCCTCCAATATTGAACCAATTTAAAAGATATTTTAGACAATGAATAAGGAGGTTATATACTACGCCGCTATTTTTTTCTTTTTTCGTTAATAGTTGTCAAATTTGTACACTAGGACTCTGTTAACAGCGATCTAAACAAGCAATTTTGAGCATTTTTTGAGGGTTCTAGTGCTTATAAAAATAATTTATCACCAAAAAGGAAAACATAGGGGCATAGAAATAGTTAATATTTATTATTCTGTAAAAAAACATTGCTCTAGGGTCATTAACCAAAAAGAAAACAGGCATGAGCGTTTGTATGGAGAAAAGACCACTCGCGTTTCCTCTTAACAAATTCCACATCTGGTTCGACCTGTATCACCATGTTAAATAAGCTGAAACTCTTGTTAATTTATTTAATTGAACAATTTATAACACGGCCACTGACATGACATACTTTGAACCCAAAAAATTAAAACTTTTCACGCGGTTTTCCAGCCCATTTTAATAAATAATTCAAAAGCCATCACGTACATTCAAAAGAGCTTGATAACCGAAAATAACAAGAGCTCGTGGCTTAAACATAACTGTCACTCCGGTCGATCTTTAGGGTAAGCAATGGTTGCCTAGGTTGGTCTGTAGATGGTGACCACCTATTAGATAAGTACCGAGTTTTCTTCGTGCCTCGGAAAGCCGTTGATCTTTAGCAGTCGTTACAGGTTGTCAATGATCAGAAAGTCAGGCAACCAGTCTTAGTTCCAGTACGACCTCCACAACCTAGTTAAGGTTGCGGAGGTCAGATAGGCAGTCGCTCCATGTCAATTACTTGGATGTGGCGACTAGCGACATCTATCGCAACACCTGCGTACCAACAACGATCGGCAGAAAATCCAACATCGCGCTATGAACATTATCCGCGACATAAGCCTATATAGGAGTTCCCGACTTACAACTGTTAGGCAGTTAGCCCGCCGGACACAACACCCGTCCGGTCGGAGGATCCTCCCTTTTCAATGGGGGATGAGGAACTTTACACCCTGTTCCTCATGCCCCCCCCCCCCCCAATGTATATTATAATAGTTGCATCCAGTTAGACTGGAAGCTGACCCCAGTATAGTGGGAAAAGGCTAGACAGATGATTGGACTATCAGATTCAGCAGTCGACGTAGATAAAAATATACATAAAGTTAGACGTCTGACTTCAACTTGAGGGTATTTTTAACCTTTAACTATGGACGTTCAATTTTTGTTACACTACTATGGACGTGCGGCCTCACAGACCGCTATCTTTACGGGCTGTTTTCTATATTGATGAGTATGTATTGTATTATTTTTTGTTTTTATCCTATAAAACAGTTACTAAATGTAAATAAAAGATGTAATTTTAATGAGAAATGTATTTACTTTAAACTAAATCTAACGATATAATAATCAAAGGCACTTTTCAGACTTTCTAACTTGAGATCACTTTATAGGTATATTACCACAGGAAAATGACTATTTTAGTTAGTTTAACTCCTTTACAATAAAATATAAAGAACAAAGAACATAAAAAACTAAACATAATCTTCTCAAACCTAAACATAAAAATTTTGACAAGGGCCCAACAGGGTCATATTTATTGGCAGTCTTTGCATAGCGGCTTAGAGCATATTTATTAGTTGTTTTTTTTTTAAGTTTTCCTTTCTTACGTAAATTTACGTCTTAGGTTTTCTTCAATGTCAGCTTCATAAAAAAAGAATCATCAACACCCCCATCGCTGTCACACTGATCTGATTCTAAAAGCAATCGTTGAAACTCGTCCTTCAAAAGAAGGATCATTTCATCACTCGACAACCAGTAAAATATTACGATTTTAGTGGTTGTCCGACTCGACGAACTCGATGTTCGTTCGTCTGCAGTCGTTGGTTGATCATTTTTGACATTTTGATATACAAAATCTCAAACAAACAAAATCACCGTCAGCGTCAATTTATAACACAAACGTGGACGTGCGGTCTCACAGACCGCACTCAAAATATAAAGCGAAATTACTCGAGCAACAGTCAGCCGGCGACGTAATCTTCACTCTCAACGATCATTTTGCCACAAAAACCGAAGCTACTGAGCGACTGATACGCGTGGGGTACGTGGAAGCAGGTGGGCACGAGAATCACAAACTGCAAGCGGCCTGTGAGACCGCACGTCCATAGTTAAAGGTTAATAACAACTCGAAGTAAGTTCTCGGTCACTGTATAAGAGTTTCAAAAAAGTTTGAAATTTTGCTGTCGATCGGATTAATCTTGACCTAGCTTTGAAAACAAGTTAACACACACGGTCTAAAATACAATTAGACGTTGATTAGATTGACTGGAGCTAATTAAAGAAAGAAAGAAAGAAGAAAGAAAGATAATAAATTTATTTGACACACGCCACAAGTTCACACAACAAAAAATATAAATTAAACTAAAAGCTAAACCATCACGTTTTAGCACAGCCAGTTACTAAAAGAGTTGTATACTAAAAGTCCTGGAGTTGCCACTCACATCTGCCTTGTAAGAACCTTTTGTTAGTCGCCTTTCAATCATCCTCTCCACTTGAGCAAATCATCTGAGCATATTAAGCATACTCTTCTAAAATTTTAGTCACTAAATCTTCTTTTAACTCCTCGCGGGCCTTATTATAGACACAATTAAAAAGCCATTGTTTTATGTACCAGTACAGATGATGTTCGTAAGGCGCGCGAGGAGTTAAATCTCAACGTTCTCGTATAACCTTATTGCTCAATATATCAACCAGAGTTACACCACAAATGCCTCGCAATCAACTATACTCTAATTTTAGTCTCACCGCAAAACAAATGCTGACTCCATTGGTGTTTTTATTTAACCAAAATTGCAAAGGGCTATTGAGTGGAAACAATCGAAAATCAATTTCAATCCCCTTTTCTAACACCGGGGTAGGTCAAGGGCTAAGGGGTAATTCGCAGTCGAAACCACAGCCCCTAAAACTTAGGCAATCTTCCGGGGCATTGAATTATTTGAAGACTCGTGACGTGGCCTTGAAGCCCTAGGCCTCCATTGAGTTGTAATCGATAGCTTTGTTAGTTTGACGGTAACCTGTGAGGGAATTCTCATTACATTTGCGTAGTGATCGGTTTATGTTTTACTAGCTTTTGCCAGCGGCTTCGCCCGCGTGAAAATGACGATTTTCCATACAAACTTTCATCCCCTATTTAACTACCTTAGGGGTTGAATTTCGAAAAATCCTTCCTTATTCCTTGTCTACATCATAAAGGGAACCTTTGCGCAAAATTTCAGCTATCTAGGTTCAAGGGTTTGGGCTGGGCGTTGATGAGTCAGTCAGTCAATCAGTCAGTCAGGACTTCTCTCTTTATATAAATGATGATGATGTTTGAGAGAGTGAGTAATACAGGGTCATCATCTGCCTAGCCTTTTCCCAACTAACCCAACCTAACCGGATGCAGCTGAATACCAGTATTTTACATGGAGCGACTGCCTATCTGACCTCCACAACCCAGTTAATACTAAATAATACAATACACTTTGGTAAGAGTGGATGTCAGAATTTCAGGTCACTGACTACCTGTAACGACTGCCAAAGATCTATATATATGGCAGCCGGGATCAACAGCTTAACGTGCTTTCCGAGGCACGGAGGAAACTCGGTATGTCGGGCGGTCACCCATCCACAGACCGACCTAGGCAAGCACAGCTATACCTAAAGGTCGACCCGAGTGGCAGTTCTTATTAAGCCACGAGCTCCTCCTTTGCGTACCCTGTATACAATGGTTAACATGTATGAGTAGCTAATTATGTAATTTATTTTTATATTAAATTTTCCTGTAATACGATTTCCGTGTTGATGGAACAGGCGAAAAACTACTTTACACTATTATTTGATGGCTAGACTGGTGTTTCTTCGACTTCCGGTTCCGGGGTTATTACAGACTAATTATAATTAATGATAGAAAGGTTTTCAATAACATGGATTACACAGACAGGCTTCATTAAATTATTATGATCATGGTTGAGAATGTTGATGTTAGCATGGAATACTTGTTGATTGTCTAAGGCTTCTTTACTCATCATCATCATCATTTCAGCCGAAAGACGTCCACTGCTGGACGTAGGCCTCCCCTAAGTGTCGCCACATTGACCGGTCCCGTGCGTCTCGCATCCAGCGGATCCCCGCAACATTCACCAGGTCATCGGTCCACCTAGTGGGAGCTTAGGCCTTCCAACGCAACGTCTTCCGGTTCGCGGTCGCCACTCCAGAACTTTCCGGCCCCATCGGGCATCCGTTCTGCGAGCAATGTGCCCTGCCCACTGCCACTTAAGTTTGGCAATTCTTCGGGCTATGTCGGTAACCTTGGTTCTCATGCGGATGTCCTCATTTCTGATTCGATCGCGCAAGGAAACTTCGAGCATAGCCCTATCCATTGCCCTTTGGGTGACTTTAAGCCTTCTGATGAGGCCCATTGTGAGCGACCACGTTTCGGTCCCGTATGTAATCACTGGCAACACACACTGGTCATAAACTTTCGTCTTAAAACACTGCGGTAAGTTGGACGAGAAGATACTTCTCAGCTTCCCAAACGCTGCCCAGCCGAGTCGGATTCGACGATGGACCTCTTTCTCAAAGTTGGAGCTACCTAACTGGACTGTTTCTTCTTGTTGGCTTCTTTACTAAAAAATCGAATGTGTAGGTGTGAGATACGGATTTAATAGCTCTAAGTTGGGATGCCCTCAGGCTCGGTGAGACCACGATCAGTGACTACTTCTACTTCTTCTATGCCGAGAATCGTGTAGAACTAGTTGACAGGCCGGTCTCCAGCAGTGTATTATCGTAGACAACATCCTTTTCTGACTGAGTTGTGGATGTCAGATATCGCTCCACGTAAAATAAGTACGAGTTCAGTAATTGGGTATGCCTCGAAGGCGGCCACTTTAAAGTTGGGTAAAGGTTAGGCAGATGATGATTGTTGTAGGTAACATAAACATGACAGAGTTAGCCGCATTCACATTTGTCTGACGTGTTGTGTCGTGATGCTCTCTGTCATGATGGCTACTGTTCACATCTATTATGACGCGTTATGACGATTTTTTAATTAGTTCCGTCGTCGTTCTCATCGTCCATACTTGCTGACGCGCATCTGACGCGTCACAACACAACACTGGCGCGTGCACACTAGTCCGACCCGTTGTGACGTGTCGCTGCGCCGCGCCCCGCACCTCACCCATTCTGACGCAGACCGGGATCGCTTCTGATGCGACACAACACACTGCGTCAGAGAAATGTGAACGCAACCATATTAATTGTATGAAACCGATACCTTTCTGATGCATAACACGTCAGACAAATGTGAATACGGCTTAATCTACGCTGTTGCCGTGATACAGGCATAATCTCAAGTCTTTTGTGTTTAAAAAACAAATGAGAAGCGCCACACAATTTTCAAAGGACATAAGTTTATTGCAGAGAAGATGTCGTTTTTAAACAAAAACGTTGCACAGACAGGAAAAACCTTTGTAGTGACACACTTTAGAATTTTCTTTATTTTATGCCTTTGTGGAGAGTTAATTTTTTGTGTTCTGTGGTGAAGAAATGACCTGTCTTTTTTCTTGTGTGCCCAAGAATCTTGATATACATGTCAGGAAGTTATCGCTGCTGCGGGTTGTTCGAAAGAGATACCGTGGCCTCGACACAAAGGGCTAAGCAGGAACATGTGTAGTTTTTAGTCAGTACAAGTCTGACACTGATTGAATGTTGTCTGACACACACGGAAAATTATCAAAGCTATCGCTGTCACAATAATGGGAAAGTTGGAAAACTGGTAGCCTGCCACGCTTGAACATTATTGACGTATTCTGGGTGTACTGCACACCTCAGCAGAACACTTATCGATATTATATTATTACAAGTTGGTGTTTCTGTAGTTTGAATTCATATCCCGTCGATGGCAATTAAATAGACACGCCCCCTATCCATGTAATAGGAGGCGTGTCTATTTAATTGCCATTAAACATATCTGGCGAAATGTATATGTACAGTCATGAGAACGTATATGTATAAACTTAGCAAAAAGCGATTTTCTCGTTAAAGATGGTTTCTTTCTACTTTAAGATAAGACCTATTTCGTAATAGTATGGCTTCCCAAATAAGTACTATGTTTGTGAAAATGTAAAACATTAATCAACATAGAAGGTCCATTTTTTTTTCCAACGGGTCCTGCGTGTTTAACATATTGGCGCTCATGACTGTTCTAATTGGAACACTTCTGCATAACCCTTCGGGGATTACAAGCGTAATATTATACATGTAGCTTTTTTAAATCGAAATAATACCACGTTCTATCACGAGGATATAGGAGAACGTGTTTAAAATAACATTTATCAGCCGCTGAACGTGTTCAGGTTGGTTGAGCATGGAGATCCCAGGGGATCTGTTACACCTAATCACTACTGAACCCCGTTTTATCCCGCGTTTGAAAGGGATGAATTCGGTAAGGTTCCTATGTTTTTGTTTGGCTCTTCGGTGTTATATTTTTGAAGTTATAATATAACGTGTTTTTTTGATATCCCATATAAACTCTCTCTAAGGTAAGTAACTCTCTCTAAGGTTAAATTCTAGAAGTAAAATAAAACTAAAAGTCCTAGCTTGTGGTCCAAAAATGCATAGTTTCGAAGTACCTATTTATGTTTCATTGATATTATTTAAAGCTAAGAAAATGTGACGTTGCCATATTTCACCCTTAAATTAATAAGCATTGGATGATATCTATTAGATAGTCTACTGTCTAAGGACTGCCTCCGTGGTCGAGTGGCTTAGGCGTTTGCCTTGTGACCCAGTGGTAGTGGGTACAACTCCCACGGGAAGAATACTTTGTTAAAGTTGTTTCCAGTTTAGCTAGGATATTGCCGGCTTGAGTCACCTGATTGTCGAATAAAAAGATGATTCTGTGTTTCAGAAGGCACATAAGCTGGTGGTCTCGGCCGTCAAATGGCGGTCCTCAAACCATGTCAGAGGCCCTTGAGGCGGTTTAGAACCTCTGACACTAGGGTGTGTGGGTTCGTTAGACCTTACTGCCCACACAATAAGAAGAAGAGTTTAAAAACATTAAGGCTTCTATTCTATTTATCTTCGGGGACGCCGGCAGACACCAGGCGGGCGATCAGTCCTTTCGTTGTGGATTATTTCGCCCAGTTCCCCATTAACATTAAGGCTTAACGCCATTCACCACTTAACTTCTCAGAAATAACACTAGAGCAATTCAGATCGCTTACTCCATTACCCCGAGCCGATAAAATGAATAAAAACATTAGAAACAAAAAAGCAAACGAGAAAACCCGTTAATCCATCCAATCCCGCCTGCAATATTTAAGGGTTCAACATGGTCGGGGGTAAAGATTGTGGTGGTTGAAAATGGACTAAACCATAAATATCGCGAAAAGCTAAAAAAACGTCACTTGCATATTAATTAGTATAAAAGAGCTTTTCTTTGATTTAAATTTTATGTTCTTTGTGAGGTAGTAAACAAAATGTTGCATAATATTCCGCTGTTTGCTTTGGTAGTGGACACACGAGTTGGTTAGTTGGCGAGCAAGCACGAGGATGGCACGGTTAGCGCCGGGGTTGAGCGATTGACCATGTGCTGCGTGTCGTGAGGTCGATACCAGTACGGAACGAATATTTGCAGAGCCTACAGTTAGATCTTCCGAGTCTGGTTGTTTGTGAGTTTAAACGTTTGAAATGCACGCCCGATACAGAAGGAATTCTAGTGTCAAAGTTTTAAATAAAATTCCGAAGGTCATTGTTTATTACATTTGTCGTAAATGTTCATTAAGGTAGGGGAAGCTACGATTCATCTATCGTTCCAAAACCTATTATATAATTATCATTTGACCTGTTGATCTAGATTTTGGAGACTTGGTTGTGGGGTCAGATAGACCAGGTAGTGGCTACCTATACTGCCTATAATATGTAAAATGT
The DNA here is from genome assembly GCA_949316265.1 of Diarsia mendica. Lineage (NCBI taxonomy): Eukaryota > Metazoa > Arthropoda > Insecta > Lepidoptera > Noctuidae > Diarsia > Diarsia mendica. The sequence goes on along the minus strand of OX438908.1, from coordinate 18,695,833 downwards.
GGATATTCTAACTGCATCCGGTCAAACTTAAAGCCGGCTCCAAAATAATTATTATCAACAGTGAAAACGGGATATTTACCTACACTGTTTACTATTTGTTTTGAGTTCTCGATATTTCGGCGCTTTGTATGGCTCGCAGTGTCAGTCACAATTCGATTCTCGCTAACTATATTCTATATTGAAAATAGTTTGCGACAGTTGTAAAGCCACTTCCTGTTTGGCTACAGAGTTCATTAAACTCGTTGTCGTGCTTGCCGTTTGCTACGTGAGTTTTGCCACAGTAATGATCATTTTGCGTATGAGAGAATAAAATCAATCAAATTTATTGAATGCTCTTAACGCTCCTGAATTTTTTTGTACCATTCATCTTATGATAATAGGTATACTTTTACCCCATCACTTTGTGGAGGTCTATCCGTTTTTTTTGGAGCTTGGGAAGTCTTCAAATGACTCCTTCCGCTCTGAGCGAAGCGGAAGGGAGTGTCAGACTTCTACTGACTAACCATGTCCCATGTTCCTTCTTAGCCCGGGACCACGGGTCGCTTTCGAACAACCCGCAGCCACGGTCCTATGTAGCAAATGGCGTATCGTACCGTTTACACGCACGTTGTCACAATGCTCACAAATGACAATTCTAATTATGCTTTTTAGGGAGATTCAGATTAAGATTGAGCTATTGTTCAGACGATTACTTATGAAGTTAAATTGGCTTGTATTTTATGTGTTTCTCGGCTTTGAATGGCGGTTGGTGACTGAATTTGTGTGCTCAACGCATTATGAGGGGGCCATGAATTTTTTTAGCACTGCAGCCGTCTCTCGCACCTTATAACAGGAGAATCATTATCAACCCCTTGTACACGACAAAAGCCTTGACGTCTAACGGAGAGAATGGAAGAATATAAAGTGTTTCACCAACCCCAAGTTCAATGAGACAAGGGCCGGATGATGATGATGATGACAACAACAGTCATGGCTTCCCCTTTCAGGAAAGCAAGGGTGACGGTTGACATGAATTGATTTTGTGATAACAATTTCAAATCGGGGCGAAAACGCAATCACAGTTCTGGCGACATGTATATCAATGGGAACGCGCAATTCCCGATCATTATAGATGTTTACGGGAATTGAATGAGGTCTGAATTGAATGAATTCTGGCAAAGATGACTGTTTGGGGGTGTGAAATGTTACATAAATGGGGTAAACACGTTCTTCTCATAAATTAATTCATAGTAATTCGTCATAGAGCAGTGGTGGCCCAGTGGTTGCGGCCCCGACTTACGAACAGTAAGTCGTGGGTTTGAACCCAGTCAGGCGCATTACTTTGTGTAATTTATTTTATCACCACTGCTCTCAAAACGGTGAAGGAACCAGCATGTCTTAGAACTAAACATTCGAAGACATGTAACATCTACGAGTACCAACCCGGACTGGCCTGCGTGGTGGATGATAGCCCATTCCTCTCCTAGAGAGGAGGCCTGAGTCCCTGCAGTGAGAACATTATAGGCTGATGATGATGATGATTGCCATCAAACAGAACCAACAGCTATAACAGATGGATTACATTTGTGTATATAACACAGAGCCTTACAAATTCTCAGGAGTAGTAGCAGAAAAAGTTGTAAAAAAATAGAAAGCAAACACTACACGCCTTTCAAAAAGTAAGCATCCAGCCGAGTGCGTACAGAATAGGTTTTGGTAGTAAATGGGTCAAATGAAAACTCTTTACAAAGAATATTAAGGAACTTACTCGCTATATGGCGGTATTAAAATATCCTAGAAACCATCGGTCCTCCCACGAACTGTTATTTTCATCGCTGAGCAGAAATACTAATTTTCGTATTTTTTACCTAAGTTACCCGTATGTAATTAATTAACTTTAAGAAATATTGTTAATTCGTTTTTTTTGGTCGCATACCTCTTGACGTTGGTTAAACCGAGCGGACTAGCAGCGGACACCGAACTTTTTTTTTTTTTTTTGGCGTGGGATATTATCTTAAGACGTCTCCCGCTCTAGGCGGAGTGGTAAGGAGTGTCAGACTTCTACTGACTAAAACCATCCATGTTCCTTCTTAGCCCTTTGTGTCGAGACTCTGTCGAACAACCCTGTGAGATGAGATCCTGTTTGATTCCCGTGTCGGGCAAAGTGTTGTTGGGTTTCTCGATCAGGATTTTTTATAACGTGTATAAAACATAGTTAAAATGGTTGGTTGGCATAGACAGTACACTGAACAGGATTTAAACGAGGAAGTTAGGTTATTGTGGCTAGCCTAATATCGACTAGGATAGGACCAAACACGTCTCTAAACTGCTAGACAAGTGAATGATATTGCCTATCCTCTAGCATCATGCAATAGGACCATTCAATATTCTATGGCACAAACAGCCGGAACATGAATGCGAGGTAACACAATGACGTCACATCAATGTCTTTCCCGACCATTCGGTGTAGCTAACGAACTGAAGACGCTTGCCACTCGATATTGAAATTATATAGGTAACTGGGAGAGCTATTTCGGTTGTAGGAAAATATGTAATTTTCTAAGATAATACTAAATGATCATCATCTGCCTAGCCTTTTCTCAACTATGTTGGGGTCGGCTTCCAGTCTAACCGGATGCAGCTGAATACCAGTATTTTACATGGAGCGACTGCCTATCTGACCTCCACAACCCAGTTCATACTGGGTAATACGATACCCTTTGGTAGGACTGGTTGTCAGACTTTTAGGTCACTGACTGTAACGACTGCCAAAGATCTATATATATAGCAGCCGGGACCAACAGCTTAACGTGCTTTCCGAGGCACGGAGGAAACTCGGTATGTCGGGCGGTCACCCATCCACAGACCGACCTAGGCAAGCGCGGCTTAACCTAAAGATTAACCCGAGTGGCAGTTATTATTAAGCCACGAGCTCCTCTAATACTAAATGATTTCTTTGTATTTCTACTATTTATATGTATCTAGATAATTTACTACATAGACATAACTAACATCTACCAATCCGCACTGGGCGCATGTCTTATAGCCCATTCCCTCCCAGCAGTGGGAACATTAATAGGCTGTTGATGATGACCTAACTAACTGCTGCTACTACTACTACCTATAACTAAACTAACTCAAATGCTACTGGATTTCGATAGAGTATTTGGTGGCTTAAATTGTTGCATTTTAACTCTACTATGGCGTCTTGCAAGGAATACGTTGAGTTTCATAATAAAAAAAATGTAACGTTACAATAATGTAGTCTTGTATACCAAAAACTCTGTGTGACATTTACTTAACCCAATATATTTATTTAGCTTATTTGTATAAATCTACTTATTCCTTACTATTCAAACACACTTTACAGTCTCAAAAGAAAGAAAAGTTTACGACTTTGTAATGAAATAAATCTAAGCAATAAGATGAATTCATTACTTAGGTAATACAACTTTATTACGTTCAAATGTGTTGTTGTCTGTCTGTTGTACCTATATAATATTTTTATTATTTGTACTTTCATAGCATTTTAATTGTAAGTAGACTAAACAAGAGATAATATTAAAAAGCTGAGCAAGGAAAAGAATAACAAAATGTTTGATTTGATTGTTTGTAAGAAGATGAATATGAGATAAGAGGGAATCGAAGTCACAACCACCGGGTCACACGGCAAACGCATAAACCACTATTCCACGAAGTCTCTTAAAAACTGGCCAAGTGCAAGTAGAACTTGCACTTGAAGGGTTAGATATTGAGAGATTTTCTATGTTATTTTAGCACCATAGACTTCTTATAGGTTTTCCTGTAATCTATAAAATGTTGAACAAATTTCTGTATTTTTTTCAAAATTTTAGGCGTATTAGTTTCGGAGATAAGGCGGGGGGGGGGGGGGAATGGTCGGACAGACAGACAGACACACGAGTGATCCTATAAGGGTTCTGCTTTTTTCTTTTGAGGTACGGAACCCTAAAAAGACGTACTGTGCCAAGCACAAACAAATTACGATAAGGTCATGAGAACGACCAATCATTCCAAAATTAAGCAGCATAATAAAACAATAACCCACAATAATTCACCGGATTACTTCGCCAAAATTAAATTAGATTCCAAACAAATCCTCGTATCTGCATTTGGGATCATAACTACCAATTTAACTGCCTCGCTTGCCGTTCACGCTGGCCGTGTGTAGCGGGTGTAAGGCTTATATCACACAGAGCGAAGCGGCGAGCAGTTTCAGTGTCATAATAGGGTAGTCGACAAAAAAAAACTAATTAGTCCGTCAGATAGATTTCCAAAAAATATTGAACACGTATTTTTTCTTTTTTCACGTAAACAAAAAAATGAAGACGATACAGTGCTTCGAAAAGTCGTGAAACGTCACAGCTTGGTCCAATTTTACCTAACTATGACGTCAAACGCCCCCTCTCCATGGTCTTTGACAAGCTTTATTTTCGTCAATTTTTATTAATTTGATAAAACAAAAAACACGTATCCAATATTTTTCAATAATCTGACTGACGGACTAAACAGAATCATATTTTTTTTAGTCGGTCGACTACCCTATTATGATTTTGAACTTTATCCTCATTACTATAAGTGTGTGGTATAGCAGTGATAGCTAGTGGTGTGACCGGAGGACTGCCAAGTCATATGTCTCGAGTTAGAACCAAGGCAAGGGCCGACGCCCGTTTGGGCTGCGGGTTGTTCGAAATAGATACCGCGGCCTCGGCACAAAGGGCTAAGAAGGAAACTAGGTTGGTTTTTATTCAGTAGAAAACCGACTGAAAAAAACACGCACCTCTGATTTTTCGGATTCATCACTACATAGTATAAAATAAAGTCGCTTTCTCTGTCCCTATGCCCCTTTGTATGCTTAAATCTTTAAAACTACGCAACGAATTTTGATGCGGTTTTTTTTAATAGATAGAGTGATTCAAGAGGAAGGTTTATATATAATAACTTCCATTTGCACCCGTGCGAAGCCGGGGCTGGTCGCTAGTGTTATTATATCATTGTATATTATCCATTGTTTCGGTGAAGGAAAACATTATGAGGAAACCAGCATGCCTTAGAGGTGAGGCTCATTGGCGGCGTAAAACTCTGACACCAGCATGCGTAATGACCACCACCGTAGAAACAGGATTTGTCGACAAAGTGACAGATTGTAGAAGACTTGAAACTGTACTTCGGAGAGTGTGCGCAAGAGCTCCACGAGCTGATCCCACCATCTCCCTTCTTCCATCGGGAGACTAGACGTACTGCAGGGTACCACCGATACCTAGTCGAACACACATTCGAACGAAACGCTTTGCTGGGTCCTTTATCATGCGCACAGCCAAGGAGTGGAATTCCCTGCCTGCGTCGGTTTTTCCGAGTTCATATAACCCTAATCTGTTTAAGTCGCAAGTAAAAAGGCTTCTTCTGGGTAAGCTCGTTCCATCGTCGACATCATCTCTGCCCTTAAGGCAAGATTGAAGTCAAGAGCAAGCCCAATTAAAAAAAAAAAAACATGTCAAGTTGTATTGATAGAGCTTTGTCTATTCTTGTTAGAATATATATAGAATCGTCATGTTTCGCGGGCAGGTTAGACACTAACCACACGTTATGTAAGAAAGAACATTAACTATAATACATAGTATCGCTTGAGGAACTTGAAAAGGTCGCCGGGGTCTGTCATTTCTGTGCGAGTTGAGCCTAAAACCGTAAACAGTTTACAATATGGCCGCCGCAATTATATCGAAATATTGTTCCCACTTGGTTAATTTCATAAAGTATGCCGGATTATTTCAACTTCGCCGGCTTAATAATTAGTATGAATTGTGTTTTTACATGTTTGTTTTATTATGTAGGTATTTTTCGGTTTAATTGGGCAGTTGTGGAAATTAGTGTGAGTTGTGTGGAGTTATTTGTATGATGAAAAAAGGTCAAACTCATCACATTCATCAAAAAAGAGTTTAGTTTTTCTTAACGACTTTATACTGAGGGCCTTGACAATGTGACTATTTAAGACGACGATAAATGTAATGGGACTGATACTTATTCGGTGTAATAATAAACTTTTTTTTGGAGTGGAATTTAATTTAATTTAATTTACAGCCAAGGAGTGGATTTCCCTGCCTGCGTCGGTTTTTCCGAGTTCATATAACCCTAATCTATTTAAGTCGCGAGTAAACAGGCTTCTTCTGGGTAAACTCGTTCCATCGTCGACATCATCTCTGCCCTTAGGGCAAGATTGAAGTCAAGAGCAAGCCCATTTATAATAAAAAAAAAGAGTAGATATCACCAAATGACACCTTTGTGTCAGACTTCTACCGACTAAAAACCACCCATGTTCCTTCTTAGGCCTTTGTGTCGAGGCCGCGGTATCTCTTTCGAACAACGTAATCTAATAATACCCTTAACGAAGCCTAAAGTTAGTTGTACTCCCCGTGATTGTAATTGCTGTTTGTCAGTACCAAAGATTGCCGAGAACCAACTTCCAAAATACCTAAAAAGCACAAAAATCACTAAAATAACTTTACTTCGCACCCGCGTGGATATCGATTGTCGTGTCAAAATAATTATATACTAAAACCTTCCTCAGAAACCACTCCATCCATTGGTGAAAACAGCGTGAAAATCGGTGCAGTAGTTTTTGAGTATATCGCGAACAGACAGACGCGGTGGAGGACTTTGTTTTATAATATGTAGTGATAGACCAATCAGGAAAACTATATCCCTTTCAATACAATTTTTTTAAATCGGTTCATATGACGTAGATGTGACGTAACAATTAACATAAAGAAATACAACTGAGCTAAGAACCTCGTCCATTATTAATAAAAAAAACTGTTAAAAAGATGAATAGACTCGAGTGGGCCATAAAAAAGGTTTCTCCTTTGTAAAAAGCCTGTTACAAAGTGATGACTTTCAATAAGTGTGGGTGTGAATTCGCAATGATTGTCAATTTAAAAACAAGTGAGTTTGGTTTCGATTATTATTCGTGCGCTTGAATGACATTCGAAGCGGCGAAATTATTTTACATAATAGGGCTGCAACTGGGGTGTTGAGCAGCGGTGGCCCAGTGGTGTCGGCCCCGACTTACGAACAGTAGATCGTGGGTTCGAACCCGAACGCGCATTACTTTATGTAATTTATTTCATCACCGCTGCTCTCAAAACGGTGAAGGAAAACGTCGTAAGGAAACCGGCGTGTCTTAGAACCAAAAATTCGAAGACATGTGACATCTGCCAATCCGCACTGGGCCCGCGTGGTGGATTATAGCCCATCCCTCTCCTAGAGAGGAGGCCTGGGTCCCTGCAGTGGGAATATTATAGGCTGATGATGATGAACTGGGGTGTTTTATATAAATAGCAAAATATCACGCCCATAACGTACTGAAGGGTTAATCAAAGAAGAGTAGCAACCACAGTTCATCAGATATATATTTTTTATCGGTTTTTGATTTACTTGATTCTCCTCTTTCCCTCCATCCTATTCAGCAATTGCAATACATTTATTACTAAACTAGCCTACCCAGAACCTTATAACCAAAGACACAACAAACAAATATTTAAGGTCAAAGAGGTGACCATACACAAAATATATTATTTGCTATGATTTTCTCATCCTGAACTATTCCTAACTTATCAAAATAATGGCTAAGCTCTAACTACAAAATACGTCTACTCCCTAAGTCGGGTAGTGCAATTGTGTGTTTATCTCCTGGGTCGAATGCCCCACATAAGTCCATAGCTATAGAGTTAAACCCTTTTACATGGCACGGGTAACGCCATAGGCGAAATGTGTGTGTACTTGACACCCCGTAAACAACACCTTTGTAAAATCACGCATTAAGGTATTGTGTTGTAAGCCACGACCTAACCAGAGCGAAAGTCGCGTGAACACGGAAATCGCGCGTTTAATTTGAGCAGCCAACCCGTACCGCTTGGTCACGACATATTATGCGATAAACATAAATGAAAGAAGCCTAACAAAAGTATACCGGTACGTTGTAAGAACCGAACTTACCAACTCCCGCGGCACATTGCCTACACGCGCTTCGCCGTCTCCCTTGGCCTCAGCCTCGAATTTTGCGGGCAGCGAGGCGGCGGCGGCGGCGGCGCGACTTGTATGGAGTGCACCGCTCGTTGCCCGCTCCCGCGCCGCTGTATTCCGAGAACCGGTCCATTTGATTGTACGCATAAGATCCTGCAGCGCCCGCGCCGCCGCCGCCGCCGCCCCGCTGCCCGCAAAATTCGAGGCTGAGGCCTTAGACCGCGTGTCCGAGCGGTGTCTTGTAAGAACTACTATAAAGCATACCACAAGAATCCGCGACGCCACTGTCCTCAGGCGAAGAGAAAAGTGGCGAACAATGAACATGCCTTTCGCTTTACGCAAGTCATTCGCGCGGCTGCTCGCTTTGGTTGTGACACGACACTTTCGTATAGATTATTGTGTCTTTGTTACTGCGGTCCCTGAGTTAAACACAGAGTGGGTTTCTCGAGCACACGTTCAAATCCCAAGCTATGAATAAATTGTAAAAGAAATGAACATAACTTGTGATCTTGTCTTGCACCTCGAAGGATACATATTGTGGACACGTTTCTTAAAGTCTTAGATTTTCCCAAACTGAATTTACAACTTTGTATTTAAAATCTAAGTACGTAGTAACATTTGTACACTTACTATTACGTACTTTAAGGTTACGACTGACTTCAACCTTTGTATTTACTTTTTCCACTGTTATGTAATGCAAAACTTGAGAGATTTTTCATGTTATTTTAGCACCATAGACTTCTTATAAGGTTTGCCTGTAATCTGAGTGTTAAACTAAGTTCGGAATTTTTTTGAAAATTTTAGGCTCAGTAGTTTTGGAGACAAGTGGAGGGGGGGGGGGGGGTGGTCGGGCAGACAAACACACGAGTGATCCTATAAGGGTTCCAAAAAATACAACTGGTAAGAGAAACTCCAAGGTTTTGACGGTTGAAACTTGAAACTGAATCTTTCTATTTGAAATAAGTACGTGGATACAATTTTGAACCACGTAACAAATTGTCACCTCAAAAAGAAGTATACAAGAATAATCAACACTCCAAACAAATATTCAAGTAACTTGGCAAAATAACACTCAATAAATAACACAAATATTGTTACACTTCACCCGATAATTTCAACTGAGCCTATAGGCATATTTTGTACTGTCTCCGATTACAAGCACATTTTGGGTCTATCTAACAAATTATTGTAATATAAATTGTATCCCTGCCGTAAACTTTAGCCGAATAAAAAGAAGTCTCTCAGCATAATCAACACCCCAAACAAAATAATATTCAAGTAACACTCAATAAATAACACAAATATTGTTACACTTCACCCGATAATTGCAACTGAGCCTATAGGCACGTTCCCAAACTTTTCTCCGACTGATATCTCAATACAAAACGTGCAGACACCGGTTTAATCTGTATCGGTATTCTTTTGAAAGCCGCTGTTAGTATTCATTGCGGGTGTCAGAACATACTGCGAATTTCTAACACCCCTTGGGATTTGGGTAGACGGGCGATTTGAAGGAGACTCGCGGCGATGAAAAAGTTGCTTGTTATTTTGGTGTATATGAAGTTGGGAGATATGTGTTTTAAGTGTTTAAAGGGAAAGTCTTTTTTCTCAAAGATAAGCAACTTTGGATCGCGCATGCCTAATGTGCTGATCTGGCTTCTACATGCGACTTCACTTGCTTGAAAATTTTGATGTCGTATGAGTAAGTTTTTAAACTGATGTGGTCACTAATACTATCAACCACCCGTATAACTTCAGTTTATGGGTGCTTGCCACACCGCCAAAATATCGGTAGCTCGAAACAAAAACATGGAAAATATCCCGTTTCAGTGTTAATGATCGTACTCAGTTTTAGAGACAACCTTAAAAATCAAAACTTACACCACCTTTCACCTCTTTATAATATTAATATACCGAGAAGAGTTACCACCGTTGCTGATATTGAGACTGAAAACTAGTATAACTTTACATGAAAACTTTTAAAGTAATTACTACATCTAAGTCTTAATACTGGTAGGACTCGTAGAGACTTCTCTACATAATCCTATGTCTAGAAACTTAACCTTCATAATTGGGATCTTATGAAAGTCAGTCACCGTTAGGTATAAAGCCGTTGGAAATGGAAACTTCTTGTTTCTTTTGACATCTTTAGGTAAACGAACAACTTTTAAAACACACGAGGGCGATGAAAAGTTGCCGAAATAATTGCTGAATTAGGTAATGAAAATGTTGATTGCCTAGACTAGGGGTTTTCTTTTAAGTTAATCTATAAAATGTTTGGATCGTATCAACAATGTAGTCTTGGTTTTGATACTATACATAAATAAATTGACAGTATAAGTGTACTTATAAACCGTAAAAGATTAAAACAGTGTTTGTAAATACATAATTATGTTCCATATTATTTCGCCATTGATTGCAAGTTTTATACAAGTACTTACTTAATTATAAAATACAAATCCGCGAAAGTGAATTTGTGTTCAAATTAATAAACAAACCCGTGTTCGAATAAATAAACGGGACCCCGAGATTATATTGTCTCGATTAATAATAATAAATAATAATAATAAATAATAATAATATTCCACAACTATCACACAACGCCATCTAGTCCCAAGCTAAGCAGAGCTTGTGTTATGGGTACTAGACAACTGATAAACATACTTATATATTTCTAAATACATACATATTATAGATAAATTACACCCAGACACAGAACAAATGATCGTGCTCATCACACAAACATTTGTCCTGGGTGGGAATCGAACCCACGACCTCCGGCATAGCAGTTAGGGTCACTAACCACTAGACCAACAGGCCAGTCAATAATCAAGATTAATAAATTATGACAAATTAATAATTCATAATTGGATTTGTACATCATTATTTAAGACCAATAATATACCACGTTTCTGCTAATCATTTAATATTAAACCCACCACAAATAATACCCACACTGTATTCAATACTCATTTTCACTGAAAAATATGTTCAACAAAACTTTTAAACGTGCAGTATTTTATTCAGAAACTGTCCCTAGTTTAATTAAATATTCAGTGTTGCCAAAGTTTGGTATATTGTAGTGTTGTATCGAAACTGCAGCAGAAACAAAGTTTTCTCATATATCGTAATTTTAATAACTAGTCGTTGTCCCTGCCATTAATCGCCGCGGAAACATTTGAAAATGATACAAAAGTATAGAATAATAATAGTGTTATTGTCAGGTTAGTTTAATAGTTTTAATTATGAGTAATCGCGAAACGTTTTTTTTTTTCGTTTGATGTAGTATTGTTGCATAGTTGGCACTATGTCTGCGATAGGTATAATATAATACAAACAAATTCTTATTTGTCATAATTACGAAGTATCGTGGAAAGGTTGTTTTAGTTGCAAAAAGCAAATATTAAAGACTTTTGTTCTGTCTGTGTAAATTATAGGTGTTTAGCTGTATGCATTTAGTAAAACTGGAGCTGGACCCCAACATATTAAGAAAAGTCTTGGTGATGAACTGATGACACAATTTTTGTTTGAAATTCTTTTTGTAGGTATTTTTTGACGCGTTTTTTTTGTTGTCAGGTTAGTTTCTTTATTTAGGATTTTTTATTGTATGTGTAGGTATGTAATTAATAAGATAATTCAGTGTCTCAACGTAGGCATCGCGTAGAGGTGGATTTTATTGATGCCTTGTTATAGTTTTTTGTTAGTTTTTAAAACAAATTTTATCAAAATAAAAGCCCAAAAAGTATCTCGTCTACATAAACCTTAACTCAGAAGCCGAAATAATACGCTACACAAGATCCCGTCGAATTATTCTATTGGTATTCAATGTCCGCTGTATGCGGCTAGGGAACCAACGAATTTGTCTGACGATGCCCCAAATGTCCAGCCCCCACTACATCTCGTCCCGTGACGAAGGTAGAGACATTTTCTCTTTGATTACAGTTTTTTTCGTCTCACCGAAAGCCGAAAGCCCGTTTTTCGTAATCTCTCGGTGTTTTATCACTAGGATTTGTATTGCTGTAGACAGCCAGTATTTGTGATAATGTGGTAATATATAGAAATGTATTATGTGATATTTCTTTGGTATTCTTTCTGTTAAGTGCGGTAGTATTTTATGTCTTATTTTTTGGCAGTAGATTGTAGTAATGTGTCGTGGTGGGTTTGTGATTTATTTTATTTGTTGATTTATTTTTGGCGTGATTTCATCGTTCCTCTTCCTCGTTTTCTCTAGTGGTCGCAACTACGACTGCTGAGGTTCCAGGTTCAAATCGAGGGTGTGTTTTTGAGTTTATCCATCAGGAATTCCTCAGTAGAATTCACGGAGTATGGATTTGTGTATGGTTGATGGCAATACGCTTGCCCCCTATTACATCAGACTTACTATATTCAGTACATCTCATCTAAGCCTGACCCTACGGGAATCCCAGGCATGATGTTACGTTATTACTTCGTTGATTTTTTTGTTACAAGTCCTGCTGTGAGTTGAGGTTCGATCACTGCGACAGGTTTTCATTACCTACATTTTTTCGAAATGGTTTTTTGACCTGTCAGCATGCATATAACCGGCGCACGCCTACCACTTAGGGAATATCATCCGGATTTCATACAAAAATAATCTAGTTTCACAAATCTACTTTATAAATACCATTCTCTGGCTGACATCCACAACAAAACCCTATAATACACTCAGAATTAATCCTGACCACTTGAAATCCTCTAATGAGCTGCCAAGCGCCTACTCCTAGGTATCTTTCACCAACGTTTGGAAAGGCGGTATTATGTTAATGAGCCTTTGTCCAGCCGTCCGTCCGGGCGGACACACGAATATTATCTTCACGCCGTTGTATGGCGAGTTTGCATAAATTACACCCGGATCTTTGCGGATTTGTTGTTTTGCTTGATAGCGGGATTCTGATGGAGTGTTTTGTTGGTGGCCCCTTGGTTATAAGTAGCTTTGCTATGGGAGTTTCCTGGGTTTCGGCGATAGTAAGTATTACCGATCTTCACCGTCGTTTAAAAGAATAACCTTGGATTTTATATATATATTTTTTTAGACTGGCCTGTTGGTCTAGTGGTTAGTGACCCTAACTGCTATGCCGGAGGTCGTGGGTTCGATTCCCACCCAGGACAAATGTTTGTGTGATGAGCACGATCATTTGTTCTGTGTCTGGGTGTAATTTATCTATAATATGTATGTATTTAGAAATATATAAGTATGTTTATCAGTTATCTAGTACCCATAACACAAGCTCTGCTTAGCTTGGGACTAGATGGCGTTGTGTGATAGTTGTGGAATATTATATTATATTATTTTCTTGTCGCTTCTTCAAACACATGAAACCCGAACTGTGCACTTTATTCGACTTAGAAGTACATGCAGGCTTGTTTAACATAAAATATTTAGATTTGTCGAAAAAAAAAAACCGGTTTAAGTGCGACATGGTCTCAAACTCGAAAGGTTGATAACACTTACACCGGAAAAAAAACCTTTGCTTATGGAATTTGATTTCTTATAACAGCCATAATATAGTATTATCAACAATGATGACGTTAGGCTCGCCCTTATAGTGACTTAAAACAGCAGGCGAAATGTGGGTGTTCTATAGATGTGATGTTATGTTATCTTTTATTTTCTACTAGGTTTTGCCAGCGGCTTCGCCCGCGTGGATGTCGGAAAATATCAAAAAACACGATTTTTCATACAAACTTGCATCCCCTATTTAACTCCCTTAGGGGTTGAATTTCAAAACATCCTTCCTTATTCCTTGTCTACATTATAAAAGGAACCTCTGTGCAAAATTTCAGCTTTCTAGGTCCAAGGGTTTGGACTGGGCGTTGATGAGTCAGTCAGTCAGTCAGTCAGTCAGGACTTCTCTCTTTATTTATTTTACCCACAACTACGGAACACATACCTACGGCACATGGATTACAAAATGTTTTCCACCTACGCAGATAGCTGAGTATTTTCCACACTTTTCCAAAATCGAAACTCAAATCATCCAATCATAAAAAAAGGTTACAAACAAATACGAACCTAGTTTTATTATACACAAAGGAGATTTTTCGTTTAAAACCAATTTCGATTTTTCGCAATCGAAGCGGTAGGTACAGGAAACTCCGTATTTACATACGACCACTGAAACCGTTTCAGTTCAAAGGATTTTTGCGCTTTTAATACAGGGATAACGCTGAGTGATCATAATGTTTTATGGTATCGGCCGATACCAGGAATTTTGGTTTCGGCGAAACGAATCAAACTTTTGGTATTAATAGTCCTTTTTATTGGAAATGTATCGTCCTGTTCGATAAAGGACCACGGGAACTTTCTATGGAACCTGGGCGGAACACCAACATAATTATAATATACTAGCTTTTGTCAGCGGCTTCGCCCGCGTGAGAATGACGATTTTGCATACAAACTTTCATCCCCTATTTAACTCCCTTAGGGGTTGAATTTCGAAAAATCCTTCCTAATTCCTTGTCTACATTATAAAGGAAACCTCTGTGCAAAATTTCAGCTTTCTAGGTCCAAGGGTTTGGGCTGGGCGTTGATGAGTCAGTCAGTCAGTCAGGACTTCTCTCTTTATTTATTAGATAGATAGAAGATAGATGTATGGTCCTGTTCGATAAAGGACCACGGGCAACTTTTTATGGAGCCTGGGCGGAACACCAACATAATTATAATATACACCAGGTGATTGAGACACCATCATCATTCTGCCCTTATCCCATTCTATTTCTGGTCGGCGCAACACGTTTTCTTCTTCCATTCTCCTCTGTCAGTCCTAATAGGTACACCACGCCATACTAAAACAACAAGTACATAAGTCGCATAAGTTGTAAATTTTAGTCAAAATACAGGAAATTCCAAGATTTTCAATTGGCCATAATTGTGTTCTCAGCCAACTCAGACACTTGTCAGAATAGAAAGATTAGGAGTACTAATTATGAGCTGTGTTTTGAGACTCTATTATTTAAATTCGGTTGGATACACACCAATTTTGGCCAAGACCCGTTGTTACATAAAACTCAGTAAGTATCGGCTAACCTACTCTTTTCTGAGATCTGTTAAAAAGATGGCTATCTATCAGTTTCTGTACAAACCACACCCAAAAAAGATAAGTACTAGTACATTAATCTAATATATAAAATTCTCGTGTCACAGTTTTCGTTGCCATACTCCTCCGAAACGGCTTGACCGATTTTGATGAAAGTTTTTGTGCTTATCCGGTATCTATGAGAATCGGCCAACATCTATTTTTCATCCCCCTAAATTTTATTTTTTTGCAAAACAACGTTTGCCGGGTCAGTAGTAATTTATAAAAGAAATGGTGTAGGGTATTGGATTACTGCATAGTCATGCACTTATGTATGTGTGTAGTGGCGGCTGCGCCCGCCATGTAAGCTTTAAGTCCAGTCACAATAAAACGCAGCTAACAGCAACACGTATACATCTTTATTGCATCATCTCCCTTACACAGTCTCATTAAGTAACACGTCCCTAAACTGGTGACCCCGACGTGATTTATTTTTTTTGTTAAGGGGGGAATGGTGTAGGGTATTGGATTACTGCATAGTCATGCACTTATGTATGTGTGTAGTGGCGGCTGCGCCCGCCATGTAAGCTTTAAGTTCAGTCGCAATAAAACGCAGTTAACAGCAACACGTATACATCTTTATTGCATCATCTCCCTTACACAGTCTCATTAAGTAACACGTCCCTAAAAATAGTATCTACGCTATTCAATAAAAAGCAAACATAATCGTTCAAACAATAAATATCAATTTCAACATTCACATATTACTTACTTAGGTACTCGGACCATAAAACTATTGTGTAAACGCAAACCAAGCTCGTTCCACATAAAACTGCTTCAATGGCTGCAATCTCCACATTTTGTTGTTTCATTTTCTTCATTCTACATTGCAACCATTGCAAGTACGATTCTGTTACAGACTTTATCCTCTTTGTGAGTGAATACGTACAATTTCGTCTGATTTAGACTGTTTGCAAGTTAGGCAAGAAAAGTCGACCGTATCGATTTCTATTTGCAACTTAGGTACTGTTAAATTGTATAAATAGCAGATGGAAACCGTTAAACGCAATGGCTTTTGGTGTAACTGTATACACCACCCATAATAACTTCAGTTTATCTGTGATCATGGTGCTTGCAACAGCGCCAAAATATCGGGACCTCAAAACAAACAGATAAATAAAAATCTCATAAAAAAATATCTCGTATTCAGCGTTAAGAATAATGGTTGTGATCATGTCAGTTTACAAACTTATTTTTGAAGAAGGATTATGCTACAGTCTTATTACAGTTATTTAGTTTTTAAACAGCAACCATCTTGAATCAGCAAACACCCATAAAATTTGACAGTTAAATTCCAAATCTAGATAAGTGACCATCAACATAACTATAGATAGGATAGGAATTCATGATCTATCTAATCGGTCCTTTGGTTACAATCGTTTACCCCTCAATAAACAAACTGGTATAAAAAAACGGAGACCAATTTTAAAAATCGTTAATAGCCGAAACCAATATCGTGCACCGTCCATCACTAGCCCGTACTACTGATCTTAGAATTCAAGGAAATTACTCCGTATAAAATTTCCTGTGGAATCCATTCCGTTTCCAATTCCATACTTCAAAAGGCTTGTTGCTTTTGATAGTCCATCTTTTCAGATTAGTTCTCTAGAACACATTATGTACTCGTTGTGTTGGTTTCTGAATTGCTATGGAAAAGTTATGTCTGATTTTATAACGGTGTGTAGCATTTATCTTTTAATCGACGACCCAATGCGGGTTGGTGGTTGTCACCTTTAAATTTCTGTTCTAAGACATGACGGAAACCCTTTATTTTTTTTTTTTTGGTGGGTGGAAAATCATCGAATAACCCCCCCCGCTCTTGGGCAGAGCGAAGGGGAGTGTCAGACTTCTACTGACTAAAAACCAAACCCATGTTCCTTCTTCGCCCTTGTGTCGGAGCCGCGTTATCCTTTCGACAAGCCACAGCCCCGACGGGCGTCGGCCCTTGCGGGCCCCTCCTTGCTGACATCTCTTTGAGGCGCGCGTGGAACACGTACGCGCCGCCGACACGGTCTGTTGCCGTCATGACGACGGCCGGACGGCGAGCTAGCCCGTTACTCACCGTCCACAGGCCCGCGTCTACGGTGGCCGGAGGTCATCGCGTGCCCCCCGGCGCCCGGAGCGCCTTTCGCGGTGGCTGGGACGTTGTGAGGTTCTCTCCCTCTCTCGTTCCGCCACCTCCTTCGCTAGCATCACTGCTTCGCAGAAGGAGGCGACGGCGTCCCATTCCTCTTCGCCCCGGACCATGGCTTGCACCAGGGCCGGACGCGAGAGGTCGCCGCTGCCGACCGCCGCTACAAGAACACGGCGGGGCTCTGCCCAAGCAGGGCACGCCTCCACAGTGTGCTCCACCGTGTCCTCCGGTCGATCCTCGCAGTGGAAGCATCCGGGCGTTTCCTCCCGCCTGATTCGGTACAGGTACCTCCCGAAACACCCGTGTCCGGTGAGGACCTGCGTCAGACGGTAGGTGAGGGTGCCGTGGCGCCTCTCCAGCCACTCCTCAAAGAGGGGACTTACCGCCACTATCGTGGCGTGCCCTATGACGGAAACCCTCACGATGTGAAGGAAAACCTTCACCGTTTTGAGGACATCATCATCATTCTCTTACATACCCTTATCCCAATTCATTTGGTGTAGGCGCAGTATGTCATTTTCTTCCATATTTCTCTATTACAAAGATCTTGATATATTTGCGGATGAATGGAAGGTGATACTGTCAGAATGTTTGAAGTTTTGTGAGAGAGATTGCATGACTGTGTTTAATAAATTATATGTGTTTAAATAGTGTAATTGGCTTCGGCCGTTCTATTTAAAATAAATAAATTTAAATTTGAAATTTAAATTACTTATCATGTCATCAGACACCACCCTTCTTGGCATAATATGATCCTATACAGAGTCCATTCATCGTTTCTTTTGCATCCACATCCACATTAATATTCAAAAAAAATCTCAGGACATTAACCTTCTGCGTTTTGAGAACAGTGGTGATGAAATAAATATCACACAGTAATGCCACCAGGGTTTGAACTCATGACCAAAAAGTCGTAAGTTGCAGTTACCTCTGAGTCACAATGGCTCCTGCAAGCGCCTGAGGCGGCTATACGGTGTATGTAGGTAGTAATTCTTTTATATTTACATTGTCAGTATTTGTAGTCAAAGTCCGACGACCCGAGAAGCTCCTGGCTAAATAATACCAACCGATCGGGTTGATCTTTAGGTTAAACGTGCTTACCACAAGTTTTTCCGAGTTTCCTCTGTACCTCGGAACTCACGTTAAGGTTTTGGTCCCGGCTGTCAATTTTAGATCTTTTACAGTCGTTTCAGACCGTGACTCAAAAGCCCGACATTGTCTTACCAAGGGTATCATATTACCCAGTATAAACTGGGTTGTGGAGGTCAGACGCAGTCACTCCATGTAAAATATTGATACTCAGCTGCATCTAGTTAGTCTGGAAGCTGACGACGACATTGTTGGGAAATGGCTCAGCAAATGATGTGAAAATAAATTTTATAAAAGGAAAGACGAGTTATTTTGTACGGAAGAACTGATTTATTCGATATCCTATCCGATAAATAAAAACTACGTTACCGGTATCAACAAAGTCTTGACTATCTTCATTTTAGTCTAAAACAAGTTTACGAAGCAATCTCTGGACTTGTAAATGATTTCTAGACTACTGAACTGTGAAATTTCGACTGATAAAGACAGATAGGTATTTTTACCGAAAGTAAATTCTGTTTGGGGGAAAAATATGGCTGTTTATATTTTCATCTGCGTAGTTATAAATTGGATTTTCTGGTATAAGTTAAGGGTAAGCTTTTTTGCTAGTTTTGGAAATGGCGAAAAAATATTGAGTGAGATAAGACTGTTTTTGTGCTTTTACTTTCTTGTCTTAGCTGTGTTTTTGTTTTTATCAGCGGTAGATGTAAGAAAGTAATAGCTCATGACGTTGTGAAAAGTAATGTAAGCAGTAAGTAAAGTTTGGGGCTTATACTGTCTGAAGGCAACCTTTTTTTTTTTTTGGTGGGTGGAAAATCATCGAATGACCCCCCCCCCGCTCTTGGGCAGAGCGAAGGGGAGTGTCAGACTTCTACTGACTAAAAACCGAACCCATGTTCCTTCTTTGCCCTTGCGCCGAGGCCACGTCATCTAGTACAAAAATCCGCGGCCCCGCCCTTGCGGGCCCCTCCTTGCTGACATCTCTTTGAGGCGCGCGTGGAACACGAACGCGTCTACGGTGGCCGGAAGGTCTGAAGGCAACCTTGTTTTTAGTTTTCATTCATTGATGATCCTGTATGATAATCCAAACGAAAATTTTAATCCTTTAAACTTATTCCTTGGTTTTTTATGCTTAATCAATTCTTTAATTCGACATTCATTGACTGCATTATTGGTCTAGTAGTCGCAGAGAGTGCTGTTCCTGTTTTAAAGGAAAATATTAGGTATTTAGAGAAACAGAGAAATTATTTTTTGTTTTCGATCTTGTTTAGACATTGATGCTCATCACATCTGCAACGTTTTACTAGCTAATTCCACATGCCCCTTTTTTTTGGGGAGTGAGAAATTATCAAATAACTCCTCCCGCTCTTGGGCAGAGCGAAAGGGAGTGTCAGACTTCTACTGACTAAAAACCACCCATGTTCCTTCTTAGCCCTTTATGTCGAGGCCGCGGTATCTTTGTGACCAACCCGCAGTCCCGACGGGATTCAACTTGACCTTGTACTAAAAACAAGATTTACAACAAAGCATAACAATTAACATCACAAATATAACTTCAAAAGAAAAATAACTAAGTCCCTAAGATAAAAAATGAAAACACCGTGCACTTTCAACCCTCTAATAAAAAGGTTGGGGATGAACCCGTTAAATTAATTTGACCGCAAATTAGAAGGGTTAAGAGTCTTGTTTGAGACTTTATGATGTAATGGGCTTCATACGACAATGTTAACTTTGGAGATCCTTATTATTAATTTGTGTACATATTAAGGTAGTCTGTGACATGACTTTTATGATAAAGGGCATGAATTATAATTGACCTTTTTTCGAAATGTAGCGGTTAGGAAGGAGATAAAAGGTGTGACGGACCCTTTGCGAAGTCAAACCAGACAGTCAACCTAATTTGGAACTAAATTACAAAAAATATTGCTGGGAAATGACGTTTTTTTGGGGTCAAATATCACAATTTACGGCGGGACTATGTCACGCACTGAAAACGTTGTGTTGTGAATGTATAGTACAGGGGTTATAGAGATGGGCTAGCTCGCCGTCCGGCCGTCGTCATGACGGCAACAGACCGTGTCGGCGGCGCGTTCGTGTTCCACGCGCGCCTCAAAGAGATGTCAGCAAGGAGGGGCCCGCAAGGGCCGACGCCCGTCGGGGCCGCGGTATTTTGTACTGGATTACGTGGCCTCGGCGCAAGGGCAAAGAAGGAACATGGGTTCGGTTTTTAGTCAGTAGAAGTCTGACACTCCCCTTCGCTCTGCCCAAGAGCGGGGGGGGTTATTCGATGATTTTCCACCCACCAAAAAAAAAAAAAAAAAAAAAGGGGTTATAGAGAGATTTTAAGTAAAGTTATAATATTAGGGTCATACTCAGAAAAAGTGTACATTTGGTGTCTTATCTTGTCCCGCAACTTCATATTTACGTAAATATTTAGTATTAAGATAAATTTTCTTTTATCCCCCCTTTTTGTTATATTAGTCTAATTCTACGATGATTTCTCTGGTATTTTCAATTAAATTTTCAATATAAGATTACATTTTTTGATTGTCAAAACATTGATAAAAATATCGCCATACATTTTTTTGGTGTCCCAATGACGATTACACATTTTCAGAGATGAATTGTTACGAATTTTCATCGCTTTTTTTAACATTGACTGTGGTTATATTATTCTTGATGAATCAAGTAACTAAATAAGACCAATTTTATCCGTAAATCATATACAGAAGGATTTATTTTAATTAAACAAATGTTGTCCCAAAATTATGAAGTTTCGTTACTCAGGGTTAGTAACGCGTGATAAAATTTGAAACGCAATGACTTAAGGTGGTATAAATAGTTTTTTTCTAATCTGGCAACGTTATTACTTACGTCAAAATCACTGTCACGGCAGCCATCTAGTTTTCGCCGCAGTCGTGAAGTCAAGACGTTTAGCAAGTGAAAATTTACAAAAAATACCTCAGGGTGATAAACGACTATTATTTTGGTAAGTTTAATGTTTTTTTGTTTACTTACCATGTTTTCTTCATATCTTTTGTATTATCTAAAAGAATACACTCAGTGCTTGCGTGGTAAAACCGTGGTTTACGTAAAAACATTTTTAGAGGTTATGATTTCTCAGATTTTATTATCATTTTCGTTATATTGCGTAAAATTGCGTTACGTTACGAAACTGAGAAATTGTTAAGCTTAGTTCACAAAAACTAAAAGTGCATAATATCTATATACCTGTGTATTAATACACAGGTATAGTTGCCGACAGGTTTTTTAATGGAATTTAATTAAATAATTACCAATGTTTATGGTATTTTTATTTTCATTAATCTAAATAAGACTGATAGGCCAAATATAATCAGGTGTTTTATTCGCCCAATCCATGTGCACCATACCTTATGACATCAGTTTCGTGACGGAGATTCTCAGTATCGTTACCTATCAGTTTAGTTACAAATTCAAAATGTACACTTTTTCTGAGTATGACCCATTATATTAAAACATATTATGTTAAGAAAAAAAAAACTTGTGAAAACAGTTGAAACGTTGACGTAAAAACAAAAAAAAAGTTTTTATTTGAACTATAATTTTTCACTATATGATGCAATTATTCATTATTTTTTTTAAGAGTTTGGAAAATCATCACAACATCATTTCTCCTCCCACTCTGGGACTCCCGTCAGACTTCTACTGACTAAAAACCACTCATGTTCCTTCTTAGCTTATTGTGTCCGGGGCCGCGGTATCTCTTTCAAACAACCTGCAGCCCAATGCCAGTTGCAATCCTAGCTTATTGTTAAAACTACAAAACATTATCGCTTACGACACAATAACGCTAACTAAATTGCTAGATGTACGAATACGTGCCGAATTCGCCAGCATTACATTGACCTGAAATAAGCATACGCTTGAAAATTTCACGAATTTCCTCCAACGTTTGGATATGGTAATAAAAAGGAAATAAAATATGAAATTCAATTCAGTATATTCAGATTAAAACATCAACCACATACGCTATGGGGAAATATGGAGAAATTATAATTTTGAGGTCCTGTGTTCGATTCCCGGGTCAGGCAAAGTTTTATTGGGAATTTCTCAGTAGCAGCCACGGAGTCTGGATTTGTCATCGGTTGAAGGCCATAAGGGCACCCCCCTTTTACATGGGACTAAAAACATAACCGGTGAAATGTGATTGCATTATTAGATACACCTCTGCCTTACTCTTAGGGGCTTACAGGCGTAATGTTATGTGTTATAAGAAAAGTTACTACCCACCTGTAGCTGTCTCCCTTCATCGTAAATGCCTCTTCTTATTCAAAGCAGATTAGAAGTCACCAGGCCTGCATTATCATGTCTGTCGGTCTTCTACAGACTGTACTTCGGAGAGTGTGCGCAAGAGCTCCACGAGCTGATCCCACCATCTCCCTTCTTCCATCGAGAGACTAGGCGTACTGCAGGTTATCACCCATACATTGTCGATGTTCCACACATTCGTACGAAGCGTTTTGCTAAGACTTTCATTATTCGTACAGCCAAGGAGTGGAACACCCTGCCTGCGTCGGTTTTCCCGAGTTCATATAACCCCAATCTATTTAAGTCGCGAGTAAATAGGCTTCTTCTGGGTAAGCTCGTTCCATCGTTGACCTCATCTCTGCCCTTAGGGCAAGATTGAGGTCAAGAGTAAGCTCATATTAAATAAAAATAAAATTATCGAAGCATGAGAGGTCAAGTAATGCACGCTAATGCACATTTGACCACTCACGCTTGACTCTCGTGATCTTTGAAGATCACATTTTCGGTGAGAGAGCGTCCGGAGTGGATGTATCATGATCCCTTTTGCTGCTTACCGACCAGGTAAGTTCATCCTGTTTGTAACGGTATTAAAATCAAAACATTTATTTCAAGTAGGCCAGTTACAGGCTCTTTTGAATAGTCGAAACAAATACAAATTAAAAAGAAACTACAGGCAGTTGCTAGTAAGTTGCCCATTCCCTAGGGTAGATATTGATGGAGAAGAACGGGCAAGAAACTCCATGGACACTCTTTTAAATCAGAATATTGTTACAAAACCTTGGTTACATCATACACGTAGGGATGGTACTACAGGTGCATATCCACATTTTAGTTAGATCTGTGGGGTATTATGGGATGGCCGATGGAGTAAGGTTCCGACCGAATGGTGACCAAGGTTGGGCCTAAGAAACCAGGGCCGTTCAAAGGCGCGTTGGAATTTGGAAACCGGTCAGGATCTCGGAAACGCACAGAACAGAGAGCAGTGGCAGAAGAAATTAATGGGAAACCTTTCTCTCACCGCTTCTCTTATATTAGTCTTAGTATGGTCCTGGAATAAAAAAAAAACACTTTTTCTAAGAACACTGAGTTCACTCTATTCCAAAAACAGCCAAGTCCTTTAAAAAATTGAGTCTAACTTTTGTATATCTTTGTAAAATCTACTTTTTAGCTAAAAAGGCGATTATCAGAGTTTCATTCGGTCTAGACGCTTCAAATTACCGGCTTGAAGCAATTAAAACTATATACTTTTGGAGCTTTTTTTCGTAAATTATAAGTTTTTTTCTTTCTTTGTTTGACGGACTAAGTTTTGTATTATCACGTAGGTTTTATTGAGTTTTTTTTTATTATTTCTGAAATAGTAAAAGTTTTTTATTCAAGTTAATTAGTAAGAGTATTAGTGTTGAAATTAGTTCTGAAGTATGCGTACTAAGTCAGTAGGATCATGCTAGGATTATCAACAAGTTTAACTTTGATAGTATGTAAAAAACTTAATTATAAGGTGGGAGGGAATACGACGTGAATACGGTAAATACGTAAGTATCCAGTACTCATTCTGAGTAAAAAAATCTATGTAACTAACCACACTCCGTCGGTGCTGCGGGTTGTTTGCGAAAGAGATACCGCGGCCTCGCCACAAAGGGCTAAAAAGGAACATGGGTGGTTTTTAGTCAGTAGAAGTCTGACATTCCCTACCGCTCTGCCCAGAGCGAGAGGAGCCATTTGATGATTTCCCACCAAAAAAAGGGGGCCGCATAAAAACAGCTGCCATACTATTCCTAGCATGCCCATGCTGTTCCATAAAATTAGACCGTATTGCATTTTTGTAGGAAAATACTGTTTCTTTTTAAACAAACGATGAATATTTTCTATGTATGTACTCAGAATGATGTAGTAAAGACGTGGTAATCTCTTCCTCCTTGTATACCTACCTATCATAAAACACAGTCTTGTGCACGTAACAGCCTAGTTATAAAGACTATGCTTTAATAGCACCTATGTCGTATGCGTGACAGTAGTAAATCTGTTATCATCTTTAAACAGAATACCCCATAAAGTTATTATTACCTATTCATTAACAGAGTACACGACAACATGCGAGGTTAGCTTATGCTTGTCAAGTAGGTATACTCGAATGATTAGGGAAATAAACAATCCGACGTAGCCCTAAGAATTGCCACACTGAAGTGGCAGTGGGCAGGGCACATTGCTCGCAGAACGGATGGCCGATGGGGCCAAAAAGTTCTGGAGTGGCGACCGCGAACCGGAAGACGTTGCGTTGGAAGGCTTCCCACTAGGTGGACCGATGACCTGGTGAAGGTAGCGGGGATCCGCTGAATGCGAGACGCACGGGACCGGTCAATGTGGCGACACCTGGGGAAGCTTATGTCCAGAAGTACCTTCTTCAGTACCTCTTTCGGCTGAAATGATGATGGTGATGGTGAAACAATCACGAGCGAAAAATTAGTGGACCTCGACAATGGCAACGGAATCTACAAGGCCCGCAATGCTCACACATCATCTTATTATGTTGTAGGCACAATAAAAACCTCATTGATGTCGGGTTATAAATATTATTCGGATCTAAAACGCGAAAATAATTATGAAAACAAAAGGGGCTCGAGAAATATATATTGGGAACGTATTTTATAATTAATAACTGTAACGACAGTGGTAAAAAATAAACAGGAACTGATTTATAACTTTATTCGGGCAGAGCTTCCCCTTACAACTATTACAATCGAGTGCGACAAGACCGCGAAAATGAGCTTGCAGGACATTATAAAGCTTTATCCCCACCGGAGGCGTCCGGTAGTTATGGCTTGCTAGTGGCTTGGCTCTGGTTGGCATGGCTGTCGTTGGCGTGGCTCGCTGTCAGGTGGCTGTCAGATGGCTGTCAGATGACTGTCAGTGGGCTGTTGTAACATTCGGCCGTCCTGAAACAATCGGCTAGTTGACACATTTTTGAAGTAGGTCCTAAAGAGTTCATATTTGTTAAATTAGGCAAAAAAAAATATACACGGATTTTTTAAACACATATGAAACCCAAAAATTGAAATTTAAAATCATACTTTTATAAACGAGCGAAAACGCTGTCCGCCATGTTAGTCTATTGATTATCTATGCTCTGACGTTGCACTCGTTGTAAACAAACATTTGACAACAAACACGGACAACTTCCCAAAGTTTTAAAATAAAAACATGATTTGTAATAGTTTACATGAAAAATATAGTAATTATCGTTATTGCATCGTCCGAGAATGCAAAAACACATCAATAAAGACCCCAGGAAAGTTGTGAATTAAAGTGCCTAGTGAAACCAAAATACGCAAAACATGGTTAGGACTTGCTCAGAGGGATCCTGAATCTTTATCGACTGCAACTCAAATGTATTTTTGCGAAGATCACTTTGATGTAAGTACCTACCTGCGCAACGTACATAAACTATTAGTTATTTTTGTAAAACATTTTTTTGGTTTTCCTATATCCAAGTCAGTGAACAAACTACTAAAGTTCTTGTGTTATTTATCTTTCAGTTAGAAAATGACATGGAAAATTACATGCAATACAAAATAATGGGCTCCGTTAAAAGGATACGAATGAAACCAGGCTGTGTACCATCCAGGTGTGAAAGCCAGAGTGATAAAAAACGCAAACGTAGCCGAACCCCAGATTATCAAGAGAATGCTTACAAGAAAACATTAGTAATGCCTATTTCAGAAGATAGTAAACCAGTCTATCCTATTGAAATATCTACATCATCATTTTATAAAGGTAATTTAAAAATAATCCTATAGAGTATAATAAAACAATGAGTAGACACTTAGGGCTTTTTACTGTATTTGCTAGTAAATTGTAAAAATACAGTGCACCCTTGGTAATCCACTATACTTTAAACAATATTCATTTCTTTCAGAGTTACTCAATAAAGAAGATGTTATACCTTCATGTTCCTCCTCTCTTGAGAAGTTTCATGTGACACCAGTGGAAGTAGTACAGCATAATACTCAGTTTCGTGATCAAGCAGTACAACTTCAGCCAGCACATAAACACATTGGCTTGTCAAGTAATTAAACACTATTCTCACAAAGTGATTCAAGCTTGTGTTTCAAAACATTATAGAAGTAAACAGGTGCAGTTCAAAGCACCTGTCAAAGATGCTGTATCTTCACCAATTAAAGCAATTGCTCACCAATCAACTGCAACATCTCCTAATAAACCATCAGAAGGAAAGAGTAACAAACCATCCACACCTGGCCAGACAGCTTTAAGAAGAAAATTGTTTTTTACTGAGGAGAAAATATATGACAGTGATGCATCATATACATTATCTCTAGAAAGTTCATCCATTGGCTCATCTCCTTCAAATCCATCAAGTCAAACTACTGTAGACAGTTTACAGCAAAAGGTTATTAAAGATGAAAATTTCAATTTACAGAGCACCTTATCTAAGATAAAGAAAAATCCAAGACTGTACATTGGAATACCCGCAGAACTTTATATTATTGTTGCTATAATTTCAAAACACACCAAACTATCAGAGAAACATATTTTACTGTGTTTAATGAAAATAAGATTGAATAAAACATTTTCACAGTTAGCAGATGATTTTGATGTTTCATTGTCTCAAGCAAGTAAAATATTTTACAGCAAAATACCTTTGATTGTTAGAGTACTTTTGCCTTTTGTCAAAACTTTCACTAAAAGTACAATAAGAAAGAATCTGCCTATAGCATTTCGCCATAAATATAACAAAACAAATTGTATTATAGATTGTTTAGAAATAGAAATCCAAAAACCCAAAAAGGCCATTCAACAGGCATTGACTTGGTCAGAATATAAAAAAGCGAATACATTTAAATACCTCATATCCTGTACACCTGATGGTTTAGTTAGCTTTGTGTCTAGTGGATATGGAGGCAGAATCAGTGATATTAATTTACTAGAACATAGTAAATTTCTTGATAGTTTGGAACCAAAGTCTTACATTTTAGCTGATAGAGGTTTTAAACATATTGAATTATATTTAAAGCAAAGAGGCTTTACTTTGTTAAGACCTCCAAGTGTTGCTGTTGGATGAAAATTGACCAAAAGTGAGGCAAAACAAACTAAGGAAATAGCTAGCCTCCGAATCCATGTAGAAAGAGTCATCAGAAGAATTCGAGAGTTCGCAATCCTAAAGCCACATTCAGTAGTCAATTTAAATTTATTACATGTACTGGATTTCTGTGTAATTACGGCCTGTGCTCTAATAAACCTACAAGATTCACTTATTAAATAAAATATCTTGATATCAATATAAAATGCATTTTATTTACAATAAAATTATTATACAGTATGATTGTCAATAAATGAAACCACAAGTAATACAAGTCCACAGAAGTATAAAAGCATTGATTATTAAATTAAAAAGCGATAATTAAAAAAGTGACATTTTCGAACAAAATAAAAAATTAAAAGTAAACATCAGGATCCTGTATCAGATGCAAGTGTATTAAACGAATTTGTAGATGAATGTAAGAAGAAAAAAAATTATACTCATCAGTTTTTAAAGCATACTGAAAATAGATCAGTGTTGTCATTGCATAACTTGCTATGCACATATAATGATTTGGATTGTAAAAGCTTCTTAACAAGACTTAAAGATCTTTTTAATGACAACAACATAAATTATGCTAAACATTTAATGGTTCTCTGGTTGCATTGATTTTTGGTGCGAGAACTGTGCAGACACTGGCAATAAAACATGGCCAAAAGTTAGAAGACAAAGTCCGAGAGGTTGCAGAAGAAAAGTTAGGCATTCAATTTACAAAATGTGGCCTCTTTATTACGAATGAATATCCCATGATTGCTGGGTCACCAGATGGTATAAATAGAGAAAAAGGTCTGATAGAAATTAAATGCCACATACTTCAGAAAAACATTGAACATTTTGTGGTTCCCATTGCTCCCGCAATGGGAACCACAAAACAACGATTACAAGTCAGCTCAAAAAAAACCAAGTTAAAATGGGGCAATAAACTTTGATCTCTCAAGAAGATTTATGAAATCTTCGGTGTTCAATTGTTCATCCACACTACTGGTGCTATCAGACATATAAGCATCGCTACGATATAGTCATAAGGAATCAACGGATACTAAGCCTGTAAACCCGTTGTATCATAATTATTTTATGACCTTTTGTACTTCTTAGTTTATGTCAATCATTACCTAACTCCTCAATATCACTTAATGTGGGCCAGAATATAAATCCTCTAACATACAAGAATTAACTTTGCAACAGGCTCGCCCCCTATTGCATGGGACTTAAACTTTACTGTATACTACTATGTGTGTGTACTCATGGGTACACCTCTACCTAACCCTTCGGGCATTACAAGCGTGATGTTATCAGCATTGACCTTGTTGCCGCTGGTAGTCAGCGCCTGGCGCCAATGTGCGTAATCACTATTATCAGCTATTATTATTTTTCGCCTTGTATCTAATTAGTTACTTCTCATTTTCTTTCCAGCTTTTCTAATTCGAGTAGTAGATAACCCTATCGCTTCTAAATTGCACTGGATCAGAAACCCGGTCTAGGATAAATCGTAAGGCTTATAGGTACCCTGTTGTATTATTAACAGTATTATTAAAACTCCAAATTATGTTTGGTAACCGATGCTTCCTTATGTTCCGTGAATTGTGCGATTAGTGCCTTCCACACTTCGACCTACTCATTAAACGTAGAATCAGAGACATTAAAAACATGAAACACTTTTCATTTAAGAAAAGATAACTAAAAAAACTAAGTTTGCCAAACTATCGTATAAAGAAACTGAAGAAACAATTTAAGTTTACTATTAAACCATACCAATATGACACACGCACACGCACACACACATGTAGGTACTAACACACAATGACATGCTTCTTAGCGTGTCGATGGCAAAACTTCATTACTTTTACACACAACACCATTTAACCCCATCAACACTAAGATAATGCTCAACTCATCAATGCTAAGATAATGCTACTCTGGCCCCCAAGATACCTACAGGCGTAGTCTAGTTTCGAGACCTCGGTTTTATCACCATATTCAAATTAAAATTAAACTTGCTACATGTATTATTAGCGCTAAGTTAGAAAAATGATTGTAAATAGACTTAATTAATATTATTCTTCTTAGCAAACCTAGGTAGGACACGCAATAGCTGATAACAGTTAACGTATTTTTAAACGGCCGTTCCGTTACAAACTTCTTGAAATATCTACTCGTAAAGACCTTGCCATGGTCGGAAACAATGTGATCTGAATAAATAATTGCGATCTAAACTAATTGTCACCACAGAATTATTGACAGTACGCGTTGGTTCAGAAACAACGAATTTAGTGAAAGCATGTATCAATATAAACAATATGTACCCACTGGTACTCCTTTTTTTGTTTAGCCAGAAGGGCTCAAACTATCGATATTTACCATTTTCATTGGTTCAGTATAAGATTTTGGAATTGAATGTCATTGGTCCTCTTTCCTACCGTACCGCTTTCCCGTAAGCACAATGTAAACATGACGTCACATAATAATTTTTACGTATAAATCGGGTAATTTATATAATTATATGGAAACCAGAAATTTTGCTCTTATTTATAAGTTCAGAACTTCGTTCTTTACGCACTTTACGCCTTGGCCAACATCGTCATGATGCATTTTGTAATATTTTCCATCGCGCGAAGTTTGTCACAACTAATCGGGTACCGTAAAGATTTGTTTACGTTATAGGCTACTATAAATACTACAATTATTCACTATAGGTATAACTATCTGTACATCCACTTTGCAGCAAAACAATACAACTGTTTGGCTTTTCATCTTGTCATTGCACTGTACTGAACTAATCGTTAACCTCTAAATGGTACACATTAAACGGCATTCATCAAACGATCTACTTACATAAGGCTGAAGCAAAGGCAGGCATAGGCATAGAATTTAACTTTAGCTTCGGTTTTGGCTTGCTGGATTTTGCTTGGCTTTTGTTTGTAATATCGAGCAATGCATGGCATAAGATCACGTTTAGTCATTGTATCGCGCACTGCAGTACAGTCCGAAATTACATGGACATTTTTACATAACACATATACGATAATATCTTCGCAACAACTTCATTACTGCAAGGGATTAAAGCCCAAAATCATGATTAACACTCTTTCCGACTGGTATAACCCGGTTCATTAAAGAAAGGAATCTAAAATGGCAACACATGGCATGTCCTCTCGCTCGCTCACTATAGTGTGCGAGCGTGAGGACATGATAAAAACGCGACTAAACTAAAGGACTGGACGCAAACTACCGTCAATCTGCTTTTATAAAAGATACCTTGCTGCATACGTGTGAATTTCTGTTGGGAAACTAGGATCGTTTATATTATAATAATCACATTTTTTTTTTTACTTCCATAACAAGATTTATGTGACTTGCCTCATAGTCATACCCACATCGTATTATTTTTTGTTAGTTTGTTATACAATCGAGCTATTATTGCAAACACAGAAGAGATAAAAGAGGTTAGAAAGGAAATAGTTCCTGATTTGTATTAGAACGCGTGTCGCCGCTTGTCTCCCACTCTCTATATCCACTACATGCAAGACGCTAATAAGTACGCGAATTATGCACACAAATAAACCGCACTCACTTAGATCGCGAGCTTGCTACTGGTTGTCACACTAGCGCAAACATTGTGTTTGACGTACACTCACACTTGCGTATATTTCTCATACATGTTACGGTGACCAAAAGGTCGATAATGTATATCGATAAAATTACTTGAGTTTTGTTACTTTAAGTTTTGCAGTTTTTGCTTTAATTTCGGGACGGGACAGAAAGAAAGAAAATAAGAAAGCAAAAACATTTATTGGTCTCTCACACATAAAAAATTAAAGATAAAAAGTAAACAGAAAAGATTTTTTTCAAATATTGATCATTAAGTACTTGAAATTCAATTTCAATTCAGATTTTATTATTGTCTTGAAATAAAACGTATTTATTAAGTAGCAATAGCATGCGCTTGCTATCTTTCAAATTCGAATTTTTCAGAATAAAATGCAATCTCAAACTAATATTTTTCTATAATAGCTTTAGTCAGGTCTGTAACATAATTATCTGGATCTGTTGGAAACCTAAAAATAAAATTTAAAATGTATGTTTCGATTTATAAATGGCTAACCTCAAAACAAATTTTAGATGAAAAACAATCAATAAACAATAATAAGGTATTGATAGTATGGGATAAACAAAAGTTATTTTAATCATAACATAATAATCATTTGAATGCATTCACACATACTAAATATCGACATTATTGACAACTTGGTACAACACTATCGAAACGCAAAGAGTAGGCAGAATTTAAGCTTTGGCTCGTCGCACGCGACGTTCGCAGTGAACGAAATGCATTGCGCAATCGCCCACCTAGTACAAGATGGTACCCACGTATTGCAAGCAATGTACATAATTTCGTTTCTGCTTGCGATTGTATCATTTTTGTCTGCGAACTACATAATACTATTGTAATAATTACAAATATCACTTGTATTTTAAGGTTTTTAGACTTACCGATGAAGAGAAATCCCTTCTCGAGCCACACTGCACACCTGGCTTCTTTTCCGACACGTAATAATCGCGCAACACGGCATAATTCTTTTTTTTTCGCGGAGCTCCGTTCGCTGTCACAATATGAGCGCGATTGTTGGTCAGTAAATCAAATTTTCAGATTCAGATTCAGATTTCAGATTTCAGATATTTATTTCACTTCAAAAATCTTAGAACTAAGTACAATGCCCCACAAAACTGCTTACGCAGTTTAACTGTGAGATCGATGAGTCTCTTTACAATAATCTTAAATAATAATAAGGTACATCTATAACTTATACAAAATAAATATTCTTAGTACCTACCTACAAAGTTACATACGTTCGTTAGTGTTTTGTCGACATATGATCGTCTGATCATATAAGCGGCGCGCGTGCCCCGCCCACATGGCCTTTCTAACCTCTTTTATCTCTTCTGTGATTGCAAAGTTATTAATTAACTTTCTTAAGAGCCTATACTACCTCAAATTAGCAACACTATTTGTGGTGGTTCAAACTTCGATTGAAATACTGTTAAAATAAAGTTCTAATCAGCTTGCACCACAAAGCGGTTGTTACGTCTTTCGCTGCGGCCGAATATTGTGAAATTAGTGGTATTTTGCGATTTACAACAAAACTATTGATTGGACTAAAAAAGTAAAACACTGTGATTTTGTTTACTGCAGTGAATCATATACTTTTACGCATTATAAAACTCGCGTTTTACTCCTGTTGACCTCATAAATAACTACATAGAACTAGATGGAATAAATTGACGCACTTCGTTTACATATTACTCGAGACGGGAAATTAAGACACATGTATCAACTTAAATTCAACCGGTTGAATGGCCATCACATGATATTTTACCTATGAAATATGTAAAAATTAACGGTTTCTCATATTTAATTTTAAGTTCCTCGTTTGCAATTTGTCAAGAACTTTATCCAATAAGTTTATACCTGTTTGAATATCGACTGACGGTAGCAAGAGATTGCCTAGGAATGCTTACCACTGACAATAGTTTGATGAAATTATTGTAGTTATTTATATCTAAATGATTTACTTTGGAGTTGTTGGATAATCTAATGCGCACTTGAACTAAATAAAATATGTACATCTTAAGTTCTCAATTCCTCAGTACACAACTAGTAAAACCATTTTTGTACCGAAATAATATACTGATTAACTGACTATGATTAGATTTACTTATCGGGCCTACCAAATTACCTAATTTTGTCTACGATTGGCATAATTATTATCAACACATGGGGCACTTCATTGTAAAACACATTTGGCTAATATATTTGGCTAATGGCATTTGGCTAATATTTTGCAAATATCTGTTAACTGGCATGTTAACTGACCTTGTTATTTGTGCATGGTTCCTGGCAGCTCTCAGCGTGAAGTAGGACGGTTCCTCCCTTCGTCCTTGGGCCCGCTGTTGACGACCTTGAGGTAGCCTTCATTTACCGTAGAAGCGTTACTGGCAGAGAAATGGATACTTCTTGTAACTTGAAGTGTCTCACAGGTGGTTACTGGCCGCAGTCTTCGTTTTCAGGGTCAAATTATGGAATCAATGATGCGGTACTGAGGGCAGGCGCTTCGTGTTCCATCCAGATCGTCGACTGCTTTTTCAATTTGTGCCTTGTGATTCTGGGATGGGCGACTCTTCAATATTTTCCTTGTAGGCGGTGTGCATCAACGTTCTTCGTTTGAATTTTCAGACCTCGTCCTTTGTACTTGGTGACCGTTGACTTTTAAATGTATCAGAGCGTCGTTTAATCGTAGGTTTTTTGTTTTCGATACCACTTCTGAGTGTAACGACAGTGGTAAAAAATAAACAGGAACTGATTTATAACTTTATTCGGGCAGAGCTTCCCCTTACAACTATTACAATCGAGTGCGACAAGACCGCGAAAATGAGCTTGCAGGGCATTATAAAGCTTTATCCCCACCGGAGGCGTCCGGTAGTTATGGCTTGCTAGTGGCTTGGCTCTGGTTGGCATGGCTGTCGTTGGCGTGGCTCGCTGTCAGGTGGCTGTCAGATGGCTGTCAGATGACTGTCAGTGGGCTGTTGTAACATAACATTTTGTGTTTACTTCTTAAATGCAATTATCTAACAGCCTTTATTGTTTCCGCGTACAAATATTTGGATTTCTTTCTGTGTTTTCACCCAAACATAATACATATCATATCACGCGTACCTACTTTTAACGAAGGGTTAAGCAGATGATACTCACATTTCACCA
This sequence comes from Diarsia mendica, assembly GCA_949316265.1. Lineage (NCBI taxonomy): Eukaryota > Metazoa > Arthropoda > Insecta > Lepidoptera > Noctuidae > Diarsia > Diarsia mendica. The sequence goes on along the minus strand of OX438908.1, from coordinate 18,661,355 downwards.
CTTATGTTAACGTCACATGTAATACGAGACAAGTCTATTGCTAAAAATCTGATGGAAAATTCCTGATTACAAAACTGATTAACACTTTACCGGGATTTCGAACCCAGTACCTCATGTTCAGAAGAAGCATATACAACCACTAAACTACCAAAGCATTCACCCAAAACATCTCCCATTTAGCCCAAAACATAAAACCGTACGTACCAACAAAATATCTATGTACAAAATAAAATTAGTCTTGGCCAAACTCGAAACGGGACTTGGCGAAATTCGTTTTCGTATCCCAATACGGAACGCTAATAAAATAAATAAGCCAATTCGTTCTCGCATGGTCGTTACTTTAGCTGTCTGTTCGCACTGAATACTGATATGCTGTGGCTTCAGGCTTGTGTATTTATATGTTGTTCTGCTGGATATATTTAGACTGTGGTGTGGGATGTGGATTATGAATTTTGATGTGTGGTGAAAATGTTTGTGAATCTTAAGTGTGTGTTTATCTTATCTATGTATATAAATAAAAAGAGAAGTCCTGACTGACTGACTCATCAACGCTCAGCCCAAACCCTTGGACCTAGAAAGCTGAAATTTTGCACAGAGGTTCCCTTTATAATGTAGACAAGGAATAAGGAAGGATTTTTCGAAATTCAACCCCTAAGGGAGTCAAATAGGTGATGAAAGTTTGTATGGAAAATCGTCATTATCACGCGGGCGAAGCCGCTGGCAAAAGCTAGTTTGTTATATTTATTTAACGGTCTAGTTGGTCTCGTGGTCGCAAGTACGTCTGCCATGCATGAGGTTCTGGGTTCGAATCCCGGGTCGAACAAAAAGTCATAAAGATTTTACATCGGGAATTTCTCAGTAGCAGCCAAAGAGTCTGAATTTGTGCCCGGTTGAGGGCAATAGGTTCGCCCCAATTACATGATAAAATATGAGTGTACTATTAGGTACACCTCTGCCTAACCCTTCGGTGATTATAGGCGTGATATTGTGTGTCTGTACCAGAAGAAATTTAGTTACATTTCAATTTAGCGAGGACATGTGAGCAAGGAGATGCAAGAAACACTCTGAATTAATGCAAGCCTCTAATCACGTTACAGAATGACCGACATTCCACCAAGTAAAAACATGTAGCACTAGCTTTTGCCCGTGGCTTCGCCCGCGTGGATGTCGGAAATATAAAAAATAACGTGTTTCCAATAGTTTCCATACAAATTTTCATCTCCTGTTTAACCCCCTTGGGGGTTGAATTTTGAAAAATCTTTTCTTTGTGGATGCCTACGTCATACGAGAAATACGAGTGCGAAATTTTAAGTTTCTAGCCCTAAGGGCTTAGCCTGTGCGATGATCCTCAGTCAGTCAGCTTTGCCTTTTATTATATAGATAGATTTGGCAAACAATGATTGCAATTTTAAGATATGACCTGCTTTATGATAATGGAATCGATATAATGGGTTCCAAAAAAAATGTTTCGTTGCGTAAAACGAAAATGAATGCAAATGCGTTGCTATATGTATTCGTGGGGCTCATACACTTTCATCAATGGATTCACTTTACAGCTAGTCATAATGATCATAAAACCAGAATCACTTTAAATCAATCTACGATCGCTTGATCTTTCTTGAATCAATTCTATATTCGATGAAAAATCGCTGCTTCCTTAGTGCTCGGGTTTAAAAGTTGACAGCAATTTTTTTTTGGATTTTGGGCTAATCATCATGACTCCTCCCGCTCTGGGTAGAGCGGTAGGGAGTGTCAGACTTCTACTGACTAAAACTGACTGCGTTTTTCCAACTATGTTGTGGTCGGCTTGTGTAATATCTTAGCAGGATTGGTTCTTTTATGTCACTGAATACCTGTTACAACTGTCAATTATCTACAAATGACAGCTGAGACCAACGGGTTTAACGTACCTTCTGAGGCACGGAGGACACTCGGTATGTAATTCGCTGACACGTTTAGCGCTGTGGCTGAGCGATTAGATTGCTGCCCTGCGTGTCGCGTCGTGTACAAATATGTGTATTATGGCTTACAAATAGTTGTTCCGGGTCTGGGTATTTGTGTTTGTGAGTTTAAATGTTTGTTAACGCACCCACGATACAGGAGAAATTTCAAGACAGGGCAACGTTTAAAAAAAAACGGCACGGCATACGGCATTTTTTTTTAAATAATAATACATAATGCCGTAGACTAACAGTTTAACATGCCTGCCTAGGCACGAAGGAAACTCGGGTTGTAATTTTTTGGTCACCCATTCACGGACCAACTTACAATCGCGACTTAACCTTAAGATTGACCCGAGCAACTGTTATTATTAAGCCACAAGCTTAAAAGAACTTACCCTGTATTGTTGCAGAAATTGTCCAGTGTAAAACTTTCAGTGTCCATTATTTTCGAAAATGTTCTGGAGAGAAAGAAACCCGTGACATTTAATATATCAGATGGTTATTCTAGCGGGAATTGCAACAGTTTACCCACTTTTAGAAATGCACAAGTATTATTGCGCTTCTTTCTAAAAATATCCGTTTTGCTAAAGTTTTTATTTCAAAAGAAATACTATGACTTGCTTATCTTAATACTAGCTTTTGCCTACAGTTTCGCGTGGATGTCGACAAATATCCCAACAAACTTTCATCCCCTATTTAACTCCCTTAAGGCGAATGCTCACATCCTGCCCGCGAAATTCAAATTTTCTTACGTTTTTTGCAATTTGCAGGCCAGTGCTTGGTTGTATGTTGATGAACATTTGATTCGCGACTGTAAGACGTACTTAGTTACAGAATTATAATCATCAAAATCATCAATACAACCCTCCAAGTTCATATAGATCGAGGAATAACTTTGACCTTGAAAAAATAGTTTCTCGATCTATATGAACTTGGAGGGTTGTGTTGGTGATTTTGATGATTATAATTCTGTAACTAAATACGTCTTACAGTCGCGAATCAAATGTTCATCAACATGCAACCAAGCACTGGCCTGCAAATTGCAAAAAACGTAAGAAAATTTGAATTTCGCGGGCAGGATGTGAGCTTCCCCCTTAAGGGTTGAATATCGAAAAAAAAAAAAACCTTTCTAAAGAACCACTCTATCTATTAGTGAAAACAGCATGCCTTTCCATATTTATACTGTGCCTTTGCCGTGCAGTGGGGCAGTATAGGCTTCTAATAATCATCATCATCATCAGCCTATATATAATGTACCCACTGCAGGGACTGAGGCCTCCTCTCTTGGAGAAGGACGGGCTCCACCACGTGGGCCCTGCGCGGATTGGTAGATGTCACATGTCTTCGAATTTTTGGTTCTAAGACATGCAGGTTTCCTCACGATGTTTTCCTTCACCGTTTTGAGAGCAGTGGTGATGAAATAAATTACACAAAGTAATGCGCCTGCCTGGGTTCGAACCCACGACTTATTGCTCGTAAGTCGGGGCCACTACTGGGCCACCGTCGCTCTCGAGACTAACGAATAAGTCCTATAAAATAATGATAAAACGGAAGCTGCCAAACAGTAATACTCCAACTCATCTCTAAGTACCTAATGGTCGAGTAGATAAGGGCCATCAAACAAACGGCAGTGTTATAACAGTTTAACAAGTGTAAATCAGGTCAGGCGCAAGTAAACAATACCTGTCATAGATTAGAATGTCATAATATATTATTTATGGGCACAAATTCAGCGCAAGCCTTTTTCCGCTTCCCTTGCATAAGAGTGAGTTAGAAGCGAACGGCGTTTTTTATTTTAAAGTCAATAGGGTAGTTGACTAACTAAAAAAAATATGATTTTGTTTAGTACGTCAGTACGATTATCGTCAGTTGATTATTTTTTGTTTTATCAAATTAATAAAAAAATACGAAAAAAAGCTTGTCAAAGACCATGGAGAGGAGGCTTTTGACGTCATAGTCTTGTAAAAATGGACCAACCTGTGACGTTTCACGACTTTTCGAAGCACTGTATCGCCTTCATTTTTTGATTACGTGAAAAAAGAAAAAAATATGTGTTCAATATTTTTTGGAAATCTATCTGACGGACTAATTAGTTTTTTTTTTGTCAACTACCCTATTCCAAAAAGTACCCATAGCGTTTTAGGGGAATTTTGAAACGCCTTGGTGTGACCCAACGGCTGGTTTTTACCTTGGCCATACTATATACATATACTTATCCTCTGTATTGCCATACAACTTGGCAACGCCGCGCCGTTAGTCTCTTGGGCCTATTGCCAGCTGATAGCGTTGAGGAGTTTTTCGATGCCCTTTTAGAGTTGAGTTTGTTGTTAGTTTATTTATTTTGTTGGTACAATCATGAATAATATATGTGTTGTGTTAATTTTGGTTACTAAGTTCCAAAAATGATCCTTATTTGGAATATTGGCACAGAGAGAACATAATAAAAACAAAGATTTAAAGAGTTGCTAGATCACTTCTTTATTTTCGCGTTTGTTTATAAACATTTCATGAAATAAAGCCTCTTATAGCAAGTAAGAAGGAAAAAACTAATGCTAATTAATATTATTATTTTTACCATCATTAACATTAACGGGATATAACATGATAAACAATCCGTTTTCAGTGTTAATTATAGTATTAGGCGCTTTGCACATGGAGCAACTATTGCAGCAACTGGCAACTAGCTGTTTACATTATATTTCAATTGGACTGCGCACACATAGCAACTCGAATTTCGAGTTCTGGAGTTCGTCAACAGTTCACAGCAGTAACCGGAGCTCAAAACTCGAGTTACTAAGTGTATACGCATTCCAATTGAAGTATATTTAAATAGATAGTTGCCAGTTGCTGCAATAATTGCTCCATCTGCAAAGCGCCTTAGTGTACTAATGACTTTGTCAGTCTAAGAAAGATTTTTTTCAAAATTTAAGCCAAGTACACAGAAGTACATAAGTCACAACTGATCAACATACATAACACGCTAATCAAGGCCCACTTCAACAAACTCACCCCGCCATCCCTTACCACTTGCACCAAACCTGCCAAATAAATAATTGCTCGCGGCACACAGCGCGCCAGTTGTTTTATCTTCTGGCGTATGATACACGTTACATGTTGCAAGTGCTTCCGCTCTGAACCAGCCATGGACTCTCTGATTATATTTTTTGGATTTTTATATGTATTGGGCGTTTTATGTTTGAATATGTAATTATTTACTTATAACATTGCACTTAGGTCAGTGCTCTCAAAACGGTGAAGGAAAACATCGTGAGGAAACCGGCATGTCTTAACAAAATATTCGAAGCCATGTGACATCTACCAATCCGCACTGGGCCCGCGTGGTAGATTATAGCCCATCCTTCTCTTAGAGAGGAGGCCTGAGTCCCAGCAGTGGGAACATTATAGGCTGATGATGATGATGACTTAGGTCGGTACAGAATACCACTCGATTTTCATGACATAACATAACGCCTGTAATCCCTGAAGGTTTAGTCAGAGGTGACTTTATAGTAGGTACTATTAGGTACCTACAACCAGTGCCTAACTCTTCTGGGGTAGACAAGATGTTTTTTGTTTCTCAGTGTTAGTGAATGCATTAAATAGTACGAGGGTCATGGAGACATTTAAAGTAAAGTTACAATAATTTAAGATAGATAAGATAGATAAGTGTTTATTTGCCTTAAACATGGTATAAAGTTGTTACAGTCAGATATTAATCTAAAGTCCACATGTTTAGCTATACAGGATATGTATCAATTGCATGCAAAATAATAATGATTAGTCAATTTTAAAGTTCAATGTCACAGATGCAAAGTCAATACAATAATAATAATACAATAATAGTAGTTTTCTCTCAGCATTATCCGCAATAACAGAATAAAAGAATTTGTACTTTCAATTAAATATGAATAAACTAGCGTACGTCACTCGGTTCCACCCGCAGTTTCTGTTCCGGTGGGAATACAGTGATAAAGAGTAGCCTTTGTCACCCGGGGATAGTGTAGCTTCCCAATGCAAATTGTGAAAAAAAATTCAAATCGGTAGTTTTTAAGTTATTTCGTTCGAGTTGTTCCGGTCTGATCCCCCAAACCGATCCACTGCCAATATTTTTCTTTTGTTTATTCCGTTCTGATCCCCTTTTCTTTTTTAATGGACACAAGTACAAGTGAAGTTCATACAAAAATACAAATTTTTCCTCTTTATAATATTAGTATAAAGTATAGATTGATTAAAATATAAATTGATAGGGCAGTGGTGGCCCAGTGGTGGCGGCCCCGACTTACGAGCAGTGAGTCGTGGGTTCGAACCCCGTCAGGCGCATTACTTTGTGTAATTTATTTCATCATCACTGCTCTCAAAAACGGAGAAGGAAAACATCGTGAGGAAACCGGCATGTCTTAGAACAAAAAAATTCGAAGACATGTGACATCTACCAACCCGCACTGGGCCCGCGTGGTAGATTATAGCCCATCCCTCTCCTAGAGAGGAGGCCTGAGTCCCTGCAGTGGGAACATTATAGGCTGATGATGATGATGATGATAGATAGAAACTTTAACTCCTAATATCTCCTTAACTAGAAGATTCTCAGGTATGGTCTAGCTAGGTCAATCGATTTATTTGCAGGGGCCATTAAGAGTCGACGCGGCAACGCTTGGTTGGCTGCGGGTTGTCGAAAGAGATACCGCGGCCTCAGACACAAAGGGCAAGAAGGAAAATGGCTGGTTTTAGTCAGTAGAAGTCTGACACTCCCTACCGCTCTGCCGATAAACTACGTAAAGGGTATTTTTACACCCATTTATTTGTCTAACCTATTTCTATGCATTCACTATCCAGATTTTAATCTAAATAGCCCTTCAATGGCAGGTCAACCCAAGTTTTATTTGCCACAACATTCACACACCCTGTGCGTGTCTACAGGGCGTTACTCACGTACTATTAACTTCCTGGTTCTTCTATCTTTTAGGATTATACAGGGTGAGTGAGAAATGGCGGCTAGTCTGGTTTGAGGGGTTAATTGGGCAGTTTGGTTGAATTATTTTGATTTTTTTTGAACGTGTGGGTTTTAAGATAGGTTTTACCTTATTGTAAGTAAATCTAAATTTAACCAAGGGAATTTATTAAACTATTCGTATTTTATATTTAAAGTGTAATGAGGAGATGCTCGTGGCTAATAAAGCCGCACGGTTTTATCTTTAAGGTTAAACCATGCTTGCCAAGGTCGGCCAATAGATGGGTGAATATTTTTACATACTGAATTTCCTCCGTGCCCCGGAAAGGCACGCTATCATTTGTAGACCGTATAAAGTTTCATAATATGCATTCAGTGAAAAACCGTTATTTGGAAATTACAAACAGACACATTAATTCCATTTATTTGTATAGATTTCATTCTGTTCATTTACTCGGAACAAATAACCCCGTAACTGTAAGCTGTGCAAATATTTGTACCGAACGGAAATCGAACACACGACCTTCAGCGCAATCAGAATTCCCGAAAATATAATTTCCATAAATGTTTACTCAATCGGTTACAAATAACTTTAGCATAACTTACAAACACCCTGTATAGGGGCAAAGTTAAATTGGTTGAAAGCAATCTTATCTAACCTGAATAATATATTAGATGCCAATAATAGTAAGCATAATATAACGCTTGTTTTCTTGAGAGGGTAGACACATCACTTAATCACGTAGGGGCAAGTGCTGTACCTATGGACGCTTTTACCTGTGGACACCGTTAATTCTGGGGAAACGGGCAACCCTAAAATTCTAATTTGAACACAGCCGTAAGCATTTGTCTATGGTTGACAGATTTGACGTATCGCCATCTTTTTTTTCCGTGTTGTTTTTGTTATGCCGGCGCAGAAAGTTTTTGGACCGAAAAAGTAAGTTTTTTAGCTGTATTTGATTAAGTTTTACAGTAAAGTTGTAGAACTTATCTGATAGATTATATGTGCAGTGTTGTCTCTGTAGTTTCTAGCTTATTTTCTTAATTTTAACTAATGCTTTAACCAACGTACCGGTGGGCATAGACCTAATTATATTTTTTTTGCGGAAATTTGTACCTATGGACAAACAACTGTGTGTACCTATGGACTGTCCACAGGTACAAAATTATGTTTGTACCTATGGACAGTTCAGGTTATTTTTTTTTTAATATCTTACTAATTAGTTGTATCTTGTATTTTTCAGTGCCTCGCAGTAAAACCGGTATACAAAGAAAAGGTATATGTTTAGAAACCCTAAAAGAAGCCGTTAACGAAGCAAAACAAGGGAATTCCGTAAGAAAAGTTGCTGAAAAGTTCAAACTACCAAAATCTACAATTTTCAAATATTTGAAGCTTTATGAAAACAAAGATTTAAAAAAAGACTCTTTTCAATTATTAAAAAATGACGTGAGGCAGGTATTTTCTCCGGAAGAAGAGGCATTGCTGAGTAAATATTTAAGAAAAGCTGCATTCCTACATTTGGGTTTGACTACAAAACAATGCAGAGAACTGGCATATGAATATGCAGTATCAACAGCGAATAAAAATATACCTAGTAGCTGGGAATTACATAAGATGGCTGGAACTGGATGGCTGCGAAAATTTAGACAGCGGTTTCCAGAATTATCATTGCGTAAACCTGAGGCGACGAGTATAGCAAGAGCGACTAGTTTTAATAAATTTAATGTGACAGCATTTTTCAACAATTTAGAATCAGTTATGAAAAGATATAATTTTGCACCATGCTCGATATATAATGTAGATGAAACTGGTGTGTCCACGGTTCACAAACCAGGCAAAGTGTTGGCCCCTAAAGAAATACGCCAGCTCGGAAAAATGACGTCAGGAGAACGAGGAGTGAATACTACAATGATTGCCTGCATCAACGCTGTTGGTAACTCCATACCTCCAGTTTTTATTTTTCCAAGGGTTTTCTTCAAAGACAACATGTTGAAAGGAGCTCCACCAGGTTCACTGGGTGTTGCTAATCAGTCTGGATGGTCAACAGAGCCAATTTTCCGAAAGTTTTTGACCCATTTTATCGAAATTGCAAAACCAAGTAAAGATGATCCAGTTCTCTTAATAATGGATAATCACGAAACCCATATTTCCATAGAAATTATTGACAAAGCAAAAGAAAATGGAATCATCCTTTTGACACTGCCCCCACATACATCAAACCGGTTGCAACCATTAGATCGAACAGTTTTTGGGCCTTTCAAAGCCCAATTCAGTCAAGCTTCAGATAGATGGATGCTCAATCATCCTGGTAAACCTATAACTATTTACGATGTAGCAGAAATAGCAGGGGAAGCATATGGAGTTTCATTTTCACCAAAAAATATAGTGAAAGGTTTTGAAGTTTCCGGCATATATCCATTCAACAGGGATATTTTCTCAGAAGAAGACTTTTTATGCTCCTACGTAACCGATCGTCCAGAACCAAGCCAAAATAAAGAGACTTCAACAACACTGCCACTACAATTAGATAGTCAAACTACCATTCAAAATGATCCTGCTTCTGAACTCAATATTTCTATTGAAAATGATTACCAGCTACATTCGGAAGAACCGGTTTTGCCAACTCCAGCAATAATTACGCCCGAAACCGTACGCCCTTTTATTAAAGCTAATCCACGAAAAGCTGCTGCACGAGGAAGAAAACCTGGAAGAACAAGAATTTTAACAGATACGCCAGAAAAGGATGCTATATTAAATGACTCTTTAAAAAAGACCACTAAGAAGAAAGCTAACACGAAAATCACTAAAATTACCTCTACTACCATAGATATTCCTCAACCGAGTACTTCGACAGCTAACACTAGTTCCTCCACAATAACAGAAATCCCGCTTTCAATTGCCAGTTGCTCAAAGTCCACCAAAAATATTGAAATATTGAAACAAGAAAGATTATCATATGTTATGTGTTCGAAATGTAAAATCTATGCCAAAGATAGTAAAAAAATGCTTAAATGTAGTCTATGCCATCATAATTATCATATTAAGTGTGTTCCACAGTCACACAGGCAGAATTTTGATTCTGACGATGAGAGTGAAAGTTTTGTTTGCATGGTTTGCTTTGTATTAGCCGATGATGATAGCTTTAGTGATGAATCTACTAATAATTTATTTGAAGAATGTCGTAAAGCTTATGAATAATATTATTCATCAATAAAGCTATCATCGGCTAAAACAACAACACCTATTGGAGAGGTCTATTGTTTTGTTTTTTTATTTAATTTTATTATAATAAAGAGTTCCGTCCCTAGGTACAACACAGTCCATAGGTACAACTTTGCTGTCCATAGGAACAATTGAGTTATGAACCTGTGGACAAAACCGTAGTTTTTAAGAATAGTTGATTATTTTCATGAATATAATTCATTTCGAGGTTTAAGTTGATTTTTAAGAAAGGCTGTTTAATAATATGTAAGATTGCTGATTTATTAAAAAATAATAAAAGTTATTTACTTCAGATTTAAAAAATATTTTATTTCGATTATTGGAAAATGTCCATAGGTAAAGCACTTGCCCCTACATATTTTGGGTTATTTTTTTACGTAGTTTTTCAGTCTAGTTGTCTTAAGTATTATATTACTGCTTAGCATAAGGTTTTCCGGTCGGGGCTGTGGGTTGTTTGAAAGAGATACCGCGGCCTCGACACAAAGGGCTAAGAAGGAACATGGGTGGTTTTTAAACAGTACAAGTCTGACATTCCCTACCGCTCTGCCTAGAGTGGGAGGAGTCATGTGATAATTTCCCAAACTCCAAAAAAAAAAAACGTAAAATTTGATCATCTAGCGATGATTCCAATGTCCACAACAGGTGGACAGTGAAACTAATATTAAAATAATTTTCAGTGTCCACCAGGTGGTAGAAAGAAAAATGATAGCGCCACTGGTGGACAATGAAATAACATTATATAATTTTTGTCGTTGATTAAATGTTTATTTTTACAGTTTTAACAACAAACTACAAGGACCGTTATAATTACTAGTTACAATAATTTGTTAAACGCTATAATAGCTGGTAAATTACCACGTGTTTCAAGTTTTAAAAAAGCCCAGAGTCGTTGAAATATTCCAAAAGGTTATGTTTAATTGCTATTTTTGTTACACATAAGCGGTTTTACACGTCGTTAAATATACTGAAAAACTGAAACCGTTCATTTACATAAGCGGCTGTTACATTCAAAGCGTACACTTTTGTTCAATATTATCACTCAGTACAGTCGACGTGAAAAGTATATTTGACTAATAGAGACTATCAAACTAAATTCAAGTGTAACTCTTTTCTTTTGGCCTGCTCTGTCTCACTTCTGGGCAAAGGCCTCCCTCCACTCTTTCCATTTCTCGGGCCGGCAGACATGGTAATAAGGAAAAGTTTAGCAAAAGTTTAGTTTATTTCTAACTAGCTTTTACCAGCGGCTTCGCCCGCGTGAAAATGACGATTTTCCATACAAACTTTCATCCCCTATTTAACTCCCTTAGGGGTTGAATTTCGAAAAATCCTTCCTTATTCCTTGTCTAAATTATAAAGGGAACCTCTGTGCAAAATTTCAGCGTTCTAGGTCCAAGGGTTTGGGCTGGGCGTTGATGAGTCAGTCAGTCAGTCAGTCAGTCAGGAATTCTCTTTTTATATAAATAGATTCCTTGTCTACATTATAAAGGGAACCTCTGTGCAAAATTTCAGCCTTCTAGTTCCAAGGGTTTGGGCTGGGCGTTGATGAGTCAGTCAGTCAGTCAGGAATTCTCTTTTTATATAAATAGATTCCTTGTCTACATTATAAAGGGAACCTCTGTGCAAAATTTCAGCCTTCTAGTTCCAAGGGTTTGGGCTGGGCGTTGATGAGTCAGTCAGTCAGTCAGTCAGTCAGTCAGTCAGGAATTCTCTTTTTATATAAATAGATTTCTTGTCTACATTATAAAGGGAACCTCTGTGCAAAATTTCAGCCTTCTAGTTCCAAGGGTTTGGGCTGGGCGTTGATGAGTCAGTCAATCAGTCAGTCAGGAATTCTCTTTTTTTTATTTATATAGATGATAACTGTAAATAGTTTTCTCATTGACTGTACAATAATAAAAAAATCAAACACCAAACAGTCAGTTTCAATTACAAACATAGCGTTACTCACGAAATAATAATTATTTGTCTAGTTCCAAATTACTCGTGAGATTTACTTCGAAACCTATAATTAAATGGGCCTGGTTCCCTTCATCGAAACTAGGTCGAAATTTCAGTATATATATAGCTCTATGATTTAAATATTCTATTGAAAATTTCTGATTCACACGCTTTATGAAATTAATTATATTGCAATATTTTGTGTAAATTGTTTTAACATTAATATGAAATGATTATAAATAATTGATTGAGTTTCCATTGAAACTAAAAATACATATTTGAGTATTACTTCCATACCATTAGTATAAATGCGAAAATTACTCTGAGTGTTTACTTTTTACCTTTTCATGACTAAACGGGTGATCGGATCGTAATGAAGGCGAGGCGATAGAGTAAATCCTGGAAAAGGACATAGATTATCTTTTTTTCTTTCACGTAGACTTCAAAATTTCCACGCGAATGAAGTCTCCCGAATCACCTACCTCTCCTCCATCCAAAGCTCAACCTTCACAACACCACTTAACCTTGAAACCAAACTTTTAACCCTGAAATCTCCACTTTATTTCCCCCATAAAATAAACCCTTAACAACAGGAAATGAGCAGAAACAACGACATTCAAACGTTCATTCTTCTATTGATTTTCGAATTCAAACATGAAACAAGCGACGACCGGAAGTCGATCGGTTCACGCTCGACTTCAAAATGGAAGTCCATCGTATTAACTGTAAGACCCTTGGGGCTATCTGCTGAATGGTATTTACATTTTATTGGTAATGTATTTGGTATCCTTTTAGTATTCGGACTGTAGCTTTTTCTAGATTGGATTTTTTGATGTGGTTCGGTTGTAACTATCTTTCGAATAGGTTATTTACATATTATATTCTCGGCTTTGGTGCCCTTGGGAGATAGAAACTGCAGACCGCCACCTGCTTCGGTACATACAATCATACTTGTATTACCTCGTCTTATTAATACATGTGGGCCTGTCATCATCATCATTTGAGCCAAAACACGTCCAATGCTGGACATAGGGCCCCCAGTTGTCGCCACATTGACCGGTCCCGTACGTCTTGCATCAAGCGGGTCCTCGCAACCTTCACCAGGTCATCGATTCACCTAGTGGGAGGCCTTCCAACGCAACGTCTTCCTGAACTTTTCGACCCCCATCGGCCATCCGTTCTGCGAGCAATGTGCCCTGCCTATTGCCACTTAAGTTTGGTAATTCTTCGAGCTAGGTCGGTAACTGATGGTCATATAGGTACTTTCCAACTTGACCTTTCTGAAGAATACCACGTAATATACTCGACAAACATCACTAATAGAATTAGTGTTTGTCCGCATAATTTTTGGGAAGTTTATACCGAATTTCTCCGCTGTTTATTGTATTGATAACAATATGAGTGCGTTACATAAAATACTATGTTCTGTTTTTTTTCACTACATATAAAATCTTTTCCCAGCTATAATTTTTGCGTTAAGGGGCCGCTCCGAAAATCGAAGGTTGGGAATGTCATAGAAATAGATAGAAAACGATGCTCCACAACCTTGAAATAAATCACACAGCTAGCCAATGAATGTAACTTGTTATTGAAACTTTCGAATTTAAGATAATGCTTATGGATAAGTGTAAAAAAAAATCAGAAAATCACTAAAAACGAGTAAATCGCACTCCCGTATTGTAACAACTGAGTCGTAATTATTGAGAATTTTTAAATGAATTTTATTAAATAATAAAGTTAAAAGTATAAAGAAGTCACTGAAAGCTTCATTTTTTAATAAACATACTCTCATTTTGTGTAAAAAAATCACAAACTTGCCCATGTTTTTCGCTCAAAATCTTCATACAAATTACTATGAAGCGGAGCGCTTTCTTAGCAAGCTTCGACGGACTCACTCGTGGCTCAGTCTGCCACGCGCCTCCAACGTGAGAGCACGTCGGTTTGCGCCGCATCGGCAGATCGCAGTCGAACCGTGTACGTACACAAACTCAGTGCACAGTGGTCTCGTGACAAACTTTTGTGATACCATAATAGTTTGGAAATTGAGTAAGTATACTTTTTATATTATTGTGAATTTGCATTTATTACTCGTAACTAAGATAGTAGGCAATGTACTGGTAGGTATGTGTGTATTATTGTGTATTTGTGTTTTTTTGTGTGCGTCTGATTTGACATTACATTTCGTTTCGTATTAATAAAAATAATAATAAAAAAAAACAAATTATTCATAAGTTCACGACGAAAAATATCTCAGAAACTATTTATCTCCGCAGCTCGAAACTTTACAAGAAGACTTTCATCAGGCCAGAAAAATTACTGACTCAGCTGAGCGGGAAATAAAGTATAGTTGCCAAAATGAGTACTCAGAAGTACAGCGGTAAATTCGCCTGTAGTAAAAGCGTACATTGGACAAAAAAACGCAAACGGTATAGGTCAACTTTTTTGGCGAGTGTAGTTAGTAGTAGACCGTAGTTAGATCGACTATCGACATCGATGTGACTTTTGAAAGTATACAATGCTAGAACATACTACACAGTTTTAGACTAATAAAATGTTATTTAACCCAGTAATGCCTAGCGTGTCCATTGTTATTAAGTAAAGTTGGACCAGTGTAAAAAAAAAAAATTTGGTGTTATGTGATTCTCACTTAAATATCACGGGGGTGGCAGAGGGGGGTCAAAATTTTGGTCCTTTTTTGTCTAGGACGCTCCGTTTTCGAGATATTTCAATTTCAATTTTTTTTTTACAGAAACTTTGAACGCCCTTATCTCTGAAACGGTGCATTGTAGGACCGCAGCGCGCCACCGCTTGCTACTTATTATAATAATATCACCCCGTTCTGGCCCGTTGGTATTCGTTGGGCGTGTTGTTGAGTTAGACATTATAATGATAACACAGCGTCGGTTTATCAAACAAATAAAAATTCATTATGATCGATCACAAGGACATAATAGGTATAATTCGATAACAAAAATCATTCTTACCTTTTCAAAATTAGTAGAAAGTTTAAAACACAATATCTCCGGTTTTGATGAAGCCGAGTTCAAACACCCCTATACGTTCCCGGCATTTTAAAAAAGATTGGAGGATATTTCAAAAAAAAACTTTTACGTAAACTAATCACTAGTTTCGGCGCGGCACGCACAACTGAGAGCACTGCGGTGTTCGCTAGCTGGCCCTGTCGATGCGCATGTTTGTGTGAGTGTGCGGTTCCGAGCGTTTGTAGGCAGTTTCCGCACTGTCCATATTAATTATATTGTGCTACTATGGCGCACAGATATAAGCCGCGCGCGGTGCGTTTGTTTGTATGTATGAAGATACCGTACTTCCCCCTTTTTAGAGTTCCGTAGTCAACTAGGAACCCTTATAGTTTCGCCATGTCTGTCTGTCCGTCCGTCTGTCCGTCCTCGCTTAATCTCTGTGACCGTTAGCACTAGAAAGCTGAAATTTGGTACCAATGTGTGTATCAATCACGCCGACAAAGCGGTAAAATAAAAATTGGAAAAAAATGTTTTATTAGGGTAGCCCCCTATATGTAAAGTGGGAAGTGTTTTTTTTTTTAATTTCAACCCTAACGTGCGATATATTGTTGGAAAGGTATTTAAAAATGAATAGGGGTTACTAAAATCATTTTTTGATAATGTCAATAATTTCGGAAATAATCGCTCCAAAAGTAAAAAACAATGTGTCCCCCCCCTCACTTTTGATCCATAAGTTTAGAAAATATGAAAAAAAGCTGAAAAGTAGAACTTTATAAGGACTTTCTAGGAAAATAATTTTGAACTTGGATGGAAACAACAGTTTTTGTACAAAAAAGACAAAAAGTTGCACAAAATAATTTCTGGACTAAGTTTGTAGTATAATCGTATATGCAAGCATTTTTTTTTTACTTCGTTTACATATTTTACGGACGGACGGACGGACGGGAAACTACGGAACCCTACACTGAGCGTGGCCCGACACGCTCTTGGCCGCTTTTTTATACTATGGTTAAACGTATCAAATTTTATTTGTGAATAACAGTGTAGGCATTTATCGCTGTAGCCCTGTAGGTCCGGCCGAGTGGAGGAGCCCTGGACATGGTCCGCCTTATTACAAAAGGTAGTTATACCTGGTTTAACTTAGACCTGGTTTATCTCGCGTGCTGTCACTTTCTTTTGAATATTATTGAAGTGAGACGTCATGCGAGATAAACCAAGTCTAAAGTTAAACCAGGTTTAACTACGTTTTGTAATAAAGCGGGGTGTGTGTGTGTGCTTGTCTGTCTTCATTTTATTTCATTATCTAATATGTTATATTTATTGCAGAATCAAGAATATCCGGCACTAATCATGGAACCGGAGCTGCAGCCTGATGAACATGAACTGGTTGTTGGCCGCAGATTGGTCGACGTTGACTTTGTTTTTAAGCAATTGCAAGATCTGATTTACCTATACAATTTCATACTCAGGATCATTTATTTGACTCCACTTTGATATAAAATAAAGTTTACAAACGTTTTCAGTACAATATATTATTTTTGTAATTGGGAATAACAATCTCATTTTGTATTGTGCATCTAAAATAATAAAATTATATAGTACAATTTAATATTATGTAAGTACATTATTAATCTCGCTATGCTAATAATCACATATTTGACAACATATCAAAATCAGTGACAATAAAGTTACAATTTAGTTGGCGAGTCAAAGTCTGACGTGGCGACCCACTGTGCATACGTACATGTGTGCGTGTGCGGTGCGCGAGCCTCGATCGTTGTGAGTGTAGCGCTAAAAACCTAAACTTCGCGCGGCACTTCCGCGAAGCCGGCCCTTAAGAAACTCATTCTTAGTTGGTACAGAATTCTTAGTTGACGGCTTTCTGAAGAGTCCGTTTACACCTTATATAGTCAGTATCTATATCACACTGTTGTAGACCTCTGATCAGAACTTCTGTACCTAATTACTTAGTGTTTGTAATCTGTAGTATCTGGTTCAGTGACATGTAGCATCACAGTGACGTATTGAGTGACGTCACCGATATCCCAGACGATTTGTTACCGTTGCGGATACATTGACTTATGCGTAATTATGTTGCTTGTTAGATAACAGAGTGTAGGTCAAGGGGTCATGTTTGTTTGGTTTAATATTCAAGATGGAATCATCTTGGGCTTCAAAACATCCATATTTTTGTATGGAGAGCAAGAAAAAGTTTTATTCAATTTGCACAGGAGAGGCAAAAAAAATTACACGAAACTGTATAAAAGTAAACATACGAAAAACTAAAACAATCGAAATTATTCCTCTACGACGCGCGACGCCTTAATGCCTCTATTTCATCCGAAAAACGTCCACTACTATAGACGAGACCTCCCCCAAGTATCGTCAAATTAACCAGACTCGTGCGTCTCACTTCCAGCGGATCCCCGTAACTTTCACCAGGTCATCGGTCCACCTAGTGAGAGGCCTTCCAACGCAACGTCTTCAATCGCGGTCACCACTCCAGAACTTTTCAGCCTCATCGGCCATCCGTTCTGTGAGCGATCAACGAATATTGTATTTTAATAAACTCTCAATCAAAATTCACACAGCTTCGCTTCATTTCCCTGTCCATTGCAGTGTCACCCTTCCAACACCCACACTCCATATTTTTGGTGTACAGAGTGGCAAAAAAATATGTCACAAAAATATCTGCTGGAAAAGCCGGGTCGTTATGGAAAAAACGTAAATTTTAACGGGTAGACACGCCGACGCAGCTTTAGTTTTAACAAGGACCTTTGACATGGTATTGACATTAGGTTGGTTTGTGTACTGTATTTTTAACCGACTTTTAAAAATGAGGAGGTTTTGTATTCCACTAGTATCTTGTTTTTCATGTTTGTTCACCAATTTCTCTGTGATTACTGGTTCGATTTTCGTGATTCTATATTCATTCGGTATAAAGAACTTGTTAGGTTTTGATGAGTTATCTTCTATAGTACGTTTTTTATCGTCTTCGTTGAAATTATGACGTAAATAGCTTATGCCCGCGGCTTCGCCCGCGTGGCAATTTATGTACTAAAACCTTCCTCGAGAACCACTTTATCCATTGGTGAAAACAGCATGAAAATAGATGCAGACGTTTTCGAGTTTATCGCAAACAGACAGACAGGCAGAAAGACAGACGCGGCGGAGGACTTTGTTTTATAATATGTAGTGATGATATCATAATAACTTTTCGTTTCGAAGTAAAATGATTTATGACAAGAATTTGAGCGAGATATCCCAACTAAAGAAAAAATAAACATGATATATCCCCTAACCCTTCTAATTGAACTGTCAGGGTTTGTCACCCATACTTAGATAAGAGGAAAAGCGACACATGCAGTCTGACACCCCATAGAACAGATGGGAACGGGCGGGAAAAGTACACGATTGATTGATTGAGATGATGGCCTGAGTAATTGATTCGAATATCTAGGGTATTGATCTACAGAGCAGAAAGGCTTGTATAATCATTATATATAATGTCACGCCTGTAATCCCCGAAGGGTTAGGCAGATGTGGACCAATTAGTTAGTACACCTACATTTTGTCGTGTATTTTTAAATTCCATCTAAAGGGGACTAGCTAGGTTTTTTTTGGACAAGCCCGCCACACTATTCCCAAACCACTGTAACTCCTGTTAGCCAGAATCAACAGTGGCGACCACAAGAAAAGCGCCGAGACAATGAAGCTCGACGAAGTCCCAGAGAAATGATTTAACTGTCTTGGATCCCGCAACGAAATTAATCAGAAAAGAATAGCGGAGGAGTAGGAAAAAGCATAACTTCCACTTCCCTCCATATCAGCAGGAGACAGGACAGAACAAGGCCAATAGGCACACAGGGACGTATACAACTGGGATAAGCCCAGTTGCCTAGCACCACGGATATTATTGTCATTAATATTACTGGGTCCTAAGTTGTGAGCAGAGATGATATTTGATTCCAATAATAGGTATGACAAAAATGCTTGAACGCACGAAAATTTGTTCTGGTTTCTACAAGGTCCGTATAGGAAATAACTCCGGATGTAACCTGTACACTATTTAATATAATATTATTACTAGCTAGGTTATTGTAATCAACTGATGAGCACAAATTCAGATTCCGCCGTGGCTGCTTCTGAGAAATTTCTGATGTAAAAATACAATAGCACTTTGTCCGACCTGTAGTAGGGTTTTAATGGTTGTTTATTCCCATTAAAACCCTACTACCTACTGCTTGTATTATGTCAGCAGCTGATAAATCTAACAGCTCATCGTCATTTTCATACCAGATTATGTAGTTATTTTTAACCGACTTCCCAAAAAGGAGGAGGTTCTCAATTCGATTACTTAACATGTTTTTTTTTTCCATGTATGTACACCGATTACGCTGCGAGTTATGAACCGATTTACGTGATTCTTTTTTAGTTTGACGCGTAATAGTTGCCATTTGGTCCCATCAAAATTTAGCATGGTTTGGCCCAGTACTTTTTATTTTATGAGTATTTTTTTTAAATTTATGGACATTTATCGTTTATGTGTGTTCGCGAATAACTTCGTCGTTCAGGAACCAATTTTGATGATTCTTTTTGTCATATATTAATTCATCTAATTTTATTTATTTCAATGTATATTTTTATTAGTTGATGATTGTATAAATTACTGAATAATGACTCTATCTGTCTATGACTGTATACATTTTGCATGCCTTATGGTAGAATCACTTGAAACATGTAATTCTTATAACACCATTGTAACAGTGTATTCAGCAAAAATAAATGATTTGATTTGATATGTGCTGTATGTTTTGCCATTTGTCGTACAAATGCCCTTGCTCGTGTTAGTTATATTAGTTGGGTTCGGTCCAAGAGGTTTTTCTCTTCCATTCTCTCGTGACAATCATCAGTAACACGGTTACTCCTTTTTCCTTTATATGATTCCTAACACAATCCATCCTTCTTTTCATTGTTCTGAATAATCTTACAACTCCAGCCATAATATTTAAAGCATGGTCCAGAAAGATAACTCGAGTTCCGCAGTAAACCAATACGGTTCAAGTTTAAAGGATTAATTTAAATAATAAATCAGACGCTGACTATTTCACCTTACTCCCATAGTTTCTCCTTTGGAATTTGTTACCGAGAATTCTTATGATAATGTCAGAAATATAAGTTAATTATGTAACACTAGCTTTTGCCAGCGGCTTCGCCCGCGTCAAAATGTCGATTTTCCATACAAACTTTCATCCCCTATTTAACTCCCTTATGGGTTGAATTTCGAAAAATCCTTCCTTATTCCTTGTCTACATTATAAAGAGAACCTCTGTGCAAAATTTCAGCTTTCTAGGTCCAAGGGTTTGGGCTGGGCGTTGATGAGTCAGTCAGTCAGTCAGGACTTCTCTTTTTATTTATATAGATAACGCCTGTTATCCCCAAAGTGTTATCTAGTACAACCCATTTCGACAGTAACTGGTTTAAGGCTCAGGTAAAAAGGGACGAGCCTATTGCCATCAACTGGTCACAATTTCAGGCTCTGTGGCTACTACTAAGAAATCCCTGATAGAAAAACTCAATAACAGTTTGCCCGATCCGGGAATCTAACCCAGAACCTTATGCTGAACAGTCGCGCTTGCTACCACTAGACCAATTGAGACAGAAAATCGATTTATTTCTCACCTTATAGGCATATAACTATTAAAAAACACAAAACTCCCCATTGATTTTACACTGTATAATAATAGTAGTTTATGCGACTGTGCATAATGAAGGGCATTACAACACAAGTGTGGGTTTAAGAAACGAGCCGAAGGCGAGTTTCTTAATAGCATCACACGAGTGTTGTAATGCCTAATTATGTATAGTTGCATACACTAATTTATCTACCCGAATATCATAAGGGCTCTATGATGGGTTCAGGAACCATAGGGAAATGACCAGCATTGTTACCAGTGTAATGCAATAAAAAATAAACAGGTTATTAGTTGCATTCGTCGCTGCATTTACGATATCTGGCGGAGTGTTCATGTTAATTTCTGAGTCACTATCACTCATTTTCGACAGAAATAAAGAATTAACAGAAAATTTGTCTACTCAATGAAAGGGAATAAAAAGCTAACGAACAAATGACAGCTCGAAATGGCGGCGTTTCGGATATCTGTAATTTTTTTTAAATCATAGGCAAACGAACAAAGTCACTATTCTTTCCCTCCGGCCGTGATGGCAACTGAGTTTGGCAACCAGTTGCTTTTTTGTCACTCGAGATCAAAATGTCGTGCGGTTTATAATTAAAATCATACTGAATTGGGGTTTCGTATCGATAGGTATCTGTGTTAATGTAGATACGTGCGCGCGGAACTAGTTGGCCGCGCCTTAGGCATGTTTTTGTTTTTTATTTGTAGGTATTCTTTTCAATAAATTGAACCAATTATTGTTCACGATATCTCGAGATTGGTCATCACTGTCTAATTATAGTCTCCTGTGCATTGCGAGCTGTAGGCAACCCGCCCCCTCACCCCTGTTGCCACCTAATGACACCTGTTCCAAATTTAAAACTCATAACCTACTGTTTTCAGTACGTTATGAGCTCATTACAGTTCTGTTAATTTCTGCTGGTTGGTAATGCTGGTCATTGCCTATGGTTTTTGAACGCATTAGAGAGGGTTTATGATATTTGGGTAGATAAATAATATTCTAGATCCGAATCTGACGTTCGTATAATGAGGTACTTTCACAAACCTTATATCATTCAAAATAGAGTTCAAAATCGTTTGAACATTATTTCCCTGATAAGTACGTCGGTAATGAGAAAATAGGGAAGGCAATTTTCCGCTTTAACCGTTACAAACATGTTTATGTATCCAATCGTTATATATTAGCGGATTTCGTATCTTATTGGGGATATTTTTTTTTGTTTATTTCGTTATTTTATTAACTATGATTGTGTGTTAGCTGAAGGGTAAGCGATTGGGTATATACCCAATAGCGTTGTTTCTGGGTACTTACGAAGGCAATTTCCGGTAGAAGACTGCGTGATTAATATGTAATAAGATAATAAGTATTATATGTTACAGTAGTACACGTGTAGTATTTATCATATGTCTAGTTTTTTCAATGTTATTAGGGTCGGCTTCCAGTGTTACCGGATGCAGATGAATACCAGTATTTTACATGGAGCGACTGCCTTTTTAACCTCCACAACCTAGTTAGTAGTCTATCTATCTATATAAATAAAAAGAAAAGTCCTGACTGACTAATCAACGCCCAGCCCAAACCCTTGGACTTAGAAAGCTGTTTGCACAGAGGTTCCCTTTATAATGTAGACAAGGAATAAGGAAGGATTTTTCGAAATTCAACCCCTAAGGGAGTTAAATAGGGGATGAAAGTTTGTATGGAAAATCGTCATTTTCACGCGGGCGAAGCGCTGGCAAAAGCTAGTAGTGGATAATACGGTACCCCCAAGTAGGTTAAAATTAACAATCAGTGCGGAAGGAGACAATTGATTTAAAATTTGAGATAATAGTAAGTAAATGACTTCGGTTCTTTTAGTAATAACAGAACTACTTACCAATGATTAAAGTTCGACCAAAAATTGTTGGTATTATAAAACAAAGTCCTTCACCGCGTCTGTCTGTTGATCCGATCTCGATAAACACAAAACTACTGCACCGATTTCAATGTTGTTTTCACCAATTTATAGAGTGGCTCTCGAGGAAGGTTTTAGTATACAATTTGACTGACATCCACGCGGGCGAAGTCGCGGGCATCAGCTAGTGATGTACATAAAAGAAACTTCGCTTCGATTTGTAGTTAAAGTCACGTCAATCGGTCACATTTGACCGATTCATTATTTAATTGAAAACCGTTAAGAAAAGGTTAAAAATATCCTAAGTGACCGAAAATTAACAGTCATGCCTGAAAATACAACTTAAGGCGCTGACAAGAGCCAAATAGGCTTGTATTGAACAATTTTTTAGCCAAATCTATACAGTTTGACACGGCGGAAAAAATATATGTTAATCTTGAACATATTTCTGATAATTTCGTTGTTTTCAAAACACGTTTTTGAAAAGTTTTCTCGATACAAAAAAATGATAAACTAACCTCTTAAAATGATCTTCCAACAAAAATATCTGTATTACTGATGAACGTACGTTGTTAAAATTTATAACAATAACGTATCATATTTAAATACAAAATTTGGTTGTTTTTAATTTTTGATTATTTAATAAATTATTATTTTATAATTAATCATTTTATGGTTTGTAAGAAGTTCGAGCGTTGCGTCATCGCGCTCTCTTTCTTACGTATGCAATCCGACAGTGAGCGCTTAGGCGCGGTGCTAGACGGACGTATGTCACTTTGCGCCCCACTGACAGCTATCCGTTCATCTATAAATTATTATTGACCGCGTCACAATGTTAGTCCAGGATCCACGGTACATTTTTTCACTTGATTACTATCAAGCTAATTTTCCGTGAGCCAACATTACCCTATACGAAAACTCTCGATTGTGGTAGGTAATAGGGGCGGGCAGCAGGGATAAAATATATATTGATTATATATTATTATAATTATTTATTTGATGATTTTCAAAAATCTATTACTAACTATTTTATTTTTATCTGATGATCATTATCTAAATCCAACATGTATTGATAACGAGCTCATCAAAAATTACTACAAACCAGCTGTTTTTTAGGGGTCCGTAGTCGAATGGCAAAAAACGGAACCCTTATATATTCGTCATGTCTGTTTGTCCGTCTGTCCACCCGTATGTCACAGCCACTTCATTCGGAAACTATTGAGACTACACAGTTGAAACTCTACAAGTATTCTGTGAACCGCTTTACGATTTTTATACAAAAATAAAAAAAAGGATTTAGGGGGTCGCCCCATACATGGAACTGAAACTATTTTTTTTTTTATCAAACCTATACCTACGTGTGGGGTGTCTATAGACATTAGACAGGTCTTTAAAAATGACATTGAGGTTCCACAAACAATTTTTTCTCAAAGCCAATCGTTTGGAAGACAGACACTTCCAAATTTGTAAAATGGCGACCGGCCTCGCGGTCGCTTGCCTTCGGTATTGCCAACAATGACCAGCTTTTCAAGGCTGTTATCTCCTCTTTGCATTATGTGGCCGAAATAAGACAAAATACGCTGTAGGCAAACTGTTGACCATCGAGTCTTGATATCGAGTTGGTAAAGGATAGACACATTTGTGCGTTTGGCCGTCCATGGAATTCGGAGAATCCGCCTAAAACACCACATTTCGAATGCGTCTATCCTCTGTCTTACTCTTGTTTGGATTGTCCATGTCTTAACTTGTGGGGAAAAATGCTCCTTCCGAGAAGCCTGTGCCTGAAAAGGAACCGATCCAGGCTGATGATGGTTTCGTGACGGTGTTGAGGAGGAAGCGCCGTCAGCGAACCATCAAGAACCGCTGCGGCACGGCTCCATCGGAGCCCAATGTGCATATTCGTGCCGCAAAGCCGAACACTCCTTTGTACCTCTCCCGTCTACATTACACCACTACGACGGAGGACATCGTGGAGTACGTGCGCCAGAAGATCAAGTACGTGGCGAGAGTGCAGCTGCTCGAATCGCGCCGCAACGTCAACTTTAAGGCGTTTGTGGTGCGAGTACCGACATGCTACCTGCACCTCGTCTTGGAAGAGGACTTTTGGCCGCAGGGGGTGGTGTTTCGACGCTTCCGCGGGCAAGTGCCACATGATCGCACAGTGACGTAGTGCAACTGTAGTGATACTAATATAGTTTTAAGGTTTTGTTTACTAACACAAGCTGTCAATTATATCGTATGTATGTTAGTCTGTAAGGTATTTATCTATGGGCCAAAGTAGCCTGAAAATAAATAAATATTATTATTATTAACTCTATGGAGGAAAATCAGGAAAACTAGTGCTCTGACCAAACGGGCCTTCGTTTTAAAACTTATACCACGTTTTTCCCAGATGTTCCGGGGGCGTAATATAGCATCTTTAGCCATGGCTATCCGCCGTTTTATTTCTGTGACGCAGCTACCTTCATTACTTATATTGGAGCCCAGTTAATCGAAGCTGTCCACAGTATAGATGCCTTAGATGTTATAGGCGCCCGATAGGTTTCCCGCACGATCTACCACCATAAGCTTGGTTTTCTGCCTATTTATTGCAAACCCTACTTTGCCACTTTCCACTTCCAATCTGTGCCGTATCTCTTTCATGTTGCCAAATGTTGTAGCAAGGAGAACGGTGTCATCAGTGTACCTCAGATTGGAAATCCACTTTCCACCAACAGTAAACCCCTTGTCCCAGCCCTAAAGAGTCTTGAATGATATTACTCTTCGTACATATTGAAGAGCAGAGGTGAGAGGATGCATCCCTGCCTAACGCATTTGAACAGTCGGTGTCTATTTTGACGAAAGAGCGGTTGTTGATGTGTAGGTAGAGGCATCGGACTATGTCAATAAGATGTTGAGGCGTTCCCATGTCTTTAAGAACCCCCCACAGCTTGCCCCACTCCACGCAATCAAATGCTTTGGTATAATCTATGAAACATATCAATACAGGGCTGTTAAATTCCCGACTTTTCTCTATAATTTGGCGAACGTTCAGGATTTGTTCCCGCGTGTCTTTGCCTTTAACAAAACCTGCTTGCTCTTCTGGAATTTGTGGCTCCAGAAAGTGTATTAGCCTGTTGTTTATGATGTACAGGAGTATTGATGGTGCGTGGAGTAAGTGCCAAACACTTAATATAATTTTTAGAATCTTGTAGGCAACTTGTAAAGAGTGGGTTTAATAGAAAATATTCAATCCCCAAAACCCAGTTAGTAAGTAATCATTTTTAATGACTTCGTTATCGATACATATTGGAAGGAAGGAAGGGGACTCTTTGATCAAACCATACATTTTGTAGGACAAATATTTTTTCAAATAATTTAGATAATTATCATCAGATTTAACAAAAAAAACCCAGCTGATGATTCTCAAAAGTGTTTGTACTTAACACTTTTGAGAATCATCAAACCAACATATTTTATCCCTGCTACCCCTATTACTTACCACAATCGAGAATTCGAGAGTTTCGTGCAGGAAATTGTTGGGCGTCTCGCCGTCTCATCAAAATTAGCTTGATAGTAATCAAGTGCAAAAATGGACCGCGGATCCTGGACTATTTGTTTCTTACTTGGTAGTATGGCGCTAGGGTATCGGAAAAATTGTGGGCGTGTCCAAAAATACTGAAACACCAGAAGTCAATAGCTATTGTCATCGCCTTAATGCTACATGAGCCTGTCCTATATATTTACACGTAAACAATACTCACACCATCGTTGTAAATAACACCCCCTAATTATTGTCAAGGACATACAAAACCTGTTTTATGACGAAACAACCCTTTAATAATATCAAATATCGTCACCGCTGGGGTACTTTCAACCCCGGAAGAGTAACTTCGCACTTCAAAAATGAAGCGAGAATTTATGTAAAGGTATGCTCATACACATGTAAGTTGTTCAATATTATGGCTCGTGGCTAAGACACGCCGTTTTTTTTTAGAGGCTGGGAAACCATCAAATGACTGCTCTCGCACTGGGCTGGGCGGAGCGGTATGTGTCAGACTTCTCTTTTTATTTATAGATAGATAAATAGATTCAAATTATTAGTTTCACCTCGGAATTTGTGATACCCAGCTACAAACTCGTAATCTTGTATTTTGGCATCCTAAAAGTTGTCACAAAACCCACTTATGGTAGGGTGTCCCATTTATTAAAAATCTGAGGATGTAGAGAATTTAATTCTCTACAATATTGATCGTCTACAAATAGCGAAAAACGACGGATACGAGATATTTGTAAAGAAATATTTTTGTGACCATTGACGTTAGATTTTTAATAGACGCGGACACTTTACCATAAGTAGGTTTTGAGACAACTTGAGGGATGTCAAAATTCAAGTTTATACGCGTTTGTAGCTAGGTATCTCTAATTCCGAGATTTCGAGATTCTTACCTTATTTTGGAAAAAAAACGAGTTTTCATACATTTTGACCGTAGGTAGCTATTACGATTTTGTAGGGAACAGCCTTTTTTGCTCAGAATTATGTACTAAATACTTGATAACCATTTGTCATCGACGTCCATTCGACCCAATATTGCAAACTAAAAAAATTCCCATGTAAGAGTAGCCTTATAAACTGATACCCCTTTGCCAGGGATGGGATTAACGGACGAATATTATTAAATAATAAAGTAGTCAGATTCAGGGCCGCTGCTCTAATCAGAATTATTCTATTTGGTATTGATGATTTTTTACTAAATTAGATTTAGTAGAATGGTAATTTATCTTGGTGAACGTGTTTTTGAGGTTCTTATTGCGGACGTTTTTCACCGTATTGATCCTGATATACCTATCTATCTTTGACATCAAAACCGGTTTTACTTCGCATGTCATCCTAACATCCTCTCGAAAATAAGGTTTAATTTAAATTGGTGATATTGAGTTATGACATAACATAAATATCACGCCTATAATCCCCGAGAGGTTAGGCAGAGCTGTGTCTAATAGTACACACTCATTTCGCCTGTTGTCATGTTTAATTACAGATAGTTGTTTCGGCTCTGGGTATTTGTGTATGTGAGTTTAAATGTTTGTAAACGCACCCACGATACAGGAGAAATTCCTAGTGTTAAACGTTTCGGTCGTTCCAACGTTTAAAAAAAAAATATTATAATATTTTTTTATATATTACTTATTTAATAGGAAGCGCGCCTATTGCCATCATCATCACCAGCCTATTGTTCCCACTGCAAGGACTCAGACCTCCTCTTTAGGAGAGGGATGGGCTATAATCCACCACGCGTGCCCAGTGCGGGTTTGTTGATTGCCAATAACCGGGCACTAACCCCTGTGGCTGCTACTGTGAAAATCCTGATGGGAAAACCCAATGACAGTTTGGAAGTCCTATCGTGGTTTTAAACCCAGGAGCACATGCACAGACGTCGTGTTTGCGATCACTTGAATAACGAGGTATTTGTAGCGTCTCTAGCGTTGGTTAGGTTGCTAGGTTACGACAAATAACAAGGTTGTCAAATTAAATAATTTATAACGTGTAAAGTTTTTCTGTTTTGTCTCTCTGCTTTCTCCTTCTAAAATATTCTAAATTATTATATTCGCGGCTTCGCCCGCGTGAAAATGGCGATTTTCAATACAAACTTTCATCCCCTATTTAACTCCTTTAGGGGTTGAATTTCGAAAAATCCTTCCTTATTCCTTGTCTTCATTAAAAACAAAATCCAGTCCCTTGTCAAAATTTCAGCTTTCTAGGTCCAAGGGTTTGGGCTGGGCGTTGATGAGTCAGTCAGTCAGTCAGCCAGTCAGTCAGGACTTCTCTTTTTATTTATATAGATTATTATACATTACACATTGAAAATAATAATTGCTCAGTTTAAAATATTTTTTATGAAACCCACCCCTGCCTCAATCGACCGTCCGCTAGTTACTCCATAAAATTGATGGCCATAATGAAAGTGAACAGAATTTGCGAACGTATTTTATATGAAGCCCAACAAAAGGGTTTACGCGCCACTTGTTATTACACAGCGCGAACAAAACGCTGCTTAATTACATTTTAATTAAAAGTATGTTTCACTGATCAAATCTATATTTTGTAGGGCGTGTGTGTTTTTGTGTGTTGTTGATAGTTTGACCGTTTGTGACCGTAGTTTAGTGTTTTAAACTGGTGTTAAAATATTTAGATACGGATGCATGTTTATGCATCGGTATCTAAACATTTAAACCGTTTGGTTAACACGTACTCAGTCATTTTAACCCTACACATAGAAATTATTCATAAATGAATAATAATATTACTGCCATGGCATGACTACATATTATAGAACAAAGTCGTCCGCTGCGTCTATCTGTCTATCTATTCGTGATAAACTGAAAAACTACTGTACCGATTTTCATGCTGTTTTCACCAAAGGTTTTAGTATATAATTTGTGAAGTACGGGTGATTCATTTGGAGTTACTTTTTTGTCTATGCATTTTTTGACAGATAAAGCGTCAGTCATGACAACCTAACCTAATATTTTCATTCACTATAGTTTGACATTTCATCATGGAAAGACTAAGCACGGCACAACGCCTACAAATTATTCAACTTTATTACGAAAAACAGCGTTCTACGAGGAATGTGTTTCGTGCACTTAGAGCAACATATGGTCCACATAATCGCCCTACCGAACGCACTATTCGCTATACCGCCTAGATCCTGTGATATCACACCCTTAGACTTTTTTCTGTGGGGTTATGTAAAGTCCAAAGTTTATATGGATAAGCCGCGTACGATTGATCAACTGGAAGCCAACATTACTCGCGTTATTCGCCAAATAACTGGAAATGCTCGATCGGGTCATCGAAAACTGGAACTCCAGAATGGACCACCTTAATCGCAGTTACGGACAACATTTGAAAGAAATAATCTTTAAAAAGTAAATGTAAGGAATGGTTCTTTTGTATTATAATAAAGATTACCCGATAAATTAGTTTTATTCATATTTTTTTTAGTTTTGGAAAAAGTAACTCCGAATGAATCACCCATTATTTGTATACATTGGCTAAAATATATGCATCCTCATCATGAAGCCGCGGGCATTAGCTAGTGTAAAATAAATGCGTGGCAAATATTTGTATCCGATACTAGCGACTTTGTCCGCGTGTATTTTGAAAATATAATATAGCCCATGATAAAGAATGTTTAAAATCGGCCGAGTAGCTGTAAGTAAAATCGAAACAATCAAACAAAAAATCGAATCATTCCTCTATATAATATTAGTTTACATTACTACTAAAAAAGGAAAATAATGTTTTACAATAAATAAATGACTTCAAAAATACAAAAAAATAAATAAAAATACTGTACGATCTGAAACAATAAAACTACATCTTCTGTACCTAACATTGTCAAACACAGGCCATTCATTAAAATTATAATCGCTCTCCAATTAATGTTTAACCAACCTCAATTATTTAGTTCCGACAAAGTTTAGTTGATTTTCAACAGGTACAATAAAACTAGATTGACGTAATAATTACAAAATGGGATTTTGTTCGCTAAGTTAGCTTAAAATTTATATTGAACTAATTTTATAAAGTTTTTAAGTTGAGTGTAGGGGATAATTTTCGGTTATAATACTGAACCGATTCACTTATCACCGAGTGTAAGATAAAGAAGTCGGTTAAAAAGAAATTCTACTGATATCTTCTTCTATACTATTTAAAGTAATATTATAAAGAGGTAAAGTGTGTGTTTGTATATTTGTTAAATTGTAAGGGGTAATTTCGGGATCTACTGAACCCATTTTAAAAATTCTTTCACCAATAGAAAGCCACATTATTGCTGAGTGTCATAGGCTACTTTTTATCCCTGTATTCCCACGGGAACGGGACCTACACTGGTAAAACCGCGGGACGTCCGCTAGTTATAAATATGAAAGTTTGTGAGGACGTTGGTAACTCTTTTACGCAAAAACGACTGCACGAATTTAGATAAAATTTGGTACACAGATAGTTTATAACCTGGATTAACACATAGGATAGTTTTTATCCCGATTTTATCTTCCCGTGGGATAATTTAGGAGTTGTAGCGGGTGAAGCGTGGCAACACCTAGTTACATTTGTTCTTTTTTTTTTATTATTATTGCGAATGTTTAAAATAAAGCAAGGGAATCCGAAAAAGTGTGAGTGTGAGTAAATCTTCATTTGCTTAATCGATTGGACGTCATTGTAGATCTTTGTTGAAAAAATCATTATTTAATTTAATAGATGTCACAAATACATATAAAAATCATGAGCAGATTGTGATTAAAAAATAATTTCATGGTATTTTGATTTTGAAAGTAAAATAACAGTAGCAAGCAATAAAATTAATTATTTCTATTTATTATGAGTCCCTGAGTTAATAACAATAAAAGTATAACCATGTTCCGTAAGCCAACCTTCAGCAATCAGATAGTATGAAGAGATAGTCATATCGCTACGGCGTAGCAGACAGAATAGGGTAGACGACTAAAAAAATCTAATTAGTCCGTCAGATAGATTTCCAAAAAATATTGAACACGTATTTTTTCTTTTTTCACGTAAACAAAAAATGAAGACGATACAGCGCTTTGAAAAGTCGTGCAACGTCACAGCTTGGTCCAATTTTACGAGACTATGACGTCAAAAGCCCCCTCTCCATGATCTTTGACAAGCTTTATTTTCGTCAATTTTTATTATTTTGATAAAACAAAAAACACGTATCCAATATTTTCCGATAATCTAACTGACGGACTAAACAGAATCATATTTTTTTTAGTCAGTCGTCTACCCTATTATGTCACGGCTACGCTTGCTACGCGTTCGTAGCCAACTCGTAGCAGACCGATGGACTGTGCTACGAGTCAATTGTTTGATTTTGAACTTGACAATGCATTTTTTTATGTAAAGTACACTTTTTCAATAATAAATTCGAAATGTTTTGTAACATTACATAACATTACGCTTATAATTCCCGAAGGGTTAAGCAGAGCTTTACTCGTTAGTTTACTCACATTTTGACAGTTATGTTGAAGTCCCATGTAAAAGGCAAGCCTATTGCCTGTTTTGTATGTATTATAATATATATTAGTTTATTATATTCTATCTGTATCTTTAATAATATGTATTAGTATGTACCTATTTATGTATATTTACTTATATAACAAAATTGTTTTTGCATTAAGTCCACCTATGTACAGTCACCTGCAAAATTGCATGGATACTTTTAGTCTTTATTACTTGTGAATAGAGTTCAGAACTATCCATGCATTTTTGAAGGTGACTGTACCACACGTGTGCATGATGTTTAAATAAATAAATAAATTAACCGGGCTCAAAGCCAGACTCTATGGCTGTTACTGAGATATTCCTGAAAACCCACTAACACTTGGCCTAACCTTAGAATCGAACCCAGGATCTCTAGCTCAGCAGTTGCACTTGCGCCCTCTAGACCAACGAGGCAGTAAATTATTCTAAAAGGTAAATTTCTCGTACTCTAGTTTTTCGAGATTGCAGATTTTTAACCGACTTCTAAAAAAAGAAGGAGGTTCTCAATTCCGATGTTTTTTTTTGTTTTTTTTTTATGTTTGTTCGGGCATAACTCCGTCACTTACTAACCGATTTGAAAAATTCTTCATTTGTTAGAAAGGGTATCCTTCCGAAATGGTCCCATAATGTTTTTTTTTTTATCAAAATCGGACAAGCGGTTTTTGAAAAATCAACAATATAAAAAAAAAATATATTGTCCACATTATGACCCAAAAACATGTGAACCACTAAAAAGTGAAAAATAAAAACTTTTTAACAAAAAATAAAACCGACTTTAGAAGACAAATCAGTTTCTGAAGTCGGTGGCAAAAAAGAAATCAAACAAACAAAAGTCACCGACTTCAGAAACTGATTTGTCTTCAAAATTTTATTTTTCACTTTTTTGTGTTTTTTTTTTAGTCAGTTTTATTTTTTGTTAAAAAGTTTTTTTACCTATAAACAGTAAACAGATATTTGTTGAAATTACGTACAAATTTAAACAATTAATTAAACAATATTAATACATTCTTAAATGTAAAATATAAACAGACTATGCAAACTTTAAAATCTCGTGTTTTATTTAAACTGCATTATTGTTCAACAAATATTCATGGAATGTAAATTATTTCATGATTTTATTTACGTTGTTCGATAGCCTCCGGTTATTTACGAAAATTAATGCTGTTTTTATTGATTTAATAAAGATATTTACAGTTTTCTGGGAAAAATGCAGCCAAATTACTAAAAATTATAAGCATATTTTACGCTCGAGGAATTCACGTTATTTTAACAGGAATGCATGATTAATTTCCCGCTTACTGGTGAATTTTTCGATTCATTTTGTTGGCTCGTGGCTTACTAACTTACTTGCTTACTTACTTACTTGCTGCCACTCGGGTCGATCTTTAAGTTCAGCCGCGCTTGCTTAGGTTTATCTGTGGATGGGTGGCCGCCCACTACATACCTATATGGCAGCTGAGACCAACAGTGGCATCCTCTCCGAGGCACGGAGGAAACTCGGTATATAACGGTTGGTCACCCATCCACAGACCGACCTAAGAACGACCCGAGTGGTATTTATTATTAAGAGAAAATTCCC
Source organism: Diarsia mendica (assembly GCA_949316265.1). Lineage (NCBI taxonomy): Eukaryota > Metazoa > Arthropoda > Insecta > Lepidoptera > Noctuidae > Diarsia > Diarsia mendica. The sequence continues at coordinate 18,628,109 of OX438908.1, read as the reverse complement.
ACGATTTTTTTACTGTTAATATCTTCTTCTATAAAGATCTTTGGCAGTCGTTACAGAACCAGTCTTACCAAAGGTATCCTATATACCTTATCGTATTACACAGTATTAACTGGGTTGTGGAGGTCAGATAGGCAGTCGCTTCATGTAAAATACTGGTATACAGCTGCATCCGGTTAGACTGGAAGCCGACCCCAACATAGTTGGGAAAAGGCTGGGCAGATGATGATGAGTGTTTTACATGAAAAAATAATATTTATCAGTTTCACCTTTGTAACAGACCCACTGCACAATGAACGTGTCTGTGTCCAATAAAATAAAACCACACTGAAATTGGGTCATCGAACAGATAAACAAAGGTTTCATTATTGAACCTGTGTTCACACCACGATCATCCGCGTAATATGTGTGTTCAAGTTTAAACTGTGCATTACCTCAGTAAATGTAAGAACTTATTCCTGTTTTTGAAATGGAGGTCCTGGTTGCACCTTGTCGTTTTAATTTGTTTGCGGACTGAGGAGCTACTTGAACGGTGAGTAACGGGCTAGCTCGCCGTCCGGCCGTCGTCATGACGGCAACAGACCGTGTCGGCGGCGCGTTCGTGTTCCACGCGCGCCTCAAAGAGGAAGGGGCCCGCAAGGGCCGACACCCGTCGGGGCTGTGGATTATCGAAAGGATAACGCGGCTCCGACACAAGGGCGAAGAAGGAACATGGGTTTGGTTTTTAGTCAGTAGAAGTCTGACACTCCACTGCGCTCTGCCCAAGAGCGGGGGGGGGGGAGGTCATTTAATGATTTCAACCCACCAAAAAAAAAAAAAAGGGGCTACTTGAAGGGGCTGAGAGTTGTTGGGGCTGCGGTTTGTTCGAAAGAGATACCGCGGCCTCGGCACAAGGGCTGAGAAGGAACACGGGTGGTTTTTAGTCATCAGTAGAAATAAGGCGAAAGTTTGTGAGTGTGTATGTTTGTTACTTCTTCACGCAAAAACTACTAAACGGATTTGGTTAAAATTTGGTACACAGATAGTTTATAACCTGGATTAACATATAAGATAGTTTTTATCCCAATTTTATCTTCCCCTGGGATAATTTTCGAGTTGTAGCGGGTGAAGCCGCTGGCAACAGCTAGTATTTTATCATTTTAACCTTAAAACATCCTTTTTTATGCGGGAGTGGGCAAAGTGTTGTTGGGTTTTTCCATTTGGGAGTCACAGAGTCTGGATTTATGAAAGTTGAAATTGATAGCAATAGGCTTGCCTCTAATAAATGGGACTTAAACATAATTGTAGAAGTCTGGGTGTACTATTAGTTACACCTCTGCCTAATCTTTCGGGGATTACAGGCGTGATGTAGCGTAGGAGTGCAATGCGTCGTTTCGGGAGTTGCTGCGTCGGGCTGCGCGGCGCCGGATGTTACCGGCGGCGAGTGCTGTGGGTGCGGGGGCACGCGGCGCGTTCCGTGGCGGCGGGTGTGCGGGGCTCCAGGTCGCGGGGCGGCGGTTGCACGTTGCGGCGTGCATTCGTTGTTCCGTGATTCGGGGTCTCGAGCATTCGTTGTTGCGGTTTGCGTCGCTGCGTGCATTCGTGCTGGCAGTGTTCGTTGTTGCGGGCATTCGGTGGCGTGTGGTTCGGCATGGTGGCTTTCGGAATGACGTATTGCACTCGTAGTTTCGTTTTTTTTTTTTAAATGAATTGTTTTTCTGACATTCAAACGTGCCTGTAATGGCTTAATTTATATTTATCCTGGGTGGGAATCGAACCCACGACCTCCGGCATAGCAGTTAGGGTCACTAACCACTAGACCAACAGGCCAGTCAATTGAAATAAATGATTTTGTTTGGTTTGGTGTTAGTTTCTGCATACCCGTGAGGAGTCCTCCCACTCGTGTCAGACTTCTACTGACTAGAAACCACCCATGTTCCTTCTTAGCCCTTTGTGTCGAGACCGCGGTATCACTTTCGAACAACCCGCAGCCCTGGCCACCATTAAGGTCCTAAAAGCAAATTAATCCAGTTAAACCATCACGCTTGCTACACGTGTAAGCGATATCAGAAACACATTGGGACGCTACTCAAATTACTAACTTTGAATATAATTGTGACCTTCGTTATCCGTCGAGCATCATTAACGCAATGTACGTCGGTTTAAGTGCCGGTATTGAATGTCAAAGGTTCTCTGTCTGTGACATTTGAGAGTATGGGATAGTGAGTCTTTTAGGGTACTGAATACGCTTTATTGTAAAATCACTACTGGTTTTTCCTCGAAGAGGTCAAGGTCACTCAAATCCCGTTATGGCTGCGAGTTGTTTGAAACAGATACCGCAGCCTCGGCACAAAGGGCTAAGAAGGAACATGGGTGGTTTTTAGTCAGTAGAAGACTGACACTATCTACCGCTCTGTCCAGAGCGGGAAGAGTCATTTGATGATGATGTCGTGTGTGTCAGTTGCAAAGTAATGATAGACCGTACCGACATCTATAACTGCAGCATCCAACTGCACCGTCGGACTGCCAAGTCTTAGCTTTCGTGTTGATCCAAGACCTTGACCTTTTTCGGATTCGTGTACGTATTGTATAATTATCACTTGTTTCGGTGAAAGAAAACATCGTGAGGAAACTAGCATGCATAATAGATATTGCTCGACGACATGGTGAAGCCAATTCAGAGGACTAAACGCGTCATAAAAACTTTTACAAGGTTAAAGCACTAATAAATATTGGGACAAGCCCGCCACACTATTCCCAAACCACTGTAACTCCTGTTAGCCAGAATCAACAGTGGCGACCACAAGAAAAGCGCCGAGACAATGAAGCTCGACGAAGTCCCAGAGAAATTTTGACTGTCTTGGATCCCACAACGAAATTAATCAGAAAAGAATAGCGGAGGAGTAGGAAAAAGCATCAGGATCAGCGTCAGGTGGTGCACTTTGTGTTGCCATCTGGCATTATGCTGAGCTGAGGCCCTTTTGGCATTATTAGTTTTAATAATTTTAAATTTATTTTTGTTAACTTTTATGGTATTTTTGCCAAATAAACACAATTTTCTTTCTTTCTTTCTTTCTTTTCTTTCTTTCTTTCATAATTTCCACTTTTCACAAGGTTAAGCACTAGTCAAACAATGAAAAAGAAAAAACTACAGCATGCAGTGGTGTCTCCAGAATTGTTTCTTAACCACTTAATGCAAGACCTAACAAAAACCGTCCATCCGTCGCCATAACTTCACCAACCTTACAAGACAACACGACTTCCTGGTAGCGGTAGCGGTACTGGTACCTAAATACTAGCGATATCAGATACCGCATTAGGTTTTCATGGATATGTTAGCTGATGTATTTAGTACCAGTGTTGGCACTGTTTTGGCTTGTTATACTGCCTTAGATAGAGGCTTCCTGTTACATAATGTATTGATTTAATGATGTTATTAAGATGTAGGTACCTATTGATTGTCTGTGTTTCTTGTAGGTTCATTAGTGAACAATGTATCGCGGAATATAAACACAAAAAGAATAAGACGAATTGATAACAAGAGTCTATCGATTCGTCTGATTTTTTTTGGAAATTGGTTAAAAATCAATCTGAAGTGCTATATTATTTTGATTTATAAAAACTTTTTAACAAAAAATACAACCGACTACGAACGACTAAAAAGTGCAAAATAAACTTCAAAAAAAAAAACACAAAAAAGTCAAAAATAAATCAATTTCTGAAGTCGGTGACTTTTGTTTGTTTGATTTCATTTTTTTGCCACCGACTTCAGAAACTGATTTATTTTTGACTTTTTTGTGTTTTTTTTTGAAGTTTATTTTGCACTTTTTAGTCGTTCACATGTTCATGGGTTATAATGTGGACATTAATGTAGTTTTTTTTTTGAGTTTTGTCGATTTTTCAAAAACCGCTTGTCCGATTTCGATAAAAAAAATTATGGGACCATTTCGGAAGTCTACCCTTTCCAACAATGAAAAAAAAAACATCCGAATTGAGAACCTCCTTCTTTTTTTAGAAGTCGGTTAATAATCATACGAATTAACGTTACATCGTTTATGCTAAGAACTTCATTCTTCTCCAATATGTATATTCCTCAAAAAATCTCTAAAATTTCGTCAAGGTCAAACATAACCATAATAAAACTGTCCCTGATATTTCTTCAGGCAGTTTTCACCAAAACCATTTAGCAGTTTACCGCTCATAAGTAAAAACTGAATGCTACTCCATCCGGGCCGAAACTAGATATCGTCCGTTCCATTTCCGATTCGCATACGGTTCATGTTTATGCACACGATTCTGAAACGGCCACAAAACGGTTCGGCCGCAAAATTATGAGGAAAGAAACGTGCATGAACTGTATTCATGGTTTGTGTCTTTTGAATAATGTAAAAATGGTTGATATGCATAAAGATTTCTATAAGAGTAGACTGCTTGACTAGAGACTGACTGGAGAGCAGCGGTTGCCTAGTGGTGTTGGCCCCGACTTACGAACAGTAGGTCGTGGGTTCGAACCCAGGCGGGCGCATTACTTTGTGTAATTTGTTTCATCACCGCTGCTCTCAAAACGGTGAAGGAAAACATAGTCTTAGAACCAAAAATTCGAAGACATGTGACATCTGCCAATCCGCACTGTGCCCGCGTGGTGGATTATAGCCCATCCCTCTCCTAGAGAGGAGGCCTGAGTCCCTGCAGTGGGAACATTATAGGCTGATGATGATGAGACTGCCTCGTTAGTCTAGTGGTCGACTGTTGAGTTTGAGGTCCTGAGTTTGATTAACAGGCCGGGAAAAGTGTTATTGGGTTTTTGATAAGGAATTACTCAGCAGCAACCACGAAGTCTGAATTTTTGCCCGGTTGATAGCAATAAGCTTGTGGGAATATTAAATGGGATTTTAACATATCTGGCGAAATGTGTACTATTGTATTGGTGTACTATTAGGTACTTTAAGGTAGTGCATCCTTACCTTACCCATTTGTTCCACTTGCTGAACATCTCCCACCTGGACAAGAGTTGCCGTGGCTGACCTGGAAGTCTTTAAACAGACTCCGCACCCAGGTTGGTCGCAGCAAAGAAAACCTGCTGAGGTGAAGGTACATAGATGACTCTGCACTGGAGTGTAAATGTGGTGCTGTTCCTCAAACAATGGGGCATTTAATATCGTGCCCTGTGTGTCCTGCTGACTGTTCACTACAGGAACTGATGGACGCTACCGAAAGCGCCAAACTAGTAGCCCAATTCTGGGCCGACACAATTTAGATTGCCATCGACACGCTAAGAAGAAGATTAGGTACTTTTCCGCCGAACCCTTTGGCATTTAGCAACTGATGTCAAACGCTGTATCTTAAATGTATCTGTATAATCTTAAAAGCAAATACAAGTTAGCTGGCTGTATACTTATTAGCTTGTTCGACTGTACGCTGACTCCGCATTTCTACCCTACTTTTGATAAAGCTGAATGTGTACCTATTTGTCTGTTACCTTATAGTAGTTATTATATTATTTTATTTTTAATTTTACTGTCCTAATCATATTGTTGTACGTAAAGTGATGGCCTGAAACACAGGTTTACATAAACCTACATCGGGCTGGTCGCTACCATACATTTGAATTATAAAATTATCACTACTTGCAAATTTTAAATATATTTTAGTTATACATAGTTATAAGCACTATACGACATTATTGTGCCTAAATGTATACCTTTTGTACTACTTTTTCTTAAATAAATTATTCTTATTCTACAAGAAAAAAACAAACATTATAAAACAAAAAAAAAACATTACATTACATTTATAAACATTTCTATAAGAGTAGAGGATGACGAAAGCAACGATGAATGACTGTGTGAAGGATGACGTGAGTAGAAAGAAGGTGACTGAAATGACACGCGGTGATGAGTGACCATGGAAGAAGAAGACACGTTAGGGTCCGCACCCTATAAATTGATAAGTCAGAAGAATGTTATTAATGTTATAGGGATATAAGAACAGGGGTAGAATAATATTTAACCGCTACAGAAAAGGACGAATCCTCCGATCAGCATTGACTGAAATTTTTCAATAAATAAATATTGTATCGACTACGAGCTACAGTAGCAGATATAATTGCTAGCAGCGTAGCAGATATAATTGCTAGCAGCGTAGCAGCTACCGTAGCTTACGAAAGCGCAGTGCATTGGGTCTTATGTTATTACTTTGCCAAATGAAAGTACATGTTATCAAAATTGAAACATTTTAAGTGGCATTTTTGGATAAAAAGATGGCTTTGCAAAAATTACGCTCCAGAAAAATCATATTTTTTTGAATAGTTCTAAAACTATTATCAAATAATCCTGGACTCAAACTTTCTTAAATTCCCCCATCACACTAAAACTTAGTACACACACCATGTTTAGTAAAATACAGCCCGAACAGCAAGTAGCCCATTTTCTTACACCATAAAATGTAATGATTTCGTAACGACTCCAGCACTCGATAAAACGCCAGTGTAGATGCCCTAATATATATTTTTAAAAGGAAAAAAGACTGTTTCGTGATTGGCGTAAAGTATGTACGTTCGTAACGATCTTGTTTGCTTTAATGATTGTGTGAGGCTGGGAACGTTTGTGGAAATGCTAAGCTGCGTTTGATGCAGTTTTAAGGTCAAAAGGCGGCCGGGTTTGTGCAGGTCAGACAGGCAGTCGCTTTATGAAAGTACAGTCACCTTCAAAAATGCATGGACAGTTCTGAACTCTATTCACAAGTAATAAAGACTAAAAGTATCCATGCACTTTTGCAGGTGACTGTACCAGTAATCAGCTGCATTTGGTTACACTGGCAGCCGTCCCCATCATAGTTCGGGAAAGGCTAGGCTGATGATGATTTGAAGCCGGCCTGCAGTGACGATGTCGCCCAATACAGTGATATTGCTGATAATTATTTTTGTTACAGCCCGAAAACTCTTTGAGAAGTGTTTTAGAAAGAAGAACTGAGCCGTGTGATGTCGTTGAAGCCACCGCATTGATGAAGTGGCCGTGACGCTAGTAAATGTAGACAATGAACCGAAGCATACCAACAATTTTTAACCGAGTTATAAAGTAAAATTAATTCATGGCAAGTATTTGCGTGGTATGCCTACAGCTACGAAGAGAAAAATTAAAACCTTTTTGCCAAAACAAGCTCGTTAATATTGACCTACTACCATCGATATGCATATAAAAGATCAAGCCATTTTCCCCGTCCAAGTGACAGTTCTAGGACTTGAGCATATGTAGAGTAAGAGCAGATTATTGCAAACAGATAAGTACTTCAAGCCCAGCAGTACGTGTATTTTATTATCCAGTAAACTGGGTATCTTATTCTAAAGTGCACTTTTGCCTATTCTATCAAAGAAATCAATTCCAAAGGTAACAACACAAGTAAAAATCATTGTAAAATAGATTCAGAACAGACAACAGATCGGTGTTTCTGCCAAGTTAAAAAGAAAACCGTCTTGTTTCCGACGATCAACACGAAAGAACCATTAAAGTAACAAAACACGAGTGTAACTGGTCCTACACGAGTGTAACTGGTGTTACACACGCTAGCACAAATAGAAACTGAGTTCTACTAAACTATGTATTACTTGCGAGACTGAAAAATTGCATTGGTGGAGAAAACTACACTTTTCTTGTAATGAGGTAAAGCGTCTGATTTCCCAAAAGGGGCAAGAAGTTTATACGTACGTTTGATGCTATTTAAGTACGTAGTTACGTAGATACAGTCAGCAATAGAAGTAGTTTAACACACTACTTTAAGATTCATAGCAGTTTTTTAATGAAAACTTGTTAGATATTACGCAACGAGTACTTACAAGTTAATGAAACATAAGGCATATTTTAAAGAATAATCTTCTGAAACATTAGAAATACTAGCTGGAGTATTGTGCATAAAATAATAAAAAATCCGAAATGTTAATCTACTTCCGTTGCTAACAGTACCTATTGAACGTACGGGCATAAAACATAAATTTTCCGAATACTGGTGACATTCAGATCTCTTCAAAAGTTCGAGTGATTCGGTTTCTTCTATGCAAGCCTGCTCCACACTAGGCCGTGTCATCCCTTTATATTGCGGCCAAACGTAAGCCTATTTAGAAAGAAAACTTTTTTGTTCAAGTCGAATATCGTACCTGAGAACCTAAGCTTAGAATTTGCTTGCGACCAAGAGATCTATGGAGCATTTTTTTGATTTCATCAAAACATCGAAATAAAACTAAATAATAATTATTCGTTTCTTGTGCACGAGGATAGCAAATAAAAGCTCTTGATGAAATATCGCTTCCCTGAACTGCTAACGATTTGATGCATTAGTATTTTACATATTTTTTTGCACTGCCTGAAATAGTTCCGTTTTTATGTGGAAAAAGGAGCATACAGTTTATTATTTAAAAAAATCTTTATCCCTATTAACAGGATCGCTTGAAAACTATGGTTCTGAAAAATAATAAATAAATAATAGTCATCGAATACCTTGAACGCTACTGAGACAGGAACCTCCACTAGTACAGTCGAACAAGCTAATAAGTATACAGCCAGCTAACTTGTATTTACTTTCAAGATTATAAAGATACTTTTAGAGAATGATGTTTAACGATATGAGTCGCTAAACGCAAAACACTATAAAAAACAAAATTGCAATCAATATTTCCAGTTTTCTAGAACTGTAAAGAACCCTACCCTGTATACTTATTAGCTTGTTCGACTGTACCAGTATTTTACAAAGAGCGACTGCCTATATGACCTCCACAATCCAGGTAGTACTGGGAAATTCAATACCCCTTGGTAAGACTGGATCAAAAACTTAACTGGCTTTCCGAGGCACGGTGGAAACTTGGTATGTTATAGATGGTCACCGATATGGGCCGACATAAGCTAGCGCGTTTAACCTTGAACACACACAGATACAAAAGACCTCATGGAAAAACCACGTGTACCGTAAGAAAAACGACATCTCGCCTCCCAAAACAAAAAAAAAACAAACAATTTAAAAATCATCCATTCCCAAACACCCACGCACCATTATTATCTAAAATAAGCTGAGCGACATATTCTTATATCGTTTTACAAATGACGCTCGTTCATTCGCCTTATGAGAGGCATTACTTCGCGGCGATAGCCCACCGCAGATGTTCCTAATACTTACCATTCTTGCTTCACAAAATGGAGACGGTAAATGGGTACATGGATTTACAAGTTAAGAGTGGTATGGTCATCATTGGGCTTTATGTTGGTGAATGAGAAGTTAAGCTTGTGCTTGTGATTTTTGGAGGGGTGAGTAGAGTAATATCTACGTTTTGTAAGTACATAAACTGGACTCCTATCTAATCCAATTTCTTCAACTGTTGATTTAATCATTTATGCAGAAAATAGCCATTTAAAGTAGACACACTGCTGCTGTATTTTCTAGTAGCACAACAAAAAACTGCTGCTTGGCCGAACATACACACACACACTTAGGAATTAGTTTAAATACTACCCTATTACTGAAGGGCGAAGACCTCATCCGGTACAGAGAAGATATAAGCAATGAGCATCATCACGCCTGCTGAAGGCGGGCAGGCTATAGCTATTGTACTTGGAAGTCTAGGGTTCCTTACCAATTTTTTGCTAAAGGTACTGATGTCCACGAAGTAGAAGAAAAACTAAGATATAGGTACAACTTCTTCTTCTTTAACTTCTGGTGTGAAATTCTGAGTGTAGATCTTCTCCAAATCGCTCCACTTTGGTGACTTATGTAAGACAAAAAAAAACATCTAAACCATACACATGAAATCAAGAAGTCTTATTTGTTATTATTGTACACTTATTCTGCATATAATTTATAAGTATCTATTCATACACATTACTAACTAATAACACAAAGTACAAGGCTGTTTTACTTCCGTCACATCACCATGTCAGGGCCAGTTGAAAACCAGCGTCGGGTACTAGTTGCTCGGCAGTTTGCTGAACTGGTCCTATTTGGTGCAGCCGTAAGATACACACTCAATTTCGTGTTTAGTTCTTAGTTTTTTTTTTTACTTTGTTGTGTGCACTTGTGGCATGTGCCAAATAAATATGTTTTCTTTCTTTCAATCCCATAAGGGTAAGGCAGAGGTTTATCTTAAATATGAACCCTAAAAAGTCACAATTACACCATTATGTTGATTTCAAGAAATCATGTTTCCAAGAATTCTATCTTTGACAAAACCAATATTATAAGACTCAATATTAATGAGATCTCATACCGTCAATACATAAATCACATTACCATCAAATCGTCTTTTCAACGTTCCCCAATATAACTGAACATCAATTACAAGTAAAATATTGACGAACGTATATTTGTGCTAGGTATATGTTGCTCACACCGCGGCCATTCAATCGGCGCTGGTATAAAGAGAATTGCTCCGATACCTCGCGATTGAGATAACATTACCTACTGAGATACGAACGTGTATTGTGGCGAATTTGTTGGAGATTGGACTTAGAAGAGCTTGTTTATATCAGGTTTTCTAATACTTTAACTACCTTGTCGACCAAGTGGTCTCAATCGGGACTGCTGAGCATGAGGGTTCGATATCCCGGTCGGGCAAAGTGTTACTGGATTTTTCCTCGAGCGGTCCCCCGACATGACAAAGTTTTGATTGAAATACTTATCTTGTATGTTGTCATATTTTATTTATTACTTCATATTAAAGATTTATTTTATGTTATTTTAGTCGGGGGTTTTTAATTTTAAATTTAAGTTTTATTAGTGAACTGAACTCTAATTGTTCTTCTACAATAAAAGTAGCCTAATAAATAGCCGTATAGCTATCTGCAAATAAAAATCCTGTCAGAATCGGGTCAACCGTATTGGAGATTAAACGGAACAAACCAACATAAATTTTAAAGAGAGAAAATAAAAAAAAATGTGTTTATGTTATACTGTATCATAGGCACTCAGTAAAGAGCTGTTATTTCGACGTTACAAACAGACCTTTCAATTTTATTTGCAGTGATTATTTTCATGCATGTATGTATGTTTATCAGTTGTCTAGTACCCATAACACAAGCTCTGCTTAGCTTGGGACTAGATGGCGTTGTGTGATAGTTGTGGAATATTATTATTATTATTAAGAATCCTTTCTCTTTTATCCACCGTCCACTACTTGGTCAAACACGCAACAACAGTCTAGAACAGAGCCAGTAATCTAACACACGATCACTAATCGGTCTAATTGCCTAGCACTTCGTGCCAATGCACTAATTATTGTCTTTGTTTACCACTGATACCAATGGTTTGGAATAGATCGGCGCTATACGGAATAATTATGTGAAGGAGGATATCGATGTCTCTAGGCATTGTTGTCACGGAGTCTGGATTTCTGCCTAGTTAAAGGCAATAGGCTAGCCCCCTATTATATGCGACGTAAATATAACGGGGGAAATATGGGTGAACTAATAGGTACACTCTGCCTAACCCTTCGGGGATTACAAGCATGAGGGTGTTATGTTAACCAATATTATTTTGCAGTTTTTCTACCACCTGATTTTTCAAAAGTTGTATTATTCCATACATTTTATCATTAGTTACAGAGACATTGGGGGTCAACTTCGCAATATCTCTGTAACTAGAAAATTCCCTGGTAAGGTCTAGAACAAACATTGATATAATAAAACCCAAGATACACACTCCGCGTCTCAAAACCGTCCGCATAAAATGAGTTCACAATGAACTCATTTCAAATAGTCTCGCGTTGCTCGCGTCTCTGCACGGTCTTACAAAATGCTTTTTATAACTGCATTGTAAAAGGAATCTGCGTAAGGTTGAATTTGCAAAAAATATGTTTATAGTGTTACGATAACTCCATGTAGTAGTGCGTGTATTGGTGAGTGTTTGGTGACAGCTTCGACTGTTTGTTTTGTTCGAGACCGTGCATCTAGGGTTTTATTATATCAATGAGAACAAACGAATGATTGCAGTGACGAAGAGAACATTAGTGCCTTTTTGCTTCGTGAAGAGTATTCTCACACCCATTAGATAACGTACCACTAATTCCCCTACACTCGACTTCCACAAAGAACAGTAACTATCCTACCACCTGAAAATATTAGACCAAAAATATCCAACTAAAATGAAATTCTAAATGCACTCGAATAGAACCGAGTTTGCATACTACCGAATTCAAACGAGCGAATTAAACTTAGTTCTACAATAAAAAACTCGTCGTCGGAGTACATATTATTATAACGAGTCGACTAGCCAAATTAAAAGTCCGTGTGTCCCGGCACTTACAAATTGTTCTAACCCGCATATTGGCAGGGTGTTTTTACAAGAAAACTGTAAAGGAAAAACCGACTTCATCTCCTGGAAAGTAAGGTTCAATTTTCAGTGGGAAGAGTTTAAAAATAAATTTGCATCAACGTGTCTGGGAAGGAATGGAAACGTCTGTGGTTCTTTTCCACAGATATAGATAGATCTAGATAACGCAAGTATCACGATCTGTATGAAAACCAAGTGTGCCATTTTTTGACTACCTATTATAACGTCACCAGCACTATAAATCGGACAATCAAATGTCGGATCAATCGGATTGAAAATCAAATCGATTCAAAGACGCCGCCGCGTACAGCGCCTCCTTCGCCCCTGCCTTTTGCACTAGCGCTGACGTCCGACTAGCGCAATACACCGAAAACTGAGCCCGAAAGTGGCCACTTACGATTTTTGTACGTAAGCTAGGTACGAAAAGTGGTTGCTCTTGCGTTTGATAGGTCTTTCTATATCTGTGTTCCTTTCTTAGATTTCCGTGTTGAAATTTAACCAAGGTAAGCTTTGGTTAGGTTTATTCTGGTAAAGGTGCGTACTGAGGATTTAATTCGAAGTTACGTGGTGATTTTCTTAGGTGAATAACGAAGGGATTTTAGTAATTTCCGTGGTACTGGTTTCCTGTACTTTTTTGTGGGGATGTTTCAGTACTTGTTTTTTGTATTTAGTATTTGATTTGTGCTGTATGTTTTTTTGTTTTTTTTTGTCATTTAGTATGCATGTCATGTATCTGCGACAATTATTTTGCTGTTTTCTTACTTAGTTTGAAGATTGTGGTATGTTTCTGTGTTATATTTTGAGTGTGTGAGATTTCAAAGTGTTGTTGGTTTTTTCCATACTAAATTTCTCAATGTCAGGCACGAAGTCTGCAGCAAGGAGGGGCCCGCACAGCAAGGAGGGGCCCGCAAGGGCCGACGCCCGTCGGGGCCGCGGATTTTTGTACTAGATAACGTGGCCTCCGCGCAAGGGCAAAGAAGGAACATGGGTTCGGTTTTTAGTCAGTAGAAGTCTGACACTTCCCTTCGCTCTGCCCAGAGGTTATTTGATGGGGGGGGGGGGGGGGGGGTCATTTGATGATTTTCAACCCACCAAAAAAAAAAAAGGCACGAAGTCTGGTTTCATGCCTGGTTGATAGCAATAGGCTCGTCCGTGTAGGTACTATAAAAGTTAACTTCTACCAAACCCTTCAGGAATTAAAAGCGTGATGATGTCATGATGACCAATATTATTTTGCTCTTTTCCACCATCAGGTAGTTTTAACTTTCCAATGTTAGTTTATTCGAACCTCAGCCATAATTTCCGTAGCTTTTTCCCAATTGGGTATTTGAAAATATAAAAAAATGTATTAAAGTTTTATGTTATTTTAAAGAACTAAAAGAAATAATACGATGTGTAAAAAAAGTTATAAAATCGATCAAAAAATGAAGTAGCTACACGCTTTAGAAGTTTTTGGTAAGGCACTTTCTATCCTTGTCGCGTGAAACGGCCATTAGTACTACGTTACTATGGCGGTATGTTATTATGACGTCACATTAGATGTAGCACTGTCTCTGTCTAGCACGTCCTTTAAAATCGGTTAAAACTAAGGCATTTTTTAAGATATCACACTATTTTTTTTACTTTTGTCTATCTTTAAAAAAAAAACAAATACCCAAATGTTGGGGTCGGTTTCCAGCCTAACTGGATGGAACTGAATACCTGTATGTTCATGGAGCGTCTGCAATTCGGGCCTCAGCGACCCAATTACTGGGCAACGTGACACCCCATAGCAAGATTGGTTGTCAGACTTTCGGGATTTTATCCTCCGTAATTGGTATTTGTTATATCCACGTTTTACTGCATGAATCTGAATGCTGAAAAAGATGGATGAAAAACGATTGCATGTAGCGGAGATGAGAATGTTCAGATGGATGTGTGGTGTGGCAAGCATGGATTAAGGAAGAGGAAGTATAGAGAAGAGAGGGAGTAGGAGGTATTAGACGAAGTTTGAAAGTGACGCCTGTTACAGAAATTAATATTGAAAGGAAGTTGTCTATCTTGGAACGGGCAAAATGGGTTTTTCCAATACGAATTTCTCAATAGCAGCCACGGAGTATGGCTTTGTGCCCGTTGATGGTAATAGGCTCGCCCCCTATTACATGGGGCTTAAACTTAACTGGCGAAATGTGGGATAACTATTAGAAACACCTCTTTTTTTATCCCTCATCCCTCTGGATATCATCAAAAAACCCCTTCCGCTCTTAGGCAGAGCGAATGGGAGTGTCAGACTACTACTGACAAAAAACCACCCATGTTCCTTCTTAGCCCTTTATGTCGAGGCCGCGGTATCATTAGATGCACCTTTGCCTAATCCTTCGAGGATTTCAAGCGTAATGTTATGTTATGAACAGAAACATAAACGCCATAATATGCTTCTTGCCATTCTCTACACATCTCTGCCGATTCCTTTAGGGAATACAGGCGTGACGTTATGTATTAGCGATCTCATCCCATGTTATGTATCCCCCTGATAATCTGTAAGCCGCAGAACACTCCTGAGAATCAATGAGGTAATCCCATCTTAGATTGAAAACCACAAGGTTTAGTACGACACGATGAAATGGAGGATGTTTTAAATGAAAGCACATTTACTTGGTTTGTTTGTGTGGATGAATATTTAATGGGGAATAAAATAAGTGGAAGTTTTGTAAGGTTTTGAACTTAAAATTTATTTAATTAAAGACAGATATTCGTGTCTCGAATAAAAATTGGCTGATTCTTACTATAATTAAAGACAGATATTTGTGTCTCGAATAAAAATTGGCTGATTCTTACTACATAAGTACCGAAATCTTTGCTCAGGTTCCTTACAATTTTTAGGCTATTTTCAATAATAAACTTATTATTTAAATAGAGCGAAACGTAATGTTTTATCTGAATAACCAGTTAATTTTTGTAGGTCGACAAAAAAAATGTTCAATCTGGGTGATCTTCTTTGCCAAATTACCTGTTTTTATAAATTAAGAAAAATAGTGGACCAAAAGAAAATAATAAATAGTACAATGATTGGAGATAATGATATCCCGGGGCTATTGACCATAGTTCTAATTAATATTGATTAAAACATGTTAAAACCTCCAGGCGATTCTGAAAAAAAAAGCGCTTCTAGGGCTAGACGATCGGACAACAAACTTATTCTACAAAGATTTTATTAAAAAAAGATTTCATTTAGATTACTAAAATTAGACTATCTTATTAAATTACGTCTGAGTACTTAATAACTTAGGCGTAGTATTTCAGAGTAGGTAATTACTTCAAAATTCTAGTTCTTTATACCCATAATCTGTCTGAACTAAAATTTTGGAGATACATTGTGAACTATGAAGCTGTTCATGACCTCAGATGTTGCGACTCAACGCGCATGAGCGTCGCTTGATTGCATCGTGGGATGTGGCAGTACCAGACCACGTCACTGGAAATTCAATCTCACGAACTTATGAATCCTACCAAAACAACAAAAGTGTGCGAACAAAAGGGAATTAAACAAGGTGCAGTTTCTTATCTTTGTCAAAGTACAGGACATTGTCATAAAAAACATACCCTGTTTTTTATTTGAAACAATATTTCCAAAAATCTCCCCGTGCCGTATGGTAGGAATAAGAAATTATCGAAGAAACGTTTGCGTTTGTTTGTTTAGGTCACGTTTAGCACGAGTCGTTCACACTTACCGATTTTCGGTTGTCAGAAAAAGAGATTAATACCCATTTAATTGAAGACAGCCTATTGAAATGTACTAGTCATGCCACGCCCCGACATTCAACGCAGGCCTCCAGAGAGTGCCGTACAGCCCGGCGAGCACGGCCTACAGTGACATGGCATGAGTCACACATTTTATCACAGTTTGGGCGATAAAACCGTTTTGTCTTAAATGCTAGCACGGCGGCGTAAGATAATTTCTTGTTATGTGATACAACTTCTTGACGTCTAGTTGGGACTCCTATGTCTTAATTGCTACTACGGGCGCACCCATTTTGTAACAAATGTCACATTTTGACAGATGAATATGCTCGTTTATATCACGTTCGTTCGGAGGTGGTGATAAAAGTAAATTAAAAATATAAGTATATTTTTCTGCTTACTACTGCATCAAATGGCAGTAAATTATTATAATTATGTTCTTGCCCGAAGGCAAGAGGTCCAAAGTAGGAAAATATTCCGAAGAAACATTTGGGACTCCTCTAATCCGTTCGAGTTATTTCACTTCAAAAATTTCACAATATATTTCAAAACAAATCACATCAAACTTTTAAAGGAAAAACAGAACTTTTAGTTAGTAGCAAGTTATCAAATAATAAATAAAAAAAGAAAATGAAAGACGTGCCGCGTACGCAGTGCTGCCATCGAAGTTTCAAGTTTCAAGCTCCCCACCAGAATCGACCTCTAAAACCACCAGAAATCCACTAAAAAAATCGCACCTTCTTAAAAAATCGCTAAATTTTCCACTAACTTTATTTCTGGCAGATTTTTGGTCTTTACTAAAGGAAATAATATTTTTTTGAAACGTTTATTAAAGCAATAACATGAAAATTACATATAATGTAACAAAATACTTCAACTTCAACTCTCTATTAATTCATGGCTTTTGTGGAAGAACAAAATACTTAATAAAACCTATTTTTTAAAAGAGGTCAATCAAATTATATTATTAAGTTATCTTCAGATGAGTCGTTTCCGTCCGTATCATCATCGTTAATCTCGGACTGATACGACTGTTTGGTACCAAATAATTCCACTAGAAAAATCCACTAGCCACTAAAACCGATATTTGTCCGCTAAAAGGTAAGTCAAAACCACCAGATTTAGTGGAAAATCCACTAAGTTGGCAACACTGCGCGTACGTGTTATGTCAAAAATGAATTAGTACCCAAGAAAATTAAAAAGTTGTTTAACTGTATGAACTGTGCTCTTATACACGTACTTTTTTATTTGGTCGCCTATTCAGATGGTCATAGACATTTTTATTTTTTTAATATACTAGGTCACACTATGAAGTCAGCAACAAGAAAGACAAGTCGCGTCTTAAATTATATCACATGTGGTACCCGTGCTAGCATTTAAGACAAATTCTAAGACATGACATAATTTATAACGTCTTGTCACCAACGTCTTGGGTACGCCCGTGCTCGCCCCGCAGGTGTATTGTGGCATGCTCATACCAATTTGTCTCTGTGTTTGTCGCAACACTCTTGTCGCTTGATCGTGTATCGTGGCAACGCGGTAATGCGCGTGTGGTTCCAAAAACTACTTCGTTGCTGTACCTGTAACCACAAACGCTACACGTTACAACGCGCAGAAATCTTAAATACTGAATTTAAAACAGGGAAACAGCTGCTGTACAAAGGTATTTGGTTACAGGTACTCCTGATGGAATTAGGCTATTCATAATTCCGTTGTTCAAGTTCTAAATTCGTAAATTATTCTGTTTGAAGGTGGCGGCAAATTTTTGGAAGGGATGAGATATTTAAGAGTGCTTGCGTCGACGTAATATGAATTATTTTAAGCCTGAGAGACGAAATTGAGGGATTATAAACTGGATTTGTTTATGGAATAACTGACAGTATTTTTTATTTTTATTTGGCTGCACATGGTTAGAAATTACTGGTATTCAACCCCATTTAGACTACTATGACTTTTCCCAACTATGTAGCGATTGACTCAGTCAATCGCTACATATTTGGGAAAAGGTTAAACAGAAGACGTTTGGCTGCAAATATAAAACCAGCTATTTAGTGCTAGGTTGATAGAAATAGGCTGGCCGCAGTTGCGCTTACGACCACTAGACAGAGCAGAGCGGTAGGGAGTGTCAGACTTCTACTGACTAATAACCACCCATGTTCCTTTTTACCCCTTTGTATCGAGGCCGCGGTATCTCTTTCGAAGAACCTACAGCCCCGACGGGAACAACACAGTCCTCCGCTATTATTTTCTGCGCTTTTCCGGTGGTCCCGAAAAACAAGACTACAAAACCATAATAACTATACTAAAAAATCGATATGTGTAATACACATGAATATAAAACCCCAGTAATTCTCCAAGCCAAACATCACATTACGCTAGATTCTAGACCGTGCCACAGGTCGAATAACCCAATTCTGTCTTAAGTTTCTTATAAATTGCAGTAGATGACAAGTTGCCAGGATTAATCGAGGGAACTGGCATACATGACACATTGCCACGCTGCCAGTGGAATCAAACGCGAGTTATGTGGCAAATTGAGTTAAATTATTACTTACTAGCTGTTACATGAGATTTTGGCTCACGTGAAAAAATTATAAAAATATTAGTTCAATTGGTTATTGTTAATAATTTATAGGGTTTTTTGCACGGAGCTCTAATCCTTTTCTATACTTTATTACAACTTAAATAATTACCTAATATTCTTTATTTTTCAAACAAAGTGATTTCTAGTGTTAGTAAACAATAAAATAACTTATATCTAGTGTTAGTAGTTGAAATATAATAAAGAACACAGACTAAATAGTATTGTAAAAAGGGCATCCCCAAACTAATGTTGAGTGATTGTCCTTCTCACGAAATTTAAAAAAATATAATCGGTGAGTCGATACTCTCCGCCACAGTTAAAACAACAGTTATTTTGCGGTAAAAATCTAGCTGTTTGGAAATTAAGCGGAACAAACGGAAAGCAAAACAGACAATTTTTTGTTTTTATTTTCTTTAATGTATATTTTCATATGCATTCAAAACCAACTATGGCGGGCACAGTACAGAGGGCGTTATTTACGTAACTGCTACTGAAAATTATTATTAGTAGTAGTTCGACTCAGGAATCAAACCCTAGACTTCATACTTAGCACTCGCGATTGCGACTAGACTAAAGAGACAATAACAAAATTTAATGTTCTCTAACAAAAACAAGAATAATAATGTAAGAAAAAGCGATAAATCCCGCGTTTTTTGTCCATTTACCAAGATTCAGCTTTTGTTATCAAAAACAAGGTATTTTCCTTTCTAGAATTAGTTTTCATCTGGAGGGTTTCAGTTCCCAGAAAAAATAATTAACTTCACCTTGAGTAAACAAAGACAAAACATTTTGGTTTCAGCATACCTTTATGATTTAACTGACTAAACGAAGCTTTAGATATTTTAATTATAATGAATCTGTTTCTAAGTAATAAAGCAAGTTAACGGTAGACTAAGGTTGTTACAAAAGAGAGTTGAGTTGAAAGCACCGGTGGCTCAGTGGAAACATCCATGACTTAAGAGTGATTTGAGGTTCGAAACTGGGCAAGCACTCAAGTAAGAGAGAAAAAAAATTGTATCGCGCAGGGCAAAACTAAAGGAATAAAATAAGTATCATCATTCTCATGTCCTTATCTCAATTTATTTAACAATGTAATTAACAGTAAAACAAAATTACTAAGCACAACTTATAAATAAGACATATTCTAGGGTTTCCCCTCCCAGCGCTGTGGTACCACTCACGTTTACCTTGTAAATACCACGTACCGTCCTACATATATTATACTTTTTACAGGCGCCATATTTTGATCAACTTATTTCATCACCATGATTCCCAACAAGATAAAAGAAAACCTGACGAGGAAACCGGAACAATTAAACATTGTAGGAGGTGTTTTCAGGGGACGTCACACGTGAAGGAAACACAGGCGAAGTTTCAGGTGATCTGTATTTTCAGCAGCAGTTTACAGGTTTTCACATTAGACGAATGTTATTTGGGAATTGGGATATATGAATAGGAACAGTTCTCACAACCAAGTCCTAGGACGAAGGTCGAAGAATGAAGTTCCCCTATCCAAAAAGTATTCCTGAGGGAATGTGGGGTTTTCCGTGACAACTAGTAGGGGTGTCTCACGTAACCTTTCCAAGTAGGGCGAGATTCGCAAATGCACCAACTGACTAGCTGTCTGAGGAAATTCACTGATCAAGCGAAGGTCATTAAGTGCCGGAGAATCTTAACACCGCGATTCAGAAATACGCGTCATCGGCGCAGCGCCATCTAGCGGAGGGCGGTCGAACTTTTACGGTCACTTGCTACCTTGATCAATGAACTTCTATTACTTAAATCTAATACATGGTAGGGTGTATGAATACATAATAATTGGTAAGTAGACGTGTGTTACAACATGTCTTTTAAGTTATAACAAAAAGAATTCTGAAGATTCTAATCTTCGTCGATTTTTTCGCCTACCTACTTTAAACAGAAATCATAAAATATGACCTTATCACTATAATATCACTACATATTATATAAAACAAAGTCCTACACCGCGTCTGTCTGTTCGTGATAAACTCAAAAACTTCTACTCTGATTTTCATGCTGTTTTCACCAATGGATAGAGTGATTCTTGAGGAAGGTTTTAGTATATAAAACTTTTTAAAGTTCGACTAAGGGAGTTAAATAGGGGATGAAAGTTTGTTGGGATATTTTTCGACATCCACGCGGGCAAAGACGCGGGCAAAATCTAGTCGAATATAAAGTAGCACAGCCAATAAAACACAACACATTTATAATAGCATGACAACATCCAATCGTTCTTACATTTCTTAGCAAATATTATTACATCTTAAAGAAAACATAATATAATATGATATCTATCCCATGTTATTTTGGGATCGTACCCGCTCTGAAAACATATTACGACTATATGGTATTATTTCTCTATTAAGTACATATTTCTATACATTATACATTTATTTCGGCTGAACAGGTGGGATCGCTTGTTTTGATATTTTGTCTATCATTACAATTGTTTGCTTTGTGCAAAATAAATATGTGAGCTGGTGAAAAATTCAGATACAAATGAGACAGAATAACGGGATCGTATTGTTTTTTCGGCAAAACCGAGGGCACGAGGGCGCGCGGTAGATCACCAATGCGCTGGACCGACCAAATCAAAAATGCACTAAATGGTCCGCTCCACGAATGCACGAGGCAAGCAACAGTGCGAGAGGAATGGCGTCGAATTGTTAAGCTTGCCACCACCCCTGTCATGACGACCACGACCACTCTGCCAAGAGTGTGACGACAGAGAAGAAGATTGTTTTTTAGGGTTCCGTATCTCAAAAGAAAAAAAACGGAACCCTTATAGAATCACTCGTGTGTTGATCTGTGTGTACAACCCCAGGTATGTACGAAACTACTGAGTATAAAGGGAATTGCCCATCAGCCACACAAAAAAATGCTTGAAATGGACAACAATGAAATATACGCCAAATTGCACTATAAATCGTAGGGAATCCATTACAAATTCAATCATTATCAAAAAACTAGGTAGAAGCCAGTTCCAATATTTTTTTCTAAAATATAGGTTAAGTCAAGGTTAAGGATTAATATGCAATAATTATACAACAAAACAGCATTCAATCTAAGTCCGTGTTCAAAAATGGGTAACGTGTACAGAAGTAAAATCAAAATCCTTAAAAAATGGCCAAAGTCGTCGTTAAATATCCTAAAAAGCAATATACTAGTAACTCAAGTCGCAAACGCAAAACCATGAATCGATCAAATCAACAATCGAAAAAATTAAATGCAGTAATGTCAAAGTGTCAGTAAGGCAAAGGACAGATGCATACAGCCTACGATACGTTTTCTATTTTGAAAATAATTTGATTTTAATTAATTGACATGCATATATTATTTTAATTAGATTTACGGTATAAATAGGACGAATTATATTAAATGAATGATAACTGTGCAATAATTCTATAAAATAGTTCGTAAAGGTCATTTGACGATTCCTGTTTGGCTGAATGTCGATTACTCATGTCAAATAAACACTGACCTCCATGATAAAATAAGAAGGAATGGGACGGATATCAAGTTAAATATTTTAAAGATCGTTATATTTTCTCCCTAGGTATACAAACTTGAGAATTATTTCATTATACCTAATTTATTCTAAATAGAATTAAGGACTGTTAGTAGTTTCTGTCTATTTCAAGCATTTTTCAGGCATTCCCCTTTGAAAAAAAAAATCTGAAATTTCTTCAACACCTATATAGATTACAGGAAAACCTATAGGAAGTCTATGGTGCTAAAATAACATGGAAAATCTCTCAATATCTACTACAATGGCACGGAACCCTTCAAATTGGCACAAACACAGACTCGTTTGTCGTGCAACTCCTAACCATGAGGCAGGACCTCAGTTTGACCCAGGTCGGGCATCGTGTTACTGGGTTTTATCATCAGAATAGTCTAAGGACCCTTGTAGAATGAAGTCGTGTCTGATCGATGCCAATAGGCTCGCTCTATATTACATGAGACTTAAACATATTTTTTGAGATATGGACATAAGTAAAAAAAAAAAAAATTTTTGGTACACCTCTACTTATACCTTCGTTTAATTTCGAATTAATGGTTCTTGTTTATTCCCAGCTTATCGAAACTTGCACTAATTGCCACAAAGGTAAATCGCCGTTACCCTTAAACAAGTGGTATTCGATTTCAAATCGATTAGAAAGGGTTTCGTATTCAACAATGCATTTAATCGGAACTAACACAATTTGCCTTTCAGTTGCTTTTTACAGATGAATACGTTTTTAACTTTACCGTTTTTTTCAATAACTTGTCAGAATGGTGAAGCCGTGAGGCACAAACTTTTGTTTTCAGGATACTGTACCTCATAAGGAACCCTTATAGAATCACTTTTATGTCTGTGCGATGCGAATTTGAACAATGCGGACACAAATACAACTTTAATGTTTAAAATATTATTATGAGTCTGGATTTAGGCTTGTCTTAGCTTTTACCTATAAAAGTACCTAGGTATTTGTGTTTAACTGTAAAAAAAAAACGTTTTTCTAGAGAATTTAGCGAATATCGCTTTCTAAGAAAAAAAAAAATACATTATCTGAAGCACGTGTTATTTTAAATTCAAAGGAATTAGGAGTAATGGCGTTAAAATAAACCTGTTAATTCTTCTTCTTATATACAACTAGTTTTTGCCAGCGGCTTCGCCCGCGTGAAAATGTCGATTTTCCATACAAACTTTCATCCCCTATATAACTCCCTTAGGGGTTGAATTTCGAAAAATCCTTCCTTATTCCTTGTCTACATTATAGAGGGAACCTCTGTGCAAAATTTCAGCTTTCTAGGTCCAAGGGTTTGGGCTGGGCGTTGATGAGTCAGTCAGTCAGGACTTCTCTTTTTAACCGACTTCTTATTTATATAGATTCTTAGAAAGGTAAAGGTTATGATAAATGTGTTTTATATCGATTTAAATACAATTGTGTACGCCCTTTAATTTTATGATTAAGAGAGGGCGTAAAAACTTAAGCCCCGATTCCACTATCCCCAATAGCTTCAATAAAAGATCAAGTCTATTGAAAGACAGTCGACTTTGTTCCAGTGTCAACGGTGGAAGTCGAAGCCGTCGTGGGGCGGACGGCTTCCTTGCCTTGCGACATCGAACCTGACTCCAATGAGGACCGCGTGTATATGGTGCTGTGGTTCCGGCATGCTGGGGGGAAGCCGCTTTACAGGTTTGTGGACTTCATTTGTTATTTTAAAGTAGGTACCTATGTGTTTGTATTTTTAAAATTATCGTTAAAAAAATTGTTCGACTTAAGAACTTACATACATCTACTTGTCCACCCAAATACTAGTACAAATTAAGCTAAAACCACCAATATAAATATCACCTTTAAAGGAGCACAATTTTTTAATAATTTACCGTCTTCTATAAAAATTAAGCTCTTTCAACGGTTGTAATACTACTACTACAAATTATATTATTGAAAACACTCACAAATAAAGTCAAGTGGCTCTTTTATCTTTTTGAGAATTAAGAATTTTAAACCTAAACTTCCTGTACTTGTGGTGGTGGATCGACTCGACATGCTAATTACTGTTAATAGTAACAGTTATCATGTCGACACACGACGATGTTGTGTATTTAACCACATTATGCTAAGGTAGCAACGTCTCATTGCTTATTTTCAGAAAACTATTTCATACAAAAATCCAATACTTACACGTTTCATAAACCTGCAATGACCTTATTGTTAAGGTTCATCAGATAGGTTTGGTGCATAGTACTCGCATCCGACTTGTATGTATGTCCACTTGTCCTTATGTATAAACCTACAATCTATTAGCGAAAACATAATCCGTATTTTTTATTAAACATATTAAACATATTAGGTGCGATGGACAATAAAGAGTTCATCGTGTGGGACTCGAAGCCTCTCACCAGCACCTTTTACGTCAAGTTACTCGTGCAACCATCGTTTCCTCTTTTTAATCGTCGTCTGTTTTATATCGTTTGAGTGAAGTTCCAGGTCGCTAGTTCACGATATAAGGACAGTGACCCACTTCTTGGCTCACTCATGTAGACTGAACGTTAAGTACACAGATAATGTTTGCGGTTTTCTTTATATTTCTGACTTGCTTTTGCCAGCGGCTTCGCTCGCGTGAAAATGACGATTTTTTCCATAAAAACTTTTGATTGGTTCGTATTAACTTTGATGTGCTCATTGTTCGTAGTCCACATCAACTTTGTAGTGTTCTTTGTTCGTAGTCCACAGAGGTAATCTCCATGATTGTAGCAGCAGCGAAATTTAGGTACCTTGTCGGTAATTTTGACACTGCATCTTCAGTGCATTAAAGATTTCTGGCTCAATTTTTTCCAAAAAAGGGTTGTCTTTGGCTCGACTTTACCCAAAAACTAAAACTTAACTAAATTTGGTGCTATTTTCATAAACAATCAGATGAAAATTAAATTTCAACGATCTTATCAACAGTAAAATTGCTATTTTCATACTTACAACAAGATACAAATTCGGTAACTTTAAAATCATTATGCACCGCTGTCACAGACTGCCAATAACGACGCTCGCGGTCGCTGTAACTGAAGTCACAATACCTGTAAGCGCTCATCGATCGCCCCAGGAAGCGACCGACAAATTTTATTTATATCAAGCTTATAGACTGTAGTAAACGACATTTTAAATTTAACGTAATTTTGTTTATGCGACCATTCATTAATTGTGATAAAATCAACTTTATGGGGGCTCCGTCGCGATTCAGTGGCCGGGGAGTTTCTTGGTTTTAACTTAGAGGGAAAATATTGCTGGGTTGTATTTTTTTAGTTTTTTTTTCGGTATTTGCAAGCCATGAAATTGGCCTGTGGGCTTAATTATTGGCAAAACAAGTATTTACAACAAAAGTCTAAAATCTTTCTGGGTATGGGTTTCTCAGTAGCATTCAAAAGTGCGAATTTGTGAGTAGACCGTAATAACGTAAGTTCACAATTGTATATGTTACACTCAAAACTTTTAATCGGTCAAAACTACTTTTGACTGATCGGGAACTCAAAACAAATAAAAATCACGGAAGATATCCCGTAGGTAAGTGACATTTTAAATATAGTTATGAACCGTGAAAGCTTAAAACAGTGTTTACTTTTGACTGGTTTCAGTCATAACTCTTATTGCGTTAAAACGCGTTTATTCTAATGAAATGAATGTTAGCTATCTTACAAGGTTATCCAAAGGGTCAAAAAAAATAACCTAACAATCTAATAAGTTTCCTAACAACCTTTAGGTTATTATAATTTAGTAGAGAAATAAAACAGAAACCACCAAATAATTTATTCTAATAGTTCTGACCGGTCAAAAGTATTTTTGACTAGGCAAAAGTATTTTTGACTAGGCAAAAGTAGTTTTGACTGATTAACAGTTTTGACTGTGACATATATAACGGGCTAAATTGCTAAGCGTACACATGGCGTCACATCAAGCGATACATTTCTCGTATAACATCGCATCATAGGCATCGCTTTAGCGAAATGTGGGTGTACTAGTAGGTACACCTCTGGCTAACCTTTGGGGATTACAGGCGTGATATTAAGGCCGGTTTACACTTTGATTAGTGCAAGTGCGAAGTTCATACATTTCCTACTAAGCGCTTATAGTAGCGAATGTATGAACTTCGCACTTGCACTAATCAAAGTGTAAACCGGCCTTTAAGATATTATTTAACTTAACTATAAGTATCGTGTATGCCTTTTGAAGCAAATGCACAGCTTAACCCAATCACCAAATAAAACGAAGCACATACAAAACTTGCTTTCTCGTTCAGTATTAAAGACGCAACAGTTGCTAAAGACAGCCAAAACAATTAAAAACAATAAACGGCTAAATGACCTAATTCTGTTACTTCGTTCTGTGATTATGAACGCTGAATGGACCCACGGTTCATTATCCCCTAATAACATAATATGAAAGAGAATAATGTCCTGTGTTTGTGTTGACACCAAAAAGATGAAAATAGCAGAAGGCACATTATTATAAACCTGTATTGTCCCACTGCAGGGCAAAGGCCGCCCTTCCCTCCGTCCACTTTTCGCGATCTAATGCGATTATAGGCCAATCTTTTGAGGAGTCCAGCTCATCCCGCCGTCTCCTTCCTAATAAGCACATACACTGATCTTATTGAGGTTCTTCAGAAAGGCCAGTGGACTCGCAACCGGCGTGTGTGTATGACCACATTTATGAACGTGGACGAGGTAAAAGGTGTATACACCGTAGCAGGTGGCATTCTGTGGTTGCTGCCTTCCCCCAAGGGAGATAGGCGTGAAATCTAAACTACTCCAATAACATAGACTATCGTCTAGTGAATCAAAATGTGACGATATCTTGCTAGAAAAGGACAAACGAAATCATTTTGTCCCCCTCTTTTTAGCGAACACGAACGCTTCTCTTTTGGTCATTTGAGTAAGGTTTGAAATGTAAACCTAACTAAGAATGGCAAACCAGAAGCCATCTTCTTTTTTTTTTTGGTGTGTGGTAAATCATCAAATGACCCCCCCCCCCCCCCCCCGCTCTTGGGCAGAGCGAAGGGGAGTGTCAGACTTCTACTGACTAAAAACCGAACCCATGTTCCTTCTTTGCCCTTGTGCCGAGGCCACGTCATCTCGTTCTAAAATCCGCGGCCCCTTCTAGACTGAACTTATGATTTTTAACAAGTTTAAAAATCTAAAACCCGACTACGAATAAAATATTGGTTTGATATTTACATATAGTAAATAACACAGACTAGACCGCGAGAACTGTTTGACCGTAATCTAAACGTATATATTGACTAAAACTTTAATATGATATACATACCTATTTGTAATGTGCTCGCCAAGACCTTTCATTTCATATCAAACATGTTATGATGTATGTTTGTTTCTCTTTCACGCAAAAACTAAAATAAAAATATTTCAAACCCAATGTAAATTGTTATATGAATTAATAAAAACTACTTCAGTCGAATAAGTTTATTTTATATCCTTACTAAACCAGCTTTATGTGTGCGATATAATGCTTTATAGCGCTAAGCACAGAGTTACCCTTCTTACCTGCCTGCTTAACGCTTTTTGTTTATATGGCACTTGCAGGAGTGGTAATGGAGTGTTTTGTCAGATTTGAGGGCCATTGTGTAAATGCGTGGCTTAGAGAGGACCATCATGGTTGCGATTAGCTGATATAGAATTAGATTCACTGGAACATTTTGTTTATTTTGCGTTACTTGTTAGCCCAGTGTTTACGGGAAGTCAGTGGTCTGTAAGTCTGACAACCTGTGTAAGCAAGAGGTACCGTATTACCCAGTAAAAACTGGGTTGTGGACGTCAAATATGAAGTCGGTTCATGAATTCTCCAGATGATCAGGTTGGATTGGAATCCGACCCCACAAATCAATTGGTTTAGGAGATGATAACAACTGGGCTTATCTAAGTTGTATACGTCCCTTTGTACCTATTGGTCTTGTTGTTCTGTCTCCTGCTGATATGGAGGAAAGTGAAAATTATAGATTTTTTTCACATCATCAGCATATAATGGTCCCACTGCAGGGACACAGGCCTCCTCTCTGGGAGACGGATGGGCTATAATCCATCACGCGTAGCCAATGCGGGTTGGTTAGATGTCACTTATCTTCGATTTTTTTGGTTCTAAGACATGCCGGCTTCCTCACGATTTTCCTTCACCGTTTTAAGAGCAGTGGTGAAGAAATAAATTACTCAAAGTAATGCGCCTGCTTGGGTTCGAACACCACTACTTACTGGTCGTAATTCGGGGCCGCCACCACTGGACCACCACTGCTCCCTTGTATACGTCCCTTTGTGCCTATTGGTCTTGTTGTTCTGTCTCCTGCTAATAAGGAGAAAGGTGCAAAATTATAGGTTTTCTACTTCTCCGCTATTTTCTTCTAATTAATTTCGTTGCGGGATTCAAGACAGTTACATTGTTTTTTGGGACTTCGTCGAGCTTCATTGTTTAATCTGCGCTTTTCTTTGGTCGCCACTGTTGATACTGGTTTTCAAAAATTACAGTGGTTAGGAATAGTATGGCGGGCTTGTCCTAAACATTATTCATTATTCGAATATGGATACCTGATACTCGGACCATTCTGATTGGATGATCGTTCCTAGTATCCGGTATTTAATATTGTAATATTGCAGGATATTCTCAGAATCAATGACATGTGTTGGTTATCGAATGATAGCTTCGATGTAACACATGTCATATAATATATTAAGCTATGTTCATGTGTTAATAATAGAGATAATATGATTCCCGATTGATCCCAAAATTTTCCCGATTGGTGGCAAAAAAGGCAATCAAATAAACAAGTCAAAAATAGAACGACTTCCGAAACTTAGGATTTTTCCGCTTTTTAACTGACTTCAAAAAAAGGAGGAGGTTATCAATTCGACTGTATTTTTTTTTTTTGTTTTTTTTTTTTTTTTTTTTTTTTTATGTTTGTTACCTCATAACTCCGTCGCTTGCTAACCGATTTGAAAATTTCTTTTTTTGTTGGAAAGGATATACTTCCCAAGTGGTCCCATGATCACCAAGTCAGGATCTGATGATGGGATCCTGGAGAAATAGAGAGAACTCTTCAAATTTTATAGGCACACTTGCAGTGATTTGAGTAGTTTTTGGAAGAGTACTTTCTCGGAGTGGTTCCATTTCAATTTAGTGAAGATCTGATGAAGAACTTCGGAGATAGGCAACGGAACTCCTCAACAAACGATAGCAAATGGACTGGGATTGCTGAAATCTCATGTCTGTCTATTGCTTACACCAGTTCATAACATAACATCACGCCGGTACGTTGTGAAGGGGTAAGCACATGTGAACCACTAAAAAGTGAAAAATAAAAACTTTTTAACAAAAAATAAAACCGACTTCAAAAAAAAAACACTAAAAAGTCAAAAATAAACTTTAGAAGAAAAAAACAACACAAAAAAGTGAAAAATAAACTTAAGAAGAAAAATCAGCTTCGGAAGTCGGTGGCAAAAAAAGCCAAATCAAACAAACAAATGTCACCGACTTCAGAAGCTGATTTTTCTTCTTAAGTTTATTTTTCACTTTTTTGTGTTGTTTTTTTCTTCTAAAGTTTATTTTTTTGTTTTTGGAAGTTGGTTATTTGCAGTCTTTTTTAATCAGTATTTTCCTAAATGAATTCGACTGTATAGTTTGTTTTCGATTAAACTATGTTTAAAAAGTAAGGCGAGTCGAGTGCTCATAACTTGCTCGCTCTAAGGGTCCGTTTACACAGACCGACTCGGAGAGGAGAGCAGATTTTTTGTCACGTTTAATATAGAGTTTTAAATCATTGTATTAATATATATTTTTACTTGTCACTACTTGGTTTGCACTCAAGAATTCTCAATAACAAAATAAGTGACATGTTAAAATAAGTGACATGTTAAAATAAGTTTTAATACAATGATTCAAACCAACCCGCACTGGGCCCGCGTGGTGGATTATAAAAACCCATCCCTCTCCTAGAGAGGAGGCCTGGGTCCCTGCAGTGGGAACATTATGGACTGATGATGATGATTCAAAAGTCTGTTTTTAACGTGATAAAAATGTGATCTCCTCTCCGAACCGGTCTGTTCGAACGGACCCTAAAGCTATATCGTCTACACAGGGCTTGAGACATCATCTGTCACATTGACGGGCACTAGCCAGACAAGCCAAGCATACTATTTGACACGCCGTAAATCAGCTTAGCATTGTTGCTGTTTGATTGTGTGTCTTATGTGGGAGCTTGACGGTTTTAATTTCTTTTTAAAACGTTGCCACGCATTCACGATATAGGACAAGTTCCTAGTGTGGACTAGGAACTTCTCCTGTATCGTGAATGCGATTACAAACATAAATTCACATACACAAATCAAACCACGGAACAACTATCTGTAGGCCATACAGATTGGTTCCGTGTTGGGATCAAACCAACGACACGCATAGCAGCGGTCAATCGCTCAGTCATTGCACCTCTGTCTGGCTTACCCTTCGGGGATTATGGCGTGATGTTATGTTATGTATTATCCACATGTTATTCACTTCCTTGAACTTTAGGAAATCCTTGCTCGACTTGCTTGCAGAGAAATCGGTTCATTGAAAGAAAACAATGAACCGATTTCTCTGATCATCTCAAAGGGCTTATTCAGTACTAAGTACCAACAATACAAGTTCCTCGAAAATACAAAAACACACGTAAAACAATGTTCTATTTCATTAGCATTCAAACAGAATTCACAAACTACTAAACTAGTCTGAAAATCAGCAAATAAGTACGGAATTCAAACCATAAAGGTAGACGAGTAGAATTTACCTATCACACGAGCGAAAGCTTTAATGTACGAGTAAACCCAGAACGATTGTCAATCGATTGTCGCTCCGATATGGCGGGATATCGATAATCCGGTTTGCGGAGCGCGCCCTCGTTAGGGTGCATCACTAACGAGAATGGGTGCCGCCCTAGCTGTTCTAATTTTGAAATATTCACAAATATTTGTTGACATGTCATGTGAAGGATGGTTGGGTTTGGAATAGTTTTTTTTTGTTGATGTTTGAAAATGGAATGAATAGGTTTGTTGACGTTTATTTAATAAAAAAACTAGTGGTTTATAGTGACTGGAGTGGAGACTACTAGACTACTAGACTACAAAATCGGATTCAGAGTTTGTATGGAATATTCATCATCAAGATTCTTTTGATAAGGTCAAAGTTGCACTCCAAAAAGCTCCAGTGTTGGCACATTATGATCCATCATGTAATATAATAATATCAGCGGACAGTAGTTCATATGGTTTGGGTGCAACAATAATGCAAGAAGTCACAGAAGGGGCAAGGCAAGTAGTTGC
The DNA here is from genome assembly GCA_949316265.1 of Diarsia mendica. Classification (NCBI taxonomy): domain Eukaryota; kingdom Metazoa; phylum Arthropoda; class Insecta; order Lepidoptera; family Noctuidae; genus Diarsia; species Diarsia mendica. The sequence goes on along the minus strand of OX438908.1, from coordinate 18,596,658 downwards.
CTATGCCAGTAGGACTCTGACAGATACAGAAAAGCGGTACTCACAGATAGAAAAAGAATGTCTAGCGTTGACATGGGCTGTAGAGAGATTTAAAGATTATATCTATGGTATTAAAGTAGCATTAGAAACAGATCACAAACCCTTGTTACAAATTTTGCAAACCAAACCCATTGATGAGTTAACGCCTCGCTTGATGGGATTTAGAATGAGGTTAACAAAATATAACTACTTTGTAATTTATATACCTGGAAAAAAATTAGTTATTCCTGATACTCTGTCCAGAAATCCAATAAGTAGCAATGAGAGCAAAATTATTAGTAACAATAGTGAAGTTTTTGTTAATTCATTAATTGAAAGTACAGCTTTAGAAGATAGTCTAATAAAAAAAATTAGAGAAGATCAACAAAAAAATGAAATAATAATAATTTTGAAACAGTACACCCTTTAAGGTTGGCCATCCTATAGTAAATTGTCAGACGAGCTTAAACAATATCATCAGTATCGATTTGATTTATCTATTGTGAAAGAATTGTTATTGTATAAGAGTAGAATTATGATACCTAAGAGTTTACAACTTATGATTCTGAATAAAATACATGAGGGACACTTGGGTATAACCAGATGTAGAAGTAGGGCAAAGCAATCGGTTTGGTGGATAGGGTTGTCAACACAAATTGAAAATATTGTTAATACTTGTCCTGAGTGTGTAGAAGAAAGAAAAAATCCAAAACAAGACATTTTGCTTGAGGATGTACCAGATAGACCTTGGCAAAAAGTTGGAATGGATTTATTTTATTGTAATGGTATTTGGTATATTGTAGTTGTAGACTATTATTCAAGATTTATGGATATCAAGAAATTAAATAATTTGACTGAAAATAGTGTAATACAGTATTGTAAAAATATATTTTCATTGTTTGGTATTCCAGAGGTAGTTAGGACGGACTGTGGAACCCAATTTAAACATCAATTTCAAGAATTTGCTCAACAGTATAATTTTAAGCATGTTACCAGTAGCCCTTACTTTCCTCAGAGCAATGGTGGGGCTGAATCTGCTGTTAAAGTGGCTAAAAACTTGTTGATTAAAAATAGTGACTTAAACATGGCATTATTAATATACCGGAACACTCCATTACAAAATGGATTCAGTCCCGCAGAGCTGATGTTTAACAGAAGATTAAGAGATAATTTGCCAAGACTTTCAGTTACACTAGAAAAAAATGTATGCATAGATAAAGAATTTAAAGAAAGAGAAATGAATAAAAAGGATAAAGTTAGAGAATATTATAATAAGAGACATGGCACTAAAGTTTTAAGAGATTTGGAAGTTAATGAATGGGTATGGATAACTGACTTAAGAGTTTACGGTAGAGTAGTAAGAAAAGCTAAGGAACCTAGATCATATTTTGTTCAATCTGAGAAGGGTCAATTTCGCAGGAACCGGTGGCATTTGATACCAGCACCATACAAAAAAGATATTGTTAGAGAACCAGTATTTGCTAATGTTGATTATGATACTTTTAATAGTTCAGAGAAGGAAAATGAGGAAGAAAAGCAAAGTGAAGTAAATACCGATTCTCAAGTTAATACTGATTCTCAATTAAATGCTGAATCTGAAGTAGATTTAAGTGAAAATGTAACCAACAGTAAAAGAATAAGAAATAAACCGAAATGGCTTAGAGATTATGTTACTTAGATGAGATAAGATATTATGTACCAAGTTTCTTAATAATAGTTCTAAGTTTAAAGTAATATTAAAATCTTTTGTTAAAAAAAAGGGAAGATGTTATGTCAGTCTGTGGACGACTAGATAGTCTGTGGGGTCTATGGTTTGGGCTCTCTGCTTTTTGGTTACTGGCCGCGTCATGGCGTGCAAAGTGATTGTTATAAAACTAAATAAATAATCGTCTTCTAAGTACACCATCTTTTATTCAAATACAACAGACGGGATAAAGGAATGTGGGAAGACAACCGAACTATGGACAGACGATTTCAAAGTGACCGGAAAAAACTGTATAGTCAAGACATAAAACCGTGGAAAGACGAAAAATTGTGAAGAGAAAAGAAAGACAAGAGAGTGACAACTTTAGTACTATACTTATTTCACAGATTCGATTTCAGTTCAGTGTAATCTTAAATATTTTACATCCTAGAAGAACATGCACTGACCTTATTGGTGATGTTTTTCAGAAAAGACAGGTGCGTAGTACACGGGGTCTGGTTCATAACATCGCGAGTCACTACATCGATGGTCGCTGTATCGACAACGGTCCATCGACGGGTTAATGAATCGACAGTACCCCAAATCGATGGTACGCTACATCGACAGTACACCAAATCGATGGTGCGCTATATCGACAGTACACTACGTCGATGGTACGCTACATCGACAGTACCCCAAATCGATGGTACGGTCAGCATCAGAAGTATATTAACATTACTCAAAGTTTCGAAGCTGTTTTTTTAATAAAAACTTGTAAGATATTACTCGTAACTACATGTTATTGGAGTGTAAGGACTATTTGAACGAATAATCTTCTGAAACATTAAAAATAATAGCTAGAGTCCTGTACATAAAAGAATTAAAATTAAGAAATGTTCAGCTTTTTAAAAAATTGGAATTAACAAAACACTGTTTTATGTCGTTAAAATACAGGATAAAAAGCAAAGGACCCAAAATAGACCCTTGAGGAACCCCAGACTTGACAGTTACAATTTCAGAATCAAATCCATTAATAACGACCTTTTGTGTCCTGTTATAAATATATGATGCAAACCATCGAAGTAAATTGCCTCGAATACCGTTGTAGGCAAGCTTTTCCAGAAGAATTGTATGATCCACCTTGTCAAAAGCTTTCCGAAAGTCAGTGTACACAGCGTCTACCTACATGGGAGTTAACATAACTGGCGATATGTGGGTGTACCAGTAGGTATACCTCTACCTTACTTTTCGGGGTTTATAAGCGTGATGTTATGTTATGTATTGTATCTTACAAGGACTAAATCGGTAAATACTGGTATATTAATTTTCTTGGTATATTATTAAAAAATTCTTACAGATATACCTACTCTTGTTAGCTCCGACAAAAATTCCTCTTCAAGAAAACCTCATATTAACAATTTCTCAAAGCAAACAAAATGGATTCACTAGTTACTCTATTTACAACAACAAAACAAAATTATCCAAGCGTAAAATGAAAGCCACCTTATACCTAGTTTTCCATTTGACATATTTGTTTTATCTTTACTAACAAAATGAAAAAATGAGATTGGAAGAGAAACAGACAAGACAAAGAGGTAGTTTATTTATAACCCGCGCGACTCGTAAACATTTACTGTACTGAGAATTGGGACAGCTACCCTGCAAACTATTTTGTTTTATACTTGTTGTATAACCTGGTTTTGCTCGGTGAAATTCAATAAGAAACTATAGGTATCGAATGGGTATCGATATCTATAAAATAGGATTTGTGGATTGATTGCCCTGGGGTTAAGCTGCTCTCTCTGCGGCCTGAATTTGGATGGGTGACCTTTTTTGAGGCAATCTGGCTTATAGATGTATACTCATAAAATTAGCTGTTGCAATTGTTTTATCTGTTGGGGTTCAGACGTTTTGTCTAATGACAGCTCTTGGAATGGGGAACTAGTTTTAGAGAACCACGAGGAAAAGTAGAAATGGCTATATAATACTTATTCGTAGCACGAAATTCGATAAACTTATGTCTTTCAATTTGAATATAACAACCGAATCGGATCATGATCACAAAAGTGAATCATACAAATTCAAAGTGAAATTCAATTGAACCATGTAACTTTGAAATTATTCGGGGTGGATGGGATACCGACACAAAAACGGTTACCAATTATTCGGTATATTATTATAAGTAGTAAAAGAAAACAGATATTTCCTACGCTATTACCTAAACGGTTAAAATACTCGTACCTATATGGAATTTCTGTTTTATTTTTTGTGCTACTGGGAAATTCCTGATGGCATAACAGTTTTCCAACGTGAAAATCGAATTTAGGACTCCATGCTCAGCAGGCACGCTGCGACCGCCAAGCCAACGTGGCAGGACAAACATGATAATATGATTCTTACATCAATATAATTTACCTCCTGAAAACTCAACACTCAAAAAAATCACAATTTTAAAAACTTTCTACCTAACACAGGTGTAAAAATCCAAAAATCTTTTATCACAGGCAAGTGAAAAAAAAATAGAAAGATAAAGAAAGAAACGACCACACAATCTAAAAGTATTCTTTCACCATTTAATAACTCCTTGCTATCTGGAGCCTATCTTGAAAACGGCAGTTGTTTTAACATTTTAACTTCGCAACAGTCCCCGGGACGAGGAAACTTGGGCCCGTTTAAAACAAACAGTTTATCGGTGAAATCCGGCTTTTATTTATTGCCTGGTTTATTTAAAATGTGAAAGAGATACGTTGTAGTTCGGAAAATGTATCGATCGGTGGGTATCTTCACTTTTGATTTATTTAGTGGTGTTTGCTGGATATCAGTTTATTTATGATACATTGTTCTAACTGCTTGGGTAGTTCTTGTCAAATCATCACTAGATTTTATAAAACAAAGTCCACCGCCGCGTCTCTCTGTCTGTCTCTTCACGATAAACTGAAAAACTCCTGCACCGTTTTTCATGTTGTTTGCACAATTGGATAGAGTGTGGTTCTCGAGGAAGGTTTTAGGACATATTTCTAAATAGGGTAGTTGACTGACTAAAAAAAATCTGATTCTGTTTAGTCCGTCAGTTAGATTATCGAAAAATATTGGATACGTGTTTTTTGTTTTATCAAATTGATAAAAATTTACGAAAATAAAGCTTGTCAAAGACCATGGAGAGGAGGCATTTGACGTCATAGTTTGGTAAAAATTGACCAACCTGTGACGTTTCGCGACTTTTCGAAGCACTGTATCTTCTTCATTATTTGTTTTCGTGAAAAAAGAAAAAATACGTGTAAAATTTTTTTTGGAAATCTATCTGACGGACTAATAGTTTTTTTTTGTCAACTACCCTATTCAACTTAAATTATGGGATGAAAGTTTACATTATTATTTGACATCCACGCGGGCGAAGCCGCGGGCAAATCAAATCAAATCAAATCAAAATATTTTATTTGCTAGAATATGGTACATTATGGATGTTACAGTAGATTTGTTTCAGCAAAAGCTACTTATATATATAAGTTAAAATGTATCATGGTACCTTTATAGGTTAAAGGTCTAACTGCCTCGATGGTCACTAGAAGTACCGCTTGTTACCACTAGACTCCCAAACATGAGGTCATCGATGTACCTCATTCTATAAATTAACAATTCAGCATAATTGGTAAAATGAGATCAGAAGTGGGAAATTTCTCTCTTTGAACGATTTCCGTTAGTCTATTGAAAATTACGTTGTTTAATGTCAAGAGTTGTCGAGCTAAATCGCCAAAGGGAGCAAGTATGTCTCATTTCTTTTCTCTTTAAGCCTTTGTCCAGCATCGAGTCAATTAATCTACAGGTTGATGTTAATTTGATTGATTCGTTCCAACACCAACTATTCGAAAATATAGAACATAGGAAGGACCTGTAACGACTTAAACTGAAGATCGACCTCTCGGCTATTATTATTTAGCCACAAGCTCAGATTTTGATAAACGATTTTCATATATCCAAAAGTATTTTTAGTATAGAGGATCTCAAATTAGTAATCATCACCTTCTTCCCCTTCATCATCAGCCTATTAATGTTCCCACTGCAGGGACTCAGGCCTCCTCTGTTTGAGAGGGAATGGGCTATAATCTACCACGCGGGCCCAGTGCGGATTGGTAGATGTCACATGTCTTCGAATTTTTTTGGTTCTAAGACATGCCGGTTTCCTCACGATGTTTTCCTTCACCGTTTTGAGAGCAGCGGTGATGAAATAAATTACACAAAGTAATGCTGCCTGGGTTCGAACCCACGACCTACTGTACGTAAGTCGGGGCTGCCACCACTGGGCCACCGCTTCTCCCCCTTAACCCATGTAATTTGGGGTCTGCGCATCAATCTTTTTTCTATTCTCCCTTGTCAATCGTAACGCTATCAATTCCTTTTTCCATCATATCATTCCATAACAATCCATCCATCTTTTCATCGGTCTTCCTGTCCCTCTCCATACATTAACGGTCCTAAATTAGTGCTTTTAATTATTAAAACCAACACCAATTTCCCTCAAAAACAACCTAATACTGAAACCGATACACAAAACTGTTGAACTACCCACGCAAAAGTTCCAGTAAATACCGTTACGTTACGAAGACATGTGATAAATTGAATGTACCGAAGTATGCTCAAATTACATGCATAAGTTCGGGCATGCAGTTACCGAGACTTGCGAAGTATTTCGGCATTGTGTTCGCTCGCTCTGCCGATCGACTAAACGTCTTGTTAGCGTGATGTTTGTCAGGACAACGACAGGTTTTGGCTTGTTAAAGGAAGTTTGGTTGGGTTTTTTTGGGAATGGTGGTTTTTCGGATGCAGTAAGTTACAAATCTTTTAGCTTTAAGTCTCCTTGCCAATCAGGTTTTGGACGGGGTAATGGGGACAAGTATTCGCTATGGAAAGTGTGAGGGGGAAAGTTATGGGAGGTGTGATATTATAGTATGTAAACATAATTATTATAAAATCACACCTCCCTTATAGGATTTAGATAGTAGTTCTTTCTATAGGAGCTTTTTTTATAGCGTCTATAATGGTATCGTCTAGTATAATAGGTATAATTATGTGGCGTCTTCCATTTTTTTTTGGGTGCTTTTGTAATGTGTAATTAGTATTATCTATAGGCTATTTTTAAATCTGTAATTAAAACAATCTAAAGTATCTTTTTTGACGTTATCTCAAAGTAATACCTGTTGAGGATTACCCCTGTAATCCTCAAAGGTTGAAAGAAAGATATTTACACAGGACACAACAAAATGATAAAAAATTACACTTTGCCCGACCAGGGAATCGAAAACTCATGCTCAACAGTTGCGAGGTAACAACAAAGCGACAACTATAATACAATTACAGACAAAACTGTTTCACATCAATCGTTATTCTTTCCTTTATATTCCACCCAATATTTTCTGTACACAAAATTATTCTATACACACTCCGCAAAAACAAAATAAAGTTATTCCCAGCAGCAAGTTCACTGAAGTGAAAAGCAAAAACACATTATTATTGACAGAAATCACGTTTTTAGTAAAACGGAACGTTTTTCCGAATAGTTGACGGAGCTACATCCTGTATTGAAACATCCCGCGTTCCAATCAAACCTCGACTTTATTTCTTGGAGTCGACGGTGTATTTTTGTGTGTAGGGTGAAGATAGGGTGTGTATATTGAAATTTCATCGGAAGAACGTTCAGTAGACAAGTGACGCGGTACCCACACGCCTCGTTACCTAGCAATCGGCATGTTTGGTGCAAGTTATAGCGTGCATTGCTATTTACTTTGCTTTGACTTCGAAAGATATGAAAATGTACAGAATTTATTTTTCGTTTGGTATTTTTCTTGGTTTTGGTGTATGCAGCCAAGTTTTATAAAGCGTTTGCAAGCATTTGGTAGCGCCAATAAAATTTTCATAATGAAATGAAAATAATTATTTATTTTAGACCGTGATTGAAACAGGTTCATAATAATATGGATAATTATTATTTATGACGTTCATGACCGAGAGAGAGTGGATGCAACAGCAGCAGATTGCCATTCGTTATGGTGTTCCATGAGAGAGGCCTTTGTCCAGCAGTGGACGTCTTCTGGCTGATGATGCATGAGCGACCAGTGCCTCAGGATTTGGCTGTCCACTCTACCCGACACCACGCTTAGAAGTGTGTTGGTGCTATGAGTACCTTTTACCCGAGACCACAGGGATGCCGTCCATTGGTGAAGCATAAACATATAAATATTCATAATAGCTATATTATGTTAGCGATACTTATTTTTTTTTTCTGGATTTTTTTATGTCCGGATAAGAAGTGATATGCATACCGTACTTTTACCGTAGCAGTTTATAGCCCTTGGTAAGACTTATTGTCAGACGTGAGATTGCCAAAGACCTACAAATGACAGCGGAATCTGCTTTACCTGGATACTCGGTGTAGTGTATATCTATTTCTTAAATAATAATTATGTAAACACTGTCTCACAGCCACAAGTGGTTAGGTAAGCTGTCACTAATGACATCTGTAAGTTACATGATGGCGGTAATTTTTTTTTTTTTTTGTGGATACCACACTCGGTATTTAAGGGACCACCAAGATTTCTGATGGACCTGTAGCAATTAACTTAAACATAACTGGAGAAATGTGAGTGTACTACTAGGTACACCTCTGCCTAACCCTTTGGGGATTACAGGCGTGCATTTATGACTTCAATTTCTTTTAAAACGAGATATCCTGACAGACTCATTATTCCTCCAATGAAAAGCCACTTATTTCACAGGAGTTGCTTTCCAATGGTTGTACGATTATTCAATAAACTACCAAAATCATATAGGGAACTGCCAACAAAATCGCTTTAAAACGGCATTATTCAGATGGCTTATCGAAAAGACATTTTATTCTGTGAATGAGTACCGTAACCTAAAAGATTTACGTTGACATTTTCCTATTCTAATTGATGCAAACTTATTGACATTTTACTATTAAATTGACATATCACTATTGACATTCTTAATTTTACAACATACCAATTGTTACCAATTAATAAATTCACTTTTAATGTATATGTACCTATTTAATTTTGCATGCTAGTTTTAGCGAATTGTGTGAGCTACTCTTACAAAACCTGACCATCAAGACTGTACTACAATTCTAGCGAATAAAGTTCATTTCATTTCATTTCATATCGATACATCTGGTGCAAAGCTGTTGTTTTATTCCTCTGCTGAATCCTTTGGGAAAAATAGTATTGTATACTGTTATTTTTAGAATACCTCGGGTGAGAAAATAGAATCTAATAAAGGATTATACTGTTGACAGTCTGTCTGGCTGACAGGACCCTTTTTCTCTCCCGAGGATCTTGGTTATATTACTTTTAAATGAAGGTGCAACTTTTATGAAGTGTTAGGTTGTGAATAGTCACGGGTTTGTGATTTGACATGGACGTCAACCAGGTCGGGAAAAGTGTTGTATCCAAGCTTGGATTTTTTGTGGAATTAAAACTATAAAAATCGGATGAATAGCTTAAGAGATTATCTTCTCCATGCAAAGTTACAAATTCGTCATAATCTGTTAAGGTTTTTCCAAATTATATTGAGGTTAGCTTCAACCGCTTCTTGAGCCGAGGATCTTGGAAGGCAATGATGTGGTTTCCATGATTCCCTGTGCGTGTGGGAAGAGAACGCCAGAGATGGTTTTAGTAATTTAGAGTCTGACAGACCCGTCTGCTCGCCCCAGGGCAGAGCACATGCATGAAGTTTTTCCAACCAGAATAAAAAAGTGGCTTCCAGCCTAACTGCATGGATGCCGCTGAGTTAGTCTAAACTACACCTCTTTATGGTATAAGTACAGAAAGCATTTTATAAACGCTTTAAGAGTTTTAGGGTGCTTTTGCACCAGATTATGTGCTATGCTACGTTGCTATGGATGCGTTTGATATCCACCAATCATATTCATTGGTGCATATCCAAAGGAGGTGCAATCTAAATATTTGTATGGCTGAAATCTTCTATCTATCTATATCAATAAAAAGAGAAGTCCTGACTGACTGACTGACTGACTCATCAACGCCCAGCCCAAACCCTTGGACTTAGAAAGCTGAAATTTTGCACACAGGTTGCCTTTATAATGTTGACAAGGAATAAGGAAGGATTTTTCGAAATTCAACCCCTAAGGGAGATAAATAGGGGATGAAAGTTTGTATGGAAAAACGTCATTTTCACGCGGGCGAAGCCGCTGGCAAAAGCTAGTACTGCATATAGTGAAACCCACGTATTATGTATCTCAAGAACCTATATAAAAAAATCTATATTCTTGCAAATAAATCATTCATTCATTCAACCTGAAAGACACAAGATACACTTACAAAATCGAGCTGCATCATAGCAATCTACTCAACATTGCGAACCAGATGTAAGTGGAATACATCTCGTTTGTTCTCAAGTCGAGTCTGACTGTCAATACGTTCACAAAGGAATTGTGGACGTCAAGTGGTTTGAGAACGAAGCTTTCATATGCTTTGACGTGGTGCGACTGTCTTGCTGAATGTATTGGAGCTTCATTTGGGGCTGTTATCGGGGGCATATTGAAATCTATGCATCCATTTTTTTATCTTCGGGGACGCCGGCAGACACCAGGCGGGCGATCAGTCCTTTCGTTGTGGATTATTTCGCCCAGAATGCATCCATACTAGTATCACTACATATTATAAAACAAAGTCCTCTGCCGTGTCTATCTCTCTGTTCGCGATAAACTCAAAAACGAATGCTTAGATTTTCATGCTGTTTTCACTAATGGATTGAGTGGTTCTTGAGGAAGGTTTTAGTACGTTTATATTTTTTTCGAAATTGTGGTTCAATTTCGAAAAAAATATAAACGTACTTTTGGTAATTCAATAGGGGATGATTGTTGGGATAATTTTTGACATCCACGCGGGCGAAGCCGCGGGAAAAAGCTAGTTTAAATGTAATTAATTGAAGTGTCCGTTTGTAATTCCAAAATAACAACTTTTGCAATGCAATTTTATTTATCTGTCTGTCTGTCTCGGTTTCGGAGCCGTTTTGTAGAATATCCGGAACAAACTAGCTAATCTACGAAACGGCTTCACTGGTTTGCATTTTGAAGGAGTAACTAAGGCTACTTACATTTTAGAAAAAAGAGGGGTTCTTTTACTCGGGGAATATTAATACTTTGGATGGAGCCGCTGCTTACGTGACCCCTGACTATAATACAATTATTGGGCAATATAATATGTTGAGATTGGTTGTTAGACTTTTAAGCTTCATTCAGACATATACTGACCTAAACTAGCGTTATTCTTACTGACTGACTGACTGATCATTTGGCAGAGAGCTTCTTCTTTCTAAACAGCAACATCTATCTATCTATCTATATAAATAAAAAGAGAAGTCCTGACTGACTGACTGACTGACTGACTCATCAACGCCCAGCCCAAACCCTTGGACCTAGAAAGCTGAAATTTTGCACAGAGGTTCCCTTTATAATGTAGACAAGGAATAAGGAAGGATTTTTCGAAGTTCAACCCCTAAGAGAGTTAAATAGGGGATGAAAGTTTGTATGGAAAATCGTCATTTTCACGCGGGCGAAGCCGCTGGCAAAAGCTAGTCCTACATACAATTCCTTTCCTTGATAAAATCGAACTGCAAAGCCTTTGTGGATAGCAAGCGGTTTGAATACCGCTGCTTTGACGTTGTTCGAGTGTCTTACTACGAAGTGTATGGTCTTGACATCAGTGAATACAACTTTTATTTTAAACATTATGAGAGATAAGAAAAAGATTAATTAAATTAATGGTTGAAGATCATCATCGATGAAGACTTCATTCTCAAAATCATCATTTATTAAGATTTAGAATCATTGAATTTAGATCAGTAGTCAGATCCAAAAGACCAGCCCATTTTATTAAAAGAGAACTACGTGTAAAAGTATTTGTAAAAATGTATTTCAAAATAACATAATTTATTTAAGAAACAAGACCAAAAACATTGCGGATACAAGCGATTACCAAAAAGTTTTTTCAAAGACAGTTGTATAGAATCGGACAAGTTTTGTTTTATACCCCACCGAGACTTAAAAAAAAACATTTCCTATAGAAAAATATCGCTTCTTATAAGTCTAAGTAAATTTCAAGTACCGCAGTATTTTTGCTCATAAATATTTTCCTATCGGGAGTTAACTGTCGAACGGGTAACTATTGAATTTGCAGTTTTCGAGATCGTTCGCTCTTTTGACAATCATTTACGTGCCGATGGACAGTGAGCAAAAAAATACTGCAAAAGTTTACTGAAAAATATATGCCAACATTGATATTATGCTCTTTTTGGAGACTGCATTCGAGCGTGCTTGTGTATTTTTTGGAGTAGAACATGCGGAGTATTTTTTGATTGACAGTTTTTTGTTTTTGATCAGTTTGCGGTAGACCTCGCAGGATATGGCGGGACGAGCTTGAGAGAACTAAAAGTAGTGGTCGAAAGATTTGAAGGTCATGAGGGAGGCTTTTGTCCAGCAGTGGGATAACACAGGCTAACAGTAACAGTCGTTCGGGTTCAGTGTCGGAGATTAATTTACATAACATAACACCACGCCTGTAATCACCAAGACAGAGGTGTACCCAATTGTAGTACACCCACATTTCGCCAGTAATAATTAAGTCCCATGTAATAGGGAGCGTGCCTATTGCCATTAACCGGGCACAAATTCAGACGGAGGCTGAGAGGCAAGATTTGATTTTAAGATTCTAATTTCCAATACTTACTAATGTTTCTGTTCTCCTGGTAGTTTGTGGAACTTTAGTGAAGTTATTATCGATTACTTTTTTATTATACACCCCATCACTAGCAGCTACCAAATCATAGGTGCTCAGATGGGAACGAAATTAAATATTTTTTATTGTTCCCATTAGAGCACCACGTCAAAATATTGATTGATGCTCAGATGGGAATAGCTCAAATTGTGCGACATCGGCGTTCCCTTTTGTCACTTTTTGAATTGATTTTTGTCTTTACTATACACTTTTAACGGGTACATATTGCTACATCGTTCTCAAATAAATTTATGTAATACCATCTTAGCAATATTATGTAGCCATGGTTTTAAAACAATATTCTACTCAAAAAAAAGAGAAGAATATTGTTCCTACGCTTTGGAATAGGCAACTACAGTACTTTCACAGTTATTATGAGTTGTACCTGGAACCGTACTTTCATTTTATATTGCTTGATATAAATGCTCTGATTTTGACTACTATTTCATGACTTATCATTAAAATCTGTAGCCTTTGTCAATCTGTATTTTCTCCTAATAAGCTTCCGACAGCAACCAGAGACTACCTCAGGCCTTTTCCAGGCCGTCGGTAAACCTAGTCCTATAAAATATTAATAAATAAATAAAATAAAAAAATAAAAAGCCTTTTATTTCTTGCATTCCATAGTACAATTTCATTTACAGTGTGCTTATAGAATAGATTTGAAATGAATAAATTAAAATAAATAAATTGAAATTAATGTGATTATGATAAGCAAATATTTAGAATGTAATAATAATATATTCAAATCCATTTCATTTTTGTAGTTTCTAATAATGTAGTAATTAATAATTAATTTAATGTTTTTTAGCAAGAACCCTCTCCATGAAAGGTAAAGGCCTCCTCCAGAGAAGACCAGTGCTCTCTATTCTCTGCCGCTCGTAGCCAATGAGTACCTGCTACTTTTGTAATATCGTCTACCCAGCGTGCATTTGGTCTTCCTCTCTTTCTCTGTCCTAGTGGGCCTGTCCATTGTGTTGTCTCTCTTGTCCATCTATTATCGCTTAGCCTCGCTACGTGACCAGCCCATCGCCATTTGAGCTTTTGTGAGTAATTGAGAGCGTCAATGGCTTGGGTTTTCTGTCTTATATGAGTGTGGCGAATCTTTTGGATTTTCCTTATTTTCATAATGCTCCTCTCCATACTCCTTTGGCTGGATATAATTTTGTTTTTTACTTTTCTGGTAAATTTCCAAGTTTGGCAGGCGTATGTTAATGAGGGCAGTAGGCAGGTGTTCATGACTTTCGTTTTCATTCGTATGGTCATTTTACTTTTGAGTATCTCTTTGAAGCTCCAGAACTTTTTCCATGTGATGTTGGCTCTTCTCTCTACTTCTTGTTCGTTATTTCCTTGGCTAAATGAAATTTGCTTTCCCAGGTAAATGTAGGCGTTTACATATGTTAGGGGTGATTTTTCCAGGTATATTGGTCTTTCAGTGTGGTTCATGACATTAGTTTTTGTTAGGTTAATTTCCAAGCCCACTTTACGACTTTCTTGGTAAAGATCGTTTATCATTTCTTGTAGTTGGTTTGTATTTTCTGAGAGCTGGACTATGTCGTCAGCAAATCTCAAATGACTCAAGTAACGTCCTTTTATATTTATGCCAACTTTTTCCCAATTTAGTTTGCCAATGATGGCCTGTAGCACCGCTATGAAGATAGTTGGCGAGAGTGGGTCTCCCTGCCGTACACCTCTGCCTATTTGTATGGGTGGTCCTGTAGTCTCCAGCTTCACTCTACTAGTACTGTTATCATAGATGTTTTTTATGATTTTTATGTAGTCTAGTGGTACTTCTTGAGAGAGTAGCGTATCCCAAATTGACGAATGGAACAGAGAGTCAAATGCTTTTTGGTAGTCGATAAAGGCAATATAGAGTGGTCTCTTGAACTCTTGGTATTTTTCTATCAGCATCTCTAGCGAGTGTATGTGATCCACTGTTGAAAAATTTCTTCTAAAGCCGGCCTGTTCTATAGGTTGGTATTTTTCTGTGCTTTCTTTTATCTTTTTCTCGATTATTGAGGAGAACAGTTTATATAGTGAAGGTAGTAGGCTTATCGGTCTGTAGTTGTTTATGCTATTAGGGTCTCCTTTTTTGTAAAGCAATATAATGTTTGACTCTGACCATTGACGAGGTGTATCTGAGCTGTTCAGTATCTGATTAAACAGCAGAGTTAGAGGTTTTGCTAGGAACTCACAACCGGTTGTTATGATTTCATTGGTGATACCGTCGGGGCCTGGGCTTTTCTCTGTTTTTAGTGTTTTAATCCCTTTAATCACTTCAGAATCTTCTATGCTTGCTCTCGTCTCTCCTCTATTTGTGTCCGGTAGTTCGTATCTATATTGGCTCGGTGTGCTGTATAGTTTCTTATAGAATTTTGTTGCTATTTTCAGTATTTCTGATCTATTTTGGGTATTTTTTGTTTTGTCTTTCAACTCTTCAATCCATAGTTTATGTGTTCTCAGTTCTTTGTATGCCTTCTTGACACTGTTTGTGGTATTAAGGTGTTTTTCGAAGGTTCTTGTGCGGTGCGCCTTGTAGTCTAAGTAGATACATTTACTAATGAGTTTGTAGAGTGCTTTTAGTTCATTTTTCATGGCTCTTGATTTTGGTTTGGTCTTTTGTAATTCTTGTCTTCTGTAAATTAACTTCTTTGTGCGTGCTGATAGTGTCTGGTTTCCCCCTGGATTTGTACTGGGTGAAACCTCGTAAGCTTTTTTTAGGCTGGTGTCTATTGCGTTTATAATATTATCGTAGTGATTTTGAACGGTGTCCTCGTCTCTCCAGTTCGCAAGTAAGTCTGTTGTGCAACTTTTCAGCGTTTGTTTGTAGGCTTGTATTTCTTCTTCTTTTTTTAATTGGGATCTGGAGCATTGGCCGAACATACCCCGACTTTTTGTTATGGGAAGAATGTTAAGTGTCGCTCTCACAGGTCTATGATCCGAGGGGTAAGTGATGTTTAAAGACTGTATATTGCATATGTTTTTGTGTAAATTTGTCAAGATATAGTCTATTTCGTTTTTTACTTTGCCATTAGGAGATCTCCAAGTCCATCTTTGCTTACAATTTTTTTTGAAGAAGGTGTTCATGATAGACAGATTATTCTCGTGCGCAAAATCAATGAGTCTATCTCCTCTACTGTTTCTATCTCCGTAGCCGTGGTTGCCAGTAGCGGTTTCATTAGGATTGGTTTGTCCTATTTTGGCGTTAAAATCTCCCATGACTATGATATTGTTATCTGAGAGTTGTATAGCTTTGTCGACAGTACTGTAGAAAAATTCCAACACCTCGTCGCTCGACGCCTCCGTTGGAGCGTAGACTTGAATGATACTTAATTTAAAGTTATTGATATTCATCCTTAACAACGCTACTCTTTCTGATAGTCCTGTGAAGCTTATGATGTATCGTTTTAGATGTTTTTTGACAATAAATCCGACTCCATACAATCCAGGCGTTTCTCCAATGTAGTATGATATAAACTCGTCGTGTTCTTCAATCTTGTTTCCAAGTTTTCTAATTTCTGATAGACCAATAATATCAAACTTTATATTTTTCAGACATTCTGTTAATTCCAATAATCGTGAGTATGTCGACAGAGTTTTAACATTGTATGTTATTATGTTTAGGGTATTATGATGACTGTTTTTTGTACTGTTTGTTTTTATTTTCTCTGGAGGGTTTTGGTCGTGATCTTCCACGGTGACCGGCCGGCTTGGAAGATTCTAAGAAAATATTAAGCAAACAAAAATTATTCTTCGTAGAAACCCCAGAGCGACCTAGTCTCGTTTCGGTTTCCCTACATTATGAATAAAAAATATCACAGCTTATTTTCATAAACGAAAAAGTGACTGACAAGATATGTCAGCTCCAGGCTATGTTTATTAAAAATATTTAATGAAGTAACCTGGTTGTACTTTTTACATAAATACGTATAATATATGATCAAGCCTTTTTCCTATGGTGTTAGGCTGAAACCACAAAAAGCAAACAGTACTTATACACTTTCGCCTCATCTACGATTTTACATTTGCCCTCTCTGAAGATCCTCACCAATCATGTTTCTTCTAGGGCGTCCCCAATACTTTTTATTAGATGCCTCTTACTCATTATCTCAACATAACCTAATCACACATTATACAATTTTTATCACTACATCTTCACTTAAACCATGTACTTTACCCATCTGATTGAAGTTGTAAGTTGCTCTTAAATTCTCTTATCAAAGCAAAAACCAGATTCTTACAGGAACCATAAAACATAATTCCTCAAACTTTATTCACATCTCCAAAAATGATCCTGCCATTTTCGTAATCAATTTCGATTCCACGAATTAATTTCTATCAAAATAATCTTCTTATTCCCAAATGAGGGCCGTAAATAACAATATACGCCGCATATCGTATCACACCGTAGCGTAACAAATTTCGCGTGTATCGATATAAATTTTCAATTACTAGACGTGTGTCAGAACGGGACGCGACGCGCCGTCACGCCTCGTTACCCGCGCTACAACCGTGTTTGGTGTAAGTGTAGGACTGTTCGCGGTGACAGCTTCGAAATTTAAATAAATTTTGCTTTTAATTTGTTTGCAAGATGGCGGACTTATAGATTCGTTTCAGTATTTTTTTTTGTTTATGGTAATTGCATTATTGCTGATGAAATTTCTTGTGACTTAGGTTTTATGTAATCGGTCGAATTCCTGAAATGGCGAAAGGATATATGGTATTAGAGAATTTGAATCCAATACTAAAAAAAAAAAAAAAAAAAAAAAAACTTATTTATTTGACAAAGTAAAGATAACAACATAAAGTAGTACAATTATTCGTAACCTAGGTATTCTAGAGCAGTACATGTACTTACAATTTTGTAACATTTCGGTACTTACAATGGTTGATAGTTGTTATCACAGAACTGATTCACCCTGTTCCCCGTACTAGTAAATACTGTATTACGGTGGAACAGTGTCCCTCGTTCTCTGTGATTGTACATTTATTTACGTAGCATACTTATGATTGTGACAGAATACAATTTTAAAACACTATAGCAAAAGAGTTTAAGACAAAAACAAAACAGTAATAACTTAATTGAGAGGTAGGCAAACATACAATAGTGAGCTTGATAGTTATCAAATTGTAGGTAGAAGTAAAAGCATACTACAGCATACTTGCGATGATTTGAAATCTCCACTCGTCGAATCCCGCTCGAAGGACCAATTTTTGTGTGTGATGGTTTGGTCGCACAGTGCGATGTATCGAAGTTTGCAACAGTTGATAGGTGCGACTTGTGACCTTGTGTGCGTAGTTAACCACAGCACAAAGTAATTTTAAATCAAGTTGAAAAATACGAAAAGATTAGAACCAGTACCATTCACAGGGTTCCTAAAATGATAGTAACACATGTCGTGTCTCCAATCGATTGATCTTATTGGCCGCTGTGGCCAAACTTGGCAAGCTGAGTGACCTTATTACCTCCATCATTGTTAATGTACGGGTAGATTTAGATGGACACCCTTATGGACATTATCCAACACTTACCGCTGAGAATGTCCGTCATACGGTCCCACCATATGACGGACATAAAACCGGTTAAACCGCGCGCGCGTGGCAACCAAGCCTTTATATACAGTCCACTAATCTTTTATTTACCACCACGAGCAAGTCGAACAAAGATCATGAGTCGTCATCGTCACTTTCCGGTAAAAATTAATACCAGGTTGTGCCGTCACACGACTTTTCAAAGCACTGTATCGTCTTAATTTTTTGTTTCTTTGGTCTACCTCTACTCTTACATTTATACTCAACATTTATCTGCTTAACTAACGCCCAAATACTCAAACGTCACTCAATTTTAAGTTGCACTTAAATCTCGTGCTGTCTTTGTTACTTTAACGCAGAGTGACAGAGATAGCAGGAGTTTTGAGGGTTACTTATAATTGAGTGACGTTTGAGTATTTGGGCGTGCTAATGTACTAAAATAATTTGATATAGCCCAGTAATTGGGTGTCGTTTCATGCAATACTCTGACATTTAACCGCACCTAGTTTTACTGGGAATCGACCTTAACCTAGTTTAGGTAAGGCTAGACGGATGAACGAGCGTCTTTTAGAATAACATCACGTTTCAAGCAGATGTAATTTTAGTAACCCCTTAGCTAGGTATCATCTTTTAGTAATAATATGGCGTTTATTTTAATAGGACATACCGAATTATCCTACCATATATAAATGCCAATGTTTGGAAGGCACAAGCTACAGGTAGGTACTTAATACAGCAAAACTGGCCAAGTGCGAGTTGGGCTCGCACATGAAGGGATCGTACCAAAACGGCAAAAAAATCATGTTTGTTGTATGAGAGCCCCTATTAAATATTAATTTTATTTTGTTTTTAGTATTTGTTGTTATAGAGGCAAAATAAATACATAATTTTTGAAAATTTCAACTGTCTAGCTATTGTGGTTCTTGAGATACTGCCTGGTGACAGACAGACGGACGGACGGACAGCAAAGACTTAGTAATAGGGTCCCGTCTTTACCCTTTGGGTACGGAACCCTCATAAAAAGTAGCTACAGTCCAAGTCACAAGGCATAATAACTCGTGAAAGTACTGTAGTTGCACGTTTCCAAAGCGTAGCTCCACGAGCTGATCCCACCATCTCCCTTCTTCCATCGGGAGACTAGACGTACTGCAGGGTATCACAGATACCTAGTCGACATTCCACACATTCGAACGAAGCGCTTTGCTAAGTCCTTTATTATGCGCACAGCCAAGGAGTGGAATTCCCTGCCTGCGTCGGTTTTTCCGAGTTCATATAACCCTAATCTGTTTAAGTCGCGAGTAAACAGGCTTCTTCTGGGTAAGCTCGTTCCATCGTCGACATCATCTCTGTCCTCAGGGCAAGATTGAAGTCAAGAGCAAGCCCATTTATAATAATAAAAAAAAAGATCTCTACGGAGAAGAACAGGCAAGAAATTCCTTGGAGAGTCTTTAAAACTCATGCCTGTGTCTCTGTTCAAAGCTCGAAATTTCCCGCGCACTATACCTACAATTCATAAATTAATTTCCATTCACTCACAGTAGTCACAGATAACCATCAAATAAAATCGTTCATCGACATCACGTTCCCAGTAATTAGCTTTAATGAAATAGCGAGTGAATAGCGTCGAAAATATCGACGATCATATCGTCAATTGCACGAAAATTCGATAGTGACGTAATTATGTGTGAAAATCGTATTGTTTGATATTTCATTTTCGGACGGAATAATTAATACATACCTACTGATTTGTAGATGTACAGTCACCTGCAAAATTGCATGGATACTTTAGTGTCTATTTTCCCGTGAATGTTTAAAGTCGATAAATCGTTTACGTTAGGTGGCGTCGTTTCTCGCTAAATTCTGATGATGATAATTTTCTGAATTGTCCATGCATTTTTGCAGGTGACTGTACATTTACTAACGATTAACAGTTTTGGTTTGTTACGAATCTATCTAAAATTCGTAAGGGAAGCGGAAAATGCAGGCCACATTAAACTCGTGCAATTTTGGTAATTTCGTCATTTGCATAGAATAATAAATAATTATGTAAGTGAACTGCGTCGTTGGTTTAGTGGTCGCAAGAGCGACTGGTCCCGGGTTCGATTCCCAGGATGGGCAAAATACTATTAGGTTTATCCTTCAGGAATTTCATCAGGAGTCTGAATTAGTGCCCGATTTAAGCGAACCTGGCGAAATGCGGGCGTACTATTAGGTACCCCTCTGCCGAATCCTTCAGGGATTACAGGCATGAACTTATGTGTCCATAATAAATGTCTCAGTTATTCTTATGGTGTTCAATACGAAAATATTACTAATTTATCTAGGTATCAGCTATAATGCGGAGTATCGTTAGGGGATCGGACTGAGTCAAAATAATATGATTCTGTTTAGTCCGTAAGTTAGATTATCGAAAAATATTGAATACGTGTTTTTTGTTTTATCAAATCAATAAAAAATTACGAAAATAAAACGCGTCAAAGATCTTGGAGTGGGGCTTGAAACGTCACTTGTGTCGTCAAAATGTACAATCATATGACGTCACACGAGTTTTCGAAGCACTGTATAGTCTTCATTTTAAGTTTACGTGAAAAAAGAAAAAATACGTGTCCCCTATTCGCGAACACGAACAGAATAATAGTTATTATTCTGTTCGTGTTCGCGAATAGGGGATCGGACAAAAAAAAACTAATTAGTCCGTCAGATAGATTTCCAAAAATTATTGGACACGTATTTTTTCTTTTTTCAACTATTGTGCTGACCAGTATGTATACTTACTATAAGTTATATAGACTCCTGAAACTATGACGAGTCTCGATATGTAACACGTAAGGTCACCCATCTACGAACCGACCTCTGTAAGAGTTGCTTAACCTTGATGATCGACCCCGAGCGGCTTATAACTTTGCTGCGGCCACTAGATCAATCAAACAAAAATAATATTCGAATAATTAATAAGAGGACTGATAGAAAAAAGGTTTATCCCAAAATGCTTTGTCACAGTGAACTTTAAACATAATCTAAAACTTTTTGATAGAGACATCAATTCCCAAAGTTCATGAACATTTTCTATTTCATCTAAAAATAGTAGAAACTAGCTTTTCAGATTCAGGTCAAAGTACTATCCCACCTTGGGCTAAGTAATAAATCTACGACAACTTTTTCTAGCATATTGCACTCGTAACACGAAAAAAAGCGGCCAAGTGCGTACCGACCATCGCACCGTGCGGTTCCGTAGTACTAGATATTCGTATGTTTAAGCATGCACGGTCTTGAATTTATCAACCTTAAAAAAATGTTGAATTGATTGAAAATATATTTTTGGAAGTCAGTTAAAAATAAGTTTCCGTTTCATAGTATTTCTCTAAATACTGTGAAAAGTTATTACTGTGGTTGGTTATTTTTAACTGAAGTCATAAAAATGTGAGATATTTTCAACAGGGTTTTTCATTACGAGTATAAGCCTGCTTTATCCTACTGCAGGGTGACGTTATTCTACTTTTCTCACTCTAAAGCTATTTGAGCTCAATTCTTCAAGCAGGCGTCTAGTTCCCGTTCTCCTTCTGAAACATCATCATCTGCCTAGCCTTTTGCCAACCATGTTCGCTTTATGTAAAACTGAATGGAGCTGAATACCAGTATTGGACTGGAAACCGACTTCAACTTAACGATTGACTATAATAAAAAAACAGTTTAATACCTGTGTGCAATCACGACAGATAATCAGACAAGATACAAGTAAAAGGATTCCGTTTTTGCCCTTTAACTACGGAACCCTAAAAACAGACATGTTTTGTATTAGAGACGGCACAATGTAGTTTATTGTTAAAAGCAATTTCTTACAGCCTTTGTATGGGCGAGGATAAATTGAATGAGTACAAATCTAGCCTTATTGTATTATTTGTTAGTTTGAGCTGCACTTTGAGATCTGTCACAGGGTTTTTTAGCATTATCTATGTTGAAAGGATTTATGATAATTATTGATAATATATGATATTTTTTGTTACATTCTTCTTCTTAGCGTGTCGATGGCAAATCTTCACAAAACACATTAAATAAATTTGGCCCAATATTCAGCTACGCGAACTCCACTCGCTGATGCAGTCATTAGATCGTCAAGTGTGCAGGTGTCAAGGGCATGCAGCGCAAGATGGAAGGTGGGCCATTGTCTGTGGAGATACGCCGCATACGCACTTGAGATCTGAACCGTCTGTGAACCCCCATTTGAAGAGATTGTCTTTGCTACGGCCGACCTGGGTTCGGAGTCTATTTAGAGATTTCCAAATCGGCCACGGCAAAGCATGTCCAGGTGGTAGGCTTTCAGACGGCTCGATAAAACCGTCAGGGGGCTTAAGCAGGTCTTGCCAGAGCTCACGTCTTGCTGTGGAGGCATTGCTGATAGCTGGACTAGTTTTTTCAACGCATCCAAAAAAACTTTTACGGCTTTTCAGCCTCTGAGGCACTAAGGCGTGATAGTGCATTGGGTGGCGTGAGTCAGCGTGTAGCTTGGACCTCTCAGTGCAGCTGGCTATGGTCCTCCGAACCTTTGGGGGCGCAATCCCAGTTAGTGGATACAGCATTCGTACCGGGGTCGGTTTGTTACATTTATAATGTCTAAGTTCAAACACACCAAGTATCAACATTGTTTCTCAGATGATTTTCAAAATGAGTGAAATAAAATTTTAAATCGAAATTATGTTTTAGTCCCATTGCTTTTTAAAATCACAAAATGATAAAAGATATAGTGCTAAAAACTTTTGGAGTTCATAGTTAAATAATACATCTGCTTGTGTCGGTCTTCAGGTAAAGACATACTTGCCTAGATAGATAGATTCATTTATTTGCCTGAATTATGGTATTTTACAGATTTTTTTAACACACTAGCTTTTGCCAGCAGCTTCGCCCGCGTGAAAATGACGATTTGCCATACAAACTTTCATCCCCTATTTAACTCCCTTAGGGGTTGAATTTCGAAAAATCCTTCCTTATTCCTTGTCTACATTATAAAGGGAACCTCTGTGCGAAATTTAAGCTTTCTAGGTCCAAGGGTTTGGGCTGGGCGTTGATGAGTCAGTCAGGACTTCTCTTTTTATTATAGATAGATAGATAGGTTAGTTCTTCATATCCTAGTTTCTAGTTCTAGTTGGCCATCATCTGTCTAGTCTGTTTACAACTATGTATGTAGAGGTCAACTTTCAGTCTAAGCGGATACAGGTGTACCAGGTAAATGGGTAAATCAGGTATAAACTTTAGAAAACTACAACTATCTTTAACATACTTACGTCTCATGGTGCGTCTCGTTAAATAGATGTACCTATATCTATTTCCCTTTAGCACATATAGTATACGTATATTTAATCCAACAATCACAAAAAGCTTATATACCGTAGCGTGAGTGTCAAGCTTGGTTTACTCGGCGGCACACTGTAATTCAATTCGCAGAACGTCGAGGAGTGAAACTACTTACAACTAGCTTGTTTACTTAGTTTCCACATTATTTTGGTACTACTAGCATAAATAACGAGTATGCTCCTTATTTATCTTAGCAGTACCAAAACTACGTATTAAGAACACGCCGCGGAGTACAAAGAAAAAAAACTAAATGTGGCACTCGGAGACTGCCGCGGTGAAGCAATTGCATAGCATTTTTTATCAACAGCAAATAATTAATTATTTAATTTGACAACCTCAGTTGACAACCTTGTTATTTTCCGTAACCATAGAAACCTGGTTGAATACTGAATCTTGAATATTTTCGTTAGGGAATTTCTTGATTTGCTCTCCACGCTCAAGGCCCGCGATAGAAGCTATGCAATAGCTTAAAAACTGGTCAAGTGCATCTTGGACTTGCACATGAGGAGTTCCGTACCATTGTAGTAGATATTGAGAGATTTTCATTGATATTTTAGCACCATAGACTTCTTACAGGTTTTCCTGTAATCTATTAAGTTGAACTAATTTCTGTAGGTATTTGTTTTAAAATAGGCTAAGTAGTTTGGGAGATAAGGGGGGGGTGGAATAGTCGGACAGACAGACACACGAGTGATCCTATAAGGGTCCCGTTTTTTCCTTTTGAGGTACGGAACCCTAAAAAACAAATATTTTTGTACTAACAGGAAGCGAAGAAGTGATGAAAAACTGCACGTAGAGAAGAGGGAAGTGCAGTGAGGCCATATAGGCTAATAAAAATATAAAAAATACAGGAAGTCAGGTCGTATTGTAGTTAGGAATTTGTACTGGATGAGTTTAGGATGGACAGACAAATCGAAAACAGTTCTACAATGAATGTTAAAGAACCCTGAACAAAGCCGAAAGACACTACATTTTCCCGTCAATCCGATATTTTGTTCTAGACGATACCAAGAACCTTCGAGTAAAGGAGATTTTGGTGGCCGAAGTTTCAACGTTTCAACTAAAAACAAAAATAATAATTATACTTTAAATCATCATCATCATTTCAGCCAAAAGACGTCCACTGTTGGACATAGGCCTCCCCCAGGTGTCGCCACATTGACAGGTCCCGTGCGTCTCTCATCCAGGGGGTTCCCGCAACCTTGACCAGGTCATCGGTCCACCTTATAGTGGGAGGCCATCCAACGTAACGTCTTCCGGTTCGCGGTCGCCATTCCAGAACTTTTCGGCCCCATCGGCCATCCGTTCTGCGAGCAATGTGCCCTGCCCATTGCCACTTAAGTCTGGCGATTCTTCGGGCTACGTTGGTAACCTTGGTTCTCATGCGGATGTCCTTATTTACTTTAAATACCTTCACGTTACTCGTACTATTCTATACATCCATCAGCACAATTTATTGAGTGCGTTACGCAAGGTCAGATAGGCAGTCGCTCCATGAAAAATACTAATATTCAGCTGCATATGGTTGGACTGGGAGCCGACCCCAACATAGTTGGGAAAAGGCTAGGCAGATGATGACGACGTTGAAGTCTGGCGTGTAACGTGCTTTTCACAATAGTCATTTTCGAGCGTAGTGCGTAGTGGTACTTAGTTTGATGGTCAGAATGCTGGTTGAAGGCTTTTTTATATAATTTTGTTAAAAGAAAGAAAGAAAGAAAAGTGTTTATTGGATTCCCAACAGGACAAAACAAATAATACTGTGTTCTGTGTGTGTGTACTGTGTTGTGTGTGTTCTATTATAATTTAACATTTTTTTTTCCTGTGCGAGACTAATAAATATATTTTATTTCTTTTCGAACCCGGGTACAAAATAAACTCTCTGGCCGAAATGTCACAGAAAAAGAAAAGATTATGAGGAAATCCTTGACCCGGCCTGAGGATTTGAACCCAAGGAGGTCGCTGTTGTGACCTCGAAACCTAACAGAGAGTCTTCCTCAAATTACGAAAACAGGAGAGGATCTCTAATGATCTGTATTACAATAATTATGAAATATATTCGATATTCATCCAACCAAAATTTACTAATTGGGGTCTTGAATTTGATCAGAATTATAAGCGCGTTTTACCAGTCGGAAACCACTTCAGATGAACCGAAAATTCTGTTTAAATTTATGGCCCAGTTATATATTATTTATTGTATTTTATATCGGTATGTCAGGATTTAGATTTTTCTTTTGTACCTCGGAAAGCACACTAAGCTGATGATCCCGGATCTTGGACAGTCGTTACATACCTGTAACGACTGTCCAAGACTGTCCTAGACTTTCAAGCCACTGACGGTAGTCAGTGGCTTGAAAGTCTAGGACAGTCTTACTTACCCAGTACTATCTGGGTAATCTGTAAAATATTGATATACAGCTACAGCAGCTACATTTGGTTAGACTGGAAGCCGACCCCAACATTTATATTTTTTAAGCTAGGCAGATGATGACACACATACAGACATAAATTCACGCCCTTTTTCATGAGGATAGGCAGAAACCACAGAACGCCACCTACCTCCTTTCATCCTCTTTTGCCTCGTCCACATTCATACATCTGATCGATCATCTCCCTGCCCTCATCCCATTGTATTTGGGGTAGGCGCACCACGTGTTCTTTTTCCGTGTCGCAGATAATGACGAAGATATACAGAGTATGAACTGCCTTACACTCCGCTATACGACTGAATGTGGTTGTGTAATTTCTGTAGAAACTGTTGTAAGTGTCACCGTTGGTTTAGGCGACGTCTAATTCAATTCGTAGTCGCGCGGAGTGAAACAACTTGCAAGTAGCTTGGTTAGGTTCACCGTGTTTTTGGGACGGAAAAGGAGATATTTTGTGGAACAAATAAATAACATATTAGTCTTAACAGTGGTAGAATGGTAGAAAAAAATATGATGCGGCGACAAATAACATGGGATAAGGGCAGGAAGATGGTGATGTCTTTACAGACTGCTTCGTTGGCCTAGTGCATGGATGGCGAACCAATGGCACGCGTGCCATTGATGGCACGTTGCAGAATATTTTAACCAATTTTCAACTATGCCTACGAGTCATTATTTTCAGAGATGTAACATAAGATTCGATTAGAAACCGTTTGGTAGAGGAGTCCAGTCCAAGATGCAATCTTACTTTAATTTGAATTACATGTAGAATTCAAATACTGCCAAACATCAATATCTTATTCTCAGCTCTCTCATTTACAGAAAAGTTCATAAACATCTAAATATACTTGATCTCACAAAATGGGAAGTTAAACAGAAACTCACTGAGTGGCTACTCCAACAAGATTATGATCACACAGAATCACTTTTAACTTACTTAACCTAGCATTTGCACGCTCATGCACATACGCACACACACACACAAACACACACTCACATACACACACACACATGCATACATACACACTCACAAGACTATCAACTATTTAATTTTATTCTTCATTATCATTTTCTGATAATTGTTTAATTGTGGATGGATAGATCGACAGTGTCCTCACTTATTAAATATGTAAAATAAGAACTTAGCCTTTTGGCCGTCAACTGTCTCTTAAGATACAGGTATACCCTAGTTTAAGAGACAGGGAAACGTATATTGTCTACAGATGTACCATGTACTTCATAAATTTGCTCTATCATCTAAAGTTCATAAACTTGTAAAACTATCTTGCTGGTACTAGTTTAAGTTCTTCTTCGCACCATCTGTAACCTTTTTGTTCAATAAACAATTATTAATTATTATTATTATTTATTACGACATAGGTCAAGTTTTTTCTTTTTGGTAGCAAAGAAAGAGCTTTTAGTTGAAAATATTTAGTTAAATTATCTGCCAATAAAGACCAAGCAATATTATTTGACGGCACGTGGGATGTCTCAATAAACATTTCTTCAGAAAAAATGGCACGTTGATAAAGGTTCGCCATTCCTGGCCTAGTGTGTGCATGAAGGACCTCAAGGGTTTGGTTACCGGGTCGGCTGAAGTGTTATTGGGTTTTTCCACAAGAAATTTCTTAATAGCAACCACGGGGCCTAGATTTATGCCCAGTCGATAGTCATCATCATTTCAGCCGTTAGACGTCCACTGCTGGACATAGGCCTCCCCTTAGTGTCGCCACATTGACCGGTCCCGTGCGTCTCGCATAGATAGTAATAGGGACTTAAGCACTGCTCCAGACTCCCAATTGAAACTACGAAAACTCTGATGAATAACCCAATATCACTGCCCGATTGTTGCTGTTTGTTGTTATTTGTTTATGTATGTGCTGCTCTTTTGTGTTGCTGCTGTTCATTAACGAATAAATACATATTCTATTCTTTTCTATTTAGGAATCGATCCGAAGACCTTATACACAGCAGCAGTCCTCACAGCCACTTGATCAACGAAACCATTTTTATTTTTATATCAATAAAAGCATCAAATCCAAAAATAACAGTCTCTCTAGCTCCCAAAATAATGGCAACCCCGACACAGAACTGAAGCCGCAGCATGCATAATGCTGGCAACACTTTAGCTAGCAACGCTTACTAATTATGTTTTTACTGCTGTGACGTGCAAGTTAACTTAACGTTAGTTTTAGTTGTGAGCGAGTCATTTGATGTACTTGTTAGTTAACAGGAATGGTATAAGTGGTGTGTGTTTAAAAACGAGAAGAAAATTAAAAACTATCTTTCTGTGTGTAAAAGATTATGTAAATCGTTTCTTCTTCACGACTCGATGATTCCCATAGTTATTTAGTTTCCTATTTTGTTTGTTTTTGTATCTCTACGTACTAAAATAAATAAATACATAATAATAATAATAATATTCCACAACTATCACACAACGCCATCTAGTCCAAAGCTAAGCAGAGCTTGTGTTATGGGTACTAGACAACTGATAAACATACTTATATATTTCTAAATACATACATATTATAGATAAATTACACCCAGACACAGAACAAATGATCGTGCTCATCACACAAACATTTGTCCTGGGTGGGAATCGAACCCACGACCTCCGGCATAGCAGTTAGGGTCACTAACCGCTAGACCAACAGGCCAGTCACATCAATCACATCAATCAATCACACACACAATCAATCATCAACATCAATCAATCAATCAACACACACAACACACAACAACACAACATCACTATGGACACAATCAATCAATCAATCAATCAATTGATCAATTGGGACATCAATCTGTATTGACCACAACTCAGTCACATGGATACTACTACCAATGTAGTAGCTTCAGACATGTCCCTTAGAGTGCAGGTGGAGTTGCACAAAAAGCAGCTCAGGAGGTGGGCCATGGTTTGGGACTGATGATGAGATGACGTCGGACTGATGATGACGGACGGATGGATGAGACTCCACAGTCGCACTCAGCTTTGTCAGAATACCTCCGGAATTTAGTCGGTTCAGAGTCTTCCAGGTAGGCAGTTGGTGACCTGCTAAGAACTTTTGTTCACGTTTAATTTATTTATTTATTTATTTATTGGATCTCCAACAGAAACTACACAATCACATGCAAGTATACATATAAGAGGGACAAAATAATACAAGTGTGCGCTTCCATTTA
Source organism: Diarsia mendica (assembly GCA_949316265.1). Lineage (NCBI taxonomy): Eukaryota > Metazoa > Arthropoda > Insecta > Lepidoptera > Noctuidae > Diarsia > Diarsia mendica. The sequence continues at coordinate 18,567,649 of OX438908.1, read as the reverse complement.
TAGGAGACCACATCATTCACTTATAATCTAGGTAGGTACAGTAAGTTTAACAAGGTAATAAATCTAAAATCAAAATACGTTACACAAAAATTGTACAAAAGAAACAATCACCTTGTTTCTTTTGTACAATTACAAAAAAGATGAACTAACAATAACAACGGAAATGAACAATAAAAGAAAAAAGAAATTTAATAATCATACAGGAATTTTAAAATATTACGACTTGGGTACGGTGACATATAAGTCTTTTTTAAACCTTGCAATTTTAATGATAATAATATGTCGTATGTTTAGGTAAAACTTACTTTCAGACAAAACCACATGGTCAGTAACAATTAGCACGTACAACACGCATTTTCAACTAAGATTCAGCATGAAGATAAGGTTATACTCCACTTAGGGTTCCCCAGTCCAATCAAGAGAACAATATATAGCATTACAATCAAGCTTACAAGTTTATTAAATATACCTACAAATAATATATGTTACTACAAGAAGCACAGACAAATAAACTATGAAGTTTATTTGCTCTATGTTTCTTAACACAATCTCATATACAGGTCGAATTAATTCTTGGTTATATAAGAATTAATGACGTTAAAATGTGGCGTTGACTTTATTTATAATAATGAAAAAGTATGCGACTGGCAAAGTATTTATATAAACCGTAGAAGTTGTGGATTTTAGGGCAGTTGACTTTTTGAACTTAGGTCACACGAGACAAGATTATAAACATTGAAACTTAGGCACAGCTAAAAATAAGATTTCTTTAAAAAACGTACATCGATTAGTCTATTCTTTTTTAAATTAGTAGCGATATTTTTTTCAATTTCCGCCACAATACCTAAATCATCAACCAATTAACTCAAAACCGTCATAATTTTATTTGTACAGCATACTATTGAAACACAATCCCCAACAAATTGAGAACACTCTGTATACCTGCTCAGAAATTAAAGTATTATTTGCTGTACGCTTCATTAATCCGATCTACGCAGCTACGTCGTAGCATCGTAGCGCTACGGCGTAGAGGAGCTACGCCGCGCCGTAGCACTGTGTAATAGTGATTACTAAGATCTTGGAGTGTTTAAATTAAGTTATTGGAGTGAATGTTGATATTGTAATATATTATGCGCTGTTTCGTATTACTTCGAGACTGATTAATTAATATGTTTAATTTGGGTAAATAATATAATAATTTGACGTTAAAATAATATATGTGGGATTGTATGGCAAATAAACGAGCACAATTACTAATTTAAACTTTATTCAACACGTTCAAAAAAAACAGCGTTACACCGTGGCTTTCCGTCGTATATCCGCTATCGCCATTGCTCGTTCTTTCTCACTCGCACACCTACCTCTCTCTTTCTTCCATCCGCTGCGTTCCGTTTTAACATTTAATTTGGCTGCGTTCTTTATATATGTAGGATCAGGATTGCCGAGCGGTATGTCGTCAGGGTTTGGAGTCCCCATTTTGGGATAAACAAGTCTGTATATGAATTACAACAGAGTTTATTCACAGTGGGCACACAACACGATAATTAAAATTCACTTAAAACACACTGGTACACAATACACAATGAAACACAATAGAAAATAAAGACAATAAGGCGAACAGACTTTTTAAGGTCAAAGTTCGTACAGTGGTCTAGCCACCCTAATGCACATGTGCAGGTAAACTGACAGTTTTGTCGGGAGCGAGGAGCTCTTTACTGAGTCGAATCCGAAGACCGACTGACTAGCTTACCGAGCGCTCGACCTTTTATAAGACGACGCCGCTAGCTTTCTAAAAAGTTCCCGCTAACAACAACTCTGTCCGTTGACGCACGGAAGTACGTCACGTGTTTACAAGACACATAAAATGTGCTAAATCTAATAAGATTTTACGTTAAACAATAATCAAATATTACAAGAATAATTATTGCAAATAAATAACTGTGAATTACACAAAGTAAATCATTTAAAATAAAAGCAAGGTCAACATTTGTTTTGAACAAAACTATTAGTCACACTTATCGAAATAAGTAGTCAAAAATCATTAGAGTGTACACTAGGTACTTAATAAATTATGTTATGATTTATCAGACACTAATTATCAGTAAAAAATCACTTAAATTAATAATAACAAAATCAACTGGCAGTAAAATTTCGAATTACCCACATTGTAATCGACAACCAACTCCGACACGGCCAGAACTGACGTTCTACACGACCTCGTGTGATTCTGAAAAAGAAAATCTCATGTGAGTATCGATCGGCCTTTCTGACAAACAAAAAGCCATAACAAAATGGATATTGAAATGAAAAATCCTGAATTAGTCAAATAAAACTATTGTCAAAAGTAGTTGCATCGCAACCATTAAAATCATCAAACTGTTACTGACAATACATAGCTCAACTAAAGTAGAGACATAGTCTCCCAGTCGAAATCACACCATGGGATTCGACAAGTAATCTGGAGTAGAATAGACAACCCGCATAGGCGTCAACATAGACAACCCGCATAAGCGTCAAGTTCAACAACCAAATCCAGGAGTCAACATAGACATCCAACAAGAGTCAACATAGAACATCTTGTAAATTCAGCTATACTATGTCAGCAGCAGATGAATCATCATCAGTGTCAGTATTGACATCATCACTAACAGTAACAGGACATTCAGGCATTTTTCGTACACGATCATGGGCATATTTGTAAATTCTATTGCTATTCAAAGCTTTTAACAAATATCTGTCACCATCTAATACTTCCAAAATTCTATAGGGACCTTTAAGTCTCCAACTTGAAACTGACAGATTTACTTCTATCTCATCACTGGCAACAGACATCAAACCCAAAGGTCTAGCAACTCGACCAATTAATAAGTCTAAAGGACTAGATTCAGTAACCCGCAATTTGATGCGCCAATCTGGGTGGTATGGTACAATACAGAATACTTTAAAAGAATCAATTAAAACAATGATGTAGGTACTCCTCGAGATCACTCATCCACTAAGTTTCCCTGTAACATCTACATGCACTGTGTGCAAAGATAATAAGAGAACATTCACCCCCAGAGTCATAACAAAATGAAAACGACTCACCAGATTGCTATAGAACACCGGTGATAGGTCGAACATCACAAGCTTCAACTCGCTTCACGGCTGGTTGGCTGCTCGAAGGCTGACTCCCAGTATCTTCACTCGAACCTCCCGGCTGCCTTCCAGTCGCTTTTGGGCAACGAGAAGCGACATGTCCCGCTTCCCCACAGCGGTAACAGAATATCTTCTTAGATGTCGCCTTATGAGACGAGCTGGTTGGTCCAGAAGGCTCGTTTCTATTCTCGACCTTTTTGCGACAGTTTGTGGATTTATGTCCCTCTATACCACAAAAGTGACAAACTATTGCACCTGGTTTGGACCTCTTAGGTTGTGAAGAATCTTGGTCAGAGGAAGACTGAGATTTTCTCTTGAGGTGGGACAAGACACTAATTTCTAGTTGCAGTTTATTCCTTGTAGGCACTTCGGTAGTAAAGGCAAGTCGATGAGCACGAGAATCAAATTTGGAGACATGGGCCAGTACAGTGGAAACAGCAATGTGTTCGATATCCAGGCTATTCCACTTGGAGGTCAGCGAAGTGACTAGCAGACTGGCATATGCGGCTAGAGATTCTCCTATTTTGGCTGACTACTATGGAGATTAATCAGGGTAGCAGCCACTGTTTCCGAAATGGCATAGCGAGAGAGGAAGAGATTCTAAATGTCTATCCAGGTCATCCCTGCGTATGAGACTTGGGAAAGCCAAACATTTGCACTGCCCTTTAAGGCCTTAGTGAGGGCAATAATAAGAGTGCCACACTGAAGAGGTTTTTCCGATAGGCAAATATCCACCGTTGCACTCCAAGCATGAGCATCGGAATCGGGTAGGTCTGGGTCAAAAACGTGCAAAGAAATGACAGCAGACGAGGAAGACTGCGTCTTAATTGCTTCAATCAATTGAATCATATTTTGATTCTGAAGCTCTAACATAGCTCGCCATGGATCACCAACACCTTCCGATTCCCGGGCTAAACCTAATCCCACTTCTGATGTAGGATCAGGATTGCCGAGCGGTATGTCGTCAGGGTTTGGAGTCCCCATTTTGGGATAAACAAGTCTGTATATGAATTACAACAGAGTTTATTCACAGTGGGCACACAACACGATAATTAAAATTCACTTAAAACACACTGGTACACAATACACAATGAAACACAATAGAAAATAAAGACAATAAGGCGAACAGACTTTTTAAGGTCAAAGTTCGTACAGTGGTCTAGCCACCCTAATGCACATGTGCAGGTAAACCGACAGTTTTGTCGGGAGCGAGGAGCTCTTTACTGAGTCGAATCCGAAGACCGACTGACTAGCTTACCGAGCGCTCGACCTTTTATAAGACGACGCCGCTAGCTTTCTAAAAAGTTCCCGCTAACAACAACTCTGTCCGTTGACGCACGGAAGTACGTCACGTGTTTACAAGACACATAAAATGTGCTAAATCTAATAAGATTTTACGTTAAACAATAATCAAATATTACAAGAATAATTATTGCAAATAAATAACTGTGAATTACACAAAGTAAATCATTTAAAAAAAAAAGTAGTTAAAAAACTAAAAAACCCGACTGAAAAAACTGAAAAGCAAAAAACAAGCACATTTTAAATTAAACAAAACTTGGAACCAGGCGGGGTTCTATTTTAGTTCCATGTTTTTCATTTCATAATTTAATATTCAAATGAACCCCGCCTGGTTCCAAGTTTTGTTTAATTTAAAATGTGCTTGTTTTTTGCTTTTCAGTTTTTTCAGTCGGGTTTTTTAGTTTTTTAACTACTTTTTTTTATTTCCAACTTTTTAGTTCTTTTGTGTTTGTTCTTTCGTTGGTCGTGTAAAATTCTTCGCAATAGGATTTGTCACTTAAAATTTCTTTTAAACATATAAGTGTAATATATTTTTGTAATCTCCCTTTAAAACCCCTTATTTTGATACCCTACTCGATGGTATAGGAAAAAAAAAATTTTTTAACTCCGCGATTTGGCCCCCAAGATCCGCAATTTTTCTTTGTTTTTTAATTTTAATGTAGCCTATAACACTCGCGCCATCAAGACGAATCTAACGATGTATATTTCATTCAAATCCCTTCATCCGTTTAGGAGTTATGAGGGAACAAAGAAACGGACATACATACATACATACATACATACACGTCAAACACATAACCCTCCTTTTGGGCTTCGCCGCAGTCGGGTAATAAAAGCAAGGTCAACATTTGTTTTGAACAAAACTATTAGTCACACTTATCGAAATAAGTAGTCAAAAATCATTAGAGTGTACACTAGGTACTTAATAAATTATGTTATGATTTATCAGACACTAATTATCAGTAAAAAATCACTTAAATTAATAATAACAAAATCAACTGGCAGTAAAATTTCGAATTACCCACATTGTAATCGACAACCAACTCCGACATATACAATATTTATCCCACATATATTTTAGAGACAGCCACACATACATTTGCCTAGCCTTTTCTCAACGCTTTTAGAGCCGGTTTAGAGTCTAACTGGGTGCAGCTGAATATTCCTATGTCATAATATGGATCAACTTTGGCTGAAAATAAAGAATTTAATGAAAGCGATTTTCAGGAAAACAAATAAATCATCAAGTGTAAATTCTGAAAATTGCTCCTCGAATAAATATTAATATTACCTACTCAATGCTACCGTACTAAATATAATTTGTTTATATAATATGTTAACAGAAAACTCGTACAACAAAAATAGAAAATAGTATTATAAAAGCCAATATAATTACTATCCGTTAAAACTCGGCCATTATAACGCTTTGTTTGTCATAAACTATTTACCATTCATAACACAATACTTCGAACATAATTACGTATTTCACTATGATAATAACGAAACTGTGACAGAACAAAGTATCTATCATTATTTTATGGCTGAACACGCTATAATGACGGCACGGTTGGCGCAGTGGCTAAGCGATTGAACTGCTGCGCTACGTGTCGCGGGTTCGATCCCCGCACGGAACAAATATTTGTATGGCCTGCAGATAACGGTTTCGGATCTGGGTATTTGTGTATGTGACTTTCTATGTTTGTGAACGCACGAATACAAGAGAAATTCCTAGTGTGGGGCAACGTTTAAAAAAAAAAAAAATGAACGTGACATGTGACATACCATTAAACCTGTGATTCTCAAAAGGGTAGGCACGGGTTCTATAAAATGTGTCCGGCAGTTTTATTGAAATGAGGACGGCCCGGATTAACTACTATAACCCACTAAACGAAACCTAAAGGCCCTTGTTTTTACCCGACTGCGGCGAAGCCCAAAAGGAGGGTTATTACCATCTTTATTTAGTCGTTGATCATACCTGGAAACCTTCCTGTTACGGAGATATTGAGAGTCAAAGTTCCATTTGCTTCCCTTCTTTTTTTAATACAAGTTTAAAAAGTTATAATTTTACTTGAAATATCTCTATATCCGCTGTCCTGCTCAATGCATCCATTATCGCAATGTTTTGAATACCATACATTTAGCTGCCGGTATCCGTGAGTTTTTACACCCAGAGTTTTTTGGCCAGAAATAACTTTATTTCTGGCCAAAAAATATAGTTTTAATGCACTGCATTTTTGATTGACGGGTTTGATGGCTTCGTTTATATCCTGTCTATTAATATTATTTTCGGTTTTGCCGCCCTGTTAAGTCTATTTATCCCTAACAACTACGTAGCACGACTTGTTTCCCAAAAACTTAATGTTTTCTACCTCTAAACAAATACCATTTCGTTTATCGGACTAACTAACACCATTGTTACAACTGTAGATACAGTCTGTACCCAGCATTACTTGACCCCCCTTCTCATACCACTTACTCTCGTCTACTTTATTCGAGAGGTCAGGTTATAATGGGTACAAGTGTACATATGTACTTAAAACAGAATTGCCTGTCTGACCATCTAATGACCGTGTTCTTACTCCCACGTGTAACATTGAACCAAAGTGGACGAACTAATGACTGCTGACCAGTCTACATTTTAGACTTTAAGTTGAGATGGAATCGCGTTTATATTTCAGATGTAATATTGTTAGAAAATGTTTGTGCTCTTAAATATTGCGCTTTTGTGATATAATCACGTCATTGTATAGGAATTATCTGAAAACTTAGATTTTTATAAATTACCATGAAAAGAACTGAAAACTATGTTAAAGTCAAACCCAGATCAAAAAGGTGGCATACAGTATAATTATAATAGAAATAAAACAAAATTAAAAGTTGTCTACTTGTGAGCCAAACAGCCGAACATCGGTAAAGCAGTGTAAGACCACAACACACGCAAACTAGAAGTAAATAAAAAAAGATAGAATAGAAGGACTTAATTTTATCTAAGTACGTGTTTGTCCATGAAATTCTGGTACAGTGTTTATTGCCTCACGGACATTAATTTATCCAAACATGAAATAATTGTGTCATAAAACGAGGTCAAGATCAAAACGTCTCCAGAAGCAGTCCCACACTAAAATCTACTAAAATATGAGAATCTATAACAATTTTAATTATCCCCTTACCCAATCGGAAGCGACAAAAGTTAATTAGATTAGATAAAATTCAATTAAAACAAACAACTTATGGGTCAATAATTCTTTTCATTCATAATTATAACTGTATACAGGCTGTTTGTTTTTCATTTCAAGAGAAAATCGTGTCTTTTTGGTATTTTTATTGTAACAGCCTCTTTGGTTTCGGGTTCAATCCCCCCATCAGTCCTACTAACACCAATTTTTTTTTTTTTTAATTCTCTCACTAGGAATTACTCATGTATTGAGGATGTGTTTACAAACATTTAAACTCACATACACATGCAGCCAGACCCGGAACTACCTGTACGTCATACAAATATTTGTTCTGGATGGGGATCAATCCCGCGACACGCAGCACAGCAGCCAATTTGCCAGCCGTACTGTCAAAATACTCAACGGGTATAGGCACTATACGGTTGATACTCATTTCTCAGTAGCTATGCTAGGTTTATGACAAATAACCTCGGTTACTTAAATATGAGTCAGAGAGCAGAGGTGGCCTAGTGGTGGCGGCCCCGACTTACGAACAATTGGTCGTGGGTTCGAACCCAGGAAGGCGCATTACTTTGTGTAATTTACTTCATCACCACTGCTCTCAAAACGGTGAAGGAAAACATCGTGAGGAAACCGGCATGTCTTAGAACCAAAAATTCGAAGATATGCGACATCTACAAATCCGCACTGGGCCCGCGTGGTGGATTATAGCCCATTCCTCTCCTAGAGAGGAGGCCTGAGTCCCTGCAGTGGGAAAAATATAGGCTGATGATGATGAGTCAGAAACAAGAGCAAATATGTGGGTATCTCCCTACCTTTTCGAGGAAAACAGCATGTTGTTTTGTTATATTGTAATTTTAGTAACAAATACTGGAGCTTTTGTTCCTGAAATTAATTGTTTCCGAGTAGTCTGGTATTACGCACTAACTTCTTTAGTGTTTTTTAATAACCTGCTCTCGATTTGTTTTTCTACCCTTGCCCTCCTGTTCTACCATGATATTTTCGGAATAAGTTCTAATAATTAATAAGGGCAAATAACTTTAAGTTATTTTGCAACGTGTACCGAAGGAAACCTTAAATTATAGGAACTGCTGAGCATGAGTGTGATTTAAAATTGTTGTTATTAGGATTTTCCTTTTTTATACATGAAATGGGCGTCCTCTTGACCTCAGTCTTCAATAAGTACAGAGGTGAGGTCGACGATGGAACGAGCTCACCCAGAAGAAGCCTATTTACTCGTGATTTAAAGAGAGATTCCATCAGGAATTTATCAGTACAGCGAGTGAATGAATGTCCTACGGAGACTAGATTGATGACCGGTTGATGGCAATCAGCTCTTATAGGACTTAAACATAACTGGCTAAAATCAATTGTCAAGTCAAAAACGTCAACATCTAGCTCTGCATAAAAATATTGTTTAATAATAAAATAACACAAGATCAGTGCTCAAAATACCTTAAAATACAGAGATTCGAGTGTGAATTACACTGGATAATGTTTTGTGTACCATATGAATAAGCCACTACTAACTTATATGAAAAACTATAATGTCACTGGAACTTTGAAAAGTGAATAAGCGGAAATAAAAACCAGGTGGAGCATTGTATACACTACAACAAGATCTGTGAATAATAACAAAAGTGACAAGCAGGCTCAGGTCACTTAATATATTTATTTTTAAGCCCGTTAAATTTCCTGAAAGCTCAGACCTGCATATCAAAATATATCAAGATAATTTTCATATTAGCGGTTGCTAAGGCCGCCATCGGTTGTCCTAGCGACGACATGCGTCGCTAGGTCTCCTCCACTGCAGCGTCCAATTGCAAGACCATCCTGTGACGCACCTACGTAACGACGCATGCGTCTTGTTACCAAAACAAGCAGCCATCATATTTCGACTTCTGACTTTTTATGTTTTTAGTGTTACTTTATTGTGTTTTTAAATTTGTTTTAAGTTATTATTTTTAGTGAATGTATTTAACTGTTGTGAATGCAGTCCGTAACCCAATCTTGTGATGGCACGTCGAACGCGACCCATACATGTACACAGTGCAACAAGTCATTCAAATCTTTGAAAGGCCTCAACATACACACTACAAAAACACACAGGAAATGTATTAGCCAAAACAGTTCACCTTTAGACATCCATCCCATTATTCCGAGTGCGCCTACTTTTGTAGCCAGCGATCCAACTCCTTTCCACACATATCTTAGCCATTTGAAAAATAGTATCCCCATAGTTAAAAGAATCCCTCGAGGAGCTCGAATAACCGTTGCTACACATTTATCACAATTAATCCAGAAATGTTACATAAGCAATTGTACTCAAGACTGGCAGAACCTATTTTTATTTTCATACAGCACACTACATATAATAAAAACTGATGAACCGAATTTATCCTTGACACAAAAGATTAAGAATAACTGTGCTGTAAGCTCCTCGCCTTCTCCCGCACCTCCAATCAAACATGATGCCCCTCGTAATCGCAACAAACTCATCGAAAACAAAATCTGTGACGGAGATCTCAAAGGTGCCGCTCGCCTTTTGTTCTCCAACGACGTGCTATCACCAGATACCCCTGACACCCTTCAGGCCTTACAGTCAAAACATCCTCCAGCTCCAGTAAACCCTTATTTTCTCGACCCTCCAACAGCAGGGCAAGCATGCCTTCAAATTCAAAACAAAGATGTTACGGATGCCTTTTTATCTTTTAAACCAGGTTCGGCTGCAGGTTTGGATGGAATCTCACCCCAACATTTGAAAGACTTAACATCGCATTCTGTGGGTGTTGCAGGCGAGCAACTTGTAAATTCGATCACTAAATTAATTAACTTTATGTATTCCGGTAATGTCAATCCAGAAATTGTTCCCATTCTTTTCGGCGCGAACCTCATTGCCCTCACCAAAAAGGACGGAGGGGTGAGACCAATTGCTGTTGGATCAACACTACGACGTCTGGCCTCCAAAATTGCTGTTCGACATATTTTACCAAAATTAAATTCGGAATTTGAACCCGTACAGTTAGGCTTCGATGTAAAAGGAGGGTGTGAGGCATCCGTCCATGCCCTACGCTCTTTCCTAACTTACGGACAGCCTGACGTGTTGCTCAAAATTGATGTCAAAAATGCATTCAATTCGGTAAATAGGGATACCCTGCTGACGGAAATAAAACAACATATACCGGAAATATACAATTATCTTCTTCTCAGTTACGCTGACCCAACAAAATTGTTATATCGTTCTAATGAACTTTCCTCGGAAGTAGGTTGTCAACAAGGTGATCCCCTTGGGCCTGCAATTTTTAGTTTGGCCATAAATCCGATAATCAAAAATTTAAATTCTAAATTCAACGTTTGGTATTTGGACGACGGAACCCTAGGAGGTGATGTGGATACTGTGTTTTCGGACCTTTTTTTAATCAAAAATAAATTTGAAGCCATTGGTTTGGAGCTTAATTTTAGCAAATGCGAACTTTTTATAAATAACTGCAACTTAAATTTAAATGACGTAAAACAAAAATTTAATATTTTGGCTCCAAATATTAAAATAGTTAACAGTAATTCCCTTTACCTTTTAGGTTCACCAATTTTTGATGAATCTATTTCTGAATATTTTAATAATTCAATGACTAAATTTCAAAATTCTGCTGACCGTCTCCTTGAAATTAGTCCACATTATGCACTTTGCATTTTAAAATTCTGTCTTTTCGTCCCTAAATTTACGTATGTGCTCCGTTGCTGCTCCTTTTGGAATCACCCAGATCTTTTGACACAGGTAGACGACTTAATCAAAATTAGCTTAGAATCGATTCTTAATATGCAGCTGAACGAGCAATCTTGGACCCAAGCATCCCTACCCATCCGTTATGGTGGTTTAGGGATTCGCAAAATTTCCAGTGTCGCTTTACCAGCCTTCCTATCTTCTGTCCATAGTTCAACAAATCTCATAAGTAAAATTTTAAGGGCATCCCCTTCAAACTTTGAGATTGCTGGCTTGGAAGAAGCTAGAAACGCTTTCTTAATTGCATGCCCAGGTCAAAATTTTCCAGTTTCTTCAAATTCACAGAGGAGCTGGGACGACATAATCTGCAAATTGACTCACGACAATCTTTTGAGCTGTAGTACAGGTTCTGCGCGTGCTAGGCTTTTGGCCGTGGGTGCGCATGAGGCCGGCTACTGGCTTTACGCGTACCCTTCGTCAAATACTGGAACATTTCTTGAGCCTGACACGCTCCGAATCGCAACCTGTCTACGGCTTGGGGTTCCGGTCTGCGTTCCTCATAAATGTCCCTGTGGCAGTGATGTCGACAGGCTAGGACATCACGGACTGTCATGCCAAAAAAGTGCAGGCCGCTTCTCGAGACATGCCGCACTTAACGACATCATACGCCGGTCCCTTGCCACCGTCAACGTGCCAAGTCTACTTGAGCCGACTGGTATTGCAAGAGACGATGGCAAGAGACCGGATGGTATGAGTTTGATTCCATGGAAGATGGGCCGGGTGCTGGTATGGGACGCAACCTGTTCAGACACGCTGGCCCCTTCCCATCTACTTGGAACCAGCATCAGAGCTGGTGCGGCTTGTGAAGCGGCTGAAAAAGGCAAATTATCAAAATACAGGGGTCTAGGCTCCGAATATTATTTTGTCCCATTCGGTGTCGAGACACTTGGTCCGTGGGGTCCTACCGCTAAAAGCCTTTTTAAGGAAATTTCGAAAAGGTTGGTCGACGTCACAGGAGACCGAAGAGCTGGCAGCTACCTCGGACAAAGAATTAGTCTAGCTATTCAAAGGGGGAACGCTGCCAGTATCTTCGGAACCTTGCCTAAAGGGACTCCTTTTAATAATATATTTTAGTTACTATGGTTTTTAGTTTTAGGTTCTTAGTTCTAGTATATATTTTGTTGTAAGTTCTATATTAAATATATATATGTTTGTATTAAGCATGCATTACATAATACTGGCTAAATGTGGGTGTATTATTAGGTACACCTCTGCCTACCCCGGTGAATGTTATGTTATCACTACATATTATAAAACAAAGTCCTCCGCTGCGTCTGTCTGTCTGTTCGCGATAATCTCAAAAACTGCTGCACCGATTTTCATGCTGTATTCAACAATGGACAGAGTGGTTCTCGATAAAGTCTCGATAAATCCACGCTGGCGAAGCCGAGTGCATCAGCTAGTGTTAAATAGTTCGAAGTCCACAACATATTTTTTTTTCGCTATGCTCTTTAGATATTATATTTATTACATATTTTTCATTATTATCTCTTTAATTTATCTCATTATTCATAATTAATATTAAACGTACACTTAGCACACCCGTCGACCATTTTAATTATTGTAACGTTGCCGGTATTAATTATAGTAAATCGTTTTCAGACATTTTCAGTAACTACCCTCCAACGGGAGGGTGTCCTCTTGCTTCAGTAATTCGAATTTATAATCGCGTTTAATTTATTTCTGAGAAGAATAGAGATTCATGTTTCTAGTAATATTGAAAATCTCTGAGCTAGGGGGAGTTTTGATATTAAGGATAATATTTAACGAGCGGTGTTCAATTAACGAGCACTGATGGCCCACTGCTGGTGGCGACTTATGAGTCGGATTCGAACCCACGACAGGCAGGTGCATTAAATTCTATAATTCATTTCATCACATGAGAGCAGACTCTCAAAAGGGTTAAAAAACAACATCGTGAGGAAACCACAGAAAATCACCTGCTACAATCCATAAAGTATACTCATTTTTAACCGACTTTAAAAAAGGAGAAATTTCTCAATTTAGTTGTATTTTTTTTTTCTAAATGTTTATTATGTAACCGAAACTCAGAAGATAGACGCTCTGGAGATGTGGTGTTGGAGGAAGATGCTCGGGGTCTCTTGGACCGAGTTCCGAACAAACGCCTCCATCCTTGATGAGCTAAGCATAAAAGAACGCCTATCCACTCAAGTGCGCAGTCGGATCCTGAAATTCTTTGGGCATGTTAGTCGGCGTGGAAACGACTTCATAGAACGTCTTGTCGTGCAGGGGAAAGTCGAAGGTACAAGACCAAGGGGAAGATCCCCGATGCGATGGACAGACCAGGTGAAGGCTGCGATGGGGGCTCCCGTGCATGAATGTGCTCGATTGACGGCCAGCAGGCAGGGGTGGCGGGACGACGTACGGCGGGTGCTGTCTGCTGTCCAACCTCCCGGAACATGATAGCCACGACCGCTCTGACAAGAGTGAATCGACTAAGACGATATGTTAGTCTATACGATATAATCGTATATGTACGTACGTGTCAAATCCATTTCAAACAAAAAAAAAAAGACACTCCACAAGCATTGAATTAAAACTTAGATTAAAAAACTTAACACGCAAAACAACTAAACTCACAAATACATCACGCCGTTTCCCTACAAGCATAAACAGAACTCTAAAACACAAACACGAACTCCTCAACATCGAAAGTCGTTTGCAATAACTTATTGGGTTTTAAGATAGCAAAAGTTATATTTGCAGGCTGCGATAAATCGGTCGAGATTAATCGTAATGGGATCTCAGATTAAAGGGTTCCGCTAAACGCGGAGAGATGCGATTTAGTCGAAGAGTTAGGTAGGTGTGTCGGCAGGAAAAGGAATGTCGCTCTTTGACTATTGCACGGGTTCAGTAGGGGTATGGGGTGAAGGTAGCTAGCGAGGGAGAGATCGATAGATGATGTTTTTTTATACTAAATAGGCTTGCGATTCTCGTCGTATGTGAAGCGATGATGTGGTCTAGACTCTTCTAGACCACATCATTGCTTCACATACGACGAGAAACTGATTCCTTCAAACTTTGAAGTTATTTAGATTATATTATTCAGGAAATAACGACTGGCAGTGAATTTAACATACATGCGGTTGACACTATAGTACTAATTACAGGTTTTAAAAGTTTTCCTGAGTAAATAAAACGGTAAAAATGGTTATAGAATTAACTCTTTTCTCTGGCCATTGAAAATAGTTTCATAGTACTGTGGTACCTGTTTTGGAAACTACTATAAATAACCCTTCTTTTAGCATTCGCCGCAGTCAGGTAAAAACCTGTAACGCTACTTTAAACATTTTTTTTTAAGTAAGTAGGTAATAATGCAACTGTAGCAATACAAATGAACTCAATCTTTAAATCTTCTTTATCACTGGCCATATATTCATACAAAACCAATATATTATGTACCATCTTAAATAACCATTTACTATGTAAAACGAGAAGAAAAATCCTCTATCTTTACCTAAAACAACACAAGCATTAAAACAAAATTCAACTAAAATAATAAAACATTCTCTGCTCGCGGAATGGTTCCATAAATACATAAGATTTATACGAGCCGACTTTAAGACATAACTCTCAACTAAATTGAGAACTATAAAAATGATATAAAATCATCGTAATGACTCTATTTGATACGATTTATTGTTATCTTATAGATATTTGCTGGTAATGGGGTTCTTGTGTGTTTCCGGGGCATAAAAAAGGTCCCCTTAAGATGAAGGTGCTTCTGTTATTTACTTTTTAACACACATACATAACATAACGTCTGTAATCCCCGAAGGATAAGGCAGAAAAAAAAAAACTAAAACCCGACTACGACAAAAAAAACGACGCTGAAAAAGTATGAAACAAGATTTTCAGGATAGAACAAAAAGAAAAGCCGTAGTCGTACGTTTTTTTTTAAAACAATTTTGTTTTTTAATTTTTTTTTTTACTCTTGACTTTTTGTCCGCTAGAAGGCGTGATTTTAAATTGGAGCAATATTTTACCAAACACGGCGTATTTATCTCCATTTTTATTTTTTAAGCCTTACCTTTTGTCCGTTAGAGGGTGCTAAATCGCTTTTAGTGACACGTCACGTAGCCTATGTTCAGCGAAAAATTAAGACGGTTCTAACGATACCTTATAATTATGTCGATTTCCGATAAGTAGATTAGAAGCTATGAGGGAACAGATGAAGATACTCACATACATACAAACATACACACATGCATAGTCAATCAAAATCATAACCCTCCTTTGGCTTTGCCGTAGTCGGGTAAAAAGTACTTAATGATGCATCCACGGTTCGTCACTTAAGTTTAAGTTTAAGTTCCATGTATTACGGGGCGAACCTATTGCCATCAACCGAGCACAAATCAAAACTCGCTGCCTGGTACTAAGAAATTCCTGATGGCAAAACTTAACACTTTTCCCGGGAATTTAACCCAGGACCTCATGCACAGTTGTCACGCTTGTGGCCACAAGACCCAATAAAGTAGCCTTGTCCTTTGTTTCTGAGAAAAAATGTCCCCTAAAATTAAGCCTTCCTCCTTCGCAGTCATCAATCGAACAGGAATTATATTTAGTTAAATACAGCGCCATAGCTCACGTACATCTCGCTTCGATAAGCACAGGCTAACGAACCGTCTTGGATGTTAGATGTTGGATGGGTGTGCGGGATGCTGGAAAATTGTGCGTGTTGGACTGGTCGGTTGTTAATTGTTGGAGGAAGTCTGGTGTTTGGACAGACTGGTCTAACGTCTCGGTGAGGGGATCGGACTGGGTCAAAATAATATGATTCTGTTTAGTCCGTAAGTTAGATTATCGATAAATATTGAATACGTGTTTTTTGTTTTATCAAATCAATAAAAAATTACGAAGATAAAAAGCGTAAAAGATCTTGGAGTGGGGCTTGAAACGTCACTTGTGTCGTCAAAATGTACTAGAACTATCATAATTATGACGTCACACGAGTTTTCGAAGCACTGTATCGTCTTCATTTTAAGTTTACGTGAAAAAAGAAAAAATACGTGTCCAATAATTTTTGGAAATCTATCTGATGGACTAATTAGTTTTTTTTTGTTCGATCACCTATTGTATGTGACTAAAAGAATGATAAATATAAATGTTGACGGATGTAGTGGGGGAGAAAGATCAAGGAATAGATGGATGGATTGTGTGAAGAATGTTAATATGAAAGATTTGGATAGACGTTCCCATTCCTGGGTCATGACATGCCTTTTGGGGAGGGGGGGGGGGGGGGAATCATCAAATGACTCCTCCCTTTCTGGTCGGAGCGGAAGGGAGTGTTAGTGTGTTTTTTGTTGTTTGTTTTTTAGTCAGACTTCTACTGACTAAAAAACACCCAAATGAAAAAGGTTACTGGTTACTTAGCCACAAACGATTATACGACCGTAAATAACCGGTTAATTCAGTAATTCGTTATATGTTTCGTCTACATTTTTAACACCTTAGCAAGTAACAGTGACAATTTCGGTAAAATATAACCGGAAAACATAAATGGTGCGGGTAGATTCCTGTTTCGACTTGGCGGGGGCCGGGGACCGTACCAAAAATTGATTTTAACCGGTTAATTTTCACTACCAGAACCATGAAAAACAAGTTTTCCACCGAAACCGGTAAAAACCGGTAAAGTACAACCTTTAATCTAAATCGATTTTGATTTGGGGTCAATGACCGTAACCGGTTAAGAATTTTAACCGGTTTCCGAGCCCGGCTCAGTACTAACTAGGTTCTAGACATCAGTCGGCAGTCATGGGTAGTCGCACCATGTAAAATACTGGTATTCAGCTGCATCCACTTAGATTGGAAGCCGAACTCAATATTGACAACTAGCTTTTGCCAGCGGCTTCGCCCGCGTAAAAATGACGATTTTCCATACAAACTTTCATCCCCTATTTAACTCCCTTAGGGGTTGAATTTTGAAAAATCCTTCCTTATTCCTTGTCTACATTATAAAGGGAACCTTCAGCTTAGCTGCAGCAAAATTTCAGCTATCTAGGTCCAAGGGTTTGAGCTGGGCGTTGATGAGTCAGTCAGCCAGTCAGTCAGTCAGGACTTCTCTCTTTATTTATATAGATAGATTAAATAGATAACAACTATTTATTGTGACTTGGCAATATCTGGTTTACTTTTAAGATCTCAATGAAAACTCTACCCAAAGGATCAAAGTTACGAACAACAAAATATCTACCAAAACTGAGTCGAACTGTTTTTTTTTTCTTTTGGAAACTGTATTCTCAGTTCTGACCAGTTGGCGGTTGAGCGGTTACTGTGGTACTCAGAGTTATTTAATGATTACTTAAGCTGCCACTTAGTAAAGATTTGACATACTTTTGTATGACAAAACTGTCAAAACCTTTACTAAGTAATGGCCTAAGTAATCATTAAAACTCTCTGGCAGTAAATCAATAACTTTACAGATTGTTACGTAACAAACCTTTGAACTTTAAATACCAATGAGAGCATTCGCGATCACGCATAAAAAACCTAAATTTACAAACGGAGTAAACCGTAAAGAGACTTCATAATCAAGTAAGAATATCCACAATAATTAACAAAACTAATAAAATATGCATAATTTTCAGTCGATTTAGTATTCATAAACAACGCTTTGCCTGGTTATTTTGGCATCTTTACAACTGGATTTTATGAATAATTTAATTATTTTTACGCTCATTATCTGTCAGTGGATGGGTTGGATCTTCAGTAATAAGTAATGGTGCTAAGCCTACTGTATATTTTGGAAAACCTTTTGTGAAATACTGTTAAGAGTTAGGCTTGTGATAGAACGCTGTTTAGGTACGTTGTCGTCAATATTTCTTTCTTAGTTTGTTACCAGGCCAACTACTTGTTAGGAAAATTATAAACAAACTTGGAAAGCCATGGGCATTTGCGCAGCAGTGGGACAGAAGGGGATGAAAAAAAAAGTTTGATTCCATTTTCATTAACCAAAATTCAAATAGTTAAGAGAAAGAGAGCCACACTTACTTCGACCAGTCTTTCCAAGGACTATCGTAATATCCAGTAACTGGGTTGTGCAGGTTAGAGAGTCTTTTTATGTAAAAAACTTTTTAACAAAAAATAAAACCGACTTAAAAAAAAAAAACACAAAAAAGTGAAAAATAAACTTTAGAAGAAAAACCAGTCTCTGAAGTCGGTGACTTTTGTTTGTTTGATTTCATTTTTTTGCCACCGACTTCAGAGACTGGTTTTTCTTCTAAAGTTTATTTTTCACTTTTTTGTGTTTTTTTTTTAATTCGGTTTTATTTTTAGTGGTTCTCATATTCATGGGTCAATGTGGACAATCTAGTTTTTTTTTGAATTTTGTTTATTTTTCAAAAACCGCTTATCCGATTTCGAAAAAAAGATTATGGGACAATTTCGGAAGTAGGTATACCCTTTCGAACAAAGAAAGAATTTTTCAAATCGGTTAGCAAGTGACGGAGTTATGCCCGAACAAACATAAAAAAAAAAAATACTAACATCCGAATTGAGAACCTCCTTCTTTTTTAGAAGTCGGTTAAAAATATTGGTACTCAGCTGCATCCGGTCATACTGAAAACCGATCCCAACATAGTTGGGAAAGAAATATTGATTCTTTTCCTAAATTATGTCATAGTTTGGGAAAAGGTTAGGCAGATTTATTGGTACGAGTACTTTTCGACGTACATAAATGTAGGGAAGAACACATTAGGCGAGAACCTCCTAAAATCAATATTCGTTTCATCTAAATTTCTATCTGTTAGCGGTGATTTTAGACTGGTCCACCAAAGTGCAGATGGAGTAATACAAATAACAGAGCAGAAGGTTACAACGCAGACACTCTTTGTTTTATCTAAACTCGGTTTAAGTTTTTCAGATAGGCCATGGCACCACACCAATACCATAACTTACTGCATACTAATAAAGCCATAACTTAACCTCAAACACGCAACATAGCCAAAAATATCATCTCCTGACTTAGCACAACACAATTTATAGGGTTGCTTGTATTAAGTATCTAGACATTATATAAATCACGATATATGTGTACATTACAGGCTAGGTGTACATCGAATCAGTTATTTATTACCCAGAGATTATCGAGTATCGCCGGGCGAAGGCTTAGTGCGATGTAGTCGACGGTTGCTAACGAGGTGGTACGTGTACACCTAGGTTTAATTATGCTGTACATTGCTGTCAATTAGGCCTGGGTTATACGGAAGCGAAAATTATGAAATTGTAATTATGAGTGGCAATTTTTGAGGTTTTTTTTTCATGGCTCTAGGCTCTAACGTCACATATGTTTGTAAGGAGTATGAGTTGATTGTGAAATATGAAACGGAGGTGAAGGTTCCATTCCCGGGACGGGCAAAATTTTATTGGGTTGTTCCATCAGGATTTTTTTAGTACCAGCGCCAGCATGGAGTTTGAATTTATGCCCAGCTGATGGCAATAGGCTCGCCCCCTGTGCAATACAATCATAACTAATGAAATATGGTTGCACTGTGGGTAACCTTTACTTAAATGTACAACTACAGATCGCTGCCTACTACTATCTTTACATACTCATTTTGCCTCGTCCTCGTCACCTGACCTTTCCTAGAACCTTACTAATAAGGTCAGTGGAGATTATACTCTCATCTTTTTACTCTAGCTAGAAACTCTTAACTTGCACGTTTTTCTACATCGTTCTCACATATTTATGTATGATATATCGACATGAATGATTAACCAAGATTTTGAAACATTATTTTAATTTAAAAGATTGTCTTTCTCAAGTTATTATGATGAAACATATTATGATGTGGCTGTAGCTTTGCTTTCTTTGTTTATCTGATATTCAAAGGCGCTTCAATTAGACCATTAAGAAATAAATGCTTTAAGTTTGAGTTTTGAGCCTGTTAGTGAACTTTTGTGGTGTTCCCGCTCACAACCGAAATACTCACAAAACAAGTGACTGGCGTGTCGTACAAGTCGCATCGCAAGAGAAACGGAACTCAGAAGGTGGCAGTTCAAACTTAGAACGTCACACATCTAAGGGCGCGTACACATATAGGTCCGTTTTACTGGATCCGTTTTAACGGATCAGAATTGGACCGGAGCGACATGATTACTGAATCCGGAATACTGTTTTGTGTGTGAACTCGCTCATGCAACTCCATACGCCATCAAATAACGGACCTGTAAAACGGATCGCTATGTGTACGAGCCCTTACTCTCACTAGGACTATTTACTAGTCTGTGGTTTCAATAACGAACCAAAAGCACGTGGCACACATGGCAACACAGTTAGCCTTTCCCGACCATAGACCACGGCGGAGTGATGTCTTAGTATTTGTGCTCGCTGAGCTCGCTCGCCGTTAACGAGACCGATACACCTGTGTTTATGTAGTGTGCGACGCTGTCCTTTAGTTGTGGGTTCTACAGGCGGCGGTAGGGGAGAATGGTATATCAATCAATTACTGTTTCGATATACAGGGCTACTGTTAACTGGTAACTCGACGTATTCCTTGTAGGACGTTATGGTAGGGCTAAAATGCAATAAATTAATATTTGGTAGGTACTAAATATTTTTAGTTTAATAATGAAAAAATCCCAGATCATAATCAGAATCATTTGAAGCCGATTTAAAAATTATTTACGGCGCGACTGCACTGTTTGGGTCATTTATCACAGTTGGATGCAGCACCAAACTTGACTACCGAATAGCTCTGATTTTTCAGGTCCATGGGCGTTGTACGTATTGTATACAATACGTACAACGCACATGGACCTTGCACGGACCACTTGCTTTGGTAAAGGGAAACATCGTGAGGAAACCAGCAAACCTGAGAAAATATTTTTCTCGACGGCATGGAAAGCCAAGTCAGAGGTCCATGGGCGTCATATAAACTCTGACACCTAGTTACACTGTTACCACCAGGTTAACCACTAACCACACAGTAAAGAAAACTGTCCCACTGCTGGGCAAAGATGGCAGAGTGATGTCTCAGTGCTTTGTTCCTGACAGCCGCTAACGATACCCATTGTGTACACCCGTGTTTATTTTGTGCACATTGCTCTCATTTGAGGTGTGGGCTCCAAGGGCAGCGGTGGAAGAGAAATGGAGTTCAATCTAATTATTTACTATTTAGACAGTTTATTCTTTTTTTTTTATTAATATATAGTTACAAAACAAATTAAGTGCTTTGCTGTTACCCAAAACATACATGATGTTTATGTTGCAAATCTTTTTACCCGACTGCGCAAAGCAAAGAAGGGTTATGTGTTTATCAGTCTATGTATGTATGTATGTATGTATGTATGTATGTATGTTTGTTCCTATGTGGCACTGTAGAGGCCAAACGCCTTGGCCGATTTTGATGATCCGTACGTCAATCGATTCGTCTTGACCTCGCGAGTGTCACTAAAAACATTACAATAAACAATACTCACTAAAGTAACAACTAGTCGCCATATTGTCAAAATGAAAAAAAAAAATTTGACGTACCACATCAAGTGGGGTATCGTTAAATAGGTATTTGAAAATGAATATTAGGTTTCCTTTATCATTTTTCATTTTATAAAACCGTTTAGGATATATAACGATTTAAAGTTATTAGAACAAACAATATCGCATTTCTTACTTATAACCGGATTTTTTTACGTGTACGGAATGAATATAAAATCGAATCGAAATCTACCGTCTTATAATAGTAATAACGAAGTTAATGAAAACTGACTAAAAAGTGTTAAATAAAAAAATGTAGTTAAAAAACTAAAAAACCCGACTGAAAAAACGGAAAAGCAAAAAACAAGCACATTTTAAATTAAACAAAACTTGGAAGCAGGCGGGGTTCATTTGAATATTAAATTATGAAATGAAAATAGAATGGACCCCGCCTGCTTACAAGTTTTGTTTAATTTAAAATGTGCTTGTTTTTTGCTTTTCCGTTTTTTCAGTCGGGTTTTTTAGTTTTTTAACTACATTTTTTTTTATAAAAACAAGATGCGGCCGGTGTTTCTTACTCTTACCTGACTACTCTGAGAAGAAACATCCAAAACAAACTCAGAGGTCTCTTTTAAGCTCCAGACATAATCTTGGTAGCTATATTAAAATTAATACTTCTGATTGAATGGTTTTTCCTGTGGTTTCTTTGAATTTTTTATACAACGTGGAAGCCGTCGCTAAAATGTTTACCACATATTAATTTTACCAAAGAGAAATGTGGTTCAGAATGGTGTCCATTCCACTATTGGTATGTATTTTGCTTTCCTGATACGGTTGACAAAAAATATTGAGAAAAAGCCTTTATTTGCACAAAAAAAAACAAGTCTAAGCCGAAAGTATCGTAAAAAAACCCACAAACTTTCGTACTACATAATAAATTAACACATCTACCACAAAAAAACTAAACCAGTTTTTTCTAACTATAAGAATCCACATGAAATCTGATAAAATAGCTATTCAAACTGCTGTTTAGTGTCACAAAGAACAAAACCTCTTCATTAAAAAACACAGGTACACTTACAAAAAGTGCTTCAAAATAAATTAAGTGCCGCTTTTTACTGAATATCACTTTCAAAAGCCTTCGCGTTACTGTTGTTCGTAAAAAGATAGACGCTATACCTATTTAATTACTGACAAAAGGCTATAAATTCTAAGCCTTGTACTTTAAACAAGACTTTTTATTTTGTGCTTTTAAAATATTGGTTGCAAACTGATTTGTAGACTTCCGTTTCGTGTTGTTTCTGACGAATGAAGGTGATAACTTGATTTATTTCCTTATGTCAGTGTACATAATAAGAATTGTCTGGATGATGATAAGATAACATCACGCCTATAATGCCCGAAGGTCTAGGTAGAGGTGTACCTTATAGCACACCCACATTTCGCCAGTTATGTCCTTATGTTGTTGTTATGTGTGGAATGACGATCTTCGAAAGATGCCTGGTAGTAGCCGAATGAGAATACTCTCATACTGCTGCTTCCAGTGACCGAATCATTTGCTGGAGAATTAAAAATTGATTGGAGATACTTTGTCCAGCAGTGGAGAGCATTTGAAAAGCTGATTTTGTTATATAGATTTGGAAATAAAATGGAAAAAAATCCTCTTTGATCTTAAAAGATTCAATAGCCCGATGTTAAACTTTAAACTTCTAAGTCTTTTATCTTCTCTCTTTCAAAGTCAGTTACAAATACCTACTACATACTTCTGTTACGGAGCAGCCTTACGTCACTTTCACAGTGCAACTCTGCTACCAACTACCTGACTTTTAACCGAGCATGGCCTCTTGTTACAAAGTAAAAGCAGATAGAAAAGAAAATGATAAATCACTTGTGAAATAAATTCCTTTTACAAACGTTCACCAAAAGAATATACCTGAATCTAAATCAACTGAATACGCCAGGGTAGAAACATAACTCGCCCCAGACAGTCTAATAAACAGCAAACAAAAAACACAAAACACACAGTTTTTCGTTTCCTTGAAGCAGTACAAAAGCGATACTTAAAGCATATACAGACAAACGGCAATAAATCTAGGCCCATTGTCCTGTTACACTACAATTACTATCTAGAATCTAGTAATACCTACTACTAGTCGCAAACAACCGGAAACTTGGCGTGACTACACAAACGGAAAGCGCAAACTGAATCGCTGTCGCCCGTTCAGCGGCGGATTTAATGGCCCAACACCCATTGTTTGTGCACCCACTGGATTTTCAACCTTAGCTTTACTCTGCTAAGGTTAAATTTCGAGTGTTATAGGTTGATGTTACGGTGCAACGTAGACAGAACATTGATAAATACATAGCGTTTAGATAAGGAGTTTTAAAAAGGGCTTTCTTTTGTGGTTTTTGATGAAAAATGTTACGGTTATAGGGTGAAGGGTTGTTTAAGGGGGGATGTTTAATTAGGATATCGATCGTCGTGTCATTGAGATGTCTTAGAGGTGAGACAGACATGTTAATTTGATTTGACGCTTGTTTTTTTTCGTGTTTTCGGGTTGTTTGTAAATAATTGAGACCAATTTGGAATTTGGAGTCAATGTCAAAGTGTTCGTTATAGAAGGGTGACTTTTATAATGAACGTTGATCGATTCTTTTTTGTAACGGTTTATCGTTACATCGTGTTAAGGGCCGGCTCCGGAAATCGAAGGTTGGGAATGTCATAGAAATAGATAGAAAACGATGCTCCACAACCTTGAAATAAATCACACAGCTAGCCAATGAATGTAACTTGTTATTGAAACTTTTTAATTTAAGATAATGCTTATGGATAAGTGTAAAAAAAAATCAGAAAATCACTAAAAACGAGTAAATCGCACTCCCGTATTGTAACAACTGAGTCGTAATTATTGAGAATTTTTAAATGAATTTTATTAAATAATAAAGTTAAAAGTATAAAGTAGTCACTGAAAGCTTCATTTTTTAATAAACATACTCTCATTTTGTGTAAAAAAATCACAAACTTGCCCATGTTTTTCGCTCAAAATCTTCATACAAATTACTATGAAGCGGAGCGCTTTCTTAGCAAGCGTCGACGGACCCACTCGTGGCTCAGTCTGCCACGCGCCTCCAACGTGAGAGCACGTCGGTTTGCGCCGCATCGGCAGATCGCAGTCGAACCGTGTACGTACACAAAATCAGTGCACAGTGGTCTCGCGACAAACTTTTGTGATACCATAATAGTTTTGAAATTGAGTAAGTATACTTTTTATATTATTGTGAATTTGCATTATATTACTCGTAAATTAGATAGTAGACAATGTACTGGTAGGTATGTGTTTCTTATTGTGTATTTGTGTTTTTTTTTGTGCATCTGATTTGACATTACATTTCGTTCGTAGAACAAAAACATCAAAAATTCTGGTTGTTTACATTTTCATTATACTAATTCTTAATTATCTGATAAACGCGTGGACCGATTTATATGATTCAAACGGATAGAATGGTTTTATACATAGAATTTTCATTTGACAAAAAGTCGTTAAGATATCTCAACAAACAAAAAATCTCATTTTCAAGTTGCTCTCGTAATTATCCAACAAAAAAGATACCTACTATGGCGCACAGATATAAGCCGCGCGCGGTGCGTTTGTATGTATGAAGATACCGTACTTCCCCCTTTTTAGAGTTCCGTAGTCAACTAGGAACCCTTAAAGTTTCGCCATGTCTGTCTGTCCGTCCGTCTGTCCGTCCTCGCTTAATCTCTGTGACCGTTAACACTAGAAAGCTGAAATTTGGTACCAATATGTGTATCAATCACGCCGACAAAGCGGTTAAATAAAAATTGGAAAAAAATGTTTTATTAGGGTAGCCCCCCTTTATGTAAAGTGGGAAGTGTTTTTTTTTTAATTTCAACCTTAAGGGTAAACAAGCCAACGGTACGAACTAGTTGGTGGGCGGGGCTAAAATGCATGCTATTTCATCCGACGTCACGAGCGAAATGCATAGAGCGAAAGAGACACAACTAAAACGGGCGCGCGATTGTTTCTATGCAGACCTTTGGTAGTATGGATACCATGAAAAATCCATTGAATGTATCTGTTCAAAATAGAATTATTTGAATTCTTTAATAACTAATCTATGTCTGTATGGTTTTACTTTTTTAATTTTCGTACTATATACGTTACTTATTTACGTCCAAAGATGGTTAAAATTAGTGCTAAAATATGAAAGTTTCGACGCTCATAACTTTCAAACCAATATTTTTTTTCCAATTCTGCTTCCATAGAGACCTAGATAATGACAAGACTAGTTGATACAATTTTTAATTTTAAACCTACACCGTCAACCAGAGGAGTAATCACCATACTACGTTTGTATGGAAGAATGACTTGCTTGTGCAACCTTAACGTGCGATATATCGTTGGAAAGGTATTTAAAAATGAATAGGGGTTTACTAAAATCATTTTTTGATAATGTCAATAATTTCGGAAATAATCGCTCCAAAAGTAAAAAACAATGTGTCCCCCTCCCCCCCTCTAACTTTTGAACCATACGTTTAGAAAATATGAAAAAAAACTGAAAAGTAGAACTTTATAAGGACTTTCTAGGAAAATAATTTTGAACTTGGATGGAAACAACAGTTTTTGTACAAAAAAGACAAAAAGTTGCACAAAATAATTTCTGGACTAAGTTTGTAGTATAATCGTATATATGCAAGCATTTTTTTTTAACTTCGTTTACATATTTTACGGACGGACGGACGGGAAACTATGGAACCCTACACTGAGCGTGGCCCGACACGCTCTTGGCCGGTTTTTTTATAGGTACGATGGTTAAACGTATCAAATTTTATTTGTGAATAACAGTGTAGGCATTTATCGTTGTAGCCCTGTAGGTCCGGCCGTGTGGAGGAGCCCTGCACATTGTGTGTGTGTGTGTGCTTGTCTGTCTTCATTTTATTTCATTAGGTATCTGATATGTTATATTTATTGCAGAATCAAGAATATCCGGCACTAATCATGGAACCGGAGCTGCAGCCTGATGAACATGAACTGGTTGTTGGCCGCAGATTGGTCGACGTTGACTTTGTTTTTAAGCAATTGCAAGATTTATGTGATCACGGTTTTCAGTACAATATATTATTTTTGTAATTGGGAATAACAATTTCATTTTGTATTGTGCATCTAAAATAATAAAATTCTATAGTACAATTTAATATATGTACATTATTAATCTCGCTATGCTAATAAATCTAATAATCACTAATAATCACATATTTGACCACATATCAAAATCAGTGACAATAAAGTTACAATTTAGTTGGCGAGTCAAAGTCTGACGTGGCGACCCACTGTGCATACGTACATGTGTGCGTGTGCGGTGCGCGAGCCTCGATCGTTGTGAGTGTAGCGCTAAAAACCTAAACTTCGCGCGGCGCGTCCGCGAAGCTGGCCCTTAACACCAAGGTTTAAAACACGGAACAGAAAGAACAGGTTTAAAACATGTTTAAATATCGAGTCGTTTTATAAAAAACTTATAAAAACTAATTTGATGTTTTCAGACATGTATTACATAACAACATCACGCCTAAAATTCTCGCAAAGGACATATTGACCCACATTTCGTTAGTTATGTTGTTGATAGAAAAACCCAATAGCAATTTAGCGCGACCCGGGAATCGAACCCAGAACCTCATGCTCAACAGTCAGCGATTGTGACCACTAGACGAACGAGGCAATCGAAATCGGGTGGCCAAGTGTAAGTCGGACTAGCACATGAAGGATTCCGTTGAGAGATTTCCATGTAATTTTAGCACCATAGACTTCTTATAGGTTTTCCTGTAATTTATAAGTCTTGAACTAATTTCTGTATTCTTTTCAGAATTTAAGGCCCAGTTTTTCGGAGATAAGGGTAGGGGGAATATTCGGACAGACAAACAGACACACAAGTGATCCTATAAGGGCGGAACCCTTATTTTTTTCCTTTTGAGGTACGGAACCCCAAAAAAACTCTGATAGTACATTTGTTGTAACTTGAAATATTTCCTTGTCCACAGTTTCGACGTTCGCGGCCGCAGTTTCAACAAGGCTCTCCATTGGTCGGAC
Source organism: Diarsia mendica (assembly GCA_949316265.1). Taxonomy (NCBI): domain Eukaryota; kingdom Metazoa; phylum Arthropoda; class Insecta; order Lepidoptera; family Noctuidae; genus Diarsia; species Diarsia mendica. Next base: position 18,539,710 of record OX438908.1, on the reverse strand, counting down.
CCCCTCGCCTTCGGAAGACGAGCCTACTTCGTCACCATGTCCAGACCTTCTGCCCTGACCGTGGACACCGTACAGCTCGATGATGAGGGGATCTACAGGTGTAGGGTGGACTTCAAGAATTCTCCCACTAGGAATTTTCAGATCAAGCTGAATGTTGTTGGTGAGTAACATTTATATATTTTACTCTAAGCAGTGACCGTCCTGATGGAGCATATCTTATCCGATCCGCTTTGTCTGCGTCAGATGTGAATTTAAACCCAGGAAGTGCCAATGTAAAACATTGTTTAATAGTTATGGGTATGTACCTTCTAAGGGGTAAGGTTTTTAGGCTTCTTTCATGAACCTGAAGGCATAAAAAGCCTTACATAGCCCCTTGGTGAATTATGTCGTATTTTAGGCTACACCTCCTCCACCTACCAGCAATGTGTATTTTGTATTATTGGAAAGAATAGATACCTTTAAAACCAGTTTCAGTTAAATAAAAGAAAAACGCTTTTTTGGCACATAGTATTCGGGTGCCTGAATTTTAATATTGTACTGAAACATACTTTTCATAATTATAAGGCATGATGTTATGTTAAAAGAAAACCCGAGTCAGAATCAAGTTTCTGTTTCATGATGACATTATTTACATTTGAGTGTAGCTTGGCTTACCTTAAAAAAAAAAGCATTTGTCTTAAGTACGGTGTGTATGCTACATCAAACAATTTAAAAATACATTATGTAAAATGTATTTGACATTACAACAACGCCTACTTCTCTACTTCTTTACTTTAATATTTTACTCAAAATAAAAGGAAAAAAAAAACAATTCAACAATTGCTCCTGGATGGAATACTTCGAGATAAACGTACTGTTTTAACAAACAACTCGATTGCAATGAACTATCAACATAGTAGCCCCAATCGCAGTAATTTCTTGGAAAAAATCTTGACTACACTCAACATATAAAGCGGTTCAAAGTAAAAACTGAATGAAATGAATACAACTTTAGTTGATTCGTGGATATTTCCACGAAACAATTGAGATGTAAATCTGTTTTCAACGTTTTATAAAATAATATTGATAATCTATATATCTACTTATTTGTATTTTTGTATGTAACAAATAAACTTAAAAACTACTGGACTGGTTTGAAAAAATGCTTTCTCCGTTGCAAAGCTTCAAGTACAAAAAAAAGCTCCTGTAAAAATCTACGATTATCATGGCAACATGGCAACGATGGTGGAAACAGGCCTTTTTCTTTTATTTTGGCGGGTGAAAAAACATCGAATAACCCCTCCCGCTCTTGGACAGAGCAAAAGGGAGTGCCAGACTTCTACTGACTAAAAACCATCTATGTTACTTCTTAGCCCTTTATGTCGAGGCCGCGGTATCTCTTGTGAACAACCCACAGCCCCGACGTGTGAATACCGGGCCTTAGATTGCTCTCAACACGCTTAAGAAAAATGGTTTATTTTTTAATTTTAACAGTACCTCCACATCAGCTGCTCCTGTATGATGAGCAAGGTCGTGACGTCGCCGGCGTGGTCGGGCCTTTAGAAGAGGGGGGGAACTTCACGCTACTCTGCGAGTTGAGGGGAGGTAAGTAGTAGTTCTCTGTTAAAAATATGAAGAAGATGATTTCATAATTATTTATTTGCGTTCCACAATAATTGAGGTATAAAGTGTTAAAGCTAAGAGCAATGATGGACCCTGTAATGACACAGCGATATAAAAATTAAAAAAAAAAAAAACATTTAATTCAGGTAATATAACCCATATTAGACAACACGATTTAAAACATTAGATTACATCACACAAAACAAATACACTAATTCCAAAACACACACAATTCAATTCATCATATATATCATAATTCAAAATAACCATACAATAAAAATAACTAAATCATTCAGAATAATAAAAATAAATTAATTAATTCAATATTTATCGTATAATAGTAGTCTCTTACATGCGTCACCATATGTAACTTGTCTGTCACAGCAGTGACGCACATAAGGACAGTCCAACCTATTTGCTATCATATTCAGAACAGTGTTGGAGCTGGCCCGCACTCTGCGCACAAGAGACGCGCAGCGCTTCCGCATGGTCGCATGGAAGCAGCCCGTGCGCGCCCATGCGAACATACCTGAAGCGCTGCAGTAGCGAGGCAGACCCAACACCGCTCTGAACGCGTTGTTAAACTGAACGCGGAGGGCGTTGTAGCTTTTCTGCGTGTAACTAATCCACAGGCTGCACGTGTACATGGACGTGCAATACGCCCGGAAAAGAGTTACTTTCACGCCATCTGAACAACGTGCGAACCTGCGGGCTAACATATTAGCTCTTTTAGACAGCGCCCTCCGCTCCCGTTCCAAGTCAGCATGATCCCTGAGGTCGGCCGTGACTATATGCCCTAGGTACTTAAACTGGTACACCCTGTCTAAGGGTACACCATTTAGACGAATAGGCGGTACATAGTCCGGGCATCTAGCATTGCCGGCCTCAAAGACCATGTACTGGCTTTTCTTAATGTTATATACAAGTCCATGTTTAACAGCGTAATCCTCACACGTCACCATCAACAGAACCATGTCGTCAGCATAGCTTAAGTTATTGACACATACGTCGTCTACATGACAGCCGACGTGCTGTCTGCTCAGCGCGACGATCAGCGCGTCCATGTAGAGATTGAATAACGTGGGTGAGGTCAGTCCGCCCTGCCTAACACCGCACTGCAATCGATATGGCTCCGACATTGCCCCCGACCACCTGACGCTGTTGACCTGGTGCGTATACCAATACTTGAAGATGGAAACAAGTTCTGGTGGTAGATTGACACTCTCAAGTTTTTTCCACAAGAGGTCGTACGCCACCAAATCAAAGGCCTTGGACAGGTCGAGAAAACATGCATAAATTGGGGTTTTACGATCATTATAGTACTTGACGGTATGCTTAAGACACAGTATAGCACTTTCCGTTGATAATTGTGGTCTAAATCCAAACTGATTGTCGTGCAGAGATATATATTTACTTAACTGTGTATTAAGCAAACCGTCAAACACCTTCGCTGTCACTGTAGCTAGAGAAATGGGCCTATAGTTGCTTTTATCAGCCAAGTCACCGGTTTTATCAAAATATAAAAATTTAAATAATGAGAACATTGAATGGCAATGCTGATTCTTTGTCCAAAAAAGCCAGATCTCTGTTCACGTTATGAGTCGACTTTTCATTGTGTTCAAAGTTACACTTACAAATAAAAAGTAAACTGGAGTAGGTTAACAAACAATAAACTTAAAAATGGCTTCAAAACTCCTCAATGCCAATGGGTAAAAGTGCCCTTAACTTACATTTTGCTAAAAATAAGGAATTTTATGCGTGTAAAATGTTATTGGAGTAAGATGAACAAATGATGATGAAATTCTATATTTTTGAACCAAAAATACTACATGACCATAACAACAATTAAAGAAATATTTGACTCTTACAATTATTGTCATTATAACAAAACGGGTAGGTCCTTCAATAATACAATAAAATTATTTGTGAACCGTAAACTTCACCGTCCCCTAACCTTGTTTGTGCTACAGCACAAGATTGGCTCTCTTGAACTCACAACAGCTTGTTTAGCGCGTAACAGCTTAACTTTTGTTTCAACTTTACAATTGTCAGGCAATGTGTTTAGCTCACTTTAGACGTTCTTTGAGCAACACTGCGTGGTGATAGAATGTTCTGTGTTTTGTAGAGAACAGTACTATGTTTCTGAAAGGTGATTGTTACCCTGTTTTTACACCGCTTTGCCGTGGTTGATTGTTAAGTTAAGCCGTGCTTGCCTAGGCTGGCCCGTGGATAGGTCACCACCCATTTTATACTGAGTTTCCTCCGTGCCTCGGAAAATTACGTTAAGCTGTTGATCCCGGCTGACTTTTGTAGATCTTTGAAATTCGTTACAGGTAGTCAGTGGTCTGAAAGTCTGATAACTAGTCTCACCAAGGGGTATCAATCAATCAATCAATCAATCAATTTATTTTCAGGCTACTGAGGCCCATAGATAAAATACATACAATTAACTTATACAATAATAAACTAATACATACAAAGATTTAACTGGGTTGTGGAACTCAGATTAGCAGATCATCATCATCATCAGCCAATAATGTTCCCACTGCAGGGACTCAGGCCTCCTCTCTAGGAGAAGGGATGGGCTATAATCCACCACGCGGGCCCAGTGCGGATTGGCGGATGTCACATGTCTTCAAATTTTTTGGTTCTAAGACATGCCGGTTTCCTCACGATGTTTTCCTTCACGGTTTTGAGAGCAGCGGTGATGAAATAAATTACACAAAGTAATGCGCCTGCCTGGGTTCCAACCCACGACGTACTGTTCGTAAGTCGGGGCCGACACCACTGGGCCACCGCTGCTCTTCCAGCAGCATAAGCAGATGCTCAATGTAAATTACTGGTATTCAGCTGCCTACAATTAGACTGGAAACCATCCCTATCATATTTCTGAAAAATCTAGGCAGATAATGATACGAATGAGCCTCTTAGAACCTGATACATAATTAGATCCATCACTAAACTTACTCTTAGGATGGATTCGACCAAACTAGAGTAAGTTTTTACTCGAGAGTAAAGTACCACTTACTATGCAATAGGGGATCGGACAAAAAAAAACTAATTAGTCCGTCAGATAGACTTCCAAAAATTATTGTACACGTATTTTTTTCTTTTTTCACGTAAACTTAAAATGAAGACGATACAGTGCTTCGAAAACTCGTGTGACGTCATATGATAGTACGTTTCAAGCCCCACTCCAAGATCTTTGACGCGTTTTATCTTCGACATTTTTTATTGATTTGATAAAACAAAAAACACGTAATCAATATTTTTCGATAATCTAACTTACGGACTAAACAGAATCATATTATTTTGACCCAGTCCGATCCCCTATTGTTTATTCGAGAATAAGAATTGTCATACAAATCAGTAGCTTACTCTCGAGTAAAAACTTACTCTATTTTGTTTGAATTCGACCTTAAACACACAACCTTAAAAGTTAAAACCCAAACAAATAACACAATCACAAACAAAAGAGTAGCAACTTAAACCAGCAATTTCTCCTCACAAACGACCGAAGAAAATTCAAGCATTAATAATGAAATCTAAGTGCGAGTAAGGCTCACATTCGACGTACAAGTAAAACACCAGTGGAGCGCATTGCAGATATTTTCTGTGCCAGCTATAGTACCATGACCATCTGACAGGCAGATAAGCATAGCTTTACCTGCTCATGACAAGGATTGATAATGTATTGTTTTGTTGCTATATTTTTTCAGGTGCTATGCTGATAAAATGGTAAATTGTTCCGTGGATGTTGTGTTGTCTAAATAATGGTACAACGTTATAGGTCCCTCGCGGCAGGGTCATGGAGTAACCGTCGGGGCTGTGGGACCCCGTCGGGGCTGCGGGTTGTTCGAAATAGATACCGCGGCCTCGACAAAAAGGGCTCAGAAGGAACATGAGTGATTTTAAGTCAGTAGAAGTCTGACACTCCCTACCGCTCTGCCCAGAGTGGGAGGAGTCATTTCTACTGAAGAAACGCGATTTTTCACCCCCAGAAAAGTCTTGGTTGACGACTTTGTGAAGAATCCGTTTACACTCTGCTTCGTAATGTAGCCACACTAATATCACACTAATATTATAAAGGCAGTGAGAAGTTTGTGAGTGTGTATATTTGTTACTTCTTCACGCAAAAACTACTAAACTGATTTGGATCAAATTTGGTACATAGATAGTTTATAACCTGAATTAACACATCGGATAGTTTTTATCCCGATTTTATTTTCCCGTGGGATAATGTTCAAGTTGTAGCGGGTGAAGCCGCTGGCAACGGCTAGTTCAATATAAAATAAATGATCCATCAGAATCTGAGTCAGTAATAAACGCTTCATTTACTTTCGAGAATTTCTAAGAACTCTCGAAATACACAATCAAATAATTCAGCTAGTTTCACAAAACAGTTGTAACGAAGTTATTTAAACAACATTTAGTGCTAAACCTGAGTAAACAGCTTACTTAAGCAGATTTCTACTTGTATAAGTTAAAGTAATTGTTTTTAAACTTTACTAGTTAATTAGAGTAGGTAAAGTTAGACTCAAAATACGCTCTTGTAAAATCTTGTTTTAATCAAGTTAGTACTTACTGATTTAAAACGTTTGAAACTATTAAATTTAATACCTCTGTAATCAAAAGGTATGCTCTAATATGAAAATGAATACGAAGTTTATACAGCGGTTTCAGAAGAAGTTTGCATAAGAGGGCAGAAGTTATCACAGGAACAAGCCACTGGGTTAAAATATCGTCGTTGATAGTCCAATTACGCGTAACTAACATTGTCAAATACCGCGTATGCATGTACAGTCTGTGCCCAGTATTACCTGACCCCTAATTTTTTGAATCAACGTTGCATATGGGGTCCATAGTAGACGCCCTAGAAAGACATACACTGAATTTATTGGTGATTTTATACTATACTTAAAGATGTTTTTAACTATTCAAAATATAGTTAGGTTACATAAATACATGTAATAAATCTGCAGTTTCTGTAAATTGAACAAATTATTTAGAAAAAATATTGTTTTCATTTGTCTGTGTTAGTTTGTGTGGATTATGAAGCCAAATGTGATTAGGGTTTTAGTTTTTTGCCCGTCTCGGTAATCAAACCCCAGACCACATGCTCCGTTGCGCTTAGGACCACTCGATTACAGACATCATAATTTCCACGTGAACGAAGTCGCGGGCATCAGCTAGTAAAGAATAAGAGAGAAAGTGGTCGGAGAACAGAGGTCGAATAATACTGGGCACAGACAGTGAATTCGCGGTATTCGACAATGTCAGTTACACGGAGTTGAAGCCAACTATCAACGACGATATATTATGTCCTGATCCAGGTGTACTACCATGACGTATTAAATCAGTCTGTTTTATTCCTAATCCAGTGTGGAAAAGCTAGCGAGCTATACAGGGTGCAGTACTGGGTAGTCTAGCGCCATCTCTTTTACACTCTAGAATAAGAATAAGTCATGGTCTTCTTTTTGTCGTATCGATGTAGAAATTCCCGATGAAAAACCCAATAACACTTTTCCCGACCTAGGAATCGAACCCAAGATCTAAAGCACAGCAGTCGCGATTCTGACCACAAGACTAGCGCGACAACATAGGTAGATTAATTAGGAATATAGCATTTTAGGTAATGTAATGCCCCTTTTTTTTTTTTTGGTGGGTGGAAAATCATCGAATAACCCCCCCCCCCGCTCTTGGGCAGAGCGAAGGGGAGTGTCAGACCCCGTCGGGGCTGTGGATATCGAAAGGTTACCGCGGCTCCGACACAAGGGCGAAGAAGAAGGAACATGGGTTGGTTTTTAGTCAGTAGAAGTCTGACACTACCCTTCGCTCTGCCCAAGAGCGGGGGGGGGGGGGTTATTCGATGATTTTCCACCCACAAAAAAAAAAAAAGGGGGAGTGTCAGACTTCTACTGACTAAAAACCACCCCATGTTCCTTCTTCGCCCTTGTGCCGAGGCCGCGTTATGCCTTTCGATTAATGTAATGCCCCTTATTATTACACTACTCAGAAAAATAAAAAAAAACTATACTAAAGTTTCAATGAAGCATGTAATTACTAACAATGTAAGTTAACATTTTACTCAAGAAATCTCTCAAACACAATGTGTTTTTATTCCTCTTTTGTGAATCCCTTCACAAAAACGATTTTAAGCTTCAAAGCCTTACTTAAGGTAGAGAATAACAAAGATTACCTCAACTTTCAAATTGACTGAATAAATGAAAATGTTTTCTTAAATTAATATACTTACCATAATTATACAAGTTTCAAAGGGAGCAACATTGTAATCTGTTTGCAATGCGGAATTTTCCCGTCGGGGCTGTGGGTTCTTCGAAAGAGATACCGCTGCCTCGGCACAAGGGCTATGAAGGAACATGGGTGGTATTTAGTCAGTAGAAGTCTAACCATGAGTCATTTGATGATCCTGCCCGTCGTGCCCAACCTATTGCACGTTCAAAGACCTAAACGAGGCAAACGAAAGAGCTGTCCAGGTTGCTACGTACTGGGCGGACAAAATTTGAGTTGTCGAATCGACAAGAAGAAGAATTTGATGATACCATCCCCCCAAAAAAAAGGCTAATAATTGTGGATGATGCGACCATAGTTAGATTCCAATCTGACCAATGATAGCGTGAAGTGGCGTGGCTGTCGGACTGCCAAGTCATAGGTGTCAAGTTCGAACCCAAGACACGTATGACTAACGAGGCGACATTGGTAGATTAATTAAGAACGTAGCATTTTAGGCAACTCTGTTTTTTCGGATTTATCCGCGTATTGTATAAATATAACTTGTTGAAGTGAAGGAAAAAAATGTGTGGAAACAGAGGCTCAGAAACACGAAAAATAAAGATGAATCTGACCAATGAAGTCTAGCTATTTTGCAATATAAAATAACACTACCAGATTTTCAACCAATAACGACGCTTGGAACCAGCTCTGCTAGCGACATTAGTTTCACAGTTGTCATCCCCATTGGTTACTTTCAGTATGAAGTGTCAAACTTGGCTATTTAGGTGTTGGCTAATGGCTATTTAGCTTCTCTGTAACAAGTGATCTCAGCTTCACTACATATTATAAAACAAAGTCCTCCGCCGCGTCTGTCTGTCTGTCTGTTAGCGATAAACTCAAAAACTTCTGCACCGATTTTCATGCTTTTTTCACCAATAGATGGAGTGGTTCTTGAGAAAGGATTTAGTACATAATTAGTCGCGATAACCGACATCCATGCGGGCAATGCCGCGGGCAACAGCTAGTTTACATCACATCTTCCTAATATTTCCCTATTTGTGTTGAAATCTGCTTCCGACTAATCACATTCAACTGAACACCAGTATTTTACATGAAGTGACTGCATCCACAACCCAGTTACTAGGTAAATTAAAACGATACCCCTGATTTTTTGTCAAACTTTCAAGCTACGTTAAATCTCTTTGAGAATACATTGAATTTCTTTTGGCTTCACCACAGTTAGGTAAAAGCCTTATAGCCTAATTACGTAACCTGTAATTTTTCACGTTTTGTGAGTGTTTCTAAATTGCCTGCACAAGTCGTAATGACGCAATGCTTGAGCAATAATTGGGTAATTATAAACTCCTAAGGGCTTAATTATTAACTCTAATGAGGCAATTCAATATCAAGTTCTCGTTTGCATACAAAATTACGGTTTGAAACTAGAAACTAAACGCTTGATTGATGCATAAAATATTTATTTCTAGAATTATAAATCGTGGTTTCGTGTACACTTTCTTCTATACTAATCTATACTTCTATACTTATATAATAAAGAAGTAAAGTTTGTGTGTTTGTTATATTGTAAGGGGTAATCTTGGGATCTACTGAACCGATTTTAAAAATTCTTTCACCAATAGAAAGCCACATTATTGCTGAGTGTCATTGGCTTTTACTATACTTTTTATCCCTGTATTCCCACGGGAACAGGATCTACGCGGGTGAAACCGCGGGACGTCCGCTAGTCGTATATAAAATGGTAGCACTGAAAGAGTGATACTATTAGCTGATATTTAAACATAACATATAACATCACGCCTGTAATCCCCGGCGGGTTAGACAGAGGTGTACCTAATAGTACACCCACATTTCGCCAGTTATGTTAAAGTCCCATGTAATTGGGGACGAGCCTATTGCCATCAACCGGGCAAAATCGGGACTCCGTGGCTGCTTCTGAGAAATTCCTGATGGAAAAACCCAATAACACTTTGCCCGACCTGAGAATTAAACCTAGGACCTCATGCACAGCAGTTGCGCTAGCAACACTAGACCAACGAGGCATTGATGTATAAATAATAGAAAATAGACTGGATTGAATAGAGTAGATGACAAAAAAAATTTTGAAATTTTATTAATCCGTCTGATAGATTTCCAAAAAAATTGGACACATTCTTTCGTTTTTCATGTAAACAAAGAATGAAGACGATACAGTGCTTTGAAAACTCGTATGACGTCATATTGCAGTACATTTTTTTACCGGAAAGTGATGTCACAACCGACTCATGATCTTTGACGCGTTTTATCTTCGTCAATTTTTATTAATTTTATAAAACAAAAAACACGTAAGTATCCAATATTTTTCGATATTTTCTAACTGACGGACTAAACAGAATCATATTTTTTTTTGTCAGGAAACATCCTTATTAGTTAGGTAGTTAGATTGCCTATTTCCCCGTAATGCCTCGTCCTGGATTTGCGACTAGGTATTATAAAATATCTGGATTTATTTTGATCTCCATAAATTCAGTCTCGTTCATGAAACAATTAAATAACAATTCTAGGAAGCTCTTAGAGTTACTAGAAATGTTTCCATTTATATTATCTCTGTTTTTATTTTGACTATTACCTAAACAAAGTTTGGAATAAGAATAATATTCAGACGAAATTGACCAAAATATTAATAGAACAAAATTAAAAGTGCTTCTTGTTAGCTATCTCAAATCTCATCATCATCATTTCAGCCAAAATACATCCACTGCTGGACATAGGCATCCTCCAAGTGTCGCCACATTGATCGGTTTCGTGCGTCTCGCACCCACCGATCCCCGCAGCCTTCACCAGGTCATCGGTCCTAACTACATAATAAAGAGTATTCTATTTACCTATTGTTCCCAAAAAACTAACACAGATAGAATCCCAAAAATAAAAACTTCAGCAAACAAAAACACCGAAACCACAATACTAATCTGAACAGCCATCCAAGAGAACAATCGAACTACTTTCCGAAACGCTCACAAAGAGTAGTTATGATATTAGTCACGCAGACAGGCGGACAAAGAATACACTCTACCGAGAAATAACCGAGAAATAGCCGAGAAAAACCACCTCCCCCGGGAAAGGGGGATCGGAAAACACGAACTATTAGTAATACAAATTACGTTTCGGTAACAAAGCGCCGGCATTTTTCTTGTGAAGTCGACGCAACTTTTCCGGAGATGCGGTATGTATAAGTTTTTGCTATTTGTTTGAAATCGTTCTGAATGGATGGGTCTGTTGTAAGAAGTGGTAGTTTTGATTGAGTGTGATTAGTGTGGGTTCGGAGTTTTGTGAGCTATTTTTAGGTTTGTTTTGCGACTTGAACTAATGTGGGTTTCTGTGTAGATAGAAAAAGATACTGGGGCTATGTTTCTGAAGACAAAGGCGCTATTTCTGTTGAATACTGAGACTGTTAGTCTGCACCATCTCTCTGCTGGAAAAGGACCTCCCATGACTTCTAGTTGTTTCGATTCAAAGGCAATGCGTCCAGTTCGTCCCGCCATCTTCCAGAGGTTCCAGAAAGGGATTATTTAGGCCGACAGCTCATTCGGCATGCGTCAGATAGAGTACGACTTGTCGGTATATCAACCAAGTGTGGATGATATGGTCAGCATCAGAAATATATTAACAGTACTCAAAGTTTCGAAGCTGTTTTTTAATAAAATCTTGTTAGATATTACTCGTTACTTATTTATGTTATTGGAGTGTAAGGACTATTTTAACGAATAATCTTCTGAAACATTAAACATAATAGCTAGAGTCCTGTAAATAAAAGAATTAAAATTCCCTGCCTGCGTCGGTTTTTCCGAGTTCATATAACCCTAATCAATTTAAGTCGCGAGTAAACAGGCTTCTTCTGGGTAAGATCGTTCCATCGTCGACATCATCTCTGCCCTTAGGGCAAGATTGAGGTGAAGAGCAAGCCCATTTATATAAAAAAAAAAAAAGACGGGTTGCACTCCGGGAGTGCCGGCAGAAGTGAAAACTTGATTATTAACGTTGAGCATGTTTGATATTTTGGAATGGTTAGGGAATAATTTTGCACCAATTGCTTTAACAGTATAAAAGTACTATCATTTATGTGGTAGAATACAATATTGATTTATTGCGCTATCGTACACAAACATGACAATTTATATTACATTAAAAATTTAACACTTTAAAACTATTACAATTATTTTACATTAAAAAGTTTATCTCTCCGAAAAATCAACTTTCATCCATAATTTCAACGACTTTTTCACCATCATCATTACCAGAACTATCATCGCCAATCTCTAAAACTGATACGATAGGTTTATGGTAGCTGAAGTAAGAAACGAACAGTTTTGATTCGAACCTATTTAAATGTCTAATAAAGACCGCATCAATAGTAGTTTTGTATTTCGTTGTGCTAAGATTGCGATCATTCGACATAGTTAAACCAAATTCATTATTTAAAAATTCAATTATTCCGCCATAACTATGCTAACCCATTTATTTTGTCTTTCCCTGTCCTCCGATCGGAACTCCGATTGGTAGGAGGAGCGGGAATATTTTTTCCCATGCCTCCGATTAAGCATCATAAAAACATTGTACAGTCTAGTTCAAAATAAATTATTTTTGTATTTTATTGACTGTACAGTCGACATCGTTAACGTTCAGGGTCAAAATGTCCAACTCCCACACGACTAGTCTAAGATCGATAGTTTCCGAGATATAGCCGTTTCAATTTTGACAGCTGTCATCCGAAATGTAGATCTCATTGAGATCTATCACTTGTCCCTACACACAACTAGTCTAAGGTCGATAGTTTCCGAGATATAGCTGTTTCAATTTTGACAGCTGTCATCCGAAATGTAGATCTCATTGAGACCTATCACTTGTCCCTACACACAACTAGTCTAAGGTCGATAGTTTCCGAGATATAGCCGTTTCAATTTTGACAGCTGTCATCTGAAATGTAGATCTCATTGAGACCTATCACTTGTCCCTACACACAACTAGTCTAAGGTCGATAGTTTCCGAGATATAGCCGTTTCAATTTTGACAGCTGTCATCCGAAATGTAGATCTCATTGAGACCTATCACTTGTCCCTACACACAACTAGTCTTAGGTCGATAGTTTCCGAGATATAGCCGTTTCAATTTTGACAGCTGTCATCCGAAATGTAGATCTCATTGAGACCTATCACTTGTCCCTACACACAACTAGTCTAAGGTCGATAGTTTCCGAGATATAGCTGTTTCAATTTTGACAGCTGTCATCCGAAATGTAGATCTCATTGAGACCTATCACTTGTCCCTACACACAACTAGTCTAAGGTCGATAGTTTCCGAGATATAGCCGTTTCAATTTTGACAGCTGTCATCTGAAATGTAGATCTCATTGAGACCTATCACTTGTCCCTACACACAACTAGTCTAAGGTCGATAGTTTCCGAGATATAGCCGTTTCAATTTTGACAGCTGTCATCCGAAATGTAGATCTCATTGAGACCTATCAATTGTCCCTACACACAACTAGTCTAAGGTCGATAGTTTCCGAGATATAGCTGTTTCAATTTTGACAGCTGTCATCATTATTATTATTATTATTATTAATTTTTATTATTATTATTATTAATTATTATTATTATTATTAATTATATTATTATTATTAATAATTTTATTATTATTATTATTAATTATATTATTATTAATAATAATTATTATTATTATTAAGCGCCCTGCGCTGCCTAAACGAAACAGTAGGCCCAGGCATACATTTTCGCCGCGCCGTAGAGAGGGGATAGCTGTCTACTCTCCATCCGTCTTACGCTTTTTCGATCAGGGTCACGTGGTCACGTGTCCTGACGAATTTTCGATCAGGGTCACGTGGTCACGTATCCTGACGCGAGTTTAAGATTTTATACCCATCACAGAACAATTTCCCAAAGTGCTCAACGCCGCTAAAGAAGTTTTCACTTCAAAAACTCATGAGACCCTTTCTTACCATATCATTCTTAACACAGTCCATCCATCGTTTGTTTGGTCTTCCTCTTCTCGTATACCCTTCCACATTTATATTCGGATCCTTCCTCACGACATTTCTCTTAATCTCTTTTGTATATTAGTAAATTATTATTTAAAAACTTGTATCGTCCAATCCATGCTCTTATTTAATTATATGCGACGCTACTTACACATACTGAATCTCCATCCTAAAATTCTTTATTCGACACAACCCTAGTCTCATTTTAGCCTGTATAGGATAAACCTAAATAATACTCTAATACTTCCCAGTCCTTAAGAAAATCCTTGGTGACAATAAATAAAGTGCTTAATACTTTTAAAGGGATTTGCAGGGCCTTAAGCTAAATATTTGTGTCAACACAGTGAGTTAGATCGCCATGATATTGGCTGCTCTTATTGCTTATATAAATTGTTTTGAGATCTTTTTGGGAATAAAAGGAATTGTTTTTGGAGATATATTTTATTCTTCTTCTTTATTGTGTGGTATGTGCCTAACTTAGAGTGACCTGAAAGTCTGACAACCAGTCTTACCAAAGGGTATCGTATTACCTAATACTAGCTTTTGCCAGCGGCTTCGCCCGCGTGAAAATGACGATTTTCCATACAATCTTTTATCCCCGATTGAACTCCCTTAGGGGTTGAATTTCGAAAAATCCTTCCTTATTCCTTGTCTACATTATAAAGGGAACCTCTGTGCAAAATTTCAGCTTTCGAGTCAGTCATTAGTCAGTCAGGACTTCTCTTTTTATTGATATAGATTAATAAAGTGGGTTGTAGAGGTCAGATAGATTGGTCGATTCATGAAAGTCGTTACAGGTAGCTAGTGGCCAAAAAATCTGACAACCAGTCTTACTAGTATTACTCAGTAATACTACTCTACTAGTTCAGCTGCATCCGGTTAGACTGGAAGCTGGCCCTAGTCGGAAAAAACTATTTCAGGAGATATATTTTTACAAATATTCGTTTGCGGTAAAATCGAACCCACGGCACGCAGCGCAGCAGCCAATTCCTTTAACAACAGCGCCAACCGTACCGTTTCCTACATTTCCTCATTATCCTTGTAAAACTTGGTTCAATTTCCCAAGTCTAAGTGAAAAATATATCATCTACGTTTTGTATCAGTGCCCCATTTGTCTAAAAGTTTATTCAGTTAAGATTTCGGGGAGGGTCCTGAAACAAGGGAGCTATGTCTGAAACTTTTACAGTGAAAAGAAAAAAGACTTGTAGACAATTTTATGCGACTAAATACTTTGTAGATTAAGATAACTTGCCTCCATTATGTTTGGTGTTTAGGGTTCCGTACCTCAAAAGAAAAAAAACGGAACCCTATAGGATTACTCGTGTGTCTGTCTGTCCGACCATTCCTACTGAGCCTAAAATTTTGAAAAAAAAAAAACAGTAATTAGTTCAACATATAAGTGAACCGATAAGAAGTCTATGGTGCTAAAATAACATGGAAAATCTCTCAATATCTACTACAATGGTACGAAACCCTTCATGTGCAAGTTCGACTTGCACTTGGCCAGTTTTTTTAGAGGGCTCAATTTACTAATCAGAGTAAGCCTAAAATAATAATAAATAATACGTGGTCACGGTGATAATTATTACTAGTTCGTGGTGAAAATAGTAAATTTAATAACGGTTTAATTACGTTGTCGTGAATTATTCAGCTAATGCGGTTTTGGGATTACCTATAATTATATATTTATAATATATTTATAATTGCTTTATAAACATAACATAAGATCACACACATAATCCCCGAAGGGTGTGGTAGAAGTGTACAATACCTTCACAAAGGTTTACATACATAGATAAGAAATACAATTTTAAGACTTACATATTAACTAAAGACTCTCACCTCGAATAATATAAAGTGTACCGAATAGTATAGTGGGCTGCTACTGAGAAATTCTTAAAAGAAAATTCTAAACGAATACTTCTTCTCTTCTTAGCGTGTCGATGACAATTCAAATTGAGTCGCCCCAAAATTTGGCGACGAGTTTGGCACTTTCTGCAGTGGCCTCCATCAGCTCCTGTGATGTGCAAGTAACAGGACAGGCAGGACAAGATATCAAGTGCCCCATAGTTTGTGGGGCAAGGCCATATTTACACTCCAGGGCAGACTCATCCACTAACTCATCGTCCGTTCGTCTTATGACGACGACAGGCCGTGTCGACGGCGCGTTCGTGTTCTACGCGCACCTCAAAGAGATGTCAGCAACATTGAAGAGGCCCGCAAGGGTAGGGGCTGTAGGTTGTTCGAAAAAGATACCGCGGCCTTGGCACAAAGGGCTAAGAAGGAACATAGGTGGTTTTTAGTCAGTAGAATGAGAGAGATGAGGTGGGAATGAGTGTAACCTTACCACTATTTTCTGGTCTAATTTGACCGGACTATTTAAAGACTACTAAAGAATACTAAATCCTACTAATATACAAAACACACGTAGATGAAGTCGCGGGAAACAGTTAGTCCGTTTTTAATACTAATTACACTACAAAAGCCATCCAATTACATCTCGGTCGCTCGTAATTTAATAACGGCTTAATAAATTATGCAACAGACATGCAATCGTAGGTAAATGTTTGAAATAGCTTCATTTACAAAATTGTATGTTAACTTTTAATAACATAACATCAAGCCTGTAATATGACAGGTTTGGTAGAGGTGTACCCATCGTAAGTCAAAATTAATCTATTCATTCGTTAAGGTACAATGTAGAGGTAGCTACCTACCTCTTTATTGTACCAAAACACTCACAGGCACATACTTACATAATAATGAGTGTGTATGTGCCTGTGAGTGTATTTGGTAGATATTAATGCAGGAGTCACAGATTGTTCACGTGATCTGCCGAAAGTTCATCCATCCCGTGTTAATTCTTTGCTGAAACACTACTGTGCATAAAGGTCTGGAACGCGCTACCCCTTGGGGTTAAAAAAGCCGAAAGTAAAATGGCTTTCAAAAGAGCAGTTCGGAAGTACTATTTAAAATCGGACTAAATTGCTCATAATCAAATCTCTGGTCACAGTGTTTATTATAAGGTTTCTCGTGTTTTAGACTGTTTTGTATGTATTATAATATATATTAGTTTATTATATTCTATCTATAATAATATGTATTAGTATGTTCTTATTTATGTATATCAATTTATATTACATAATGGTTTTCTCCTTATTTTTATTTTTTGTACTCTACCACAGTGCTGTCTTATTTGACCCTAAGGTTGACTGGTAGAGAATGCCTTGTGGCATTAAGTCCGCCTATGTACCACTCTTGTGCATGAAGTTTAAATAAATAAATAAATAAATACTGTGTATTTCGCCATCGCTTTGCACAAGTGAACCTAGATATAGAAATTCGACGCAGACAGGCAGACACACGTGTAGCACTATAAATCTAATTCAGCCCAGTTTATTTTCTATTATTAAAAGCCTTGCATCACTGCAATTATAGGCGAAAGTGTACATGAAACCATAATTTTAAGTCTGAAAATAAATATTTCATGCAACAATCAAGCGTGCCTCATTAGAGTTAATAATTAAGCCCTTAGGAGTTTATAATTACCCAATTATTGCTCAAGCATTGCGTCATTACGACTCGTGCAGGCAATTTACAAACACTCACAAAACGTGAAAAATTACAGGTTACGTAATTAGACTGTTAGGCTTTTACCCGACTGTGCTGAAGCCAAAAGAAGCTCAATGTTTTCTCAAAGAAATTTAAGAAACCTTCTATACGGCGGCGGCGTTACGATTGGTCAGCAGTTGGAAAGTCTGATAAATAGAGGTCCGAGAGGTAGTCGTTAGACATATGCTCGTGGCTTAATAGTAACTGCCGCTCGGGTCGATCTTTAGGTTAAGCCATGCTTGCCTAGGTTATTCCGTGGATGGGTAACTCAGAAAGTACGTGAAGTCGTTGCTTCAGGCAGTCAGTGGTCTGAAAGTCTGAACACGTCTAAGGGTTTCGTATTACCCAGAACTAACTGGTTTTTGGAGGTCAAATAAACAGTCGCTCCATATAAACTACTGAAATTCAGCTGCATCCGGCTAGACTGGAAACCGACCTAAAAATAGCTGGGAAAAGGCTAAGCTGATGATAACTTGTTTATTCAGGATGCGTGGGTGTAAATTAAATAAGTTATGTTGACACAAAACATAGAAGTTTTTCGCAGTGGGTGTGGTTCTAGATGCAGCGGTCTTCGTTTGAATAGTAACATTAAAGTTAATTGCATGTGAGTGACGGACCAAAATAAAATTAGTCTTATAAAATCTATCTTCTATATATACTCGTATCTATATATAAATAAAAAGAGAAGTCCTGACTGACTGACTGACTCATCAACGCCCAGCCCAAACCCTTGGACCTAGAAAGCTGAAATTTTGCACAGACGTTCCCTTTATAATGTAGACAAGGGAGGGAGTTAAATAGGGCATGAAAGTTTGTATGGAAAATCGTCATTTCACGCGGGCGCAGCCGCTGGCAAAAGCTAGTATATCATAATTAGAGTAGCGTGTTTGAACCTTTTGGCGTTTTAAACTAAATACTAACGCCAGTAATCTCCAAAGGGTAAGGCAGAGGTGGACATAATAGTACACCCACAATAAGGTAGTTGACAAAAAAAAAACTAATTAGTCCGTCAGATAGATTTCCAAAAAATATTGAACACGTATTTTTTCTTTTTTCACGTAAACAAAAATTGAAGACGATACAGTGCTTTGAAAACTCGTGTGACGTCATATTCTAAGACAGTAGTATATAATATAGGTATAATAACATTTATTTCTCCCACAAGTATGACATTTCTTAGCGAGCAGTGACGTCACAACCTCCCACCCAAATCTTTGACGCGTTTTATCTTCGTAAATTTTTAGTGATTTTATAAAACAAAAAATACGTATCCAATATTTTTCAATTAATCTAACAGACGGACTAATTAGAATTATATTTTTTTAAGTCAGTAAACATCCCTATTGTAGAGGACGACCAAAGAAACAATGAATGATTTATGTCAAGGATGATTATGGCTAGAAAGAAGGTGACTGCTGTGATTACAAGTGATAGAGAAGGATGGATGAAAAATATAAGGTGCGCCGATCTTAAGTAATTTGGTATAAGGGCAGATGAATGATGATGACTTTCCTCACGATGTTTTCATTGTAAGAAAAGTCCAACAAAATGTGAAACGGTGAAGAACATTCAAAGTAAAGTGCTTGCCTGGGTCCGCAACCAGAATCTACAATATTTACTCAAGTCACTAGACCACCGCAGTAATAAACAATAAAAATAAGCTCAATCATAAACTACGAACTAACACCACGCCCCAACAATATCTCCTTGAAAAATAGTCTGGATGAGACGACACGGGGCTCGCAAATGAATATATATGTTCACAGCCTGAACGGGTGACCATGTATATCACTTTATACCATTAAACTCGGCCGTCACAGCTTTGCAGAGACTAATCTGAACAAACGACTTTGGAACTTGATAAAAACTCCGACAGTTTTGATGGAAAAGCTTTTTCGGAAAAACGAGTAGTTTTATAATTGCAGCTTTAGGTTTAGGTTGAAAATTGCATGATAGGTGTTCTTGTGCCTAAATGATTTGTCTTTATGGGTAAATTGCTTCGTCAGCATGGCTGGAGGTACCTATATCCGATAATTTTTTTTTGAGTGTTAAATTCATGGATACCCTCTGCCTGGGGTGAGAGGAGGGTAAGAACTAAAAAGCCACTGTTCCCACTACTACCATGTCTCGGGGACTCGGGTAAATTCAAACCCTCGACTGGTATCAGCCCGCCTTTTCCTGCTGGCTCCGTCACCTCACGTTCTGCACGAAGGTGCATAAGAATCACTAAGCGCAACCTCGTTAGGCCTGGTTGATCGGGCCGCGACGGCAAAGATATCAATTCAATTCAATTCATTTATTTGATTCAGACATACAATATCCATAACATTGTTAGTAAATAGTACATTTAAAAATTATGTTAGTAAACAGATAAAATCATTAAGGGCACATACAGACAAATACACACTCACATACTAAAATTAACATCGAAATCTATATATATAAAAATGTTATGTTGGTTTGTGTACGCTTCAAAAACTCAAAAACTACTTCACCGATTTTCATGCTGTTTTCACCAATGGATAAAGTAGTTCTCGAGGATGGTTTTTAGTATATAATTTAACCGACTTCCACGCGGGCGAAGCCGCGGGCATCAGCTAGTATAATATAAAAATGAAATGATATAAATTAATACAAATCTTTTAAATGTCAACTATAATGTAAATTTCTGCAATCCAAAATTAAAAATTACAAAAACAGCATATTATGTTCCCACTGCTGGGACACCCGCCTCGTCCCAGCAGCGTAACGTCCCCGCAACGTCTCATAGAGATACTTAAGGGTAAACAAGCCAACGGCACGAACTAGTTGGTGGGCGGGGCTAAAATGCATGCTATTTCACCCGACATCACGAGCAAAATGCATAGAGCGAAAGAGACACAACTAAAACGGGCGCGCGATTGTTTCTATGCAGACCTTTGGTATATTTGGTTTCATGAAAAATCTATTGAATGTATCTGTTCAAAATCAAATTATTTAATTTTTTTAATAACTAATCTATGTCCGTATGGTTTCACTTTTTTCTTTTTCATACTATATACGTTACTTATTTACGCACAAAGATGAGTTAAAATTAGTGCTAAAATATGAAAGTTTTGACGTTCATAACTTCCAAATCAATATTTTTTTTTACAATTCTGCTTCCATACAGACCTAGATAATGATAAGACCAGTTGATACAATTTTTAATTTTGAACCTACACCGTCAAACAGAGGAGTAATCACCTTCGTAAGTTTGTATGGAAGAATGACTGGCTTGTTCAACCTTAAGCTGTGTGTCCAAATGGCTGTGATTTTATCTGTACCAGTAACCGCTAGTTCTTACATCAATTTATATCAGTCGTCACCTCTCCCAGAAACATACACGAACAATGATAAAACAATAACTAACTAAAACAACAACAGAAACACAATAACAACTTTAGTTTACATAATAACTTCAGTTTATTCTAGATCAGTTTGCTTGCAACAGCGCCGAAATATCGGGAATTGAAAACAAACAGTAAACATCTATCTATCTATATAAATAAAGAGAGAAGTCCTGACTGACTGACTTATTGACTGACTCATCAACGCCCAGCCCAAACCCTTGGACCTAGAATGCTGAAATTTTGCACAGAGGTTCCCTTTATAATGTAGACAAAGAATAAGGAAGGATTTCTCTAAATTCAACCCCTAAGGGAGTTAAATAGGGGATGAAAGTTTGTATGGAAAATCGACATTTTCTCGCGGGCGAAGCCGCTGGCAAAAGCTAGTAGTAGATATGCGTTCCCACTGCTGGACATGAGGTCCTAGGTTCGATTCTCAGGTCGGGCAAGGTGTTATTGGGTTATTCTCATATTCTCAGTAGCCCCCACGGAGTCTGGATTTGTGTCTGGTTGATGGCAAGGCTCGCCCTCTATTAAGACATGATTATTTAAAACTTTTTTATGTTTGTTTATATTTTCGAGCGTATGGCACTCGTGGGCAGCAGTTGAAAATCAGCGTCAGGTGGTGCACTTTGTGTTGCCATCTGGCATTATGCTGAGCTGAGGCCCTTTTGGCATTATTAGTTTTAATAATTTTGAATTTGTTTTTGTTAATTTTTAATGTATTTTTGCCAAATAAACACAGTTTTCTTTCTTTCTTTCTTACATGGGACTTCAACATAACTGGCGAAATGTCGGTGTACCATTAAGTACACCTCTGCCTATCCCGTCTAGGATTAAAGGCGTGATGTTATGTTATGATAAAACATTGAACAATGTGTGTTTACACCAAGCGAGTTTGTGATCGATCGCGGCCAGAGCTCGTTTGCAACAAAGGCAGTTTTAAAAGGATTAGCGCTTGATAAATACACACCTTACTACATTATCAATCTATATTACGAATTCATGACTCGTTAAATCCGAGAATAAAGTAAACATATTCTATCTTCATCGACTTCTCAGTACCGAAAAGCTAAGCTTCTCAGCATTTTCTTGCACGAAATGCCATACAAATTCTCGCTCTGCCAAAACAAATAAGGCTAAAAAAGGGTGTCGCATTTAAAAAGTCGATGTTAAGAAGGTTGTGCCTTGGCCCAGTTACTTGCCAGTTCCGGATTAAGGCAATGTGTCGATATTTATCGCTCGTTAAAATTTATACAATTTTGCCGTCGAGTTTTTCCCGAACGGTTTCTACTGGATAGTGGTGTGACTAAGATTTTGGAGTTTGGAGGATATTCTTGTTCCCGCAAACATAGGCTACAAAACGACAAAAAAACATACCTACAGTGCAGAATAAATATTTATGAAGACAAAAAAAAAGTAGTTAAAAAACTAAAAAACCCGACTGAAAAAACTGAAAAGCAAAATAGAATGGACCCCGCCTGCTTCCAAGTTTTGTTTAATTTTAAATGTGCTTGTTTTTTTGCTTTTCAGTTTTTTCAGTCGGGTTTTTTAGTTTTTTAACTACTTTTTTATTTTCAACTTTTTAGTTCTATAGTTTGTTCTTTCGTTGGTCGCGTAAAATTCTTCGCAGATGATTTATTTAACTTTTGTGCTTATTTATAGGATTTCTCACTTTGAATTTCTTTTAAACATATAAGTGTTAAATATTTTTGTAATCTCCTTTTAAAACCCTTTAATTTGATACCCTACTCGATGGTATTGGATATTTTTTTTTAACTCCGTGATTTGGCCCCCAAAATCCACAATTTTTCTTTGTTTTTTAACTTTAATGTTAAAGTAGTTAGCCTATAACACTCGCGCCATCAAGACGAATCTAACGACGTATATTTCATTCAAATCGGTTCATCCGTTTATGAGTTATGAGTTAGCAAAGAAACGGACATGCATACATACATACATACTTACATACATACATACACGTCAAACACATAACCCTCCTTTTGGGCTTCGCCGCAGTCGGGTAAAAAAGTAACGGGTCCCATACGTTGTTTCGAACGCTAACGCGAAGTAGGCAGGAGGTTTTAGAATCTTTAAATCAAATCTTTCCTTTGCCTTTCACCCCTTTCTAATAACGAAATCACAAGCATTCGAGCGTATGAGGCAGTGAAAATGTTTTTCGAAACAGCGTCTTTCGCGACTCCTTTATTCGAGTCCATGAGCTTTCGAACCTGTGAGGCAGTGGAAAAATTATTCGCAACAGCGTGCGTCGCAACAGCGGCGTTCGAAACAACATAGGGGACACAAAAGTAACAGCTTGCACTTCGTGACTGCGACAAGCAACTACCCAGCATGATGCTGTGCTATGGGGGACTCACAGCACACCGCTGGTTTTCAAAGATCATAATTATTTCATAGTAGCTTTTCGTACATAAAATAAACCAACGTTGACCTTATAAATGCCAACCAGTTCCACAGTACCCTAAGCTATCTCCCCGATACCCTATCATATTATGCAGTCGCTTATTCTTGTTAGTAAACAAACTTTGCCCGCGCCCGAGTTCTTTCTGAGAAAAAACTAGAACTATGTGTAACAACGTTCTTATTGAAATAAAACTTCTGATTGTCCTGCAACTTGATTCAGTATTCTTTGTGTAAGTGTGTCATTTGTTATGCAATCAGACCAAGAAAAAAAGGAACACCAACAGTGAAGTCACAAAACCACGCGCCTATAGCAAGTAAACATACAAGTTCACGCACACACCTACACTAAAACCACACGCATTTCTCCTAGTACGTCACGATTTCACGAGACATTGTCTACACACATAGATAAAAAGTTGACTCACTTTTGATGTTCGTGGCGCGCCGTCTTCCTTTTTTTGTTGGTCTGAGGTTATGCATCTTATTACTAATAAATGGGGCAGATAAAACACCTAGTGAAATAGAAAAAGAAAACAAAGTTTAAATGTAATCATCAGCAATAAATGATCATTATCAGCCTATAATGTTCCCACTGCAGGGCCTCCTCTCTAGGAGAAAGATGGTGAAAAGCCGAAAAGGTACGAGCACAAAGCGGACATGTCAGAACACCATTGATGAAATTATAGGGTATAGCTTTAGGTTGCCTAGCTTTAAGGTCATCGCGCTTTTGATCCAATTGTGACCTCCTTTTTTCTTCAAATGTGTTAACTTGCTGATGCACACGACGTCTCCACTCGGGCCGATTTTGTGCCTGCTTTTCCCACACTAAAGGGTCAATTTCGCATCTTTTAAAGTGTCTATTCTGAACATCCTTGAAACGTAAAAACTGACCACCACGTTTCCGTTTTCCTTCCTGGAGTTCAGAATAGAAGATGCGCTTCGCCAGTCTCTCGTCGCGCATTCTGGAGATATGCCCACACCACCTGAGCTGGCGCCTCATCAAGTAGGCCTCCACGCCAAGAACCTTAGCCTGCCTTAAGACCTTTGTATTTCTAATACAGTCCGACCATCTGATGTTCATGATGTTTCGGAGGCATTTAATATGGAATTTGTCCAAGGTCCGTATATGTCGGCGATAGAGACACCACGTTTCCGACGAGTAAAGAAGATTTGGGAGAACGAATGCCATGTACACAGATATCTTGGTACTCAGTTTCAGATCATGCGATCTGAAAACTTTAGACCGCAATTTGCCAAAAGCTGCTGCTGCAGCACATATTCTTTGATTGACCTCTGCGTCGAGATCCCCTTTGCAAGTAATTATGCTGCCTAAATACTTAAAGCTTTCTACTTGCTTCAGTTTGCAAGTGCCAATTAGGATATCAGGAACTAGCAGCTGTTCGTCTACGTTCATAGCCATAACTTCGGTTTTCTTGACGTTTATTGAAAGACCAAACTTACAACAAACATCATTGAGGCCACTTATCAACGCCTGCAAACTGTCGCAAGTATCCGCAACAAAACACAGGTCATCAGCGTACATAATCTCGGTTATCGTTGTATAAGAGACTTTTGTGCGGGCTTTAAGTCTGGCAAGGTTGAATAGATTTCCATCGGTTCGAAAACGAATCCGAATACCTTCTGAGATACGTTCCAGGGTTTCTCGAATGACGACGGCAAAATACAGAGCAAAGAGTGTTGGTGCAAGAACACACCCCTGCTTCACGCCACAGGTAACATTAAAAAAGTCCGATTGCTCGCCGTTTACCGCGACGCAACAGGACATGTCGTCATGCAGAAGTTGTATCATCCCCACAAATTTTTCAGAGCATCCTAGTTTTATTAACAGAGCCCACAGAGCTTCCCGAGGAACACTGTCGAATGCCTTTTCAAGATCGACAAAGCAGAGGTATATGGGTCGACCTTGTTCTTTGCTTTTCTCTTGAAGCTGGCGAACAGAGAATATAGCTTCACAGGTTCCTCTCTCAGGACGAAAGCCAAATTGGGTTTCTGGTAGGATGGTTTCTGATAATGGAATGAGACGGTTGAGAAGGATTTTACCAAATACTTTTCCGGGGGTAGACAGCAGTGAAATTCCACGATAACTGTTGCAGTCTGATCGGTCACCTTTGTTCTTGTACAGGGCGCTTATTCGAGATACTTTGTAAGTGTCTGGCACCCACTCTTCATTCCACATTGAGACGAATAGATTTCCGATGACTTCGTGCAGTCTATCACCCCCATACTTAAGCAATTCCCCTGGGATATTATCAACACCAACCGCCTTTTTGTTGTGTAGTTGTTTGATGGCATCTTGGACTTCATTTATTGTTGGGGGCTCGTCTAGCCCAGTGGCTGTGGGTAACGTGGACATAGATAGGATATGTCATATCTGCTGAGCGATCCAAATTGAGAAGTTCGTTATAATGCTGGACCCAGCGCACCAGCACTTCGTCTTTAGATGATAAACGCTCAGAACCATCACGTGATTTGATAGGCACTTTAACACGATGGGTTGTACCAATCAGTTTTCTCACTTCCCCATAGAATGCACCAAGTTGTTTAGTGTCCGATAGCCACTGAATGTATTCGGCTTTTTCAAGCCACCACTTGTCCTTAATACCCCTAGTTAACTTTCGCAATTCAGAACTACTCTGTTTGGTGTTGTTCACGTTAATGTACGGTCTCCTGCGATCTTGTTGTTTTAGCAGATTTCGGTGTTTTTCCAATGCTTCTGCCAAAAGCTCATCATTCTCATCAAACCAGTCTTCGTTCTTGTGCGTTTCTGTACCCAGTATTTGTAAACCGGTGTCTAGTACTTTTGAAGAGAAGTCATGCCATTGAACATGAAGACCACCATCCGGTATACTCACATGAGGACTTACTAGGTTTACAACTTAAGTATATCAATATGAGACCATGTCTAGAATTAAAAAGTATATCGTAAATGATGGCCTCTACAAGAAGTGGATAATTTTTGATAGAGACCATCCTTAAAAAGTGGATCAGTTACTTTCATATCAACAGGATTGGGTCAGAATATACCTGGCCACAATATTGTACCGATAATATAATTTATCCAAAAAAAAAACATAAAAAAAAAACAACATAAAAAATTACGTATCGATCTCGCTGCGCCACATCGTAGCCGGCATAATATCCGAATAATTTATTCAATACATTGTCACTACACCAGAATCCAATAACAGTATCCGAAAACAAAAACAAACCTAACTAAATCAATATTTTATTATTTTTTTACGTTTCGTTTCGCACCAACAATTTTTGAGATCACATCCCATAAATAACAAAAAGTTTGGTCACTTTAATAGTATCTACAATTTCCGGTATTTACGCTTTCACACTGAAATAAATGGAAATCCAATTAATAGTCCGACATTTTGTTTATTTTTTTCGGTATTTGTGACACTATCTCGTTATTGTGTCCTAAAATCCTTTTATATCTAGCGAATATTTTTGTATGAATATTTTAATACACAATTTTTCTAGACTGCTATCATTTTGATCCCGAGCGCTGTATTTTCGTCCTGTTTTTCCTGGCAAAAATGGTGCCTCAAATTATGGGCTAGATTTTTCTGAATTTTGTTTGTTGACTTGGGTAAAACGGAAAACCTGTGCATCTCATTCGTTTTTCTATTGCTTGGTAGATTAAACTGTAGGTATACACAGATTTCTCAACAAAAATGTTTAAGTTAAAAAAAACTAGTCTCTCCAGAACAACTTGATTAAAAATCTGCCAAATTTTGCCCGCAATCAACAACATATATTATTATACGAGCCCTAGATAGAGTCTATTATGTTTACAAAAGTATTCATAAGTTAAATTAACAATAGTACCCCCACAGTACAATTTGCACACATTCAACACCACATTACCACTAAAATGAAACTGTAGTTACCTACTAAACGCTTCCAAGACTTTCGAACCAGTTAACATCTCCAGAAAGTCACCTCAGGTCACTACAGTTAGCTCAAAAGGATCTAAACTACCTAGTTAGATAAGGGAAGGTTTCCAAAGTTCTAGTAATGTCTGACTGTACCTAACCTCGTTGGTCTCTCCCCTTGTTTACGCTGCAGCGCTGAGGAACTCGGCTAAAAGTTCCGCTGCAGCGCAAAATTTACTAAATTTACAAGCGAGACCCAAGTTCTTCGACCTAGTCTAATTGTTTGATAGTTTTCTCAGACTTTTTTGTTTGTAATTTAGTTGGGAACATGTTCAAGTTGTAATTTCCGAGGTTTTCTGAGGGTAATTGTTTGCTCGATTATAATATAAAGTTTCTTCGAGTTTGGCTTAAAGAGCTTTGCTAATTATGGTTTTAATTGGATATTTGTTTGAGATTTGAAAGCAGTATTTAATGATAAAAGAGATCAATAATGCTATGATACCACTGCCGGAGTGCAATTTAGAAATTTGTGATTTCGAGGTTAGCCTTGTGTGCTACCTGAAAGTGGACTTTTTTTATTTTCTGTTTTTATTTTAAAGGGCTTGTTTTTGAAGACTCCACCTGTGTTACATAAATTACAAAATCGAATACAATAATTATATTTCAAAATATAATCATAAAGTACAAATTACTTAACTTTTCTATTTTGTTCATTTGAGCCAGCCTGTGCAATCTGGAAGCTGGCAATCTAGCCACCCTTCAGTAAGGGATGGACAGCTTCATAACAGCAACTTGCAAAACTAAAATTCTTTTTTTTCTTCCACCAGGTCGCCCCCAACCAACCTTAACTTGGCTGATCAACAACAAGCAAATAGATGATCACACGATCCTCAAGAACGACGGGAAGGTCATCGTCAGCAAGATCAGCATAGGAGGAGCTGAGAGGAGTTGGCTGAACACCAGCATACGGTGCCAGGCTACTAATACTCCTTTGCTGAGCCCCCATGAAAGGACGGCCAGGGTTGAGATGCATTGTAAGTACCGTACCAGCAACTAACATAAAAGAAAACAAAACTATTTTTAACAAGCATTTAATAATATTGGTGTGATATTTTTTTCGTATTTTTCTAAGCAATCTCTTTAGATTGATATTCATAATTATGATGGGTTTATATGGCCCGTCATACTATTTCCAAACAACAACTCATGAAACCCAGAATCAACAGTGGTGACGACCATAAAAGTGCCGAGAGACTGAAGCTCGACGAATTCCCGGAGAAACAATTTAACTGTCTTGGATCCCGCAACGAAACTAATCCGAAAATAAGAGTGTGGGAGTAGGAAAAAACATAATTTTCACTTATCACATATCAGCAGGAGACAGAACAGATGGCTAGGCATTTATATGGCTTGTCACACTATTCCCAAACAACAACTCCTGAAAGCCAGAATCAGCAGTGATGACGACCATAAAAACGCCGAGAGACTGAAGCTCGACGAATTCCCGGAGAAACAATTTAACTGTCTTGGATCCTGCAACCAGAAAATAAAAGCGGAGTAGGAAAAAGATAATAAATATTATCCACTTCACTTTAAAAAGTATATTTGAAATTGCTAAATAATATTTAAGAGCATATGTGTCCAGGGTGCTTACTCTGGAATATAATTCCGATAGATCGACATTGGTCAAACGTCAGTTGGTTGAGTTAAACGTCAGGGATTGGCTAGACTCAGTGAGTCCAGCCAATGTCTGACGTTTGACTGACAATTCCAATGTCGATCTATCGGAATTATATTCGAGAGTAAGCACACTGAATTGATTAAAAGAAACAGACGGAGGTTTCAGCAACTCGACTGTACATAATCATTAGATTAACAAACATGTTACTTGAACACATTATAAAGGGCAAAAGGAAACATAACTTTTCACTCTTGTTGGAGTATTTTGGTAATAAAATGAAGACAAAGTAACACAGTTAATTATTGTCAGACATTTTACATCATAATTTTGTTTGAGTCGCACGTGTGAACTGAAGCGGGACTTTTAACGGATATATGTAAGCTTTTCAGTAGCTCTTGTCAGTACCATACACTTTTAACATTCTAAAACACATAACCCTCCTTTTGGGTTTCGCCGCAGTCGGGTAAAATGCAGCAGCATTTTTTTTATTAACTACCTCTTTTGTCTAGTGGTCACAAGCGCGACTGCAGAGCATGAGGTCCTGTGTTTGATTCCCGTGTCGGGCAAAATGTGACTGGGTTTTTGCATCAGGAATTTCTTAGTAGCAGCCACGGAGTTCGAATATGTGTCTGGTTGATGGCAATAGGCTCGCTCCCTATTACAAGGAACTTGTATAACATGGTGAAATGTGGGTGTAATTTTGGACACTTTTGCCCAACCTTTCTGGGATTACAGCATTGATATAATAAAACCCTAGCCTAACCCAAACACTCACCAATACACGCACTACTATATGTAGTTATCGTCACTATAAACATATTTTTTTTGGCAAATTCAACCTTACGCAGATTCCTTTTACAATGCAGTTATAAAAAGCAATATAAAAAGTATTTTGTACGACCGTGCAGAGACGCGAGCGACGCGAGACTATTTGAAATGAGTTCATTGTGAACTCATTTTAAGCGGACGGTTTTGAGACGCGGAGTGTGTATCTTGGGTTTTATTATATCAATGGATTACAGGCGTGATGTTATTTTGCTGTAAGTTGTTAGTACACTTTTAACCATCTAAAGAAGGTAAAGCATTAGTAACAGCATCTTTTTACCCGACTCGAAGCCCAAAAGTAGGGTTCATCGATTACTCCATGATTAGCGGTCCGATTAAATATTTGGTAGAGGAAGCCCAGGCGGTGGTCCCATATAAAGATTCTTTGCATGGGTAGCTTATATGAAACGTAATATTTTCTATTTGTCGTTGTTGATAATCTCCTAATATTTTCTATAGCAACAATGTGAAATTACCACAATTTGGCAAAAGTTTGTGTGGAATGCTACAACTTAAAAGTTGAAAAAAACTTTATCCAAAAATCGATTTCCGAAAGTAGAGTTATTTTCCTATTTTTATGTAAACTGGGAGTACCCTGAAACTTACTTTTCAATTCACGATGTAGGTATCGGTCTACATTTATTTACTTCTGAAGAGACGAAGTAGATAATCTGGAGATTACCTATTGTGTTTGTTTACTAGTCCTATTTCCAAGAATGTTGGCTCTTTAAGTTTCTATAGCAAAAATATTTTGTTACTTTAACTGAATAATAAAATAAAAGAAAACATTTCTTTATATCTTTTTGTTGAAAACATTTACGGTTCGCGAACACCTAATCCGTCACCAGTCGAACAAAGCTTGTACGTTGTCGACCGAATTTGGCCGATTGTACAAAATCATATCGAAGACATTGATTTGGTTTGAAAGCGGCAGGTGACAACTAGAGATATTTATTTTAGACTAGCTGTTGGCAGCGGCTTCGCCCGCTACTACACGAAAATTATCCCATGGGAAGATAAAGTCGGTATAAAAACTATCCTATGTGTTAATCCAGGTTATAAACTATCTATGTACTACATTTTATCCAAATCCGTTCAGTAGTTTTTACGTGAACGATTAATAAACATCCATCCATCCATACTTACAAACTTTCACGTTTATAATATTAGTAGAACTACATTTTGTCCGCAGCATCGATCGCATTAATTTAGAATTTGATTAACAATTCGGGTTGTACGCTGCATGCGTTGTATGTGTACTTAATACATTTTGTGAGTCTAGACTTCTAGTGTCAATAGACTGGTTTTTCATCCTACTTACTATAATACCACTATAGTCTGGACTCACAAAATGTATTAGGTACACTTACAACGCATGTCATATTTTTATAAATATTATTATTTTTCCTTCATTTATATTCTAACATATTAGATCAATAAATTTAAGATATTTTTACAAAAAGGTTTAAATATTTATTATATGATCCAAGTGAATTAGGATAATTAGATATATTTGACGAAATAACAACAAAACAGCTTGCATGTCAAGACTGCCACAATTAGGTTACCACTCAGTATTATGCTATGCTATGGGGGACCCACAGCACGGTGCTTATTTTTAGTGGTCACCCGTGAAAAAACGTATGAAAGTCAAGACAGCATAAATATTGAAATAAACTAAGTACATTAATAAGAAAACAAATATATTCCCCACACGGGGTTGTATAAAATGTCCCACGGAATCATACTACAGAGATAAAAAGTATCATAGGTGTTAATCCAGGTTATAAACTATCTGTGTTCTAAATTTAATCCACATCCGTTCCGTAGTTTTTGCGCGAAAGAGTAATAAACATCCATCCATTTATACATCCTCACCACAGATGACAGAAACAACAGGAGATATGCCCTTTAGCCGAAAATGTATGGGGACCTGTGTCGTCAGTTCACACACGCAGAGCAGTAAAAACAATAGATATACGCATTCGCAAACACATCCGAATTTCTTAAAACATTACGTACTACACAATCAATTATAAACCTTATCCCTTCAGTCACAGCGTGTATTTACCATGCACCGCACAATTTACATAATACATTTTGTTTTACTTCGACGCTAGTGATTGACTAAATCGAAAAGTTATCGATTCTTCTATTTATTATTATATTGTAATAAAGTTATTTTGGGGTCCTGAAAATAATAGATATATTATAAATAAAAAACAATATGTCCAGAAATCATTCAAAAAAAAAAAGTCATTTATTCAAAACAGGTTGATTAAAAAAAAATATATATTGATTTGTGTCTGTAGTAAATCGTAATATTAACTTACACCACAGATGTGTTGCAACAGATTTTGACGTTCGAAAAGTGCTGATTATAAGCAGCACTTTTGTCTGTCTGTTAGTTTAAGTCCCTTAGGGGTTGAATTTCAAAAAATAAATCCTTCTTTATTCCTTGTCTACATTATAAAGGGAACCTCTGTGCAAAATTTCAGCTTTCTAGGTCCAAGGGTTTGGCTGGGCGTTGATGAGTCAGTCAGTCAGTCAGGACAACTCTTTTTATTATACTATATAAAGCTAATTTAAGTATATAGATAGAATAGATAGATAACTCGAGCAACCAATGAATACTATTTATTCAGTCAATATTAAGCAATAAAAAGAACTTTCTATTTTCAGTATTGCTTGCAAAAATAAGAAAGCGTGATAATATAAACGTTGTTATTAGTACCTACCTATATTTATAATTTGTTGTTTAAACTAAAAATAAATTTATATTTTATTAGTAAATACATAGTACAGAATATTGGTATTTCTTATCTCCATTTACGGCAACGCTCAGTAACGCCATAAAATACGCCTTATACTGCAGTAACAATTGTGTAGAGTAATTAATTGTATATATGTATACTCATTCGTAGTATACGTACGCAGAATCATCGTATAAAATATCGACAACTACAAACATCACAATTAGACATCTCTAGCTCACAAAGACTGACAGCAGCAGATTTTCGAAAATATTGTGTGAGTGAGAGCATCAGTAAAACACCTATCCATTGCGCTATTAGATCAGCCGATTCACTGGTCGATTTGTACTAAACAAGCAATGGTTTTTGTTCCTAATGAAAACAATTGATTTGGTTTTTCATCATGTTTCTCGTACCACGAAGTAAAGTTTTAATGAATTTAATATGAAAAACATTATTTTTGTAGTACTTACGTGTGAAATGAGATACCATCTTTCGTGTAATTCACAATACAGCTATTATTTTTACAAACATTCACTGAACAACGCGGCATTTTGTAAAAAATTACGAGCAGTGAAGACGTCGCAAGTTGACATTCGACTTATTATTGAAAGTGGCATAAGGCCCCGTCGTGGCCACATGAGTTCGCATGTACCACGCCTCCTTGCCATATCTCCTGTTGTTTCTGTCATCTGTGATCCTCACAAACTTTCGCATTTATAATATTAGTAGGAAGTAGGATTCTTCTCAATTAACTAACATCCACCTTCCATCCCCAGTGCGTCCAACCTCAGTGATGATCACCAACAAGCCTGGCCAGATGTCTGCTGACGCCGAGATCACCATCATCTGCGTGACCCACGGCAGCAGACCAGCAGCCCAGGTCACCTGGTTCAGAGAGAACAGAAGATATACCAGAGGAAAGGTAAGGGTAAGAGACCATCATGCTTTTATCTACTGTAAAATAACAATACGCAGTACCCAGCACACAATTTTTCTCAAGGTTATTTTTTCCATTTCGTCCAAAATAAAGTTATTAAGTTGTTAGGATATTATCTTAGTTAAAATGGAGAAAAAAGAAGTAGCATAGAATCGTAACCGTTGGAAGGAATAGGGGGATGCCTTTGCCTAAGACTGAGACCATACAGGCAAAATTAACATTGTAGGTATTCAAATTTTTGATTCTTGGATATTTTAATAACATTAATTTCTTCTCTCACAATTTTTTTTTTTTTTTTTTGGTGGGTGTAAAATCATCGAATAACCCCCCCCCGCTCTTGGGCAGAGCGAAGGGGAGTGTCAAACTTCTACTGACTAAAAACCAAACCCATGTTCCTTCTTCGCTCTTGTGTCGGAGCCGTGTTAACCTTTCGATAATCCACAGCCCCGATTGGCCCACAGCCCCGACAGGCTTCTCTCACAATCTGCCAAAATTAAATATTTTTAACCAACTAGGTTTTTTTTTTATTTGGAACAACAAACAATTACATAAAAAGCATAAAGATATAAAACATAGAATTAACAATTATGTAATCTAACAATTATGTCAGCTTTATTCACAGAATACAAGCAAAATATTAATAACACGCATAGATAACAGAATAACACGCTTCAAAGTAAAATTAAAAAAAAAAAAATACAAAAAAAAAAGACAGTGATGTTAAACTTTTGAATACCAAGTATGTGCATATAAACTAATATCAAGTACATGTATCAAGTGCATTGAATACATAACATATTGACATAAATAAAAATATATACATAAAAAGGAAAACTTATCTTTCCACATCTATGTAATTCCTTGATCGCATTGCGAGTCGAATTTCGAAATTTTCCACGTGTTGCACAGAATTTAATCGTTGTCAACAACATGTTTATTATATTAGGTATTCTGGGTTTAGTTTAAAATCAAACTGGGTGCAGTGGAATACCAGATTAATGTTACATGGAGTGACTGCCTATCTGACCTTCAGAACCCAGTTAATACCTACTGGTTAATAAATTACCCATAATAAGACTGATGGTGAAGGAAATGTTGTGAGGAAAATGTTGAGTATGAGTGTAGATGGCTATAAAAGGAGAGGAAGGCCAAAGAAACGATGGATGGACTGTGTGAAGGATGATATGGCTAGAAAGGAGGTGACTGCTGAGATGACGAGAAATAGGGAAGTATGGAAGAAGAAGACATGTTGCGCCGACCACAAATGAATTGGGATTAGGGCTGGAGAATGATGATGAAGACTGATTGTCAGACTTACGGGCCACTGACTACCTGTATCAACTTTCAAGATCTACATGACAGCTGGGACTAACGATTTAGCGCGCTTGCCGAGGCACGGAGGAAACTAGGTACTTAAAATGAATGGCTCAACGTATCGAGCAACGATCAACGGATCGACCCTGGCAAGCGCAACTTAAGAGCGTATGCTACCTCAGATTAGCAACCCTATTTGTGGTGGTTCAAACTTCGCTTGAAATACTGTTAGAATAAAGTTCTAATCAGCTTGCACTACAAAGCGGTTGTTACGTCTTTCGCTGCGGCCGAATAGTGCGAAATTAGTGGTATTTTGCGATTTACAAAAAATCTATTGATTGGACTAAAAAAGTAAAACACTATGACTTTAGTAGGTATGTTGCTTGTAGAATTATTTGGCAAAAAAATCAGAACGATGACATGTATTTTAGTGTGGTTTTTACCCGTTAAAATAAATTTTTAGAGGTATCTTCGCGATTTTTTCTATCGAGCAAAGTTAGTTCTATTATGTTTTCACAACACTATGGCACTAGCATATATCCTGAAGAATATCATATATTTTTTTGATGTTGATTACTGCAGTGAATCATATACTTTTACGCATTATAAAACTCGTGCTTGAGGTACCATAAGCTCTTAACCTTAAAGATCGAACCACGTGCCTCGAGCTCCTCTTCTTAGAATTCTTATTTCGAAGAGATAATGAGATTCAATGTAAACAGAAATATATAATTTTCCTAGAAAATCCTAGTATGATATGATATTTTTAGATGTCAATAATGAGTTTCCGACTCAGTTGTTTTGTTTACTAATCGGCCTACGTAAAAATTGTCAAAGCCTCTTTAGAAAGTTATTTTCTGTTCGCTATATTAGAAGACTAATAAATATTGTTCTTTATGAAGATATTTTATGGCTGGTCTACGTAGGAGTTGAACAGTGTGGAAGGGAGGCCGGTGCTAAAACGGACACCAGATATTCAGTACCTGTACCATTCTGAACTTACATAGATTTACATTTAGTCATGTAACTTTTTGACATTTTACGTTTTGACATTATAAATCTTGACATTTTACATTTTGACATTGACATAACATTATTTTAATTTTTTGACAAAAGTAGTCTATTTTTATTTCAATTGTAGTTTAAAAATTAATTTTGTTTTATGAATTTATGAATAATTTATTTTATGATTATGCATTTTTTGGTAGTATGTGTTGTGTATTGGCCTTCAATTATTATGATTATTTCTTACTAACACTATTCTTTAAGTACCTACTAACAAAAAAATGGATCAGTGTTGTCTATTTTGAATAAATAAATTATATTACACTAGCTTTTGCCCGCGACTTCGTTCGC
This sequence comes from Diarsia mendica, assembly GCA_949316265.1. Taxonomy (NCBI): domain Eukaryota; kingdom Metazoa; phylum Arthropoda; class Insecta; order Lepidoptera; family Noctuidae; genus Diarsia; species Diarsia mendica. The sequence continues at coordinate 18,503,647 of OX438908.1, read as the reverse complement.
GTGGAATAGTGACTTCCGGCAGATTTTTGGTTTAGGTATGTCGCGAAAAAAAAGAAGTATCCTATGTCTTTTCTCAAGTTCCAAACTATGTCTGTACCAAATTTCATCAAAATCCGTTCATCCGTTTAGGCGTGAAAGAGTCACAAACAGACAGACAGACAGAGTTACTTTCGCATTTATAATATTAGTATGGAAGTATGGATGGATTACAGAAATAATTCGAGCCCGCCACACTATTCCCAAACCACTGCAACTCCTGAATACCCAAGCCAGAATCAACAGTTTTTTTTTTAAATTACCGTTAAAAAAAAATTGTGGGGGGCTTAAGAATTTACCACTTCCATCTTTTATATTGAGCGACTCTTTTAGTGACACAGTACAGGCGATTCCGAATCCTGTCTGAAAGAGATACTGTAAAATTTTCCTTATTAACCCTAATTTTTGGGGAGTGGGAAATCATTAAATGACTCTCCCGCTCTGGGCAGAGCGGTAGGGAGTGTCAGACTTCTACTGATTAAATTCACCCATGTTCCTTCTTAGCCCTTGTGCCGAGGCCGCGGTATCTCTTTCGAACAACCCGCAGCCCCGACGGGTTCCTAATCAACCTTGGACCTAATGTGATAAAGTTGAAAATCAATTATAGTTTACATACTGTAGTAGCTTAATGGGCTGCCGTCTGCACCACCAGTTTTGTTGGTAAGACTCAAACCCTGCCAAGGAATAATTTGCCTTATTCCAAAGGAAATAACATTTGTTCTTGCAATTTTCTTTAATTGGGGTAACGGGGCACTACGGCCCAATACTCTGCGAACTATCTTCGAGTAATCCCCACGCAATTAGTACATCGACCCACTTACACCTTCTTCTAAAAAAAAACACAAAAATAACTAGATAAAGTTCTAGCGCAATCTTCGTTAGACTTTAGGACCGACTTGGGACTAGAACTTTCTACAGCTAAGGTCTTGTTCTGATGTGGCGGTTTACGCGCGGTCTTCTTTTTAGCGAGAATTGAGACCAGAACCAAACATTGGCTTAGAGTTGGACATCAGTTCCGTTCAGTATCGTCTTCTGTATCGTGTGGTTAGAGCCTAATATAATATAGTATCAGAGTTCGCCCATGGGCCTATTTTTTTTTTTTTTTTGGTAGTTGCAAATCATCAAATGACTCCTCCCACTCTGGGCAGAGCGGTAGGGAGTGTCAGACTTCTACTGACTGAAAACCACCCATGTTCCTTCTAAGCCCTTTGTGTCGAGGCCGCGGTATCTCTTTCGAACATCCCGACGCCCTGACGGGCGTCGGACCTTGCGGAATATTTTCCTTCACCGAAGCAACTGAATAATTATACATAACAAAAATATTACGTCTTGGGTTCCTGTAATGAACAAGTAACAGGAGACGTGAGACACGATGCTTGATGAAATATGACCCACACAAACGCTTCACCAGAACCAGCCCTTAATTCTAACAAACTCAAGCTCTAAACTAGACTCCTGATAACTCAGCGTCATTAATTTTCGTTGTCCTGTCTCCGTGAGAAACCCAGCTACCCTGCTACCCTGCTAATTCCGTAGGTAAACTTAGGTGTCTGCTTATCTGTTACATAATCTAAAACAGGGTAAACAGGACAAACAGGGCGTTATCATACAAACTTGGGACTGCGTCTTTAGGTATTTTTTTGCTACAGCTTTTTTTTCTTTTCTTGAGATACAAAGTTTGTTGGTTTCCTTTGGGGGTGCTAAAATTATTTTATTGGGAGTATATTCATATGAATCTCGACTGTTACTGGGAGGGTAGTGTTAAGTTAGGTCTAGTAGGTAGTTATATTTTGAGAAACATGGCGCATGTATAAAAAGTGTCTGGTTGTTAATTCAAAATAACAGCTTTTTGTAATTGTCTATCAATAATTATTACATATTATAAAAACAAAGTCCTCCCCCGCGTTTGTAAAACTACAGTGCAGTGGTTCTCGATAAAGGTTTAAGTACGCGCGGGCATTATCTAGTGATTTATTTATTTTATTTTAAAGAAGGCTTACAGACTAACAAACCAATAAAGCAAAGAATATAAAATTAAAAAATTGCTAATAACAAGCCTCCACATATGGATAACAAAAAAGTCGATAAAAAGAAGAAAAAAAAACATACAAGTTAATGAAAAGCTAACCGTCCTTGAAAAACGACTGCGCCAACAGCCGTCTCAAGGTCGCCACACTAGTGCAGAACAAGTCGACATTGAGGTCCCTAGGAAGCCTATTGAAACCGAGTGCACTTCTTATTGAGAATACATTCCGCCTATAATTAGTCATTGCGAAAGGTACATTTAATATTGGCCGTTGACGTAATCCCATCAGATTCGTGCGTAATGACAGATTAGCAACGAGTTCAGGACAGTCGATGTGGCGATTTGCGATACCCAAAAGTAGACTCATGTCCCCAATATAACGTCTCATCTCCAGAGGCAGGAAGTGGTACCATCTGCAGCGGTGCTCGTAGTTATCTGAGTATTGCTGAGCCCTATAATCTAGATAACGTAAAAATTTTCTTTGGACGCCTTCAATACGGGACTTATAAGTCTCATACTGCGGGTTCCAAACCTGAGACGCGTATTCTAAATGGCTGAGCACGAACGAACAATACAAGATCTTAACTGGTTTAAGAGACCGGAAACAAGCCGTGGTGCGTAGTATAAATCCCAGAGCCTTTGATGCCTTTGCAACTATACTATTCACATGTTGATCGAACAGAAGCTTGCTGTCTATGATTACCCCTAAATCTCTTATACCATTTTGCCTGCTAATGAGCTGACCGTTAATGGTGTAAGTAAAATTTATTAAAGAAGTACAACGTGAGAATGTTAGGAGGAAGCATTTAGAGACATTTAATTGGAGTTTATTACGGATGCAATATATTTCAAACCTATGCAGGTCGTCTTGTAACTGATATGCATCAGACATGTCTCGCACAACTTTATGAATCTTCATGTCATCAGCATAAAGTAAAATATACGAATGACGAAAACATTGTTTGATATCAGCAATAAACAATATAAACAACAGAGGACCCAAAATGGAGCCTTGAGGTACACCTGAAGGGACAGAATTCCACCCAGAGGTGTAGATAGTCTAAAGGGTACTCTGTCTGTCTGTTTGTTTCGGCTTATCTCCGAAACAATTGAACCTATTTTGACAGAAGTTTACTGGCAGATAGCTGATGTTATAAGAAGTAACTAAATCATTTTTTTTTTTATAAAGGATTAGGGTTTCGTGCAAAAAATTAAAACCATGACATGACATTGTGAACAAAATCCGATTCAAATTATTTTACGCGGGCGAAGGTCACGCTATAACAACAGTTTAACCTTATCTTAGCTCGGATTTATCAAAATAAATTCCAACAGTGTTCAAAATTCTAAGAAATGTGACATACCTCTAATCCCTCAAAATTAAGAGAAGGCTAGATTAGATAAATAAATAAATAAATTCTCAGAGCATACAACATTGAATACGTAGATCATTTAGCAGATTTCCTCGGCTGTATCCTCCAATTAGGATAAAACCTTGTTACTCTTGCAGTTGTTCAAGTGCACTGTGGTTGCAACTGTATGAGAAATAAACTATGTATTTTGCTGAGCATTATATTCATAAGTTATTTTCCGACTAAAAATGAATGAGATGTACACTCGGTGTGGGTGTTCTTCTTTTGGAATGGCTTTTATTCTTTGATGAGTTATTATTATTCAGCTTTAATATTTATGGATGACTGCCTCGTTTGGTCTAGTGGTCGCAAGCGACTGCTGAACATGAGGCCCTGGGTTCAATTCTCGGGTTAGTTATATATTTTTTTAAACTTTGCCCCACACTAGGAATTTCTCCTGTGTTGTCGGTGCAATTACTAACATTTATACTCACAAACACAGTCTTCGACCTGAAATAACTATCTGTAGGGCATACAAATATTTTGTTCCGTGCGGGGATCGAACCCGCGACACGTAACGCAGCAGTTCAACCACTCAGTCACTGCGCCAACCGTGTCGCCGAAATAAGCGTTACGGGCAACTGGGCGTGGGCCCAGTGCGGGTTGGTAGATGTCACATGTCTTCGAATTTTTTTGGTTCTAAGACATGCCGGTTTCCTCACGTTGTTTCCATTTACCGTTTTGATAGCAGCGGTGATGAAATAAATTACACAAAGTAATACGCCTGTCTGGGTTCGAACCCACGACTTACTGTTCGAAAATCGGGGCCACCACTGGGCCTCCGCTAGTCCCCCAATGTTTATCAATCGGTCAGGTAGAGTTTATTTGCCAATCCTTCGTGGAATTAGTAACATATTTATTTATAATTTTAGGAACATAGTGTGTACCTTCCCATTATTGCCGGAATGAATTTGAAGATCCGAAATAAAACTGCTGTTAGAGGGAGGTATTATTCCGATCTCTGTTCATGACAGATTAAAAATTCAGTCCTACCGGTGTGGACTGATTGCGGTCCAACCGTTGACACCAAACACTGAAAGATACTTTTCTGCATTTATATGTCAGAGTCCGGTGCAATATTTCCGTACTGGTTGACGAAACTAAGATTATAAAGCCAACATTTTTAGAGGCACGGAAATTGTCCCTCTGTGGTGTTATTACATTATTATTAATAGCTCATAGTGTCGCACTGCTGGTAAAAGGCCTCCTTACATTCCTTGCAAATGTCCTTCGGTCCTTGGGACGAACTGGACGTCTTCCTTGAGAATTGTAAAAGAAGACGTCCAGTTCGTCCCGCCATCTCTCTGTTGTGTTGATAGAAATAAAAAAAGAAATTTTTAAAATATCGAAATTGTTGTTGTTTTTTTAATTTCACTTGCTAATGCAAGCACATATCTTTTTGGCACTCGTGGGCAGCAGCTGAAAATCAGCGTCAGGTGGTGCACTTTATGCTGAGCTGAGGCCCTTTTGGTATTATTAGTTTTAATAATTTTGAATTTGTTTTTGTTAACTTTTAAGGTATTTTTGCCAAATAAATACAATTTTCTTTCTTACTTTCGAGACATACACACCTTTTTTTTCGAATTCATGTGCGTATTGCATAATTATTTACTTGCTTCGGAGAAGGAAAACATCGTGAGGAAACCAGCGTGCCTGAGAGATATTTCACGACGGTACTTAAAGACCAATGGTGTGTCAGTGAACCCATGGGTGGCATAATAACACTCTGAGACACCAGGTCCAGGTTACACATTAAACGCACGATAACGAAGAAACACCAATTTTTAAAGGGGTTTCTTCACCGGGAGCATTAGCTTTTAATGTAACGTTTTAGATCCGAGTATTAGAGGCGCGTATCGAGCATAACCTACAATCAAAAAAAAAATCGAAGTTTGGATTATTACATTACTGGCGCATTTTTTGGAAAGGAAAAAGTAGGGTAGGTAGAACTTCCCGTCGGAGAAACCTACTCAAGATTCAACCTTCAATGTCTCAAAATAGACCAATGCAATTCTCAAAACCACACTACCATACCCACATCAAAATCAACCATAACATTTAAAAATCAACCATAACTTTGTTATAACAAAGTTTATTTTCCCAACAGCACAGTGAGTTCACGAACGAGACGACGACAGTCAGCAAGCTGACCATGCTGCCCCAACCAGAAGACGATGGCGCGATGATCAGGTGCAGAGCTGACAACCCAGTGCTCAGAGTCGCTTTGGAAGACGCCTTCAGGATGAGTGTTGTTTGTAAGTAGCTTTTGATTACTCGCTTTTTTATGAAAGGTAGGATAAGTAATTTATTTATGTGTCACCATTTATAGCAACATTACGTAATCATCCAATACGATGCTATAAAACACAAAAAAAGAACAATTAAATTAAATAATAGCTATATCCATACAGATATTGTATACAGAAACAAAAAATGAATAAATAACTTTCGTGCATCGTCACTCAAATCTAGCTCAAGAAAAATCTTCTTTAGTAATGAATTATCTCCATTATTGCGGGGTACCCCGTCAGATCGTATAAGCTCAGCTACTATTGACTGCTGGGTAGTCACTCAGTAAGTGTGGTGTTTGAGAAGATTACTCAGAAAATTGTAAGAACATCGTCATCATCTTAATTCCATTCAATTTGGGGTCGGCGCAACACGTTTTGTTCTTCCATTCTTCCCTGTTAGACATCACGCTGGCATTTATTCCTTTCTCTGTCATATCATTCTTCACACACTCCATCTATCTTTTCTTTGGCCTCCCTCTCCCTCTCCATCCATATTTTTTTTTCTTTTCACATCCATTACATTGTTAGTTTTTGAAAATTGTAAGAACATAAATGAGTTAGACAGTTTGCTATTTTCTTCAAATAGGCACTCATAGAGATTACATTGGAGGACTTAGGTAATAACTGCTGAGATGGCGAGTAATAGAGAAGTAAGTAGAAGACATGTTGTGCCGACCCCAAATAAATTGGGATAAGGGCAGGAGAATGATGATGACAGAAAAGAAAGAAAGAAAGAAAACATATTTATTTAGCACATTATGCCACAACTTCACAAGTGCACACAACAAACAATAAAAAATAAATGAACAAAAAAAAAAGAGTGTGTGCATCTCACGGCTGCGCCAAATAGGACCAGTTCAGCAAACTGCCGAGCAGCTAGTGCCCGACGCTGGTTTTCAGGCCGATTGATGACGATTAGAGGACTTACAATAATAAATAATGACGAAGACGCTGCTATTAAAGTGGCCACCAACTGGGCACAAAAAAGTACAGTTGAAACGAAAGAAGATAAAGATGGACAGACCTTATTTTTGGGGGGTGGGAAATCATTAAATGACTCCTCCCGCTCTGGGCAGAGCGGTAGTGTCAGACTTCTACTGACTAAAAACCACCCATGTCCCTTCCTAGCCCTTGTGCAGAGGCCACGGGATCCCTTTCAAACAAGCCGCAGCCCAAGATGAAGTGCCCTAAAATTTAAAACAGGTGGATGGCGCAGCATTTGCAACAATGTAATAAGAGCTATAATACTAAAGGATATTGAAAAAAATCAGTTCCATTTTGTCAAAACTAAAAAAGCTCCCAAAAACGGCCATCCAAAATAATAATTCATCTCTGAACACGGAGGACGTGTTTAAATTTTAACAAAGCATTTTGGACCATCTGTCCGGGAGTCCGGGTGTCCAGCATGACGCGGACAATCCGATCAGATGACAGCGACATAGCCGCTGGTGTGTACTGCACTTGCTCGCTGTTGTTCATTTAATTATGTTAAGGACTACATCAGTTTAATAGGGGCAGGCTTTGTGTTTGTATTTTTGAAGCTTTTAGATTCAAAGGAAACACTAGCAACACACCCCTGTTTTTCGGGTCCAAAACTATACTAAATTCAAAGCTGGAACCGATCTTACCCATACACAATCAATCAATTAAATGGTTACAAAAATTAATCTGTTGGTTTATTTTGAAAATGAAAGTGTCCGGACACGTGTTAAATGATTTTTTACCCTTTTACAAAGGCCGGAAAATAATCCTGGTTTATACTAGATTTATTTGGATTTTAGTATGAGGACCATGCCAATTAGTGTCGTATATGGTCTTTCAAAGAAAGACTCACATTTGAGTGACCCTATCCAGTCAATACAGGCATTTGTCAGTAATCGTATAGTTAAAAAAAATATGGAGCCCAAACGACTCGATGAACAATACCAAAAAAATTACATCTGAGTAGGCCGCTTAAAGTCCCCAAATTATCAGACAATCATTTAACACTTAATGAAAAAGAGAAAAAGAACAAGTAGACTTTCACGAAAATTCCAAAAATATTACATAATGCTTACATAGCAAATATTCCTGTCGTTGTGTATACAAAATAATATTTATGGAAAAAAATGTATGAATAGCTGATATTAACGAAAAACAAACAATGTTTTCACATTATACATAATATTTGTACTCGTATTTATTTTATTCACTACATATACATACTCAAAATAAATTGGCTCAGTTCAATTCCAATCCCGTTTAGTAATTACTTAAAGTAATAGTTACTTAAATGAGTTTTGTTTTATCTTGTCTAGATATTTGTTTAATATAATTTTGTTTAGTTAACAGTATAAAAATGTATGTGAGCAATCAACGACAAGTCATTTACAAGCCACGCTATTGTTTTAGTAAACTATTAACGAAGCAAATATAATAAAGAATAGAGCTAATTTTAATTAACGACGACGACGGGGTGTTCTGTGTGTGTCTGTCTGCGGCATCGTAGCTCCCAAACGGATGAGTAGTTTTTGAGTTAAATCATAACCTACTTACATTTAGACTTATAAGTAAGATTACAATATAAAGAAGAAGAAAGAATAATAAGAATACAATCTTAAGTAAGACATTTAATTTACTGTCCATTCTATTTTGTGTTAAGGACACATACGCCTTCAAGTTTCTCAACCACATCAAAAAATCCTCTCAAACCCAACAAAAATAAGTCATCCATATAAAAATGTCTACATCAAATAACCAAACGTACGCTTGCGGTCACTAACCACGTACCTAGGTACTCGTATACTAAGTCCACCGTATTGACAGACCACATGCAGGTAATTAGGCCACGGGCACCGCTTCCTATCTGCGAATGAGCACTGAAATGAAGGCTGTGGACAGTGGGGAGGGTACACAGATATAGATAGACCTGAATAACGCAAGTATCACGATCTGTATAAAAAGAAAGCGTGCCATTTTTGACTACCTATTATGACGACACCAGCACTATAAATCGGAAATAAAAATCGATTCAAAGACGCGTGCGGCGCCTCCTTCACCCCAACCCCTGCCTTTTGCACCAGCGCCAAACATTGTCTTGTGTTCAACTCAGCGACCAACTATTCTTATCATCTAAGTAGTCGTTAATAGAATAGTACCTACGCTTTTAAACGAAGATTAGATTTAACTTTGGCTTTAAACGCATTAAATGGCAAGTCTAGAAAAGAAGTAGGCATGCAGTTTATTATAAAACTAGCTTTTGCCAGCGGCTTCGCCCGCGTGAAAATGACGATTTTCCATACAAACTTTCATCTCCTATTTAAATCCCTTAGGGGTTGAATTTCGAAAAATCCTTCCGTATTCCTTGTCTACGTTATAAAGGGAACCTCTGTGCAAAATTTCAGCATTCTAGGTCCAAGGGTTTGGGCTGGGCGTTGATGAGTCAGTCAGTGAATCAGTCAGTCAGTCAGTCAGGACTTCTCTTTTTATTTATATAGATAGAAGATAGATGTAATTCCTAGTCAAGTCATAGGCCCATGAGTGACATAAGAACAAAACTTTGAAACCCTAACCACACGACAACAAGAAGAAGTAAAAGTCTTTGTCCTGGAGTGGGAAACAAATGGCTGATAATAATAGTAACTGTCCAAAAGCTGCTAGCAAATCACAATAGACTCATGCGAGCGGAGGAATCGGAGCGAAATTCCCTGCTCTAACGTACAAAACTGACTATGATGGTTGTCTCTTTCTAACACGATTTCGCTCATTTGCTCAGGAGCCGTCTACATCTCCGCCCGTTGACCGTACTACTGTTGTACAGCGAAACTCGCGCAGCGGTTTCGCAATTGTTGTTTCGCAGCGGGAGTGTGCTACAGGCATAAGTATTTGGTTTCACTAAAAGTTAGTAGACTGGAATAAAATGCCCAAGGCATTAAGTCCGCCTTTTCACGGTTCATTACTTGTGCATAAGTAGGTATTAATAAATAAAAGAAGGTTGATTACAGATTGTAAAATTCAGGTTAAAGTCCTCTTATGCAAGTCCTTGTTCAATAGGACTGAAATAAACATATTGAACCTTACCAAGAAAACACAAACCGTTAACTTCAATGACGCACAAGAAACCTAACAAAATGCGACATTTTAATTCCAGCTAACTAGAACTTAAAGCCAATGAAGTGACCTGATGAATCTATTTCCGAACTTGGTTACAAACTTGCGTAACTTTGTCGTAGCATAGCGATTGCAAAGAAACTTAGCCGGCTTTAAGTACTCAACATGTTTGTTTTTCTGTAACAAACTAATCTTGAGAGGTTTCCTTTTGAGAAAAAATGAGTATACAAACTTTCATCTCCTATTTGACCTCAATAGGTGTTTTTATTTAGTCATTGGGCATGAACCTCTTGACATGAATATTCATGTAATCATTATAGACTCACGCCCTTTTTCCCATGGGGAATGCAGAAACCACGGGACGCAACCTACTACGATCCTTACATACTTCTTTTGCTTTGTCCAGATTCATAAATCTGGTCATACGCAAACCGGCGGCGAGTTCTACAGGTCAGTGAATGCCTTTCTAGAGCATCCTCTCCCGGCGTTGTCACTCTCACTCACATCTGCCTTGTAAATACCATTTGTTAGTTGCCTTTCACTCATCCCGTCCACATGACCAAACCATCTAAGCATACTCTTTTTTTTTTTTTAAATGAACGTGGAGTTTGAATGCGTTATCACTACTAAAACAAAGTCGCTTTCTCTGTCCCTATGTCCCTTTGTATGGTTAAATCTTTAAAACTACGCAACGGATTTTGATGCGGTTTTTTTTAAAAGAGTGATTCAAGAGGAAGGTTTTAATATCTTTTTTCCACCCGTGCGAAGCCGGGGCGGGTCACTAGTATTATTATAAATGATTGATTTATTTATTTTTGGAAGGTGAGAAATCATCAAATGACTCCTCCCACTCTGGGCAGAGCGGTAGGAAGTGTCAGACTTCTCCTGACTAAAAAACACCCACGTTCCTTCTTAGCCCTTTGTGCCGAGGCCGCGGTATCTCTTTCGAACAACCCGCAGCCCCGATGGGAAGCCTCTGCTCCAGGTGCTATTTTGTTTCTTTGATCATACCAACTCACCAATAATTTTCTCCCACAGATAGACCGGTCCTGACGATGTCTTTAGGCAGTACCCTGAACCCCAATGACATCAAGGAGGGCGACGACGTGTACTTCGAGTGCAACATTAAGGCGAACCCTAAGGAACATCGCATATCCTGGTATCATAACGTGAGTGAGTCGTGGCCTTACAGTAATGTATTTTTATTATTTTAGGCCTTTTTTTTAGGTGGGTGTGAAATCATCAAATGACTGCTACCGCTCTAGGCAGAGCGATAGGAAGTGTCAGACTTCTACTGACAAAAAACCACCCATGTTCCTTCATAGCCCTTGTGCCGAGGCCGCGGTATCTCTTTCGAACAACCCGCAGCCCCGACGGGGATTTTTTGAGGTCCTTGCCCTTCTGTAGGATGACGCAGGCGTCAATAATTTATGTTTTTTTTTTATTTTATGTTAGAGAACCTGTAATATAGTAGCTAAATAAAAAATAACCGCACGGTCGACCTTATAGGTTAAGCAGCGATTGCCAAGGTCGGTCTGTGGATGGTTGACCACCGAGTTACGTCCGTGCCTCGGATAGCACATCAAGCTGTTAGCTCCGCCTGTCAGATAGATTTGGACAGTCGTTATACGAGTAGGTAGTCAGTGACTGTGGTCCAAAAGTCTGATATCCAGTCTCGCCATGGGTGATACATATTACCCGGTACTAACTAGGTAATTGAGGACAGATAGGCAGTCGCTCCATTTAAAGTACTGGTATTTAGTTGCATCAGAAAGCTCAAAGTCACCCAAAGGGCAATGGAGAGGGCTATGCTCGGAGTTTCCTTGCGTGATCGAATCAGAAATGAGGACATCCGCATGAGAACCAAGGTTACCGACGTAGCCCGAAGAATCGCCAGACTTAAGTGGCAATGGGCAGGGCTCATTGCTCGCAGAACGGATGCCGATGGGGCCGAAAAGTTCTGGAGTGGCGACCACGAACCGGAAGAACGTTGCGTTGGAAGGCCTCCCACTAGGTGGACCGACGACCTGTTCAAGGTTGCGGGGACCCGCTGGATGAGAGACGCACGGGACCGGTCAATGTGGCGACACCTGGGGGAGGCCTATGTCCAGCAGTGGACGTCTTTTGGCTGAAATGATGATTTAGTTGCACCCGGTAAGACTGACAGTCGAGCCCAACATAGGAATAGGCTAGGCTACGTCCTTTAAATAATATGAAGGTATAATAGCTATATAATAATTTCACTAAATTGTATATCAAATTCAAAACCCCAAAAGAAAAAAGTAAAGGCTCTCAAAACAGTCAACGAGCTCGATTAAGGTAATTTAGGAGCTCAGTTCTTTTCAACGAGGTCTTTCGAGTGTGTGGGTCAAAGTGGAGAGGTTCGGAGTCGACCTCAAGTATTTACGTTACGGCTCATTCAACCGTTACTTACTTCTTCAAAGTTTTTTACTTGAGCCGCCATGTTGGATGAAACGATCATAATGGTTGAGTTGATTTCTTTTTGTTGAGTTTAGGAAGGTTAATTTTTTTTGTATGACTTGTTAAGTATCGTTTTACCCAGTATTAACTGGGTTGTGGAGGTCAGATAAAAGAGTCGCTCTATGTAAAATACTGATGCATCTGGTTAGACCGGAAGCCGACCCCAACATATTAGGGAAAATGCTAGGCTGATGTTGTAGTAAATACTACCTAGCAGATTTCACGCGGTTTCACCCGCGTAATACCCGTTCCCGTGGTGTTAGGGATAAAAAGAAGCCTATGTCACCCGGGGATAGTGTAGTTTCCTAACAGTGTAAGATTTTTTCAAATCGGTCTAGTACTTTCGGTACATACAATTTAACAAATCTTTCCTCTTTATAATCTTTATACAGGGCGTCCCACGGCTATGCCACATAGAGGGAAAGTACCTTGAATGTTGTAGATGAAACATTTTATTTTATTTATTTATTTACTGAAAGAAGACATTATTTTATTTTAAAACGCAATTTGAACTGCATTCATAGATTTTAAAATAATTACGTGGTTGAACCCCGAGCCGAACCCGATACACGAGAAAAAAAAATACCCAGTAGCCAGTTATGATCCCGATCGAAAGGCGTTATTAAAAGGATATTTTTTTGCTAAAAAACATAGTGTCAGAAATAAAAGGAAGACCATGAATTTTAACATTGAATGTGAAATTTTGTTCAGAAAAATGAAAAGCTGACATTGCCATGTCTACTAACACTATGTTTTAAGATCATTGTTACTAACACTATGGGCGCCGCCCGAAATAAATGCAATTATTATTATACTAGCTGACCCACGCAACTTCGTCTGCGTCACATAAATATAGCTTAACACGTTTCTCGATAAATCGACTATCCAACATAACTTAAGCTAAATCGTAACAAACAAAAAATCATATCTTTCCTCTTTATAATATTAGTTTAGATGGTTTAGATTAGCTTAGATTATATTAAAGTGAGAATTACTATAGGTATCTCTTACTGTTAAATATACGATAACACCCTGTACTTGTAAACATTATGATGCAGTAAAGATTTTGAATTTGAATTTCCTGTAGGCCAGCCAGATCCCCCGTACCTACATTGCGACGCGCGAATTATTGTGCCGCGCGGATATTTTTACATTGCGATATCTTCTAAGATATTTATTTAAACTGTATAGAGTAAAGGGCACAAATATTCTATATTAAATTTCCATTCTAACAAACACATTTATTTAGATATAGATTAATACCATATGGGTTAAATAAGCTTCGCAAAAAATTCATTTTAACCTAATATTTTTAAAGTAAAAAAGGGTTACAGTGAGACAATCAATTCAAATCAAACACAATTTTTTTAGAACTTTTAAGGCGAAACAATTCCTTCTTAGATGATATTTGCGTAACTTTAACCGTTTTCGCAGCGCACGCAGCGGAAGCTCTCAAAAAGGAAATACCTTTTCCCGTTCTTGTAACATTTTCCATTTATGCTCCGCTCCTATTAGCCATAGCGTGATGTTATATAGCCTAAAGCCTTCCTCGATAAATGAACTATCTAACACAAAAATAATTTTTCAATTCCAACCAGTAGTTCCTGAGTTTACCGCGTTCAAACAAACAAACAAACTCTTCAGCTTTATAATATGAGCATAGATATTGCCGTAAGGACATACAACCCTGTTTGATTTTTTTATGGGGTTATGTAAAAATATTATATACAAGAACGGCTGTTTATCTGACCTCTAAAACTCAGTTTGTAACTGGCTAAAGGTCAGACTGACTAAAATTAAAAATACCTATTTAACCTTAGTTTTTCCCCTAGGACCTACAAGTAAGCCAGAACATGTCTTCGGGAGTGTTCATTAGCACCAAGTCTCTGGTTCTTCAGAAGGTGACAAAAAGAGACGGCGGGCTTTACACCTGTAGGGCAGCCAATCAGATGGGAGAGTCTAGCAGTCAGGCGGTGTATCTTAGAGTACAGTGTAAGTACTTAACCGGGATATCTGTATTTCTTATCATGACCAGGCAAGTCGTTGTTCTAGTGGTTGCAAACGCGACGACTTTGGATGAGGTCCTGGGTTCGATTCCCGGGTCGGGCACCTGGATTTTTCCCACAGGAATTTCTCAGTAGCAGCCACGGAGTCTGTATTTGTGACCGGTTGATGGCAATTGGCTTGCGGGCTATAATATGGGATTTAAACAAAACTGGCCAAATGTGGGTTTGCTATTAGGTACACCTCTACGGGTATAGCAGGCGTAATGCTATGTCAACAGTTCCGATTCTGTTTTAAGAACTGTTGTGTTCGACCAGTCATGCCATCGCAAAACTCTAACATTTAAGTTTGCTTCGATTAAATTTCCAGGATGAGCAGGATAGGAGGTGACATTATATCCTGCAAAGGGGCATTGGAAATTTGTTTGGGATGGATCGAGGATACATTTCAGAATAAATTTACAGTGGCAAATCTGGTCTCGCAATCGGTTAAGAGATTCCATACTCCACTGTATTTCTTATACGGCATATAATTTTTCATTTATTATCTGTTCCCACCACACAGACGCCCCAGTCTGCGCTCAACCATCTCCCCTACTAATCGGCGCACGACTGGACGAGCCACTGCGCGTACGCTGCACGGTCAACGCGGACCCCGCTGACGTCACGTTCTACTGGCAGTTCAACAACAGCGGCGAGAGCTTCCAGGTCTCACCTGCTAGATATGGTCAGTGGAATACTTGAAGAACTGTGAGATTCTTGGCTGAACTGTTTATTTATTTTCCTATATCTGATTTTGAGTGCTTCGACTTCGAATTAAAATGGAATCATCTAGCGACACATTAACTCCGGAAAACATTCTAAATGAAGCCGACAGTGTTATAGAAAATCTTTTTTAACTGTTTGATATGAGTTTCTTTTATCTATTATTCCTATAGGTAATAGTTGAAAGAAAAGCAGATTATGCACCTCGCCCTCGCTAATTACTTTGTGCTCGATGCAATAATCTACTATTAAGTGGTACTGTTTAAATGACTATAAATACAGTTCTTCTTATTATGTTGTGTAGTATCAACGGGCGGTACATCTAGTGAGCTACGTTACCGAGCGGCGAGTGAACGAGACTACGGCGCTCTGCTGTGCCGCGCCACCAACGCGGTGGGCAGGCAGAAGAGACCGTGTGTGTTCCAGATTGTTCCAGCGGGTAAGTTACACACACCTCCGTTACCGAGCAGCGAGTGAACGAGACTACGGCGCTCTGCTGTGCCGCGCCACCAACGCGGTGGGCAGGCAGAAGAGACCGTGTGTGTTCCAGATTGTTCCAGCGGGTAAGTTACATATAGCTCCGTTACCGAGTGGCGAGTGAGCGTGACTAAGGCGCGCTGCTGTGCCGCGCCACCAACGCGGTGGGCAGGCAGAAGAGACCGTGTGTGTTCCAGATTGTTCCAGCGGGTAAGTTACATATAGCTCCGTTACCGAGCGGCGAGTGAGCGTGACTACGGCGCGCTACTGTGCCGCGCCACAAACGCGGTGGGCAGGCAGAAGAGACCGTGTGTGTTCCAGATTGTTCCAGCGGGTAAGTTACTTATAGCATTTGCACATAAGATGAGCGAGCTTGCCATTGGTAAGTACTATGCACATCTCCCGCATATCTCTGATGCAACTTTACCGAGCGACAAGTCTTTAAAATAATACCCTTTCAAAACAAATCGAAATAATTTAAACCGGCTTCAAAAACACTTTTACGCAAAATACAAGTCAACATGTTATCATTTCATTTATTTCATCTCATTTATTTATTCATCTAACAATTTACATTGTTTGCCGAAACCAAAATACGGACCACAGGATTGTTCAACTCTATCAATTATATGTAATAAGATACCTCAATCACAATTAAGAACTAGAAGCATCTACTTTAAAACAAATTATTCCTAAAGATTTACTACCTTTCTCCATTTGACAGACTAATTAACTTAACTACATTAGAACACCTTGCCCTCCCATCTTTCAAGAGAAAGCTTCATAAAACTCATGGTCAGGATACCATCAAGTCAGCACCGACCCGGAACAGTTACCTTCGAGTGTGGAAATGAAATGGATGTGGCATGAGAAGGAAGGTTTTATTGGATAATTGTCACACGATAGTAATTTATAATATAATTAAAGAATCAGCTTTATGATTCTACGTATAAAAAACTTAATGCAAAAAACCTACTTGCAAAAAAACACTACTAAGTCTAAAATAACTTTAAGTGGTGACGGCCCCGACTTACAAACAGTAAGACGTGGGATCGTATCCAGGCAGGCGCAAATTGGGACATCTACCGTACCAACCCGCACTGGTTTCGCGTGGACTATTATAGCTTACACCCTCTCGATAGAGACTAGACCTTTAACCCAGCAGTACGAATAATATAGGCTGATTATTGAACGCTTATATTTTATCCTTTCTACTACAACACATTTTCTTGACATTAAACAATTTTATATAACTTCAAGGATCTCTTTGATTTTGATTTTTCTCTTGTTTTGAATAAATTATTGTCCATGAATAGACCCAATATTTACAATACAACCAAAAATACAATGCACCAAACAATGTTTTTTAAATCAACAAAAATAACCTTTTTCTACGATCCACGGTCCTTCGTCCCTTTTAATTTTTTTCGCCCATTACGAAGAGGGATGCTAATAGAGCCTTGTTTTTCTGAGGAAAAGAATTATCCTAAAATAATATATTGAACTCCGGCCGTTTCGTGCCCGTTGCCTGAGTTAATTAAAAAATAACCCAGACATTTTGTATGAAAACAGCATTGTAATTGGCTGTAAAAAGGAAGGATTTATTTCGATCATAGAAATTGAATATTTCTTACCCTATCTTGCAAAATATTAAAACATTTGGAATATAAATTTATCAAACTCTTGATTTCTGACGGGTTGTTTACATGCCTCCAGCGTTTATGCTATAGCCTATTGCTCATTGGTTGAGTGGTTGTAGGCATAAATGCCGAACTTGAGGTCCTAGGTCCGGTTCCCGGGTCGGGCAAAGTGCTATTGGACTGTTTCAGTCGCAGCCACAGAGTTTGGTTGATAGCAATCGACTCTATTACATGGGGTAACATAACTTGGGAAATTCGGGTGAAGTATTTGATACACCTCTGTTATATTCTTCGCAGATTACTGGACTGATGTTATAATGTTATGTTATGATCATAGCTCAAATTTTACTACATACTCACTTGTATCGTGTACGGAATTCTATCGACTCGAAAAAGATTCGGCGTAGGTAGATACCAAACAAAGTTTGTTGATCGACAAGATGTGTTTGTCTTCGACTTGGTTTAATTATTTAACAAATATCGAAGTAGAAGCAACAGACTTGAAAGTTTCCTTATAGCACCTTTTCATAGACATCACACAAAAAAAAAACAAAAATTAAAACAGCAAAAAAGACAGTAGTGCACCTTTCACGAAAAAAGCAGCTAAGTTTCAAGTTTACAAATAGGTACTACCGTGTAGAATTTACCTGCTGGAACTTATACAGTGAAACCTGGTTAAGTGAGACCTCAAGGGACCTGAAAATTATCTCACATATAGAGGTATTCCACTTACCCAGTGTCTCAGTTATAAATATCTGTCTCATAGGACCTCAGCATGAGTTTCAGTTATGGAGGTTTCTCACTTATCCAGGTCCCACTTAACCAAGTTTCACTGTATATAAGACGCCAATATAAAGATTAATACTAACAATTTAATATCTGCCTAGCCTTTTACTAACTATGATCAGTTCGGCTTTCAGTCTCATCGGATCCAACTGAATACCAGTATTTTACACTAGCTTTTGCCAGCGGCTTCGCCCGCGTGAAAATGTCGATTTTCCATACAAACTTTCATCCCCTATTTAACTCCCTCCCTTAAGGGTTAAATTTTGAAAAATCCTTCCTTATTCCTTGTCTACATTATAAAGGGAAACTCTGTGCAAAATTTCAGCTTTTTAGATCCAAGGGTTTGGGCTGGACGTTGATGAGTCAGTCAGTCAGTCAGTCAGGACTTCTCTTTTTATTTATATATAGAAGATAGATAGATATAGATAGATGGATCGAGAACGACTGCTTCTCTGACCAGCACAACCCAGTTAGTAATACGATACCCCTTGGTAACTGGGTGAAACAATACCCCTTGGTACCGTAACCAAATGGCCTAACGTGCTTTCTGAAGCACGGAGGAAACTTGGTATGTTATAGTTGGTCACCTATCCATTGAGCAAACTGGGCAAGCACGGCTTTACATAAAGATTAATACCAAAAGATTAAGAAAAATAGAAAACGAGTAAAATAAACTACAAACACCCACACACACAATGCAGCCTTCTGCAATTTAAGTATACCTCCCTACCGTCGACAAAAATGCAGTAATTTTCATCAAGAATCTGCCATAAAGGAATGCCAGATACGGTCCCGCGGCACTAGTGGAGTCGCACGTACTTGCTCGTAAAGTAGAGAATTTAATCGACTTTATAGCGGGGCAAATAACTGAGGAAATTACTAATTTTATAGCCTATCGAATGTTCGCACCGTGTTCAGAACAAGAGGGTATTGGGTGTTTAAATCTTGTAGTTTATTGAGCTCGGTGTTGTATTTTTGGCTAATTAAGGCTAAGTAAATTAAGTTCCTAATAAAGTAGTGAAACTTCAAGTACACTTCCAGGGTACTAAATATTTGTTACGCCTTGTATGTTTAGTATTTCTTTTGTCATTTTGTATGCACGGCATGGCCCTGCGACAAATGTTTTTTGCTTCCCGTTTTCTGCATCTATGAATAAGAATCACGTTGCGTTCACTCGTCTAAACTATTTCTAAAGTTAAACAACTTTTGACCAGAAAAAAAAACATAAATTAACTATTTAAAAGAAGAGAGGAACTGCTGACTTGTAAGTACCGATTTTCTTCCCTGCCTCAGAAAGCACGTTAAGCCCTTAGTCTCGGCTGTCGATTGTAGATGTTTGACAGTCGTTACAGGTAGTCAGTGGCTCGAAAGACTGACAACCAGTCTTACGAAGGGGGTATCGTATTACTCAGTAAAGTCCATTTCACGAAAGAAGTCCCGCAGACGCAGCGCTGTATTCGCGCGACATAATGTTGCTATCTCTCTCTCTCTCTCTCCATATCTCCCCATCTGTCAAATTTAGTTCCACAATTGTCCGCGGGACTTCTTTCGTGAAATGGACTTTTCACTGGGTTGTGTCCAGTTTCTACTAAGTAATACGATACCGATTCCCCTCGGAGGACAGATAAGCAATAGCTTCATATTAAAGTCAGCTACATCTGGTTAGACTGGAAGTCAATTCTTTTAATTAAAATATGATTTGCGACCATAACTTGTATAAATTTTGCAGGATTACAATCATTGAAACAACCCTAAAAAATCATAAAATATAATCCCATTCAATGATCATTTCATTAGTTTATTCGCTTATCACGTAGAAAATATTACCCGCACAAAGGAAAAACTAAATTATTAATAAAAAATAAAAACTAACTATCACAAAAGTGTCCTGTCGAAAATTGGCAATCCAACACAAAGTGAATTGAATAAACACGCCATCGTTTGATTAGTTTCGTTGCAAATAAATGGTGCATAGCGGCCGCCATTTTGTTTTTGTTCGGTTTACTAATTACATTCGAATTTGATGGTTAAGTTGAAATTATAATATTATTAGGTATGTTGTAAATGACAGGTAGACATTTTAGCATTTGCTAAATCTGAATAACTAATTGATTTCGCGCATTATAATTCGTAATTGCCATTTCAAAAAAGTATCAATGAGTGTTATACTGGACTGGTCAATGTGGCGACACTTGGGGTAGGTCTATGTGCAGCAGTGGAAGTCTTTCTGCTGAAATTATATGGATGAACTTACTATGAATGCTAAAAAGTTGAGCAGACTAATTAATTACACAATATTCCTGTTTAAACCTTTACTCACGTTATAAACATACCTACTATAATAGCTGAGCTCCGCTACCTCAGACCGTGTGAAATTATTAAAAAAAAAATATGTAACAATAAATATTTAAACATGATTTGTACAAAACGTTGTTATAGTTTGCCTAACGCCTTGCGAGTAGTACTTTTTTTCGAGATAAAAGGTACTTTATGTCCATACGTATAGTATACTCGTACAAAATGCCAGGATGATGGATTCAGTGGTTTATGCGTGGAAATATAACAAAAACAAACAATTTAACATAACAATGATTTTTGGCCGGTAAAAACAGACTTCTTCAAACTAACGGTACTACCCTCCAGTTATTAGGAAACTGCGGTTAGTCGCAAATTCACAAACACAAATTCTAGGAACGTGCGAATGAAATTAGCCACGTAGCTATAATGTATGTAGGTGTATGTTCACTAGGAATCAAACAGGCCTTACATAACGCAGGCAGTTTGAAAATACACAGTCCTACTATCGAATGTGTATTTTCAAACTGCCGGCGTAATGTAAGGAAAACAAGAGGGTCTGTTTTCGTCTCAAAAAGGGTACGTCAACATGGAGAGAAGTGAGTTTGTTGAGGCATTACTTAGCTTTGTTGGCTGTTGTCAATCTTAGTGAAGAAACATTTTTGCAAGAAAAATAACCGTTTCATTGACTCTATAGCCACTAAATCCAAAAGTTAAGTTGTTTTATTTTTGAATTTTACCCTTTCAAGTCGTTATACGTAGTCAGTGGCCAGGACGTCTAACGACCAGTCTTACAAAGAAGTATCGTATTATGCAGTACTAACTTGGTCCTCAAGTTGGTCCGAAGGAGGTTAGTTATGCAGTCGCTCCATGTAAAGTACTGGTATTCAGCTGCATCCGGTTAGACTGGAAGCCGACCCCAACATAGGTATAAAAAGCTAAGCAGATCATGATGACATGAAGTAGAAAAATTACGCACTACGAGTATAGAAGATAACTCGTCAACTACCGCGCGAGCTGCCTCATCAGCCTATAATGTTACCACTGCAAGGACTTAAGCCTCCTCTCTGGGAGAGGGATGGGCTATAATCCACCTCGCGGCCCCAGTCCGGATTGCAGATGTCACGCGAGCTGCCAAATGAAAAATCACGAAAATTGGACAACCAGTAATTACAAAGAAATCGGTGTACATACTTGTGAAAAAGTTGGAATGTCATACGTTCCAACTTTTCCCAATATTTCTGGGGTACAAGGAATGGTCCAGAATAAAAGAAGATATCGCAATGACGAGGAGAACAATTTCCTTTCAACATTACACACATTACAGTTACCTTCTGTCCTCCTATCTCTAACTAGTAATAAATACTTTACCAAACTCAAAAAACTTTTCTATCTTTTATTTTTCTAACTACCTTTGCACATACACTGCAAAAACTAAGACTATCAATGCCTCGTAACTAAAACCGAACAGAAAAACGGATTGCATTCAAAACAGTCGAAATGAGAACTTACTTCTAGTGCAAGTTTTGCCGTAAAACCCGTATACGATCCGAAGTCGCGATTACTAAACTTCGACCGTATTTTAAAACGGAGCCTTCGAACTCGGGTCACCGATCAATTTAGGAAAACTGGAATGTTTTAATTAACTTGGTGAAATTATTAATTTACACTACGTTGGTACAGTCGCGGGCACAGGTTTTTATTTGTTCTAGTTAAAACTGTTAAAGAACTGGACGCTACTGAAAGCGTCAAACTAGTAGGTCAGTCCTGGGTCACTCTAAGAAGAAAATCAAAACTGATTTTGACCTTAAAACAGTTTTTTCCTAAAGCAAATGTTACTTTACTAAAATTGTGTTGGTGTTCTTGGAAAAGTATAAAAAACTGGCAGGGGTTACTGGGGTACACGGGGGGGGGGGGGGGGCATGGGTACTGTAAGGCGTTTTTTTCGGGAAGGGTTCTCTAAAATGATGTAACCACCTTATTGTAAATACCTACATTATAAGCAAATAAACGAATATTCCGAAAAAGTGGGTTTTAAAATGAACATGGACCAAACCAAGGTTATGTTGAATGTTCATGTAACACCCATTCCTATCAAGATCGGAGACTCTACGCTCGAAGTTGTGGACGATTATGTCTACCTGGGACAAACGGTCCAGTTGGGTAGATCTAACTTCGAGAAAGAGGTCAATCGTCGAATCCGACTCGGCTGGGCAGCGTTCGGGAAGTTACGCGGTATCTTCTCGTCCAACTTACCCAAGTGTCTCAAGACGAAAGTCTATGACCAGTGTGTGTTGCCAGTGATTACATACGGGACCGAAACGTGGTCGCTCACAATGGGCCTCATCAGAAAGCTCAAAGTCACCCAAAGGGCAATGGAGAGGGCTATGCTCGGAGTTTCCTTGCGTGATCGAATCAGAAATGAGGACATCCGCATGAGAACCAAGATTACCGACGTAGCCCGAAGAATCGCCAGACTTAAGTGGCAATGGGCAGGGCACATTGCTCGCAGAACGGATGGCCGATGGGGCCGAAAAGTTCTCGAATGGCGACCGCGAACCGGAAGACGTTGCGTTGGAAGGCCTCCCACTAGGTGGACCGATGACCTGGTCAAGGTTGCAGAAACCCGCTGGATGAGAGACGCACGGGACCGGTCAATGTGGCGACGCCTGGGGGAGGCCTATGTCCAGCAGTGGACGTCTATTGGCTGAAATGATGATGATGAAACGAATATTCTATTCTATTCTATTCGTGGAAAAACGGCTACAGAGATAGACACATCACAGAGCAAATCATGCCTTTATCTCGAGGGCAGAGGTGCATTTAGTACGCGAGCATTTCGACAGTAACGTTTAGGTCCCATGTAAAAGCAGGCAAGCAGTTTCGTAATAATTTGGGTGGGTCAAGTTGGTCTAGTGGTCGCAAGCACGACGACTGAGCATGGAGTCCTGATTTCGATTCCATTATTGGGTTTTCCCATCAGAAAGTTCTCAGTAGCAGCTACGTAGTCTGGACTGGTGGCTATTCGCTGGCCCTCGTAGGACTTAAATATGAAAAATGAGGTTGTACTTTTAGGTACAACGCCGGTAATCCCTTTGGGGAATACCAGCTTTATATTATATTATCGGAGATTTTTTTCTAAAGAGGCCTTTTGTTGCCAAATATCAAATATTTTTGGTGGCGACTGTACCTTAGTTTTTAGGAATTATCTGCCAAGGTCTGTTCGATGAAGTTTGATAAATTGGTGGCCGTTGAGATTTCTATTTCGAAGTTCAATTGATTGAGTGGGTGAGGAATTTAGGTTTTTTTATGTTTAAATTGAGAGACTATCTGATAATATGATGGAGTGATTGTTTATAAGAAAAGATGGATAAGTTTGTTAGGTTTTAATTAGCAACAATTTACAATAATGATAAATAAAACTGATGTGTTTCTCTCTATCTTGGTCCATCAAACTTTTAATCCGTAGAATAATATCGTCGACATGGAACCTCCTTTTTTACAACCACCACATTAAAAAATACCGCTTACCGACAAAAACACGCGTAATTTATTTTATTTTTTTATTTATTTATGCACACACAAAATACAAAAAAAAAGGATAAAACATAACATAGGTTGTAGTTTGTCTTTAGTTTTTCTTTTGTTTATTTATTTTTATTTTAATTTGATTGTATTAAGTACTAACATAGGATAAGTTAATATTGTTACTAACACAGTGGACCTTTGTAGCCTGAATTATAAATAAATTATTATTATTATTATTATTATTATAACAAATAGAAGAGCAACATAACAAATAGATTTTATTAAGGGTTATAATTTTAATTACTTCAATTTGATGCAATTAACATTCATTACGTGCAACCCGCAAACCCTGGGCCCTTGGCGACGTTCTTCAGAAAGGACAGGTGCGTAGTGCTAGCAACCGGCGTGCGTGTATGACCTGATGTTAGAATGTGGACGATGCGAAAGTAGTACCTATGTAAGGATCGTATCAGGTCGGACCTGCGGACGGTGAGTAATGGTTTAGCTCACCATCCGTCCGTCCTATGACGATGTCAGGCCGTGTTAACGGTGTTCCACGCGCGCCTCGATGAGATGCAAAGGTCGACGCCTGTCGGGGCTGCAGGTTGTTCGAAAGAGATACCCCGGACACAAAGGGCTAAGAAGTAACATGGGTGGTAGAGTGGGAGGACTCATTTGTCAGTGTCATACTCTACAAAAAAAAAGAATCGTAGTGGATAGCGTTCTGTGGTTCCTGCCTACCTCCATGGAAAAAGGGCGTGAGTTTATGTTATGTTCTAACTGTCAATTTTTCCCCCAGCTCGGCCATCTCCCCCACGGAACTGCACAGCCCAGAGACTACTCCTGCGCAACGAGCCACATCTCTCCGTCAAATGCGCGGCAGGGTACGACGGGGGGCTGAACCAGCACTTTACGTTGGACGTTTTGGGAGAGCATGCGAGGGTGCTCGGGAATACCACGGCTAATTTTGTTGGTAAGTTTCTTCTGTTTTCTTTATATCGGACTGGTTTTTTTTAACATATTGTATACTAGCTTTTGCCCGCTTCGCCCGGAAATATAAAAAATGACGATTTACCATACAAACTTTCATCCCCTGTTTCACCCCCTAAAAACCTTTCCTTCTCATTTAAAATAGCCTACGTCCTTTGTCAGGCTTTAGACTATCTGTGTAGAGCCTAAAACCTAAATATTGCCTGTTACACTCGAGCTTTGTTCCGCCACTTCTTCTTTCAAACTAAAACACTAGGAAGTGTCGAAGGGTGGGCGTTTTGGGGGCTGTTACTTGTAAATAAGTAAAGTTGACGTTCGAAAAGTGCTGATTATCAGCCTAGTTTGAATAAATGAATTTTGTTTTTTTTTTCGAGGATAATGTAGTTTTTATTAGCGAATGAGTTTTCGAATTCAGGTTTTTAGTTCCGGGGATTACCTCCGTCATACAAACTTACCAATAAATATTATCTACACACTTGGATGTTTTTATAAATTGTAAAATAACTAATTAAATGAGCTTGAAATATATTTTAAAAGCTCACTTCATCAGTCGCATATTATTTAACTCCTGACATCTAAAATTAACGTAGGCTTTCATTTTATTTCCATGAACACAGAATAACATGAAATACAGTTAAAATTCTTTGAATTATCGAAATAATAAATTTATAAACCAGAGCTTTTCATTAATTTCAATTGAATGTTAATTCAATTATTTACACTGCGTTTACTTTATTTGATCGCTATTTTCAACATTTGGTACTCGTACTAAGAATTTTAGTTATTTATTTTACTACTCGCTCGCTATATTCTATTTTATTTTATGATCCTTGACTTTAATACAAATTGATATCATAACATCACACCTCTTATCCCTGAAGGGTCAGGCATAGATGTAACTAATACCACACCCATCGCCATATGTTTGAGTAAAAGGGGGCGAGTCTATTGCCGTCAAACGGGCATAAATCCAAATTCCGTGGCTGCTACTGAAAAATACCTGATGGAAAAAATTTCCCGATCCGGGAATTGAACCTAGGACTTCAAGCTCAGCAGTCGTGCTTTCGATCACTATAGAATCACAGGTAAAATATCCATGAAAGCACACAAAACGCATGTTGAATATTTTAAAATGGCGTCGTGTGCTCGTAATTGGTTTTGCAGACCAAAATCAATATGATATTGATGTCAAAATGTCCGTTTATTATAATGATATGGAATGAAATATCCGGCAGATGTGACGATGTGTACGTTACAGTGGGGTTTCATTTATTTTGCTTTCATCATAATCAGCCTATTACGTTCCCACTACAGGGAGTCAGGCCGCCTCTCTAGGAGAGGGAAAAGGCTATAATCCACCACGCGGGCCCAATGCTGGTTGGTAGATGTCACATGTCTTAGAATTTTTTGGTTCTAAGACATACCGGTTATTACCTTACGATGTTTTCCTTCACCGTTTTGAGAGCAGCGGTGATAATGTAATAATATTAAACACAGTAAGTAATGGGCCTACTTGAGTTCAAAACCACGACTTACTGACACAAAATATTGGGAGTATTAAATGCAGTCTGCAGAATACATATTCGTTTTCGGCTTACGAAAAGCTAAACACGTCTTCCTATTGTCAAGATGTCACAATAACAACCATTTAGGTGTAGATGACTTCAGACTATGTCCAGCAGTGGACGTCTTTTGGCTGAAATGATGACTTCAGACTGCTTAGCATAAAGATCTAGGTTCGATCCTTAGGTTAGGCAAAGTGTTATTGGGTTTTTAGTGGTGGGGAACACTTTACGTATAACTTATGTAACTTTTTCGATGGCATGCAAAATACTTAAAAGAAAGAAAGAAGTTTTTTTTTGTTTGCGGCTTTTAACTATACTAACAAAACTATATTGAAGTAAAGTGGTAGTAGGGGTTGTAGGGGATAATTTTTAAAACTAGTACTTAATCGAATTTCGATAATTATTTCACTAATGTGAAGTTAGATTATCTCCAAATGTCTTATGCTATAAAAAAAAGTTTGCTTCACGCTGTCTGTCCCTATGTATGCTTAGATCTTTAAAACTACGCAACGGATTTTGATGCGGGTTTTTTTAATAGATAGAGTGATTCAGGAGGAAGGTTTATGTATAGAATAAATTCTTCCGTGCGAAGCCAGGTCGGGTCGCTAGTAATAATTATATAATTTGTTCTCTTAGAATAATTTACGACCAAAGGCGACAAAAGCCGAGGGCAAAAGCAAGTATTCTTACTAAGTTATTTTCTCCTCAGATCTAATAGTCTGGTTCAACATAAGCTGGTCAGCGGTGGAATCTTTGGAGGAAGATGAAGACCTGGCGGTGACAGCCCGCAACAGCAAAGGTGCTGCAGATCCTGTGCTGTTAAGAGATCTTGTGTTTCGAGAGGAGAAAAGAGCAGGTGAGAGTTATCACTGTTACTGTTAGCCTGAGCACTGCTGGGCAAAGGCCTCCCCCTATGATTTCCAAATTTTGCGATCCAGGGCCAATGTGGACCACTTGTAGAGTTGGTTCTGTCAAGCTTGCCCTGCTATCTCTTACGAGGTCTTCCACGTCGCCTTCTGGCTGTGTAAGAGTTCCACAACGTGATTGTTTTGGCCCACATCTCGTTGGGTATACGGCAGATATGGCTAGCCCAGTCCTACTTTAGCTTAGCGGTGAGAGTTATTAATAAGAGATTTTATAAGAGAAAGAGAGGAAGCAGTGGTGGCCTTCTGGTAACGGCCTCGACTGTAGGTTTGAAACCAGATTTATTACTTGTTGGGGATGTCATATCAAGCTTACATGTGGATGGGTGACCACCGAGTTATACGAGGCTTATTACATACGCAGTTTCCTCTGTGCCTCGGAAAGCACATTAAGCCGTTGATCCAGACAACCAGTCTTACTAAGGAGTATCGTATTACCTACCCTGTACTGATGATGATGCTATCTAGCCGATTTCGGCCACAACGACTGCATTCGCTGACTTTCCAAAGATTGTCAAGAGCTTTGTTCTGCTGCTCTCTCGTGTGCTCTTAAGTGGCTAGCATATCCAACTTTGGCCGAAACGGTACGAGCACAAAGCGGACATGTCAGAACACCATTGATGATATTCTAGGGTATAGCTTTCGGTGGGTTGGTATACTAGGTTGTGAAGATCAGAGAGACAGTCGCTCCATGTAAAAGCCGATCCCAATATAGCTGGTAAAAAGCTAGTTAGCTGATGATGAGTAAGATTTTATATTACCAATGAAACAGGTACGCCACTAATATTTAGGTAATACACCATGAAAACGGAAGATTCCAAGAACGCCTACATCTTTTATCCTACCTTTGAATTCCAACCAAAACTCTGAAATATATATCATCGAATAACCCCCCCCGCTCTTGGGCAGAGCGAAGGGGAGTGTCAGACTTCTACTGACTAAAAACCAACCCATGTTCCTTCTTCCTCGCCCTTGTGTCGGAGCCGCGGTAACTTTTCGATATCCGCAGCCCCGACGGGGTTCCCAATCAACCTTGAACCTAACTTTAGCGATAAAGTTCCCAATTCGGTACCTAATAATGCCCCTTAGTATGAATACGTCTAGAAAAGCTGACTAAATAAAGAAGAGAGAAGAAAACTGAACATGTCTAAACCCTAGCACGCCTGTTAAGCTAAGTTCAGATAGTCAACCATCATAATAAAACGCGTCTTGAAGTACTCATGAGTCGTAGGACTTGCGCGTAAACAGACGCTCATCTAACTTTAGCTTTATAGTCTAGAACTATCTTTTACCAGCGGCTTTGCTCCACGCGAACCGAGCATTATCACCTATGTCGTAATCCTACTATACTACAACTGCCTCGTTGGTCTAGTGGTCGCAAACGCGACTGCAGAGCGTGAGGTCCTGGGTTCGATTCCCGGGTCGGCCAAAAAGTGCTATTGGGTTTTTCATTACAAATTTCCCAGTAGTAGCCCGGAGTTTGGAAGTTGGTGGTATAATACCCCCGTGCCTCGGAAAGCACGTTAAGCCGTTGGTCCTGCGCCTGATCTCTCTCCGGTCGTGTCGGATTGCCGTCCCTGAGGACTATGAGAGAAAAGGGAACAGAGAGTGCACTTGTGCCTGCGCACACACTTGTGCACTATAATATATCCCGCGCAGATGGCTAATCTCCGCTGGGATTGGCCGCCGTGGCCGAAAAACGGTCAGGTGGACTATTATACTACTTTAATATTATAAATGCGAAAGTTTGTAAGGATGTATGGATAGATGGATGAATGTTTGTTACTCTTTCACGCAAAAACTACGGAACGGATGTGGATGAAATTTAGAACACAGATAGTTTATAATAATAATAATAATGACCCTGTTCCTAATGCCGGTGGGCTACTATTTTTTATATTTTTAAATGTTTTTTATATGCTTTTTTGTAATAAATATTTAAAAATGTATTTAATATGTTAAAAAATGAATAAAGGAAATAATAATAATAAAAACGTTTATTTCGGACGTAGGTAGTCCATATACTGTTAGTAACACAAAAACCTTACAAAACTATTGTTAGTACATACAAAAAAATGTCACAAAAATAAAATAAAAGTGGCATCGCACAGGAAATGTCAGTCTATGGCAAGCCCTGGACACGACCACCCGCAGTGTGTAGTCGCATATATAACCTGGATGAACACATAGGGTACTTTTTATCTCGGTACTTCGGTAGTATGATCCTGTGGGACAATTATCGAACTCCACGCGGGCGAAACCGCTGGCACAAGCTAGTAGGCCTATAAAGTCATGATCGGCATCTGCCTAGCTTTTTAGAACTGAGTTCCTTATCGCACGTTATCGTTCTGATTTATTTAGTCGAGGAGATAGACCAAAAAATGCGTAAGAATGAAATAGGTACGACACCAAAAACCGACACCTTTTTGCAGCTATTTTTTGAGGCACTTCCCAATCACCTAGTAGGTAACTAAAATTTTTTTCGATCGATACAGCTAGAATGTATGCAAAAATATATTTAATTTTTTATTTTTATAATACCTTTTAATTTACCTAAACGAACGGAACGTTGTTAAAAGAATACATATACTCAACAACATCTATGAAATTAATTTTAGTTTCTATGTTGTAATCCGTTTTTATCTAAAAATAAAACTTAAAACCGATTCCCCTTATTTCCTAGTTTACTATTCTCCATTTTAACATCGACTGATGATACTCTTCTTTTAAAATTGACAGTTGGCACGTCCTTACGCGTCAGTTCGTTCGAAGTTTTGACGTTTATAGATGTCAAAATGCTCCCGCCGTTCATTGACAGCTGAATTGTGGGTCAAACGGGGCCAAATGTCGGATTTTGTCTGGCTTTTGGACTATAGATAAAATTTTCCGTCTGGTAGCGCGAATTCGGTAATCTACTTTTAGTGTTTTATTCAATTTGTTTGTCAATTTGTTTTGTGTTTTAGTAACCTAGGACTCTTGATCCGTTAGAACTTATTGTTTTTGATGGTATGAATTACATCCTCAAATATGATCTCAAATATTTACCTTTCTGATGGTGACAGTGAAAATGAATACGAGAGAATACTTATTAGAATTTTTGTCTATCACAATACACACACCAACGTATACTTTTCCAGTATAACATGGCTGCGCTTTGTATAGATCTTCCGTACAGTCAGAAATCTGCATAAACTGATTTTGTATGGCTAGATGGGTCCCCGTGCGTACCTATAGCAATTAGTTTTAGTTTTTAGGGTTCCGTAGTCAACTAGGAACCCTTATAGTTTCGCCATGTCTGTCTGTCCGTCTGTCCGTCCTCGCTTAATCTCTGCGACCTAGCACTAGAAAGCTGAAATTTGGTACCAATATGTGTATCAATCACGCCGATAAGGTGGTAAAATAAAAATTGGAAAACAATGTTTTATTAGGGTAGCCCCCCTATATGTAAAGTGGGAAGTGATTTTTTTTTATTTTAACCCTAACGTGTGATATATTGTTGGATTAAAAATGAATAGGGGTTTACTAAAATCATTTTTTACGTACAAAAGTAAAAAACAATGTGTCCCCCCCCCCCCCCCTCTAACTTTTGAACCATAAGTTTAGAAAATATGAAAAAAATCTGAAATGTAGAACTTTATAAGGACTTTCTAGGAAAATCATTTAGAACTTGGATGGAAACAGTTTTTGTACAAAAAAGACAAAAAGTTGTACAAAATAATTTCTGGACTAAGTTTGTAGTATCGCTTATGCAAGCATTTTTTGTAACTTCGTTTACATATTTTATTATCTTAAACGTATCTTTTTTAAACGGTTTTATTTAGCTCACCCCGTTTGTTTTTTTCTTGGATCAAATTTAGTAATTCAAATTTCACCCACTTCCAGTCAACCGATTAATCTGAAATTTTGTACACACATTGGATTTTGGTGACAATACAATTATGTTTATTCATTATCATTATAAATTCAAGATGGCCGCCGCTACAAAATGGCGGATAATTTATGTTTTATTAATCCCATCAATATGGGTATCAAATGAAAGGGCTCAACAAGTAGAATACAATATACTATAAAAAATTTAAATCCAAGATGGCGGCCGCTACAAAATGGCGGATAATTTATTTATGTTTTATTAATCCCATCAATATGGGTATCAAATGAAAGGGCTCAACAAGCAGAATACAATATACTATAAAAAATTGAAATCCAAGATGGCGGCCGCTACAAAATGGCGGATAACGTAGGTTTTATCAATCCCATCAATATGGGTATCAAATGAAAGGGCTCAACAAGCAGAATACAATATACTATAAAAAATTTAAATACAAGATGGCGGCCGCTACAAAATGGCGGATAACGTAGGTTTTATCGATCCCGTCAATATGGGTATCAAATGAAAGTGCTCAACCAGTATAATACAATATACTATATAAAATTAAAATCCAAGATGGCGGCCCCTTTAAACAGAATGCGAAATAAAAACTAAAAACTAGAAAATAAAAAATAGGTAAAAAAACTTTTTAAGTTAAACGGTTTTATGTTAAACATACATTGCAATGTTTAAGATAAATGTACTAAAAACCAAAAAATAATAAAATAGAAAACCGTGGGGCACGTCAATTGTCTACAATCGTTGATTAAAATCATAATAATAATAATTAAGTCGATAATTTGTAGACAATTGACGTGCCCCACGGTTTTCTATTTTATTATTTTTTGGTTTTTAGTACATTTATCTTAAACATTGCAATGTATGTTTAACATAAAACCGTTTAACTTAAAAAGTTTTTTTACCTATTTTTTTCAAACAAAAAAAGAATTATTACTACGGAACCCTACACTGAGCGTGGCCCGACACGCTCTTGGCCGGTTTTTTTTTAATAACTGCCCACCGGCACCATTTGTCTTTATTTTTACCTATCCCACCGGCACCTTTTATCTTTATTTTAATTGTCTTTACTTTGTTTTCAGTAAGCCAAATGGCACAATGTGCCGGCAAGCCCCAAAAAAAAAGTGTGCCAAATGGCACGTTGTGCCGGTAACAGGATTGGACAAAATGTGCCAAATGGCACAATGTGCCGGCAAGCCCAAAAAAAAAAGTGTGCCAAATGGCACGTTGTGCCGGCAACAGGATAAAACGTTGCCTCACACTAGGATTTTTTCCTGTAACGTGGGAGCGTTTTTAAACATTTAAACTCACATACCCAAATACCCAGACCCGGTACAGCTATTTGTAGGCCATACAAATATTTGTGTCGTGCGGGATCGTACCAGCGACACGCAGCGCAGCACTCCAATCGCTCAGCCACTGCACCAACCGTGCTGTCAATTTTTGTCATAATAAGCTAACAATCGTCAATTGTTCTGACAACAGTTCGCCTTTTCAACGTCAGTAATCGAAGTCCTAAATTCAATTGAACCAGAATGCAAATGAATGCAGTCGAACAACAATTGGATTTTAAAAACATTTAGTTCAACAGCGATTTAGTCGGCAAAAGAACATTTTTTCGTCAGGTAAAAGCATTTTTGGAGAGGTAATTGTTTTTTCAAGTTCCTTTCTCTCAGTTTGAATGTTTAAATCCACATTCAAAAGGAGAACATTTTTCCTACGCTTGACCTCAATCTTGTCCTAAACGCAGAGATGAGGCCCCGTTGGGGCTGCGGGTTGTTCGAAAGAGATACCGCGGCCTCGGCACATGGGTGATTTGTAGTCAGTAGAAATCTGACACTGCCTACCGCTATATCCAGAGCGGGAGGACTCATGATGATGAATTATGATAGGTCATACAAACAAAGAAATACCTGCCCCATTCCACTTATAACCAGTAAGCGAGTATCTTCTTTCAGGACGTAACCTTGGTTCATATGGAAGTCCTTGTTCTGAACCGTCTCCGGACTCAAGTTCGGAGATGTAACTCCAACTTCAATAAGTTCCATAAAACAGCAGTAGGTTGTTGATAAGATGTCCACTGCTGGACAAAAGCCCCCCATAGAACGCCATAACGAACGGTAACCAGCCGTTTGCATTCACCGGTTGCCCGGGCCGCGATTCTCACGATGTCGTCGGTCCACCCGGTCAAAGAACAAATCTGTGAATAAAAATCGTATTTATAAATGTATTATTTATAATAATATGTACTTGTAAATATAACTAAAGATAATGATCTATTCAAAGTTAGGTGAAAGAATATTGTGAACTTTCTAAGAATCTGGAATGAGAACTTTATTCCGTTGTATTTCCTCTTAGTAGTTACTTTGTGAACTATCAGTTCCTTATTATTTCTTTGTTATTGTACAATAACTTACTTTCCGATAGTCGTAATGATAGAATAACAGGAAGATCTTCAATGTTTATTGAGAAAATAAGTTTAATAAGACAAACGGAGTTCTAGGAAAGGGTTTCATTTTGTTTATATTATGTTCTATTGGATTTTGAATGATATATAATGGAATAGGCAAAAATATTATTTTATTATTCACTTCCGCACACAATAACGATTTCAGTAGTTTTTATTAAGGTTTCGTGAATTTCTGTCGAAGTTGAAGCAGGCGTTAGGCCCGGTTTCCACTAAACCGGAGTGGAGCGGAGACGAGAGCAGATATGCAAAAATCGACCCTTCCTGTGATTGGTCGAATTTTAAACATCTCTCCGCTCTGCTAGTGACCAGCTTGGTGGAAATCGGGCCTAAGTTTGCGAAAATCTAAGAATGATAAGCAACATTATTTGGTTTGAATTCTGGAAATACTATATATACCAGGAAATACTATATATACCAATAAAATACTACAAAATCGCAACCGCTGAGCATGGGGTTCTGATCATTCGAATTTTGGAGTGAGCAAAGTTTCATAGGGCTTTTTTTATGAAAGTTTTCCAGTAGCAGCCAAGGAGTGTATAGTCTCGACTAACGGCTTCAGGATCGTCTACTACATATTACATGGAACTTAAACATAACTGGCGAAATGTGGGTGACCTATTAGGTACAGACGGCTACACATCAAGCTATACATTTCCAGTTTACGCTGATCCCGTACTGTACGAAAATCCTATACAATGCGAGACCAGCTTATACTGGAAATGTATAGCCGCCTACAGCGCTACCTTACCTTTATTTTTGGAGGTTGGAATTTCATCAAATGACTCCTCCCGCTCTAGGCAGAGCGGGAGGGAGTGTCAGACTTCTACTGACTAAAAACTACCAATGTTCCATCTTAGCCCTTTGTGCCCGGGACCGCAGTATCTCTTTCCAAAAACCCGTCGCCCTGGACAGTATACCTGTAATCCTCGTAAGCTAAGGTAGCGAAGGGAGCGAGGTGTAATTAACATTACACCTCAAAATATTATTTTATTATTCACTTCCGCACACAATAACGATTTCAGTAGTTTTTATTAAGGTTTCGTGAATTTCTGTCGAAGTTGAAGCAGGCGTTAGGCCCGGTTTCCACTAAACCGGAGTGGAGCGGAGACGAGAGCAGATATGCAAAAATCGACCCTTCCTGTGATTGGTCGAATTTTAAACATCTCTCCGCTCTGCTAGTGACCAGCTTGGTGGAAATCGGGCCTAAGTTTGCGAAAATCTAAGAATGATAAGCAACATTATTTGGTTTGAATTCTGGAAATACTATATATACCAGGAAATACTATATATACCAATAAAATACTACAAAATCGCAACCGCTGAGCATGGGGTTCTGATCATTCGAATTTTGGAGTTAGCAAAGTTTCATAGGGCTTTTTTTATGAAAGTTTCCCAGTAGCAGCCAAGGAGTGTATAGTCTCGACTAACGGCTTCAGGATCGTCTACTACATATTACATGGAACTTAAACATAACTGGCGAAATGTGGGTGACCTATTAGGTACAGACGGCTACACATCAAGCTATACATTTCCAGTTTACGCTGATCCCGTACTGTACGAAAATCCTATACAATGCGAGACCAGCTTATACTGGAAATGTATAGCCGCCTACAGCGCTACCTTACCTTTATTTTTGGAGGTTGGAATTTCATCAAATGACTCCTCCCGCTCTAGGCAGAGCGGGAGGGAGTGTCAGACTTCTACTGACTAAAAACTACCAATGTTCCATCTTAGCCCTTTGTGCCCGGGACCGCAGTATCTCTTTCCAAAAACCCGTCGCCCTGGACAGTATACCTGTAATCCTCGTAAGCTTAGGTAGCGAAGGGAGCGAGGTGTAATGTTATGTTTAAACTGATAATAAGTATAATGTTTCTATTGATACAGAAAGCACCACTCGAGCGGAGACGAAGTTTCCCACGGCGGCTGCGTTCGCGGGACTTGCTGCTATATTGACAGCGGCAGGCGCTGTCATCGTACTAGCTGTGAGAAAGTAAGTATCTTCATCATCATCAGCCATAAGACGTCCAATGCTGGACAAAGGCCTCCCCATGGAACACCATAATGAACGGCAACCTGCCGTTTGCATCCAGTGATCCACCGGTTGGCCGCTAAAGAATCGAAACAAAACTTTGAAAGGGATTTTAACATTGAATTTATACGATATGCTACCAATAAGTACTCCATTTGTATTCACTTAATTTTACTTCATTAAATAGAAACCATTTTTGCCACATACCACATTCATTCAACGTTAAAATCCCTCTCAAAGTTCTGTCTCACTTCACCCCTGAGTTTCTTCACCTTGGTAAGTATTAATCATTGTAATTTTAAGAATATCGATAATATAAACGAATTGTTAGTGAAAACGGGATAGATAATAGAGACTGAGAACTGAAATTCCTACAGTACAATAACATTTCGTATTATTTTAAGCATTGCAGCGTAGGTAAGTATTTTTAAGAGTAGAGTATATTGTTGAGACAGGTTGCGAATCTGACACTGGCAGATACTCCAGTACATTTTAGATCAACCATATTCCAGGATAGGGTCGAAATATAGGGTCCCATTACACCTTTTATCTCAGACTCCGGTATCCGTAGTGTTAGGGATAAATTATACATATAGTCTTCCTTACCGATTTCGGTAACGGCGACCCTTATAAGCTATTTCCTAGCGTGTGCCTTATATGGCTGGTCAGACCGATTGGTTTTAAATACCCGGTCACAGTTGAAGCAGTAGAGTTGACCGGCATAGTTGTAAGTGCAGGTGTAGAGGGCTTAGGTCTCTCTTTATGTATTTTGCAAAAAAAATAGGGATAAATTACCCAATACTCAAAGCATATGCTATAAGTATATGTGATATGTATCTATGGTCGCTCCTCCCTTCTCTCTGCTACCTTGTACTGAGTATGTTCACCAAGTCGTGTCTTTACAATTAATAAATATTATTAAGTTACAAAGCGTTCTTTTTTACTACTTTGCTGCCCTCATAATATATAGGTATCTAACATGTAGCCTTATCCGCCTGTCCGTACCGGTTTCACTGAGCCTTACTTAGCTCTATCTATATCTATGTATATAAATAAAAAGAGAAGTCCTGACTGACTGACTGACTGATTGACTGACTGACTCATCAACGCCCAGCCTAAACCCTTGGACCTAGAAAGTTGAAATTTTGCACAGAGGTTCCCTTTATAATGTAGACAAGGAATAAGAAAAGATTTTTCAAAATTCAACCCCTAAGGGAGTTAATATGGGATGAAAGTTTGTATGGAAAATCGTCATTTTCACGCGGGCGAAGCCGCTGGCAAAAGCTAGTTCTGAATATAACAACTGTATTCCTGGTTTAAGAGCTATTTAAGACAAGGAACTACAAAGTTTCACACTTTTAAATTTTGTTTGGGGGGTGGGAAATCATCAAATAACCTCTGGGCAGAGCGGAAGGGAGTGTCAGACTTCTACTGACTAAAAACCACCCATGTTCCTTCTTAGACTTTTGTGTCGAGGCCGCGGTATCTTTTTCAAACAACCCGCAGCCCGACGGGAAGTTTCATACTTTCATTTGAGACCTAAAACAAAGATATCTCATCGCAGATAAAACCAATAGTTCAGTTCGAACACATGCATAGATAACTTCTCGTATGCAACTAAGTGTAAACTTGAAAGTTCCCAAGTCATGTCATCTCTGAATGCAAAACTTATTATTTATTGGTCCTCTGTGAGTGTTAGAAGACACCTTTATTGGACTAAGAACTAGTTTGGTGCTAACATCAATGGAATATGGCTGCTTGGCTGGACTTAGGTACCGTTTAGGATTCATTCTTGTAGTAGCAAGTTAGTTTCCTCCGTCCAGGATGAAAAGATGCCTATATCCTTTCCAAGACCCTGGCTAAGTGGCAACTTGTCAGTTCGTGACGATCAGCTTAGTGTCTTGTTGTAAAAATGAAATATACAGAATTATATTCACAAATTGTGTGACAAAATTCATCCAATTCCTGTGCGTATTTTTGCATGAAAGAGTAATTAATTAACATTCAGTCATCCATACATCCTCATATACTTTCGAATTTGTAGTATTAAAAGAAGTTTGGTAATGGAAAAACATGTTTAGCAGATTGTTTAAGTAGTGTTGATTAGTACGATTATTTTGTCAGGCGCAATATGGTGTAGCCGAGTAGTTGCTCAATGTGAAGGGATAATCTGGATATAAACACAGTCTACTGAGTAATTCGTTATTATTATTATTATTATTCCCTTTATTAAGTTTTTAACAAATTTGATACATTTTTAAATATTCCTTACAAAAATAAAAAAAAACATTTAAAAATATAAAAAATTGTAGCCCACCGGTATCGGGAACAGGGTCCAAGCTACCGGTGGTCAGGGCTCCAGAGAAAGGAACCTCCTAACAATACGAGCCGTGTCCAGGAGTACCGCTTTCTGCATCAAGCCCTTGATCCAGCTGCCTAACGAGAGCCTCCTCAGGTGTTGGTCGAGGCTCTTGGCAATTAAGCCATTGGCTGTAACGACTATCGGCACAATGATCGCTGAGTCCACACTCCACATGTCGACAACCTCGCGAGCCAAGTCAAGATACTTGATTTGCTTGTCTTTCTCGGCTTTCACGAGGTTCTCGTCATGCGGGACGGTTATGTCAACAATCATTGCGCGCCGCTCTGATCGATCCACCACCACTATATCAGGTTTATTAGCTATAATAGTCCTGTCAGTGATGATGGATTGATCCCAGTACAGTGTGATATGGTCATTTTCGAGAACTGGGTCGGGCACATACCTGTAGTACGGTACTTCCGATTCCACAAGGTTGTATTTCAGAGCAAGTTGCTGATGGATAATTCTGGCTACAAGGTTGTGTCTATGCAAGTATTCTCCGTTAGCCAGACGAGAACATCCGGAGATAATGTGACGGATTGATTCGCCCGGACGGTGGCATGCCCGACATATGTCAACCGTACCATCCTTCACAATAAATCTCCGGTAGTTATTCGTCATCATAACTTCGTCCATAATTGCACAGACAAAACCTTCTGTTTCTCCGAAGAGTTCCCCGAAACGTAGCCAGGCCACGGACGCTAAGAAGTCTACATCGGGCCCATGTAGGGCCCGGAAAAAGCGTCCGTGAAGCTCCTTACTCTGCCATACCTCCAAGCGGTCGTTAGTGTCAAGCACTACAGGTTTGCGCCAGTTCTCTTTAGCCAAGGAGAGCGGGGTAAGGCCCTTGTCCACCGCGACAACAT
This sequence comes from Diarsia mendica, assembly GCA_949316265.1. Lineage (NCBI taxonomy): Eukaryota > Metazoa > Arthropoda > Insecta > Lepidoptera > Noctuidae > Diarsia > Diarsia mendica. The sequence continues at coordinate 18,464,727 of OX438908.1, read as the reverse complement.
CTCGATGCATCCCCACGTCGGCTTCCAGGAAATATTCCCTGAGACTGCATATCTCACGATTGTGGAGAGTCTTAGCATTCAAAAAGCCTCGACCTCCACACTTCCGTGGGATATACAGTCTCATAACCGAAGAACGTGGGTGATGCATTCGATACGTCGTCAACAATGTACGGACCCGCCTATCCAGGGCGTCTAGCTCTGTTTGAGTCTATTATTATTATTATTATTATAGTTTATTTAAAAAGGCATTCAATCCCAAATTACATATACAAAATACTGCAAAGTTACTTAAATCTACAGACATTACAAAATTACATTATATTAGTGATCATCATATCTATCAGTACATTCATAAAATAAAATAAAAGATCAATCACATTAAAAATATAAACCAATTCAATCAATTAATTAAAAACAGGTATAATACAATTCATTTTAAAAACAACTATCACAGCAATATAAAAATAAAATAAATAACACCTTCTTCACCTTCGGTTGGCACTCCGGTGGACTTCTACCCAATACCTGCGGATCGGACTGTTCCAATCCTCACTCACGACCTCCAGCAGTTGATTGGTCGATTTTCTTAAAATGCTATCAAATGAAGCTACACGTGATCGTATTACGGCATGGAAGTCGGGCACTCTCGCTTCCGCAAACATGCTCGACGCACTACAGTACCGCGGAAATTTCATTAGGATGCGGTAAGCATCGTTGTACTGTACACGCATAGTACTTAGAGATGCTCTTTTAAATTTCGTCCACAGCTGGCATGTGTAAAAACAGAGACAGTATGCACGGAACAATGTCTTTTTAACGCACGTGCTACAGAAAAAACCCCAATAATACTTCACAAGACCCCCACTACCAACCTTATTTGACAAATAAAAACCTGGGTATCGCTACAGGCATCATCTACACACAAATTGATGATGAAAATGTTTATGCCTTATTGTGCTCACCCCTTCGATAAATAGTTACTTCTGATTGGATCTGACCTCTTAAATACACGATCAGAGGATTTATAATTTCCCTTAAGATATTATCATCATCTGCCTAGCCTTTTCCTTACTATGTTAAGGTAACTCTCCTGTCTGATATTTTTGAACACCAGTATTTACTTAACGCGTCTGCCTATCTGACCTCCACAACCCACAAACTGAGTAATACAAAACCCTTGATAATTTTCTTTAGATCATAACTATTGCTTACCAAAAGCCTGCATTATCCCTGAAGCAGCCACATTCACCAAGATCTCTTGAAATGGCCTTATTATTAGTCAATTGTTATTTAAGATAAGGTCTCGGTAAATGCCTTCCTTGGCGTACAGCCAGGCGACTCCGGCCAAGTTCCACCGACCATACGTTTTATAGTTAGGACGGCAGAGGTCGCTATTGTCTTAAATAGTATTTGGGTAACCTAGGGAGTTCGTGGTTAGGGGTCTAGTGTCTTTGCTTTCATTAAAACTTATCTATGGGTCGCATGGACTAATAAATGGTTCCAAAACTTTTTGATGAAACTGTTAATAAACCCGGTTTAGGTGTAACGCATTCGGTTTACTAAAACTATTAAGTGACACCTTCATCTTTAAATAAATAAGATAATTCCTGACTGACTGACTGACTCATCAACGCCCAGCGCAAACCCTTGGACCTAGAAAGCTGAAATTTTGCACAGAGGTTCCCTAAACGTAGACAAGGAATAAGGAAGGATTTTTCGAAATTCAAACCCTATCGCCCAAATACTCAAACGTCACTCAATTATAAGTAACCCTAAAAACTCGTGCTATCTCTGTCACTCTGTATTTGGGCGTAAGGGATTTAAATAGGGGATGAAAATTTGTTTGGAAAATCGTCATTTTTACGCGGGCGAAGTCGCTGGCAAAAGCTAGTAACATAATAACAACGACGTTATTTTAAATACGACAAGACTGCGTTTAATGTTACTATCATCATCATCACCCCCTGATCAGACCCCTGCCCTTATCCCAATTTATTTTGGGGTCGGCGCTGCAGGTTCTTCTTCCATTCTTCTCTTCATACTCGTCATCTCAGCAGTCATTTCTAGCCACATCATCCTTCATACATAAAGGGATAAGGGATAATTTCTTGGGCATGTGATGCGGAGAATTGAGGAAAATATAGTGAGAAAGGTTTTGGATTTGAATGTCTTTGGGCAACTGGACCCACTCGAAGTGGACCAATGAGATCAGTCGAACAAATCACATTTTAAATTGTTTTTTAAACTGCCTCCGTGGTCGAGTGGTTTTGGGGTTTGCCTTGTGACCCGGTGGCCGTGGGTTCGATTCCCACGGGAAGCATACTTTGTGAAGTTGTTTCCAGTTTGGTTAGGACATTGCAGGCTTGAATCACCTGATTGTCTGATAAAAAGATGGTTCCGTGCTTCGGAAGGTACGTATAAGCCGGTGGTCCCAGCCGCCAAATGGCGGTCGTCAAACCATGTCAGAGGCCCTTGCGGCGGTTTAGAAACTCTGACACTAGGGTGTGTGGGGTCGTTAGACCTTACTGCCCACACGATAAGAAGAAGAAGAAGATATTTTTTTTTTATTGTTTCATTGTGGGTCCAGTTGACCAAAGACTTATAGAGGAAGACCAAAGAAACGATGGATGGACTGTGTTAAGAATGATATCGCAAAAACTGAGGTGTCTCATAAGATGACGAAAAACCGAGAAGTTTGGAAGAAGTTGAGATGCTGCGCCGACCCCAAATGAATTGGGATATGGGCAAGAGAATGATGATGATGATGATCATCCTTCAAGCAGTTCATTCATCGTGTCTTTGGTTCAATAAAGGATGTAAAAGTACCCTTAACGCAAACGAAAGGCACTTGTTCTCTCCACCACTGCGATCATTTTTTTGTTGTCCATAACTGGGAAACCCCTAGTTACAATGCAATCAAATTATCTTGGCAGGTCCGAACTTCGTGCAGGTCATTATGTTACAACTAATGTTTAAAACTGTTATGATATTTATTTTATTTGTATTTGTCACTGTTTAAATTAGATATTTTCTGATCGGTTAAGTATTGGTTTATCTGGCAATAACAGTTTTCTTACACAAGTTTACATACGTAAAAGTTCGCAGAGCCTATGTTCAGACCTGTCAAGATAATTTGATCGCACTGTACGGAGATATTTGGAGTCAAAGTTTCAAATTTTTCACAGCTGTTTTTGTAAATATTAGTTTTTTCAGGTTGTAACTTTACTTATCCCTTTATAAGGCAATGGCAATATATTTGCCACCATATTTTTCAGCTCAAAAATTAAATAATTTGTTACAGGTAAGTACTCTATCGTTTTACAGAGAATATTTAAAAACTTATCAGACACTCATTAAATATTCAAAAAACAAAAAAAAGTAAAAAAAAACTTAAAATTTATTTTCTACCAATTATACGTATGCCAATTTGCCCTTATTTTCCGATTGCCAGATCGTTCTGCCTTTTATAGGGTTATATTACCTCCATGACCCGTTTACTATTCAAATCATCTACTACCACAATGTTTTGAGGAGTGCTACATTGAGTTTTACCGTAAAATGTCATTTTTGACCCCAAAAAAACAAGTCGTTTTCCAGAAAAAAAATTGTACAGAATGCTAGGTTGGCGGCTGTGTGATGGGTAAATTTACACCCTGTATAGTTATGCGAATAATATAGTATGTACCTATTAATCTTATTTATTATATCTATGGTATGAATAGTTGAACACGGAAGTCAATTACCACACAATACGCATTAATTATATCTCATAGTACGATTAACAACAATGTTATTGTATAATTTCAATAAGATAATTTGTATGGTACACAATGTATGGTTCCTTCATTGCTAGCATGCTAATTATATTATTTCACGTAACTTCAATGATTCTGTACTCTATGCGGTTTTGTTGTATACATATTGATTAGGTTTATTTGTAAACTACGTATTAGGTAGGCTCGGGAGTCTGGTGATCGTAAGTGCGGCTGCAGCTGAGCTGGTCCTGGGTTCGATTCCTGAGTCAAGTAATGTGATATTGGGTTTTCCATAAGGAATTTCTCGGTAGAAGCCACGGATTTTCGATGTCTGAACGTCGAACGTAGCAATAAGCCGGATAGATTCCCGTTTCTTTCGTATCTTTCTGTTTTTTTTTTTATCGTTTTATTGGAAAATACATGAAAATACTGGTCAATGTTCTTGAATCTTTCGAAAAAAAAACAAATTGTAATTTTGGCATTTTCAACGTTACTCATAATGTACATGGGTCTTAAATATAACTGTTGAAATGTGCGTTGCATTATTAGATACAACTTTGCACTACCCTTCAGGGCTTACAGGTGTGAAGTTATATCATACTTATTGTTACCAGGCGAGGTGAAACCACAACCAGCAGTAAGCGACCCTCACAGAGCGTGGTCCAGGTGGACGCGCAGGGGAGGCGGTTCCTCATCGCGTACCCTGCGCCCGCAGACAAGTTGGAGACCAAACCTGACATATTGAATCCTAAGGCTGGTGAGTAAGGTTCTCTGCCGGATAAAAGTAGACTGTCAGTCTGACTGCCTACGTTGTTTCATTTTTGAGCGCCAAACTTTGACTTTATTTTCTTGATTTCTTACGACAAAAGTAGATCGTCTCTGAAGGTAACAAGATTAGTTCGTTACTACTATCAAAATATGTGTCTTTCTAGAATGCTTCGGATATTAATTCATACATAGCTCATCGTAGGCACCCTGCAAAATAAAAACCTAACTATTCTTACAAAAATACATTTAAATCAAGACCTTCAACTATTATTACCTACCCTTATATTCCTATCAATCCACAGAAATAAACTAATTATAACTGATTTCCTTGTTTAGATAACGAGCCTCCCCGAGTGGTGCTGGAGTCAAGTGACAGCAAGACATACAGCATCCGGGAGGCGAGCAGTGAGCCACACAAGTCAGCGTATAGCCCACCAACCACAGCTGAGAATATGGTAAGAAAAGACAGCAGCTGAGAGTATTTGGGTTTGGGTTCAGATATACAGGAGTAAGATTACATGCGACACGCTAAGGGAATTAATATAAGGTCCCATTAAAATAGGTGTACAAATTTTAACACAGCGTTCAGAAGGTCTAACAAACATATCTAAACAAAAAAAAAATGTAATAAACAGTTTTTTTTTTTTTACTTAAAATAATGAATTGTCGGCACTCTAGAACAAACTCATCCTCTATGAGTAGGTACTTAAATGCGTTTTTCTTATATATTTTTTTACCATCGTCTTTATTTTGGTGGTCTGAATGATTTCTGAAATCTTGTCCACCTATTTTAATGGGACCTAATAATTAGATCATTTTATTTCGGACAACTAAGAGATCCATAAATTGTTAGTAACACGTTTGCACTTAAACACTATTGTTAGTAACTTAATTAAAGACGAATGAATGAGAGGACCACCCACAGTAAATACCCATAACTACTACGACAATGACATACTAAGGTATTAGTCTTCTCACAAATTGACTTATTATGGTGGAGGAAGAATCAGACGCTACCACCTTCAGGATGTTATTGTGACTGCCCCATATTCTGCTCAGGAGCGAGGCCGTGTTCTTGCGGATGATGGCATGAAACCCATCGGTATGATTGACCGCGAAAATTCCAGAGGCACTGCAAAAACGAGGCAATCGCAACAGCATCCTTAAAACGTTTAACAGTTGTTAAACAAGAATAGCTCATGTTCTGGTATAAACAAGTAACAGTTTTCAAGGTAGGCCTTTACGTTTCCTTGAGATAACGAAGTAAGTGAAATAAGTAGAGAGATTTGGAACAGACTTACAATAGTGATAGAGAGGTTACGAGTTAGTCTACGTTTGAGTATAACGCAATAAGCTACACCATAGTTCTAAAATTAGCCATAAATTCATACTTCAATAAAGGAGGAAGAATAGAAACACTACTTTAATGTTTTAAGCTTAAGTCGGATTAGTATTTTATACAGCGAACACCGTCCATGTTTAACTACAAAATATACTACTATATTTTAATTAAGAACACTGTGAATGAATATAAAATTAAATGTTGATAGAATTAACCTAACCTAACCTGGATCTGGAAAGGGAGCGTAGAGCATTATCAGTCAGGGCAAATATGCTGGCACGCAGGTTCTCTCGATGTACAGCCGCAGTTAAAATAATACTTTTTAAAGCATATTGCACATCATTGTACTCGGGAGCCCTGTGGTTCACATATACCCAAAAGGCTTATAATGCTCTGCGTATCCAATATAATAATGCGTTCAGGATATTGTTGCGACTGCCACGCTTCTGTAGTGCCTCGGAAATGTTTGTTAACGCACGCACTGACAACTTTGATGCGTTGTGGCCTAAAAAATCTGCCTCGCTACTCGGCAGGCTGCGTGTCAGTCATAACACTATCCTGCAATCGAAAGCCACCCGGGCAGATAGCCCGCTAGTGTGGGCCCTAGCCAATCGCACCCGGTCTGTTCTAGTTATTAAGTACTAACATAGGCTAAGTTATATTGTTACTAACCAATCTAAATATTAAGTACTAACATAGGCTAAGTTATATTGTTACTAATACACACCTCTTTTGTAGTCTGATAAATAAATGATAATAATAATAATTAGTTGGAGCGGGAGTAGAAGACCAAAGAATAGATGGATGAATTGTGTGAGAATGATGTGAAGGAAAAAGAAGTAAATTGTATCGTGACGATGGAAAGGGAAAAATTTAAGAAAAAAAAACGTGTTGTGCAGTCCTCAAATAACACTAGAAGATCATGACTGACTGACACGTCATCGCAATCATACTTAGCATGATATGTCAAAACTTCTAAACTGATATTATCATCGGCACGATTCTTGAGCGCTGACGCAAAAGTGAGTTATTGGGTCACTTTGGTGGTATAAAGTGAGACGCGGGGGCGGGGAAAGTGCAGTGATTGGCCCGTAGCGCATACCTTACATTCTTTACTCCTGCTGCACTTACCTCACGACAAGAAATAATAAACGGGTGTGCGTTTTATTTGTCATAAAGTGTACGATGCGCACAGCGATCCCCATTCTTCCGCCGAGCGCTCAAGAACCGTGCCGGTATCTGTACTGGTACTGTTAACCTGTATGATCCTACTGCAGGGCAAAGGCCAGATGGTCTCGTCATCTTCTATGAGGTCTACCTTGCCGACTGTGTCAAAACTTCTAAACAGATTTGTTCTTCTTCTTATCGTGTGGGTAGTAAGGTGTAACGACCCCACACACCCTAGTGTCAGAGTTTCTAAAGCGCCTCAAGGGCCTCTGACGTAGATTGACGACTGACATTTGACGGCCGCGCCGGGACCATCGGCTTATACGTGCCTTCCGAAGCACGGAACCATCTTTTTGTCGGACAATCTGGTTATTCAAGCCTGCAATGTCCTAGCCAAACTGGAAACAACTTTACAAAGAATGCTTCCCGTGAGAATCGAACCCACGATCACCGGGTCACAAGGCAAACGCCTAAACCACTCGACCGCGGAGGCAGTTTTTTTTTTTTTTTAAACTTTGTCCCACTCTAGGAATTTCTCCTGTATCGTGGGTGCGTTCACAAACATATGTAGAAAGTCACATACACAAATACCCAGACCCGAAACAACTATCTGCAGGCCATACAAATATTTGTTCCGTGCGGGGATCGAACCCGCGACACGCAGCGCAGCAGTCCAGTCGCTTAGCCACTGCGCCAACCGTGCAAAAAACAAAACAACAAACAAACAAACAAATTTGATAAAATAATAACATTATTAACCAAAAACAATCCACTTTCCATCTCAAATTAACAAAACAATCGTCACTTCACCAAAATTAACTGTAGACAAAGTTCCAATAAATATCTAATGGTATTGACCTCAAATCTGCCCGAGCTATTGTTCATCACTGAAGCGCCCGAAACCAATACTACAGTGTATTTAACTCGGCATTTGTCCCACCGTTGGCGATAAGCGAGACGCAACAAGAGCTAGAAAAATTAAAAACGAGTAATTTGCTTAACTGAGTTTTTATAATGATGAGTAAGGAAAATATCGTGAGGAAAGTTTTGAGGAGTACCAAAAAAACGATGAATAGATGGTGTGAAGGATGATATGGCTAGAAAGGGCACAATCTTTTGAAATGACTCGTAATACATGAAGGAACGTATGACAGGAAAAAGAAGACTGCGAGTTGCTTTGAATTCAAATGAATTGGCATAAGGGTAGGACAATACAGTTATTATCAAAATTCACGGATGAGGTTATTATTAACCTCATCCGTTATTATCAAAATTCACGGATGAGGTCAACGAATGTCTTAATGATAAAAATAATGTAATACTACTATTCATCGACTTCAGAAAGGCGTTTGATACGCTTAGCCACGACACGTTGCTAAAAAAAATTGACAATTCTGGAGTTCGAGGACCATTACTCAAATGGTGTGAGGACTACCTTAATAACCGCAAATACAATGTTAAGATCTGTAGTGAAACCAGTGACGCCATCAAAGTTACTGAAGGAACAGCCCAAGGTTCAGTACTGGGACCCTTACACTATCTGACATAATTATTTATTTATTTATTTATTTATTTATTTATTATTTATTTACACATACATTTGTTGTGACAGGTAAGACCCAAGTTAACAAAAGTAGTCGTTAATTACAGTCCCAAATAACACAGTTATACAGTGGACAACATACTTAGTGTCTCCCTCTGGAATTCCGCCAAGGAACAAGAAAATATGTCCAAACGCCGAGACACACTATTCAGTATTCTCATTGCACGAATCACAGGTGCAAACTTTAATAAGTTGGTACGCGTTGCCGGGACTCTAAACAGCCCCGCCCTCGGTCCTAGCCGTAGCCTCCTGTCTGGAACGAGTAATCCCAACGATTCTAATTGTACAGGTCACTATTAGGTTGTTAGGTACGTAGGGAATTTAGTAAAACAACACAGTTTGGTTTGAACGCGCACGACTTACTCGCCCGGCCGATCAGTAGAGAGTGTGCGGTCCGTGCAACGACTCACTCGACCGCACCCCACCACTGCCCGCCCCACCAGTAAGGCGTGTCGGTATTTATTGATACACTACATCTACCTTTTACAAAATTGGAAAAATAGCATTATTTCGTATAAGTACTATCCAATACAAAACAGTTTATAACAGAACAATCATCAAATATTTTTAATAATGATCTGTAAAACAATTAACTTATTAATTTTCGTCACACACTTTGTTATCGAAAGTGCCATTATTTCCTGAAGATTTATCATCCTCATTTGTGCAAACTTTCCACTTTGCTTCAACCCTCTCCAAATGTACTTCTAAATGTTATAAGTAACTGTTGTCCACTATCACCATTTACCATTTCGACATCTCTCTTTTATTTATTAATCACTGTATGTGTCGCATCCTTGAATGAGGTGGACAACTTGTTTTCCTTGTTTATTGTATTTTTAACATATTATACTTTTCCACCAATTTCTCTACTAGATTCCTTTGCTCTTCCAATTTTACTAACTTTGTCTCTAGGTCCATCTGTAAGTACCTAGATGTAAGACTATGTAAGAGTACATGTATATGTATCAATATCCAACAATTAATGAACTTTGAGTGTCAGGATGATTACTGGTTATTACTGTGTTCATGAAGTAAAAGCACAAAAGACAAGACTATTCATTTTATTTCTTTTGGTCTTGTCAACTACATCAAACTCGATTCCATTCGCTAGGTCCCTAGTCTTCGTGGAGAAGAATAGACAAGAAACTCCACGGGAACACATTTTAAAGTATTATGCAAAGACAACCTGACATTAAAATCCAGCTACAATAAAAGCCAGCTTATCTCTAAACTGGAGTCTGGAACCAGAGTGCAACCGTTACACGCTCTTACATAATGTTCAGCATCTCTGTTCATTTTGGGCCACTACACTTTGGAACGTAGTCTCATTTTACTCTTATTTATATATTTAAATTTTATTTTATTTTACCTTTTTCATAATGTTTTATGTGATTTGTAAAATTTTTATTCTATCTCTAATTGAAAATGTAATTGACTTAATTTATTCGCAATTTACTTTATATTTTGCAGTTAGACCTTTTGTAATTTGATTTATTTGTAATTTAATTTATATTTTATTTAATTCATTTGTATTTACTTATTTGAATTGTATAAACTCATTTAATTTTGTTCATTTAATTATAATTATTATGTCTTATGAGAAATGTCCGACGGAGGGTTAGCCTGGTGATCTGTAATACAGGTTCTACCTAAAACAGACACCAGTCTCTATGTAGATATTTGACATTGTATGATTATTGTGTATAAATGAGAAAAAATAAATTTATTATTATTATTTCCATGACTACTATGCTCGAGTGACCTTCTGAGCAGCTGCTAAAATATTTGACCTCGCTTTATGATCCTATTTTATTTTCGCGCAACAGTAAATTGTCCTTATACAAAGATAAGTGATGAACTGATGACCGAGAAACCAAATTGATGAACTCTAATGCACATTTTGCATCATTTAGTAGAACATTGTTATCTTTTCACATTTGCTATTTGTACCTTCATAATGGTAAATCTGCTTTTCAAACAGGTACCAATGGAGGGATCCAGTCAGATGGGCCTATACTGGGCATATATAGTGTCAAACTCAACAAACTCTTGGTCTTTTTATTTTTATTAATTTTATACTCTAACGCTGTCCCGTTAGGGTATACTCTTCGATAAAGCTAAGCAACTGGTTGAATTAATTTATCTATAAGAATATGAATTAGATCATCTTTAATTTTAGGGAACACACCATAGACTGCATTGGCACTTGGCGGTGTCTTTCCCTAGCAAATTTCTAGTCCCATTTTTACAATATAAAATTTGGCTTTGGCTCTACAAAAACTGTTACCAATTGTTTAGAGTCAATAGACCCTAGAACGGTTAAGGTATTAAGACTAACGTAGGCCATAAATCTCCTTTTTTTAGATATTACTTGATTTTCAGCAAGGACACCATTGTCTTTGAGAATGACGTTACATCTCAATTTCAACGCAGCGCCTTAGTCTTACACTGTTTTGAAAATATTCAAAAATCCCACACTTGAGACAATTCTTATCTCGGGCTGGACAACTTTAGTATCAGTTGAATGACTGCCACCACAACGCACACATGAATTTACTTTTAAGCTCAGATGTCCAAGTCTGACCAGAAACTTGTAAATTTTCTCACACTTTATTATTTGATGAGCCTCAACAAGTGACGCTTATAAACACGACTTTGTTTAGGGGGCAAATATTCATCGAGCTTGTTGATAGCAACAGTAAATACATAATTGTTACCACTAGTAGTTTCTACCAGTCATCATCTGCCTAGCCTTTTCCCAACTATGTTGGGGTCGGCTTCCAGTCTAACCGGATGCAGCTGAATACCAGTATTTTACATAGACTGCTTATTTGATCTCCACAAGACAGCTAATACTAGGTAATACGGTGCCCTCCGGTAAGACTGGTTGTCAGACTTTCAGGTCACTGACCACCCGTAACGACTGCCAAAGATCTAAATGGCAGTCGGAACCAACAGCTTATCGTGCTTTCCGAGGCACGGAGGAAACGATATGTAATGGGCGATCAACCCATTCACAGACCAATCAAGGCAAGCGTGGCTTAACCTAAAGATCGACCTGAGTGGCAGATATTATTAAGCCACAAGGTCCTCTTAGTAGTTTCTACATGTACATCAGGAATATTTTTTTGAGGTTGTGTACTTATTAGGAGAATCTCTGAAAGATTGTTAATAAGTTTGTTAATTGGACTGATGATAAAAAAGCAAATAATTATAACATACCAAATTATTTGATATTTCTGGAAGGGTTAACCGACCCATGAGTAAGAGTAAAGCTCTATTGCCCTAAGGCCACCTGAGTGTGGTAACTTGGTAGCCGTCAGGTCTGACTCTGGTGCACGTTTTTTCCCAACGTAAACCAACTGAAACTAGGTCACCGACACAGTCCAACGACTGTAAGTTGAGGTCGTATGTGCGACATACTTGTGGTCTACCTGGATGGAAGGGGTAATTTCCTTCTTTAGGTACCGTTTCGAGTTAATCGAAATAACTCTTGATCTTAATGTATTTTATCCCAGTATTTATACAAGCTCATTTAGGTACCGTTTGATAACAAACTACCTCTGACGATGTAACTTTCGTCTTTAGGTACCGTTCCAAATTAATAGAACTAACTCTTTAGGTATCGTTCCAAATTAATAGAACTACTTCTTTAGGTACCGTTCCAAATTAATGGAAGTACCTCTTTAGGTAACTTTCCAAATTAATGAAACTACCTTTTAATTTTATTGTATTTCATCCAATCCATTTGGACTGTTATTTATACAAGATCATTTAGGTACCGTTCCAAATTACTGAAACTACCTTTTAATTTTAGGTATTGTATTTCATCCCAATCCATTTGGACTGTTATTTATACAAGACCATGTAGGTACTGTTCCAAATTAATGAAACTACCTTTTAATTTTAGGTAGGTATTGTATTTCATCTCAATCCATTTGGACTGTTATTTATACAAGACCATGTAGGTACTGTTCCAAATTAATGAATCCAGACCATTTAGGTACCGTTCCAAATTAACGAAACTACCTTTCAATTTTATTGTATTTCATCCCAATCCATTTGGACTTTTGGACTGATTTTGGTACTGTTCCAAATTAATGAATCCAGACCATTTAGGTACCGTTCCAAATTATTGAAACTACCTTTAAATTTTATTGTATTTCATCCCAATCCATTTGGACTTTTGGACTGATTTTGGTACTGTTCCAAATTAATGAATCCAGACCATTTAGGTACCGTTCCAAATTATTGAAACTACCTCTTGATCTGATTGTATTTCATCCCAGTCCATTTGGACCGAAATTTATACCTACGAGATCTTTAGGTACCGTCTGCATAAGCAAACTACCTCTAACAACAATGTTAACTTTGATTATTGACAGATTAAAAGTGTTAATTTGGATAAACAGCATGTCTATCACTGGTATCCAAGATTACTCAAGAACGCAAATATAATTGTCAACCATAAAGAGCCTCACCGTATAATAAGAATCATGGTCTAACTTCGTTACAATCATAATTAAATAACAGCCGCCTTCAATTTGAACCCAAAATATCGTTATAATGTGCAAAATGCATAACTTAGTATTACTAACAACCATTGATATAAAAACTAAAGATACGGTCGTCCGAACATTTTGCTCGATGCGATCCCCATACAGAGAAACACTAACGCCATCCTTAAGAACTAATCAGGCTGCTCGTAAACGTAACCTTGTATAAACGGCGTGGCGTGGTATTATCGAGGTATAAAGAAATTAAATAAAGCTTTCATTAAAATGTTAATAACAAAAATGTTAAATTTTAATTTTTCATTTTCATTTTCTTTTAAACTTCGGTTTAGTCAAGACCTATTTGGCCTTTGACCAAGTTCAAGGCGTCATTTTATCACGCGGTCCGCCCAGTCAATAAATCAATGCTAACAACACTCCAATTTGTTTCTGCCAATAATCAAAGCATTCGTCATTGACGTTTGTTGTAAGTATTAGTACACGAATGTTTAGGTACCAATCAATGTAACTAAATCAGTTCCGTTTTGAAGTAACGACTACGTTCAACATATTAATAGCAGTCTACAATCAATTATAATCTTTTTTTTTCCAAGGACTGCCTTAATGCAATTTAAGGTTAAATTTAAAACTAAATAATTATTTATAAAACATGAATATACATTGAAACTGATTTGCTACCGATTTACCTCTTGGTTACTTTATTAACACTCAGTGTTATTTAAATTCGGCACGTACCTTATTTATTTTGTATCCTGGCAAGGTCGCCACTTGTACAGGTCACTATTAGGTTGTTAGGTACGTAGGGAATTTAGTAAAACAACACAGTTTGGTTTGAACGCGCACGACTTACTCGCCCGGCCGATCAGTAGAGAGTGTGCGGTCCGTGCAACGACTCACTCGACCGCACCCCACCACTGCCCGCCCCACCAGTAAGGCGTGTCGGTATTTATTGATACACTACACTAATATTTGCGGATTATTTAATATTCCTCGAAAAACCATAAACACATATTTCGCAAGAGCTAGGTTGCGCCTTACCTCCAACTTATAGTACCCAACCATCCCTATTACAAAGAGCGTCGGATACATAAGCGGGTAGAAAGGGTAGACTCCAAACTGCCTGAAGTACAGGTATCGGGTAAATTTATTTTGCATTTTTTCTAGCATCTGAGAATACTTCAGCTCATAAGGATTCCAGATGATAGCACTAGTTTCCAAGTTGCTTCGCACCAACGCATTGTAAAGTGCTTTCACTGCTGCCATATTAGTGAAGTCACGGGTTTCCCGCATGACAAAACCAAGGTTTCTAAACGCTTTTTTGCAGACCTGCACTACATGAACCCGAAACGTAAGATCCCCAGTGAAAGTAACCCCGAGATCACGCACTGACTCCACCCGCGATATGATATGTTAACGACATGGAACATGTGGTCAATCACTGTTCCGTATATCAATATGCAGATGACACATGCCTTGTTGCTACCCACAGAGACATAAAAGTAGCAGCCCAATGATTACAGGAAGATTTTACTCGAGTTTCAAAGTGGGCACATGATGCTGGACTGGTTCTCAACGCAAGTAAAACTAAAATCATCTATGTCCACTCAAGCCATCTAAAGCACATTACGCCTTTTAAAATAATCGCACACAATCACAGTTGTCTTCACTCTACTCCGCTGAGTACGCCATGTCGATGTGAGGCAATTGACCAAGTAACGCACCACACCTACCTTGGATTAGTCGTGGACAATCGTTTTAGTTGGACTTTTCACGTGGACTCAGTCTGTGATCAGTTGCGGGCTGTACTGGCAAAGTTTTACATCCTAAAATCTAAAGTTCCCTTCAAAATACTGCTCAATATGTACAATGCCTTAGCAGAATCAATTATAGCCTACGGAATTACAAGCTGTGGGCGAACATTTAAAACATACACTGAAAGAATTTCCAAACTGCAAGTTAGATTATTAAAACTCATCGTACCCAGAAAAATTAAGCTCCAATGTAAAGATAATACATAAAAACACAAAAACACATAAACACATATTCTATTCTATTCTATTCTATAATGTCGTCGAATTATTTCAATACTGTAAAATTTTGCCAGTACAGACTAGAATCGACCTGGCCCTCTTAATTGAGCAATTTAATAACCAAAGCATTCAAAGACCTATATCGCATAAAATAATAACTAGAAGTATAATCAATAATAAACTTATAGTTCCTCAGACTAGAAATAATTATGGTAGGCAAACAGTAAAATATCTAATTCCCACAATAATGAACGAAATACCAAAAAACATAAAAGACGAAATAAATCAGAAAAACTTTAAGCAAAAATACAAAAAATACTACCATAACTGCATAAACAACTTAGTACCTACAAAAAAAGAAGCAACCTGTATATAAACGTTGACAAAAACCGGCTTTCCAATGAGCGGCCCAACCGCCCAATAGCAAGCACTCACTAACTTACGGATAGATGTTTACGGGTAACTAGTTGCGTGCAAAAATATTATTCAAGTACCAACATTTTTATACTTGTATTTCTTTGTAATTAAGCAGTGTTGTTATAGCGAATGTGAGTACCAATACAAACCATCAATGGTTTAATGGTACGAAATTAATACGAAACTGTGTTAAGACTATGTGTAAAATAAGTATAAATATAAAAAAAAAAATAATGACGATAATGACCAAAGTTATTTAAGTGCTATAAATGGGAGAAAATGGTAATGTATTAATTATAATAATATCTTTTACTCGTACTGTCACGGGACCTGTAATATTTGAGTTCTGGAGCGAGAAAATAACTATAGCCAAATCACTTTAACAAGGCAAAACAATTGAATGTGAACTTACCAAAAACTCGCAATGCCAATTGACGGAGATATCGGTGAACATAGAAAAAAGTACTTAGTCCTTTTAAGAATTAGTCCTTTTAAGAATTGGCCATTTTAAGAATTAGGCATTTTTAGAATGCTAGTCGTTTTAAGAATTAGGCATTTTTCGACTACGCCTAAAAAACCATCTCCAGCAAACTGCATCAAACCAGCAAAAATAATATTTAAGTGAAGTTAAAACATCAGCGACGCAAAATCGCTGTCGCGTCGCTGGCGGTGAGGCAGGGCCCTTAGGTACACGAGTTCAGTTGCTTCAACAACATCGAGTTTATTTGTAAATGGTTAATTTACCTTTTGCCAGCCAATTAATTTCGTAATACCTATTTGTATTATCATTCACTTGATTCTAATGAATGGTTAAGAGAGAAAGGAATTTAGAAAGGACTTCTAAGATCACGATTTATAGAAATGTGTGGAAGAGGACTGAATCGTTGGTCTAGTGGTCGCAAGCGCGACTGTTGCGCTTTAGGTCCCAGGTTCGATTCCCAGGGCGGGCAAAATGTTATCGAGTTTTTCAATCAGAAATTTCTCAGTAACAGCTACTGATACTGGTTTTGAGCCCGATTGATGGCAATAGGCTGGCCCCCTTTTATATGGGACTTAAACATAACTAGCAGAATGTGGGTGTATTATGAGGAACACCTCTGTTTAACCCTTCGGGAATTACAGGCGTGATGGTATGTCAATTTATTAGAAACCGGGTAATCCAATTAATATGTTTGTTACTCCTTCACGCAAAAACTACTAAACGGATGTGGATGAAATTTAGAACACAATATTTGCATTGCCGCATGGCCGTCACTTTCTTTTGAATATTTTTCCCTCCTGATCAGAAGGTCTAAGTAGCAAAATGTCCAACAGCGCAAAATGTCTAATGAGCAGTAAGTCTACTTAGCAAAATGTCCATGTAGCAAAACGTCCAACTATCAGATGGTCTGTATAGCAGAACGTCTATTTAGCAAAACGTCACGTTTAAAATTTGTACACTCATGATAGAAACTAAAAGTCATTTTTAAATTACATAAAGTCTGGGTTAAAATAACTCTTCAATAGCCTCTTCAATGTTATTAGGTTTGGCGCACAAACTCCCCTGTTGAAGTGAGACGTCATGCGAGATAAACAAAGTCTAAGTTAAACCAGGTTTAACTACTTTTTGTAATATGGCGGAGATAGTTTATAACCTGGATTAACACATAGGATAGTTTTTTTCCCCGATTTTATCTTCCCGTGGGATAATTTTCAAGATGTAGCGGGCGAAGCCGCTAGTAACAGCGCTGGTAAATTAATATTATTTCATTTGTTTCAGATGCCGGAGAGATAGCATACGGATCAAATCCAGAGTGATAATTTTGTAAATAAATGTTCCAAAGACTATAAATAAAATTGTAAATTCGAAGGATGCCAACAATTATTAATAGTTTCTAAGATAATTATAGAATTTATAGACAAACTCTTCCATATCAATTTAAATATTTGTAAATTAATTGAGATTCTATTCTTGGAGGCGTTTTTGTATCATTTCTCATGTTTTTGTAAATAATGTTCGATACTCCTGACAATGCATAGTTATCACAAATAATTAATATGAACATATCGAAATAAAATACATATTATTATCTAGAAATAAAAACATCACGTCTGGTTTAAGAACAAAAAAAATATCACTGAAAATATCATTTTGTTTCGTTTTTAGTTGAAAAACGCCTCCAGAATCTGTTATCTCTGAAAGTTATTTTTAAGAGAAAACTATGTGAATTATGTGATTAATATAATGAACGTTGGATTATTAAATAAACTTACGGTTTTCAAATGTGTTGTATTTCATTATCACCCACAGCAAGACGTCACCTTCGGAAGAACAGGGCAAAAGAATAACTGGGGTGTGTTATTCTTTTTAGGGTTCCGTACCCAACGGGTAAAAACGGGACCCTATTACTAAGACTTCTGTCTGTCCGTCTGTCTGTCTGTCCGTGTGACTGTGACCAGGCTGTATCTCAAGAGCCGCGATAGCTAGACAGTTGAAATTTTCACAAATTATGTATTTCTGCTGCCGATATAACAACAAATACTAAAAACAAAATAAAATAAATTATTAAGGGGGGTGAAATAAATAAACTTACAAAAAAACATAGGTAAGTACATATATGAATCCTGAAAACATAATACTTCTTTTTGGGCAGTAGTGTGAAAAACACTTCCAAACTTTAAAAAATCATGTCAAAGCATTGTTCAAATAAAGCTAAAACCTATTTTATATCACCTAGTAAAAACTTTAGAACATTTTACTTCAGGATTTTATGTTCACACTGCAATGAAAGAAAATTACGAAGTGCTGCTTATTATTCGAAGCGAGTCAGTACTTCTTAGAAACGTGGATTACTAGTCTTTTAGACGATAAAATGTTAGGACAGGTTCTAGCTGTCTTTTCTTCTGTCCGGTAAAAAGAAAAGGTAAGGAAGAACTAGGTATGGAAAAGACTTGTTGATCTGTTTATTGACTTAATCAATCATGAGAAATTTCGAACGAAAAGCATGTTACGCTGTTGATCCCGGCTATCAGTGAAAATGCTTTGGTGGCCAACCCCTTCAAAGTTGTGAAAATGCTAAGCAGATGTTTAATCCACATTAGATTACTTGTAGGTCCCTTGCGCTGGCTCTTGCAGATTCTGAAAATTGGAACGACGCATGCTCTGAGAACTACTCGATTTTGTATCTAGCCATGAATTAGTATTTCGTCGACTACAGTGTCGAGCATACGTTATAAAAACCATGCACTAAAGTATACTAATGATACCTTTTGTAAGAAAACTGTCACAGCTGAAGAGGAACTCTTATCGAAGGTCAGTGAAAGTCACAAACAACAGTGGCTAAAAATAGTGGACATAGACGTGACGAAGAAGAAGATACTTATTTTTTACACACTTTCAAAGTCTTGCTGTCTTTACGTCTGCCCCATGCCTTAGATTTTACTGCGTCGGTTTTACAATTTGCGTTCTTTTATAGCCCCGCCACACGATGGATAGCAAATGGACGCCACAAGTTGCGGTCGATAACATTTTTATTTGATCAGCAAACCTAATACAATTGCGAGAAGCTCGTGGATAACAATAACAGCTGCTTGGATAGAGCTTTTGGTTAAGCCGATACTTGAGCTTGAGCTTTTTGCTTGCTCCGAGCCTCGGTAAGCCCGTTAAACCGTTGGTCCAGGTTTTTATTGGTAGATATTTGACTGTCGTAACAGCTAGTCAATGGCCCGAACGTCTGACAACCAATCTTACCAAAGGGTATCGTATTATCGTGTCCCGTCGGGGCTGTGGCTTGTCGAAAGGATAACGCGGCTCCGACACAAGGGCGAAGAAGGAACATGGGTTTGGTTTTTAGTCAGTAGAAGTTTGACACTCCCCTTCGCTCTGCCCAAGAGCGGGGGGGGTTATTCGATGATTTTCCACCCACCAAAAAAAAAAAAAAAAAAAGGGGTATCGTATTACTCTGTTCTGACTTGTTTGTGGAGGTCAGATAGGCAGTCGTTCATGACTGTAATGTACTGGGTATTCAGCTGGATCTGGTTATATGCTACTCGTAGAAGCCGACCCCAAATGGTTGAGAAAAGGCTAGGTAGCTGATGACTAATGACTGGATCCGACCCCAGACACACATAACTTGCGAAATGAGTTTATGTACTTTAAAATACACTTCGATTGGGGATCACAACTAAAAATAAATCGGAGTTTGTGAAACTACAAAGTCACGTTATAAATAAGAAAGTCGTCTTAGAGATCTTTCAATAAACTCGTTGTCCCGAAAAAGGTAGAAAAAGTGATAAAAGCAATGATTGTGCTATTTTGAGTTCACAGTCTACATCCATAGATATAAATATTAATAAGGCAAAAGAAACTTTGTCTGTCCATCGGTATATCTATAGGATTGTCTGTGTTCTGCCGGTTTGAAATTCAACCTGACTTTGTATTTATCGGTCGGTCGGTCTGTCTGTCAGTCGATCAGTCTCTTTGCCTGTCTGACTGTCTGTTGCCTTTATAAAAAAAATACAACGCAAGGCAATGGATAAATTACACTGTATAGCGAATGCGTTAACAAAGGTTTATACTCACATACACAAACAGCCAGACACGGAACAACTGTACCCATACAAATATTTGCTTTGTGTTCGAGTCGAACCCGCGACATGCAACGCTGCAGCTAATCGTTCAGCCACTGCGTTAACCGTAAAGTCAATTGTGAAGACTTTTGGCGCACTGGTAGATATTGACCTGGGTTACGATACGATATGAGACTATACATAGATATAGGAAATAGGATGTTTGTCCCTTTTAGTACGTTTCCGTGGTCCTGTACGCAAGTGAAGTCGCAGGCAACAGTTAGTCCACAAGGAGTTGGCCTCTGGCTTCTTTCTATTTTTACATTATTGAAATGGAGAAAGTTATTGTGTAAAGCAATCCATACAATAGAAGTCATACAATTTTGGGTCGAAATCTTCGAGAGACAGCTTTCAATAGTGTAAAAATTACATTGGAAACTGCGAAGATCTTCTATGGTAGTCTATGATAATTTTAATTTATGGTATGGCGGGTCACGTTTCCAGGATGAAGCCGGACAAATGGGCGAAGATAGTCCCTCAGTAGGTGCCCGAAGACGGCCGTCGTTACCGAGGCAGGTCCAAGAAACGCTGGCGTGACGATCTGGACTCATTCTTAACAGATTGGACGGAGAAAGCAATTAGCAAACAAACTTGGAAAAAAAAAATGGTAGCGTTGACTATGACTACACAAGAAACCATAACCACCAACAAAGATGCTGGTGAATCACATAACCACCTCCTTTTTAAGACGTCGTCGGTTAAAAATCCCAACCATCTTCCTTCCCTACGCTAGACAGACAAACATACTCTACGAATGGAGTAAATAAAATTGAATACTTGCCCCCCGGGAGTGAACGTATATGATTGGATGCTGGCTTATCTCGATACATAAACTAATATAATATCGTGGCTTGTTTCATAACCGTTAAGGAAGTATAGGGTTGATAATATGGAGAAACTAGGGTAGTTTTGAAGTGTATTGTCATAATATGTAATATGTTTTAGCAGGGTATGAGGTATAGGAGATTTTGGTTAGGAAGTTAGTCTTGAGTCATTGCCAAATTATCATTTAAAAGCGGATTCAAGAATATGAAGCTTAGCTTGCCTAACTTCCGCTATTTTTATTTTCATCATCGTCATCATTTCAGCCGAAACAACCCTCAACAATATCGCGAATAGGTGACTGCAATGTTTTGACTGCCTTATTGGTCTAGTGATGACATACGTGACTGCTGAATTTGATATCCTGGCTTCGATTCCCGGGCCGGGTCAAGTGTTACTAGACTTTTGCATAATGAATTTCTCAGTAACAGCCACGGCGCGGCGGCGTCCAGACTTGTGCCGGATTGGTGGCAATAGGCTTGTCCCACATTTTACTTTAGAAAAAAGGAAAAAAAGGAGGTCACAATTGGATCAAAAGCGCGATGACCTTAAAGCTAGGCAACCTAAAGCTATACCCTATAATATCATCAATGGAGTTCTGACATGTCCGCTTTGTGCTCGTACCTTTTCGGCCAAAGTTGGATATGCTAGCCACTTAAGAGCACACGAGAGAGCAGCAGAACAAAGCTCTTGACAATCTTTGGAAAGTCAGCGAATGCAGTCGCTGTGGCCGAAATCGGCTAGATAGCATCATCATCATCATCACTTTAGAAAAAACATATCTGGTGAAAGGTGCGTGTACAAGACAGTTACACCTCTGCCAAAAGCTTTGGAGACAACCGGCGTGATGCTATGAGTGTGTTGGATCCGGTCATTGGATGAATCGTAAGTACACCATGGTAAATTCACTTACAATTCTGTAAGAAGTCATAGAACTATAAAGATGATCTGTTTCATGGTCCGAGAAACCAAATAAAATAAATATGATCCGAGGTCTTGCGTCTATTATACATCCACTTGGAACTCTCTTCAGGGATAGCCATCATCCCAGTTTATGAGCCAAACCAACCATACGTTGTTCCTAATAGCGGATACTACGCCCCAAACAATTACGGCGCCGTGTATCGGTAGTACAATGATAAGCAGGAGAGCTATTACTTCGAATGAGGGGTACAACTACTTGTAAGTTATTGCTTTTAAGTTGGAGTTAAGTTAGTCTGGTTATTAGAGAATATAGCAACATAACATCACGCTTATAATCCCCGAAGGGTTAGGCAGGTACACCCACATTTCGCCATGTAAAATATATAATAATAATATAATATAATATTCCACAACTATCACACAACGCCATCTAGTCCCAAGCTAAGTAGAGCTTGTGTTATGGGTACTAGACAACTGATAAACATACTTATATATTTCTAAATACATACATATTATAGATAAATTACACCCAGACACAGAACAAATGATCGTGCTCATCACACAAACATTTGTCCTGGGTGGGAATCGAACCCACGACCTCCGGCATAGCAGTTAGGGTCACTAACCACTAGACCAACAGGCCAGTCACCATATATATCCATAGGGGGCGAGCCTATTGCCATCAACCGGGCACAAATCCAGACTCCGTGGCTGTGACTGATAAATTACTGATG
This sequence comes from Diarsia mendica, assembly GCA_949316265.1. NCBI lineage: Eukaryota > Metazoa > Arthropoda > Insecta > Lepidoptera > Noctuidae > Diarsia > Diarsia mendica. The sequence goes on along the minus strand of OX438908.1, from coordinate 18,442,040 downwards.
TAAAAGCTTAATTAATAACATTTTGCCCGAACCGGGAATCGAAACGAACGTCCTGCTCAGCAGTCGCGCCTGCTTAAAATTGACTTAGTAATGTTTAATTTATCAATTAGACTGCAATTATTTTAAACTTCGCGATTTGTACACATTATAAAACACTATCGAAACGGGTCTTATCGCGATATTCTTTTTAACGAGGTAAACAGGTACCTACTTGTTTCCCGACGTTTCGACCGCCTTGCAGCGATCGTGGTCACGGGAGGACTGATGACAGCTCAGCGACGTCTTCGTAAAGTGCGGGTCTGTGCATCTACCCTCACTTGGTCTTCACAATTTTTATAAATGTCACTGTCGGTACTTCTACACACAACACTAAGGACGTCTACACACTGGCGGACCTCGTCGGACGACCGGCGTGGCTTGCACCTGCTAATGACTGGATTCCAAGTTGTAGGCAGTCGGTATCCATCCTCTCTGTTGAAATTTTTATATTTCCTGATTTCAACCGCTTCACGTACTATTCTGGAGTAATAGTAACGATCAGAGGAAAGAACCTGTGGCTTGTGTAGTTGAATCCAGTGGTTTGGACCAGCCTCCAGCAAATGCTCAGCTATCGCGGACTTGTTGGTTTGACGGTTTTTTACAGCTGCAATATGTTCTTTGATCCTTTCGGCGATTGTTCGTTTTGTCTGCCCTATATATGAACTACCACAGCTGCAATCCACCTTGTATACGCCAGGTGTCTGAAGGGGAATTACGTCTTTCGGAGAACGCAGGCACTTCGAAATGCTGGAGAGTGGACTATATACAGTCTTGATGGAGTATTTCTTAAGTACTGTTCCAACTTTGTCCGTCACTCCTTTCAAATACGGCAAGAACGCTGCCACTCTGCTAACTCCTATCTGACCTGCCTTCTTCTTTGGACGTCTGGTATCTCCTTTCTTCCGTTTGTATCCGTTCTCCTTAAGTACCTCCTGAACATGTGCGAGCTCACTGTCTAAGTGTTCAGGGTCACAGAGGTCATATGCTCTGCTCGTAAGAGAGGTTACAACGGATTGCAAATGCCGCGGATGATGTGTGATTGCGCATTGAGATACCTATCTGTGTGCGTCGGTTTACGGTACACCGTGTGTCCCAAGGTACCATCTCCTCTTACGGACACTTTCACATCAAGAAAGGCCAACGATCTGTCTACCTCCATTTCGTAAGTAAACCGGATATTCCGATGTATGGAGTTTAAGCGCTTCACAAATTGTTCTACTTCGTGCTGGTTGCCTTTCATTATACAAAATACATCGTCGACATAACGTTTCCACAGTTTCACATTAGCCGTTTGCATGTCTATGGATCTTTCGATGTCTTCCATCCAGATGTTGGCCATAACCGGTGCTACCGGGCTACCCATGGCCACCCCGTCGATCTGGAGATAATATTGTCCACGATATAAAAAGTAGTTACCTTCAAGACAGTTTTTCAGTAAAACAACGTAGTTTGGAGACAGATCATTTGCCCTAAGTTTCCTCTCGATGACATCAAGGCAATCCTGAATAGGAACGTTGGTGAATAATGACTCAACGTCAAAACTCACCATCACCTCGTCCGGTTCCACCTTCACGCTCTTGATGATGTCTACAAAGTGACGCGAGTCTTTCACGAAAGATGTAGTCTTACCCACCAACGGTTGCAAGATCCTGGTGATGTGTTTCGCCAAATCGTAAGTAGGAGAGTCGATTTGGCTCACAATAGGGCGCAGGGGAACATTCTGTTTATGTATCTTAGGCAAACCGTATAGTTTTGGCGGCTGAACACTCTTGGGTCTGAACAACTTTTGAAATTCATCCTCCGTGAATACATCTTCATGGTCCTTGATTAGACCCCGTATACGTTTAGTGACTCTAGCGGTCGGATTGTAGGACACTGGTTTATACACTAGAGTGTCACTCAACAGCTCCCTTACCTTCATGTCATAATCACTGGTGTTCATAACCACGGTGGCGTTACCCTTATCAGCCTTAAGCACCAAAATATCAGGGTTATCCCGCAGGTTTTTTAATGCTTGACGCTCTTCCGTAGTTATATTTTGTTTAGGAGGTTTTACTCGACGCAATATAACGGCAACATCCTGTCTAAGAGTATCTGCATCATTAGACGGCACCTTGTTACGCATTATAACCTCTTCGATCGTACTAATGACATTTTCGTAAGGAATACGCTTGGGTGTTATTGCGGCGAAGACGTTGAGTCATTATTCACCAACGTTCCTATTCAGGATTGCCTTGATGTCATCGAGAGGAAACTTAGGGCAAATGATCTGTCTCCAAACTACGTTGTTTTACTGAAAAACTGTCTTGAAGGTAACTACTTTTTATATCGTGGACAATATTATCTCCAGATCGACGGGGTGGCCATGGGTAGCCCGGTAGCACCGGTTATGGCCAACATCTGGATGGAAGACATCGAAAGATCCATAGACATGCAAACGGCTAATGTGAAACTGTGGAAACGTTATGTCGACGATGTATTTTGTATAATGAAAGGCAACCAGCATGAAGTAGAACAATTTGTGAAGCGCTTAAACTCCATACATCGGAATATCCGGTTTACTTACGAAATGGAGGTAGACAGATCGTTGGCCTTTCTTGATGTGAAAGTGTCCGTAAGAGGAGATGGTACCTTGGGACACACGGTGTACCGTAAACCGACGCACACAGATAGGTATCTCAATGCGCAATCACACATCATCCGCGGCATTTGCAATCCGTTGTAACCTCTCTTACGAGCAGAGCATATGACCTCTGTGACCCTGAACACTTAGACAGTGAGCTCGCACATGTTCAGGAGGTACTTAAGGAGAACGGATACAAACGGAAGAAAGGAGATACCAGACGTCCAAAGAAGAAGGCAGGTCAGATAGGAGTTAGCAGAGTGGCAGCGTTCTTGCCGTATTTGAAAGGAGTGACGGACAAAGTTGGAACAGTACTTAAGAAATACTCCATCAAGACTGTATATAGTCCACTCTCCAGCATTTCGAAGTGCCTGCGTTCTCCGAAAGACGTAATTCCCCTTCAGACACCTGGCGTATACAAGGTGGATTGCAGCTGTGGTAGTTCATATATAGGGCAGACAAAACGAACAATCGCCGAAAGGATCAAAGAACATATTGCAGCTGTAAAAAACCGTCAAACCAACAAGTCCGCGATAGCTGAGCATTTGCTGGAGGCTGGTCCAAACCACTGGATTCAACTACACAAGCCACAGGTTCTTTCCTCTGATCGTTACTATTACTCCAGAATAGTACGTGAAGCGGTTGAAATCAGGAAATATAAAAATTTCAACAGAGAGGTTGGATACCGACTGCCTACAACTTGGAATCCAGTCATTAGCAGGTGCAAGCAACGCCGGTCGTCCGACGAGGTCCGCCAGTGTGTAGACGTCCTTAGTGTTGTGTGTAGAAGTACCGACAGTGACATTTATAAAAATTGTGAAGACCAAGTGAGGGTAGATGCACAGACCCGCACTTTACGAAGACGTCGCTGAGCTGTCATCAGTCCTCCCGTGACCACGATCGCTGCAAGGCGGTCGAAACGTCGGGAAACAAGTAGGTACCTGTTTACCTCGTTAAAAAGAATATCGCGATAAGACCCGTTTCGATAGTGTTTTATAATGCAATTATTTTGTTAAATTCATTAGAAAGAAATCTTTGTACCTATTATGTAGACGGCTAATCTCAGCTAAAGTTTTATCTAGTCTTTGTTTTTATCTTATTGATGTGATTGCCACTTGAAATAATATCGACTTTATGGTAGCGTACATTAAATTGATTTTAGAATGTCTGGACATTAGGAAAAGTTATTTAATGTATAACCCGGTTCATTAAAGAAAGGAATCTAAAATGGCGGTTTTTATCATGTCCTCACGCTCGCACACTATAGTGAGCGAGCGAGAGGACATGCCATGTGTTGCCATTTTAGATTCCTTTCTTTAATGAACCGGGTTATACACATACGCACACTATACGCACAATTTTAAGAAATTCTCAAACAATTCACGAGAATGAAACATTGAAGGACTTATGATATACTTACATAAGAATACAAAAAACTGTAACGACCGTCGCAGATCTATAAATAAAAGCGGGGACGTTGCTTAACGTGTTTTCCGAAGCACGGAGGAAATTAGTTTTAAAAATGGATGGTCACTAGTCACCCATACTTTCCGAAGCATGGAGGAAACTCGTCGTATAATGGATGATGGTCACTAGTCACCCAAACATAGACCAACCTAGACAAAGGCAGCTTAAACTGAAGACCGGGCGGATAAAATTTACCCACAATCTTACATACATATACATAAACTCACGCCTTTTTCCCATGGGAGTAGGCAGCAACCACAGAACGCCACCTGCTACGATTCTTACATACCTACTCCTTTTGCCTCGTTCACATCCATACCTACATCTGGTCATACACGCACGCCGGTTACGAGTACATCTTCTCATAATTTATATTAGGTATGTAGAATCAAAAAATACCTTCCGTATTACCAAATAATGAGATTATAAAAAGATTATACGAACCGTCCATGTTCTGACAATGGGGCTGTGTTATCACTATCGACGATCTTTTCAGACCATCTTTGGTACGAAAAAGAGAGAAAAGAATCAAGGGGTTGTCTGTGATCCTAACTTATTCAAGATTAAATGAACTGCCTTGTTATTGGGTTTTTTACATCAGGAATTTCTCTGTAGCATAGCAGTCACGGAGGCTGGATTTGTGCCCTGTTGATGGCAATGGGCTCACCGCTTGTTACAAGACACTTACATCATCACCTGCCTAGCCTTTTCCCAACTATATTGGGGTCGGCTTCCAGTCTAACCGGATGCAGCTGAATACCAGTATTTTACATGGAGCGACTGCCTAACAGACCTCCACAACCCAGGTGTAAAAGTCTTACTATGTTGCTGGATAGGGTGTTCCAAATGAGAAGACACGTTTAGGGTTTGCACTGAGGTATATTGTTCGAGCACAAGCACAGCAACAGATAGAAGGAGAAAGAGTCAAGTCTTATGATTATAGTAAGAGTTAAGCAGAGAAGCGAGACACTTTGTTACGACCGCACTGAACGTAAACAAAAGCTAAGGCGCATAAGCATGAGGAACAAGCGCTCCGCGTCACAGAGGTATCCGTACTGGCGAGCCGGTCGTGAGTCGCTGCGCGCGCGCAACTCGGGTCTCCGCCCCGCACCCGCGCCCGCGCGCCCCTCACATTCCAACGCCAAGTGCGATAAGGAACCGGCCGCTGTGTGTGACGCGCTCGCTAGCTCTCTAATAACAAATTAATAATTATGTATGTTGGTTTGTTGAAATATCTATTTATATAATATTTTATCTTTAGAAATTTTGGTACCAATACATTGTGAGGTTACCTAACTCATACTCACTAACTTAACACTATACACATACAAAAGAACACAATAAGTACAATAAGTATATTTACTAATTAAGGTTATAGTTTTACAATAGTGTGGGCTACGCCACACAGGTAATAAACTAGGTAATACGATACCCTTTGGTAAGACTGGATGTCAGAATTTCAGGTCACTGACTACCTGTAACGACTGCCAAAGATATATATATATATAGTTTTACAATTCAAAAGTGCCTGTAACGGCCTACTTGAAATAAATGCTTTGAATTTTGAATTTTTGAAACAATAGTGTGGGCTACGCCACATCACCCCCCTCCAGAGACCGTCACTACGGGCGATAATAGTCTGGAAAGTGCACCTTACGTCCTGATCGCGTCCGTCCGACACTATTGTCGTCGGCTTTAGGAGCTGAATTGGTGACTGGTGTTTGTTGTGGTAGTTGTGCAGTGTTTGCGATTTTACTATTAGTGTGATTACTGTTGGGGCTGATTGTGTTGTGTGTGCTATTCAATATATAGGCCGGTTTGATTCGGTCTATTGATACTGTGACTATTTTACCACTAAGGAGGAGTTTAAACACTTTATCCCCTCGTTCTATGACTTTATGAGGTCCTGTATAAGATGGTTTAAATGATCCTGAAGAAGCATCATCTCTCAGAAACACGTGCGATGTCGTGGCTAGATCCTTAAAGACGAATATTGCTCGCTTGTTGCCGTGATGTGAAGCCGGAGATGGTTGTAGGTTCCTGGCAAACATGCGTAATCTTGCTATATATTCGGTTATATTTGTAACTTTATCGCTTTCTGGTTGGAAGAAGTCTCCCGGTAGTCTTAGTGCCTCCCCGTATACCAATTCAGCTGTAGTCCCTTGAATGTCTTCTTTGTAGGCGCTTCGTATGCCCAAGAGAACCAGAGGTAGTGACTCAACCCAATTATCGTTTCCGTGGCAGGTAATTGCGGTCTTAAGCTGTCTGTGGAACCGCTCGACCAGTCCATTGCAGGCTGGATGATAAGCAGTTGTTCTACGGTGCTCGAAATCTGCTATTTCTGATAAACGTTTGAAGAGATTGGACTCGAACTGTCTACCGCGATCTGTGACAATTTGGGTAGGGCAGCCGAAGCGTGAGATCCATCCATACAGTAATGCTCTTGCCACTGTCTCCGCTGTTATGTCTTTGATGGGTATTGCCTCAGGCCATCGCGTAAGACGGTCGACGGCGGTGAGGCAATACTGATATCCCTGTGAAAGTGGTAGTGGCCCGATCAAGTCTATATGTATATGCATGAAACGACATCGTGGTAGTTTAAAGTTACTGAGCGGTGCGGATACGTGACGGGTGACCTTCGAGCGTTGGCAGGCTAAGCAGTTTCGCGCCCACTCCCTGCAGTCTTTTCTTACTTCAGGCCATATGTACCGTTCCGCTACTAGTTTTGCGCTGGCATTCGCTCCTGGATGGCTAAGTGAGTGTAAACTGTCAAATACTTGTCGACGGAATTCCTGTGTGACATATGGTCTCGGTGTCTTGCTGCTCTCATCGCAGTACAGTTCAGAACCCAATCCCGGCAGTACCATCTTTTTCAGACACAACGAGGTTTTGCTATTCAGAATTTGTTTCAGCTCGGGATCGTGACTTTGTGCTTTGGCCAGCTCGTTCAAATTTATGGGCTGTATCACTTCTTCTACTCGTGACAAAGTATCAGCCACGACGTTGTCCTTTCCTGAGATGTGTCTGATATTTGTGGTAAACTGCGAGATGTAATCTAAGTGCCTGAACTGTCTTGGTGAGCAATTCTCCTTACGCGTGTTGAACGCGTAACAGATGGGTTTGTGATCTGTATAGATCACAAACTGTCTGGCCTCGACCATATGCCTGAAATACTTGATTGCCTCGTAAATTGCAAGTAGTTCTCGGTCGTAAGGCGAGTATTTCTGTTGCGTTGGGCTCAGCTTACGGGAGAAAAAAGCAAGTGGTTCCCAGGTATCGTTATTTAATTGCTGTAGGACCGCGCCCAAGGCTGTGTCTGAGGCATCTGTCACTAAAGCGAGTTTAGCCTCAGTGTCTGGGTGCGCCAACATTGCGGCTTGACAGAGACCTTTCTTACAATCCTCGAAGGCGGTTTCCTCGTCGGGCGTGAAATTCACTGGGTGTGAACCTTTTACCGACCCTACTAGGAGTGCGTTGAGTGGAGCTTGGTGCAGTGCAGCATTTGGGATGAAGCGCCTGTAAAAGTTTACCATTCCTAAGAATCTTCTCAGCCCACGTACAGTCTTAGGTGCTGGGAAGCTGCTGATGGCTTCAACTTTTGCTGACAAGGGCTTTGTGCCTTTTGATGTGATTCTGTACCCTAAAAACGTTACCTCAGAGGCACCAAACACACATTTCGAGGGGTTAATGACCATCCCATATTCTTGCAACCTGGAGAACAGCCGCCGCAGATGGTCTTCATGTTCCTTCTGGTCTTTTGAATAGACCAAGAAGTCATCTAAATATCCATAGCAGAAGTCTAGGCCTCGCAACATTTCATCGACAAAACGCTGGAATGTTTGCCCAGCGTTTCTAAGCCCGAATGTCATAAATGGGAACTCATATAGGCCGAAAGGCGTGGTGATAGCTGTCTTTGGGATGTCCTCAGGGTTTACAGCTATTTGGTTATATGCCTTTACTAGGTCTATCGTAGAGAAGACCGTGCAGCCAGAGAGATTGTGTGAGAAGTCATGTATGTGGCGGATGGGGTAACTGTCCGGGATTGTTCTCGCGTTTAACATTCTGTAATCGCCGCATGGACGCCAGCTATTATCTTTTTTTGGTGCGAGATGTAAGGGTGAAGCCCATGGTGAATCGGAGGGTCTGGCTGTGACATTCATAAGCATAGCTTCAAACTCTTCCTTAGCAATTTTCAGCCTATCGGGGGCCAATCGGCGAGGTGTACATGATACTGGTGGTCCCGGTGTAGTGCGTATGTGATGTACAGTGTTATGCGTAGGTTCGCGATGTATACCGGGTGGTCGGGTTATGTTTGGATATTCCCGTAATATATCGTGGTATGTGGTGTCACCAATTCTTACCTTTACCGAAGAAACAATGTTGGAAGAACGCGCAGGCAAACCCGCGGTAACTAACGATGTTTTCGCATCGACGAGGCGCTGGTTTCGCACGTCTACCGTTAGGTTGTAGTAAGACAGGAAGTCGACGCCTATTATCGCCTTAGTAACGTCTGCAACAATAAACTTCCAGGTAAAGTCACGGCGCAAACCTATATTTAATTTTAAATGTATGCAGCCGTATGTTTTTATTGAACTACCGTTAGCGGCGCATAATTCGAGGCTTGTCTTAATACGACGCTCTTTTATACCTGACCTTGGAAAAACACATACATCGCTGCCAGTGTCGATGAGAAATTGCGTCTTCGTTGTCTGGTCTGTTACAAATAAGCGACCGGAGGTATGGCAGTCGTCGGTCGCCATCACTGACTGCCGGCCGCATTTCCCGAGTAATCACATGGTTTCATGCACTTGGTGGATCTGTCGCCAAACTTGAAGTGGTACCAGCAAATAGGAAAGTTCCTGTAGTTGGAATTGGAACGCCTGGATGTTGACCGCTCTCGGTTGCCACTGCGGGATCTTTGTCTTGATCGTGATAACCTTTCCATTTGGGTAGTAAGTGCTTGAACTTGCTTGGTCAGCTGGGCTATCTGGCCGGTCATCTGATCAACGTTGCTACCTGCTGTTGTCCGCGACGTCGACGCCACCTGTGGATTAGGCGGTACCACATCCTGTATTCGGTCTGCTAGTTCAGCTACCTCTTCCAAAGACGCCTTTGCCTGCGAGGCGATAATGGTTTGTGTACCACTGGGTAAACGGCTGGTCCAAATAGTGCGCAGAAAATCTTCTGGTACATTCGGTCCTGCCAAATGACGCAGGTGCCGTAAAAATTGCGACGGCTTCCTATCACCGAGCTCTTCTTGAGTTAGCAGCTGATGCACTTTCTTTTCGCGTGACGCCGATAGTCTCTTCACCAGCTCTGCTTTTAACCTTTCGTACTTGTTCGGGCCTGCCGGCTCGGTGATGATGTCTTCGACTTCGGACGCGTAAATCGGATCGAGGTTGCTCATAGTGTGATGATATTTAGTAGCGTCGGTGGTGATATTGGCCAGCACGAATTGGCTTTCTAGCTGTGCAAACCAGAGCGCTGGTTTTTCGGGATAAAATGGGGGTACCCGCACACCCACTCGATAAACGTCGGAGTGCTGGGCGTGATCGCCAGAAGGTTTCGCCGCGTCATCTTGGTTTGAGTTCGCTTTACCTTGACTCATCTTGTGTTCCTTTCGGGGTCACCAATGTAAAAGTCTTACTATGTTGCTGGATAGGGTGTTCCAAATGAGAAGACACGTTTAGGGTTTGCACTGAGGTATATTGTTCGAGCACAAGCACAGCAACAGATAGAAGGAGAAAGAGTCAAGTCTTATGATTATAGTAAGAGTTAAGCAGAGAAGCGAGACACTTTGTTACGACCGCACTGAACGTAAACAAAAGCTAAGGCGCATAAGCATGAGGAACAAGCGCTCCGCGTCACAGAGGTATCCGTACTGGCGAGCCGGTCGTGAGTCGCTGCGCGCGCGCAACTCGGGTCTCCGCCCCGCACCCGCGCCCGCGCGCCCCTCACATTCCAACGCCAAGTGCGATAAGGAACCGGCCGCTGTGTGTGACGCGCTCGCTAGCTCTCTAATAACAAATTAATAATTATGTATGTTGGTTTGTTGAAATATCTATTTATATAATATTTTATCTTTAGAAATTTTGGTACCAATACATTGTGAGGTTACCTAACTCATACTCACTAACTTAACACTATACACATACAAAAGAACACAATAAGTACAATAAGTATATTTACTAATTAAGGTTATAGTTTTACAATAGTGTGGGCTACGCCACACAGGTAATAAACTAGGTAATACGATACCCTTTGGTAAGACTGGATGTCAGAATTTCAGGTCACTGACTACCTGTAACGACTGCCAAAGATATATATATATATATATGGCAGCCGGGACCAACAGCTTAAAGTGCTTTCCGAGGCACGGAGGAAACTCGGTATGTCGGCGGTCACCCATCCACAGATCGACCTAGGCAAGCACAGCTTTACCTAAAGATCGACCCGAGTGGCAGTTCTTATTAAGCCACGAACTCCCTCCACTACAAGACACTTAAGAGCGTATGCTACCTCAGATTAGCAACCCTATTTGTGGTGGTTCAAACTTCGCTTGAAATGCTGTTAGAATAAAGTTCTAATCAGCTTGCACTACAAAGCGGTTGTTACGTCTTTCGCTGCGGCCGAATAGTGCGAAATTAGTGGTATTTTGCGATTTACAAAAAATCTATTGATTGGACTAAAAAAGTAAAACACTATGACTTTAGTATGTTGCTTGTAGAATTATTTGGCAAAAAAATCAGAACGATGACATGTATTTTAGTATGGTTTTTACTCGTTAAAAGAAATTTTTAGAGGTATCTTCGCGATTTTTTTCTATCGAGCAAAGTTAGTTGTATTATGTTTTCACAACACTATGGCACTAGCATATATCCTGAAGAATATCATATATTTTTCTGATATTGATTACTGCAGTGAATCATATACTTTTACGCATTATAAAACTCGCGTTTGAGGTACCCCAGGCTCTTAAATATAACTGTAAGATGTGAGTGTACCCTTCGGGCCGGCTTCGGGGATTACTTTCGAGTTTTGATTTAAATTTTTTGTATTTAATTTTTGAATTTAAATATTATTGTTTTTTTTAATTGGTACTGCATCTCTGTTAGCTTAGATTTAAATTTTATTGTGTCTCCTATAAGTGAAGGAGTGGCACTTACGTGATACGTTCGCTTTCAATAAAGATATATTTCGCATGCTTGTGTATATTCTTTGTAGGAGATCCTAAATAAATACATAAATTACAGGCAATATGTTATGTTGTATTAAATAATAAAAAAAGCCAAAAAGCCTATAAAAAAGCCTAAAAGTAGGAACTTCTGAATCCAGACTCCGTGGCTAAGCTAAACAGCCTTCTGAGCGTATTCGTGGGCCGCTGGGACTCGCCTTTGGGCGGCACTGGATGCGACTACACACTGCGGGTGGTCGTGTCCAGGGCTTGCCATAGACTGACATTTCCTGTGCGATGCCACTTTTATTTTATTTTTGTGACATTTTTTTTTTGTATGTACTAACAATAGTTTTGTAAGGTTTTTGTGTTACTAACAGTATATGGATTACCTACGTCCGAAATAAACGTTTTTATTATTAAACTAAAACTAATGTAGGTACAACATTCTCATACGTACAACTACCTACCCATCTGCCGAAACAAGATAAAATAATAAAAAAAGTAAACAAGCTTAAGAATACACACGACATTTTTGATTCTATTATATTTTGATCAAACTCCGTCATTCAAATCCCAGGGCATTGCCAACGACTGATTTATTCATCCCCTCCATATCGATTGAAATCAATTATTCGATTCTCGCAATAAATCGAGAGCTTTACTCGAGTGGGTATCGAGTTGCTTACAGATAGGGAACAAAATATTTATTGGATATGTATATTATGTGATATATGTTCGAGTAATTTGTTTTGTTATTTAAACCTATATGTTTAGTTATTATTATTAGCGACTTTGTAGGGTATTAGTTTATACCTATAAGTACTTATCACTAGGTACATTTATAAAACAAAGTCCTCCACTGCGTTTGTTTGTCAGTCTGACTGTCTGATCGTGATAAACTCCTGCACCGATTTTTTTGCTGTCTTCACCAATGGATGGATTGGTTCTCGAGAAAGTTTTGAGTATATAATTTGACAGACATTCACGCGGGCGAAGCCGCGGTCATCAGCTAGTAAATAATATACAGAAGTACAATTTATATCTAAGTTTGAATGTAGGGGTTATCTCCGGAGCTAATGAACTAATTCTAAATATTTTTTAAACTGATAGAAAGATACATTATTCGTGGGTGCTTTATGTTAAAAAATATATTTATCTCATGCATAGTAACCAAGTTATCACATTTTTTGCGAATGAAGTTGCGGGCGATATGCTCGTGGGTTTAAAAGACCAGTGTCTTCGTTTTCCCTTAATTTTAATTGAAAGTAATTATCGACTCAATTGTTATCAATCTGCAGTGGTGGTATGTCGGTATTTTGAATAAGATCTTTTTTTTTTGATCTAACAAAGGCTGAACACAGATCATCATCAAACTCCTGCCTGTATCCCGTATATAAGGTCCCATTAAAATAGGTGGACAAAATTTTAGAAATCATTCAGACCACCAAAATAAAGATAATGTAAATAAAGATAAGGTAAAAGTACCTACCCATAGTTATAGGACGAATTTGTTCTAGAGTGCCGGCAATTTATTATGTCTAAGCCAAAATAAAATCACTTTTTTTTTGTGTGTTTTTTTTGTTGTTTAGATATGTTTGTTTAGACGTACTGAACGCTGTGTTAAAATTTGTCCACCTATTTTAATGGGACTGTTTAAAGGGGACTCGTATTAAAAATAGATCAAAATAACTAATTTGATGAAATTAACGGGATATTTACCAAACAAACAGTATACACTCTAAATAACCCGCTTTCTGTGTTAATGATAATGTTAGTGACCATGACAGTTTTAAAACGTATAATTTAATGAAAATATCGTGCCCTTATAGCGAAAACCAACTAAAGTCACTTATGGGCAAAAATGAGTTACAAATACCGTTAGAATCTCCTTTTCAAGATCTACATACTGGTAAAACCCGTTTTCCGAGGTGCCGCTCCGTTCTGGATTTAGCTTTTAGCTAAGGTAGCTTATCAGGAGATTTTTTAAATAAAGAACAGACGAAACCCAGTAAGTGTCGGTTAAAGCAATGTTTTTGCACTGTAAGCAATTTTTCTCGCCAGGAAAAACATTCTATCTGCGTTTAAGTGGTTTTGTCATGATTCACGTTAAATTAACAATAACAATAACTGAGACTAAATATTTCTACTTAGTAATTAGCAATTACCCATTAGGTGAACATAAATATTTCATTTAATTAAATTCATAAAAAAAACTGCTGTCTAAACTCTATTCTTCAAAACATAAGAAAACATTGCGACTACAGGAAAAAACCACTAATCTGTAGTATTTATCAAGCCAATCCTTCATTTTTCCTACTTGTTTCAGAATTAAGCTATTTTTCCTTCACCACCCGAATAATGAATACAATAAGAAATCAAAATACACGTACTCGCCTCTTTATCAAGTATTTTAATAATTTTTTTACGAATCGAACCTTTAAACACGATTTTCTCGAAACTACATTTTGTGCAGTTAAAGCGCCTACACACGGCCCTAAAATCAGAGGTAATATCGGGAGAGTGGTGGTGGGGATGAAATCGGGCACTACTCTACACACGTCCCTGCCAGTTAGTTTGTTACCCACCGTGCAGCAAAGCGCTCTTCGATCCAAGATGCCGCATTGCCGCCTATACTCTCAAAAAATAAAAAAAGGCTAAATAAATAATCAATAATTTTCTTAAAGTCGGCCGTCGTAGTGTCTTTACCGACCTTTTCATTGTACACTTGTAATAGCATTTTAAAAGCATCCTGCCTCATGTCGCGGTTAAATGCTTTTTATGTTTTTATCACATAAATACGACAAATCCTTGAAAAGATCAATTGTTTTCGTCCAGGCCTCTCGCTCCTTCTCCTTCGCCATATCTCCGCACGAAATAAAATTTTATTTACCAAAAAACGTCCTGTTGCCACTACAGTCGCACGCGCACTGCGGTGAAATCGGTTCCGATTTCGCTACACACGCACGGATAACGCTCCCTAGATGATAATCGGCCCTAAATCGTAAGCTCGCTCGAACCAATTTCTGAGTTAGGGGTAATAATAATAATAATGATTACAATTTGCCTACTCACGAGGCGATCAAGGGAGCGATCTAGGGCGCTCCCCACCACTCTCCCGATATTGCCTCTGATTTTAGGGCCGTGTGTGGGCGCTTTTAGTTGGGTTTTGAAGTAAGGGCACGATATGTTCTAAATGAAAACAAAACATACGAGCACCTACTCCGAACTACTACCGAACATTGCTATCTGAACCGGAAAACATAACATCACACTATATTCCCCGAAGGGTAAGACAGAAGTGCACTACACAAACGAAAAACACTCCTGCCTTAGAATCAAAACAATAATATAACAAAAATAAACACTGCTCTATAATTTCATAATCTCTTACGAAATCCAAAAAATCCGAGTTCCGTAGTAGCACACAAAAAACCCAAACGACGCACAAGGGTTCCGTAACATAAAAACTTTCCTTACTATCTCAGCGCCATAAATTGCAATCTGGAAAAGCCTATCGATTTACTTTACTATAATAACAGACTATCGTTCTATTAGGGCTCGTCTAGAGTGACAATCGGGAGCGGGTGATAAGGCGGGAGCGTTTTTAGAAAGGTTTTAGTTAAAAGTGTACGTATGGATTGCAGATTGCATGAAAGAAGAAGATCTATCAGTACTCCTTCTTCTTCTTCTTTTAGACTAGAAACTAATCCGATCATAGGGAAAGAGATAGGTAGGTGATAACTTGATAATATTGGTTGCGGACTGTCAGATTCTCACCACCCGCAACGACTGTCAAAGATCAATGGTTAACAGACAGAGCTCAAAAAGCTTTCCAAAATATGGTGTGGTGTAAGTACGTCATTGATGATAATCCATCTGCGAACTAACTGCTTCTAGCAAAGCTAACTTAACCTTGATCAATCAACCAGCTAAGTGAGCGCTACATCGTTTATTATGCGCACAGCCAAGGAGTGCAATTCGCCTGCCTGCGCGCTGCGTCGATGTTCCCAACTTCATATGACCCCAATTTATTAAATTCGCGAGTCTAGAAGAAGCTTATTGTTCTTCTAGATAAGCTCGATCTATCGTCGACCTCATCCCTGCATTCAGGACAAGATTGAGGTCAAAAGTAGGCCCTATTTCAATAAAAAAAAGCCATTTCACTGTTTCTGAGAGACAATAAGCCACGAGGCCCCTCCAACAACGTGATAAACTCGCTCCCGCTACCGCTCGTCACCATGCGCTTACCCTGACTAAGGCCAAAGATGTACCAGCAAATTGTCCTTTAGTTGGGTAATGTAAGAAAATCGGGTGGTTGTGGTACATAAAATGGTTTTTATGGTTATGTACCATGGGGCGGTCGAGTGAAAGGGACGTTGGTAGATTTAGAAGGCTGGACAATTGGTTTGATGAGACAAATAGAAGGGTAGCTGTTGGTAAGATTGGTTTGAATGTTACCAATATACAGTTATAAACACAAACATACATGTATACGCTAAGCAAAAACTAAAGTTATTTTTTTCAGAAATAATGGTTTGTAAATCGGGATAAGACCTATTTCGTGAAATACTTCCAAAATGGTGTGCAGTGGTAGCAGTTCCGACTTACGAACAGAGCGTTGTTCATCTAAACTTCTAACGGATTGATATGATTCCTTTTTCACAATAATCTAGATAAATTATACTAAACATAAATAATAATTAATAACTTGGATCATTACAGTATGTTATCATTTTGTTATCCTTTTTATTATGACAACACTATGTTATTTGCTTCTAATCAGAGTTCAGGTCAAAAGTTAGCTAGAATCTAGTTATCAGAGGCCCAAAAAAATAAAATAAACCGTGTTACAAATTGTTAAACAAAAACATTAAAATTATTGTAACATAACATCACATCACGCCTGTATTCGCCGAGGGGTTATACACTTATACCTAATAGTACACTCACAAAACGCCAGTTATGTTTAAGCTCCATGTAACAAAGGTCGAGCCTATTGCCATCAACTGGGCACAAATCCAGACTCCGTGGCTGCTACTGGGAAATTTCTAATAATTGAAAAACCTAATATATATATATATATATATATTAAGATTCAGTTGCCAGTAAAGCAGTCCTATACCACACGCTCGGGTAGGCGCGTTAGATTTAAGAATTTTGATTAATTTCTTGTTTTTCTTTTATTATTGTGCCTTAGTTGTAAGAATGATGTTAGTTATTTTAGCTTGCTTTATTTCTCTCCGTAGGGTGGTGGTGTGGCGATTAACACCTCTTATCTTATCTTATAACACTTATCCCAACCTGGAATCAGACCTAATGCACAGCAGTCGCACTTGCAACGGACTTGCAGTAGACCAAGGAGGCAGCAACAACAACAATATAAAAAAAAACTAAGTCAATATCGGATCATGCGTTCGGGAGCTGCGATGCCACAGACAGATACACAGACACACAGATACACAGACACGTCAAACTTATAACACCCCGTCGTTTTTGCGTCGGGAGTTAATAACAAAATACAAACAACAAGGCTACAATGATTGTAGTCAAGTTATTAATGAAACGGAACATAAATACATAATAAAGAGCTATGTTTTACAACAAAAAAACAAAGTAAATAATCACTGCGCTGATTGTAAACACGGTGTTATTAAGTATTTAATCGTATCTGATGTTCACACGGGGCCAAGGTATAAACTTCAGCGATTTAATTTTTAGTAAGAGCCCTGTACGATATTCTTTAAAACTTTTCATCACAAACCTGGTGCTCTACCATTGCACTACCGTCTTGTTCTAATAGATTATTTACTTATTCGAGCGAGGAAAAGCAACAAAACTATACAGGGTGATAGTACCGTATCATATCCACACTGAAATAAAAATACGACGGCACGGTTGGCGCAGTGGCTAAGCGATTGGACTGCTGCGCTGCGTGCCGCGGGTTCGATCCCCGCACGGAACAAATATTTGTATGGCCTACAAATAGTTGTTTCGGGTCTGGGTATTTGTGTACGTGAGTTTAAATGTTTGTGAACGCACCCATGATACTTACAGGAGAAATTCCTATTATGGGGAAATGTTTAAAAAAAAACACGTCAAGCGAGCGTAAGCGACTGTCCCATCATTTTACATTAGGAGGACGACGTCCTAATGTAATAACGTATTAACAGTTAAAAAATAATCTTTAAATAAAATGAAAAGAAGAAAAATAAGTTTATCTACGGTTATAACTTATTTCAAGACACGTTTAGTATTCAAAGTATCCATCAGGTCAATGTGCTAAGTGTATTGCGTTAATTTTTACTGTAAAACGTGATTTTTTACTCCAATAAAAAGTATTTTCCAGCAATAATATTTACGTAGACTAGCTTACTTAGTTTGATATATATAATGCTTGGTTGACGACTTTGCGAAAAGACGGATCACACACTCTATGTGTGTTTACTCATGTTTGCGTTAAAATAAGTGATCCGATTTGATTCTCTCATAACTTATACCTCACAAAACGGAAACCATGTAGTATGCGGCGGCGTGCAGTCAAAGTAGTTACATGCACTTAAATACTCTGCCGACATCCTATTAGCCTGTTTTTAACGTAAAATATTGTAAATGAAAATACACTGTTTGACAACGGGGTTTTAACATGATAAACTGAGCTATGTTTTTACTGAAAAAAACAGTGAATGAACGAAACTTTTTCCTGGAAAAAATGTTTATTGTTTTTATGATGTTTTAAAATTAACTTGTTTTTCGATGCGTGATTTTCTTTGATGATGTTGCTTTTACACAGTGGTTCTGGTGTAAGCTTCTTTGCTACATTTTGGAATCTTCATCATCATCATTTCAGCCCGGAATCACCACTGTCACCATCATCACTGTTGGGTATAGGCCTCCCTTTTTTTCTGCCACTCCTTACTGATCTGTGCGTCCCTCATCCATCCGTTTCCCGTGCTCCTGACAATATCGTCGACACAACGCGCTTTTGGACGGCCCTGGTTTCTCTGGCTAAACCTTGGCCACCATTCGGTCAGAACTCTTAAGCTTGATTTCCACAAAACCACAACTACAAGTTTCCCACTCGTCACACTCGTCTGGTCCCTTTCCTTTGAGGGATGAAGAACTTTTATACCCCTAAAAATTTATGGAACTGATATAATTAAACCTGTTAGACTGGAAGCCGATCCCAATATAGTTGGGAAAAGGTTAGGCCGATGATGATGACTTGCAAAAACGAAATACTTTGGGTCTTTCGTCGTTTCGCACCACGAGTGGTTCGGACCGCGGTGTGAAACGCAGAAGAGCTCTTAAGAATGATGTTGTCCATTTGCCATAATATGCAAAGTTTTGTGAATATCCTTTGTTACAGATCCTAAAATAAAAAATCACTTACGTAAGATCAGGCATGTACTGATAAAACCCTTTATATTGCAAAGAGAAACATCTTCACTTACAAAATACTCAACACTGAAATTCCTATAAAAGAAAATTACCTTCATAAAGTGCGATGCTTAGATGCTGCAAATACTTCCCAGGATATTGTGCTAAAGCTTCCAAATAGCGAACTCATCATTTTTCTAGCCTTCCCAACAATATCTTATGGAGTTTCCTTGTATTAAGATCCTGTAAATTTCCTCCCTATCGATCGTTACTGTTTCAGGAAAAAATGAAATTCTTCAGGGAAAATTCAAATTTGAGAATACTTACTTACGTTTTTTCTTTTTAGGGGTGCCACACAGATGCTCTTGTATGGATCAGGTTATCCGATTCCGCTGCCTTCGTTAAAACCGACTAAAAGACCGATTAAATTATTAATCGATTTAAAGTAGCTAGACGGAGACCTAAGAGACGAATCACACTCAGTGAGGACTTCCAGAATATCGGCCGACTTCCCAGTTAGCTAATCTCCGAAAATATTGACATGCATAATCATTTCATTTCACCAGTCGCTGGCATTTCCTTTGGTTTCGGCTGGTACATCTTTGACAGCCGTCAGAGGTAGTCAGTAGCCCCAAAGTCCGACAACCAATCTTTTCAAAGGGTATCGTATTACCCAGTTGCATCGGTTAGACTGGAAGCCAACCACAACATAGGAATAGGCTAATCAGATGATGATGTCCACCAGTAAGTAGTTATGTACCTCCCTTTGTTCTTGCTTCTTGTTTAATGACTTTATTGTAACTATAATTAATCGGAGTGATTTTCGACAAAACGTTGTTATACCAAAACAGTTAATTGCTCAGCTACTGTGCCAACCGTGCTTTTTTCTAAAAGTTTCACAATATTACTATGTATATTATGAGGTTTTTAGAGGAAAAAGAGATATTTCTCTTTGACTGTAAATACAATAAAATTGACACCCAGAACTTTATAACAGCTATCCATATAATTTACACTTGAGACCAAAAAGTTAGCTTTGACGAACTGGAGACTAAAATGCCCACTTTAGCAGATCATAATATGAATTGCGTAAAAAAGTGTAAAATGAACCGTTCATAAAAGTAACTGCGTCTGTGATCATTTTAGGAATTTTAAAGCAATTCATATTATCATTATGATTATCCTATTCCTATTATGATCTAGTTTCCTAAATGTTAACAGACCTGTGCCTCATCATTTTGGAAAATGCATCTATTTTACGGTTTTGAACGCAATTCTTATTATAATCTACGATAGTGGCCATTTTAGACGCCCAGTTTTGAATAAGCTCGATCGGAAGGAAACTTGTCGGAAAGTGATCAGTTATTGAATTATTTAGCAGTTCAATAGGACTTGGTAGGGGAAAGTTGTAAGACGGACTTATGCACGTGTCTTTAAGCTTTGAAGATATTGTTTAACTATTTATTTATGATAGACATCGAGTCTATATTTATTCTGCAGAAAAGAGCCATTAGAGCCATATATGGTCTACGAAGGCGCGATTCTCCGAGAGAGCTGTTTAAGGGAATTAACATCATGACAGTACCTTGTCAATACATCTATGAAAACATCATGTACGTTAGGAAAAATCTGCATTTGTTTAGCAAAAGAGGTGATAGACACCACTATAATACGAGGAATAGGGACCAACTAGTTCAGCCAGGTTTCAGGTTAGCTTAAGTAGACTCATCTTTCATGGGGTACTGTTTAAAATGTTACAATAAAATACCCCCTCACATTCTTCAACTGAGTGAGACGAAATTTAAAACTTGTGTAAAACGCACACTATGTAGGCAAGCATACTATAAGTTGGGGGATTACATTGATGATAAAAATGCTTGGCTCAATGCTGGTCCTGCTCCACAACCTTAGGGGCAAATAAATCGACTATCATGTGAAGTTATTGTAGAGGCTGCAGAAGATTGTAAAAATATCTTTGCATTGTATAGATTCAATGTCTTAATATTGTTTAATTGCATGGCACATGTGTGAGTTCTATGTACTATAAAGCCACTTTTTACATTTAGTTATATTTTAGTGACGTTGCCCTGGTGGCTGAGAGAATGTCATGCTCACTCAAATGTCTCGCTGATGGTGGCGGGTGTGTCGGATCATTTAGTTCCCTTCAAAATGGTTGAGTTAGATGGTGCTGATCCATGCGTCATGTTCGTGAACGGGCGCTGTCAGTGGAGACTGGTCATCTCTTAGCTACCATGGTTTATATATTTTTCTTTGATTTGTTTTTTATATCTTTTTACTCTGGACGCTCTTAACTTGCACGTCTTGCTACATAGTTCTCACATAATATACCATTTCAACATGAATGATATAATGTACCAAGATTTTGTAACAAATTCTGATTTAAAAGAGTGTCCATGGAGTTTCTTGCCCGTTCTTCTTCATGAGATCTACGTTAGGGAACTGGCAACTGCAGTACTTTCACAAGTTATTATGCCTTGTGATTGTGACTGTAGCGTAGGAGTGCAATGCGTCGTTTCGGGAGTTGCTGCGTCGGGCTGCGCGGCGCCGGATGTTACCGGCGGCGAGTGCTGTGGGTGCGGGGGCGCGCGGCGGCGTGTGCCGTGGCGGCGGGTGTGCGGAGCTCCGGGTCGCGGGGCGGCGGTTGCACGTTGCGGCGTGCATTCGTTGTTCCGTGATTCGGGGTCTCGAGCATTCGTTGTTGCGGTTTGCGTCGCTGCGTGCTTTCGTGCTCGCAGTGTTCGTTGTTGCGGGCATTCGGTGGCGTGTGGTTCGGCGTGGTGACTTTCGGAATAGCGTATTGCACTCGTAGTTTCGTTCTTCTTCCGTCCTTCTGACATTAAAAAGTGCCTGTAATGGCTTAATTGAAATAAAATATTTGAGTTTTGAGTTTGAGTTTGAATGACATTTCTAGACGGCATGTAAAGTTAAATCAGCAGGGACCATGGGTGGCATAAAGTTCTGTTACTAGGCTAAAAAGCACTAACCACACGGTAAAGAAAAGGTTGGTAATGAAATTGCAATAGCAATCTCGTCCATTTTTCAAAGAATAGTAATTTGCAAAAAAAAACATTTCTCTAACTTAACATAAATATTGTAGCCACCACACATTTTACTTAAAGCTGTTTTTACCCACGACGGAACGGAGACGGTATATGCGTTTGGGGTGAGAGGTTGTTTGTTTGTGTGTTTGTTTGTTTGTTTGTGTGTTTGTGCAAATACATGTTGCCATTTTTCTCCAAAACTACTTGTCCGATTTTGATGCAGTTTTCAGTTATGGGTTAAGGTTTGATTGGTGCATGTTCTTAGATAGGTGTTACAGTGACAACTCACCAGGGGGCGCTGCAGCAAACATTTTTTGTGCAAATCAAAGTTGCCATTTTTCTCCAAAACTACAAGTCCGATTTTGATTCAGTTTTCAGTTATGGGTTAAGGTCTGATTGGTGGATGTTCTTAGATAAAAAAATAAAAATAAAAGTAAAAAGTTTAAAATAAAAAGCAAAATTAAAAATTTTGAAAAAACCCACGACTGTTAAAAATTAATTAAAAAAAGGATAAAATAATAGAAAACACCCGCCTTAAAAAAACCCAAGAATGTCCGTCGGGAGCTGAACATTGCAAAACTAGTTCATTTAATGGCAGCCCCCGACGGACATTCTTGGGTTTTTTTAAGGCGGGTGTTTTCTATTATTTTATCCTTTTTTTAATTAATTTTTAACAGTCGTGGGTTTTTTCAAAATTTTTAATTTTGCTTTTTTTTCATACGAATATGATATGTCACGAAAGTATGAATATATTTAAAGTTAAAAAGAAAAATGCGATCCCTAAGAGCTTTCTGGTACTATAAATTATGAAAATTCTGAAAAAATACAACTTACATTTCTTTTTAAAACTATGAAAATAGATGAAATATTTAAAAAACATGAGATACATGTTACACATGGGCGGGTGAAGACATTACAAACTTTTGACGGCTTTTCGGAATATTAAAATTTTCATGCTTGGCAAAAAAAAGAAACGTTTGGCTTTTAAGTAATCATTTCCTACTTAATGGCTACCTTGTTGGTCTAGTAGTCGCCAGCGCGTCTGTTTTACATTCGGTCCTGAGTTCGATCCCCTGGTCGGACAAATATTGGGTTTTTTCGTCAGGAATTTCTCAACAGCAGCCAAAGATTTGTACCTGGTTGATCGAAATAGGCTTGCCCCCTTTTTACCCGACTACGGCAAAGCCAAAGGAGGGTTATGATTTTGACTGGCTATGTATGTATGTATGTGAGTATCGTCATCTGTTCCCTCATAGCTCCTAATCTACTTATCGGAACTCGACATATGCGGTATTGTTAGAACCGTCTTAATTTTCCGCTGAACATAGGCTACGTGACGTGTCACAAAACACGAGTTGGCGCCCTCTAGCGGACAAAAAGTAAGGCTTAAAAAATAAAAATAGAGATAAATACGCCGTGTTTGGTATCATTTGAAAGAGCCTCACTTGTACATTTCCAAAATATTGCCCAAATTTAAATAACATCACGCCCTCTAGCGGACAAAAACTCATAAGTAAAAAAAAATATTTTACACCAAAATTGTTTAAATAAAAAAGTTAAAAACAAAACCCGACTACGACAAAAGAACGACGCTGAAAAAGTATGAAACAAGATTTTCAGGACATACCAAAAAGAAAAGCCGTAGTCACACGTTATAGGTACCAACCTAAACACTTTAATACCGTCGGGTCGGTCGGTAGTCGGGTTTTGTTTTAAACTTTTTTTATACTCGTAGATAAGACCTAAACATAACTGGCAGAATGTGGGTGTATCATAGTAAGTACTCCTCTGCCTAAGCCGTTGAGAATTACAGGCATGATGTTATGTTTCGAAAAAACAAAGACAAACCCAAAAACAACAACAACCTATCAAGAAACCAATTAAACCCCACACCTTTACTATAATAATCTGTCACAAAAACTCGCACCAACATTACGATTCCGAGTAAAAATGGCCGTCACAAAATTGCCATCACAATAAATAAAACAGACTGTATACATTTATTTGTCCCGAAGCCCCGGCCTGCGCCTAGGGTCATCGCTGGGACGTTATTTTATATAAGTTATTGACAAGTTTATTGAATTCTGACCCAGCGTGTGGCCTTTGAGGCCCAAATTGTGGCCAGCATCAGCTAGGCTCGTAAACTGTATAAGTTAATGGTAGATGTCGATCAAATGCGGCTTTTGCGATTCTGAATATTATTTTCGTTTGATATTCGAAGAGTGGAAGCCGGACGGTTTGATTTGAAATGTGATTGGATGGTGTATAGGAGCTTTGCATGTGTTTGGTCTTTTTGGTCTTGTGGAAGACATTTATGCCTGATTTGCTATTTGGTCTTGAAAATATTGCTATCAGTGATAAAACTGCAGTCTTATGCGCAGAGCAATCAGTGATAGCCTATTAATAAAACCCGAAATTCAGTGAATTTCAGATTCGTGGGCGTTCTGTATATCACTGACTTTGATGAAAGAATATTTCTTGAGAAAATCAACCAGCATGCCCATGGGCAGCATAAAATTCTGACACTATTCATACGAAAAAAAAGAAGAATAAAGAAGTGATAAAAGCACCCATAATTGTATCACCATAAAGTGTATTTTTTTTTTCACATGTAATGTTTTTATAGTAACCCTAGAAATCCTGAATACTTGAGGAAGAGATTATAACTATTCATAATATGAGTATATCGAAATCCTTTTGTCATAGCGCCCTTGTATCTGAAAACAACGTAATGTTAAAGTAGTCCAGTATCGAGATTAGCCTAAGCCTCCACAAACTCCGCTACAGTTTCCTGTCCTCTGCTTTGCCTATCAGTCTATCTCAGATTCATAAAGCAAAAAAAGTAACGAAGCTATTGAACAACAAAAATGAAATAATTAACCAGCTCTCAATGTGTGAGGAATGCAATAATTTGAATTTGTGAGTCTATGTTTGTGGGTGCGTGTTTGTTTGTGATATACCTACCATGTTTTCGCAAAAATCTTTCATTTTGAAATGGCATAATATTTTTTTATCAAAATACCATTCGAAATAAAATGTTAACCTGGCAATAAAGTTTACTAAATAGGCTCTAAGGAGCTGGCCAGCCTTTAGACCTACAATGTTATTACCAGCAGTAATTTGAAAGGGTTTGCCTAATGTAGGTAAGGGTAGATTGTTATTTTTAGGAGTAGATCTTGGCTCCTTCGGTTACCTACTATGCCTAGACGTTTTAATGTTGCCTTGGGGTTATCTTTCAGATTAATTGATAGTTTAAGCAAATTGGTAGATAGCTGTAATAGTAGGTACGTAGACATTAACCGTTTAACATCAGCTAGAGTAATTTTGATTCCGCACATTTAAACATACATAAACTCACGACTTTTTCCCATGGGGAAAGGCAGAAACCACAGAACGCCACCTGCTAAGATCCTTATAGGTACTCTTTTTGCCTCGTCCACTTTCACACATCTGGTCATACACACGCTTTCACCTGTATTTTATGAAGAACCTCAGAGTTCTCTCTTGAGCAAGAGATCCCAGGATAATTTATCGTGGAAACAAAACTTTCTAATACGCGTTCAATGTTGATAATTTAATAAAACTTTATTTTATTTTTCTATCAGCGTAAACACTGGCAGAGTAGCAGTTTGTTCAGGTATTCGTGTATGTATTTTTTGTTTATAATGTATGTGTATTGTGTGTGTATGAATGTGAAGTGAAACAATAAGGTTTTTTATTTAGTTCAAAACTGAACTATAACAAAAAACATAGACTTCAGAGGAATGCAAGGAGTGGGACTTGACAAAATACAACTCAACCAAATCAAAATCAACTTACGGCACATCTCTGAAAAAACAAACGTACCTTCAAAGCCAGTCTTCCATTCCCCCAGTTGTCAAGACAAACAGAAAGTGTTCGACTTCAAAACAAATTGTTTGTCGCGATTAAACCGTCACGCTGGGCCGCGGTACGACAGCGCGTGATAATCAACGCGGGAGGTGATAAACGAGTGAGTTCGCTGCTACTATTGGTTTGTGCAGAGATTGACATTTTGAGGGGGTAATCGTGTTTATAATAGTTAGGAGATGGTGGGATGAGCTGGACTCCTTCTCAAAGGATTGGCCTATAATCGCACTAGATCGTGAAAAATGGAAGGAGGGAAGGGAGGCCCTTGACCTGCAATGGGACAATACAGCAGGCTTATAATAATAAATAATCGTGATTATTCCAAGAGTCTGGAGGCATGGAAAAATTT
This sequence comes from Diarsia mendica, assembly GCA_949316265.1. Classification (NCBI taxonomy): domain Eukaryota; kingdom Metazoa; phylum Arthropoda; class Insecta; order Lepidoptera; family Noctuidae; genus Diarsia; species Diarsia mendica. The sequence goes on along the minus strand of OX438908.1, from coordinate 18,416,058 downwards.
GTACCAAATCATTAACGTCATCCCAGGTTTTTTTCCTAGCCTACTCTGTCCTACCCTTCCATTTATTGCGTTTTTTTTTTTATAAATCTAGAATGAAAAATAAAATCAACGCATACAGTATACATTAACTCACGCCCTTTTCCCATGGGGATAGGCAGAAACCACAGAACGCCACCTGCTACGATTCTTACATACCCCTTTTGCCTCGTCCACATTCATACATCTGGTCATACACGCACGCCGGTTGCGAGTACTACGCACCTGTCCTTTCTGAAGAACATCACCAATAAGGTCAGTGTATGTCTTTCTAGGGCGTCCCCTCCCGGCGTTGCCACTCACAAAATCAAGTTTCACAGTAAATAGGATTTTTGCACAGACGTTTCTTTAATTCCCGAAATGCAACGTCGCAGTACTCGTCCCAATAGAATTGTTGCTTTTCCTCAATGAGTTTGTGTACATTTTAGACTCGAACGTAATCTAGAAAGTACGGTTCATATGTGCGTTAAGAATTCAGGGATTGTGATGCAAGTAACTTTCAGTGATTTTTTCACTCCCAAATCATATGACGGTGCTTAGTGGTGTGTGACCTATGACCTATGACACTAGTAGGTCATAGGTCTTTTGTGTTTTTGGAGGGTGGGAAATCATCAATGATCCCTCCCGGTCTAGGCGGATACGCTGAAGGGAGTGTCAGACTTATACTAACAAAAACCCGCTCATGTTCCTTCTTAGCTCCTTGGGTTGCGGGTCTCTTTCGTCGACCGTCGACACGCTGTAGTCATAAAACAGGCGAACAATGAGCCAGCCCATTACTCACCGTCCAAAGGCCCAGCTCGTTTATTTTTGTGAAATGTTTTCACAAACTCACTTCTCCGCCATCGAGAACCAACAGTATGCACAATCCCGTAACGCGTACCGAAGCGTTCTCTCAACGGTAGCATTCAATTGTTTTGTGATCTCCACGATACAGGCATACGCCACACCTTTGACTTCCCTCACGATTTAATGTAATCACTTCGACTTCCTTATGGCGGAAACTTTTTGCAAATAAAAACAGACTTCCAAAAAAACACTAAAAACTCTCAAATAAAAATTAACGGAAGCCAGTTGCAAAAAAGGTCAAAAAACAGACAAAGGTAACTACTTCGTAAAGTTTTTTAGAGATTTTTTGGAAGTCGGTTCTTTTATTTTGAAAAAAGTTTTCACGAATTCACTTCTCCACCTTCAAGAACCAACAGTAATATCGCGTACCAAAGCGTTCTCTCAGCGGGAGCATTCAGCATTCAATTGTTTTGTGATCTCCATGATACAGGCATACGCCACACAAGCATGTTACCTTTGACTTCCCTCACGATTTAATGTAATCACTTCGAGTTCTTCATCGTGGAATCTTTAGGCTAAAAAAAGAACCGACTTCCAAAAAAACACTAAAAAGTCTCAAATAAAACTTAACGGAAGCCAGTTGCAAAAAAGGTCAAAAAACAGACAAAGGTTACGACTTCGTAAAGTAAAGTTTTTTTAGAGATTTTTTGGAAGTCGGTTCTTTTATTTTGTAAAAAGTTTTCACGAACTCACTTCTCCACCTTCAAGAACCCACAGTAATATCGCGTACCAAAGCGTTCTCTCAGCGGGAGCATTCAGCATTCAATTGTTTTGTGATCTCCATGATACACGCATACGCCACACAAACATGTTACCTTTGACTTCCCTCACGATTTAATGTAATCACTTCGGAGTTCCTCATCGTGGAAACTTGGGAAAAACGTCGAATAAGGGAATTGATTTTGCGATGTCAATTTGTGACTATTTCTGGAGTGTCGTCTTTTGTTCATGATGAATGATGAGGGAGTTTAAGACGTGGTAAAATATTTGAAAGTCAGCGATGTAATTCAGACTGCGGGCCTAAGTTTGTTGGAGTACAGAAAACTGGTCAGGTCGAGATTTACAGGTGACTCTAACGTTGATTGTAATTTATTTGGTGTAGTTTCTGATAACACTGTGCACCTGTAACACACACACAGCACACAGCTGGTGCAGTGCTGTGCAAAGTGGACACTTGTTCAACGGTGGTTGTTACGTTTAAATAATAGGGCTTCTATTATTTATACGTAACAACAACCGTTACCATTATACTTTGAGGTATTTTAGGTAAACTGTTTTAGGTATTACTTTTTGTATTCAATTTGTCATATTGTATTAATGAGTATTTGTTATGCGATCTTTATTGTTTTTTTATGTTATTTGGTATGCACGTCACCTCCCTGTGACAAATACACACGTTTCCTTTCTGTCAATATTGTTCAAATGAAATCACAGGTTTACTTACTGTAAACTTATATTTGCAGTTACACATAAATACGTAAATCCATTGAAATAATTCTACGAAACAGAAACGGTTTGCTAGAGTCTTTGAGCTTTGAGCGCAACCTGCACGATTCAACGTCATGGCTGTGAACCGAGGCAGATATGAGATGCGTCAGCGATTGAAAAGTAAGTTGTTTGAGGGTAGCACACAATATGTATGTCGCAGATCGCGTAACGGAATGTCAAGCGTTTATCATAATTTTGATTTAGTTCAATTTAATTTAATTTTTGGTCTGGCAATGCTTGAGTGTGTTTAGTCGGTTAAAGTTATCGTTGGTCATTTTTGATGTTAATAAAAAGGCGGTAGACTTGTGCAGTTGACACATTCAAATTGAAATCATGGTGACGAACGGTTGACTTGGCTAACCTCACTACATTCCATTTTATTTGATTTAAATCTGAAAACAGATCTTCAATCCTTTGTTATTTTTTTTATTGTAAAGTGTTTTGGACGGTAAAGTTTAGTGTACCGAACAGTGCATGTGTGTTATTTCACGTTGGACTCTACATTCCATCATGACCGACCAACAAATCAACGAAGACAGGTCTCATCTGTCGTCATCAGAAGTGCGATGTGACTCAAACGCCCTACATAGTGTAAGTGACAGTGCTAGCCTGGAAAAGTGTGTGTAAAGACAATGCGCGTGCGTCTGAAAGTAACACAGAAACGGAAACGTGGCGTTTTCGTTAGCCCAGCAAAAACAAAAACTTTATGACTATTGCTCTGATGCGCGCCTACCGTATTACGACTCTGAAAAACGGAATATCGACAAACGTGCTTGGTTGGCAACAGCAACAGCAGACATGTGTGTTATCGATACGAATAGTCAAGTGTTACGTATGTGGTGAGGAAAGCCAAAAGGTTTCCACGGTTTACCAGAGAAGAGACAGCAAGACTGACAGAAGACCTCACTCCTCGTCTTCTCATGGAAGTACATCATCTGTTCCGGCGAAGCCCAAGGTCAGCTCCGTCACCTGCCTCCATGCAGGAGCCGAGGCCACTACGCGAACCGTTGTCCAGCAGCGGCCCAGAGTTCCGGCAGCGGCGGCACTGGTGGTGGCGCTGGTGTAGCTCCTGAACAACGCCGAGTGGACTTGTGCGTAGTAAATGCGCCTACAGGTATTCTCCGTCACTCTGGTGAGTCTTTTAGTTTTTGTTATGATTCTGGAGCAGAGTGTTCATTAATGAGAGATTCTATTTTGTGTAAATTTAATGATGAGCGTAATTTATTATTATAGTGTCTTTACTATTACGGGTATAGGTCAAACTTCCGTGAATAGTAACCTGAACATTTTAGCTAATGTTGACATTGGTAACATTAGTTTGGATATTGTTTTTCATGTTTTTTACCTGATGAATACCTTCAACATGACATAGTGATTGGACGTGAAATTTTGATTAATGACTTGGTAATTAACATGACGTCAAGAACTTTAAAATAATACCTAATGTGAATACCGTAAATATAGAGTCGAATATAGAGTCGAATATAGAGTCGGATATAGAGTCGGATATAGAGTCGGATATAGAGTCGGATATAGAGTCGGATATAGAGTCGGATATAGAGTCGGATATAGAGTCGGATATAGAGTCGGATATAGAGTCGGATATAGAGTCGGATATAGAGTCGTATACAGAATACTGGTTAAGTACTATAGGTTCACTTGCTGGTTAAGCAGTGATGCAGAGTACGGGTTAAGTACTATAGGTACACTCGCTGGTTAAGCGTGTGGATGAGCTTTCGCTGGTTAAGCGTTAGTAATTGAATCGCTGGTTAAGCGTGTGGATGAACTTTCGCTGGTTAAGCGTTAGTAATTGAATCGCTGGTTAAGCGTGTGGATGAGCTTTCGCTGGTTAAGCGTTAGTAATTGAATCGCTGGTTAAGCGTGTGGATGAGCTTTCGCTGGTTAAGCGTTAGTAATTGAATCGCTGGTTAAGCGTGTGGATGAGCTTTCGCTGGTTAAGCGTTAGTAATTGAATCGCTGGTTAAGCGTGTTATGTTGAGCTTTCGCTGGTTAAGCGGTATTATTATCACTGGTTAAGTGATAGGATTTGTAACGCTGGTTAAGCGCTACAATGTTAAGTACTGGTTAAGTACTTCACAGATATTACTGGGTAAGTGCATGCATGCACTTTCTTCGTTTTTTTTTTTTTTTTTTTATTATAAATGGGCTTGCTCTTGACTTCAATCTTGCCCTAAGGGCATAGATGATGTCGACGATGGAACGAGCTTACCCAGTAGAAGCCTGTTTACTCGCGACTTAAACAGATTAGGGTTATATGAACTCGGAAAAACCGACGCAGGCAGGGAATTCCACTCCTTGGCTGTGCGCATAATAAAGGACCCAGCAAAGCGCTTCGTTCGAATGTGTGGAATGTCGACTAGGTATCGGTGGTACCCTGCAGTACGTCTAGTCTCCCGATGGAAGAAGGGAGATGGTGGGATCAGCTCGTGGAGCTCTTGCGCACACTCCCCGAAGTACAGCCTGTAGAAGACCGACAGACATGCGACTTTGCGACGGTGGGCCAGGCTATGTAGCTTGTTAACCAGCTCGTTTTGTGCCGTTATAATTCTTTCATTTTAGTTTGTTATGTTTGGTTCACAATCAATTGAGCATTAAACGTATTACTCACATGGTTTAATTTGACCTAATTATTTTTGTGATGAAGTTCCCTGACGTGGGTCATGATAGCCGAGTGATCTAGTTACTTTTCTGGATTATTTGTCTCTTAAGGTACCTCATCCCACGAGGTCGTGTGAAGGTCAGAGATGGCCGTGTCGCAGATCGCGTAATGGAATGTCAAGCGTTTATCATAATTTTGATTTCGTTCAATTTAATTTGATTTTTGGTCTGGCAATGCTTGAGTGTGTTTAGTCGGATAAAGTTATCGTTGGTAATTTTTGATGTTAATAAAAAGGCGGTAGACTTGTGCAGTTGACACATTCAAATTGAAATCATGGTGACGAACGGTTGACTTGGCTAACCTCACTACATTCCATTTTATTTGATTTAAATCTGAAAACAGATCTTCAATCCTTTGTTATTTTTTTTATTGTAAAGTATTTTGGACGGTAAAGTTTAGTGTACCGAACAGTGCCTGTGTGTTATTTCACGTTGGACTCTACATTCCATCATGACCGACCAACAAATCAACGAAGACAGGTCTCATCTGTCGTCATGTATTTGTTTTAGCGTAAAGTAATGAAGGTTGCCCTGGAAATAGTCGTACATTTACTTTATTGGTGAGGTTCTTCAGAAAGCACAGTGGAGTAGTACTAGCAACCTGCGTCCGTATACTCGTATGACCAGATTTTTGAACGTGTGTTTTGTGTTTTCTGCCTACTCCTATACCTATACGATCAATGCGTATTATAAACGATTTTATTATTACTGTTTAAGATAATATTGTGTATGATATAATTATATAAACCTCAGTTACTTGATAATAAAATGGGGAAGTAACTAAAACGGATTTGAAAACTCCTGCACATTTTTGTGTTTTTGTTTGTGTGCGGCAATCGTAAATCATTCTATCTAATTTTGTGATATGAATTAACTAGGAGTTTACGGTGTTTCAGGGTTGGTGAGTAATTCTCAAATTAACCGGCAAAGAAGTTTACTTGCTTCTACTTTTGTGAACGTCCTCTAGGTTGTGGAGGTCAGATCATACACACATTCACACACATTACGGGAGTGATGATTATATTTAATGTAAGTACATTATTAACTACAAACTACTACTTTTGAACAGACTTTGCAACTAACTAGGATCTTCACTGATATTTCCTATTCTCCATCATGTTAAAATTGATTTTCATCATCTGCCTAGCCTTTTCCCAACTATATTGGGGTCGGCTTCCAGTCTAACCGGATGCAGCTGAATACCAGTATTTTATATGGAGCGACTGCCTATCTGACCTCCACAACCCAGTTAATACTAGGTAATACGATACCCTTTGGTAAGACTGGATGTCAGAATTTCAGGTCACTGACTACCTGTAACGACTGCCAAAGATCTATATTATGGCAGCCGGGACCAACAGCTTAACGTGCTTTCCGAGGCACGGAGGAAACTCGGTATGTCGGGCGGTCACCCATCCACAGACCGACCTAGGCAAGCACAGCTTTACCTAAAGATCGACCCGAGTGGCAGTTCTTATTAAGCCACGAGCTCCTCTCAATGTTAAAATTTTTCGCTATACTTATTAATCAAAGATCATTATTACAGAAACGTAATACAAAAATAAGATCAGAAAAAAAAAACATTTTGTTGCCAAAAAACTCAAATTAAAGTAAGAAAACAAGAAAAGACTTTTTTTCTATTTAAAACCGGCCAAATGAAGGAGACATCGTCAGTCGTCACACAATGCGGGTAGATGAATAGTCCCCAAATATTGTGATATTTGTGCCATCAAATACTCTTATATTAAACCTGGACGTGATCCGTGTCCCAGTGAAACCTGAGAAGTATTACAATATATTGATATGCAAAGTAGGAGAGAAAATTATTCCTTTATTGATTTTTGAACAAATTTTATACATTTTTAAATACCCTACCCTATTGTGGCCGGAAGCCATCACGTGGCCCCCGACGCCTGGAGCGTCTCCCGCGGCGGCTGGGACGAGAGGTTCTCTCTACTCACGGTCCGCCACCTAGTTCACTAGCATCACTGCTTCGCAGAAGGAGGCGACGTCGCGTCGTCCTATTCCCTCTCGCCCCGGACCATGGTTTGATACCTTAGATTACCTCAGATAATAGAAAACGGACATTCAATTAGGAACTTATATTGCAGTACTCTAAGTATTAATTTTCTTTATCCACAATAATCTTTCCTCATACGGCTACACACTTCATGAAGCTTATCAAGCTCGTACGAAGTGAACACACTTCTTCCATTCCACAGTGTCCCTGACAACTGACAACCAGTCAGAAAATAATAAAGGTGAAAAAAGTAATTTCTCTTGACAATCTGATGTCTGTCGGGGCGTTTATTAAATACAATATTAAGGAACAGTTCTGATGACAACGGCAGACTGCAAACACCGGTGATATTGCGGCACTAAATATTACTTTTTTCGACTTCTTGCATGTGTAAAATTATAATTCATGCATGCAAATTGTTTAAATACGGCGGATCTGCTTATCACCGTGTACTGTTCACATATCTATACTAGTATTATAAAGCTGAAGAGTTTGTTTGTTTGTTTGAACGCAATAAACTCTGGAACTACTGGTTGGGTTTGAAAATTTTTTTTTGTTTTGGATAGTTCATTTATCGAGGAAGGTTATAGGCTATATAACATCACGCTACTACTAATAGGAGCGGAGCATAAATGAGAAATGTTGCAAAAACGGGAAAAGAAAATTCCTTTCTGAGAGTTTCCGTTGCGTGCGCTGCGAAAACGGTTTAAGTTACGAGAATATCATGTATGAAGTAATTATTCGTCTTTAAAAGTTCTAAAAAAAATCCGCGACAGCATCTGTCTATCTTTTAAGATTGACTCACTGTAACCATTTTTTACTATTAAAATGTTAGGTTGGAAAGAATTATTTTTTGCGAAGCTTTTTTAACCCTTAAGGTATTAATCTATATCTAAATAAATGTGTTCATTAGAACGGAAATTTAATATAGAATATTTGTGCTCTTTACTCTATACAGTTTAAACAAATATCTTAGAAGATATCAAAATGAAAAAATACCCGCGCGGAAAAATAATTACGCGGGTTGCGTCGCAATGTAGGTACGGTGGATTCTGGCTGGCCTCCGGGAAATTCAAATTCAAACAAAATAATGTTAAAAAGTACAGGGTGTTATCGACATGGTATATTTAACAGTAAGAGATATTTATAGTAATTCTCATTTTAGTATAATCTTAACTAATAATTATTATAAAGAGGAAAGATAAAAAATTTTGTTTGTTACGATTTAACTTAATAATTTTGGTTGGATAGTTGATTTATCGAGGAAAGTTATAAGTTATATATAGAGACGCAGACAAAGTTGCGTGGGTCAGCTAGTGCAAAATAAAATTACTTGCTTTCTTTCTATACCGCTGATTTAGACAAAAATCGCAAGCAACCGCACCGCTGCGGTTTTTAATTTGGAACCCGACGACACTATTTGGAGCATTTCACTTCTCCAGTTTTGTAAAAAAACGTAGTTTTGTCGAACAATAAAAAACGTCAGACTTCCATGTAAACATCTACAAAAGCAAGTAGATATAAAAGCTCACACTACACTTACAGATCCATTAGTAGATACAAAAAAATCTGCTTTACTGTTGAAATCTGGAATGGAAAATCCACTACGAGTCAAAAATCTGTGACCGAGTAATTAATATAAATCAATAGCGCCCAAATAATCTTGCCTCAATAAGATTGACCATTATTTTGTAAACTACCAATATTTAGTTGTATAAACGCATGTGGAAATAAATAGCTTAATATTTTGCTGTATTTATTTGCTGTTGCCGGCAAACGTCAGAAACGTACCTTAAGTTTGTCAGGTTTGTAAATATAAGAACGAAGGGAAGATTATTAATTCCTTCCTTAGTACAGTTTATGACAATGGATAGATTTGAAGGCCGCACCCCGGACCCTTGCTTGGGGCACTGGATATAACTAATAATTTTGTTGTATATGTCACAGTTAAAACTGTTAATCAGTCAAAACTACTTTTGACCGGTCATTGGTCAAAACTATTAAACATTTACATAGAACCTTGTCAGGTGGTTTCTGTTTTATTAAAAAACCTAAAGGCCATTAGGAAACTTATTAGGTTTGTTAGGTTTTTTTTTTGTGACCCTTTGGATAACCATGGGATAACCACATGCTAGGTTTAGTTAACATATTTTAATACAGAAAACGCGTTTTAACTTTATAAGGGTTTTGACTGACACACCAGTCGACAGTAGTTTTGACCGATTAACAGTTTTGACTGTAACATTAAATTATTTTATACTATTAGAGTTAGTTTTAAGTATCCTTCGAGGGTTTCGTGTAAGTGGGTATGTTGTAGGTAAATAAATAAGGTTGTAAACACACCCTTAACGAAACAATAAGATACTTGTTCTGCCTGTCATTGTGAGCATTTTTTTTTGTTCTGAACCATTTAAGAGAATCATCTAGTTTTAAAGATATTGAAGTTGAAAGTCCCAACTTTTTCACAAATGATTTAATTGCGTCGAGACTACGTAGGACATGGAAAAAAAAGTAGTGCTGATAATGATGTGTGTGTTTACGTATTAATACAGAAATATTTTGCTCTAGACTAAACAATAATTAGATATAGCAATATGGTTTTATCTAAAGATAGAATGTAACTTAACCTTTAATCTTAAGATCATAATATTATATTATAACTAGCCTTTGCCAGCGGCTACGCCCTCGTGAAAATGACGATATTCCATACAAACTTTCATCCCCTATTTAACTACCTTAGGGGTTGAATTTCGAAAAATCCTTCCTTATTCCTTGTCTACATTATAAAGGGAACCTCTGTGCAAAATTTCAGCTTTCTAGGTCCAAGGGTTTGGGCTGGGCGTTGATGAGTCAGTCAGTCAGTCAGTCAGGTCTTCTCTATAGATGACTCAAGGATAATTATGACAGCCGGTTTGATAATCTCAATAATTTGGGTAAAAATTTTTTTTTTTTTTTTTTTTTGTTTCTCTCTTTACTACAATCTGTCTCCTTCGTGGGACATTCAGCAGTATGTTGGTTGGTGCTATTGCTGGCGCGCTCAGTATGTGACCAGTGTCACAACCTCATTGTTTATACAGTATGTTTTTACTGTGATTGGGCTACATTATCTTGAGGTATTTTACGCTTTAATCGTCGCGCTTTGTTGTGGTTTTCCATTAGTGGCCGAGCTAGAGCGTTTGGATGTTTCTTGATGCGTTCTTTATAGGACTTGGTATGGCGTACAATTTCCTGCCTTACTGTGGGTATTCGTAGATCACGATGTAACAGTTCGTTGGGTACAAACCAGGGAGCGTTAGTTATCATACGCAATGCTTTATTTTGAAATCTTTGTAAAATTTCAATATTTGAGTTGGATGCAGTGCCCCATAATTGGATCCCATACGTCCAGACGGGCTTCAGTATTGCCTTGTATAGGAGTATTTTGTTCTCAAGTGATAGTTGAGATTTTCGCCCAATGAGCCAGTAAAGTTTTCGTGTTTGGATACCAAGTTGCTTCCTCTTAGTAAAAATGTGTTTTTGCCAGGTAAGTCTTTTGTCCGGTACTCCCTTACTTCTCCTAAAATTGTTTGTCCGAAAATCATTATCCATAACACGTTTGCCATAAACTTCATTAACCATAATGTTCAAATTGCCGAAATTTTGTTTAACATAATTATCTTTAGTTCTAAAAGTATTCTGTCATAATATCGATTACTATAATAATTGAATCTCCTAATTTTACATGACCTAAATTAATATGTCCTAACTATTGCTTTACCTAATGTGTATTATTCCGAATGTTCGTTTATAATAAATTTTATACCTAGGTAGTCCTAAAAAAAATTCGAAGTGTCTAGTCGTCCGATTAGCGGATGAATAAAATAAATTAGTCGTCCGATTAGCCGGATGAATAACCAAAATTATAGGCTGTTGCTAGTCGTCCGCTAAGTGGATGAATCACCGTCTCGCGACAGTATCCTTTATGGGCGGCATGGGCACCGGGCCGTAGGCCGACGAAGGAGGCCGGCGGAGGCCCGGCACTTCGGGGACAGAAGACAATAGTGTTATGTAATATGCGAGCGAAGCGAGCGCGCGTCATGGAGTACAACATGCGTTGCATGTATGAGTGACGTGACCAAAAGCTTTGTTATACTTTGTTCTAATAATATTATTATGATAAATAAACATTATGTTATTTTAATTTAGGACTTAAAACTTTTATGGAAAACGATTTTATGTCTTTCGTATATTATTGATTGTAATATTTATGACAAATGGATTTAGGACATATTATATTTAGGGATTTCAATTTTATAGCATGTGGTATTATGTGATATTTAGTTCGGGTAAGTTATCATTCGGACAAATGATGATTAGGACAAAAAAAGTTATGGCATTTTAAATTATGGATAAAAAAGTTAGGTGACACAATAGAGAACCCTTTTGTCCAAGTGCAATCCAAGATATCTCACATGATCTGCCTGTGGAACTTCAATGTTGTTTAATGTGACTGGAGGGCAAGATCCTCTTCTTAAAGTAAACGTTACATTGACTGATTTAGTTTCATTTGCTTTTATCCGCCACTTTTTGAGCCAGTGTGATATGTCATCTAGTCCTTTTTGGAGAGTCTCTGCGGCTACATCTGGGTCGCTATGTACAGCTAGTAAGGCAGTATCGTCAGCAAAAGTTCCAGTGGTTAAGGATTCAGATGTCGGCAAGTCTGCAGTGAACAGTAAGTATAGTATGGGACCCAGTACGCTACCCTGTGGAACTCCTGCTTTTATTGGACGCAGTTCAGACAGTGCTTCCCCATTTTGTACTATGAAGTGGCGCTGCTGTAGAAATGATTTCAGTATTCCATACAGGTGGCCTGGTAAAGCATTTTTTAATTTAAAGAACAATCCTTCATGCCAGACGCGGTCAAACGCCTGGGATATGTCCAGGAAAGCACTAGCACAGTAATATTTTGCCTCCAGTGATTCCATTATCTTTTTAGTAAGTCTGTGCACTTGGTCGATAGTGGCATGTTTACTGCGGAACCCAAACTGGTGTTCAGGGATTAATTCTTTTTCCTTGAGTATAGGTAAGATTCGTTGCAGCAGTAGAGATTCGTAAATTTTGGATGGAATAGGTAGCAGGCTTATGGGCCTATATGATTTTGCTTCTTCAGGTTGCTTATCTGGTTTCAGGAGCATTATAATTTGTGCGACTTTCCACTCCGGGGGAAAAAACTGCAGTCTGGTCATGGCGTTGAACAGTGACGTAAGGAAAGTTAAGCCAGAATCTGGTAGTTCTTGTAGTATCCGATTCGTTATAAGGTCGTATCCTGGTGACTTCTTTGGATCTGATTTTTTTATGATTCGAGCAACTTCTGTCTTTGTAAATTTAATGGGCATTTCTTCCGTGTTTGTAGGAGTATGTAAATGGGCAGTAATTTCATCCGCATCTTCTGGAGAGCCTTCATATGGGTGAGGAATAAAGACGTCTGAAAGATGTTTTGAGAACGTTTCACCTTTCTCTTGGTCTGTCCGTGCCCATGTACCGTCAGATTTTCTTAAAGGGGGAGATACGCTAATGGGCCGTTTTAGTTTTCTAGTGGCTCTCCACAAAGAATAATCGGAGGAAGCAGTGGCATCTAGGCTAGCGATATAATTGTGAAATCCGTCATTTCGATCTTTGTCCAGAATGTGCTTCAGCTGTCTGGTGGCGTGGTTAAGTCGTTTTTTCGCCATAGGGTCTCTGGTTTGTTGCCAGTGCTTCCGTTTGCTCCTTTTTTGGGTTACTTTATCTAGTATATGTTTCGCTACATAGTTGTCCGTGCCTCTATGTGGTGTCGGTGGGGTTGAACTCCAGGCTGCATCTTGCACCTTTTCATTGAAGTACAAAACCGCTTCTGATATCTCGTCATTCGATTTCATACTAACAGGTTCCTGAAATGCTTTATCTGTGAGTTCTCGAAATAGGGCCCAGTTAGTTCTTTTGTTATGTAGAACGCATTTTTTTACGCATTCTTGGGCGGTAGTGTGGAGCTCTACAATAATTGGAGAGTGGTCTGAAGATAGATCCAAGCAACTCCGGCATGATATGTATGTTGTTCTTTGAGATTCCTTTGCTGACACAAAAATCGATAACATCTGGGATTTTTCTATTGTCTGTTGGCCAATAAGTTGGTTTACCAGACGATATCACGTTCATATTTCTTGCTTGAATGCATTTAAGAAGTTCTCGCCCTCTGGGTAGGACAAGTCTTGAACCCCAAAACGTATGCTTGGCATTATAGTCACCTCCTGCAATAAACCGGTCTCCAAGGGATTGAAAATAATCATAGAACTCTGTTTCCTTAATAGCAAATCTCGGTGGACAGTAGAGGGCCGATATTGTAATGTCGCTGATCCAGTCTGTTATTACGATGTTTGTTGCTTGGATGTAGTTTTTACAGTAATTTTGTAGAACATGGTGCTTGATGTTTGACCTGATGAGAACGGCCGATCCTCCATGTGCTTTGTTGTCGGGGTGGTTAGTGTGGTACATATTGTAGCCTGGTATCCTGAAGTAGCTTTTGGAAGTGAAATGGGTTTCTGAGATTAGTAAGACATATAGGTGGTGAATTTTAACGAATACTTTTAACTCTTCTGAGTGGTTTGACAAGCCATTGGCATTCCATACACACAATTTTAGTGCTGTGAATGTGATGACATTTTTGAAATTAAATCGGTTAACGTTTGGGACATAATTAACATTTGATTCATCAGGGCAGCAAGTGTTTCCCTAATGGCTTTGAGTTCGTTACTCTTCTGGTTTTCATCCTCAACGTTGATTGTTTGCATCGTAGGTTGTTTGGGGAGTTCTTTTGTGACTGAGGCATACGATTTTCCGTTATTTGTTGTTTTATTTGTAGATTCTTGTTCTTTTCTCGTGTATCCAGGTTTTGTTCTTTGTTTAGTGATTGGAGGAGGATATCGGACTTTCAACAACTCTTTGTAGACTATACAGCCTTTATAGTTAGCTGGGTGATTTCCCTCGCAAAGGACGCACTTAACCTGGTTTGATCTGTCTTTTCGTGGGCAAGCTGAGGTGTGATGCGAACCTGTACATTTGACACATCTGGGTTTTCTATTGCAATACTTTTGTGTGTGATTATAGTCTTGACAATTAGTGCATTGAGGGATTACTCGCTTTGGTCTGGGTGCTTCAAACGATATGCGGCAGTGTAATAGAGATTTTACGCTATATATGTCTTTATTATTTTCACGAGGTTCTAGTTCGATGTTCCACATTGGTAAAGCCTGTTTTGTTCTTGAGTTTTGAATATTCCAGACGTTTGTCACTTTATGGTCGAGCTCCTCAATAGCTATTTTTATTTCCTCTTTATCTGTAGATGGGTGTAGGTTTTTGAGCACCACTCTAAAGCTTCGGTCTTGTTTAGGGAGGTAGCTGAAGAATTCTGTGTCTTTTGCCTTCAGTTCTTTATAAATTGTGGAGTATGATTCAGCTGATTTCGATTGGACTTTAACTCTGTCGCCTCGTAGTATCTTAATTTCATACTCTCCTTTTGCTACTTCTTCTAATAATTTCAGTAAAGGTTGGATATTCTTGACGCCGTCTATAAACAGTGGAGGGGGTCTTATTGGTTTCCGTGCTTGTGTTTCGGGTTTATCTGTTTCCTCTGTGTCGTCGAGCCCTGTGAAACTGTTGTGTGTCGGTACTGCTGATGCTGCAAGCCAGTAATTCAATTTTGTTTGCTTTTGGCTCCGCATTACTGCGTCCGGACTGGATCTTTGCCGTTTGCCATAGTGCACTTCTGTGAACTGCTGATCTTTGGACCCTCTATCTGTTTTATCTTCCAGCTCAATGATCACTTGGTCTTGGTTAGTTGTTCCGCTAAAAGAACTTGATCTTGGCCGATTTATAAACATTCCTTTATGGAAAAGTTGTTGGGTCATAGTTTTTGGGTTGCCCTTATCTAATTGTAGTATATTTTCAAGGTTTTTAGAATTGCTCATTTTGTTCCCACGAGTAGGGCCGATATAAATCGTCACAAGAGGGGTGACGCCCATTCCCTCAAGAAGGCAATATACAACGACGTTTGCCGGGTCCGTCGAGGTTGGCGCTTAGAACTTGCCTCCTGCAAGCCATGCATCCCGTCGGCACGTATTCCCACCTTAGGATTAGGGTAACTTTTTAAAGAGGTATTCTACCTCTTGGTCCGGGCGGTTAAGCCAAGGCCCTCGATTCTGTGTGTTCGTATATGCACAGAGTTGCGAGTTGTGGAGGTAGTTTCCTACCCCCAGCGGGTTCCGGCTTGTTAGGCCTGGTTTTTTCCTATGGGGCATACGCATGACACTTTCCCAAGGCGCCATGGCCACACTTTTAAGAGGGTTTTAGTCCTCCTTGGCTTGTGGTAAACCAGTAGTCAGGTTAATTAACCGCCGCCTGTTGCTCGGCGTTGTTGCTCATTTGGCACCACCCGGAGGGCACGTGTAGGGTGGGCCTAGGAGAAGGTGGTAAATCCTACGGACGCGAGCAACATTACCCTCCGGTAAAAAAAATAAACATAAAATGTTAAAATATTCGATATCTTTTTAGAGGCAACCCGAGACATCTTTCAGTAAAAATGGTGAATGGTGTTGCGTTACAGAATTCTTTAGAAGTACTGCTAGGTAGAAATGGGGTAGATTCTACTGTTATTGGCAAGGCAGAAAGAAATAAAAAAAATTGAACGACATTTATTTAGGTAAGTTTTTCTGACCTCTCACCAGAATATCTAATTTTTAGGGGTAATGAAAAACAGTGACCATCTATAGGATTAATAACTAAATTAATCAGAATGATTAAACAGAGATTTAGAGAGTATATATACTCGAAAACATTGTTGGTTCATTTGTGGGCTAAATTAACAGGCATTATTAAGAGATAAATAATAATTAGATAATAAGTACCCCGGGTACATAACATGGTGCCTTTTTCCCATGGGGGTAGGGAGATATAGAATCTACAAATCAACTGCGTTCCTTACATACTCCTTCCTTCTCGTCGACGTATATATGTCGCAGGTTTTTCATAAAATTAGGTTTTTGATCAAAAACCTAGGTTTTTCATCAAACACCGGAAGATGACACATTTTAAACTCAATTTCATCATAAACCTGTAACAATCCAGACTAGTTCAGATTTTTGATCAAAAACCTGAACTAGTTTGGGTTTATGATAAAGTTCTTGTCAAAACATATGTCGCAGGTTTTTCATAAAATTAGGTTTTTGATCAAAAACCTAGGTTTTTCATCAAAAACCGGAAGATGACACATTTTATATCCTTTATGGGCGGCATGGGCACCGGGCCGTAGGCCGACGAAGGAGGCCGGCGGAGGCCCGGCACTTTGGGGACAGAAGACATTAGTGTTATATAATATGCGAGCGAAGCGAACGCGCGTCACGGAGTACTACTGGGATTTGATCAAATCACTAGATTTGTTTAGGGAAATGATAAAACCGTGTTGTTATTTTATCTTCCTCCGTGGTTTGATCAAATCCCTTAGGTTTTTGATCAAAAACCTAATTTTATCATATCCCTGCGACATATACATCACCACAGTGTGTAAAGTCTTAATAATCAGGTATCACCATCATCATCATCATCAGCCTAAAATGCTCCCACTGTAGGGACTCAGGCCTCCTCTCTAGGAGAGGGATGGGCTATAATCCACCACGCAGGCCCAGTGCGGGTTGGTAGATGTCACTTAAAATAATAAATCTTGTAATATTTTGGTTCTAAGGCGCATGCCTTTGCGGTTTCCTGACGATGTTTTTTTAACCATAGTGTACGAACCTCACCTTGCTAACCTGTTTAACACCATACTACTATCAGGAAAAATCCCAAAAGCAATGTGCAAATCAAACATAGTTCTATTACATAAAAAAGGAGACAAAAGTGACATTGACAATAACCGTCCAATCAGTTTAACATCTCACATCTACAAGACCTTTATTAAGGTAATACACAATCGTATAGATGGAACACTGGATAAACATCAACCACCAGAACAAGCCGGATTTCGCCCTAGTTTTTCAACAACCGACCACCTACAGACCTTAAACCAACTTCTAGAAAAATACACAGAATTTAAAAAACCACTATACTTGGCCTTCGTAGATTATGCGAAGGCATTCGATAGCATCAAGCACTCAGAAATATTTAAATCTTTATCAAATCAGGAACTGGAACAACAATATATAGACCTTTTTAAAAACATCTACCATAACAGCACAGCAAATATCAAATTGAATACTGCTGGACCTTCGTTCAGCATTCAGAAGGGTGTTAAACAGGGTGACCCGCTCTCTCCGAAGTTATTCACCAGCACTCTTGAGGAGATTTTTAGATCGCTAGCAGCCTCATGGACAACCAAAGGCATTGAAGTCGGCAGTAAGAGGTTGACGAACCTCCGATTTGCCGACGACATAGTCCTTTTTGCCCCCACAGCCCTGGAACTACAGACTATGCTCCAAGAACTAAGTACGGCCAGCTCTAGGGTGGGACTAACTATGAATCGGTCAAAAACCAAGGTGATGACCAACAGCACTAAGCGTAGGGTCGAGGTAGATGGGCAGGAAATACAATATGTCGATGAGTATATCTACTTGGGCCAGTTAGTATCTTTCGAAAACAGGCAAGAAAGAGAAATCGATCGCAGAGTCGAAAACGCCTGGAAAAGCCTGAGTGGGATTGCAGACTACATCCATAGTCCTATTTGGAGGCATTGGATTGGTCTGCATATATTGTAAGCTGACTGGCGTGTTTTATTTTTTATCTTCTTGTTGTATTTTGTGAATCACTAAGCTATAAGTCACCTTGTTGTACTACTAACACTTTATGGACCGAAAAGTCTGAATTAAATGTTTTGAATTTGAATTTGAAAGCTACTGGTCCATGAAGACGCTAATGAAGGGAGATCTTCCGGTTTCCCTGAAGCGCAAACTCATCGACATGTGCATTCTGCCCGTCCTAACCCACGGTGCTCAGACATGGTCTCTCACCGAGAATCAAAAGTTCCGCCTTGGAGTTTGCCAAAGGGCAATGGAACGTAGCATTTTGGGTGTCAAAAGACAAGACCGAATTCGAAACACCACGCTGCGCTCCAAAACGGGCATAGTGGACGTTGGCAAGAAGGCTGCTAGGCTTAAATGGGATTGGGCGGGTCACGTCAGTCGCATGCACGATGACCGCTGGGCAAAAGCCGCAACACGATGGTTGCCGGAAGACGGACGGCGCCGCCGAGGCCGGCCCAGAAAGAGGTGGCGAGATGATCTGGACGCGCACCATGTGGGCTGGTTCGAGGTGGCTCAGGAAAAGAGCACTTGGAAGGAATTGGGGGAGGCCTTTGCCCTGCAGTGGGACAGTTAAGTACAGGCTACTAAAAAAAAAAAAAAAAAAAAAAGTCTAAATAATCGGGTTTATTAATAATTATTGAAACAAAGTGCTTTTAGGACTGGTGTTTTGTCTGGCGGGCTACTATCCAACAGTTTTTGTCGGGTTCTTGTGAATGTACGTAATATCTTCAACTCGTTCAATTTTTAATGCGTGATGCAGGACTTTTAGTTCTCATCTTGTGTCATAGATGTCGCTACTGTTTGAGTTTTATTTTCGGCTACATACTTCAAATAAGAAAATCCATGCGTATTTTTCCAAGAAACTACACCCATAAAATAAAATAAACTAATTTACCTACTCGCCCATAACCGGTGCCGCTACCCCACCCAGGTTCTAAGAGACATCTGACGGTTACTCTTTATTTATTTCACTTTGCCGTCGCCTCGTTCGTTTGCTAGTAATTAATCATTTTCCTCTTTCTGACTCTGGACTCTGTCGAGTTTCTCGACATCTTGCAACTAGGACCTAGGTACTAAATATTACTACGTTTTGCGCTTTTTTTAAAGAAACGTTTTGAGTTAATTGATGTTGTAGTTTCTGTTTTATTGTAGTTGCTGCTTATTTTAAAATGACTGCCTGAATGTATTTTAATGTGACTGCGTAAGAAAACGTATAGATTGAAATACAACACCGAAAAGCATATTTTAATTTTGTTTAATGTATAAAAATTTGTACAAATACGAAACACTTAGAAAGCGGGATTAACTGCAATGTGCAGGTTAAACTACAACCTACCAGCAAATGAGTTGACGAGGATATCCTTCAAAGGAATTCCATACCTACTGTCACTGATCTTGGGTTCAGATCCCACTTGCTCAGATAAATCAGAAAAATGTATAAGTATCAAAAAAGGAAGGATAACAGGGCGATAAACTTAATATACAACAATATTTTCGTTCAATTATTTAGTTTTAAACAGGAATAAATTGTCGTCACGTATAATCACCAATGGACACGTTCATGTAAATATAATAATAATAATAATAATAATAATATTCCACAACTATCACACAACGCCATCTAGTCCCAAGCTAAGCAGAGCTTGTGTTATGGGTACTAGACAACTGATAAACATACTTATATATTTCTAAATACATACATATTATAGATAAATTACACCCAGACACAGAACAAATGATCGTGCTCATCACACAAACATTTGTCCTGGGTGGGAATCGAACCCACGACCTCCGGCATAGCAGTTAGGGTCACTAACCACTAGACCAACAGGCCAGTCCATATAAAACCTGTATCGTGTTTAAGCTTATCATTTGCGATGTAAGCATGGTCAGAATATTTACCGAGAACTAGTGATGTACCATGACATTTGTTTCGGATATTTTATATTGAATACGAATATTCTGCTGTGCTAAGCTAAAAGCGGTATCTCAAAAAAAAGTGTAAAGTGATTTTGTAAATTTTATTGGCACTCGATAGCTTAAAAAATAAGTTAGATACTTATTTTTTAGGACTACCAAATAGCAGTATCTATTAATAATTATAAAAACCGGTTCACTGACTGTGTTGAATACCGTCAAAGATCTTCAAATGATTGTTGGACCCAACAGCTTAACGAGCTTTCTGAGGCACAAAGAAACTCGGTTTGTAGTCGTCACCCATCCACAGATCAACCTAGGCAAGTGCTGCTTAACCTGAAGATTGATCCAGGTCGCTGTTGATATTTATAGCAACGAGTTCCTCGCTAGCGACGTCTACGAGAATTAAAATCGTAAGGCATAGCAACTAGCCTATCCTTAATGCATCAAAAACGCATGAACACAAATATTAAATTATGTAGAAAAAAAATAACTGCTAAGCTCCAGAGTTCGCTGAAAGCTGATAAATTCGCGAAGAAAAACAATGTCTTTAACTTCATTATTATAACTTTGTTCGTAACTTCTTATACTTATACTACCTTACGGCAGTTAAAACTCAAAAATAGACACCTTGAGTGTAATTCTGAAGCTTTGTTTTATCATAACGGCGCATTTAATTTTTATACGTATTAGAAAAGAAGTTGAAAATCTTTAAAACGGAAAACAATCTTCGTTTTTGCTCAAGGGAAAAATAAACCTCAAAATTAGATTACTTGTAAAATGACAAAATATCTCACACAAAAAAGTCAAACTAGGCAATATTATTTAAAACAGCTTGTCGTATAATATTTGATATCCGCATTTATTCGTATACTAAAACTAGGCACATCCCTATTCTTGTTTACAATCAAGAAAAAAAAATAACAGGAAAATCTCTACAAGTGTGCGTTCTTTATTTTTAATTCTTATTTTTCTGCTAAAGTGGTGTACTTAGAATTGTTTTTAAACACTAGTACGATAAAATGGCTTGATTATTACCTTGAAATCTTATGACGTTGTCTTTAATCTATTCCGTGTTGTGTTGAAAATTAATGGAAAACATAGAACTCTTATTTTTTTCTATATTTCTTGTCCGGGTTGATGGCAAAAAGGTTCGCTCCCAATTATTTGGGATTTAAACGAAACTGGCAAAATGGGGTTGTAATAATATATGTAGGCACACCTTGGCCTTACCCCTCGGGGATTGCAAGAGTAATGTTATTATGTGTGATGTGTTGAGAATCTTCACACGATAACGATGCTCATGATGATAAACTACATTACGGTAAAAAAGAGTTTTGAAAATCGGTTCTCTAGTGACGGAGATATTCGGAAACAAACTTAAAAACAAAAAAATCCTACACCTCCTACTTTTTGGAAGTCGGTTGAAAAAAAGCGCTACTAGATTTTCATTAAGTACGATTAGTCGTTATTATTGATTGTCCATTAAACCATTATCTTATATGCAGAATGTGCTCGTTACACGAACATTTAAACGTTAATTATTGTGATGTTCATTGTGCAAACATATTCTAGAAATAATTTGACAGGTTAAAAATATTTTAGAAGCAAGATAAGGTCGGTGTTTTCTATGGGTCTTCTCAGAGAGTTTCATGATAACCCTGCCATAAACCCATCTCTGATTTGGTAATAGTTTTCAATTTATTTACCAATATTGTATGTACATTGTATTAATATTATCCATTTGTGTCCCACTGCAGAGCAAAGGCCTCCCTTTCCTCTTTCCATTTATCCCTATTCAATGCTGTTAATCACCAATCCTTGCTTTTGTCGAGCTCGTCCCGACATCTCCTGCTGGACCTGCTGCGTTGCCAGAATTTTGCACAGGTTTGGTTCTGGTGACAATATTTTTTTTATGTTAGACATGACATATATGATCCTGGAGCCAAACAATAAAATTTCTCAGTGGTTAATAAGAACAATAATTTTGTATACGCGTTCAATGTTCCGTTTAAATAGCCTTGAACTTTGTCACCCCTGACACTTGCAAGGTTAATGAACGCCGACAACATTATAATACACACCTAGATGATCTAATTCTGTAAACCTTTTATAACCCCTACGAGAAAAAATAACGTATTTTTAGACTATCATTCTGTATTCGAGAATAAAATAAAGTTATACAAAAGGGTGGATTATTAATTCCTCTTGTATAGTTGAATATGATAATAGCAAAGGGTGTTTCGAGGTCATTGGCCCCGGCTCTACAGTACATATAAATATGTCAAATAGAATAATGGCCAGGTACCAGCTAAAAAAACAGAGATTTTTATGAGTAGGTCCCCTGCGACCAGCCATAGATGATTATTAAAATTTACGTTTATACCTAAGTACAGTTTATTCAGAAATGTAGTGCGCTTCAGTATTATTCGTGATTTTAAATTTCCTTCATTATAACGTATTCTAGTACTTATAAGCTAGTGTCATTGTTTTGGTTCCGGCCTCTGACTTTTCTTCCATCAAGGAACTCTCAAGCATGCTGGTTTCCTCACGATTTTTATAAGTGCTAATAATGACTGTATTACGTTACTCCGAAGTTCGAAATACCGAAGTACCGTATACAGAAAGTTTGTGAGTCCGAATTACGTTAGTGAGAATGTACGCTATGACGAAGTACGATATTCAGAATGTTCGTAACGTACATCGGAGTGACGAACATTCTGAGTACAGTACTTCGTAGTAGCAAACTTTCGGAGTAACGTACATCGGAGTAACGAACATTCTGAATACCGCACTTCGTCATAGCGTACATTCTGACTAACGTAATTCGGACTCACAAACTATCTATAAGTATACCGTACTTCGGTATTTCGAACTTCGCAGTAACGAAATACAGTCGCTAATAATTATTCTTAAGAATCTGCTACATCAGAGGTGCGTGTCTTGGGTTCGGACTCAGGATCTATAACTTAGCAGTCTGACGGCACGATTAGCGCAGTGGCTCAAGCAATGGACTGCCGCGCTGCGTGTCGCGGGTTCGCTCCCCGCACGGAACAAATATTTGTAAGACTTACAGATAGTTTTTCCGGGTCTGGGTATTTGTGTATGTGAGTTTAAATGTTTGTGAACGCACCCACGATACAGGAGAAATTCCTAGTGTGGGGCAACGATTAAAAAAAAATCTAGGGAGCTTAGTGTTACCCAGTAACTGGATTATGGGGTAAAATGAACAGTTTTTAAAATACTATAACTAATTACTTTAGTTGCACATGACTAAGTTTGAAGTCGGCCCCCACGTAACTGGGAAAAGGCTAGCATATAATATTGATAACAGGACATTAAAATAAATAACACACTCCAATTTGCATCACAAAAGCGATTTAATTACAAAACTTAGATTAAAAATATGGCATCTTTGTATCATTCAACATGAGAACAGCCTCCGAAAATTTCAGAATCATTCCTTCTTCTCTTTCTTGGGAGGACACTCCTCAAGCTTGACACATTTGCCGCTGACGGAATCCCTGACAGTTGGGGAGTTGCAGTAGCAGGAGGAGTAGTCACAGACATCTCCTCCTTCTGTGTCAGCTACGGGTTTGGGGTTGTCGCAGCTGGCTTCGGGGGTCAGAGGGCCACAGCCGGTGGTGTAAGAGTGGGTGCCTTCCTCGCACGGCTGGTAGCCTGTAACAATTAGAAATAATGTTAAGAATTGAGGATCGAAACTGGTTGTTGAGAAACCTGAGGAACTATATAAAATGACATTGTAATAGGTATAATGGATACGGTTGTAATTCACAAACCAGTCCATCATCATTCAAACATTACAATAGTACATTGTAATACGTAATAATAAATAAGGGCCTAAAATGACCCATCAAAGAGTTCGGCATTCAGCGCGTTTAGTTCCATTTTTAAAAATAAAACATTTTTTTTACTTGAAACTAAATCACGCACCAGCTGGCTGAACAAGTTGTCGTACGAGATTTACTTTTAGCCCTAGGGCAATAAATGCAATTTTACGCCCGCTCTGGTATGCTAATATTATGACGTTCTTTTTGAGCAAGAGGAGTGAAAACATTTTTTTTACTTGAAACTAAATCACGCACCAGCTGGCTGAACAAGTTGTCGTACGAGATTTACTTTTAGCCCTAGGGCAATAAATGCAACTTTACGCCCGCTCTGGTATTCTATTATGACGTTCTTTTTGAGCAAGAGGTGTGAAAAAAATCTTATGACAATCCTTTTGAAAGTCAGAAATAAAAACGTATCGAATTCGATTTACACAGTTTGGTGACAGAATCGTGGTATGAATACATTTGCATATCTCCAGTTAAGTCTAACGCCCAAATACTCAAACGTCACTCAATTATAAGTAACCCTCAAAACTCCTGCTATCTCTGTCACTCTGCGTTAAAGTAACAAAGACAGCACGAGATTTAAGTGCAACTTAATATTGAGTGACGTTTCAGTATTTGGGCGTAAGTCTCTTATTTGTTTCCATTACATGATGATTTTCTTTGATATGACATGGTTTCGCCAGCTACGTTAACACATTCTTATTTCACCCTGTACAGATACAAGCCCAGAGCTGATCCTACAAAGAATTTCCTTTATGGGTGAATTTCAACAAGAGATTTTTATGTGTCATTTCGGTGGATTTTTTTTATTTCAATGCTATCTACATATTTTTAATGACAAATAAAACTTTAGCCTATTTTATAACATTGTGCGTGAGTGGACATCAAATATCATCAAAAGTTACATATATATTTAAGGATGAATTTTTAAGAGTCCACTGAAATGAAAAGTGTCTACCGAAATGATAAAAATTACCACCGAAATGATATACTGTGCATACTAATCTAACACGAGTTATAACAGCCACCGAAATGAAATTATTTTTGTCCTCATATCACTGAAATGATAAACTTACTTTTTTGGCGGGAAACCGCAAGACGTTGGGACCGGTGCGTTCGCGCCGAGAGCTTGAGCCGGACTGATCCGAAGTGAGGAAAGGTGAGGGGGGCGTAACAACGCAATGTTGACATGGCTATTCTACTAAAACTTACTATCCTCTGAAATGATAACTTTTTTCCAGACAAAAGTTAACTGCCTGTCAAATCCATGAGAAAGAAGATAAACAAACAAAAATAGTTTTATTTGATCGAATGTATTATAATTTAATGAAAACAAAATCGATTTAAATCCATATTACGAATGTATTTGCAGGGGAAGGTATTTTATGAGCGGAATTGGGTTCAGGACAGGCCACTGTGATGATAGAATAACACTTTGTAATTTTTTTTTTCGTAATATTAATGGGTAGAAATCAATTATTTTTTTTGTCAAGGTAGAGAAGTACTTACGCTGTTGAGAAAAAATATATAAAATTAAAAATTAGCACATTGCACTACCGTTCTCAGGTTTGCCGTGTATTTTTTTTGCTTGGGCAATTCACCCTTATATTCTCATATATTCATAATGGATAATCTAAACATAATTAATGACGAGATCGAAAAGCTTTCTGTCTCAGAATGTTTTGTCTGCTCTCCGGAGGCAAGTGGTAGGTATTTGAGTAAACCAGAATGTACACTTAAAATTTTACATGTCAATATTCGAAGTATCAAGTGTAACTTTGACAATCTAACAGTGTTAGTGGACAGATTAAGCTATACACTGGATGTTATCTTGTTGTCTGAATGTTGGCTGAGCAAATGCCCGAATATCCCCCCACTATCAGGCTACAATACTTGTATAACTTCGTTTAGAAACCAAAATGATGGAGTTGTTGCCTACGTCAGACAGGATTTACAATACTCTTCTGAAACTCCCTTGATGAATGATGCAAACTGTTTGTTACTAAAATTCTCTGACAAGCTTGCAATTGTCGCGGTATATAGATCACCCTCCATTAAAAACCTCAACCCCTTCTTCAGCAGTCTAGATACGTTACTCCACCACTTAAGAAAATTTAAAACTGTTTCACTTATCGGTGATCTAAATATTAACATCGCACCTACGAGCGTGGATTCTAACTGTGATGAATATCTAAACATAACTGCATCACACGCTATGCTACCCGCACATTCATTCCCCACCAGGCTTGCTAACTGTCTAGACCATGTATTGCTGAAGTCAGCACACACTGCCACAACATTGGTACTAGAATGTGATATAACTGACCACTCTCCTGTGGTACTGTTTTGCAATCCTGATATCACAACAAATACACAAAAACCTTCAGTAAAAAAGAAAATTGATATTGCAAAAGTGAAATCTGATATCGAAAAAGCTGACTTTACCAAATTACTAAGCTCAAATAACCCAAACTTTGCTGCCGAATCTTTAGTATCTGTACTATCCTACTCAGTAAATCTCCATACTAGTTCTTCGCTCATTCCTAGTAGAAGGCGTATCATGAAGCCTTGGATTACTCCTGGTCTCCTCAGATGTATTCGACAGAGAGATAAATTACACAAAACCTTCAAGAAGCACCCAGGAATTCACACTCATAAAACTACTTATCTTCGCTATCGTACTTTCTGCAATAATTTGCTAAAGAAGCTTATGTGAATATGAAAGGTCAGAATTTCAGAGGGCCGGAAGGAACCCAAAGGCAACCTGGAAAGTTATAAAAGAAATATCCCATATGGATAAGGGTAAAAATTTTTCTTCAGAATTACTAAAATGTACGGACGACCCTCTTCTCTCTGTCAACTTGGTAAACCGTTATTTTGCGAATGTGGGCAATACCCTCGCATCCAATTTCTCAAATTCCTCATCTCAAGGTTGTACAGACACTCACGTTTCGCCCCAGGTGGCCAACTCTTCCATAAAAGCCCCGCTGGAATCGATGGTCATGTACGAAGTCGATGACGCCGAAATTGACAGCATTATTTTATCCCTCAAAGATGAATGTGCTGTCGGTTATGATGGAATCCCATCTACAGTTATCAAGGCCACGAAATGTACAATTATCCCTCTCCTTGTTCACGTTTTTAACCTGTCTCTATCTTCTGGTATTTTTCCGGATGTTTTTAAAACTGCCATAGTCCATCCTATACACAAGGGAGGAGACAAGGATCTTGCATCAAATTACAGGCCTATATCCGTCCTGTCAACCATCTCAAATTTTTTTGAGAAAGTAATCAACGTAAGGCTTGTGAAATTCCTTTCTAAACACAACATCCTGGCCGAAAATCAGTATGGGTTCAGAGCCGGAAAATCGACGGAAGACGCTACCTTGGATCTTACGAGTACAATAGTCGCACACCTTAACAATAAGCAGAAGTCTCTTGGTGTCTTCCTAGATCTCTCGAAGGCGTTCGATACTGTTTCTGTCCCCAGATTGATTGGCAAGCTGGAACAGGTTGGCATACGCGGCGTTGCTCTCGAAATCTTTCGTAGTTACTTATCGGGGCGTAAACAGGTTGTGAAGGTGGGATCATTTGTGAGTGATGAGGAACTTCTGTTTTATGGCGTCCCCCAGGGCAGTGTCCTAGGACCAACCCTCTTCCTCATATATGTCAATGAGCTGTGTCAGTTATCTCTTCCGAACACAAAAATCTATACTTATGCGGATGACACAGCTCTCATAATCCATGGCAGGGACTGGGCAGAGACCCGCGAAAGGGCAGAATTGGCACTGAGGATGGTCATGATGTGGTTAACCTCTAATCTGCTCACGCTCAACATATCTAAGACAAAGTTCATCCCCTTCACCCCGAGTGTTCTTAGCCAACCACCTTCGTTGTTTACTATCAGGAGCCATGTGTGTGCTAACCCAGTGGTCAACACCTGTGGCTGTCCTCAAATTGAACGGTCCGACAGTATAAAATACCTTGGTGTTATATTGGACAATCTACTGACTTGGAAAAAACATATTAACTCAGTTGTGATTCGAGTCAGAAGGTTGATTTTTGTGTTTAAAAAACTCCGAGCGGCTGCAGATTTCGAGTGCCTTAAGATGGTCTACTTCGCCCTTGCTCAATCAGTTCTCGGTTACTGCATAACCACTTGGGGAGGGACGCACAAGACAACCATGTTGCGGTTAGAAAGGGCGCAGAGAGCCGTTTTAAAGGTACTCGCAAAGAAACCTATAAGATTTCCCACTTCTGAGCTATACTCAATTTGTGAAGTACTCTCAGTGAGACAGTTGTTCGTGCTGCAAACAGTTGCTAGGAAACACTTACTTCTCCCCTACGATCCTCAGTCCCTGACAAACCGGCGTGCCAACAGAGTCTGTCCGACCGAACGCAGTAGGTTAGCGTTGGTCAGTCGCCACTTTACTCACACTAGCTCGAAACTCTATAATGCCATAAATAAGAAAATTAAAATATACCCTATGACTGGGAATTTGCTCAAGAGGAATGTGACCACCTGGCTTAAATCCCTGTCGTATGACGAGACCGAGCAACTTTTAATGTCATAAATGCGGTAGACACACACACACACATACACACACACACACATACACACACACACACATACACACACGCATCATAACACACCTCATCCCTACCTCCACTCTACATATAAATAAACTCAAACCATATAGTGTACATTAAATTATATTGCCTGTTTTTCTCATTAATTTGTTATATTTTTTTCGTTTTAATTTTACTTCTTTTAGGTTAATTTGGAACAATGTGTAGATGTGTATAATTTTCTATTTTGAATTGGGCGTTGATAGCTGCGCCACAGTATTTTACTTTTGTAGCTATCTTCGTTTGTTCTTTGTATCCTGTACTTTTAAGTTGTTTCAAATAAAAATTTTATTATTATTATTATTTATTATTCGACTCCACGCCCATTTCATAGAACTCATGTGCCATCCCGCCATACATATTGCAAGTGGACCCTCCAGGGGGGTCACTGGCATTACGTTTGGGAAAATGTGAGCCCAGGGCTACCGGCACTGAAGGTGTTAAGTCCTCCGTAATAAAGAGTGAGCGTATTGCTATCAACCGGGCAAAAATCTAAACTCCGTGGCTGTTACAAAGAAAGTCTTGAAGGAAAAACGCAATAACACTTTGCTTTTTTTGGTGGGTGGAATATCATCAAATAAACCCCCCCCCCCCCCCCGCTCTTGGGCAGAGCGGAAGGGAGTGTCAGACTTCTACTGACTAAAAAAGCAACCCATGTATCTTCTTCGCCCTTGTGCCGAGGCCACGTCATCTCTTCACTTGGGAATCGAACCCAGGACTTCACACTCATTAGCCACGGACAATAAAAATAAGTGTAACTTTCTTACTCACACCTTTGTTGACTCACTACTTGATGAGTAACTGCATATACTTCCATATAACTCCACTGGCCTTAACTTAAACCAACAATACTTACCAATAATAAATTACTTGGTCACAATAATGCATTAAATGAGTAATATGAGTCTTTGTTTGTAGCACAAGTAAGGGTGGAAAGCCATGATATAATATACCGCTCTGCCCAGAGCGGGAGGGGGGGTCATTTGAGGATTTCCCACCCTCTAAAAAGGCTAGGTTTTTGTTGTATTATTTTTGTAGGTAGTCTAGCTTTAGGTGTTGTTTGTTTATGTATGTGCTGCTCTTTTGTGTTGCTGCTGTCCATTAACGAATAAATACCATTGTCATATTCTATCATACATCATATATCATCGTCATGTATCATCGTATATATATTCATCATATTCATGCTGAGATAGTGGCCTTTTGGCTTCGCACGTGTTACGAAACGCACCTCACTATCGACGTTTCACGTTGTCTATGAATGACATTTAAGAATTAAATTGTCTATGGTCAGCTTCAGAAAAAGTTACTGGTTTTATTTCGTGTGCTCCCAAACAATATTAATTAAAACAGAGAGAAGTTAAGTCCGACACCCTTAGCCTGCACTCTCACATGTGGCGACCGTGAATGGTTAAAATGGAGAACCAAAAAAAGGAGCGTACAGTTCAAAGAAGACTATTTACGAAAACCGCAAATGACTTTGAAGCCGCCATATTCCAAGCAACTCAAGCGTCCAAATCAGAACTCGTAAGTAAATTCATCATACTTAAAGAAATTGCTGAAAATTTGTTCAAATTAGACATACAAATAAAACAAGCAATGGTAAACTTACAAGATTTCAATGAGGACGAGTTGGAACGCGAGTTAGGTGGCACGTATGAATATAAAACAAGATGGCTACATTTAAGCACACTCTGGCACGACCAAGAAAAGCAAAATATAGTCATTCAAAAACAAGAAAGATCATTCAAGCTACCAAAACTGGAATTACAGTCCTTCGATGGACAACTCCGTAACTGGATCAGTTTTTGGAGTCAATACTCCAAAATACATGAGGATTCGTCATTGGATGATACAGAAAAATACCAATATTTGACGCAATGTGTAAAGGCTGATTCGGAACCAAGGAGATTAGTAGAAGGCTTTCCAGCGACAGCATATCAAAAATGTATCGAACAACTAAGAAGTAGATATGCACGTGAAGACTTACTGATACAAATTTATATTAGAGAACTGTTAAGTTTGGTGCTGTGTGAGAAAAAGGAAAATCTAACAAAATTGTATGACCAATTAACTGCACACCTTAGAGCACTAGAAACATTGAAGGTAACAACCGAGAACTATGCCGCTTTTCTTCTACCAATGGTAGAATCTGCCTTACCAAATGATGTTTTGAAAATATGGGAGAGGAATAGAGATCCCGGAAAGGATATAGCTAATGAGCTGAATAATCTCCTAGAATTTATAAGAAAGGAAGTTGAAAGTGAGCAGAGATTGGAAATTTCAAAGAAGACCTTCAATAGTATAGAAACAGGAAAACCGATTACAGCAGAGTGTTTAGTCTCTAATGTTAAGAAAGAAAAAACTTGCAACACATGCATATGGTGCGATAAAGAGACACACGCAAGCATTGAATGTTATAAATTAAATAAACTCAGTTTAGAAGAAAGAAAAGAGAGACTAAAGGAAAAAAAGGCTTGCCCAATATGCCTAAGAAAAGGGCATCATCCGAAAACTTGCAGAGCCAATGCAAAATGCTTAATTTGTGGGAAGAGGCATTCAACAGTTTTATGCCCAGACAAATTTGAACACAAAGAAGATAAAACTGCTCAAGCATCTACTGCTACTGCATCAATGGCATCTACTGCTCAAAAAGGGGAAACGTTGCTTCAGACAATAATCATAGAAGTGGAGTTTGGGGGAAAGAAACGGAAAATAAGAGCGCTTCTAGACTCCGGAGCACAACGTACATATGTAAAGAAGGAAATAGTTGAGAAAATGAATATACCACCTACAGGAAAAGAAGTCCTTGCTCATGTATTATTTGGCGGAGTCGAAACCAAGTCCAAAGAGTTCAATGTATACAATTTTAATGTGTGTTCATTAATTAATTCTTATAAATTAGAAGTATCAGCTATTTGTCAAAACAATATTTGTGGTAGCATACCTAAGTTGAATTCAAATGATGTACAACTAAATAATTTATTAAGTATCAACAACATTGCTTTGACAGACAAAAATGTAGATATCATTGAGATAGGACTTTTGATTGGTGCAGACTTTTTAGGGCATTTGTTAACAGGATCTGTAGTTCATCTGAAGGATGGACTGGTTGCAGTTAACACAAAGTTGGGCTGGACCTTACAAGGGAGACAGGTGTGTATAAATAATAACTATGTTAATGTTTTACATTGTGCTTGTGAATCTGATTTGACAGATTATTGGAAACTGGAGACACTGGGCATCCGCGATCCAGTAGAAGTCAAGTCAAAGGCAGAAACCGAGGCAGAGGTAATTATGTCCTTTGAAGAAAACATACAGGTGAACGCTGAGGGCAGATATGAAGTCCAATTACCCTGGAAGGTGGGTTGTGATCAGTTATTAAACAATTTTAATATTGCAAAGCAAAGATTAGAGTTCACTACTAAAAAATTGTTATTAAATAATAACTTTGATGCTTACCATAAAATAATACAAGAATGGCTGGAACAGGGTATAATTGAATCTGTCACTCAGCCCGAAATAAATTTCAATCAGTCACATTACTTACCTCACAGAGCAGTGATGAAGGATTCTAGCCTTACCACAAAAATACGACCAGTGTTTGACGCATCAGCACATGATAAAAAGGGGATATCCTTGAACAATTGTTTAGAGAAGGGTATGAATTTTTTAGGAAAGATACCTACCTTATTAGTAGCATTCAGGAAGGGTGCCATTGGTGTGTCAGCAGATATTGCAAAGGCGTTTCTGCAGATATCATTATCATCCAAAGATAGGAACTACTTGAGATTTTTATGGTGGAGTGATAGTTCAAGAACTGATATAGTTAACTTTAGACATTGCAGAGTGGTCTTCGGCCTAACATCGAGCCCATTCCTCCTGTCTGCCACGTTGCAACATCACCTACTGAGGGAAATGAAGGTTGACCAACAGGTGGAACAGCAGACCGAGCCAAGTCAACGAAGAGAAACAGCCAAACTACTGAGTAAGTCGTTCTACGTTGACAACTGCATCACAAGTTTGGACTCTGAAAACGAGGTAAATGACTTTATATTATTCAGTAAACAGATTATGCAAAATGCAAAGTTTGATCTGAGGCAGTGGGTAACCTCACCAATGAAACTCAATGAAGCAGGACAATCAGAAGTTTCAGTTCTAGGACTTATGTGGGATACCGACTCAGATGAACTTTTCTGTAGTACTAATTCTTTGCCTCCACTTGATCAAGCTAGTAAACAGATTACTAAAAGAGAAATTCTATCACTCTCTCAAAGAGTATTTGACCCTATTGGATTTACCTCACCGGCAATGTTGCCTCCTAAATTGATACTCAAAGAAGCATGGCAGCGTGACATTCCATGGGACGAGAACTTACCATCAGATTTAAGAGAAAGGTTTTTTGACTGGTATAAATGTATATCGTTTTTTAAACACTGCAGAATTCCAAGACGACTATCGACCAACTCTCTTAAAGAAAGTGAGATAAGTCTGCATCTCTTTTGCGATGCTAGTAAGGATGGTTATGGTGCCTGCATTTTACTAAGAGCAGAATATGCTGGTGAAGTAACAGTACAATTACTTATGGCGAAATCTAGAATAACACCACCTAAACAAATAACAATTCCAAGACTTGAATTATTAGCTGCTTTAGTAGGCTCCCGGCTTCTTGCACAAGTAAGATTACACCTTGAAATTACATTGTGTACAGAGTTTTGTTGGACTGATTCCAGTGTCGCCCTCTGCTGGATAAAGCGTGAACTACCCTGGAATACCTTTGTAGGAAATAGGGTTAGAGAAATACGCCAAAATACTCATGTAGAAAATTGGAGACACATTTCAGGAGAGAACAACTGGGCTGATCTGCTGTCACGAGGCTGTAATGCAAGAACACTGGTGGAATGCAGATGGGCAGCTGGACCTGCTTGGCTGAGGCTACCATCGGAGCAGTGGCCTAGATCAGAGTTCACCGTAGATGAAAAACAGGTTCACCTGGAAATGAAGAAAACAGTATGTAGTACAAATATTATTAACAAAGAAGAGAATGTACTATATAAACTAAAAGAACACTTTTCGAAATACTCAAAAATAGTTCGAACAATAGCATGGATACTAAGATTTAAATATAATACACAAAATAAAATACATAAAAAAGGAGAGTTGTCTTATATAGAGTTTGAAAATGCGGAAAAAACTGTAATAAAAATTATACAAGATGAACAGTGTGACTTCATACAAAATAATACTAAAAATCTAATTAAAAATTTAGATAAAGACAATATTATTAGAATAAAAACTAAATTAATATTATTAGACTTACCTGACTGTATGAAAAGTCCGTACCTGCTTCCTGCTAAGCACCCTGTGGTGGAAATGATGGTAAGGCAAAGACATGTCCAACTGCAGCATGCAGGTGCGAACCAATTGATTACCGACATCCGTGCCCGATTCTGGATAGTTGGAATACGCAGACTTGTAAAGTCAGTAATAACAAGATGTGTTACCTGCGCGAGATACAGAGTGAAGCCGACAAGGGCACCTACCGCACCGCTTCCGTTGGAACGCGTCACTTGCAACGCCCCCTTCCAAACGACGGGCGTCGATCTTGCTGGACCGCTGTTTCTAAGAAATGGAGACAAATGCTGGATTGTCCTCTACACCTGCGCCGTATATCGAGCAGTTCATTTAGAGCTGACTAAATCATTGTCTTCCGAAGCCTTTGTCATGACACTCCGCCGATTTATCGCCAGGCGAGGACGCATAGATATGCTATCTTCAGACCAAGGTACAAATTTTCATGGTACGAAGAATTTATTAAATATATTAGATTGGGACGAAATACAGAGACAATCTACTATACGAAGAATCACATGGAAGATGAACGCACCAACCGCCGCCTGGTGGGGTGGTTACTGGGAACGGCTCATCCGAATCATGAAAGACTTGCTAAAGAGATTACTAGGTAAAGCTTCTTTATCCTATGACGAATTACTAACAGTAATATGTGACTGCGAGGCTGTCATGAATGGACGCCCGCTTACCTTCATTAATGACGACACAGCTGAGTATCTGGAACCTCTTACACCAATTCATTTCATTCAGCCAATACCCAACACTGATGTTACGGATTTAGACCAAATAGATTCACAGAATCTTAACATCAGGCTCAAATATTTACAAACTCTACGAAATCAGTTTCGTGAGAGATTTAAGTCTGATTACCTCGCCTTTTTAGTTCAAAGGGGAAATGAAAAGAAGGACAGCATTAAGGTAAGTGATATTATATTATTAGAAACTGAAGAAAAAAGAGTCAAATGACCGCTGGGTGTGGTAGAAGAACTTTATGCAGGAAAGGATGGGATAGAAAGGACAGCGAAAGTAAGGACTGCTACGGGAGTAAAGATTCGTCCTGTACAAAGATTGTACAAGTTAGAATTGTCAGGTAACGATCATTCTTTAACTAAACTACATAAACCTTTGTCAGATCCGTCTGAGCATGACAAAGAACTTCCTCTTGCTGTGGCAGGTCCTCTTAATGAGGGAACTAATACACCATCAGTTAACGCAGATGGTCATGAACAGGTTTCTCGCAGGGGGAGGAAAGTTAAACTACCCAGTAAATTTGACATCTATCATCTATAAAAATACATTTCTCTGTAGTCAAGTCTGACTAATTAAAATATGTTATGTGCACCATAGACTTGTATTTTTTAAATCTGAATTTACTTATGTCATCATGATAATGTCTGTCAAGGCTATGTAAAATAATTGTTAAACTATTAGATTGTTAAATATGTTAGTTTTAAGCAAAATTTGTTACATCTTTAATATGTAGATGAATATTGAAACAATTGTTACATAGATGTTACAAGGTATAGACCGTGTAAAGTTACTTAGAAAATTTAAATAGATATTTTGATGGTTTAGTTTCAGGAAAATTGTATCTTAATTTCATTGAGTGTGACATGTACGCCATCTAGTGCTGTGTGAACTTAGTTTAGGGTTGCCATGTTAATTTTTTGCCTTAAAATTGGGTAATTATTTTGTTTTAATTAAGGTAGTAAAAAGGTTAATTTAGATTTATTAATCTTTCTTTGCGGTGGGAGGATGTTACGAAACGCACCTCACTATCGACGTTTCACGTTGTCTATGAATGACATTTAAGAATTAAATTGTCTATGGTCAGCTTCAGAAAAAGTTACTGGTTTTATTTCGTGTGCTCCCAAACAATATTAATTAAAACAGAGAGAAGTTAAGTCCGACACCCTTAGCCTGCACTCTCACAGCACGGGACAAATTTAAACTTGTATCTACGTCCTAATTTTAAGTACTTATTTGTCATATTGTGTTTAATTTTTTGTCAATTTGTTTTGTCCTGTTGGGAATCCAATAAACACTTTTCTTTCTTTTTTCTTTCTTTCTATATTCTTCTATTCTATAGGGTCATTACGTGTAACCTTAACGACGATAAGGAATCGTACCACAAACATGTTGTTTTTCGGAAATAAACATGTAATGAAAAATATATTTTTCATTAATTTGAATTCCCGCGCAATAATGGTTCTTGAGTTGACCGCAACATCAAAACAGTTTATAGTTCTACGTTTAAGTCTTATCTGTGGTAAACAAAACTTTATGGTAATCTATGTACCTCACCAAAAAGCGCTCGTCATTGTGGATAAAATTTCTATTAATCCTTTATTGTGATTTAACTAAGAAACGACACAATTATAAACATTAAATGTTGTTTCTTTATTTACAGGTACGATCTTTTGTTAGTACTAAATGTGAAATTGTAAATCATATACCTATGTAAACTAATTGTTTTTTTTTTTTTTTTCCTTGTTAGTAAGAACCAAGTTCTTACTAGTTAATTGCAATCTAGCCTAAGAAGACTAATAAACAATTTAAATCTAACTTATTATGCTACGTTATAAATTATGTTAATGCTAAGAATAGTGTCCATAATTAGGTATGCACTTTTACACACGTTCGTAACACTTCCTTAGAGTCTGGTAAAATTGATAAAACACTTTGTTCATGTGTTATATAAATAGCACAACATTGTTACTATTATTGATTCACTTACACTACACTAATTCAAATGGTTTAGTTCTCTTTAGTCTACGCACTATGTCTGTGTTGTCTAACAGCTGGATTGCCTCAACATTCACGTGTCGATGGAGTCTGTGTTCGTGGGCTTCAGCAAATTAAACTAATTGTAATAAAAACTTTATTTACAGAGAAACTCAATTGTGTTTTGTGTCGCCTAAAACTTGGGAAAATACCTTATAAAACAACATTTATTGAAAGAAGATGGAAAAATTAAAATTTACGTTTCAAGTAAAACCAACAACAGATGGAAAGTCAAACTTTATTGCCATAACCTCAATTGCCACGCAAGATGACAAAGTTTACTTAATTCCTGAAGAATATCAAACAATATCGCTTCACAAACATATCCTAGCCTCGAAAAGCTTCGCCACTGTGAAAAATACATTAAAGAAAAGATATCAAACCAGAAATGTTTGGATAAAAACTACAGAGGATATTTTAAAAGCTTATGTTGATGAGGACAGCAACATGATTTTCCAGGACCAAATTCTAGAGGAAACTACCCAAGAACAGTTATCTTTTGTGAGTAAAAAGTATTCCGAAGATCCTGTAGTGAAAATTTTGGAAAAATTAGTTGAAGATCAACAAAGCAGAGAAAAACAAAGTGTAAAAAAGTTAGCGGAGAGATTTGTAATTGAAAAGTTTGACGGAAGAAACTCAAGTGCATATCAGTGGATGAATGTATTTGAAAAAGAATGTACAAGGTTTGACATACTAAAAGATGAAGAAAAAATTGAAATCTTCAGACTATTTTTAGAAAAATCATGCACTGATTGGTATTCTTCCATGATGATAAAGCTTAGTCTACACTCCGAATGGTCAGAATGGAAATCAAGTTTCTTGCAAACCTATGCCAATAAGGGTTGGACATCTAGCAAGTATGCTTTATCATTCAAGTATCAATCAGGATCTTTACTAGAGTATGCAGTGAAAAAGGAAAAACTTTTACTCGAGGTAAGGAAAACAATGGATGAAGGTACCCTAATTGACATAATTGCTGCAGGCTTACCAGATTTTATAACAGACAAAATTAACAAAGAAGAAATTATACATACAAGCAATTTATTCAACGAACTCGGCAAATTAGAACATCTGGTCACAAGGAAAAAAAATATCTTCAAGAAAAAAGAAGATTCAAAGCCAATTAAAGAAAAATGCAGTATATGTGAAAGATTAAATAAAGGCATACGCTATCATTCAGAAGATTCCTGTTGGTTTAAACAAAAGACAAACATCGAAAAGCATAAAAAGCAAATAAAACTTATAAACAATTCAGAATTAGAATGTGAATTACAGTGTGAAGACCAAAAAAACTAATAGTGCCGCCATTGATCAAAATAAAATTAGTACTCAATGAAAATGTTGAAGTATTTGGAATCTATGACTCGGGGTCTAACGTCTCATTGATAAACTCAAAATTATTAAAGATAAAGAATGAGAAAACCGGTCTCTCCAACAAAACTAATTTAAAAACGATTAATGGCGTTAAAAAGGCAAATGGAATAATCACTCTTGATGTTGCCATATTTGATTTGAAAAAAAAAAATGAATGTTTTTGTAATAGACAAAGAAAATTTTGAATATGATTTTTTAGTGGGACTAGACTGCATAAAGGAATTTTATCTAGTTCAAAATGAAAACTTGGAAATTAGTCAGAAAATACCAATACAAAGAAGTGAAATTGTTTCTAAGGAAGCAAATAAAGAAAATACAGATTTTAAGGAAATAAAAGCCGACAATTTTGTAAACTTCAACGAAGACTTCAGGGAAGAAAACTTCAAAATTTGTATTAACCATCTGGACTATCAGGAAAAAGCTTTGATTGATGAATTAATATCCAAAAATAAAACAGTGTTCGCAAAGGACAAATATGACATAGGAAAGGTAACTGATTATGAAGCACACATTGATCTCCTAGTAGAAAAATATTGCAGTAAAAGGCCATAATCGTTGCACAATGGAAGACAAGCAAGAAATAGAGAACCAAGTAGCAAAATTATTAGAAAAAAATATAATAGAAGAATCATATAGCCCATTCGCAGCACCAGTCACTTTAGCATTTAAAAGAGATGAAAACAAAAGATCAAGATTGTGCATAGATTTTCGAGACTTAAATAAAATAGTGATACCTCAATCACAGCCATTTCCTCTTATTGAGGACCTCATAATAAAAACAAGAGATTGCAAATATTTTTCAACACTCGACTTAAATTCAGCATTTTGGTCTATACCTTTGCGTGTTTCAGATAGACACAAAACTGCATTCTGCATGCAACTGCATGTGACACAAGAAGGTCACTACCAATGGACCTGCTTACCATTCGGATTGAAAACTTCTCCAGCCATTTTCCAGAGGATAATGTGTAATATTATACGGAAGCACAAGCTCACAGAGTTCACGGTATGTTTCATCGATGATATTTTGCTATTCTCAAAATCTTTCTCGGATCACGTCAGGCACCTAAAACAACTATTTCAAGCAATTAAAAGTGAAGGCTTAAAACTAAAATTCTCTAAATGCACGTTTGCAGCAGACTCAGTTAAATACTTGGGTCATGTAATACAGAATAACTCAGTCAGACCACTGAAAGATAACTTAATATCAATAAAAGATTTTCCAACCCCAAAGACACAAAAAAATGTGAGGCAATTCTTGGGGAAAATAAATTTCTACCATAAGTATGTGCCAAATATAGCAACAAAATTAGAACCATTGCATAACCTTTTGAGAAAAGGACAACCTTTTAACTGGACTAAATCATGCCAAAAATCATTTGAAGAAATGAAACAAATATTGTGTTCTCAACCAATATTAACAATCTTTGACCCAAACTTACCTATTCACATATACACAGATGCCAGTATACTAGGAGTGGGAGCTGTCCTAAAACAACCACAAGAAAACAGCGAAGAGAAACCTGTAGCATACTTCTCAAAGAAATTGAATGAAGTACAAAAAAGAAAGAAAGCTGTTTATCTGGAATGCCTGGCAATTAAAGAATGTGTAAAATATTGGCAACATCTATTGATAGGTAGGAAATGTGATGTCCAAAAAATGACCCAGAATCGACAGGAATGAAATGTATACCAGTGGATTGACATTGAAATATAATATAATGTTACCAAGGGGGCAACCCTGAAATCGTTATAGTATAGGAGCTAGGAGCAAAATAAAATAAGAAAAAAAATTCGTTTAAAACAATAATAAAATAAGTTTACGTCATGATGTGGCTTACTAAGACGTTGTTTTAATGTTGTATCACTTGTGTAATTATCATCAACACATTTCACAAGCAACAGCAACATAATAACAACATCATATTAAATCACAACATATCAAACACTGTTTTTTGTATATATTTTTTTCTTTTGGCCCATAGATACTACAATCGTTACAGTACTGTGTGTATTATTGGTAATTCTGTGGCTAAAGATTGCAAATATAAAAAACATTGGTATAGTATAGGAGCTAAGAGCCATGTTGTGGGTGAGAATATCGTTGTTAATCATTTATTTTCATAATGTAAGTCTTATTAATAATAATAATAATAATATTCCACAACTATCACACAACGCCATCTAGTCCCAAGCTAAGCAGAGCTTGTGTTATGGGTACTAGACAACTGATAAACATACTTATATATTTCTAAATACATACATACATTTTATTGTGATAAGTTCTAATGATATTTCTTAAAACAACAACGACATTCTAATCCACAATAACTTGTGTTACACATGAATGTACAAGCAAAAGAAATACTCTAACTTTATACTTATTTTTGTTCGCTCATAGATACTACAATCGTTATAGTACTGTGTGTATTATCCCGTCGCAGTCCTTCGTTTGTTTTTGTTGTGATCTGTGTACTTTGTTTTTCTTCGTGGATTTTAACTTGACCTCTGCTTTTGTATACTGGACACTGATTTTTCTTGTTGGTTCGAAACTGTGGCGCGTTAAACCGGACTTCGATTTTCTTTGCGACTGGATATTGTTTAAAATGGATGAACGTAACCGTTGTGTGACTTGTCCCCGTTCTGTTCTACAAAGGCGGCATCATGTTTTGTCCCTCGAGTTTCTGGAGTCACACCGGGACTTCGTGGAGCATATGTTCAGCACTTTACAAGCGCCACAAGAAGTAAGTACTATGGTTACTCAATTACATATAATATAGTATGTAGTTTCATCTTAACTTATAATCAAGGCGACACCCCCATGTCAGCGGCGTCGCTCGACACGGCGTGTTATCATATTGCGTCATGTTTTATTTGGATTAGTATAGAATAGTAATTAAACTAACACAACTGACAACGCACAATAACTACGAGTAGAGATAATAATTGTTGTTTTTTTTTTTATCCAAAGCAACATAATTACCAATAACACACAATACGTTGATTGTAGTATCTATGAGCGAACAAAAATAAGTATAAAAGATAGAGTATTTCTTTTGCTTGTACATTCATGTGTAACACAAGTTATTGTGGATTAGAATGTCGTTGTTGTTATAGGAAATATCATTAGAACTTATCACAATAAGACTTACATTATGAAAATAAATGATTAACAACGATATTCTCACCCACAACATGGCTCTTAGCTCCTATACTATACCAATTATTTTTATATTTGCAATCTTTAGCCACAGAATTACCAATAATACACACAGTACTGTAACGATTGTAGTATCTATGGGCCAAAAGAAAAAAATATATACAAAAAACAGTGTTTGTTATGTTGTGATTTAATATGATGTTGTTATTATGTTGCTGTTGCTTGTGAAATGTGTTGATGATAATTACACAAGTGATACAACATTAAAGCAACGTCATATTAAGCCACAACATGACGTAAACTTATTTTATTATTGTTTTAAACGATTTTTTTTTCTTATTTTATTTTGCTCCTAGCTCCTATACTATAACGATTTCAGGGTTGCCCCCTTGGTAACATTATATTATATTTCAATGTCAATCCACTGGTATACATTTCATTCCTGTCGATTCTGGGTTTTTGGTCCATACATTTTTGGACATGTCCTTTACTGTCTTTTCAGATCACAAGCCACTGGAAAATATGAACATAAGGTCTAGAACAGATGAAGAATTAGGTGATCTGACATACTACTTATCACAATATGATTTCCAAATTAAATATTCTCCCGGAAAATACAACACTGAAGCTGATTGCCTTTTTTTTTTTTTTTTTTTTTTGGTGGGTGGAAAATCATCGAATGACCCCCCTCGCTCTTGGGCAGAGCGAAGGGGAGTGTCAGACTTCTACTGACTAAAAACCGAACCCATGTTCCTTCTTTGCCCTTGCGCCGAGGCCACGTAATCTAGTACATAATACCGCGGCCCCGACGGGGAAGCTGATTGCCTGAGTAGGAATCCAGTCCTCGAACCCCATGAAAACCAAGAGGAACAGTTAAAAGTAGTTAACACCATAACACTAGAAGACATCTTAAAAGATCAAATAAAAAATGAATATATACAGTGCAGAAAAGATAAATTACAAATAAGGAACAATGTTTACTACAAGAAAGTAAACAAAAAAGAAAAAATAATCATATCGGAGAAATTCAGCTTAGAATTTATGAAAAATGTCCATACAGATCTTGGACACATAGGAATTAAACAGATGCAAAGAATGATTAGCTCAGTGTATACAGCAGAAAACATGTCAAAAAACATAAAAAGTATCTGTGAAAATTGTATAGTATGTTTAAAAAATAAATCAAGAGGACAAAATAAATATGGATTGATGTCCCACTTGGGTCCTGCTACAAAACCTTTTCAGATATGCTCTATTGATACCATTGGGGGTTTTGGAGGTTCTAGATCAACGAAGAGATACTTACACCTGCTATCAGACCACTTTACTAGGTATGCATATATTTTAACATCAAGTACTCAAAATGCGAATGATTTCATCAAACTGATAAGAAACTGTGCAGAAACAGATGAGATTGAATTGATACTCTCAGACCAATACCCAGGTATCAATTCAAAGGAATTCAAGAAATTTTTGAATGAAAAGAATATTTCATTAATTTTTACTGCAGTGAACTCTCCTTTCTCAAATGGCATAAATGAAAGACTAAACCAAACGCTAGTCAATAGAATCAGGTGCAGGATAAATGAACGTGACACAAGAATAGCTTGGTCAACTATAGCGCACAACTGTGTAAAAAATTACAATGAAACAGAGCACACAGTTACAGGGTATGCTCCAAAATACCTACTCTATGGCACAGATGTAACAATTTTGCCAAATGAGCTGAAGCAGAAGAAGACAGAATACAATTTGTTCCAGGCTAGGGAAAAAGCTCTGGAAAATACAATCAGATCACATGATTACAACAAGACAATTTATGATAAAAATCGCAGACACATAGACTTCAAAATTGGTGATACCGTTTTTGTGGAGAATGGAAACAGACTTAATAGGAAGAAGCTTGATGAATTAAAACTTGGACCCTACAAAATTATAGAAAAAATATCAAAGTCAATTTACAGGATAAACACCGATCATAGGAAGTCAGAGTCAAATTTTTTCCACATCTCGAAACTAACGCCAGCCCCTGACTGCACTTGAAGAGTATGTATGAGCAAGCTCATTATTTTATTTTCTCTTTGGAGGGGAGATGTAATGAAAAATATATTTTTCATTAATTTGAATTCCCGCGCAATAATGGTTCTTGAGTTGACCGCAACATCAAAACAGTTTACAGTTCTACGTTTAAGTCTTATCTGTGGTAAACAAAACTTTATGGTAATCTATGTACCTCACCAAAAAGCACTCGTCATTGTGGATAAAATTTCTATTAATCCTTTATTGTGATTTAACTAAGAAACGACACAATTATAAACATTAAATGTTGTTTCTTTATTTACAGGTACGATCTTTTGTTAGTACTAAATGTGAAATTGTAAATCATATACCTATGTAAACTAATTGTAATAAAAACTTTATTTACAGAGAAACTCAATTGTGTTTTGTGTCGCCTAAAACTTGGGAAAATACCTTATAAACATTTGGGGATATTGACCTCAACGGTCATTGCAAAGGCCCAAAAGATAAAGCAAGATAAATACTTTAGTTCTTCCCTTTTTGATACTTGTACAATTAAACGCCCTTTTTTATTGGGGGGGTGGGAAATCATCAAATGACTCCTCCCGCTCTACCGTGTCTAGTGTCAGACTTCTACTGACTCAAAAACCACCCATGTTCGTTCTTGGCCCTTTGTGTCGAGGCCGCGGTATCTTTTTCGAACAAGCTGCAGCGACATTTCAACGCTGGCGTGACGATCTGGACTCATTCTCAACAAGCGATTCGGCTGAGAAGGCAACCAATAAACAAACTTCGAAAGTCATGGGGGAGGCCTTTGACCAGCACTGGGACAGCATAGGTTACACAAAAAAAATGTAGTCGGTAGTAACACTTTAAGCTGTTTTTTTTATTTTTTAGGCGTTCAGACCATGAAATCTAAGTTTTCTACGGTGCTACATCTCTATCTAAATCTTTGAGGTTCACAGTCATGCTGGCAAGTTCTTGATAAGAATTATTTATGAAATAGCCGTCAACGTTGTTCACGAAAATAAGATAAACTAGGCATCCTAAATTATGATAATGAATAATTCGCGGAATGACGAAAATAAATATGACCTATCTAGATATAATTACGTAGGTACATACTAAAGAACGAAAACAAGTTTGCGTATGATTATTTTTTTAGGAGAATCATGTCCACGAGCTCCTTAATAGAAGTGTATAATATATTTTTCTATTAGTAAAAGAATCACTACATATAATAAAACAGAGTCCTCCGTCGCGTCATTCTGTCTGTTCGTGATAAACTCAAAAAGTACAGCACCGAGTTTCAGGAATGGAGGAGTGATTCTCAAGAAAAGTTTTAGTATATAATTTGACCGATATCCACACGGGCGAAGCCGCGGGCATCAGCTATACTAGTCTAATATAAGAAGGT
This sequence comes from Diarsia mendica, assembly GCA_949316265.1. Lineage (NCBI taxonomy): Eukaryota > Metazoa > Arthropoda > Insecta > Lepidoptera > Noctuidae > Diarsia > Diarsia mendica. Next base: position 18,371,675 of record OX438908.1, on the reverse strand, counting down.
TTATGTAACTGGACTTTGATCGACTGAGTGGATTAATTTAATTTAAAGACAAAACTAAAGGTTAACAGCTAGTACTATAACTCACTAAACGCGTTTAACTCTAAAAATATTAAAATCAAGTCTATCGAGATCTTCTTCGCGTGATTGACCAAAATATATATTATACAAGATATTTTTTATATAAATGTATCTAGTGGGCCAAAATCAATTATATTACACAGTATTTATATTTAGCAGTGATTTAAATAATTATTTTTAATGGTTTTGGACGCTATGACCATTAAAAATAATTATTAATAGCAACTGCCGAGCACTAGGTTACGGATTCGATTCCTGGGTTGGGCAAACTGTTATTGATTTTTTCTAGAAATAAGTATCCGGAATTCCTCAAGAGCTACATTGACATCCAGAATTAACGACTTAACGTGCTTTCAGAGGCACGGAGGGAACTCGCGATGTAATGGGAGGTTCACCTATCTACGGACCAACCTAGTCAAGCACGGCTTTACCTCAAGATCGACTAGTGCGGCTGTTATGATTTAAATACACTTACATAACCCTCTTTCATCGTAGTAACATTCTCCGGGTTCGTTATATGGTTTAGCACACGACAGCGCAAAAATTGTCAAAACACATAAAGCGACTAAAACTTTCATTGTTATTCACTATTTATTTCTATAAAAGTAGATGATTCTAGTGAGGCTCCGTAAATAGACTGATTATATAGGTCCTCCTATCTCTCTTATATACTTCCAGACATAATTATATATTCACGAATTTTTTTTAAAGGGCAGAAGTCACGATTATCACACTGGTAATTCTTAAAAAAAAATATTTGGTAAGCACAATGTAATTTTTTATGCATGTATGAACGTATATTCAATATATCGTGTAAAGTAAATTCTATTCTAATTTAAATTTTAGTTAAGGCTTTTTCAAGGGAAGACGTTGCGTTGGAAGGCCTCCCACTAGGTGGACCGATGACCTGGTGAAGGTTGCGGGGATCCGCTGGATGCGAGACGCACGGGACCGGTCAATGTGGCGACACTTAGGGGAGGCCTATGTCCAGCAGTGGACGTCTTTCGGCTGAAATGATGATGATGATGAAGGCTTTTTTATAGATTGGAAATCATCCAAAGATTCCTCCTGCTCTGGGCGGGGAATAGTCGCACTCTTATTGACTAAAACCCATCCGTGTTCCTTCTAATGCCGTTAGCGTTCCAGGACGTCGCTTTCTTTGTCGGACAAATCCCGCAACCCTGGTAAGCACTGACCCTAGTGGGCCGCGTCTGGTAAGCACTGACTCTAGTGGGCCGCGTCTGGTAAGCACTGGCCCTAGTGGGCCGCGTCTGGTAAGCACTGACCCTAGTGGGCCGCGTCTGGTAAGCACTGACCCTAGTGGGCCGCGTCTGGTAAGCACTGACCCTAGTGGGCCGCATCTTCTATTTCACCCCTAGGTATAAGACTGGAAACCGGCATTGAGAGCAGCGGTAGCCCATTGGTGGCGAACCCACTTACGAGCAGTAAGTTTTGGGGGGTCGAACCCAGACAAGCGCATTACTTTGTGTAATTTATTTCAACACCACTGCTCACAAAACGGTGAAGGAAACCGGCATGTCTTAAAACCAAAATATTCGAAAACATGTGACATCTACCAACCCGCACTGGGCCCCGTGGATTAGAGCCCATCCGCCTGCGAGAGAGGAGGTCTGAGTCCCTGCAGTGGGAACATTATAGGCTGATTATGAAGCCTCTTTGAGTAAAATTTTCTATCTGCAGTATTAAGAGTACTTTTCCTCCAGGTGGCATTACAAAATTCCACCCTGTATATACGGTGAATGTAAATACTAGTATTAATTTTAGTTGCAAACCACCGGGCTGTTGGAAACAGGCTAGCAAAAACAGGACATTATAATAAATAAAAGACTCCATTTTGTATCACAAAAGCGATTTAATAACAAAACTTAGATTAAAAAATATGGCATGTTTGTAACATTCGACAAGAGAACCGCCTCCGAAAACTTCCAGAATCATTCCTCTTTCTTGGGAGGACACTCCTCAAGGTTGACACATTTGCCGCTGACGGAATCTCTGACAGTTGGAGAGTTGCAGTAGCAGGAAGAGTAGTCACAGATCTTTCCGCGTGTGTCAGTTACGGGGTTGGGGTTGTCACAGCTGGCTTCGGGGGTCAGATAGCCACAGCCGGTGCTGTAAGAGTGGGTGCCCTCTTCACACTCCTTGTAGCCTGTAACAATATTAGAAATGCCGTTAAGAATTGAGGATGGAACCTGGTTATAGGGATGTCGACTGACTAAAAACATATGATTCTGTTTGGTCCGTCAGTTAGATTATCGAAAAATATTGGATACGTATTTTTTGTTTTATCAAATTAATAAAAATTTACAAAGATAACAAACGTCAAAGATCATATTATTATGTAAAAAAAAAACGTGTGGCACTCTTAGACCGCCGCGGTAAAGCTATTGCATAGCATTTTTTATCAATTATTTAATTTGACAACCTCAGTTGACAATCTTGTTATTTTCCGTAACCATAGCAACCTGGTTGAAAGTTTTCGTTACGGAATTTCTGGATTCGCTCTCCACGCTCAAGGCCCGCGATAGAAGCTATGCAATAGCTATTATACTGAAATTTGACGTCACACGAGCTTTCGAAACACTGTTTCGTCTTCATTTTATGTTTACGTGGAATAAGAATAAATATGTGTCTAATATTTTTTTGAAAACCTATCTAATAATTTTTTTTTTTTTTTTTGTCGTGTATCGTATAGTACGCACCTGACAAATTACATTTTATATCCTAATGAATATAGTAATCCATGAATCAGACCATAATCATCATCATCCGTCTCTTAAAAAATATGTGCCAGAGAAAATGAAATACCAGTGTTTTACAAAGAGCGAGTGTCTATCTGATTTCCATATAAATATGAAACGGGTCCATATTGGCTCACCTAAAGTTCTTTACCCGAAATTGTTCTTCCTAACGATTTGTAATCCGAATTATCACTCTTCCTAAAAAATTTCATCCTAAAGTTTTCATTCATACTATTTGTAGTGCTACCGACGATGTTTATAACACTCATGTTTCCGAAAATTGTTAAATTGTCATAATATCATTATTGTAAATATATCTAAACTCCTACTGTTTTTTATCATAACGCTTTTATTCCTAAACATAATTAACATAATATTTTCACTCATACAACTGTTCAGAATGATTAAAGGTCGTTTCACTGATTTTTGTGGACAAATTTTAACACAGCGTAGTAAGCCTACTAAAGACATCTAAACAAAAAAAAACACTACATAAAGTGATTTTATTTTGACTTAAAATAATAAATTGCCGGCACTCTAGAACAAACTCATCCTATAAAAGTAGGTATTTTTATGTCTTTTTCTTATATTTTTTTACTATTGTCCTTATTTTAGCGGTCTGAATGATTTCTAAAATTTTGTCCACCTATTTTAATGGGACCTTATATAATACTGATTATTATGAATAAAAAATAATATAAACAACAAAGATATGACTTTGAATAATAGTGTAAAAGATGGTTATGTAGAGAAAATATAGGAAAACAAATAATAGTGTATTAGATGTTTATTGCTACTGACATTATGAAGTTGACTGCTTCGGAATTAAAACATTAGAGACAGAGTAGTTAGGAATTGCGATTGTTAGGATGAAAAATGTTAGGAAGAACATTTTCGGATTTTCAATCATCGGAGTTCAAATTTTAGGTGAACTTTGGCGCACCCGTCTGTACCTGGCGATTGACCATGCCCTGCGTTTAAACGAATACATTAAATAATTACATCTATAATTGTTCTATCGAAATATGCATAATACTTAATTTGTTCCGTTTTAGTTTTTACAAAAAATTACTTCTTCTTTAACAATTAGCCAGCGATATACTTTTAAATTACGCACTCTAAAAGAAACAAAACCTAGATAGGCGATTAGTTCTACATTAACTCTAATTACTTATCTACTTTTTCTTATAATATGTTACAAAAAATGGTGGGATATCCTACTTCCTACTAATATTATAAATGCGAAAGATTGTTAGTGTGTGACTGTGTGGGTGTGTATGTTTGTTACACCTTCACGTCTAAACGACTCGAGCGATTTGAATAAAATTTGGTACACAGATAGTTTATAACCTGGATTAACACATTTTTATTTTTATTCAAAAGGAACAACAAACAGCTACAATATAATACATAGACATCTAAGTATACAGGACTTATTAACAATATTGCAGCCCACAACGCTGTTCTCAGATTAATTAAAAGCATACATAACAGTAAAAATAATAATAATCATCGCTACGGTAACAAAAACTTAGTACAATACATATCGGTAGTGTATAAATGTAATATTCATGAAAGTTCATTTAGAATCAAACTTTTAAACTTATGAGGAGCACATGTAAAGATATCGATTTGTTCAAAGGTGCTATTGTAGGAATCGACCATTCTGCGAACAGGCGAACGCAAACCAGAGTTGGATTTGGATATACCAACTGAAAATAATTTGCCAGCGCGCACCTTTCGCTTGTGGATCGTCCTAGGAACCGCATAACATATCATATTGGACAGTTCCATGCAGTCAAATTTATTTCTTACAATATTATATAGATTGATAGCTTCTAAATACTTGCGTCTACTCTCAAGTGTTGCGAGCTTATACTTCACAAGTAAATCTTGGTATGGTAAATAATATCCACAGCATCTATAATGCATAGTACGCAAGAATTTATATTGAACACACTCAATCATCTCAACGTACTTTTTGTAGTAAGGACTCCAGACGGACACGGCATACTCCAATTGAGAGCGTACGAGCGACTTATATAAGCAGATATAGGAAGATGGCTTTTTAAAATCAACTGTCGAACGCATTACAAATCCGTATAGTTGATACGCTTTATTAACAATTTTTCCTATGTGTAAGTCTAAGCAAAGCTTCGAATCAAGGATAACACCGAGGTCACGAATAGAATCCACTTTAAGTAGGGGTGCATTGCACAACGTGTATGTGTAGTTTATTATGCGTTTATTTTTTGTAAACCTTATGAAGTTACATTTGGGTATACTTAGTTGCAATTTATTTTCCTGACAATAACAGGATAGTCGGTCCAAATCTTGTTGCAGCAGAAGGCTATCACTTGATTGTCGAATGGTTCTATATACCTTTAGGTCGTCGGCATATAATAAAAATTTGGTATTTCTAAAGCATTTGCTTATGTCATTTATGTATAAAATGAACAAAAGGGGACCAAGTATAGAGCCCTGAGGTACGCCAGAGGTGACCTGTGCGATATTAGATTTATGACCATTTATTACAACCATCTGACTGCGGTTGGTAATGTAAGACACAAACCACCTCAGAAGATTACCACGAATCCCGTTGAACGCTATTTTATTTAATAGTATTTCATGGTCCACCTTGTCGAAAGCCTTACAGAAGTCGGTATACACTGCATCCACTTGAACACGGCTGTCAACACAATCAAACAAAAAGCTTGAAAATAATAATAAATTTGTATTCGTAGACCGACGTTTAACAAAACCATGTTGTTGTTGAATTATGATGTTGTGGAGTACAGGATAAATTTCATTATGAACTAACCTCTCAAAGAGTTTCGACAATGTAGACAAGATGGAAATGGGACGATAGTGTTCCACGCTGCGCTTGGATCCACCCTTGTGAACGGGCACAATATACGCATGCTTCCATAATTGAGGTACAACTCCTTCAGATATGCATTTATTATAAAGAATAAATAGAGGTTTGCAGATGGAAGCCGCTGTATTCTTAAGGAAGTAAGGTGAAAGTCCATCAGGACCTGGACCCTTCGCTGGATCCAGGGCTTTAAGCTCCTTCAATATGATCTCTTCACTAAAAGAAAGGTCGCAAATAGAGACATCGTGTAGTGCGTTATTGTCCTGCGGAGGCTTCCATTGAGGCAGCGAAGGAGATGTCGGTTCATATACCGAGTAAAAAAAGTCAGAGAACATATTACACGCCATGTTAGGATCATTGGTTTCAGCATCTTTGTATTGAAGCTTAGATGGGATTCCAGGCTTATCTTTTCGATTGGAAACATAGGTCCAGAAGTGTTTTGTGTTTCTACTTAGATTGTCCTCCACAGAACCGATGTACGACCGGAAGCACTTAAGGCATCTATCACTAAACTGTTTTCTATAGTTAGAAAACAATTCATAATCAGAAATGTTATTATACTTCACATATCCATGGATTATCCCAATTTTATCTTCCCGTGGGATAATTTTCGAGTTGTAGCGGGCAACAGCTAGTCATCGAATAATTAAACAAAACTTGGAAGCAGGCGGGGTCCATTCCATTTTCATTTCATAATTTAATATTAAAATGAACCCCGCCTGCTTTAAAGTTTTGTTTAATTTAAAATGTGCTTGTTTTTTGCTTTTCCGATTTTTCAGTCGGGTTTTTTAGTTTTTTAACTACTTTATTTATTTCCAACTTTTCAGTTCTTCTGTGTTTGTTCTTTCGTCGGTCGCGTAAAATTCTTCTCAGATGATTTTTATACTTTTGAGCTTGTTTAAAGGATTTGTCACTTTGAATTTCATTTAATCATAATTATAAGTGTTATATATTTTTGTAATCTCGATGGTATAGGATAAAAAAAAAATTTAACTCCGCTATTTGGCCCCCAAAATCCGCAATTTTTCTTTGTTTTTTAATTTTAATTTAGCCTAAATTACCACTGACTCACTCACTGACATAATTGTTCTCCCAGATGGTGGATGGGGAGGTGGGTATATTTTGACAGATTCGTAAACAAGTAACTCTGGTGAGTATGGGAAAAGTCCGAAACCCCCCCTTTTCCCCCCCCTCCCCCCCCCTCCCTATCGTATCTCGGAAACTAAAAGACCCGTATTTTTTTTTTTTACGGATTCGTATAGAGGAGGCTCGGTAAAGTAAAAATCATTTTTCAAAGTGGCCACCCTTGCCCCCCTTCTCCCCCCCTTTAGGCGGATCTCGGAAATAAAGAGAATTTACGTGTTTTTTTTTAGGGATTCGTATAGAGGAGGCTCGGGGAAGTAAAAACCATTTTGAAAATTTGACCCCCTTGCCCCCCTCCACCCCCCCCTTTGGGATCTCGGAAGTTAAGAGACTTGGAACATTTTTTTTTTCAGATTCATTAAAAGGGGCAATGCGTTAGTCGAAATCATTTTTCAAAACTCTCCTCTCCCCCCCCCCCCCCTTCACCCCCCCTCCCCTCTTCACCCCTTTTTTTCAGTTTTGTTTACGAATTCGTATAGAGGAGACTCGGGAAAGTAAAATGGTGCTACCGGTAAAGCGAAGGCGACCCCGTAGCGTAGGGATAATGTCATGATAGCTTTCCGGTGGTAGGTAGGTCCTGAGTGGAGCGTAACTCAGGGGCGACGACAAGCAAACTTTAGGGTAATGTTCTTTTAGTGGTAGTAGGAGGTAGTAGGTAGGTAGGTAGGTAGGTAGTAGGTAGGTAGGTAGGTGTAGGTAGGTAGGTAGGTGTAGGTAGGTAGGTGTAGGTAGGTAGGTGTAGGTAGGTAGGTGTAGGTAGGTAGGTGTAGGTAGGTAGGTGTAGGTAGGTAGGTGTAGGTAGGTAGGTGTAGGTAGGTAGGTGTAGGTAGGTAGGTGTAGGTAGGTAGGTGTAGGTAGGTAGGTGTAGGTAGGTAGGTGTAGGTAGGTAGGTGTAGGTAGGTGTAGGTAGGTGTAGGTAGGTGTAGGTAGGTGTAGGTAGGTGTAGGTAGGTGTAGGTAGGTGTAGGTAGGTGTAGGTAGGTGTAGGTAGGTGTAGGTAGGTGTAGGTAGGTGTAGGTAGGTGTAGGTAGGTGTAGGTAGGTGTAGGTAGGTGTAGGTAGGTGTAGGTAGGTGTAGGTAGGTGTAGGTAGGTGTAGGTAGGTGTAGGTAGGTGTAGGTAGGTGTAGGTAGGTGTAGGTAGGTGTAGGTAGGTGTAGGTAGGTGTAGGTAGGTGTAGGTAGGTGTAGGTAGGTGTAGGTAGGTGTAGGTAGGTGTAGGTAGGTGTAGGTAGGTGTAGGTAGGTGTAGGTAGGTGTAGGTAGGTGTAGGTAGGTGTAGGTAGGTGTAGGTAGGTGTAGGTAGGTGTAGGTAGGTGTAGGTAGGTGTAGGTAGGTGTAGGTAGGTGTAGGTAGGTGTAGGTAGGTGTAGGTAGGTGTAGGTAGGTGTAGGTAGGTGTAGGTAGGTGTAGGTAGGTGTAGGTAGGTGTAGGTAGGTGTAGGTAGGTGTAGGTAGGTGTAGGTAGGTGTAGGTAGGTGTAGGTAGGTGTAGGTAGGTGTAGGTAGGTGTAGGTAGGTGTAGGTAGGTGTAGGTAGGTGTAGGTAGGTGTAGGTAGGTGTAGGTAGGCAGACCCGCAAGCTGCGCGCAGCGAGCGCAGCCACGCAAATCTAACGACGTATATTTTGTTCAAATCCCTTTATTCGTTTAGGAGTTATGAGGGAACAAAGAAACGGACATACATACATAATTATATACGTACATACACGTCAAACACATAACCCTCCTTTTGGGCTTCGCCGTAGTCGGGTAAAAATAAATAAATAATGAATTAAATGAGTAATATGAGTCTTTGTTTGTAGCACAAGTCAGGGTGGAAAACCATGATATAATATGGTACTTGACCTCCATAATGTAAGTAAAAGCTTAAAAGCTAAAAAAATCGCTAATCGGGACTAAAAAAATGTTCTAAACGGAAAAGGGACATGCTTTGGGAATATCGAAAGTCAGAAAATAAAAATAAACTTAAAATCTACACTAACCGATTAAAGCACATAGTCAAGCAAACGACTTATATACAGCTCCGATGGCCATATAGTTTGAAAAACAAATCAATTTATTTGGTTTGCCAAAACAATTATGTTATGTACATACATACACAATAAGAACTTATGATATAATTGTTATTTTGAGATCATTCTTATTTGTTAAAGTTTAGACACAAAAATATACTAAATTATTTGTATAGAATAATATTTAAACTTACATTTTCCCAAAATATACCGACACCCTCTTGGGGGAGGCGAGCTTGACGCCAAAGCGACGATCGCCAAAACACACAGAGCGACTAAAAACTTCATGGCAACAGGATTTTTTTATATCTCAGCAAACACGAGTAGTATTAACAAACTATTTTGTTCCACTGCTCGGCCTGACTAAATAGGTCGCCTTTATATAGTTCCGTCAATAATGTGCTCAATTACATATTTACACCGACAATCGTGCTAACCGGTATGCTAACAACGTACCGTCGCCATTTTGATTTTGTTTTCATTTTTTTTGTAATGGTTTTATGGTGTGCAGACAATTTTATTGTGTGCCAGTACGGGGCATTGGATTTAAAGCTACTTAGATACAGTAACTTGAAGTGACCATTTCCAAGTGGTGAACTATTCACCCTAGCGATGAACTACACACCAAGAAACTCAGAGCGACTAAAGCCTTCATGGTAACTGATTATAATTATTTACTATTTATTACTTGAACAGTAGATGGTTCAACTAGGGTTCAGTAAATATACTGATTGTATTGATCCTCTTATCTCTTTTATATGTATAATTTCCGACATAATTAATAAAAAATCAATGAAGATAAGGTAGGTTATTCCAATTTAGCAGCATGTGCTGCTAAATTGTAATGATACCTACTAATTATTTGTTGTGGTTTCCTTTCATTTAATTTGTCATGTTTGTTAGAGAGATTTCATCCTTATAATTGACCCTAACGATCGATGCAATAAAAGTACAGGGTATATTTTTTTCAGATTTTAGCCGGTCGATTCCCGGGTGTGGGAGAAGAGAATTTCGAAAATCTTTGAATGCAGTTTGCTTTCTATTCAAAAATAAAGGAATGTTTCCTTTGAGTAAAATTTTATATCTGCGGTATTAAGAGTACTTTCCCTCCAGGTGGCATTACAAAATTCCAACCTGTATAATTTATGGTGAATGTAAAAATGTAAATACTAGTATTAATTTTAGTTGCAAACCACCGGGCTGCTGGAAACAGGCTAGCAAAAACAGGACATTAAAATAAATAAAAGACTCCATTTTGTATCACAAAAGCGATTTAATAACAAAACTTAGATTAAAAAATATGGCATCTTTGTAACATTCGACAAGAGAACCGCCTCCGAAAAATTCCAGAATCATTCCTCTTTCTTGGGAGGACACTCCTCAAGCTTCACACATTTGCCGCTGACGGAATCCCTGACAGTTGGAGAAATGCAGTAGCAGGAGGAGTAGTCACAGACATCTCCTCCTTCTGTGTCAGCTACGGGGTTGGGGTTGTCGCAGCTGGCTTCGGGGGTCAGAGGGCCACAGCCGGTGCCGTAAGAGTAGGTGCCTTCCTCGCACTGCTTGTAGCCTGTAACAATTAGAAATAACGTTAAGAATTGAGGATCGAAACTGGTTGTTGAGAAACCTGAGAAACTACATAAAATGACATTGTAATAGGTATAATGGATTGTAATTCACAAAACCAGTCCATCATCATCATCATTCGTCTTGAGATGTCAATGAGAAGCGGTTTCTAGAGCAAAGGGTGAACAAAGTGACATTCTACCAGCGATAACGATTAATTCTTGAATTAACATTACAAAAAACGTTATGACAATCCTTTCGAAAGTCAGAAATAAAAACGTATCGAATTTGATTTACACAGTTTGGTAACAGAATCGTGGTATGAATACATTTGGATATCGCCAGTTAAGTCAAAGTCTCTTATTTGTTTCCATTACATGATGATTTTCTTTGATATGACATGATTTCTCTAGATAACGGTATTTTCTTTCGCCTTTTTAAGAGCATTGCAGATGAAATAGAAATAAAGTATGTGCTTGTCTTGGTTTGAATGTCTTGTTTTGCTGTGCCCGACAGGGTCCATGTGATCTAATTTTAAGTTTTACCACCTAACATGTGGAATGCAATAAAGTATTGAGTATTGAACCTACAGCCGTGTTTCCACTGAGCCACCACTGTGCTACGCAACATTTTTACTAATTCAAACGCCCTTACCAAAATAGCCAAAATTCAGCTAATTTATTTAACTAAAACATGTTAAAACTAGCGCTATTCACACTAGACTGTAATTAACTTTGTATATAATGTTTGTTAAGAAGCACAACGTCCTAGAATATGTAAATAAAGAAAATCACGTTTTTTACCCTAGTACATAAGAAAATATAGGTAGTTTTGTTGACCGGTCGTCTTGATAAGACCATATCTGAGTACAGGTAACATTGTCATTGTATAAAATCATCTCTATGTAGGAAATATATAAGGAGATAAACCTAAAAAGTGCTATATCTCAATAGAATAGGAAGATATGTAGCTAAAACCAGTATAAATAGGTACATTGTGACTTAAAGTATCATATTTCACAATAATAAGTATTTTATATAATGTAAACAAAGGAAATAACAGCTATTTACTTTAGAAACCCGTTAAATAAGCTGTCTGAAGTGGCATGACAAGGTTCCAACTCTTAACCACAACAAACCCTGTGATTGGTCGAGAGCCGCCATTGTTCGCTAGATCCGGGTTCGTTGGGCGAGTCCAACTGGAATTAGGTCACAGGGGTGAGGAACGGGGGGTTGGGAGGCGAGGAAATGCCCGCTTTCACTCCTCACATAGGAGAATTCAATTATAGTGAGTCTTAGGAGGGCCACTAATTGTACTAAGATGTAAAAGGATATAAGAGGCTCTTTTTGGCATTTTTGGACACAGTCTCATCACAGTCTTCATACAAAGTTCTCAGCAAGAAGTCCTCAAGCCTACTTATATCCTTGTTCTGTTCAGTAGTAAATTCAGTGTTTTTAATCAGTATAATTGTTGTCTAGAAATCAAAAACCAAGTTGGTGTTTCTCATATAATTTAAAAGCTATTTGTTTGTGCGTGTAAAGTGTAATCAGTGTACAAAAGTAAATATAGTTCTTTTTATTATTCACTCATCGATTGTTCTTTTATTCAACCCTCGCGCCTCAGTGGATCCACGTAACAATTTGGTCCTGTCGAGCCGGATCTGTTGAGCACGCAATGAGTGAAAGAAGCACTATTACTACAAGGAATAGGTTGCGTAAATTAGAGGCAGAGATGAACAAGCGGCGTGAGATGGAAGCTGACTCTGGGGTGCCGTCTGAAAGGGCACCAGGTTCATCTTCAGTTGCACCAACAACGACGACGGTTCAAGTCCCTGTGATCCCACTGGCGGGAGGTCGTGTTATCGACCACAGAGATATGGTCACGCCGGTGAGGTCGGATATATTACGGAGGGCGAGTTCCGTGACAAGTCACGTTTCCTCGAAGAGCGGTCAACGAAGTGCCGACTTCCTTCGGAGGAGGGTTGAGTACGAGGCAGAACGTGAGTTAGTGCGCATGAAGGAGAAGTTAGTGAAGAAGAAGCTTCAAGTCGATCTCGCTGAGATAGACGCCGCTGCTGAAGAAGACTCAGGCTCGGAGGAGGAAGGGACAACGCGTCGTGTAGAGGAATGGGTTACAGAAACGGCTCCCGTCGCGCCTGCAGTGTGTCGTGACCCGTCGCCGCCGCGTAAAGTGTCCGCGCCCTCCCGCGAGGTGGCAGCACCAGTGCCGCCGCCCGAGTTTATACCTGCGCTCCCTCAGTGTGCGCCCGCGTCGGTACAGTTTCGCGAATCTCCGTACCTAGGGAACGTTACGCCCTTAGCTACGGCTAGTGCCCCGCGAGTGAGAGAACAGGCTAGAGAGTTGCCTGAGTGGGGAAATACGTTCGTCGATGACGCGGACAGAAGCAGGTCTCGGGATAAGAAGATAGACCAGTTGGCGGACGCTATAACTAACTTAGCACGTCCGCGACCGGTACCTAGACAAGCCTACGAGTTGCCGTTTTTCAAAGGTGACCCGGCAGAGTGGCTGTCGTACAAAAATATGTACCACGACACTACAGTTATGTACGAGTTCAAGCCGCATGAGAATCTAGCGAGACTGAAAACATCGTTACAAGGTGACGCCAAGCTAGCTGTGGAGGATTTGTTACGTACCTCTACGAACCCAGCTGAAATAATGAAGACGCTCGATGAAGAGTTCGGACATCCTAATCTAGTGCTTGAGTGTGCCCTAAGGAAAGTGCGTGCGTTACCTAAAGTGACTGAGAGTGGTCGTGAACTCAGAAAGTTTTCAACAACTGTGAGAAATTGTGTGTCGCTTCTGAAAAGTGTGAGAGCTATTGGATATTTAAATAACCCACAACTGGTAAGTGAACTTTTGAATAAGCTTACACCTGTACAGCGGGCTCAATACGGTGATTTTGCAATGGGCATGGCTGCGAACCAGGGCATAGATGTGCGAGTGTCACCCAGTCTAGAAATACTTGCAGAGTTTCTTAGTCATCTAGCCCGAGCCACGTCCTATTATGTACAGATGGAAATTAACACGCCCACACCGCCGTCTAGTGCCCCTAAGTCCCGAGCTAATGTACAGTTTGTAAAGCAAAGTAGAAATATTCAACGTTTACATGTTCACTCTGACAATGACCAGCCAGCTAAGGAAACAGAAGAGGAGCTATGCACGTTATGTGAAGAGAAACATAAATTACCCAAGTGTGAGAAGTTCACTAGGTTAAGTGTTAATGACAGATGGCAACACGTTAAGAAAAATAAATTGTGTTTTAAGTGCATTGTGAAGAAACATGGAAAGAATTTCTGTCGTGCAAACAAGTGCGCGTCATGTAATTATGCTCATCACACATTGTTGCATGCTGATAGGAAAAATGAGAGCGAGAGCGTCACGAATGTTAGTGACTACACTGGGAAGGCGTTACTGAAGATAATGCCTGTGTGTGTAACAGTGAACGGTGTAGAAAATCATTGTTATGCCCTACTGGATGACGGGGCGACCGTCTCACTGATAGACGACTCGTTAGCTAAAAATATTAGTGGTAAACAAGTGCCGCTAACTTTACACAGTGCGCGCGGCCAAGAAATAGTGGACAATTCGTCAAAAATAATTAATGTGTCAGTGCGTGGACCAAACGGGCAAACACATAAAGTGAAGTGTCGTACTTTAAAAAGTCTAGACTTACCCGCGCAAACAGTGCCCGCCGCAGTGATTCAAGAACATGCCCACATTCGAGACCTGGGCTGTGAGGAAATGAGAGGAGCCAGACCACTGCTATTGCTGGGTCAGGACAACTGGGAGCTGCTGACCAGCCAGGAGACTCGCCGAGGGAAATCCGGTAAGCCAGTTGCCTCTTTGACCAGTCTAGGGTGGGTTGTGCACGGACCTGTAGGTAACTACTCAGATAACAATGAGCATTCTTTGAATTGTGTAGTGGAATCAACAATAGACTTACATGAGTTAGTTAAAAAACAGTTTGAGCTAGAAGCTATAGGAATTTCGGAAGTGCCTAGAAAGCACAAAGACGTAGAAAGAGCTAAGGCTATTCTAGATTCTACTAGCCGTCAAACAGAGAGCGGCGCATGGGAAATAGGTTTGTTGTGGCGTCGGGACGACTTTCAGTTGCCTGACAACTATAATTACGCACGTCAACGATTAGCGGGAATAGAGCGTCGTTTACGTAAAGACGCTGTATACGCATCAGCTTATACAGCTCAAATAGATAGATTGATAGCAGAAGGGTACGCAAGTAAAGTAGAAGGCGACGTCAAGTCCGATTCGGTATGGTATTTACCCCACTTCGGGGTAACGAATCCAAACAAGCCGGGAAAGTTGAGATTGGTCTTCGACGCCGCAGCTAGCTACAATGGGACGTCTTTGAATGACAATTTGTTGTCTGGGCCCGACTTGCTCAACTCTCTGTTAGGCGTGCTGTTTAAATTCAGGTTAGGGCTTGTTGCCTTCACTGGTGACATAGCTGACATGTTCCTACGTGTTTTTATTAGAAAACAAGATAAAGGGGCACAGTTGTTTCTTTGGTCAGCTGATGATAAAAAGGAACCTGATGTGTATGTCATGAATTCAATGATATTCGGGGCAGTGTCGTCACCTACGTCTGCAATTTATATTTTAAATAAAAATGCTAGTAAATATAAAGAATTGTACCCCGAAGCGGTAGCCGCCATACATGAAAAACATTATATGGACGATTACCTAGATAGTACTTGGTCTGCTGCGCAGGCGAACGAGTTAATTGAGAGTGTCACTCACATTCACGCCAAAGGCGGGTTTAATATACGGGGGTGGGTGACTAACTCTCCTGAGCTGCGCGACAGACTGAGTACAGAAATACCTGATAGAGTCTCTTTGGATAAGGGCGAAGGTGCTACAGAACGCACATTAGGTATGATTTGGTCACCGAACACAGACGAGTTAGCTTTCGATTTGAGTTTTAAACGATTGCCTAAAACCATCGTAGAGGGACACGTGGTTCCAACAAAACGGGAATTTCTCAGATTTATAATGTCGATCTTTGACCCTTTAGGTTTCTTGTATCCGTGTGTCATACAGTCACGCATCCTCATGAAAAGAATATGGCACACGGGTATTCAATGGGATGAGAAATTAAAAGACACAGAAGCCAAAATATGGTTTGAATGGTTACATAATCTGAAATATCTTAAAGATGTAACTATTCCTAGGTGGTATGGGTTACAGTTAGGTCACCTAGAATTACATGTGTTCGGCGACGCTAGTGAGTCCGCTTATGCGGCAGTAGCCTATATAGTAGGGACTAACTCAGAAGGAAATAGGGATGTCGCTATAGTAATGGGAAAGGCTAGAGTAGCGCCACAGAAGGTAACATCCATTCCAAGGCTAGAGTTACAAGCAGCTGTGTTAGCCTGTAGACTAGCAGACACAGTTACAAGAGAGTTAGGTACAACAGTTAATAGTGTGCATCTATGGACAGACAGTAAAACTGTTCTGAAATGGATAAATTCAGATGCACTAGAATTTCAAAGGTACGTGTCACATCGTCTAGCTGAGATAGATAGGAGGTCAGAGAGGGCCAACTGGCGCTGGGTTCCGTCGTCGATGAACCCAGCTGACAAGGCTACCCGGATGGAATGGCCTAACAATAGTAATGAGTGGTTGTCGGGTCCCTCTTTTCTTCGCTGTCCCCAGGAGCAGTGGCCAGCTGACACCGACCTAGACATGGTGGCAGAACAGGACCTGGAGAGAGTGCAGCGCGTGCACACTGTTGCAGCTCAAGCTGAACCGCTGCTGCAGTACGAGAGGCTGCCCACCTGGACGCGCGCCTTAAATGTCATGGCGCGTGTACACATTTTCACAGAACGATGTCGCAAGCGGCGTCAGTCATCCACAATATCGACAGATGACCAGCACGAGGCCGAGCTGCGCCTCCTGCGCCTGGCGCAGGCAGAGAGCTACGCAGCTGACATCGCGGCGTTGCGAGAGGCACGCCCCCTACCTAACAACAGCAAGCTACGAGCACTGGACCCGATGTTATATGAAGATGGTCTGGTGAGAGTGCGCGGCAGGCTGGGCGCCTGTAGCGAGCTCAACTTCGGGGAGCGTCATCCCATCATCTTAGATGGAAAGCATGCGCTCACGCGGCGTCTCTTACTCAAGTACCACGTAGAGGCGCTGCACGCAAATCAAGAAACAGTAGTGAACAGAGTTCGAGAGAGGTACTGGGTGACTAATCTACGGTCGACAGTCAAGACCGTCACCGCGGCCTGTCAACGGTGCCGTCTAGAGAGGGCCAAGCCGGTGACACCCAAGATGGGTGACCTTCCAGCAGCCAGGCTGGAAGTCACAAGAAGAGCATTCGTCCACTGTGGGGTCGACTACTTTGGCCCTATGGAGGTCGCCATCGGTCGGCGCAGGGAGAAGAGGTGGGGCGTGTTGTTCACTTGCCTCAAAACCCGCGCCGTCCACCTGGAGCTGGCGGCATCACTGAGTGCCGACTCAGCCATCCTTGCCTTGCGGCGCTTGATTGCGCGCCGCGGGCGTCCTTCAGACATGTACTCTGACCGCGGCACAAATTTTGTCGGAGCACACGCTGAGCTGCGCGCTGCCTTGCGCGACATGGACCACGACAAGCTAAGCAGTGAAGTTGTCGGGCGTGGAATTGCCTGGCACTTCAACCCCCCGGCCTCCCCACACATGGGAGGGTGCTGGGAGCGACTGGTGCGCTCCATCAAGAACGCACTAAAGGCGACGCTACGAGAGCGTGCCCCTCGCGAGGAGGTCCTTTACACCCTCCTTGCGGAGGCTGAGCTGATCGTCAACAGCCGGCCTCTCACCTACGTGAGCAGCGACATCGAGCACCCTGTGGTGCTGACACCGAACCATCTCCTGCTGGGCACTGCCGCGGGAGATGCACCGTGCACACGTCGGCATAAAGCCGACCTGGATTCCCGTCGCCTATGGCGCCGGGTGAACGCGCTGGCCGACCTCTTTTGGAGGCGCTGGCTGCGCGAGTACCTGCCGACACTTCAACGAAGAAACAAGTGGACAAGTGACGTTCCAAATGTGAAAGTGGGTGACGTGGTAGTGATTACGGACGGTAGTAAACCACGAAATCAGTGGACCAAAGGGGTCATTAAAAGTGTCTATCCTGGTGCGGACTCTATAATAAGAGTGGTAGATATAAGAACCAATCATGGGGTCCTGCGTCGACCTGTTGTAAAGGTAGTTGTGCTTCCTACAGACGGAAATGTAGTCGGATGAACCCTTCTACAGGGGGTGGAAATGTTAAGAAGCACAACGTCCTAGAATATGTAAATAAAGAAAATCACGTTTTTTACATCTCTTCGATCTCTGAGGACCCGCAGCCGCCAAAGCAACGAACGCCAAAACACACAAAGCGACTAGAACCTTCATGGTTAACTATTTTTTTTTATTATTCTCAAGAAACACGGGCTTATACCTCGAGCTTTAGTAATGCACTACCCGGCTAGACGATATAGGTCGACTTATATACAGCTCCGATGGCCATATAGTTTGAAAAACCAATCCATTTTTTTTCGGTTTGCCAAAACAAGTATGATAAGTACATACATATATTATACACAATGATAAGAACTTATGACATAATTGTTATTTTGAGATCATTCTTATTATTAGTTAAAGTTTAGACACAAAAATATACTAAATTATTTGTATAGAATAATATTTAAACTTACATTTTCCCAAAATATACCGACACCCTCTTGGGGGAGGCGAGCTTGACGCCAAAGCGACGATCGCCTAAACACACAGAGCGACTAAAAACTTCTTTTTATATCTCAGCAAACATGAGTAATATTATAAAACTATTTTGTTCCACTGCTCGACCTGACTAAATAGGTCGCCTTTATATAGTTCCGTCAATGATGTGCTCAATTAAATATTTACACCGACAATCGTGCTAACAACGTACCGTCGCCATTTTGATTTTGTTTTCTTTTTTTTTGTAATGGTTTTATGGTGTGCAGACAATTTTATTGTGTGCCAGTACGGGGCATTGGATTTAAAGTTACTTAGATACAGTAACTTGAAGTGACCATTTCCAAGTGGTGAACTATTCACCCTAGCGATGATTACCAAGAAACTCAGAACGACTAAAACCTTCATGGTAACTGATTAATTATAATTATTTACTATTTATTACTTGAAAGGTAGATGGTTCAACTAGGGTTCAGTAAATATACTGTTTGTATTGATCCTCTTATCTCTCTTATTTAGTTTCCGACATAATTACGAAGGTACAATTATTATTGAAATCACGACTTTTCCATAAGAGCGCGCTCACATACTTTAGGCGATTGGCCGAAAATACGTACTTTTTCAAGTCCTGGACACGTCTTATTTATAGATAAAGGCATAATATTTCAATGAGAATTTATTATTCTGTCTTTGTTTTAGGTCCTGATCTGATTAGATTTTCGTTTTAAATGTTAATAATATTTCGAGAAATAGCAATTTTCCGACACCCAATTTCAAGCAAACGTAAAACATGGTTTTTCCCTGCCACCTGGTGACAAACTGGCAACACGGAAAAATCTGAAAAAAATGTCAATTTACTGGTTATGTAGTCCTGAAGGTCCTGATCTGATAAGAATTGAGATAGAAATGGAATCGCAGCAACGATATTCAAAAGCAATACTGAGCTAAAATGTATGCATTTTAAATATGGCTTAAACAAAGGATAAAGATAACATTAACAAAAAAATTTTAGACATTTATTGTTCAAAACTTCACTTCTTTTTAACTGACCTCAAAAAAAGGAGGAGGTTATCAATTCTTTTCTATGTTCTTTTTTATGTTTGTTAGCTCCTAACTTGCGACTGGGTGAACTGATTTTCTTGATTCTTTTTTCATTTGAAGCTGCTTCCCGTGTGGTCTCATTGTCACCATTTCAATATCTGATATTGGGATCTTTTAGAAATCGGGGGAACTCTTCAATAAATAACAGCAGATTAACCGCGATTGTTGCTATAGCATATCTAAGCATTGTTTACGCCATCACACAACATAATATCACGCCTGTACTCACTACAAAGGTGATGAAGAACTTCGGAGATAGGCAACGGAACTCCTCAATTAATGATAGCAAATGGACTGGGATTGCTGAAATCTCATGACTGTCTATTGTTTACACCAGTTCATAACATAACATCACGCCGGTACGTTGTGAAGGGGTAAGCACATGAGGGGTGCCAAACCATAACGTTATAAGTGCCAAAAATATAAGTTTTCAGTAGACATAAAAAACTGTTTTAATTGTTAAATAAAAAACGAATTAATTATTAGAGTTAGAGTTTTATTAATAAACTGGCATTCAATACACGTAATTACCATATGTATTTGTAATCTTCCGAAACACAGAAATATTTTATTTTTATTTTTAAAAAAATTGAAAAGTACAAAACGTTCTAAGTACCATTATTTATGCAAGTCATAACGTTGTAAGCGTATTTTACTTGCACTTACTAAACTTAACTTAAACTTTTTAGATTACTTATTTTATAAGGTTTTCATAAAACAATTTTTTTTCTCCTGCTAAATACGGCAACATGGCACTAATGTCTTTCTTTTTCTCGGCATATAAAGGCACTGGTGTTTTCTTCATCTCGATTTCCAAGCCCTCAAAACTCGCCTTAGTGATTCCAGGTTTAAGCACAGAAGTTTCGATCCATGGAGCTTATTCGCCGTAACTTTTCTTTGTATAAATTACGCCAAAGTTAATTATTATTTTATTTATTATATGTTTATTTACTTTTTTTAAATTTTTTGTTTTATTATTAGTTTATTTATTTTTCTTATAGTTTTTTTCCATTTAGCTTTATTTAAAACCCGTTTTTTGGACGATCCCGACATCGACGCACCTCCTTCATCGGACATTTTGAATAAACTGTCGTTTTCAGCTCACAAGGCACTTACAACGTTATGACTTGCTGTTTCGCAATATTGTGTATATAATGATAGTTGAGCCTGTACTTCGAGATTGCAAGTAAACGCCGGCACTTACAACGCATTGCTGCAATAAAACGTATTTGAGTTCGTGTGGCACTTACAACGTTATGGTTTGGCACCCCTCACATGTGAACCACTAAAAAGTGAAAAATAAAAACTTTTTTACAAAAAATAAAACCGACTTCGACAAAAATAAAACACAAAAAAGTGAAAAATACAAAATCAGCTTCAGAAGTCGGTGGCATAAACATGAAATCAAACAAACAAAAGTCACCGACTTCAGAAGCTGATTTTTTATTTTTTTACAAGTTTAAACATGGTGTACATGATAAATTACATGCAGGATAATAATGGGATACATAAAGTACTAACATGTTTAGCCACATGTCGGGGCGTACAAATCGGTTGGAAGAGATGGTGCGTAAACCGTGATAATATTCAATCAAAAATGACATTATATTATATTTAGTAGACACTTAAGAAAAAAACATAATTATTCATTAAAGATTAGGTAGGTATTATTACAATTTAGCAGCATATTTTTTAAATAAAATTAAATGTCAAAGTTGGTAGTCATTAAATAAAATTAGTCAATAAAAATATTAATACATTACAAATTCAACAGATTACAATAACATGTCAAAAAATAAATAAAGCATAAATAAAAACAACGTCAACATCTTAGAAACGAAGAAAATTGTCCTCTTTCATAAACTCTGATATACTGTAATATACTCTTTCAGTTAGTAAACTCTTCAATTTGCTTTTAAGAGCAGATATATTTAATGTTCTCCATGATTTGGGCAATTTATTAAAAATGGTCGGAGCCATGCAAAAGATGCTCTTACGCAAAAGAGTTGTTTTAGCGCCATGGACACAGAGTTTAAAATTATCACGTCTATTCCTAGGGACAGCATCAGACAAAAGCTGAAATAGATGAGAATTTGATTTAATTAACATTACTACTTCCAGGATATAAGTTTTTAAACTGACATGGTCACCAACATTATTATTGATATTGAAAACGGGATATTTACCATGTTTAGTTTTAAGTTTTAACACGGTAAATATCCCGTTTTCAATATCAATAATAATGTTTCCAGGATGTATAATGAAGGCAATATCAGTATCTTACGTTCTATAAAATAAGATTTACAGCTGTCCGTTGTTTGCAGTCTAAACATCGATCTAATGCACCTTTTCTGTGCCCGAAACGCAATTTCATTGTCCGTGCTATTCCCCCAAAAGATTATTCCATATCTAAGAATTGATTCGGCTAATCAATAGTAAGCAGTAATTAGCGCATCTGTGTTAAGTACCACAGCAAGCTGTTTCAGAGCGTAGGCTGCACACTACTAGAGTCTGACGGACCTCTCCGCTCGCCCCAGGGTGGAGGACATCCATGGTTTTTCACACAACGAACAATAAAATAAAAAAGAGTGTGGAATGGTAGATCTCATATCTTCGGATATTTTGTTTTAAATTCCAAGACATGCCAAATTGACCTTTTTTAATAATGTTAAATTTATCACAGTAGTCAATTAATCTCTTATGAGTAGGCTCTTAGATATTTACGTTTATACCTAAAGTACAGTTTATCCAGAAATTATGGGCGCTTCAAAATTTCGAATACTATCATCACTAGCATTTATCAGGTGCTGCTACTACTCTGGTTGCCGCAGATCATCATCCGTCACCGAAAACTTTTTTTTCGACCTTTTCTCTTGTAGGAGGAGATACATAAGTAGTTTACCATTTTTTGTAAATAATTAAATTAATTTAAGATTTCCTGGTTTTCCTTTCATTTAATTTATCATGTTTGTTAGAGAGATTTTCATCCTTATAATTGACCCTAACGATCGATGCAATAAAAGTACAGGGTATATTTTTTTCAGATTTTAGCCGGTTCGATTCCCGGGTGTGGGAGAAGACAATTTCGAAAATCTTTGAATGCATCTGCTTTCTATTCAAAAATAAAGGAATGTTTCCTTTGAGTAAAATTTTATATCTGCGGTATTACTAAACTTTCCCTCCAGGTGGCATTACAAAATTCCACCCTGTATATATGGTGAATGTAAATACTAGTATTAATTTTAGTTGCAAACCACCGGGCTGCTGGAAACAGGCTAGCAAAAACAGGACATTAAAATAAATAAAAGACTCCATTTTGTATCACAAAAGCGATTTAATAACAAAACTTAGATTAAAAAAAAAATATGGCATCTTTGTAACATTCGACAAGAGAATAGCCTCCGAAAACTTCCAGAATCATTCCTCTTTCTTGGGAGGACACTCCTCAAGCTTCACACATTTGCCGCTGACGGAATCCCTGACAGTTGGAGAAATGCAGTAGCAGGCGGAGTAGTCACAGACATCTCCTCCTTCTGTGTCAGCTACGGGGTTGGGGTTGTCGCAGCTGGCTTCGGGGGTCAGAGGGCCACAGCCGGTGCCGTAAGAGTAGGTGCCTTCCTCGCACTGCTCGTAGCCTGTAACAATTAGAAATAACGTTAAGAATTGAGGATCGAAACTGGTTGTTGAGAAACCTGAGGAACTACATAAAATGACATTGTAATAGGTATAATGGATTGTAATTCACAAAACCAGTCCATCATCATCATCATTCGTCTTGAGATGTCAATGAGAAGCGGTTTCTAGACCAAAGGGTGAACAAAGTGACATTCTACCAGCGATAACGATTAATTCTTGAATTAACATTACAAAAAACGTTATGACAATCCTTTCGAAAGTCAGAAATAAAAACGTATCGAATTCGATTTACACAGTTTGGTGACAGAATCGTGGTATGAATACATTTGCATATCGCCAGTTAAGTCTAAGTCTCTTATTTGTTTCCATTACATGATGATTTTCTTTGATATGACATGATTTCTCTAGATACCGGTATTTTCTTTCGCCTTTTTAAGAGCATTGCAGATGAAATAGAACTAAAGTATGTGCTTGTCTTGGTTTGAATGTCTTGTTTTGCAGTGCCCGACAGGGTCCATTTGATCTAATTTTAAGTTTTACCACCTAACATGTGGAATGCAATAAAGTATTGAGTATTGAACCTACAGCCGTGTTTCCACTGAGCCACCACTGTGCTAACGCAACATTTTTTACTAATTCAAACGCCCTTACCAAAATAGTCAAAATTCAGCTCATTTATTTAACTAAAACATGTTAAAACTAGCGCTATTCACACTAGACTGTAATTAACTTTGTATATAATGTTCTACTTGTAAAATCTCTGACAATAAGTTAGGCACCAACCACACGATAAAAAAGAAAAAAACAGCAACTTAAACATAACTCGCTAAATGTGAGTATAATGTAAAATGAGGTAATTTAAAAGTAATTTTATGCTTACATCTTCCTTCAATGTAGATACATCTCTTCGATCTCTGAGGACCCGCAGCCGCCAAAGCAACGAACGCCAAAACACACAAAGCGACTAGAACCTTCATGGTTAACTATTTTTTTTATAATTCTCAAGAAACACGGGTTTATACCTCGAGCTATATTATTGCACTACCCGGCTAGACGATATAGGTCGACTTATATACAGCTCCGATGGCCATATAGTTTGAAAAACAAATCAATTTATTTGGTTTGCCAAAACAAGTACTTATGATAAGTACATACATACACAACATGATAAGAACTTATGACAATTGTTATTTTGAGATCATTCTTATTTGTTATAGTTTAGACACAAAAATATATTAAATTATTTGTATAGAATAATATTTAAACTTACAATTTCCCAAAATATACCGACACCCTCTTGGGGAAGGCGAGCTTGACGCCAAAGCGACGATCGCCAAAACACACAGAGCGACTAAAAACGTCATGGCAACAGGATTTTTTTTATATCTCAGCAAACACGAGTAATATTATAAAACTATTTTGTTCCACTGCTCGACCTGACTAAATAGGTCGCCTTTATATAGTTCCGTCAATAATGTGCTGAATTAAATATTTACACCGACAATCGTGCTAACCGGCATGCTAACAACGTACCGTCGCCATTTTGATTTTATTTTCTGTTTTTTTTTGTAATGGTTTTAAGGTGTGCAGGCAATTATTGTGTGCCAGTACGGGGCATTAAATTTAAAGTTACTTAGATACAGTAACTTGAAGTGACCATTTCCAAGTGGTGAACTATTCACCCTAGCGATGATCACCAAGAAACTCAGAACGACTAAAACCTTCATGGTAACTGATTAATTATAATTATTTACTATTTATTACTTGAAAGGTAGATGGTTCAACTAGGGTTCAGTAAATATACTGTTTGTATTGATCCGCTTATCTCTCTTATTTGGTTTCCGACATAATTACGTAGGTACAATTATTATTGAAATCACGACTTTTCCTTAAGAGCGCGCTCAAATACTTTATGCGATTGGCCGAAAATACGTACTTTTTCAAGTCCTGGACACGTCTTATTTATAGATAAAGGCATAATATTTCAATGAGAATTTATTATTCTGTCTTTGTTTTAGGTCCTGATCTGATTAGATTTTCGTTTTAAATGTTAATAATATTTCGAGAAATAGCAATTTTCCGACACCCAATTTCAAGCAAACGTAAAACATGGTTTTTCCCTGCCACCTGGTGACAAACTGGCAACACGAAAAAATCTGAAAAAAATGTCAATTTACTGGTTATGTAGTCCTGAAGGTCCTGATCTGATAAGAATTGAGATAGAAATGGAATCGCAGCAACGATATTCAAAAGCAATACTGAGCTAAAATGTATGCATTTTAAATATGGTTTAAACAAAGGATAAAGATAATATTAACAAAAAAAAATTAGACGTATTTAAAGTACAACACTTCACTTCTTTTTATTTATTTGTTTAAACATGGTGTACATGATACATTACATGCAGGATAATAATGGGATACATAAAGTTATATAATAAAGATACTTTGAATATATATTTACATTCAGCAGCCCAGTCAGTGAATACTAGTATTCATTTTAGTTGCAAACGACCGGGCTGCTGGTAAAAGGCTAGTAGAAGACATTGAAATAAATAAAACAAACTCCAATTTGCATCACAAACGCAATTTATTATCAAAACTTAGATTAAAAATATGGCATCTTTGTAACATTCGACAAGAGAACCGCCTCAGAAAAAGACTCATTCCTCTTTTTTAGGAGGACACTCCTCAAGGTTGACACATTTGCCGCTGACGGAATCCCTGACAGTTGGAGAGTTGCAGTAACAGGCGGAGTAGTCACAGATCTTTCCGCGTGTGTCAGCTACGGGGTTGGGGTTGTCACAGCTGGCTTCGGGGGTCTTATAGCCACAGCCGGTGCCGTAAGAGTAGGTGCCTTCTTCGCACTTCTTGTAGCCTGTAACAATTAGAAATTTCGTTAAGAATTGAGGATGAAACCTGTTCCTTTTTTTATCGCCGAAATGTAAGCAAAAGTGTACCTATATATTATATTTATTTTAGATGTGCATCTTTATTTTGACACTATTGCCATCAAACGGGTACAGAGCAGTCGCCACTTTTCCTGATTTGGGAACCGAAACCAGGACTGCATTTTCAGCAATAACCACCACTGGGCCAACCACGCAGCTTCCATAATGATAAGATGTTTACAAAATATATTAATTCTAATCATCATAGTTGTTATGGTTGTATTTTCAAACGTACACAAATAATTTAAATGACTCGATCAATAAAAATCTCGTTAGTGACAAGATAATTAAAAAATAATTACATTCGTCATTAACGACTTAAAACTTAGCTTCTTAATTAAGGCAATTCATTAAGGAATGACATTTAAATTGATTCACCATAATTTTCTACGTTTTAAGACGGGTTTCTTATTAATTTTGTTGTGACTGTTTCATTCCAAGAACTAATTCTGGACATTATACTGTGGAAACTATTTTAAAGATAATAATGATTATATTGTAACTCATGTAGTATACAAAAAGCGGACTGCTAAAGACCGTCATCGTCTATCTATATTATGACGATAATGCAAAATATAGCTCCTTATTCTATCCCCTATTATATGACAATTCATCACGCATGTAGTCCCCGAAAGGCTAGCCTACCTATAGTACCTATTAGTTCACACATTTTGCCAGTTATGTTAAATTTCTATGTCATAGAGGGGAAGCCTACTGCTATCAAGTGGGCAAAATTCCAGACTCTGTGTCTGCTACTGAGAAATCCATGTAGAAAAAAGGCAATAAAACTTTGGCCAACCCGGAAATCGAACCCAGGACCTCATATTTTATAAATTTTAATCAATCTGTTAATGGCAATTACTATAATAATAGACTGACATTTGTCACAAATCCTAATTCTATTTTCATGACACCTACGATACCCTCTCACATTATTAAAATAATTCAATCATTGAAGAATACTAATAGCGCTGGATATGACGATATTACCACTAAATTGATTAAAGCTACGTCTCACACTATTGCACCAATACTCAGTCACATTATAAATAGCTGCATTGAGAAAGGTGTATTCCCAGATAGGCTGACAATTTCAGTAATTAAACCTTTGTTTAAAAAAGGTGACAGGCAAGATTCAGGCAACTACAGACCTATTGCACTTATTCCGGTCTTCTCTAAAATATTAGAAAAAGTACTGCATAATAACATATATTCTTTCCTAGAAACAAACAAAATCTTAATCAACGAACAATACGGTTTCAGAAAAAATAAAAGTATTAAGTATTAAGTAATTTAAAAGTCTTTTTATGCTTACATCTTCCTTGAACGTAGATACACCTCTTCGACCTCTGAGGACCCGCAGCCGCCAAAGCAACGAACGCCAAAACACACAAAGCGACTAGAACCTTCATGGTTAACTATTTTTTTTTATAATTCTCAAGAAACACGGGTTTATACCTCGAGCTATATTATTGCACTACCCGGCTAGACGATATAGGTCGACTTATATACAGCTCCAAAGGCCATATATGTAGTTTGAAAAACAAATCAATTTATTTGGTTTGCCAAAACAAGTATGATAAGTATATACATACACAATATGATAAGAACTTAACACAGAGAACACAGAGCGACTAAAAACTTCATGGCAAAAGGATTTTTTTTATATCTCAGCAAACACGAGTAATATTATAAAACTATTTTGTTCCACTGCTCGACCTGACTAAATAGGTCGCCTTTATATAGTTCCGTCAATAATGTGCTCAATTAAATATTTACACCGACAATCGTGCTAACCGGTATGCTAACAACGTACCGTCGCCACTTTGATTTTGTTTATTATTTTTTTGTAATGGTTTTATGGTGTGCAGACAATTTTATTGTGTGCCAGTACGGGGCATTGGATTTAAAGTTACTTAGATACAGTAATAGTCAATTTAAAGTAAAGTTAGTAAGTAAAGTTATAAACAATTATTTAAAAAAATTAAAATGGGTTTAGTTTTTTGCAAATTTCTTAAAACCTAATTAAAATTTTTCAATTTTGATAATTGATTCAAAAAGAAGAGGAAATTTCCTAAACAATATTCTAACTTTCGGAATTGTAGGACCAATATTAATAACTTTTCCATCGGGTTGAAAATACGCCCGAAAACTGGTACTCCGTCTTGCGCAAGCTACGCTCCATTCGGACCTTTCATGAATAAATATTATTTAAACTTATTAAATAAGAAAATTAAAAATTGAAAAAATTCAGGCGCCTGCAGGATGAATCAATAAACAATAATCCGTTGTTAATAAGTTTTTATCGCGAATTTTCAATAAGTTATTCATTAGTTAATTAACAGTTTTGTATAGCACGAACATTAACATAGCAAGTGCGATAATTGTTAAACTTTTGATCTGAGATTTTTTTCCTTTCGTGGAGCTATTTCTCAAAGGATTCAAAATAGGCTCTTGTTGGAAAAATTAGAAAAATGTTAATTTTCGTTTTTTTATTAACATTTTACTGAGGTGAAAAATTTCAAAGCGTCATTAGACATTTAAAAATTCCTTTTTTTATTATATTATTATTGAACCGTTTTTGTATGATCAAAAACTACTTAAAAAATATTTTTAATATTTTTTATCTCTTATTGTTTAAACAATTTTTATAAACAAATGCGTTGTTTATGAGATAATTTAATTTTTTCTTTAATAACATAATCTTTGATGATAACTATGATTCTTTTTAAAAAAATCGTTTCTTAAAAAAATTAATTTATTTCTTAAAAACGCATTTGTTGATTAACAATTATTTTATAAAACACTATCGAAACGGGTCTTATCGCGATATTCTTTTTAACGAGGTAAACAGGTACCTACTTGTTTCCCAACAACAATTATTCAACAATTATTTTCTCCCACTTCTAATAAAATATTAAGGTATCATTTTTTTTGACGGCACGGTTGGCGCAGTGGCTAAGCGATTGGACTGCTGCGCTGCGTGTCGCGGGTTCGATCCCCGCACGGAACAAATATTTGTATGGCCTGCAGATAGTTGTTTCGGGTCTGGGTATTTGTGTATGTGACTTTCTATGTTTGTGAACGCACCCACGATACAGGAGAAATTCCTAGTGTGGGGCAACGTTTTTTTTAAGAAAAAAAAAAAAAAAAAATGTTCGTGCTATAAAAAACTGTTATTTAACTAATGGATAACTTATTAAAAATTCGCGATAAAAACTTATTAACAACGGATTATTGTTTATTGATTCATCCTGCAGGCGCCTGAATTTTTTCAACTTTTAATTTTCATATTTAATAAGTTTAAATTATATTTATTCATGAAATGTCCGAATGGAGCGTAGCTTGCGCAAGACGGAGTACCAGATTTCGGGTGTATTTTCAACCCGATGGTAAAGTTATTAATATTGATCTTACAATTCCGAAAATTAAAACATTCTTTAGGAAATTTCCTCCTCTTTTTGAACCAATTATCAAAATTGAAAATTTTTAATTAGGTTTTGAGATATTTGCAAATAACGAAACCCATTTTAAATTTTTTAGTTAATTGTTAATAACTTTTGCAATTTTTGCAAGCGGAACTTCAATTTTTTCAAAAATCATCTGGATGCCATTTCAAATAGAATGACACCTCAATCATAATTTTCGGAGACTGATGAAAAAAGTTGATCAAAAAAGCACTTGTTGACTAGACTATAACTTGAAGTGACCATTTCCAAGTGGTGAACTATTCACCCTAGCGATGAACTACACACCAAGAAACTCAGAGCGACTAAAGCCTTCATGGTAACTGATTATAATTATTTACTATTTATTACTTGAACAGTAGATGGTTCAACTAGGGTTCAGTAAATATACTGATTGTATTGATCCTCTTATCTCTCTTATATAGTTTCCGACATAATTACGTAGGTACAATTATTATTATTGAATTCACGACTTTTCCCTAAGAGCGCGCTCACATACTTTAGGCGATTGGCCGAAAATACGTACTTTTTCAAGTTCTGGACACGTCTTATTTATAGATAAAGGCATTTTCAAGTCCTGGACACGTCTTATTTATAGATAAAGGCATAATATTTCAATGAGAATTTATTAATCTGTCCTTGTTTTAGGTCCTGATGTGATTAGAACTTCGTTTTAAATGTTAATATTTCGAGAAATTGCAATTTTCCGACACCCAATTTCAAGCAAACGTAAAACATATGGTTTTTCCCTGCCACCTGGTGACAACCTGGCAACACGGAAAAATCTGAAAAAGAATGTTAATTTACTGGTTATAATAATATAGTCTTGAAGGTCCTGATCTGATTAGAATTGAGATAGAAATGGAATCGCAGCAACGATATTCAAAAGCAATACTGAGCTAAAATGTATGCATTTTAAATATGGTTTAAACAAAGGATAAAGATAATATTAACAAAAAATAGTACAACACTTCACTTCTTTTTGTAAGTAATATTTATTTGTTTAAACATGGTGTACATGATACATTACATGCAGGATAATAATGGGATACATAAAGTTCTAACATGTTCATCATCATCATCATCATTTCAGCCAAAAGACGTCCACTGCTGGACATAGGCCTCCCCCAGGCGTCGCCACATTGACCGGTCCCGTGCGTCTCTCATCCAGCGGGTTCCTGCAACCTTGACCAGGTCATCGGTCCACCTAGTGGGAGGCCTTCCAACGCAACGTCTTCCGGTTCGCGGTCGCCATTCGAGAACTTTTCGGCCCCATCGGCCATCCGTTCTGCGAGCAATGTGCCCTGCCCATTGCCACTTAAGTCTAGCGATTTTTCGGGCCACGTCGGTAACCTTGGTTCTCATGCGGATGTCCTCATTTCTGATTCGATCACGCAAGGAAACTCCGAGCATAGCCCTCTCCATTGCCCTTTGGGTGACTTTGAGCTTTCTGATAAGGCCCATTGTGAGCGACCACGTTTCGGTCCCGTATGTAATCACTGGCAACACACACTGGTCACACTGGTGGTGGTGGACTTTCGTCTTGAGCGTATAACATGTTCTGTTTCATTTAATGTAAAAAATTAGAAAAAAGTGGTTTAGCACTGCAGTGGATCGCGTCTTATTTAAGCAACCGAAAGCAATACGTTGTTATTAGACTGGCCTCTTGGTCTAGTGGTTAGTGACCCTAACTGCTATGCCGGAGGTCGTGGGTTCGATTCCCACCCAGGACAAATGTTTGTGTGATGAGCACGATCATTTGTTCTGTGTCTGGGTGTAATTTATCTATAATAGGGGATCGGACAAAAAAAAACTAATTAGTCCGTCAAATAGATTTCCAAAAAATATTGACCACATATTTTTTTATAATTTCACGTAAACAAAAAATTAAGACACCGTGCTTCGAAAACTCGTGTGACGTCATATGATAGTACATTTTGTACCTTCAATTGACGTTTCAAGCCCCACTCCATGATCTTTGACGCGCTATAGCTTCGTCAATTTTTATTGATTTGATAAAACAAAAAACACGTATCCAATATTTTTCGATAATCTAACTGACGGACTAAACAGAATCATTTTTTTTCGAGACTGTCCGATCCCCTATTATGTATGTATTTAGAAATATATAAGTATGTTTATCAGTTGTCTAGTACCCATAACACAAGCTCTGCTTAGCTTGGGACTAGATGGCGTTGTGTGATAGTTGTGGAATATTATATTATTATATATTATTAATAAAGATATTGACTATTTATTAACCTCGTATTCATCTGTCTGTAGGGTTAATAATTGCGGCGTCCCCCAAGGGAGTGTATTAGGACCCTTATTGTTTCTATTTTACATAAACGACTTAACGCTAGTGACTAATCATAAATGTGTATTATTTGCAGATGACATTTCAATTATTGTGACTTCTGACAAAAAGTGTAAAACTAAATCTGATCATGAGATGGACATTAATAATACTATTGACGACATTATAAAATGGTTACAGGCAAATAAATTAAAACTTAATTTAGATAAATCTAATTATATACAGTTTAATAAATCAAAACATACTGAATACAATTTCAAACTTCATATTCCACAACAAAAAAAAGAAAAAAAAAGTAAAAGAAGTTCCAAAAACTAAATTCTTAGCAGTACTCATAGAGATAAAGATCTGAATTGGAAAGTACATCTGGATAGTTTGTGCAGTAGGATTAATAAGTTTGTTTATGCTCTCAGACAAATAAAGAACATTACCAACAAAAAAACAGCAATTACAGCATATCACGCCTATGTAGAATCCATCATAAGATACGGGCTTATCCTTTGGGGAAACAGCACAGATAGACACAGAGCATAAATAATGCGCAGAAGAAATGTATCCGTCCTGATGAGAGTAAGCCGTTCTTTAAAAAGCTAGGTATATTACCACTTCCGTCACTTTACATTTTTGAAATTTGTAATTATGTTTATAATATTATGGGATTTTTAAAAAAAGCCTATCAATTGAACTCTCGAAATAGAGATCCATGCAGACTTGCATTTCAGGATACTCCTAAATCAGCCAAGTATGCGAAAAGTTTCCTAGTCATGTGTGTACGCATTTATAACAAAATTCCCAAAGAAATAAAATTGTTATTTAATATAAACTCATTTAAAAACAGATTACAGAATTGGTTGAAAGAACACATGTTTTATGACATTAAAGATTTTCTCAACAAAAAACTATACTGGACTTTTGTTATTGCGGATAATGCTGAGAGAAAACTTCTAAAACTACTATTATTGTATTATTATTATTGTATTGACTTTGCATCTGTGACATTGAACTTTAAGATTGACTAATAATTATTATTTTGCATGCAATTGATACCCTGAATAGCTAAACATGTGGACTTTAGATTAATATCTGACTGTAACAACTTTATACCATGTTTAAGGCAAATAAAGACTTAACTTAAGAACCAAAAATTCGAAGACATGTGACATCTACCAATCCGCACTGGGCCCGCGTGGTAGATTATAGCCCATTCCCTCTCAAAGAGAGGAGGCCTGTGTCCCAGCAGTGGGAACATTAATAGGCTGTTGATGATGATTTGGGCAATTTATTAAAAATGGTCGGAGCCATGCAAAAGATGCTCTTACGCAAAAGAGTTGTTTTAGAGCCATGGACACAGAGTTTAAAATTATCACGTCTATTCCTAGGGACAGCATCAGACAAAAGCTTTAATAGATGAGAATTTGATTTAATGAACATTACTGTATCCAGGATGTATAATGAAGGCAATGTCAGTATCTTACGTACT
Source organism: Diarsia mendica (assembly GCA_949316265.1). NCBI lineage: Eukaryota > Metazoa > Arthropoda > Insecta > Lepidoptera > Noctuidae > Diarsia > Diarsia mendica. Next base: position 18,338,556 of record OX438908.1, on the reverse strand, counting down.
ATAAGATATACAGGAATAATAGAATGTTGTGCTATTAAAATGAAACAACATAATTTAATTGTGCTATGTATCTATAGGCCACCTAAACTGTCTAATTTAACTAAATTTTATGAAAATCTAGATGTTATTTTAAAAGATGTTTGTACTAATCGTCAAACTAAAATAATTTTATGTGGCGATTTTAATATAGATATTTTAAAGAATAATAGAATTACTACGGAATTTGAATGCTTTCTCCTGAGCTACAACCTTAATTTACAACTTCATGAAGCAACACGTCCTATTAGTAATACTTGTTTGGATAATTTTGCAGATAATTCCAAACAAAAATGTCATTGTCGAGTAATAGATTTAGGGCTATCAGACCATACAGCTCAATTAAGTAAGATAAAGGTAAATAAATCATGCAGGATTAAAACTTGGAGAACCAAAATTCGTGACATATGTAAAGAAAATCTCATTAAATTTAATAACTATCTGCAAAATCTATCGTTCTCTAACGTATATAACACAGAAGATTCTAACGAAGCGTATGATAATTTCTTTGAATTATTTAAGCTGATTTATGACTTGTGCTTTCCCTACAAGCTAGTGACCGTAAAATCAGAAAAACCAATTAAGTGGCTATCGCGTGGCATTAAGTTGTGCAGTAAAAGGCAAAGAAACTTACTTTGGAAAAATAGACTAAGTCCGTCACCAGAAAATAAAAACGCTTTTGTTAATTATTCCAAAAGGTTTAAAAAAATTATTAAATTAACGCAAAAGGCCCAAAATAATTACTTGATCAAAAACTCGATTAACAAATCAAAAACCTCATGGCAAATAATAAACAACAATAAAATTAATAGGGAACCAATTTCACAGATCTATACGAAACAATAATCAGTTCATAACGGATCCTAAAGAAATAGCAGAGTCTTTTAATAATTTTTTCATTGACCAAAATATTAATATACCAAATAACCCTGTACACGACGTTAAAAAAATAGATCATAATCCAAACTCAATATTTGTGTCACCAGTCGTACCTCAAGACGTGATAAGAATAATCAAATCACTTAAAAACAAAAAGAGTTTTGGTTATGATGGGATTTCTACTCAAGTCGTAAAATTTGTTGCCAACTGTATAGCTGGCCCCTTAACTCACATAATTAATATTAGCATATCATCAGGAACATTTCCTGAAGGTTTAAAAACTGTTATTGTTAAACCAATTCATAAAAAGAACAGTAAAGACGATATGTCGAACTATAGGCCGATATCTCTAATTCCCGTTTTTTCCAAAATATTAGAAAAAGTTATTTATGAAGCAATATTATCTTTCCTAATTAAATTTAATATACTTTATCATGAGCAATACGGTTTTAGAAAAAATAGAAATATAAACATGGCAATTTTTGACTTGTTGAACAATATTATGTCAAATGTTGATACCAAAACGCCTATATGTGCTATATTTGCAGATATGTCGAAAGCTTTCGATTTTGTCAACCATAACATACTTCTTCAAAAATTAAACTCCTATGGCATTCGAGGAAATATCCTAAACCTAATAAAAACATATTTAACTGGTCGCAAACAGATGACAGAAATTTACAAAATATGTGTCAAGTCCAAATTAGAACAAAAATACTTGTCTTCTAAAAGAGAAATTAAATTCGGTGTACCACAGGGAAGCGTCCTTGGGCCTTTATTATTTTTAATTTATATTAACGACCTCCCACGCCAAATCCACCATCCCATGGTACTCTTCGCCGACGATAGTACAGCACTCTTAAAATGCGATAATAATAAAAACTATGAAAACGATATTAGCTCCAACATTAAAATTATTATAAATTGGCTGCATAGTAACAACTTACAAATAAACCTACAAAAAACAAAGATAATGCATTTTTACCAAAGGCTTCGCATCGGTGATATAAATATTAATTATAACAGTCAAAATGTGGACAGAGTGGATGTTATAAAATTTCTGGGAATTTTAATTGACAGTCAACTGACATGGAAAGCACAGGCAGAAGCAATTTGCAAAAAACTTAGCGCATCTGCATATGCACTTTATAATCTTAGGAAAAAAGTTATATCAAAACAGTATTACTAGCATATCATAGTCTTGTCGTTTCCATTTTGAGATTCGGTATTATATTTTGGGGTAATTGTACCGAAAGAGAAAGCATTTTTAAAGCCCAAAAGCGCTGCCTACGAGCAATATTTGGTCTGAAGGTTACTGACAGCTGTGTGCAATATTTTAAAACTCATAAGTTGTTAACGTTTCCATCTCTTTATATTCTAGAAATTGCTCTTTTTGTTAAATGTAATCCGCATCTGTTTTTAACTTTCTCGGAAAGCAGACACAGAGATGCAAATTTGCGATCTCAATATCAAAACATATTACGCACAGTTCGATTTAGGACAGCTTTATTGAAAAAAAGTGTGTTCGGTATGGCGCCGGCAATTTTTAATCATATTCCTAATTGTATAAGGGAGGAACCAGTAACAATTTTCAAAAAGAAACTAACTAATTTACTAATGAATAAATGTTATTACTCCGTATCGCACTTTCTAGCTGATAAGTTGTAGCTGTTTCATAGCTGATGATGAACAGCATCAATATTTGCATGCCAAAATGGTAGAATGTACAAGGATTCTCTAAAATGATGTAACCACCTTATTGTAAATACCTACATTATAAGCAAATAAACGAATATTCTATTCTATATTCTATAAACAAACATTCTGAATACCGTACTTCGTCATAGCGTACATTCTGACTAACGTAATTCGAAACGGAAACGGAAGTGGAAACTATGTTTTTTCCTACTCCTCCGCTATTCTTTTCTGATTAATTTCGTTGCGGGATCCAAGACAGTTAAATCATTTCTCTGGGACTTCGTCGAGCTTCATTGTCTCGGCGCTTTTCTTGTGGTCGCCACTGTTGATTCTGGCTAACAGGAGTTACAGTGGTTTGGGAATAGTGTGGCGGGCTTGTCCCTTTTAACGTAATTCGGACTCACAAACTTTCTGTATACCGTACATCGGTATTTCGAACTTCGGTGTAACATAATACAGTCAAACTTAGAGGCTACCTTTTACTTTAAAGCCAGGGCATAAAAAACTTATTAGCTATGAGTCAGCGTGCAAAACACCAACTGCAGGGTACGAACCTCGGTTTAGGGCGTCACTGGGTAGCAAAGGGACAGGCTGTATCTGAGTTACACAATCCAAAAGTTTTTTTGGATTATATAAAATCTTAACACAAAATGTTGTAGCAGCCCAGTCAGTGAATACTAGTATTCATTTTAGTTGCAAACGACCGGGCTGCTGGTAAAAGGCTAGAAGACATTGAAATAAATAAAACAAACTCCAATTTGCATCACGAACGCAATTTATTTACGAAACTTAGATTAAAAATATGGCATCTTTGTGACATTCGACAAGAGAACCGCCTCCGAAAAATTCCAGAATCATTCCTCTTTCTTGGGAGGACAGTCCTCAAGCTTTACACATTTGCGGCTGACGGAATCCCTGACAGTTGGAGAAATGCAGTAGCAGGCGGAGTAGTCACAGACGTTGCTGCGCGTGTCAGCTACGGGGTTGGGGTTGTCACAGGTGGCTTCGGGGGTCAGATGGCCACAGCCGGTGCCGTAAGAGTAGGTGCCCTCTTCACACTGCTTGTAGCCTGTAACAATTAGAAATGCCGTTAAGAATTGAGGATGGAACCTGGTTATAGGGATGTCGACTGACTAAAAAAATATGATTCTGTTTGGTCCGTCAGTTAGATTATCGAAAAATATTGGATACGTGTTTTTTGTTTTATCAAATTAATAAAAATTGTCAAAGATAACACACGTCAAAGATCATATTAAGTAACTTGTGACGTCACTTTTAGGTAAAAAAATGTACTGAAATTTGACGTCACAAGAGCTTTCGAAACACTGTTTCGTCTTCATTTTATGTTTACGTGGAAAAAGAAAAAATATGTGTCCAATATTTTTTGAAAATCTATCTCGTAATTATTTTTTTATTTGATTTTTTTTTGTCGTCTATCTAATATAGTAATCCATGAATCAGACCATAATCATCATCATCCGTCTCTTCTCAAATATGTGCCAGTGAAATGAAATACCAGTGTTTTACAAAGAGCGAGTGTCTATCCGATTTCCATATAAATATGAAACATTTTAAAAACGATTACGAACGAACTGCTTGGTGACAGAATTGTGGTATGAACATTAGCATTTCGCCAGTTATGTCTAGGTAAGTCTCTTTCTTGTTTTCAGGACATTTTGATTTACTCAAGATATTTTCTTAAGAGCATTGCTGTTAAAATAAACATAAAGTATGTTCTTGTCTTGTTTTGAACCTATAGTTGTGTTTCCACTGTGCTAACGTAACATTTTTTGCTACCTACTTTCAAAAAAAAAAAAACGCCCTTACCAGAATTCAGCTCATTTATTTAACCAAAACAAGTTAAAACTAGCGCTATTCACACTAGATTGTAATTAACATTATATAATGTTCTTCAATTCATTGTCAATTTATTTATCTACGGTTCGTTTAGAACAATAATTGCGATTTACAAATTGCATTGGCTATAATTAGTCACAGTGTGACGATAACCAGTAAACTAACTGGGCTAAATGAAAATGCGTAAAGTAACATAACATAACGTCACGTAATCGTAGACGCATATTTTACCAGTTATAACTGGCGTCTACGATTAGGTACAGACGGCTACACATCAAGCTATACATTTCCAGTTTACGCTGATCTCGCATTGTACGGAAACACTATACAATGCGAGACCAGCTTATACTGGAAATGTATAGCTTGATGTGTAGCCGTGTGTACACCTCTGCTTAACCTTACGGGGACGCAGACGCATATTTTAATCTTTAAGTCCCATGAAATAGGGGATGAGCCTATTGCCGTCAACCGGGCACAAATCCGGGCCTCGTGGCTGCTACTGAGAATTTGCTGATCGAACCACTTGTCTTGATACGACAGCGCGTGGACTAAAACACCAGGTACTTAACCTGTTGGCATGCTTTGAAGTTGTAAACGCTTTGCTTGTGTTTTAGAACCCTAGCACACGGCGTATTTCAAACGACAGACGCAGACGACGCACAGAGGAATCGCTTATACCACGCGGCATATAAGTTAAACATGCGCAGTAGTCGTTTTTTAGACGTCCCATACAAATCAAGCAGGGAACCTGCGCAGAACGACACCATGTTGTTTCAAGTTATTTGCCTAGGAGTATACACGCGCTACAAACGAGATTTAGACGCAATTTTGTAACCTATATAAGCATACGGGGTGATAGCAAAATGACACAGATACAGCGATCCCCAGTCAACTCTTTGTACGCGCATAAACGAGTTTCAAACGCACTTCACACCTGTGTTTGTATCGTGATCTACGCGCGTTTGAATCTATGATATCGCAAAAAGTTCCTGAACGTCCTCGGCGCGTTTAAAATCCGCCGTGGGCTAGGGTTCTTAGAGCCGACGCCGACAATTTTTGTTTCGAGTTGTAATACTGTATGTAAATAATAATATAGCCACTGTGCACACAGTTGTCCATGCATTTAAATTTGTTTTAACTAAACTTTGTGATCAAACTGAATTCATTTTAAAATATTTTAGTATATCCCGTTGGCTGTTTTAATCAGTTGAACTAAATTTTCGTATTGTTCTCGTTACAAATATTATTAGGATACGAGTTTGATTGTGAATTTTACATAACACCATGTCTCTTATCGCCGAGAGGCGGTATTTATTTTAGAGGTGCATCTTTATTTTGACAACTAAGTACGATGGAGTCATATTTAATAGTGGGGGTGCCTATTGCCATCAAACGGGTACCTACAGACTTACAGAGCAGTCGCCACTTTTCCTGATTTGGGAATCGAAACCAGGACTGCATTTTTAGCAATAACCACCACTGGGCCAACCACACAGCTTCCATATTGATGAGATGTTTACAAAATATATTAATTCTATATTCATCATAGTTGTTTTGGTTGTATTATCAAACATTAATTTAAATGACCCGATCAATGAAAATCTCGTTAGCGACAAGATAATTAAAAATAATTACATTCGTTATTAACGACTTAAAACTTAGCTTCTCAATTAAGGCAATTCATTAAGGAATGACATTTTAATTGATTCACCATATTTTTCTACGTATTAAGACGGGTTTCTTATTACTGGATATGGCTTCTAATGCATAATTTTCATGAATTAAAAAATCTATTCATATCTATGAGTGTCACTGATTGTGCGTGTTGAAAATCATTTAACTAAAATGCTTTAGGATAATCACATTTTCGATTAAAAAATCTACGTACCTATTAACGTTGCTTGGGCCTCCTCTTAGACAATTATATACCGAATGTGAATTACTACTCTATTAGACCTGTTCACATGACATTTGTGCTGGTTTTCACACAACATACGCACTAATCAATATCTAAAATTGGAGACCTACTGGCGTATTTAGGTGCTATCTAGCATCTATTTGTGAAATCGCACAAAAAAATATACTGGTGTCATAAATCACACATTCAAGTTACCTACAAACTTGAATACGATCAAGGTCGGCTAGAATCGTGCGATGTTCATTATTTATAGATAGATCCTACATACATGCATAAACTTAAGCCTGTGTCCCTAGAGGTAGGCAGAAACCACAGAACGCCACCTGCTACGGTCCTTACTTATCGTCATTAATAGTTATGAGTCCATCTTATCTTCTTACTTAATAATAATTATTATAAACGTGATTTGTGAGGATGTATGAATGGATGAATGTTTGTTACTCTTTTTCGCAAAAACTACTGAACGATTTCTTATGAAACTGTACAGTATTAAAGCTTACATAACATCACGCCTCTTATTTTCGAAGGATTAAGCAGGGGTGTAACGAATAGTACCTACACCCACATTTCATCAATTATGTTTAAGACCTATTTAATAGGCGATGGTGACTATCAACCGGGCTCAAAATATAATAAGAAATATATATATATATATCTATACTAATACTAATATATATTACTAATATAATATTGTTGGCTCAAAGTCACGCCATCGGCCGGTAGCCGTGCGGTTAGCATCCGGTCGTCGTGCGGCGGCCGACAGAAGTTCATAAAACGAGGCGAGCGGCGGTGCAACGGTCACTTTTTGCTTGGACGGCGCTCGGAAAGGACTTGCTACCCGACTATTATCGTGTGCTTCGCTAATTTTGGTTTATGTGTTTGATCGTGTACTGATTATTCCATTTGCTAGTGCTATTTCTATTTGATTATTGTTTAAAATGTTTGTCTTGATATTTTTGTAAAAGTGTAATTCAAAAGATATTAAACATTGTTTATTTTGTTCACGTATTTCACTTCTGATTCCTAATATCAGAAGTGGGATAGTGGATTCTTTTCGCCCACAAGTTAAAAACTAGTTTTCAGGCTTTTAATTTTAGATAAAAGCGGGTAGTATTTAGCAATGGATAGATTGAGTTGTTCGCGTTCAAAAACTAGTGCCTTGCGTTCTAAGCGATCTCGTAGCCACCTTACGTGGAGTGGAAGGTCACGTATAGCAAGTTTCGGGATCCGATCGCCGTTCCAAGCGCGAACGAGATCGTCGTCGTAGGAGCCGCGTGAGGACGCGAAGTCCTGTGTAACCGCTCTCGCGGTTGAGGCGACGCTCCGGACAGGATTGGTTTACTTTCGTTCCTGATACAAGTAAGATCGAACCATTTTAATATTTCGTTGGTTTAGTAGTCGTAAACGAGACTATGAGCATGAAGGTTCTGGGTTCGATTCCCGGGTCGGGCAAAGTGTTATTTTCTGGATTTGTGCCCTGTTGGTGACAATGGGCTCACCCCTATTACATGGTTAAGCTTATGTCTTAATATAACTGGCGAAATGTGGGTATACTGGGTACCTCTGCCTAACCATTCGGGGATTGCAGGCGTGATGTTATGTGTGTGTTTATAAGGTCACTGGGGTGATTGGCAATGCCTCGGACGCATTGGTGGTTATTTACATGGTGGTGCTAATACGTCGCTTAACGATTGGTTGACCAATAACAGCACGTGGACTCATTTTAAACACGAATTTCGGTCATTGTGTCCGCGTGAAGTCGATATGGTCACTGTGCTATAATGACGTTATGAATACAAGTATCTGTATGACCTACAGATAGTTTTTTTTTTAAGTCGGGTACTTGTGTATGTTAGTTTAAATATTTGTGAAGGTACCCACGATACAGGAGAAATTACATTAAATTGAAGGTTTTTGAGGAAACTCGAGTAGACAATGGGTGTGTTTGTTGTATGTTGTGCGTTGTGCGTTTAGCTCTGGTTGAGGTCATCAGGGTCTGGAAAGACCGTAGTGTTAAGTCAAATAGTGATACATACGGGAGATAGACTTGTTTACTAGTCAGTTAGTGATCTGTGGTTTTACTCGATGATTTTTGTGAACCTGGCATTTTTTTGACGCAATAATGTTTTTAAGATTGATTTAAACGACAATGGTAGGTACATGACCCAGGGTGGTTGATTGTTGTATTTTCGATAATTTCCAGTTTAGCCGCGTTTGATTTTATCAACGAGAGTGGGACCTAATGGATGTTTGGTCAGGTTCTGTCGTAGATTTGTCTCTTTGCATAGTAACCATTACTTATGAACGTGTGGTTTGGTCAAGCGCGTGGCCTCAGCTGCGTGTGTGAAAGTCTGTGTGATACGCTAACAATGTGTCTATGTCAACAGCCACTGAGGGGTATGCAAACTTGGAGCCTATGCCTACAGTGTGTGTGGAAGTCGACATCTGAGGGGTATGCAAACTTGGAGCCTGTGCCTACAGTGTGTGTGGAAGTCGACATCTGAGGGGTATGCAAACTTGGAGCCTATGCCTACAGTGATGTGGAAGAAGTCTGTGTGATATGCTAACAATGTGCTTATACATCCCTATGTTCCTATTGGTATTCTTGTCTGACAAGTTTTGTTTGGTGAATGTTTCTTTGAATTTGATTCTCGACTTGAATGTTCCTTAATGAATGAGATTACTCTTTTGTTGTACTACTCGGTTAGAGAGCCTTGGTGTTAAAGGTTTTACTCGATGATTTCAGCAGTTTTTGTTGCAATAGAATTTTTTAAGGTTGGTGTGAAGGACCTTGGTATATGACTCAAGGTAGTTGAGTGTTGTATTTTCGATAATTTCCAGTACATTTGATTTAATTAATGAGAGTCGAATTTGGTGCCACCCAATGGAACTAAAGTTTGGTCAGGAGTGATCGAGCGGAACAAAATTCTGATGTAAATTTGTTTGTTTGCAGAGTAACCATTACACAAGGATGGACGCAACGCAACGCTGCTTGGCCTTAGCAGTGGTTGCCAGGGCTTTGCCACAATGACGCCGTGAACGTGCACGTCACTGCAGGGTGCCAGCGCGCCCTACTGGCGTTGCCGAGCGCGCCTTCTGGCGTTGCTGAGCGCGTCGCTGCAAGGCGACTGCGCGCCCTTCTGGCGTTGCTGAGCGCGTCGCTGCAAGGCGACTGCGCGCCCTTCTGGCGTTGCTGAGCGCGTCGCTGCAAGGCGACTGCGCGCCTTCTGACGTTGCCGAGCGCCTCGCTGCAGGCCGAGCGCCTCGCTGCAGGCCGAGCGCCTCGCTGCAGGCCGAGCGCCTCGCTGAAGGCCAGCGCCTCGCTGCAGGCCGAGCGCGTCGCTGCAGGCCGACTGCGCGCCCTACTGGCGTGTACAGCGCGTAGCTCCAGGCTGCCAGCGCGCTACTGTCGTGTTAAGCGCGTAGCTCCAGGCTGCCAGCGCGCTACTGACGTGTTAAGCGCGTCACTCCACGGTGCCAGCGCGCCCTACAGGCGCAGTTGTGTGCGGCACTCCACGGTGCTAGCGCGCCCTACAGGCTAGAGATGGGCTTAAGCGTTAAAAAATAATAACACTGCTAAATGCTAATGCTAAAAATAATTAACACTTAAAATTAGCAGTTATTTTTAGCAACTGTTAAATTTAGTCACAGACAGATTTTTAACATAATTAATTCTCATTTCCTTCATATTTTTCACAGGCTTAGGACTGTTAACTTTTTCTGTTGGCGTATTTGTAATGAGAATCAATTTATTTACAACGATTTCTTTTTTTCATGTCTGTTATTTTTGTATTTGTAATTTTCTTCTAATCTTTTTTATCTTATCCCGCGTAAACCTTCGTAACGAAGATCAGTCTTTATTTAACTCTCTTTAAATGTAATATTTCCGAATTCAGCAGTTAGCACTTAGCGGTGAGTTAAATCAACCCGCTCGCTAGTTGCTAAATAACTCGTGTTGAAACCAATTCAATAGAAACGGAACTTGTCACTGTCAGTTGTGACTGCTAGATTTAACAGCTATATCAGAACTTATTTAACAGGTGTTGACACTAAAAAAAAAAAATTAGCAGTGTTAATTTAGCAGCTTATTAATTCAAGACCCATCCCTACTACAGGCGCAGTTGTGTGCGGCACTCCACAGTGCCAGCGCGCCCCACAGGCGCAGTTGTGTGCGGCACTCCACAGTGCCAGCGCGCCCCACAGGCGCAGTTGTGTGCGGCACTCCACGGTGCCAGCGCGCCCCACAGGCGCAGTTGTGCGTGGCACTCCCCCGTGCCAGCACGCCCCACTGGCGTTGTGAGACACGCTATCAAGGAGACAGCGAAGACTCAGCCGCCTTGTTGGAAGCTGACGAGGACGTCAGAGCGTCAGGAGAGGCCGTGTTGGCTCAAAGTCACGCCATCGGCCGGTAGCCGTGCGGTTAGCATCCGGTCGTCGTGCGGCGGCCGACAGAAGTTCATAAAACGAGGCGAGCGGCGGTGCAACGGTCACTTTTTGCTTGGACGGCGCTCGGAAAGGACTTGCTACCCGACTATTATCGTGTGCTTCGCTAATTTTGGTTTATGTGTTTGATCGTGTACTGATTATTCCATTTGCTAGTGCTATTTCTATTTGATTATTGTTTAAAATGTTTGTCTTGATATTTTTGTAAAAGTGTAATTCAAAAGATATTAAACATTGTTTATTTTGTTCACGTATTTCACTTCTGATTCCTAATAATATATATAATCTATACTAATATTATAAAGAAGTAAAGTTTGTGTGTTTGTATATTTGTTAAATTGTAAGGGGTAATCTCGGGATCTACTGAACCGATTTTAAAAATTCTTTCACCAATAGAAAGCCACATTATTGCTGAGTGTCATAGGCTACTTTTTATCCCTGTATTCCTACGGGAACGGGATCTACGCGGGTGAAACCACGGGACGTCTGCTAGTTATATATATTATCAGAATAAAAACAAAGACTATCTAAGAACATATTCAGAAAAACAACGTGATCAAAACCGGGAGCTAGTGCGTCCATATTTTTATCTTGTAGGTACCTAGGTACTAATATAAGTACACAAACAAATATACATATCGGTTTCTGGCTGACCCCCTCGATAAACTTAAGAAGATAACTCCAGATTATGTTGCAAAACAAAATTATTGATAAATCTAATTATTATATTTTTGTTCTAATTATATTATTTCTGACTGTGACACTTCCCGTGACCCAAAAGCAGGAATTTGCCTTGGCCAGAGGCTAATCGTTGCCATACAATGTGGCAATGCCGCCAGCTTCTTGGGCACATTTTAGTCTATTGACTAGAAATTCCTTGGCCACAGCAACTGCATTCCATGGCTTTCTAGAGTGGTTGAATCTGGTTCTTCTAACCTTAAAGACAGATGTGTTGGTGGGGAGTTTGTTCCGCCACTTCTTGTTTCCAGCTACAACACTAGGAAGTGTCGAAGAGTGGGCGTTTTTGGGGGACGGTCTCTTGTAAATAAATGACGTTCGAAAAGTGCTGTTTATCTTTAGAGATTTGAGATTTTGGTTTTTGTAGTCAAGAGGTTTAGTGTGCTGCTCTTTCATAATATGGTCTCAAGTGGCTAGCATTATCCAACTTTGACCGGAAAATCTGAGCACAAAGTTTACATGTCAGAAAACCGTTGACAACACTGTAGGGTAGCTGGGTAGGTTGTTGTCCCGTCGGGGCCGCGGGTTATTCGAAAGAGATACCGCGGGTCGACACAAAGGGTTAAAGAAGGAACATGGGTGGTTTTTAGTCAGTAGAAGTCTGACACTCCCTACCGCTCTGCCCAGAGCGGGAAGAGTCATTAATGATTTCCCACCATCTAAAAAAAGGCTCGGTTTTTGTTGTATTACTACTGTAGGTAGTCTAGCTTTAGGGTCACTACGTGTAACCTTAACGACGATAAGGAATCGTACTATAAACATGTTTATTTTCGGAAATAAACATTTGGGGTATTGACCTCAACGGTCATTGCAACGGCCCAAAAGATAAAGAAAGATAATTTTTTTAATTCTTTTCTTTTTGATACTTGTACAATTAAACGCCTTTTTTTACCCGCTCTGGGTAGAGCACCCTACCGCTCTACCGTGTCTAGTGTCAGACTTCTACTGACTAAAGACCACCCCTGTTCGTTCTTAGCAATTTGTGTCGAGGCCGTGGTATCTTTTTCGAACAAGCTGCAGCGACATTTCAACGCTGGCGTGACGATCTGGACTCATTCTCATCAGATTCGGTTGAGAAGGCAATCAATAAACAAACTTGGAAAGCCATGGGGGAGGCCTTTGCCCAGCAGTGGGACAGCATAGGCTACACAAAAAAAATGTAGTTGGTAGTTGGTTTTATCATCAAAATAAAAATAAAAACGAGAAGTAGGTATAAAGCTCTTTTAAATTTTCACGAACTATACAGAAATTAGAGGAATTTGCAGCGAACACACACTCATTATATATTTTCCATTCCAATTATTCATAATATTATTTTGCTTTGGTTGTAATTATTTTCAGTTAATAACTAAATTGATACGTAATTTAATTAGTGAAATAAATAGTCAGCGATGGAGAACATTTTATACGTATTGTGTTTACTTTTACATGAAATATTTTATCGGTTAGCCGCTTCTTACTTCTCTAGAAATTGATAGTACCAGTATACAACGAAATAAAAAAACACTTTCTCAGAAAAACAAACCAGAGATATCATAATATTTAAAAAAAAAACGTCGTCGAAGCAAGTGATCATTGTAATGCCAAGACGCTCTGTTGGCCTCTAACAGAGCGTATTAAAATCACTGACAATAGGTTAGCCACCAACCACACGATAAAAAAGAAAAAAAACAGCAACTTAAACATAACTAACGTGGAAAATTATAGACCTATAGCAGTTCTGTCTGCCTTCGGTAAGGTGTTTGAGTCCATACTTAATCGGTACGTCACAAGGCAGATCTAAACCCAACTAGCCGAATGTCAACATGGTTTCATAGCCGGTAAATCTACAGTTACAAACCACGTTAATTTTGTGGACTACGCCGTCACCGAGATGGATAAAAATAAGCAAGTTGACGTGGCTTATTTTGACTTTAAAAAGGCTTTCGATCGTGTCCAAAATGACGTCCTATTAAAGAAACTTTCAGACATAGGATTTACCCCAAAGCTGCTTCAACTCTTCTCGAGTTATCTCTCTGACCGTTTTCAGTATGTCCAAATTTTTGGCCATAAATCCGAGCCATACGCAACTACTTTCGGTGTAAGTCAGGGAAGCACCCTGGGCCCTACACAATTTATTGTTATGGCAAATGACCTGCCGAAGGTAGTCAGGACGGCGCGCTGTCTTATGTTTGCTGATGACCTGAAGCTATTCTTGGGTATTAATAGTGTTCAGGATTGTGAAGCATTACAGAGGGATATCGATATGGTAGTAAAGTGGAGTGAAGCCAACCACCTAGAATTTAATACTTTTAAGTGCAAGACCATTTCCTTTACCCGTTCACGTGCGCCCATCCAGCATAACTACCACGTTTCTGATGTCCCTCTGGAGCGTGTAAACGAAATTAAAGATCTGGGACTGACTCTAGATGCGAAAATGACGTTTAATCAGCACATCATTAATATTTGTGGTAAGGCTTTCAAATCGCTTGGCTTTGTTATTTAAAGACAGGAATGCTATAGTTATATTATATTATTCTTTCGTACGTAGCAAGCTAGAGTATAATGCGCTGGTATGGGATCCCCATGAGCAAAAATACAAGCTCATGATAGAACGGGTCCAACGGAAATTTGCCCGGTACCTATACAAAAAAGTATATGGATACTACCCTTATTTGTATCCGTCTCTGTTTGTTGCGGGAATTGTGGTGGGCATCAACACGTTAGAAGTAAGACGAAAGTGTGCGCTGTTGATGCACTACTATTTATTACTCAATAATAAGATTGACGATGGGGCTACGTTAGCTCGTTGTTCACTGTTTGCCCCGGATCGACTGCGGCGGTCGCGGGCCTGTGCCTCGCGAGGCTTGTTCGCGGCTTCTTCTGTGCGTACCCAAACGGCTCGCTATGCGCCCACAACCCAGGCGATGAATTTGTTAAACGCTCTGATAATATAATAATAATAAATAATCCTTCCTAGCCGGTTTCGACTACGGCGACCGTTTAGTCATCAACTTACTGGCGTCTATCATGGGCTCTCATGTGGCTAGAAAATCCACCTTTGTTTACAAAAATTCTCGCACAGAGTGGACACGTGAGAACACCATTCACATAGTGGTAATTGATTGCCGCTGGTGGTCGGGCTTTTAATTCGTCACGCTTCGAATCTAGTTTTGAAAGCCGACGAGTCTCAAAGTCAAAAACCTTCCGCTGTACCAGTGACCTCCACTCTCCGCGGCTAGACGCAAGCTTTTCCCACTGAGATGGATCTACGTCACAACCCTTCATGTGTCGCTTAAGCACATCCTTAAATCTTAGGAGTTGTCCGCCATGCTTTCGCTTGCCCTCCTGAAGTTCTGAATAAAGGATGCGCTTCGCCACTCTCTGCTCCGACATGCGTGCCACATGGCCGCACCACCGAAGTTGCCTCCTCATGAGGTATGCTTCAATGCCCCCCACATTGGCTCGTCTCAATACTTCAGTGTTGCGCACTCGATCAGACCAATGAATGTTGAGAATTGTACGAAGGCATTTGAGATGAAATCGGTCCAATTGTTGAATGTGGCGTCGGTACGGTGTCCATGTCTCGGCAGAGTATAGAATATTTGGTAGGACAACAGCCATATACACTGATATTTTTGTGGCGCGCTTTAAGTCGTGTGAGCAGAAGACCCTGGCATTTAATTTACCGAAAGTTGCAGCAGCAGCACTGATTCTGCTATTGATTTCGGCGTCAAGGTCACACTTCGATGTTAATGTGCTGCCCAGATATCGAAACTTATCAACCTGCTTCAGAACGTCTTCACCGAGCTTAATATTCAGCGTCTCATGACCATGAACGTCTAGAGACATAACTTCCGTCTTCTTGACGCTGATCTTCAGGCCAAATTTGGAACACTGCTCGTGAAGGTTCGCAACAAGCTGTTGAAGACCTTCTGGGGATTCTGCCACAAAACACAAGTCATCTGCATACATAATTTCTTCAATGTGTGCAAGAGACACTTTAGTACTTGCCTTTAGTCTCGACAAATTGAAAAGACTGCCATCCGTTCGAAAACGCAGTCGAACTCCCTCCGAAGATATCGCAAGGACTTCACGAACTACCACTGCGAAGTAAAGGGCGAACAGAGTGGGGGCCAAAACGCAGCCCTGTTTCACTCCACAGGAAACTGAGAAAAACTGCGACTGTTCATCTTCCGCCACCACACAACACTCCATGTTATCATGCAGGAGACGCACAAGTCTTACGAACTTTTCCGTACATCCCAGTTTTCGCAGTACCATCCAAAGGGCCTCACGAGGAACACTATCAAACGCTTTTTCCAGATCGACAAAGCAGAGATACAAGTGCCTATCTTGCTCTCTGCTCTTCTCCTGCAGCTGTCGAACAGCGAAGATTGCCTCGCAAGTACCCCTATCCGGTCGAAAACCGAACTGCGTTTCTGGCAAGATCTTTTCAGATACTTTTCTTAAGCGGCTAAGCAACACTCTGGCGAAGACCTTTCCGGGAACCGATAGGAGTGAGATGCCACGGTACGAATTGCAATCTGCTCGGTCACCCTTGTTCTTATAAAGGGCCCTAATACGCGACAGTTTAAACGTCTTAGGAACTTGTTCCTCCTCCCACATGCGAACAAATAATTCCCAGACCAGCGTCTGCAACTCAATGCCGCCGCATTTTAGCAGCACGCTCTGATAGCTCAGGAACCGAATCTAGATTTGTTTTTTAGTAGCAATAAAGCTATGCTTAACTATTGTATAATTTTTTTAAGTTAGTGTATATAATATTGACTTGCTGCACGCGTTGGTGTATACTGTAAGTGCAGCAAGTAACTGATTAAATAAATAAATAAAATAAATAAATAACTGGCTAAATGTGAGTATGTAAAAAAAAAACTTAAAAATGAGGTAATTTAAAAGTCATTTTATGCTTACATCTTCCTAGAACGTAGATACATCTCTTCGATCTCTGAGGACCCGCAGCCGCCAAAGCAACGAACGCCAAAACACACAGAGCGACTAGAACCTTCATGGTTAACTCTTTTTTGTTATTTACGCAAGAAACACGGGTTTATACCTCGAGCTATATTATTGCACTACCCGGCTAGACGATATAGGTCGACTTATATACAGCTCCGATGGCCATATAGTTTGAAAAACTACAACTTTGCCAAAACCAGTATGATAAGTACATATAAACACAATATGATAAGAACTTATGACATAATTGTTATTTTGAGATCATTCTTGTTAGTTAAAGTTTAGGTTCAAATGAGTTGAAGGAAAATGGTAATATCGTATTGATTTTTGTGATATTTGCTTCAAACAAACAATACACTGAGTCCAATGGTATAGGTACGCTAGTATTATATTATCTGTGGTATAGGATAGGTCAGGTCTTTTGTCATAACATCCAGCTTAACGGCAATGATTAGCGGTGATGAAATAAATTACACAAAGTAATGCGCCTGCCTGGGTTCGGACCCACGACTTACTGTTCGTAAACGAGGCCCGGCCGCCACCAGTGTACCACCGATGCTCAGCATGCTGTTTTATTTATAAATCCACTAGCTGAATCTGATGTCTGCGGTGTCGCCCTCGTGGATGTCGATTATCGTGACCTATGTTCGTTACCGCGACCAAAAGTTATCTTTTCATCCCGCCCTTTCAACAACAACCCTTTTCAACCAAATTTTAGCCTATGTCCTTTCTCAGGCTCTAGACTATCTGTGTACCAAATTTTAAATCGGTTCAGAAGTTCTGGCGTGACAACGCGATAGACAGACAGAGCTACTTTCGCATTTATATTATAAGTAAGGATTTTTGTGGATACACTTACATCGTCCTCTAACGAAGATACAACCTCTTGTCTTTGGTTTACCAGCTGACAAAGCGATCACAGTAAAAATACTCAGTGCTATTACAACCTTCATGATATTTTTTTTCACAAAAACACGAACAATATACCCACTTGAACTATTGTATTTTACTGCCCGAAATACCGAAATTATAATAGGTGTTATATAGTAGTGATTTTCGATAATGAGTTTATAATCTATTTAATAATTGAATACAATATTAAGAATGGGAAACCGTTACGACAACTTTACTATAAGTACCTACTTACTTACGAACTGCTATGAGAAAGGACGCTTTTTAAACAAAGGGCAATCACAATCGAGTTTTCTAGGTTGGCAACATACATGAGATTCACTGTCATCAGTCAGTCACCTGTCAAAAACGGCGCGCGATCTTATGTCAAAGTTTCTACACAAAATTTTTCAACTAACACCGTTTACCTAACAATGTCATTGAAACGCAAAAAGAATCATATTGCACTATAGTTTAAAACAAAACATTATTATGATGAGCTAGCTGTGTGTGACCTTCGTCCGCACGAAATTAGTATTAAAATATTACTTCCCTAGTTGAATCGGTTCTAACAAGGAATATCAGCTAACTGCCAGTAACAGTCCCGTCGAAATCGATTCAGCTGTTTTGGAGATTAACAGATACCAAAAGACAGACATTACTTTGAATTGTTATAGATTAATATTTAAACTTAAACTTACATTTTCCCAAAATATACCGACACCCTCTTGGGGGAGGCGAGCTTGACGCCAAAGCGACGATCGCCAAAACACACAGAGCAACTAAAAACTTCATGGCAACAGGATTTTTTTTATATTTATCTTAGCAAACACGAGTAATATTATAAAACTATTTTGCTGACTAAATAGGTCGTCTTTATTATAGTTCCGTCAATAATGTTTTTGTGATGGTTTTATGGTGTGTAGACCATTTTATTGTGTGCCAGGTCGGGGCATTGGATTTAAGATTACTTATCTATACTAACTTGCTAATGTGGATTACGATTTTTTAAAAAGAAGAAGAAAAATCTATGTAGTTTTATAGCTGAAATGATGACTGATTTATTTCTATTGTAATTTCCTACGATAGCTTTTTTTATAGTTCATTTCTGTCATAGTTTTGATTTGTCGGAAAAACCAAACTTCGCAAATTTGACCAAACTCTTTTTTTTCTCTCGTTGAATAAAAATAACATTCCAATTTAAAGTTATGTTCTGTATTATATTTTATGTATATGTTAAAAGAAAGGTGAAATTTTGCACAGAGGTTCCCTTTATAATGTAGACAAGGAATAAGGAAGGATTTTTCGAAATTCAACCCCTAAGTGAGTTTGTATGGAAAGTCGCTTTTTTTCGCGCAGGCGAAGCCGTTGGCAAAAGCTAAGCTAGTCATTATATATTTTCCATTCCAATTATTCATAATATTATTTTCCTTTGGTTGTAATTTCAGTTAATAACTAAATACGTAAATTAATTAGTGAAATAAATAGTTAGCGATGAAAAACATTTTAAACGTATTGTGTTTACTACATGAAATATTTTATCCGTTAGCCGTTTCTTACTTCTCTAGTACCAGTATATAAAAAACAAAAAAAATACTATCTCAGAAAAACAACCAGAGACATCATAATATTTAAAAAAAAATGTCGTCGAAGCATGTGATCATTGTAAAACAAAAACAAAGAGATTTTAAATCTCTGACACTAGTTTAGGCCCTAGCTATTACACGATAAAAAAGAAGAAAATATTTTTTTTAAACATAACTGGCTAAATGTGAGTTTGATGTCATGTAACGTTACGTTTATGTTAAAAACTTAAGAATGAGGTAATTTAAAAATCATTTTATGCTTACATCTTCCTTCAACGTAGATACATCTCTTCGATCTCTGAGGACCCGCAGCCGCCAGGGCAACAAACGTCAAAACACACAGAGCGACTAGAACCTTCATGGTTAAATATTTTTTATTATTTATCAAGAAACACGGGTTTATACCTCGAGCTATATTATGGCACTACCCGGCTAGACGATATAGGTCGACTTATATACAGCTCCTATGGCCATATAGTTTGAAAAATAAATCAATATAATTGGTTTGCTTTGCCAAAACCAGTATGATAAGTACATACATATATTATACACAATATGATAAGAACTTATGACATAATTGTTATTTTGAGATCATTCTTGTTAGTTAAAGTTTAGGTTCAAATGAGTTGAAGAACAATGGTAATATCGTATTGATTTTTGTGATATTTGCTTCAAACAAACAATACACTGAGTCCAATGGTATAGGCTAGGTCAGGTCTTTTGTCATAACATCCAGCTTCCTTACTCGAAGTTATTAGTTTTAAATGTTGTGCAGCACTCGAATTCAAATATTTTATTCCCACTGCAGGGACTCAGGCATCCTCTCTTGGAGTTGGGATGGGATATAATCCACCACGCGGGCCCAGTGCGGTTTGATAAATATCACGTCATGTCTTCGAACTTTTTGTTTCTCAGACATCGGTTTCCTCATGATTTTTTCCTTCACTGTTTGAGAGCAGCGGTGATGAAATAAATTACACAAAGTAATGCGCCTGCCTAGGTTCGGACCCACGACTTACCGTTCGTAAACGAGGCCCGGCCGCCACCACTGGGCCACCGATGCTCATGCTGTTTTATTTATAAATTCACTAGCTGATGTCCGCGGTGTCGCCCACGTGGATGTCGATTATTGCGATCTATGTTGGTTACCGCGACCAAAAGTTATCTTTTCATCCCGCTCTTTCAACCTCTTACAACCCTTTTAAACCAAATTTTAGCCTATGTCCTTTCTCAGGCTCTAGATTATCTGTGTACCAAATTTTAAATAGGTTCAGTAGTTTTGGCGTGACAACGCGACAGACAGACAGAGCTACTTTCGCATTTATATTATAAGTAAGGATTTTTGTGGATACACTTCCATCGTCCTCCAACAAAGATACAACCTCTTGTCTTTGGTTTACCAGCTGACAAAGCGATCACAGTAAAAATACTCAGTCTATTACCAAACACGATCAATATATGTACCTACTTGAACTATTGTATTCCACTGCCAAATATTTTGAAATATGTGTTATATAGTAGTGATTAACACTAATGAGTTTATTTAAATCTATTTAATAATTGAATACAATATTAAGAATGGCAAACCGGTACGACAACTTTACTTTAAGTAATAATACGAACTGCTATGAGAAAGGACGCTTTTTAAACAAAGGACAATCACAATCGAGTTTTCTATTAGGTTGCATGAGATTCACTATCATCAGTCAGTCACCTGTCAAAACTGGCGCGCGATCTTATGTCAAATTTTAAAGTGCTCTTTTTTCGGGGTTCGTGGTTTTTCTCTCTTGTTTTCGACACAATTTCTATAGTTAATTTTTCAACTAACACCGTCTACCTAACAATGTCATTGATCAAAAGAATCCTATTGCACTATAGTTCAAAACAAAACATTTTTATGATGAGTTATCTGTTGGCCGTGACCTTTGTCCGCATGACCGCATATAAAATAATACTTCCCTTGTTGAATCGTATTTAACAAAGAACCCTAATATTTTTTCTAAAATGAAAGGAGCGTACGTTACTCATTATAACATCAGCTATCTGCCAGTAACAGTCTTTTCGAAATCGATTCAGCTGTTTTGGAGATTAACCGACACAAAAAGACAGACAGACATTATTTTGAATTGTTATATATTTAAACTTAAACTTACATTTTCCCAAAATATACCGACACCCTCTTGGGGGAGGCGAACTAGACGCCAAAGCGACGATCGATAAAAAACACACAGAGCAACTAAAAACTTCATGGCAACAGGGCAAATATCTCAGCAAACACGAGTAATATTATAAAACTATTTTTCAACACACTTGCTCATAAAGTGGCTATAATTTCACAGCAATTAGGCACATAATGACACCTATAATCAAACTGTGACTTTTTCATTGCATTTTTTATTCACTAGTGAGAGTGACTGTCATGGAGAGTTACACATCCAGCGCAAAAGCCGGTGGTGATGAAATACGTTCTTTGAGAGAGGCCATGGTAGAGCGAACGAATTCAGCCTTAAGTCTTGTCTCCAAGTGGGGTGACGACAATCTGGTTGATTTCAACGCCACCAAAACGCAAGTGTGTCTGTTCACTGCTAAAAAGAGTCCGTTCAATCTGGCCCCCACTTTTCGGAGTGCGTCTGTACAAGTTACTGACAGTCTCGAGCTTCTTGGCACGAAGTTGAGTGTAAATCTGAACTTCGGCGCCTACATCGAGTCGAAAGCTCAAACTGCGGCAAAAAAGCTGGGTATCCTAAACAGGGTCAAGCGGTACTTCAAGCCTGGACAGCTTTCAATATTGTATAAAGCTCAAGTCCGGTCCGGCATGGAGTACTGCTGTCACCTTTGGGATGGCTCAGCCAAATACCAACTTGCCACACTCGACTCAGTAGAACGCAGAGCCAGGAGGCTGATTGGTGACGCCAAGCTGGTTGCCAAGCTACATAGCCTGGCCCACCGCCGCAAAGTTGCATGTCTGTCGGTCTTCTACAGACTGTACTTCGGAGAGTGTGCGCAAGAGCTCCACGAGCTTATTCCATCATCTCCCTTCTTCCATCGAGAGACTAGGCGTACTGCAGGTTATCACCCATACCTTGTCGATGTTCCACACATTCGTACGAAGCGTTTTGCTAAGACTTTCATTATTCGTACAGCCAAGGAGTGGAACACCCTGCCTGCGTCGGTTTTCCCGAGTTCATATAACCCCAATCTATTTAAATCGCGAGTAAATAGGCTTCTTCTGGGTAAGCTCGTTCCATCGTCGACCTCATCTCTGCCCTTAGGGCAAGATTGAGGTCAAGAGCAAGCCCATATTAAATAAAAAAAAAATAAAAAAAGTGAGATAAAAGGTTTTGTTTTAAATTTTATCGAAACTTTTTTTATAACCGTAGCAACTCATGCTACGTTCATAAAAAAGTTTCGATACAAAAAAGATCGTGTTCAATAGTAATAATAAATTAATGTACTTAGTGCTTGCTCATTTCATGCGAATTTAAATAGATAATTTCAACTTGTACGTTTTTATTAAATGAAACTTTCACTCAAATATTATAACTTTTATTTTTTCTGTAATAAAGAAAACTTTTCCTCATTTTATATGTGGCTAAAACTCTATCGCGGTCATTCATTTAGTCTATGGTCGATCGCCATTGTTACAGTATGGCCATTTTAAGTGTGAATTTCATGGTGGCACCACTGGTCAAGAAAAAATGCATCGCTACGTCAAACTTAGTACATTTATTTTAGTTCCGTGTTTCCCGCATGCACAGATAAGTTGGTAGAACTGTAGATGCGCGCGCATAGGAAAACCGATTAATTTTTCCCGCTATTGTTTTAACTGTTGAAAATGACTTTTTAGTATTCCTTACTTCACAAGTGTGTTGAAAAACGTCGTATGATACACGTGTGTATTGATGATTACCGTCCTCGGCTTTCTTAAGACCCTCACCTGACGGCTCGGGTCTCAATGGCGCCTCAGCGGTAATCACCAACGTTACACACTTGTACCATAATGTACTATTATTTAAATGCATCAATCAAATTACCTTTACAATACCATAAAGTCGTCAAAGTTGTATTTAAAAAATACTGTGTTTTTATGATGTGTCTTCTTGTTAGCATGCCAAAAAAACTTGTTTTGAAACTTTGAATAAAAACTGGTATCTTTTTAATTTATTTTGTGGTTGATGTAAAATGATAAAATCTGAGGGCAAAGATAGATTAATGAATTATTGTTCCAATCAATTCTCGAATCTTTTGACAACTTTGCTTTTTTTAATGGAACGCATTTTGCGGTAGCGGTGGTATAAATTTACCCTAGAAATTAGTACGGGAAAAAAAATAGTTCTCATTCTAACACTCCTCTTGATCCTCATAAACATCTGTCTTGCCTTTCCCCAAATATGTTGGGATCGGCTTCCAGTATAACTGGATGCAGCTGAATACCAGAATTTTACGTAGAGTGACTGCCTATCTAAACTCCACAACCCAGTTATTACTGGGTAATACAATACCCTTTGGCTTTCCGTTTAGGCTTTGACTACTAAAGATGCCAAAGATGATGCAGATATGGTAGCCCTGACCAACGGCCTAACGTGCTTTCGAGGGCAGAATTTTGGGGGTTGTAATACTAGGGACGGCCAACAGGGATTTTGGAATTTAATGAAGCACGGTAGATACCTCCACCATATATGAATCCCATGTGTATGGCCGACAGCCTACGGTAGCAGATCAAATTAGTAAAAAAAACTGCTCGATAATATCCCCATTTAGCCTTCGTTCGGGCCTCCCTTACTATGAATCATCCAAACATGAAATCGGAGAGCAGCGGTGGCCCAGTGGTGTCGGCCATGACTTACGAAGAGTAGGTCGCGGGTTCGAATTCAGGCAGGTGCATTACTTTGTGTATTTTATTCCATCACCACTGCTCTCAAAACGGTGAAGGAAAACATCGTGAGGAAACAGGCATGTTTTAGAACCAACAAATTCCAAGACATGCGACATCTACCAACCCGCACTGGGCCGGCGTGTTGGATTATAGCCCATTCCTCTGATAGAGAGGGGGCCTGAGCCCCTTTAGTGGGAACATTATAGTCTGATGATGATGATGATGAAACATGAAAAAGAACCGTTTCATGTTTTTGTTTTAAATTTCTTGTTGACGGCCTATTCAACCTTAATTTATATGCTCACATTACTAGAACCAGTATCATATTAATAACTACAATTTGTAATTGATATTAAATGTTTTAGAACCAACAAATTCCAAGACATGCGACATCTACCAACCCGCACTGGGCCGGCGTGTTGGATTATAGCCCATTCCTCTGATAGAGAGGGGGCCTGAGCCCCTTTAGTGGGAACATTATAGTCTGATGATGATGATGATGAAACATGAAAAAGAACCGTTTCATGTTTTTGTTTTAAATTTCTTGTTGACGGCCTATTCAACCTTAATTTATATGCTCACATTACTAGAACCAGTATCATATTAATAACTACAATTTGTAATTGATATTAATTATTGATTTGAAGACGAGTATTGCACGGCTATAGCTACATCAATTAGACTAATAATGCAGTCAGGCTCAAGGCTGATGATGCAACCTAGGAAAATACAAGATTATCCTGGATTTTGTACAAGAATGTTAATGTATAAACATAATAATATATAATGTCCCTACTGCTTTTACACATGCTTCCTCTCTGTGAGAAGGAGTGGGCTTTGAGCAATTGCGCGGGCATCAATGCTCGCCCCCTTTTAATGTAACTGGCCAAATGTTTTCTGTGAAATATCGGTAGATACGCACGACGACTAATTAACTTACTTAAACAAAATAAGTTTTACGTATTTCTCATAAGTAAAGGTCATGTTGTACTCGTACTGGAAAAGTATAGCTTGATGTGTCGCCATCTGTACAACTATGCCTATACATTTGGGGATTAAAGGCGTGTTGATATGTACGTATCAGGAAAAAATATCGAGAATAAATTGAGATAAGATATTACAAAAATAAATAGACTTAGAGTATAGGAAATACAGCTAAGAATCTAGGAAGTGACCAAGGTTCTCGTAGTCATAAACGTATTTGGCTAACGAATAAAACAAACTTCAGTTTGACACGACGATGCTGTTCTCGTGTAGTGCTTGTCTGCTTTGACCTTAGGAGGAAGCGCCAAAGGGGGAAGGCCTTTTTTTGTAAGTAGGAAATCATCAAATGCATGATTCCTCCCTCTCTTGGTGGAGTGGTAGGGAGTATCAGACATCTACTGACTAAATACCACCCATGTTCTTTCTTAGGCCTTGTGCTGAGGTTGCGGTATCTCTTTCGAACAATCCGCAGCCCCAGTAGGCGTCTGCTCTTGCAAGGGTGGTGAGGGCCTTAGCCCAGCAGTAATAGACAAGCCAATATAAAATAATCAAATCAAATAATTTATTTCTAATAGATCAAGTAACTTAGAAAAAATTTACCGTCAGGCTAATTAGACAATTAGGTATATTAATGTGCGTTTTATATAATTATCACTAGCTTGGCTTCAGTGATGGAAACTATCGTGAGGAAACCTTTAATGCCTGACAGATATTTCTCGACGTATATCTAAAGCCAAGTCAGAGGCCGATGGCCCATCGGTGGTATAAAAACTTTAACACGACGACACGGTTGGCGGTGGCTAAGCTATTGCACTGCTGTGCTGCGTGTCGCGGGTTCGATCCCCGCACGGAACAAATATTTGTATGGCCTGCAGATAGTTGTTTCGGGTCTGGGTATTTGTGTATGTGACTTTCTATGTTTGTGAACGCACCCACGATACAGGAGAAATTCCTAGTGTGGAGCAACGTTTAAAAAAAAAAAAAAAACAGCAGAGGTTAGGAACTGGACCCATGAAAAACAAATTGTTTGTTACTCAATTTTACCCTCATGACCTAACTTAGAACACTTATAGTTGGGTATAAGACTAAAGGAAGATCAAAGAAACGATGGATGGTCTGTGTAAAGCATGATATGGAAGGAGGTATCTGATATGATGACGAGTAACAGAAAAGTATGGAAGAAGGAGACTAGCTACGCTGACTACAAATGAATTGGGATAAAAGCCAGAGAATGATGATGACCTGAATTAGAACATAATACAAGAGTACATAAATACTTAAAGCTCGTAACACATATGCAACAAACAAACTTAATAGTACTAAAACACAAGATAAAATACCGTTACTTGATCCGTTGACATACCGGTATGAACGGACTCGTTCGATGTTGGGCCATGAAACCGGAGGGTTTAATGCGCGGGGTTTGTTGACCTAAAGCTTGATAACAGGGAATTGAGAAGTTCCACTTTATAAACTGGCGGGAAATCAGCTGACTTACAAAATAAGCAAATCGATTGCCACTGCAAAGGAGCTCGTCACTAGATGGTGATCTACGCTCGTATCAAGTCGGTTAGACTGGTAGCGGACCCTAAAATACTTGAGAAAAGGCTAGTCAAATGATTATTGTCGCTGCAGTGGCTTCGATTCGTCTAGCAAAGCCGAGTGGATAATTATTACAGCGGCTAAGTTGGAATTTTGTACTCTTTGCTGGGTTCCTAGCCGCATGGCCAACCTTGAAAAGTAAACTTGGAAAGGCGTTTCTTAAACTTCGCAAAGTTTCAGAAACGCCTATGTCCATCAATGCATTTAGCTCAGTTGTCTCAAAAACCAACATCTTATCCTCGTGGAAATTTTATTCAGACGACAACATGTAGCCCTGGGCCCATTCATCATCATCCATTCATTCGTCTTCACCCACGGCTGAGTAAACGCCTTGATTTTTGCTTGCTTTTTGTTTTTTTTTTGTTTTTTTTTGTTTTTTGAGCTCCTCGCTCTAGTGCCAGCCTCATCCAGAATTTTCCCACTAGAGCACCATGTCTTCCCTCTTTCTTGTCTCTATTGGGTTAAGTATTAATTCTTCTAGAAGTTTACCATAAAACGCAGCTTATTAAAATAAACGAACCTTCTGCCAAAACCTTCTTAGTCTTCCACCAACAGATTAAGGATCCAGTCGGATGCTACTTCTCAAGTAATAATCAGTATCTTGTCCCTTACATGGGGTGATCACATAAATACGTGCTTTACATAAGTGCTTATTGTGATTTCAGATGCCGTTACATTGATTACGATACACATTCGATAATTTTGGGCAATTTGGGAGCACAGGTGGGGTGATAAAAATATTTTGGTCGGAGATTTTCGGCTCTGATTTTTGCATTTGTTGTGAACTTTTGGGAATTTCATTTTGCTGATAGAATAAAGTTAATCTTCAATTAGTATTATTTTTATATTCGATGTGTTAGAAAGATTGTCTTTATGTGATAATAAGAATGCTATCCTTCTGAGGGCCTTGAAAAATTGACACTTAATCAGCGATTTGATATTTCATGAGTATCATCATCATTTGCCTAGCTTTTTTCTTAAATTGGTTAGGGTCAGCTTACAATCTAACCAGATGCAGTTGAATACCAGTATTTTACACGACTGCCTATCTGATCTCACCTCACTGGATTGCACGATGCTCTTTGGTAAGACTGGCTGTCAGACCTTCCGGTTTCTCAACATCCGGAACGACTGTCAAATACCGACTGCTTAACACACTTTTCGAGGCCAAGACAGATCCACAACTGTTCTTGTTTAGCATTCTCCGCAGACTCGTGCAGCTGTTATGACTTAGCCATGGGTCCCTCGTCATTACTTTACTATACCATTTAAAATATAAAGATCTAGTTTGTAATAGTTCGTAAGATTGTATGCAGGGGGTAATAAAAATGATCCAATTCGAAAAATATTTCACTGATAGAAAGTTACATTATTCACGGGCTTTTATTTATATTTATATCATGCATATAAGCAGCTCTATGGCAATTTTTGCGGTAAACGATAAATCTATAGTTGCTTTCCGCCTATTTCCTAGCCCCAAAGCATTCGATTGTCTTGAATAGAATTAGATTTTTTGTCATCGCGCGTACCCACTGACATAGTTGATTATATTGTTTAACCTAATACTTTTACACTATATTTATATAGGTAGATATTTAGACATCTTTTGATATATTATTTTATATAGAGAAAGCGCAATTAATTTACTAGATTTATGTATTGTTATTCAGTAACTTTCGTTTGTCTAGACGTGAGCTTCGATGTAAAACTAAAGATCTTAAATTATTTATATTTTGATCTTTACCGCCCCCTTCACCCACTGTTTTTTAGGCTCGCCCCCTATTACGTGCATGGGACTTAACATAACTGGCCAAATAATTGTGCACTAATCCCTTCGGGATTTTATGTTGCGCATTGTTATGTTGTGATTTTTACCACAGCGGACCCCAAAAGAGAAGTCCCTATATATTTCTATGTCCATAAAATACTCCCAGATATTTAGACCATTTACACGACTTCTCTTCACAAACATTTATTAAGAAAATCATAATATAAGATTTCTTCAACGACGGTACATTTCTTCTGAAAGCTTGGTTCCTGTTTGTGGAGGTCAGATTGGCAGGCACTCCATGTAAAATACAGTTCATCATCATCATCAGCCTATAATTGTTCCCACTGCAGGGACTCAGGCCTCCTCTCTAGGAGAGGCATGGGCTATAATTCACCACGCGGGCCCAGTGCGGATTGGTAGATGTCGCATATCGTCGAATTTTTGGTTCTAAGACATGCCGGTTTCCTCGAGATGTTTTCCTTCACCGTTTTGAGACAACAAAAAAAAAAGTGTAAAATACAGTTATCCAATTACAACCAATTAGACTGGAAGCCGACTGCAAAACAGTTGGGAAAAGTCTCTTGTAACAATAATATTAATATGAAAGCAATTTAGAAGTAATATAACATTCGACTGCCTTCTTTGGTTTAATGGTCGCTAGCGTGAGTAGCGACTGCTGAGCCTGACGTTCTGGGTTAAATTCCCTGATCTGGTAAAGTGTTGTTGAGTTTTACCTTCCGGAATTGGAGCCCAGTTGAGGGCAATAGGCTCGCCGCCTTTTACATAGGACTTAAACATAACTGGCGAAATATAGGTGTCCTATTAGGTACACCTCTGCCTAAACCTTCGGGGATTACAGGCGTGATGTTATTTTATGTTTTATTAGAGGTAGAACAAAAGCTAGGTAGACGTTGCGTTGGAAGGCCTCCCACTAGGTGGACCGATGACCTGGTCAAGGTTGCGGGGACCCGCTGGATGAGAGACGCACGGGACCGTTCAATGTGGCGACGCCTGGGGGAGGCCTATGTCCAGCAGTGGACGTCTTTTGGCTGAAATGATGATGATGAGAGCTAGAACGCTCGATTCTGCGCCTTTTTTTTTGGATGGTGAGAAATCTTTAAAATATGACTCCTCCCGCTCTGGGCAGAGCGGTAGGGAGTGTCAGACTTCTACTGACTAAATACCACCCATTTTCCTTCTTAGCCCTTTATGTTGAGGCCGTGGTATCTCTTACGTTGACAGATTTACTAATTAAAATTGTAAATAACCTCTGTATTTACAATTCATTAGATGATTAGAGCATCTCGACTTACAATGTATACGTTAATTGCCATTACATACAAGATTACAAGATAACCTTACCCTACAAGACAGAATAATCGATCCCTAAATAACGTGTAATTCTACATATCCGAACACAATGTAAACATTGATTTATTCTAATTTATGCATTCCATAAACGCTTTGAACATCTGAGATCTGAGATAGCTCTCTAAGGGACTGTTTGAACTGAAGTTTTGGCCTTCAAAAACTTGTAGACATTTAACATAAAACTTGCTTATCCAGCTAAATAATTATTGTCTATTGGTACTGTCTCGGTAGTGGTCGCAAGGGCTGCTTAGCATAATGAGGTCTTCGGTTCGAATTCTAGGTATTATCATCATCATCATTTCAGCCGAAACACCTCCACTGCTGGACCTAGGCCTCCCCTAAGTGACGCCACATTGACCGGTTCCGTGCGTCTCGCATCCAGCGGATCCCCGCAACCTACACCAGGTCATCGGTCTACCTAGTGGGAGACCTTCCGAAGCAACGTCTTCCGGTTGGCGGTCTAGTATCATGCTATTAGAATAGGGGATCGGACAAAAAAAAAACTAATTAGTCCGTCAGTATATTTTCAAAAATTATTGGACACGTATTTTTTCTTTTTTCACGTCAACTTAAAATGAAGACGATACAGTGCTTCGAAAACTCGTGTGACGTCAAACGATAGTACATTTTGACGACACAAGTGACGTTTCAAGCCCCACTCCAAGATCTTTGACGCGTTTTATCTTCGTCATTTTTTATTGATTTGATAAAACAAAAAACACGTATTCAATATTTTTCGATAATTTAATTAACGAACTAAACAGAATCATATTATTTTGACCCAGTCCGATCCCCTATTAGTTAATCAGGAATTTCTCAATAACGGCTGTGGTACTCGTTTAATTCGTGTGGTAATTCGTACTCGAACCCAGCCCAGTGCGAGTTAAAAATAGGATCCCGTTGGTTACCCTAAAAGCACCCACATTTCGCCAGTTATGTTTTAAGTCCCTTAATAGGGGGCGAGCCTATTGCCGTCAACCGGGCACAAGTCCAAACTCCGTGGTTACTCGTATTACTGAGAAATTCCTGTTGGAAAAACCCAAAAGCACTTTGCCTGACCCGGGAATCGAACCACTAGTCACTAGACCAATAAATTCTCTACTCGTAATTCAATTTCTATTATAATCTGTCTACTCATCCAGTCATAGCAAAACCCGTCATGTTTACCATATGAAGGTCACTAGACTACCCAGATATCATCAATGTGGAGCAGTAACATCAATCCTCTATGTCTATTGTATACATACGATTACGGGACACGATAATGTGTCATCGATCATAAGTTTTTGCGTATGCGCATGCAGTGGCTATCGTTTGAATAATCGTCGATGCATATCTGAGCTTCCGAGAAAAAGTACGTGGGTTGTATTGTCACTTGAATTGTTAAGAGTGTCAGAATATGGGATCGGACTGACTCAAAAAAATATGATTCTGTTTGGTTCGTCAGTTTAGATTATCGAAAAATATTGGATACGTGTTTTCTGTTTTAGATAATGGAGTGGGGCTTGAAATGTCACTTGAAGGTACAAAATGTACTAGCATACGAGTTTTCGAAGCACTAGGTATGTCGTCTTAATTTTTTGTTTACGTAAAAAAGGAAAAATTAAGTGGTCAACATTTATTGGAAATCTATCTGACGGAGTAATTAGTTTTTTTTGTCCGATCCCCTATTGTCTTTTAGTTGATTGTGGTTTCCGGGTAAAAGAAGTACTATATTTTCAAACATTTCAAATGGATGAATTACTCTTAGTTAAGCGTGTACTCTAAGAACCTCCTGGTAGGTCATTTTGATGAGCTTCGTTGTCGTCTACGCAGCCTTTTCCCAACAATGTTAGGTCGGGTTCCAGTCTTACCGGATGCAGCTGAATGGCAGTATTTTATAAGGAGCGACTGCCTATCTGACCTCCATAAATAACCCAGCTGTTAATAACGGTTCCCGTCGGGGCCGCGGATTTTTGTACTAGATGACGTGGCCTCGGCACAACAAGGGCGAAGAAGGAACATGGGTTGGTTTTTAGTCAGTAGAAGTCTGACACTCCCCTTCGCTCTGCCCAAGAGCGGGGGGGGGGGGGGGTCATTTGATGATTTTCCACCCACCAAAAAAAAAAAAAAGTTAGTAACGGTTAATACGCCACCCCTTAGTGAGACAGGTTGTTAGACTTTCGACCCCTGCCGACGCGTAACGACAAAAACTGGCCAAGTGCAAGTCGGACTTGGACATGAAGGGTTCCGTACCATGACTTCTTATAGGTTTTCCTGTAATCTATACGTGTTAAACTAATTTCTGTATTTTTTTCTGAATTTTAGGCTCAGTAGTTTCGGAGATAAGGGGGGGGGGAATGACAGACACACGAGTGAACATATAAGGGTTTCGTTTTTTCTTTTTGAGGTACGGAACCCTAAGAACTAGTGTCGGCATGGATACTGAACACGGAGGAAACTTTAGTATGTTACTTATCCACGAGCCAACTTAGGTAAGCAAGAATACTGCTATTATTTAGCCACACTCCTCCTATACGATAAAACTTCATCTATCTTCTATCTATATAAATAAAAAGAGAAGTCCTGACTGACTGACTGACTCATCAACGCCCATCACAAACCCTTGGATCTACAAAGCTGAAATTTTGCACAGAGGTTCCCTTTATCTGGGGGCGCGGCAGTACCCCTGCCAAGTCGTGCAATAAAGCGGTATTAATGTAGACAAGGAATAAGGAAGTAGTTTTCGAAATTCAACCCCTAAAGGAGTTAAATAGGGGATGAAAGTTTGTATGGAAAATCGACATTTTCACGCGGGCGAAGCCGCTGGTAAAAGCTAGTTAAATATAGGTAATTGTCTGTCAATAGATTCTTACTCCTAAATGGTTTATATAGAAACACAACCATAGAGATAACTTTGAAATTATAGCACAACGAAAGAAATAAATTAAACCTATCTTTAAACTTCAGTGTGCGTATTATAATATGACTTTTCTTTCAGGCGCTACATTGAGAGAGTTCATTCATTCAAGAAGGTTTCTGGGTCCTAAACTTTGTAAACGCAAACAATTTAGAAAAAGATATCGTAGTTCGAAAGATTTGGAGGTTTTTGGGAGAGGGCCTTACCCAAGTGGGATGGGATTACACAGTTTAACAGCAACAGTAACTTGAACAACTTTTAAAGGATTGAGTCTCATTGATTCGTGCCTTGTCCATTACGTGTATGACTGTTTCTCTCTCAGGTCTTTGATCGTCGAGGATCGACCGGAGGACACGGTGGAGCACACTGTGGAGGCGTGCCCTGCTTGGGCAGAGCCCCGCCGTGTTCTCGTAGCGGCGATCGGCGGCGGCGACCTCTCGCGCCCGGCCCTGGTGCAAGCCATGGTCCGGGGCGAGGAGGAATGGGACGCCGTCGCCTCCTTCTGCGAAGCAGTGATGCTAGCGAAGGAGGTGGCGGAACGAGAGAGGGAGAGAACCTCTCAACGTCCCAGCCGCCGCGGAAGGCGCTCCGGGCGTCGGGGGTCACGCGATGACCTCCGGCCACCGTAGACGCGGGCCTGTGGACGGTGAGTAACGGGCTAGCTCGCCGTCCGGCCGTCGTCATGACGGCAACAGACCGTGTCGGCGGCGCGTACGTGTTCCACGCGCGCCTCAAAGAGATGTCAGCAAGGAGGGGCCCGCAAGGGCCGACGCCCGTCGGGGCTGCGGATATCGGAAAGTTACCGCGGCTCCGACACAAGGGCGAGGAAGAAGGAACATGGGTTGGTTTTTAGTCAGTAGAAGTCTGACACTCCCCTTCGCTCTGCCCAAGAGCGGGGGGGGGTTATTCGATGATTTTCCACCCACCAAAAAAAAAAAAAAAAAAAAAAGGTCTTTGATCGTTAATTTAAATACTCGCACCAATTTCCTCATACATTGCTAACCAAATCGTACAGAAAGCATTTCTCAGTACTACACCAGCAAAACGTTAAATCATTGAGAATTTACAAGAACAATAGGATATCACAACCTTTACTTAATTAGTAACTAGTGTTTTAAATTAAATCTATGTTTTGCGTGTCCAATACAATATAGCGTAACATAACATTGCAATCCCTGAATGGTGGGCAGAGCTTAGGCTTAACACCCATTTTGCTAGTTAATAATACCTCTTCCTAACCCTTCGGGAATTACAGGCGTGATGTAATGTTATGTTATGAATTAGAGAACATTATAATTCTTTGTCTATTCCTTCGGGCAAAACAGGCGAAGTGTTTGTAATGTTGCTAAGTCAATGAAAATCTTTTCCTCTAATATAACTTATGTTTTTTTTTTTTATAATCTCACTTGAATTAGTTCGTTGGGCCAATGGTCGGTGAGCACGAGTTGCCGGGTTCGAAGTCCAGTTCGGGCAGTGTAATTAGGTTTTTGCCGCAGGAGTCTCTCAGTAGCAGCCCCAGAGTCTAGATTTGTGCTGTTTGATGTGCGGTAGAGTGCTGGGAGAGTCTCTTATCTAAGACTAGTTGTTGACAGCGGCTTCGCCCGCTACAACTCGAAAATTATCCCACGGGAAGATAAAAGCAGGATAAATCCAGGGTGTCAGCTAACTCCATACCAAATTTGATTAGAATCGCTCCAGCCGTTTAGACGTGAAGAAGTAACAAACATACACACTCACAAACTTTCGCCTTCATAATATTAGTGTGATAGTTGTGAAGTACTTGACAACCAACATTAGAAGTGGGTAATACATACTTACTATTGTTACCCTTTTTATATCAGTTATTATAATTGTTTAAATAATAGCAAAGTGACTTTTTAACAATACATTGATACAGGCCTATTAAGACACTATACCGAGGAATTTCCCAGGCTTGGGAAAAGTAGTAAAAAAACACATTCAATCAAACATTGAATTCAAACCTCTTCGACAGAAACAGTAGGAGTTAGTGCTATTGCTGACCATATTTTAGGTTTGATTCGCTCGGGCGTTACTCTTGCAATCATATTAATCGGTCATAATATATCTTTTAATTGCGTTGACATACAAGTTTCATTTTTCCACTGTTCCGAGAGGTAGCAGACTTAATATTTGTTATTAATTTCAGCCTTGAAGAAATCCCTTGACAGACGGACAACAAAGTGATTTTAAAAAGGTTTAGTTATACCACCTGATTTATGGAACCATTTTTTGGGGGGGTGGGGGGGTTAGAAATCATCAAATGACTCCTCCCACTCTGGGCAGAGCGGTAGGGAGTGTCAGACTTCTACTGACTAAAAACCACCCATGTTCTTTCTAAGCCCTTTGTTGGCGACTGGCTGGGATGCCACCTTCTTTAAGAACTATAATTACTTTGAATGATTGTTCCTTTTTATATGACTTTTTCTCTTGTTGTCAAGTGTCAGTGTTCCATTGCCTTTGTACATAATTTGTTCTTATTAAATATCAATTACTAGCTTTTGCCAGCGGCTTCGCCCGCGTGAAAATGACGATTTTCCATACAAATTTTCATCCCCTAATTCACTCCCTTATGGGTTGAATTTCGAAAAATCCTTCCTTATTCCTTGTCTACATTATAAAGGGAACCTCTGAGCAAAATTTCAGCTTTCTAGGTCCAAGGGTTTGGGCTGGGCGATGATGAGTCAGTCAGTCAATCAGTCAGTCAGTCAGGACTTCTCATTTTATTTATATAGATAACGTAATAACAGTGTTTCTACCATCTCCAACCCATCCTAAATAATTACAGTCCACATTGCTCACCAACACCCTTTGTGTCCAGGCCACGGTATCTCTTTCGAACAACCCGCAGCCCCGACGGTATTAATGGAACCGTAGAAACGTATGATGTCGTTTTCGTATCCATGATCCGGCGGCATACCCAAGGTTAAGTTTAGGTGGTACCTAAATAAATGAGGCACCTAAAAATATCAAATCATTCTTTCATAATATCAAGGTCTGGTCACTATCAGTGCAATGACCTCTCTAAATATAACAGTAGGTGCCCTTGACCTTACTTACATAACGGACACTCTTAGTCACATAGAAGTTGGGCTTACTTTTCCATTGAGTATTTCCTTCGCGATGTCGTCAGGATTGAGGCCCCGTAGACTCGTACCGCTTTATTACAAGAGGTAGTTAAACCCGGTTTAGCTTAGACTTGGTTTATCTCGCATGCCGTCCCTTTTTTATTTTGAATATTTTTGAAGTGAGTTGTCATGCGAGATAAACCAAGTCTAAGTTAAACCAGGTTTAGCTACTTTTTATGATAAGGATTGGGTTGAAGCTCTAAGTTTTTCTTTAAACTTTGACTCGTTGGTCTGGTAGTCACAAAAGCAACTACTAAGCGTATTGGGTTTGATAACCAGGTCGGGCTGAGTTATTGGATTTTTTGCCTCTGAGATTTCTCAGTAGCAGCCACTGAGTCCGAATTTATGCTCGATTGATAGAAATAGACTCCGTTGATAGAAATAGACTCGCCCCTATTAGATGGGTCTTAAATATAATTGGCATAGTGTGAGTGTTCTGAAGGTACATCTCTGCCTTATCCCACAGGAATTAGATAGAACTTCATATAGATACAATAATTGCCGAACAGAGACAGACTTTAAGCCACAAGGCATTATGGACTAGTCAATATTTTATTAGCGCCATTTCTTACTAATTTCAATGTAATTTGCACCCCAAAAATGTTTTAGTCTAGGATTTGAACCATGGACCCCGAAGTTGGTAGCTAAGATTTGAAAGTGACAATAAAGCATCAAGCAAATCAAGAAAATGTTATAATGGCTTTACTTTCCTCATTTTATGAGTCAGACATCTATTTGAATATGCTTTATAGGCTGAGAGGAATTAAATGCGTGAATTGAATTTAAACTTTCAGTTTCCGAAAGAACTGCACAAATTAGCAAAAGGTAATAAAAACCAAGAAATAAGATTTAAAATAATTTTATATTACTTACACACAGATTCAGTCGCTCAACAATTTTTATGTAAATAAAATTTGTAGACATTTCGCCTAAAACTAAACTTACGATTACAATCACATTTTTCGCACAAAATTCGCACATCTTTCGCTCACGCACTATTACCGAGACCCATGTTCATAGCATTTAAGATATCACCATTATCCGCGTCTACTTCCCATGCAAACAAACCACCTAGCTTGTTATTCCTCACATACTTAGCTTTCTCAATCGTTGATCTCGCATCATCATAAGTTATAAGGTCTCCAGTTTCCTTTCTGAACACGTAAGGTGCTTGAGCCACCTTATCATAATGATACTCCCACTTTCCTTGAGCAATCTCGTTGGCAATCTCTCTGTAGTCCACCACTCCGTCTTGCCATGTTCCCTTGCAAGGACCAGTAGCTACGCCAGTGAATGGGTTGCCATCTTTGTAGCCGTTGACTCCAGTCCAGCCTCTGCCGTACATGGCAACTCCAACGACGATCTTCTTGGGGCTGACTCCTTGAGCCAAAAGGAATTTGACACCGAAGTCAGTGGTGTAAGTCTCCTTACGGTTCCATGCGGGAGCGTGGAGTCCTGCTTGGTGGCCAAGAGTGTCGTTGGACCAGGCACCCTTAAAATCGTAGCTCATGAGGAAGATGTGGTCCATGTACTGCTGCGCAGCTTTGTAGTCTACAACCTGGATCTTGTCCCATCCAGAGCTGATAGCTGAAGTCAATTCGTATTTCTTACCAGTCTTGGCAGACAGTTCATTCAACATTTCTCTCAATTCCTTCATGAGCGTGACGTAAATCGCACCGTCTTCAGGACCACCGAGGTCAGGGTTGGCTCCCTTACCACCAGGGAACTCCCAATCAATGTCAACGCCATCGAAGAATTTCCAGGTCTCGAGGAAGTCCTTGACTGAGCCAACGAAACGGTCCCTCTTTACCTTGTCGGTGAAGAAGAAGAAGGGATCGGCCAGGGTCCAACCACCAACGGAAGGAAGGATCTTCAGGTCTGGTCTCGCCTGTTTCAACATCATCAGTTGGCCGAAGTTACCCTTGTAAGGTTCATTCCATGAACCCAATCCTTTCTGGGGTTTCTGAAGAGCAGCCCAAGGATCGTGGATGGACACTTTGAAGTCTTCCCTGCCACTGCATGATCTTTGCAGAGCTTGGAAACTGCCTTCGATCTCCTTCAAACTGTCGTTGATTCCATCTCCACCACAAATTGGGATGAAACCGTAGAGAAGATGAGTGAGATTGGGGATGGGCACTTTGTCTACGGGAAACTTCCTGGGGTACACGCCCCATTCGACGAAGTACGCGCCAACGACCTTTCCAGAAGTCTGCTTGAAGGGCTTATTCCTCTCTCCAATAGAATAGTCCAGAGGTGGCAGATGGCTACCATCAGTATCAGCAACCACAATTTCAGTTGCGTCGCTGTAGCTACATCCATCAGAGTTGCAGAGCTCCACTTTCATCTGGTATCTGCCGCCCTTCTTCACTTTGAAGGCAGCTGAGGTTGCGGAGCCAGCTCCAGACCAGAACTCCTTTCCGTTGAGCAGCACCTTGGCCTTTTGAGCTGGGTCGCCGGACCAGACGTTCCACGTGACGGTGACATCGGCAGCATCTTTCTTGGTGACGAGCTGGTTGTATGCTGTGGCAGCTTGGTTGACTTCGACGATGGCGAAGGTGCGTTCGCCCCAGCCTAAGGACGGCTTCCCCGGAGGTGCGGACGCGGCGACGGCAAACAGCCCCGCGCAGACGACTAACGCCAACATCGGACGTCCCATAACCGGTTCTAAAAAAATAAATACGAAAATATTGGACACAAACTTCTCATGTAAGAGCTGGTTTGGAACTGGAGTTGCATCTCCGTGGTATCTTTTATATACTTGTGGTATTGTAGGCCAACCGCTACATGTGGGCCCGCATTGTGTTCAATAGCGATACCGCAGTGATTTTTGTGATACGTAATAATTATCGTTAGCACAGTTTAGTATCCCGGTCACGCCAGTAGGTCGGTCAAGGTGACCGATGTTTTTAATTGTTTGTTTAATTTTCTTGTTGTTTGTTTAGCCCTTTCATGAGTCAAAGGAAAAGTTTGTGTTTACCTTTTCTTTTGTCTAAAAATAATTTATGTTTTGTCTGTTAGGTACTGTAATTTGGGTGATGCTTTCTAAAAGGATCTTTAGATACTACTTGAATTTATGTGACAACTAAGAGGTTTTTTAAATAACTTGTGTGTGAATGATTTGTGTTTGATAAATGTGACAAATTTGTCTTTAAGATCATCAAAAAAAAAAAAATTAGTCAGTATAAGCAAAATTCGACGATACTGATTATGCACGTAAAATCTAGCAAGAACTATCTACTATTTACTTACTATTACTTTACTATTTACTTTCTTATCTTCTTATAACTACATAGATACCTTTTAGTAAAATTTAATATCTTCCAAGCAACGCCACTGACTACTCTAGTTTAGAAATATGCTAATGATTTTAAAATCAGTGTCATTGGCATCTGTTAATGAGTCATATTATTGGTTGTCATAAGCTCTACTTTTATTTACGAATGGTTGGACAATATGGATTTTTGGTTTTAATTTATTGGGACCTTTCTGTTTTTTCCTAGGCTTTCGCGTGCAATTTATGGTTAAAGAAATTTATTTCTCATTAAGAAATTACAATGATTTTACTTACTTGGGAACATTTTGGTACCGTACTTAAAATATAGTACTGCATGAACTTCGGCATATAAACTAAGTAGGTAAATTTTTCCATATAACAAATCATTAATTTATTCAATAAAATGTAATTTCGTACGCAAATAACATTTCAACGCATTTTTTATACAACAGTCTCATGAAGATCAAGGAAATTAGATGAAAATAAGTTTTTTTTAATGGCAAAACCAACTAAACTTGATTAGCGTAAACCTACTAGTCCTACTACGACGTCATAATTCCAGTTTTTGAACAAATATGAGTGAACAAACTAATTCTCTTATTTAAACTTTTTATAACGTTCATTTGTTTTAGACCGCCACGAGTCGTATTTTTCTGACTATCATTATGGTTTAGTTAGAATATGGATTTTTAGATAGTCTTATTCAACCAAGGTATGCAAATTTTTTATCTCAAGGTACACTTACTTGAAAACCTCCTTTTGCGTTGTCAACATCAAAAAGGGGACCTCTAATCTGAGTAACTTTTAGGTCCAGGTGTTCAGTCAATGAGAATGTCAGGACTTTTACTTTTAAACAGATTGTTTATACTTAACAACGAAGAATGCAATTTTCTTCAAAGGGAGCAGCACCTTTCACAGAAGCAATTCATCATTTGCCTAGACTTTTCCCAACTATGTTGGGGTCAGCTTCCTATCTAACAGGATGCATCTGAGTTTCAGTATTATACGTGGAGCGACTGCCTATTTGACCTCCACAACCCAGTTCATACTGAGTAATACGATACCTTTGGTAAGACTGGTTGTCAGACTTTCAAGGACTATCTGTAACGACTGCCAAAGATCTATATATGGCAGCCGGAACCAATGTTTTAACGTATTTTTCGAGGCACAGAGGAAACTCGGTATACGTAATGGGCGGTCACGCCGGTCACCCATCTATAGACCAACCTAGGCAAGCGCGGCTTTCCCTGAAGATCCACGAGCTCTTCTCAGAAGCAATAATTAATACTTCAAAATTTAAAAAACACTAACAAAATACCCCTTAATTGTTGCCCGCATAGAAAAATTTCATTCGGTCATGTAAACTATTTAACTGTACCATGCTTATCCCATCATTGTGACAGTGTTATGATTAAAGAATTCAAAAAGATAACGTAAGTACAAATCAAGTATTAGTGCTAAATAACTTAGATACTTTGTCATTAGTGTGGTGCGAATATGAATCTTGATTCGTTGTGTTATGGATGACAATTGAATGGTTGTATTTACTTCTAGAGTTCTGTAGAAGATAGGGATGGAATCTTTGAAGGTCGTGTATTAATATATAGATCTTATTTACCTGAACTCAGAGTATATTTTCTGCCGTCAATCAAGCATTCCGTAATTACATTAAACTAAATGAACATGTAGAAGAGCGGCGAAGAGTGCTAATGCCGCTAGTTCAAGTCTTGGATTATTCCCAGGTTGGACAATATAGTATTTGGCTCCTCCAACAGAATTTCTTAGTAGCCACAGACAAACTGGAGCAGTTGCCATCTTAACACATTAAGTTATTTTTAAAGGAACCTAATTGATTAGGGTCTTAGCTAAATTACAATCAAGTAAGTACATAGACAAGTTAATTTTCGTAAGCACGATGTTTAGGTAACATAGATGTTTGTATTCCTTGGTGGTTCATCGTACTTATGTTCGTATCTATACTAAGATGTTCTAGCTCTTTCTAGATCTAGCTCTTTACATCCTTAATTCAACCTAGTACAAGCTAATACAACAGATAATACGCCTGCCTGGGTTCGAACTCACAACTAACTGCTCGTAAGTGGGGGCTGCCACCACTGGGGCACCGCTGCTAAGTTATAAGTTACAAGAGAATAGGAATAAAAATAACTATGGCTTTTTTTTGGAGGGTGGGTAATCTTCAAATGACTCCTCTTGCTCTGGGCTGAGCGGTACAGAGTGTCAGACTTCTACTGACTAAAAACCACCCATGTTCCTTTTTAGCCCTTTGTTTCCTAGGCCGCGGTATTTCTTTTGAACAACCCACAGCCCCAGCAGGCGTCGACCCTTGCGCCCCTGCAATTTTGCTGCCACTTCAACTATGCCTAACTTGAGGATCGAATCCGGA
This sequence comes from Diarsia mendica, assembly GCA_949316265.1. Classification (NCBI taxonomy): domain Eukaryota; kingdom Metazoa; phylum Arthropoda; class Insecta; order Lepidoptera; family Noctuidae; genus Diarsia; species Diarsia mendica. Next base: position 18,297,224 of record OX438908.1, on the reverse strand, counting down.
ACCCACTCTCAGCTATCGCCTAACGAACGAACGAACCACTGATTAAGTGATTAGCAATTTATGTTAGTTATTTGGTTACTGTCGGTCCGTGTCCATGTGAGTAGGGTCACGGGGTGACGGGCACATTTCTTGCGATCCTTCGCGGGGTCTGTTTATAGAGCGGTCAGGGGTCTGTCAGGGGTCAATGACAGTATAGACAGATAATGCTGTCTTCGGATCTGACTTATTTTCGTGGTAAGTTTTAATCATCGCCCTAGCCTTTGCAAGTGAAAAAAAAAACGCGTGAATAGAGACAAATTTTGAAAGGTAATCTTACCATTTAATTAATTTGATAGCTTACCAACAAGTATATTATATTTGCATAATTTTACTTTAAAAATTTAGATACGTTTTTGGCAACATCCCATAATTATGAAACATTAAAATCCCACTCGAAGAGTGTTTTTGATTTACCCCTGCGTTTCTATCTGTTTTACATCTGAAATTCCTAATATTATTAAAAAGACAAGTCAATACCTCCAATAATAATAGGTATAACCACGGTATAACTATAAAATTATTATACCATGTAAATTGTTTTTGCAAGTTCAATTTCAATATATTATTTTATGCAAATAAATTAAATGTAATATAACTCCACCGCAAACGGGGAAAACGCCATTATCTAAATAACTGACTCAGTGCAAAATTAGGTCAAAAGTCAAAACTACTACTTTTTCCTAACAATAAAATAATTTAGGTAACAAATTGAGTCAGAGCCTCACCCATACGTCAATTAGTCATAGATACTAACTTTGAAAGGAAAACCAATGTTTATTTGTGGTTTACAAGTTCGATGACCTAAACTGAGTAATACCTACTTATTTATGTAAGTACATGCATCCATAGGTAGCTACTATCCATTATAAGTAAGTCGTGCTTTCGAACCCAGGTAGGTGCATTACGTTGTATAATTTATGTCATTACCACTGCTCTCAAAACGGTGAAGGAAAACATCGCGCATCGTAAGGAAACCGACATGTCTTAGAACTAAAAAATACGAAGACATTGTGACATCTACCAACCCGCCATGGGCCCGCGTAGTAGATTATAGCCCATCTGGAGGCTATAATTCAAGGAGAGCCTAGAGAGGAGGCCTGAGTCCCTGCAGTGGGAATATTATAGGCTGATGATGGTGATGATTTACTTTCATCCTCATTACCTCAGTAACTAGAAGGTTCTCAGGTATGGTCTAGAACAAGAAAATGATCGCTCGGCTTCGGTAAGAGTATTTTACACCCATTATAAGTTAGTGAAAATGACTAAGTGAAATAATGTCTTTTTTCCCTTTGTTTTTTTATGACGAACACACAAAAAACAACGTTTTTCTCGTTAAAAGGTTTTTCCTTTTCGTCCTAATGTTTTCTTTTAAAGAATTTGCATTTCTTTTCTTTATTTTTTCATTATTAAATAATTAAGGTCGTCTTGACTCTTTCTCTAAATAATAACTTTGTCTTATTTGGAACGGGGACCGGTTGAAATGTTTTTATTAAATCAGATCTTTAAATTTGTACGGGTTTTTAGGTCAAACGGAATATGATTGTTAAGCATGAGGTCGTAGATACGATTACCGGGTCGGGTAAAGTGTTATTGAGTTTTTCGAAGCAATTTCTCGGAAGGAGCCACGGAGTCTAGATTTACGCCTGATTGATGGCAATGGGTTCGCTCTCTTATCCCTATTACATGGGATTTAAAAAATGTGGGTGGTGTGTGGGTGTAAGGTACACCTCTCTCTCATCCTTTGGGGCTTCGGCTTGATGTTAGTTACTGCCTGTCCTCAAGGCGGCCTTATTAATAAAAAAAAGTTAAGCCTGCTTAAACTTACGCTTAGTTTATCTCGCATGCCGTCTCACTTCAAAAATATTCAAAAGAAAGGGACGGCATGCGAGATAAACCAAGCGTAAGTTTAAGCAGGCTTAACTTTTTTTTATTAATAAGGGGGTTTAGGTTTTACGAAACCATAACTATTGATCGTGAAGCTATTGATTTGATAAAACTCGATAAAATACCTCATAATATTATTTTTTACTGTTCTTTTAAACCGAACATACACAAATAACATTTAGGCTTTAAAATACCACGAAAATTCATCGGCAAAACCCGTCAACACACTCATAAAAAATCTAGGCCAATCACTAATCCAAATCCATACAAAACAACGCATCATGAGGATTAACAAAAAAAAACTGTCACATTTTTTGTTGCTGGTAACATTTGCATACAATGCGAAAGCTTAATAATCTGTGGTTCATTTTGAGGTTGTTGACCTCCCGTCGGGGCTGCGGGTTGGTCACAAAGATACCGCGGCTCGACATAAAGGGCTAAGAAGGAACATGGGTGGTTTTTAATCAGTAGAATTCTGACACTCCCTTTCGCTCTGCCCAAGAGCGGGAGGGGTTATTTGATGATTTTCCATCAACCCCAAATGTTTTTTTTTTAACCTGTATCAGCCATGGTATCCTTTACTAATTTTTGACACGCTTTTATTAGCTTTATCTGTAAGTAATTGTGTAAACAAATCTTAGAAGTTAAATCTGACCCACTTTCTGGTTTCCGATTGAGTTGAAATTTTGTATAACACAATGACTGTAGTTAGGTCAGTGATGTCATTTTAAACCCTTTTTAAATGCTCAAAGTTGCCGAACTAGTTACCTTTTATTCCCATAGTATGGATAACAAATGAAAGGGTTTGCTGAGAAGAATACGAGAAATAAACTTACCTACGTTAGTCTATAAGGTGCTTTTACAGCTGTCCCATACAAATAAGACCCAAATGTATGGAACACTTGTTTCTTTTTAGTGATGTTGGTCCCATGAACAGTTGTTCAGTAAGATGGTCTCTTACTTTTACGTATGGAAAATAATCAAATGAGTCTTCCCGCTCTGGGTAGAGCAGAAGGGAGTGTCAGACTCTTACTGACTGAAACCCCTCCATGTTCCTTTTAATTCCTTTAACGTTCCAAGGTCGTGATAATTCTTTCAAATAAATCCCGCAACCCTGGCAGACTAAAATGGTCTTAACGAAAGCTTTGGATAAAAGCACATCTTTTTGATACACGCTGTATTCATAAGGTTATTAGCCTCGTATAGAGGTTGTTGTGACCAGTGCAAGGCGAAGGTTGATCTGTACAAACTGGCGGAATGTTATGGTATGCTGCAGTGTTGCGTAAGTTATTACAGCCGTTTGGAATGATAAATAAATGGTAATTTTTTGTTTGCAAATTTTTTTTGAAGCATGTTGGTGTTTGATATTTTTTTACGCGAGTGTTAATTAAGAGCTTATTTAGTTAACTTATTTGAATCATGAAGTTATTTCAAGTGTGAATAAGCGTAGTCAGTTTATATGCTTATGTTTTTATGAACGTGTTATGCGGAGGAATGGGGAAAGTATAGTGAGGAAAATGTTGAGTATGAATGTTCTTCTTCGTAGCGTGTCGATGGCAAATTTCAGTTAAATCGTTTTGGCCCAATATTCAGTTATGCGAACTCCACTCGCTGATGCAGTCATAAGGTCGTCAAGTGTACAGGTGTCAGGACATGCAGCGCAAGATGGAAGGTGGGACATTATCTGCGGAGATACGCCGCATACACACTTGAGGACTGAGCCGTCAATTCTTCTTCTTTTCGTTTCGCTTATATACTTCCATTCCATGTTATACGGTTTGGGCCCAGTAGGTAGCCACGTTTATTCCAGCGGCAGAGGCGCTGTTCAGGTCGCCAAGGGTGCATGTATACGGACATCTGGGACACTCCAGCAGGTGAGGCATTGTTTGGTCCGGAGCGCCGCACTCGCACTCGGTGTTGGAGGAACCAATGATGCCCCACTTTGCCAGATTATGTTTGCAGCGGCCCACTTGGGTGCGCAATCTATTTAGGGCTTTCCAAATGGGCCACTGTAGTTCATTGCCGGGACCCAGGTGTTCTTGGGGCTTCAAGAAGTCGTGAGGTGGTGGGCATCTCTCTTGCCATAGCTTGCTGCGTACTTTAGGTGGCCTATCTTGAATTGCCTGGGTGGTCCGAAGGAAGCTTTTGCGGCTAAGTCTGCTCGGTGTAGTAGTGTGGCCGTAGAGGGGATGTCGGGAATCGGATTCTTGGTACTTTTTTTTAGCCGTCAATGAACCCCCATCTGAAGAGACTGTCTTTTTTTTTTTTTTTTTCCAAGTCGGTCGGTACCTATGAATGTTGATGCTATAAGAGACGATGAAGAAAGAAGAAGAAGAAAGAAAAAGAAAGACCAAAGAAACGATGAATGGACCGTGTGAAGGATGATATGGCTAGAATGCAGGTGACTACAGAGATGACGAGCAATAGAGAAGTATGGAAGAAGAAAACATGCTGCGACAACACCAAATAAATTGGGATAAGGGGCAGAAGAATGATGATGATTGATTAAATGATGATCATCATCTGCCTAGCCTTTTCCCAACTATATTGGGGTCGGCTTCCAGTCTAACCGGATGCAGCTGAATACCAGTATTTTACATGGAGCGACTGCCGATCTGACCCCCACAACCCAGTTAATACTAGGTAACAATACCCTTTGGTAAGACTGGATGTCAGAATTTCAGGTCACTGACTACCTGTAACGACTGCCAAAGATCTATATATATGGCAGCCGGGACCAACAGCTTAACGTGCTTTCCGAGGCACGGAGGAAACTCGGTATGTCGGGCGGTCACCCATCCACAGACCGACCTAGGCAAGCACAGCTTTACCTAAAGATCGACCTGAGTGGCAGTTCTTAATGATGATGATTATGGATAATGGTGATGCTCCTACAGTTGTGAACCAAATGTTTGAGACGAGCACAAACATCATTATAAAAATCAAACATTTAAAAAGATTCACACCAAAGGTCAAACCATCGAAATAAAGAAGTCTTTTTAATAGCTTTTGAGTGCATGAATGAAGACACTAGCTTTCAAATGTTCATTAATACAACAGGTTATTTATTTAAATGTGTGATTTAAACTATAACTTTTATCTGGAAATACAACTTTCCATTTTAATCTACGAGCAAAATTTGCATGAATATCTCGTAATGTCTTATTTTTCTATAATAAAAACCTAAGTTTAACATTTGGACTAATTCTCAATGTTGTACTTAAACTGCTTTCCATTTCTTACTGTAAAAAGTTGCTTCTATTTAGATATTTTTTGTTTTATATTTTGGGTTTTAAAACAGCATTAACGGTTTGTTACTCAATCGCCAGAACGGCTGAACGAATCTAGATGTTTTTTTCTCTCACACATACACATCAAAATTTTCACGCGAACGAAGTTGTTGCCCGCGGTGAGCAACTAGTCAGAAATAAAAATATGTACCTATCATTCTTGGATGCCAGCGTATTGTTAGTGATAACAATAATTTTATTATTTTGGTTAAGGAAACCAGCAATCGTCAAAAGACAACGTAACACACAAGTTATTTCTAAAACAGCTAAAGGTGTCATGCATGTCCTATTAAATAACTTTTGCAATGGGTTGCTAAGAAAAATTAAAATGGAGTATGAAAAAAATCAACTTCAAGATGCACAAAAAGATAATAGAAAACTATGGAAAGCCATAAAAGAGATCACACACACAAAAAAAGTAGCAAATCATCCGAAAGAACTATTAACCCTATCAAACTCTCCTGAAAATTCATTGGACGAAGTTAATAGTTATTTCGTAAACGTAGGAAGTTCACTAGCAAACAAAATTTATCAGAAAAACGCGCACTGTGTAAATAGTACACAAACCAATGCACACACAGCTACTAGTAGTCCGCATTCGTTTGTTCTGCTAGATACAGCTGAAGAGGAGGTGGAGCGCCTCATTCTCGACCTTAAATCGGACTGTGCCAGTGGCGGTGACAATATCAGCAATCAATTTCTGAAAACGTATAAAAACATCATTGTTCCTCCGCTGACAAAGATCTTAAATGATTGTCTGCAGAAGGGAGTGTTCCCTGACGTCCTTAAAAAAGCCGAAGTGTGTCCAATCTATAAGAGTGGGGACAGAAATCGTATCAATAACTATCGACCTATATCTATTTTACCAGCAATATCTAAAATACTAGAAAAAATTATAAATTCACGGTTAGTTAAATATTTAGAAAAACATAAACTGCTCTCAGCCAATCAATATGGTTTTCGCCAAGGAAAATCAACTGAGCAAGCAGTAAATAAACTCATTCATTTTGTTACTTCTAACTTAGATAAAAAGAAAAAATGTCTCACTATCTTTCTAGATCTCGCAAAAGCATTTGATACGATTTCTGTAACCCTCTTACTGGACAAACTCGAAAAGTTGGGAATTAGAGGAACACAACTACAACTTTTTGCTAGTTACCTATCAGGCCGATCTCAGTGTGTTCGTGTTGGGAATTTTAAAAGCTCTCACCTTCAGATCACGCACGGTGTGCCACAGGGTAGCATACTGGGACCCAGTTTGTTCCTTGTGTATATAAATGGTCTCACGAGTCTTGACCTCACCAATGGTGAAATCATTTCTTTTGCAGACGATACTGCCCTTACTTTTGCTGCCAATACATGGGAAGAGGTTTTCGGTGCTGCACAGCGGGGCTTTGATATCGTGGGAAAGTGGCTTCAGAGTAATATTCTTACATTAAATGTGGACAAGACCAAGTACATCTGCTTTAGCATAAAAAAAGTTACTGGAGATGGGATCACGCGAAATATCATATCGCACGAGTGCCACTCTGGAAAAAATTGCAAGTGTCCCTCACTGGAAGCCGTGCATACAGTGAAATATCTAGGAGTTAATATAGACAGCAATCTCAATTTTAAGGAACACGTTAGGCTGTTATGCGGAAGAATACGTAAGCTCATCTATATTTTTAAGAACCTCAGGCACATAGCGGATTTCAAGTTGCTGAAGCAGATATACTTTGCTCTTTGTCAATCGCTTTTAACATATTGTCTATCATCCTGGGGAGGCACATCAAAGACAACTCTGAAGTCAATCGAGATCGCCCAGCGTGCAGTTCTGAAGGTTGCGACGTGCAAGCCTATCCGTTTCTCTACCACAGAGTTATACGCGGAATGGGAGGTCTTGACCGTGAGACAGTTATACATACTGAGCGTTGTCCTCCTTCAGCACAGCAAACTAACTTACAACCCAGTACTCCTCCAAAAACGAAGAAAGGACATAGTGTGCGAGAGAACTCAGTTGTTTAAAACTAAATTTGGTTTACGCTTTGCCCACTCCATTGGTCCATTCCTTTACAATAGGCTGAACAGAATACTAAATATATACCCATTAACAAAAATGCAATGCAAGATAAAACTAGCTGAATACCTAAAAAGTCTAACCTATGAACAGACTGAACTTCTCCTATACATAGCATCCTAACCATTGTAATGAAATAATAACAACATGCATCTCTTATCACAAACACACAAACGCGCGCACGCTCACTCACAACACAACACACACCACAACACACACAACACAACACAACACACACAACACAACACACTCCACAACACACACCTCATCATACACGTCCTCTTACGCATCAGTCACGTACATCGTCATCTCACACAAATAAGAGGTCCCTCATGCAAATTCTACATAAACTGTTTTTCTTTTACAAAGTTAATTAATTTAAATAAAAAAATGTTTAAAATTATTTTTAACAAATGAAATGATACTGGCACTTATATGGAATGTCTAACGCTCGAGGGGTTTGGCGCTGATAGTCGAAATACAGGCTCCGCCTAGTTCGGCTACAGATGACTGCACCACTTACTTAAGTACAACCTGCCTGTTTAAATGTTTTGTAAGTTATGTCTAAGTTTTCTTTGAATAAACATTATTATTATTATTATTATTATTAATAATAGGACATCATCATCATCATCATTTCAGCCAAAAGACGTCCACTGCTGAACATAGGCCTCCCCCAGGCGTCGCCACATTGACCGGTCCCGTGCGTCTCTCATCCAGCGGGTTCCTGCAACCTTGATCAGGTCATCGGTCCACCTAGTGGGAGGCCTTCCAACGCAACGTCAACAACGTAAATAATAGGACATGCATGACACCTTTAGCTTAGTTCGTTAGTTCATTATTATAGGAACAGATAAATGCCACTGAAGGCGCCAAACTAGTGACTCAGTTCTAAACCGACACAATTTAGCTTACCATAAACAAGGAAGAAGCAACTGTCAGAAAAAACCACGCGCCAAATTGTCTATTACCGTTTTTATTTTTCGGCGACGAAAATAAAACTTAATACACACTTAACCTACCTAAAACACGGATAGCAGCGCAGTGTTAGTGGTACATTAATAATTCTAGCTGATGCAAATGGAATGTAGCAGCAGGATTAAGTCTCCTAACCTTTGCCCCTCGCGAAATGTAAGCGATGCATTGTTTTGCACGTTAGTACGTGATAGGGTTGAGACGGTCTTAACCCCCTTTTTGAAAAGAACCGAGACGAACTTGACCCGGTGGGGTTTTGAAGGGTAGAACGAACTTGGCCTTGTTTAAGACTAGCTCTTGCCTTTTGACCTTTAAAATTATTATTGAAAACTTCCCGTTTTTAATCGGATTTTGTGTTTTAATGTGTATGCACGGAACCTTCATTCTTTTTCTAAAATATAAACATTAGTAACTCTTTATCAGCTATCTGTGAGTAGAAGTCCCGTTAAAATCGGTTCAACCGTTTTGGAGATTAGCCGAAACAAACAGATAGGTAAAATACAAGTGTCGTCTATATTTTCATATTATTATGCATTCAGTAAAATGCTGTAATTTTGCACTTAGATTTTATTAGATTTAGAATTAAATTTTACTTCTGAATACATGAATGTTTCTATAGTCAATCTTGATACAGTAAAGGTGTATCATTAGGTGTTTATTTAAAATATTATGTATGGCATAAATCGTACGGTCCAATTAGTGCACGAAGAAAGTAAAAACTGTATCGGGCCAAATATGGAGAATCGAGTAGGTCTTAAACTAGAGCACGGCAGTCATAACCTGTACGGCTAATCCTATATAATAAGTAATAATAACTAATGCTAATCCTACAAAACTTGTCTGTTCCATCATTATCACAGACGACATTTGAACTTGCCTTAGTCAAAAATACCATGTCACTTGGGGTCAGAGCAACACGTGTCCTTCCATTCTTCGCAACTGTCAAGGTATCATTTTCTCCTTTTTATTGACTTTTATTCAACTTGCCGTGTTAGTTTGTTTGCATATTTTTAGAATCATACAAGTTTTCAAACCAGTTCAGAACACTTTTTTCTTTATTTTTCTTTAGACATTCAATCCATCGTCTGCCTGGCCTTTCCTATATTGGGGCCGGGCCGGTTTCCAGTCTTAATCGATGCAGCTGTATTTACTAGTATTTTACATGGAGCATCTGCTTACCTGAGCTCCTTACACATGCCATCCATCTTCTCTTATTGTCTTTTTTTAACGGACAACCCTGTGTATTCAAAGCTGTGTTAGAGATTACAATTTGTATTCAAGAATTTACGATTAACGTGCATTTTACGGATTATTTATGGCGCGTCTCTAACCTTTGAATAAGTGCATTGATATTATGTTAATTTCTTTCATTATTATGAACCTTGCACTAACTGCCATAAGGTTTCTGCTAAGCTACCCTGCAGGGTTATAAAGTGGGTGATTCTCATGTTATTTGCAATCAAACAGGCGGACCACCTGCTTTGCAATACCGGAGGGAACTAAGTTGACTTATCCGATGTGTCTGTAATCCTGCTACATTTTTTTCCAACTCTAACATCTTCCACGATTATTTCCCATAAGATAAACTCTCATTCCAAGTTATTCTAGCTAGTCAAAAACTCCTAAATTGTACCAATTTCAGAGCAGTACCAACATGTATAAATAACATCGTATACGGACCAAAGCACACGAAATATAATGTATTTTATTTTAAAACTAACCTGCACCGGAACCACGTTTCCCTGACTACGGATAAACGACAATATATGATATCTATAAATAACACTTTTTATTGTTTAACAGACATTACGGTTTGGAGATATTATGTCACGTGAAACCTAGGTTGTACCTACTAACATTTTGTTACATTTATGCTCTATTCTTGTAGACAGTGACCTGAAAGTCTGACAACCAGTCTTACCAAAGGGTATCGTATTACCCAGTATTAACTGGGTTGTGGAGGTCAGATAGGCATGTGCAGTCACTCTATGTAAAATATTGGTATTCAGCTGCATTCGGTTAGACTGGAAGCCGACCCCAACATGGTTGGGAAAAGGCTAGGCAGAATATGATGATACTCTATTCTAGAGGAGATCAGCTGCATCTGGTAAGAATGGAAACCGACCCCAGTATTGGGAAAAGGCTAGACAGATGATGATCAGTCGGAAGATGTCCGGATGTCCTTCAATTTCTCGACAAAGGCTTGAAATAAATGATGAGTAATGAAAAAAATCGCGGTATCACCGACCAACACAAAAATTTATTGGCTGTTGCACCAAAAAAGTAGTTAAAGTTAAAGTTTGTGTCAAATGACACGTCAAACAAACATCGAAACTTCATTTTAGTATCGGTTAGGCCAACAATGCGTTGCGCCATTTGACAAATAGTTAAATGACGTCATAACTTTAACAGTAACTGCAACTGCTCACTTTCCGCTGGTTAGTGTTATAGTTTGTGTTAAATTGTCTGTCAATTTTATTGTCAAACGCGTTGAATATAACTGTCGCGACACTTCTGCGAAATGTAAATATTGTATATAGCAACATTGAAACTTTATGGTAAGCAACTTCTATTTTTTCTGATAGTCTTTGCCCTATAGAAAACATCTGTTATTCGACGTTACTCTAAAAGATCACTTCAAATCTTCAATACTGTCTAGTAAGGTTCCATGATCATTTTAAGTACAGCTAGTGCGTAGTAGCGTGTTAATCTGAGTAGTCAGTGTTATCAAGTGCTGTGCAGCCTATCCCGAGAGGAACCTGGATTTGATAGCTAAGTGTCTTAGGTTTATTTAATCTCACATTCAATACATCTATGAGTATATATAATGAGTCCTTCGGGGACTGCATGGACCTTATCAGGTTACCAACCATAGTAACTGATTTATAGGGCTCTAAATAATCATCAGTTCTGGGCTTTGGCCACTTCAGAACATAAGGCGGATTCGCTGCCAAGGAAAGAGCCCAATTGTACTCCCATGCCATAGCTGGGACCTACCGGTAGAAGAGGCGAGCTCAGGCTTGTATTTAAGATACGAGTGAGCGCGGTGAGGGACGCAGGGGCCCTCTCCGTGGTGCCATAGCACTAAGCCTGGTCACCATAGTGACATGTATATAAAGGTCGAGGAAATGTATAGTAATAACAATATGTAAGTGAACCTAGGACACTTAGGTGATTCCATGAAGGGAGGAATTATGATATCATTAAACCCCCAGGTGGTGAATATAGACAGGCGAGACGGGGAGAAGGTTCACCGGAACAGCAGGACTGGACACGGATGGCAAGCGAAGCACTACACACCCAAGGTATGAGTCACAACCTACTATACTTGCACTCTATTAGACAAGTTAGAAACAAGGCAATGATGTAAATCAAAGTAATGCATTATTAGAATAGGTAAGTATTTCGTTGGTCACATGAATAGGTGTACATGTTTGGTGTACATCATCATGAATGGACTTAACGACATGGTGGTAGAGGAGCTGGGATGTTGAGAAGAATCCATAAATTTAATAAGGCAGTAAAAAGGGATTTTATAAGAATAGCTAAAAAATTGCAAGTTGTGACTCATAACTCGTAGCGCCATCTGTGTCCAGTGAAGGAAACTAATTTTGTACAAGACAATTTTTTTCTGTAATAAGGTTTTTCCCGTGCGGCCGCCATTACGCATACGCATACTTTCGTTTTATTTGTGATGTTTGCTAAAAAACTGAGTTTAGAGTGAAAATTCTTTACTTAAAGTGGAAAATTGTCATCAGGTGAGTGTCTGACAAGATATTTTAAGAGAATTATTTGTTTTCTATTGTGTGATGATGAAATTCGTCAAAGTTGTGTACGGCAAAGTTTTTAGTTGAAAAGTTTAGATAAAGTTGGTTCTAGTCTTCAAATACGTGATCAAAGCTAGTGACAAACAATAATTACGTCTTGAAATTGCTGTGATTTCTCTCGTTAACTAAATTTAAGGACGAAAACATTTCATTCAACAGTATGTAGCCGTGAACGGCGAAAACACGTGCTCATGCAAAGAGTAATTCCCGACGTTGGGGTTGCTACACGGCATTTTATACCTATGTCGTAATTAATTTACAAATCTGAGAACATTATAAAAAATTTATCAAAAAGTAACATAGTTGGCTCACTGTTACGTAATGATTGAGCATTATGTCCACATTTTTTCAAATGTATAACCATGGAAACGCTTTCGGTGTATGTACTAGCGTAAAACGATACGTACTCTGGCTATGGCTTTTGCTCACAGATTTATATCCAGTATGGATATAAATCTCTTTCAAAATTTTAGGCCTTACCCTAATACCCTAAGGTATCAATTAGTACCCTAAGGTATCAATCAGTATCAATTATTGATGATTACTAATGAAGAGTTTCATTTTGTTACTCTATGTTACTGTACAGATTAACTAAATACCTTTAAGAGTAAATATGCAAGATAATGTTTAGACAAACAAGTTTGTTTCAATTTTGATTTAAATACATATTCATTTGCAATTTAATTATCTAAATGAAATCTATTCCAAGACCGTTTGTGGAATAATTGTTGTACCTATGCTATAATTGATAAACCAGTTTGAAACTATGAAAGTCACGGTAAAAAATAAAATAAATCATTGAAGTGGTTATTATACCTAATTTGAGATTACTATGAATATAATAGCAATGTATAGGTACATAAGATTTAAGGATCTCACTAATATGTACAATTTTTTTGTTTTTACAAATAATGTTTGAAGATTTTAATTTTTCACTAGCGATGCCACTAGTTTTATCTTATTTAATGAACACCAACAACTAGCATAACTCCAGTTATTACGCATCCATAAATCATGCTTACAGTTATTTCAAGTGAAAGAATAATGGCAGGTATCTATTACAATATGTAGATCCTTGTGTAAAGTTTATAGGGTGGATTATTTAGGTGTGAATAAATATTCATCTTAAATAAATCCTTCTTTATTTAAATATTTGCTCCTCATTGCGCAAATGGACAGGTTGATATAAAAAAGGCAAGAGTACTTTCTACCAATCAACCTTATAGAATGCCGATGAAGTTATGATAGTGTAACAATCAAATAAAATATATTATGCGGATATTATAATTATATTCATTTTCGGGCTTCGTAAGTACGACCACGTGTCGGAGTTTCGGAAGCAACTGAAGTGGCTACCTATTCGGCAGCGTCGAGATAGTCACATTCTTTCTTTTCTCTTTTCCATTCTTCACAATCCTAAAGCTCCTTCGTATCTTCGGGAACGCTTTGAGTATCTCGTTCCCAGAGGTAAACCTTGTCGCTCATCATCATCTCTTCTCCTTCGTTTCCCTCCTCACTCCTCAAGTCGGTATGATGGATCATTCACTGTTCGTGCGGTGCGCCTTTGGAATTCACTTCCACACTCCTTGCGGGATAGCCCTTCGTTAGAGGTGTTCAAGAAGGGAGTAAAGGAACATTTCCTGACATGACCAATATGTATGTATGTATATATAGGATTTTATAGGTATGTATATATATATATATATATATATACTATATGTATTACGTATATGTTAATGTATGTATGTAGTTTAGTTTATAAGTCTATTAATTTAAGTAACATTGTTATGCACATACATTAAGTGTTCCTCCTCTTTTGCAAATCTCGCTAGCGAAATTAGGTTTGCTGTAAGAAAACCCAATTCTGGGTTAAGCTCGCCTTTGTACATAAGCTTTATAATTGTAATTTTTGTTTATATTTGTTATTTTATGTGTGCAATAAAGAATAAGAATAAGAATATTCCTATACATGTAACAGAATAATAGATATATCTGGTATATATTAAAAACTATTTTTCAGAATTATCTCATAATGGAAGCAATACTTATAAATCGTTTATCCAAATTTATCGAAGAAGTGAAATCTCTATCAGCTCAAGCTAAAATTCTCTATGATAACTTGAATGATGAAAACTTAGACACAGCCAAAGTTGTATCAGCTAAACTGAAATCTATCCTGTCTCGTTTCTCATCTGAACTATATAATTATTTCAATATTTGCAAGACTCCTGATCCGGATGAGATATCTAATTTCACTACTTATCAGCTACAAGGGGAAGACAACTTGGCCGGACTGGAAACAAAATTAAAATCAAAATGTGAACAACCAACAACTTCGGCAAAGGAAGCTGAACCGTCAACATACAGCAAGCTACCAGACTTAAATCTGCCACAGTTCAGTGGTGACTTGCTGGACTGGCACCAGTTTTGGGATCAGTTCAATTCAAGCATCAACCGAAGAAAATTAAATGATGTAGACAAGTTATTGTACCTGAAGAGCTTTCTTAAGGGAGATGCCGCCAGATTAGTGGACGGATTCAACACCACTAACAAGAGTTACCAAATAGCCATAGACACTCTAAAGGCTAGGTATGGGAAAGAACATGAAGTCATCCATGCACATCACCGAGCACTGAACAATGTGAAATTGTGAAACGTGCTGAAAATTTTGATGATTGCCGAACTACATTGGACGAACTTCAACGACACCTAAGAGTTCTCCAATCCATGGGAGAAAACATGGATACAAATCAAATGAGATTCCTGGTCATGGAGAAGTTCCCTGTTGATATTATCTACGAAACCAAGATGAGACTTGGTTCTGATGGTACAAAGTCTGTAGAAACCGTCTTGGAGTATCTGTCGTTGATAGTCTCCACAAAAGAGGAAGCGAGGAGGATAGCTCAAAAACCTTGTACGAGCAATACGGTAGAGACCCCATACACAACAGAGACATTGCACATCAGGGACGCAGCAAACAGAGAAAACCCAGGTCCTTCAAGGAATAGTTTTCCAAATAGTACAAAACAGTTTAAGAGACAGCCGGGTAACTTTAAATTTAGGACAAACTGGAACTCAAAAGACAAGAAACCTGTTAAAAGGAAACTTGATCACAAGAAAGAAGGGAGAACTTATGACACAGAAAAAAGGATGAAACATTGGCATTGTATTTTTTGCGGAGAAGATCATCTCAATGTAAATTGCGACAAAGTTAGAACCATTGATGAGCGAAAAGCAAAACTGAAAGATAGATGTTTTAATTGCTTTAGAAAAGGACACACCATGTTTCAATGCCGTCAAAAAAGGAAATGTGAATACTGCAGTAAATACGGGCTTCATAATCAAGCATTGTGTCCCAATAAGTTTAAAGGAGCAAAGGAAGAGAAAGCATCCACCAGTGCAATGCACATAAGCGGAAAGGAGACTGTATTACAAACAGCTGTAGTTAAGGTACAAGGTCATGGTAACACCACAAGGACTTGTCGGATTTTGCTGGACACTGGAAGTGGAAGAAGCTACATAACTGAAAGGATGGCTAAGGATCTGAATCTTCAGGCAGAAGAACAAAACAATCTAGCGGTTTTTACTTTTGGATCCAAAAAGCCCTATGAAATACAAAGTCCGTTAGTTAAAATAGGTATACTGATGAGAGACAATGCAACGAAAACTCTATTCGCCAATGTAGTGCCAACCATATCTCAAGGAGTGCCATATCCAGCAGAGCTTCTTGGCTGGAATCCAGATCAAAGATACAAATTGGCTGATGATGGCTCATTAGCTGACCGGATAGACATATTACTCGGAAACGATTACTATTACACGTTTATGTCAACACAGAAAATAAACATTGGTGAAGACTTATACTTGATTGAATCGGAATTTGGTTGGATATTCTCTGGTAGGACAGCGAACAAACCAATTGATAGATTGTCAGTCTTATCATACTTTCAGTCATCTTGCGAAGTTGGTTTTAACCAACCTGACCTGCCGTTAGATAACGGGAATCTACAGCGCTTGTGGGATCTAGAATCCATAGGTATTACTGATTCACCTAAATTGAACAGAGATGAAGAAGCTATCAGACATTTTAACGAGACCACAGAATACAGAAACAATAGGTATTATGTTAGCTGGCCATGGAATGACTCTGCAATGGATTTGCCAACCAACTTGGGATTGGCATTCGGACGTCTGGTCAACTTAGTTAAGAGACTTGATTCAAGCACTTTGATGACGTACGATAGAACTTTAAAAGAACAACTGGATAAAGGAGTAATTGAAGAAGTTCCGGTAAAGGAAATAGTGGACCATGCTGTTCATTACCTGCCTCATCATAATGCCATGGCACCCGGAAAATCTTTAAGGATAGTCTACGATGCTTCAGCCAAAACTAAAGGAAAAAAGAGCTTAAATGAACATCTTTACTGTGGTCCCTTGTTGTTAGAGGACTTGACTGGTTTGGTCATCAAATTTAGATCATACGCAATTGGATTGGTAGCTGACGTTGAAAAGGCGTTTTTACAGGTTGGCCTCAATGAAAAGGACAGGGAGGTAACCAGATTTCTATGGATCAAGAATATACAGGAACCAGTAACCGATGACAATGTTGTTCATTTAAGATTCACACGTGTACCCTTTGGTATTGTATCTAGTCCATTTATACTAAATGCCACTATAAAACACCACTTGACGCAGGCTGAGAACGAAAGGGTTCGAAAACTCGCAAATGACATTTATGTAGACAACTTAATAACAGGAGCGAATAATACCGAAGAAGCGTTGGATTTGTACCGGAATACGAAAAAAATGTTTGAACAGATATCCATGAATATGAGGGAGTGGAGTTCCAACTCCAAAAACTTACTGGATCATATTCCGGACGCATGTCCTGAAAAAATGGTAAAATTGTTAGGTCTAGATTGGAATCTAGAGGACGATACCCTGAGTATAAGGGCAAAGGTCAACGAGAATAATAAATACACAAAGAGAGGTATCTTGAAAACGATAGCAGCTGTCTACGACCCCTGCGGTTTCACCGTGCCCATTATGCTAGCAGCCAAAATTCTTTTACAAGACTTGTGGAAGACGAAGGCGAAGTGGGACACTGCTTTAGAAGAAGAAACAGTAGACCGCTGGAAGAGGATTCTGGAAGACATGAAAGACGTCGAAAATGTACGTGTACCCAGAAGATCTACTATCCTTAACGCTGAAAACGCAGAATTGCACTGCTTCACAGACTCTTCGATGCAGGCTTATGCTGCCGTGGTTTATCTAGTATTTGAAAATTGTTTGGAAATTCCATTAACTTTTTGATAGGTAAATCGCGGCTGGTACCAATCAAAGACCAACAGAATTTGAAAATTCCGAGATTGGAGCTTCTTGGAGTTCTTATTGGGAGCAGACTGATCAAATATGTCCTCAAATTCTTACAGCTGAATGTCACTCGACAGACATTATGGACAGACAGTCAGATAGTGATTGACTGGTACAATTCCGACAAACTGCTTGTGCCATTTGTAGCCAGGAGAGTGGAGGAAGTGAAGCAGAACAAAGACCTCATAATTAGACACGTACCCTCAGAACTGAACTCTGCCGATGTCGGAACCAGACCGTCTGCTTCAGAAGATGAGAGATCAAGATGGCTGTTGGGACCGACTTTTTTAAAGAAAAGGCATTCAGAATGGCCAGTCGGACCATGTAGAACAGTTTCCCTTCTGGCGCGGGAGGGTCTGCCAGACGCAGAAAGTCTACAAATAGATATAAGACCAGATGAAGAGTTAAGGGCAGAGAAGATTCTAAGTGAACAGTTACAAGAATCACGAGAAGAACTTCCAGAAGAAATGAAACCTGAAGACAGTATATTAAAAGAAATTAAGAAAGTACAAGCAGAACATTTTCAGGATGAAGTGAATGGCAAACAGACCAGTCTCAGTCGGAATCTGGGATTATTCAAGGACATCGACAACATATTACGTTGCAAAGGCAGACTTAAATATGCCGAATGGTCGTTTGACAAAAGGTATCCGGTGATTATACCTAAAGATTGTGAATTCACCAATAAAGTTATAAAGGAGACACATGAGAAAAATTATCATGTTGGTGTCAACCATACACTGAGTATAATACGTCAAACATACTGGATACCGCAAGGCAAAAATCAAGTTAGAAAAATATTGGGAAAATGTTCTCAATGTTTGAAACATGGGGGTGGACCATTTAAATTACCATCTACACCTGCGCTACCACATGAACGGGTTAATTACAGCAAACCATTTACATTTACCGGAACTGACTATCTTGGACCTATACTAGTTAAGTCAGAAAAGGGAACAAGCAAAAGATGGATATGCTTATTCACTTGTCTTGCAGTTAGGGCTGTACATTTAGAAGTGGTTGAGGATCTATCGGCTGAAGAAGGTCTACTCGCTTTAAGGCGAATGATTTCAACCAGAGGTGTTCCAACTCTCATCACTTCTGACAACGCCTTGCATTTCAAACTGATCGCTGATATAGTGGCCAATGCATATTGCGTAGAAAATAAAATAAAATGGCGATTCATACCAGAACTTGCACCATGGCACGGCGGGTTCTACGAACGATTGGTAGGACTAATTAAACACTGTATGAGAAGAACATTTCAAAAACACCTTTTAAAGGACAGTCAACTGCTAACAATGATAAAGGAAATAGAAGCAGTAATAAACACCAGACCATTAACGTGTGTTGATACAGAACTAGAGCATATTCTGAAACCGTCCGACTTTCTTCAACCCGGCAGATGTGTCACTCTAGAAACTGCAGATAATGATGAGTTATTACAAGGCACGTCAACAAAAACCAATTTAATTATGGGTTGGAGAAAGGCTCGGGTAATGTTAGATGAATTTAAAGAATTGTTTCAAAATCGCTACTTACCAAGCTTAAGAGAGAGATATAGTCACCTACACAAACAACCACGCGTGACTTCAAAATTAACTCCGAAAGAAGGCCAAATAGTTCAGATGAAGGGAGACAAGAACCGTGAAGGCTGGAAGGTAGGAAGGATAGTTTCTTTAATGAGAGGTTCCGACGGTTTGGTTAGAGTCGCACGAGTGAAAGTAGGGGAGACTATATTTACGCGCTCCGTTGCGCATTTGTATCCTCTAGAAATAGATGACAACGGACGACCGGATGTAATACCTCAAGGCAAAGAAAAGCTAGAATCTCGTCGGTTACTTGAAGAAACTTCAGAGGACAAAGAAGTTTTGCCTCATGTTATCACAGAGGGAGATGTTACTCAGAAGGAAACATCTGTTAATCAGGAAATGGATGAGGAAATGATAGATGATAGAGGGAGTGTCACAAGTAAAGAACTGGATCTAGAGATCGAGAGTGCTGATACTACTGATAGGGTTCAAAATGAGAATTTGAGAGATGATTCAAAGGATAGGATGGACAACGATTCCATGAAAGACAAGGATACGTCGATTGAAGAGGATCGACCAGAAGAAGTAAAACAAAAACGAGTTGCTGCGGTCCGAGCCCTTGAGAAGATAAGGGAGTGGACGCAGAATTTAATGACAACTTTACTTTAAACGTTCCCGGCGGGAGTGTCGCGACACTTCCGCGAAATGTAAATATTGTATATAGCAACATTGAAACTTTATGGTAAGCAACTTCTATTTTTTCTGATAGTCTTTGCCCTATAGAAAACATCTGTTATTCGACGTTACTCTAAAAGATCACTTCAAATCTTCAATACTGTCTAGTAAGGTTCCATGATCATTTTAAGTACAGCTAGTGCGTAGTAGCGTGTTAATCTGAGTAGTCAGTGTTATCAAGTGCTGTGCAGCCTATCCCGAGAGGAACCTGGATTTGATAGCTAAGTGTCTTAGGTTTATTTAATCTCACATTCAATACATCTATGAGTATATATAATGAGTCCTTCGGGGACTGCATGGACCTTATCAGGTTACCAACCATAGTAACTGATTTATAGGGCTCTAAATAATCATCAGTTCTGGGCTTTGGCCACTTCAGAACATAAGGCGGATTCGCTGCCAAGGAAAGAGCCCAATTGTACTCCCATGCCATAGCTGGGACCTACCGGTAGAAGAGGCGAGCTCAGGCTTGTATTTAAGATACGAGTGAGCGCGGTGAGGGACGCAGGGGCCCTCTCCGTGGTGCCATAGCACTAAGCCTGGTCACCATAGTGACATGTATATAAAGGTCGAGGAAATGTATAGTAATAACAATATGTAAGTGAACCTAGGACACTTAGGTGATTCCATGAAGGGAGGAATTATGATATCATTAAACCCCCAGGTGGTGAATATAGACAGGCGAGACGGGGAGAAGGTTCACCGGAACAGCAGGACTGGACACGGATGGCAAGCGAAGCACTACACACCCAAGGTATGAGTCACAACCTACTATACTTGCACTCTATTAGACAAGTTAGAAACAAGGCAATGATGTAAATCAAAGTAATGCATTATTAGAATAAGTATTTCGTTGGTCACATGAATAGGTGTACATGTTTGGTGTACATCATCATGAATGGACTTAACGACAATAACCTTTAGACATCATGTCCCTGCTCCAAGAAATACTCGCAGAAACCAGTTCTGATGACGAAAGTGATGAAAAGAAAAGTTTGATTACCTAGAGCCGATCGTTTTCCACATGGAACGACGAATGTTTCTTGCCAAGATTTCTGTATGAAACAAACATAACAATTCAATCGTTCCGTTCTACTGAACGGATCTATGTCAGTCACCATTCGCAACCTGTCGGTGTAACACATGCATTTCTTGTACCTTGTGCAAAATTATAAATACAGTCCATTTTCATTCCATTTATGTGGTTTCATTACCAGCGACTGCCACATAAAAATGGTCCATCAGCCGTAATAGTGATCGCCACAGTGTTATCATAACATTAAAACATATTAAGTTGTGTATCGAGTGACTCAATTTCGTCAACGTGGTCAAGCCGTCAAGACGCCATCATTCGATTTCGAATTCGATCGACTTGTCGTACATCGTACGTCTCAACTTTCGCGTGGCGTGTGAGGAGGACGCAGTCAACAGCGACCCAGCGACGCAGCGAGCAAGAGCGAGCGCCTACGCGGACGAGCGAGAGGCGCGTACGCGTGCGAGCGAGAAGCGCGATCAACTCGGCCGCAGGTTGGTCGGCGACCGGGCGACGTCGAGTTCCAGAAACTTCCAGCAAGCTCCATAGCTGCCGGGTGCCGCGTGTCGTGTCATCATTGTCCGACGCCATCCATCCGCCATTTTGGTGGGGTTCTATCAAAAATCAAGTGAAAAGTGATCTAAAAGTGCTCTATTTTAAGCAAAACACGTCTCACAATTTCAAAATTGTGCAATTATTGCATTCTGTTTATTTAACTAGCATCTATATATGCGTAAAACTTCTAATTGTAAAGTTATTGATTGTGTAGCTTCACTAAATCTCATTAGCCATCATGGCAAACAATTTAAAACGCCTAATACTGGCCAGGGGCCAGACAAAAGGGACTATAACCACACTATATGAAAATAACGATGAAGATTTTGGTCATTATGAATCCATTTATCTAAATGCCTTAGCCGCATTCGAAGATGCCATCGATGCCATCGAAGTAAAATCTAGCCCAGGTAAATCTCCGGACCCCGGAGCGGAGCATGATGAGGAAGGCAAAGACGCTATGAAACGCTTACCACCAATAAGTATTCCCAAGTTTGGAGGTGAGGTAGGTGATTTCCACGACTTCATTAGTCTATTTAAAAGTGTCATCGATAAAAACGCTAAACTGTCACAATGTGATAAATTTTATTATTTAAAAACCTATTTAACTGGCGAAGCCGCTGAATTAATTAAACATTTATCGCTTACTGCTCATAATTATGCAAACGCACTGCAGTTGCTCAACGAGCGTTATGATAATAAAAATAAGGTCATAAATTATCATGTCAATTCACTATTAGACCTAAAACCAATTTCTAAATGCACTGCTTTAGCTATAAGAGAAGTCATTTCTCAAACCAGACAGCATGTAGCTGCCCTAAAAAACATGAATATACCCGTTCAACATTGGGATGCAATTCTTGTATGCATTTTGCAACGCAAGCTTGACATGCACACATTAAGGTGCTTTCATCTAGAAATGAAATCAAATGCTGATTCTGACTTAAATTCACTTCTTAAATTTTTAGAACAGCGGGCAGCAGCGCTTGAAACTGTGGCAGACAGCCAAGTATCCTCAAATAGTGCAGTGAACAGCGGTCGCAGGACAGGTTTGGTAGCCACAACAACAGAGGATAAGAAAGTGACACAAGTATGCAAATTTTGTAAGTCTAATCACCACCAACTATATAAATGTGAAAAATTTAAACTTGCCTCGCTATCTGATCGTGTCAACTATGTAAAGACAAATGAGTTGTGTACTCTGTGCTTAAACAAGCATCTGTCAAAATGTAAATTTACTTTTAAGTGTTCAATTTGCAAACAAAAGCATAATAGTTTACTGCATGAAAATAAGCCTGAACAGGAGGTAAGGCAAGTGTCATTATCTATGAACAAGTGCGATGATGTTTTATTGCCTACTATAAAGGTAAACATAACTGATAAATTTGGTCAAAAATTTCAAGTTAGGGCTCTTTGTGACTCAGGTAGTCAGGTTTCCTTTGTGTTATCAGACCTAACAGAAAAGATAGATTGCAGGTTAGTCAAAAATAATACTTATATCAAAGGAATATGTGGTCAATCTAATACTGTTCCTTACACTGCTACATTTAATATTTCTTCTACTCTCAACACTTACAATACTCAAATAGCATGCTGTGTAGTGCCAAACATCACTTGTGATATACCTCAGTGTGAGATAGATACAGATAATTTAAAAATTCCTTCTTATGTCAAGTTAGCTGACACAGAATTTTACAAAACTGGAAAAATAAGCATTTTATTAGGTTGTGACGTTTTCTTTAAAATCTTATTGCGTGAACAACTACCTATTATCCCTAAAGGTTTGTATTTACACAACACCCACTTTGGGTATATAGTGGCTGGAAGGGTGAAGACTAGAGCTTGCACTCCGGCAAGTAAGTATACCGCACATATTTTACATAAAAGTGAACGTGATAGCATCAAAAATATAGAAAAAACTTTAGAACAGTTTTGGAAGTGTGAACAAGTGACAGAGGTTTTCACTGAGTCGGTTTCTGAAGAAGCTCTTGCTGAAAAAATCTTTTCTGAATCTGTAATGTTGAAAGACAATAAATTTCAAGTTGATTTACCCATGAAACAAAATTTTGATCAATTAAACATGGGAGAATCTTTCTTAAGAGCTTTAAAACGTTTTAACAATTTAGAAAAAAGACTTCACAAAGATTCAGAACCTTTCAGAGGTTATAAAGATTTCATTGACACATACATTTCAATGGGTCATGCTAACTACATTGATATTCAAGCTTATGATTTAAGGGCTGGTCAGGTATACTTTCTGCCACACCATCCAGTATTAAACGAAAATAGCAAAACTACAAAATTGAGAGTTGTTTTTGATGGCTCAATGCCTACAAATCTAGGTTTTTCTTTAAATGACATGTTGCTCAATGGGCCCAACACCCAAAATGAGTTATTTAATATATTAGTTTTGTTCAGATTACATAAATATGTATTATTTTCTGACATTCAAAAAATGTTTAGAGAAGTTATTCTCAACCCAAAACACTGTGCTCTTCAAAATATATTGTGGAGAGATGCACCAGATAAGGAAATACAGTGTGCTCAATTGCAAACTGTCACCTATGGTCTTAAATGTTCAACATTTTTAGCTACAAGATGTTTGAATGAGTTAGCATTTAGATTTGCACACATTTACCCTGAAGGTGCACACATATATTACTGAATCACTGTTATGTAGATGACATTTGTACTGGTAATAACGATTTACAAAAATTAATTGATATGAAAAACCAATTAATTGCCATTTTAAAACTTGGTGGGTTTAAACTTCATAAATGGAGTTCAAATAGTGGAGATATATTAAGTGACATTCCTTGTACTTTACAGATTTCAAATGAAATTGATTTATGCAAAAGTGATGATCAATATGTGAAGACTTTGGGTATCAAATATAACACACAAACGGATACATTGAACATTTCATGTCCACAAACCGAGTTGTTAGATGTCTACACCAAACGTCAGACATTAAGTTTTATTGGCAAACTCTTTGATCCACTTGGTCTAGTAGGTCCGATTATTGTACTTGCAAAAATAATCATGCAACAAACATGGTTAGAGAAGATCTCATGGGATTCACCATTGCCAGATAACTTAAATAAAAAATTTAGAAGTTTTGTTGAGAATTTATCAAAAACAGGTAACATTCCAATAAACAGAAATATTGACACAAAAAACTCAACCTCTATTGAACTAATAGGGTTTGCAGATGCCTCTCAGAAGGCTTATGGTTGTTGTGTTTATTTAAGGACCATTAACAGCGATGGTCAAGTAAAAGTTGAGTTGTTATGCTCAAAATCAAGGGTAAATCCCATAAAATCATTAACAACACCAAGATTAGAGTTAAATGGCGCTTTGATATTAGCAAAGCTGTCAAAAAAGTTGTATGATCAACTTATTAAAAACAATTTTACCATTAAGGTACATTTATATGTAGATTCTCAAATTGTTCTTGCTTGGCTTAACACAGAGCCCACAAAGTTGTCTGTATATGTTGCAAACAGAGTCAAAACTATCCGTGATCTTACACAAAATGCCTCATGGTCATTTATCGCTACCGATGAGAATCCTGCAGACTGTTTGTCTAGGGGTATAGAACCTCACTTACTTAAAAGCAACCAGTTATGGTGGCATGGGCCAAACATTTTACATAGTAAGAATTACACACATGAATCTACAAATATCAAAATTATTCAGGAAATTCCTGAACTTAAACTTTGTAATATTACACTTACTTCTGAGTCAAATAAAGATTTCAGTTTATATTCGCATTATTCTGATGTAAACAAATTAAAAAGAATTATTGCCTATATTTACAGGTTTATTAATAATTGCAAAGTAAAGAAAGAAGATAGGGTCTATGGGCATCTGAAAATAAAAGAACTTAACTTTGCACTCAAAAATATAATTAGACAAAATCAAAGACAACATTTTAGTGAAGAAATAACTTGTATCATGTCCAAGAAACCAATTAAATCCAATTTAAAATCCTTAAATCCATTTTTAGATGGAATAGGTAACCTCAGAGTAGGAGGTAGGTTACAAAATGCTGACATACCATATGATCAGAAATACCCTATCATATTACCCAAAAAATCATTTCTTACACGTTTAGTAATTAGTAATGAACACAAATGTTTGTTACATGCTGGAAAAAAGTTGACCCTAGCTAGTTTAAGTCAAAGGTTTTACCTAATTAATGGACTTAGGGAGGTCAAAGCGGTAATACACAAATGTTTAGTGTGCTTCAAACTAAAAGCCAAGGCATCAGAGCAAATGATGGGATCTCTTCCTTCAGACAGGGTGAACCCCAGCAGGCCTTTTGAAAAGGTAGGAATCGATTATGGTGGTCCATTTTCAATAAAATTACACCGTGTTAGAAAGCCACAAATTTTAAAAGCATACATACTTTTATTTATTTGTTTCACAACAAAGGCCATTCATATTGAGTTGGTATCAAATCTAACAACTGAATGTTTCTTACAGGCATTAAAAAGATTTATTTTTCGTCGCAATAAGCCTTCTATTATTTATTGTGACAATGGTTCTACCTTCAAAGGTGCCAATAATCAGTTACATGAGCTATACTCATTACATTTTAATCAAGTACATCAGGACAAAATTATAAATTTCACTTCAGATCTTGGTATTGAATTCAGTTTTATTCCGTCTTATTCACCAGTATTTGGAGGGCTATGGGAAGCAGGGATTAAGAGTGCAAAATATCACTTAAAAAGAGTTGTAGGGCAACAGGTACTAACATATGAAGAGTTGAATACCATAATAATTCAAATAGAAGGGCTTCTGAACTCCAGACCTTTACTTTCTTTGCCAAGTATTGACCCAAACGACATGTTTTATTTAACTCCTGCTCATTTTTTAACAGGTGCATCTATTACATCATTCCCTGAACCTGATGTCACAAATGTGCCCATAAACCGCTTGTCATTCTGGCAGCAATGTACTCACATGACTCAATCCTTCTGGAAAACTTGGTCAAAACAATATTTGACTCAGTTACAAAACAGGCCAAAGTGGCATAGCAGTGTCCCAAACATTGAAAAAGGGGTCTTAGTGCTACTGAGAGTTGATAACACCCCTCCATTAACATGGCCAGTGGCCAGAGTAGAACAAACTTTCCCCGGATCAGATGGCAAGGTCAGGGCATTATCTGTAAGAACGAAAAATGGTAAAATCATGCGTACTAGTGTGATGAAAGTTTGTGTACTTCCTATCTATGAATAAATTAAAATTATTGCTACTAAATTACCATTGTGTGGCTACCGAACGTGTCATGTGGACTTGTTCATTTATTCTTTTTGGTTTTATAGTTTATTGAAACTTATCTCATCTATAATAATAAACATAGATATATACTTAGTTATAATGATTCATTTAAGAAATCTTTATTTTTGTACCCATTCATAGTTACTTTAAAACTAGCAACTTATGAATCATAATAGCAAGCTATTGTTAACTAGGATAAATACATAGTTATATTTTAGAATGTAAGACATATTGTATAAGCTTCTGTTCTCTAGAGCAAGTACTTTAGAGATTTAAAACTTATAGTTAAAATTAAGCAGATGTAAGGCATGCACAATAGATACATAATTATACTTTATGAAGGTAAAATGTAATATATGTGAACATCTATCTTGTAATAGGCACATGCATAGAATGCTTAGTGCAAACTAATAATTAGAATAAGAGTAACAAGTATATGTGTACAATAGGTTTTTATTCACTTATCTCATTAAAAAATAGTTCATAAATTTGTATTATGTAGTTTGCCAGCCTAGAATTTATGTAATTTAAAGTAATAATAACTTTGTTAGATTATCTCCGAGTAAGACTGTATCAATTTAAACGATTTTAAAGGTATATAAGCATTCAACAAGTTCCTTATATAAACTTTTTGTGTATTGTATACTTAATAGTAAATAGTAAGTTTAAAACGTTTAGTAGACCTGTAAGAAGAACTTAGGTTCCCATTTGTCTAATGATAAGTAAATTTAAGATTAAGTTAACTTTTTGTTTGTCTTCAAAGCTAGCCTTTAAGTTTCCTTTGTCGGCGTTGCCAATTTATGTATGAAACAAACATAACAATTCAATCGTTCCGTTCTACTGAACGGATCTATGTCAGTCACCATTCGCAACCTGTCGGTGTAACACATGCATTTCTTGTACCTTGTGCAACGTTTTAAATACAGTCCATTTTAATCCCGATTTTATGTGGTTTCATTACCAGCGACTGCCACAATTTCGAGTCTCTAAAAACGTAGCTTGGTGGCTGGATATTCATCGTAGGTAATTGTTCAACCAAAAAATAATGCGTGCTATAGACAAAGCAATAAATATTAACTTTGTTTGAATGTTTGCAAAAATTTTTTTGTATATAAAATTTTTCTATACCCCTTAAAGTACTGTCAAATTTGACACAAACTTTAACTACTTTTTTGGTGCACCTCAGCCTTAGCTTTTACAGTAAGTCTGAATGAAATGTCCTTAAAACTCGACAACCACTTATTCCAATTAATTTCAAGACATATTATTATGACTGTGTCCTATCTAGGTTTAAGTATTATAAATAGGTACTTAGATGTATTAGCTAGGTCAACTAGGCTTAATTATGGTTTATTATGGTGTGATTTATTTATTTAATTCTATGAATATAAATTTTGACAAATGGACTAATACTATTCCTCAGAAAAGTATAATAAACTGCTACAATACGACTGTTATCATAAAACAATTGACAATATTGTTTACAAAAGGAAAACAAAGCCCAAATAAACAAAAACGTTGACTTTGTTTACCTTTTCTTATGTCGATTGAGGAAAATGGGTAAAAATCATGCTCACAAGCTATTATTTAGGACAATATGTTATTATAATAATTATTATTTAAGAAGATCATTTGTATTGATGGAGTACCTATGTCGGTTTTTTTCTTTATAGATTGGTAAAGATTGGTAAGGTTTTGATTACGAATGTAGATGGGTATAAGAGTAGAGGAACCCAAAAAAACGATGGATGGACTGTGTTAAGAATGATATGGTAAGAAAGGAGGTGTCTCATGAGATGACGAGAAACAGAGAGGTATGGAAGAGGAAGACATGCTGCGTCGACCACAAATGAATTATTGGGATAAGGGCATTGAGATTCCCGTCGGGGCTGTGGTTCGTCGAAAGGTTAACGCGGCTCCGACACAAGGGCGAAGAAGGAACATGGGTTTGGTTTTTAGTCAGTAGAAGTCTGACACTCCCCTTCGCTCTGCCCAAGAGCGGGGGGGGGGGTTTGCCCGACTGCGGCGAAGCCCAAAATGAGGGTTATGTGTTTGACGTGTATGTACACTGAGAAAAAAGTATTGTTAAATTAACAATAAAAGTTTGCGAAATAGGAGCCAACAGAGTAAGTTTGTTGCCGCAGCAACTTTTTTATTGCGAAAAACTATTGCGAATGTGACAAAGTGGAAATGTGTACTTTGTGGATTATCACATAGCGAATTTCACAAACGCTCGTTTTCACAAACTTACTCTGTTGGCTCCTATTTCGCAACTTTAAACGTGGAGATATCACAGTGTTAAACTTATATAATCTAGCAACGTACAGTTTGCTATAGTTGCAATCTTACAGTTGCGATTAACGCAATGTTATCTTTCAACATTGTGGTTCCAGCTATGTACACTTTGCTTTGTTAGCAACCTTCAAGTTGTGGTTCCAACAAAGTTGTGATGTAAAAACTGGCCTGCAGTTGTGATTAACGCAATGTTATCTGTCAACCTTGTGGTTCTAGCTACGTACACTTTACTTTATTAGCAACCTTCAAGTTGTGGTTTCAACAAAGTTGTGATGTAAAAACTGGCCTGCAGTTGCGATTAACGCAATGTTATCTGTCAACCTTGTGGTTCTAGCTATGTACACTTTACTTTATTAGCAACCTTCAAGTTGTGGTTTCAACAAAGTTGTGATGTAAAAACTGGCCTGCAGTTGCGATTAACGCAATGTTATCTGTCAACCTTGTGGTTGTAGCTATGTACACTTTACTTTATTAGCAACCTTCAAGTTGTGGTTTCAACAAAGTTGTGATGTAAAAACAGGCCTGCAGTTGCGATTAACGCAATGTTATCTGTCAACCTTGTGGTTCTAGCTATGTACACTATGCTTTATTAGCAACCTTCACGTTGTGGTTCCAACAAAGGCGTGATCTAACATTGTGATGATCGCCATTTTACCATTGCTGCTCCCGCAGTACAATATTGCTGGAGTAGCAACATTGTACTGTGGGAACATAAATGGTAGCATTGCTATTTCTGCAATATGGTACTGCGGAAATAGCAATGGTAAAATGGCGATCATCACAATGTTAGATCACGCCTTTGTTGGAACCACAACGTGAAGGTTGCTAATAAAGCATAGTGTATAGATTAGCAATAGTAGAATTATTTAGC
This sequence comes from Diarsia mendica, assembly GCA_949316265.1. Classification (NCBI taxonomy): domain Eukaryota; kingdom Metazoa; phylum Arthropoda; class Insecta; order Lepidoptera; family Noctuidae; genus Diarsia; species Diarsia mendica. Next base: position 18,267,467 of record OX438908.1, on the reverse strand, counting down.
GTTGCACATGCCAGCAATGCACAGAGCTTCTAGAGTGCTAAAATCTGAAGCCCGGTGTATTAATCATGTGCAACGTCTTAGAAACGGGAATGACTATCTACATAATAAAAAGCAGTTATCAAAATGTCACCAATTTTTAATCAAACATTAAGTTATAATTAAACACGTAGGTACAGCTTGTAAACCCCTTTTTCACCACAGATAACCACACCACAAATAACACTTTTTCACCACACGCACTTTTTTTACAGTTTTACTTTTCACGACGATTATCGACGCACTCGCAGACGCGCCGACGGTCATAAAACCTCTGTAATAATGTCTCTGTGTGTCCGTGCGGTGTACTTCCTTCTTCCTTCCTAAATTCCGAAAATCCGAACGGCTAGAAGAACTAGAATTAGATAATTAAAATCAGGTGTACCAAGTGTACCGTACCAACATAACGCACGCGCCGCGGAGATATATTCTCTATAGACTATACGCTATTACGAGTAGTGTTGCCCGCCACTGCCGACCGAAGACTAAACTAGATACCGATCGATTTTAACAACTTTACCAAATTCAAACATTGTCGAGAATGAACTTTGTGATTTTCACTATAGTTGATTTGTATTTTTATCTATGTTAGGATACCCTCGCTAAGTTTGAATTGTGTTTATAGCAATTTGAACATTGTTAGAGAATTATGCACATTGTGAACTCGTGCCCTTAGAATTGTTAACCCCACAGAGTACAAATTTGCAATTTTATAAAAAAAAAAATTCAATGCCACAACATAAAAAATCAATGTGCTGCTTAGGTATATTGCGAACGACACAAACTTTAACTTTGTGAACGCCTTTTAATAGATATTGCGATTTTATCAAAGGGGATCTTTGGTAAATTTAATTGTTAATGGTGTAATGTGATGATTATATAATATCATTGGCCAAAGCATATAAAACAAGTGCAACTTAAATTGCATACTACACAAACTTCAATTACCTATATGAACCCCACCCACAGATTACCAACTTATACGATTTTATCAAAGGGCTCGATAATTGCTAACGCCACAACATGTCAAAGTTAATGTCGAACACCGGAACCATGCACAAACGTATAACCTGTGAACCCTTTCTTCTTATTGTTAGCTTCGCTAACGAAACCAGCATGAATGGAATGATAGATTTAGATACATAATAGGATAAAATTACTTTTGACCAGAAATCAGCCATGCCATAAGTGAACCTCTCAGATTACCATATCGTGATTTTATCAAAGGGCCCGAAAATTGCTAACGCCACAGCATATAACATTAATGCACAGCTTATATTGCAAACCACACAAACTTTAACTTGGTAAACCCCACAGATTCCCAACATGTGATTTTAACAACGGGCCTGAAAATTGATAACGCCACAACTTATAACATCAATGTACGGCTTACATTGCGAACTACACAAACTTTAACCATGTGAACCCCGCATATTAACACTTTGCGAATATATCAAAGGCCCCAATAATTGCTAACGCCGCAATATCTAAAGTCAATGCGCAGCTCACATTGCGAACTGCACAAACTCTAACCATGTGAACAACGCATATTAACACTTTGCGAATATATCAAAGGACCCAATAATTGCTAACGCCGCAATATCTAAAGTCAATGCGCAGCTCACATTGCGAACTGCACAAACTCTAACCATGTAAACCCCGCAAATTACCACTTTGCGAATTTATCAAAGGGCCCAATAATTGCTAACGCCACAACGTCTAAAGTCAATGTGCAGCGCACATTGCGAACTACACAAACTTTAACCATGTGAACCCCGCTAAATACCACTTTGCGATTATATCTAAGGGCCCAAAAATTGATAACGCCACAATATTTTACTGCGGGGTTCACAATATTTGCGTTTCACAAAAAAAAAGTTGCTGTGGCAGCAAAGGTTATTTTGCTGTAATCTCAAAATTATTTTGTCACTTTCGCAAGAATTTGCCCGCAATGTAAAACTGCAGCTTTGTCTCAGGATTTTTTTCTCAGTGTATGTATGTCCGTTTCTTTGTTCCCTCATAACTCCTAAACGGATGAAGGGATTTAGATGAAATATACGTCGTTAGATTTGTCTTGATGGCGCGATATAGGCTACATTAAAATTAAAAAAAAAAAAACAAAGAAAAATTGCGGATTTTGGGGGCCAAATCGCGGAGTTCAAAAAAAATCCAATACCATCGAGTAGGGTATCAAAATAAAGGGTTTTAGAAGGAGATTACAAAAATATACAACATTTATATGTTTAAAAAAATTCAAAGTGACAAATCCTATAAACATGCACAAAAATTAAATCATCTGCGAAGAATTTAACGCGACCAACGAAAGAACAAACACAAAAGAACTAAAAAGTTGGAAATAAAAAAAGTAGTTAAAAAACCCGACTGAAAAAACTGAAAAGCGAAAAACAAGCACATTTTAAATTAAACAAAACTTGGAAGCAGGCGTTTTTTTTTAACTACTTTTTTTAAGTTAGGTACTATTTATTTCTCGTGTTAGGACTTGAAAGTATTGAAGATAAGTATGGCAGCACTTAGCGTGCTTGCAATATCTAAGTGTAAAGTTAAAAATGTTAAGTGGCAATTTATTTACCATGTTATCTCTCTTTTCTTAAAGGCTTTTTAATGTAAATGTTCATGTTGGGTGTTGTGTCGTGATTCCTACTGCGGGACTGTTTGAAAGACATACCGCGGCCCCGGAACAAAAAGGTCGAAGAAGGAGCATGGGTGGTTTTTAGTCAGTAGAAGTCTGACACTCCCGTCCGCTCCGTTCAGAGCGGATTTGATGAATTCCCATACACAAAATAAAAATATTCTGTTTTTACTACATGAGTCAAGTTTAAATGAGTTTTGGCAGTTGATTTCAATATACTTAATTCATTCCACGATTTGAACTTACGCCACCTAACATTTTGAACTTGACACTTAAATATAGTATGCACGCTAAATAACGCCATAGGTACTTATCTACAAGACATAACACGAGAAATAATTGTAGTAACTTAAAAATAAAAAGTTAACAATATTATACCAGAATTATGTCACTCGACCCCTATTACATAGGACTTAAGGCCGGGTTGCAGTAATTTTAAGATTTTTGAACCTATAAAAATCGAACTAAATACGAGTTTTATAATAAATAAAAATCATTACATAAAAATTGAACATACTCTCTAGTAAATCGTAAAGATAGAAACGCGATTTAGAATGATCGGCTCGATACTTTTTTTTATCAAACATGACTCTAAATCACAATTTCAAACGTGTACTGCTAAGACATTTCATCATAAATTTATATGAAAGTTATATCAGTAGATAGAACTTTTTATTCTGAAGTAAATGGTGAAAACAGATTGTATAATTTCTTTATAGTTTTTCTCCAAGAAGCAAAAAACAGTCATAATTTAGGCATTATATCGCTCGCGCGGCAGGGCGGGGGGCGAGGTCGTGCGTACATAAAAACAAAGTACTGCAACCTGGCCTTAAAGATAACTGGTACTATTAAGTACACCTCTGAGTAACCCTACGGGGATTAAAGGCGTCATGCTATATTGTGTCAATAACTCCCACGGATTAATCGTCAAAACAGTACATTTTTAAACATTTAATTAGCGCGCATCGCATAAATAAACGAAAATTTGAGGTCAACGGCCAATGTTTATCAAAGATCGTTAAATGCACTTGAGCAAACATACGAAAACACTACGAAAATAATCGTTAGCTCTTATTGCTTCGAGATAAAGTCCAAAATGTAACGATTTAATCTTGTCTCGAACAAAAACATTGTACAAAGGAGTCTCGATGCTCTCGATTTGCGAAGGGACACGTAACGGTACAAAATAACGGTTAAACAATAAACGAAGTTCCAATTTTGAATCCCGCTTCGGTACAATTCGGATGGCGATCTCACCCGAACCGAAACGACCCCGCGAAGATTGCAATCGTCGTGTTCGATTTTATTTCAAATACGAAACAATTCTAAAATGTTTACCTGATTGGAATCGTTCGGGCAAGACGAAGATCAGGATAGTTTATTGATATTGATTCCTTTGACTTTTCAATATCTATAAAAATCTAGCAATATTCAATACAAAATCTCTACCTACCAGTTCACACGAGTTACAACCTTATTACTTAGTACTAAAATTGATTTGTAATGAACATAACATTAATCAGATCATAGATAATACGGTATTAACACGGCATTGATACCGTTCGGTTAACCTCGTGCTTCTTCGGCGAAATTCGGTACACGCATTGTTTCGCATTCAAAATTGGAACTCGTGTGTCATAGAAGGACTAACAAACACTTTCGCGGGCAATTTCTTTTGTGTTGTTAATTTTTATGATGTGTTTAGAAAGTGAAAAATAAACTTATACCCGTATAAAAGATTCCTACCACCGAAACTATTGTAAATAAAGATGAACTAAGTAGGTACACTATTTTTGACTACTTATACAAAACTATTTAAGTAAACATTTTTGCAAAAGTGAATAAACCGAATATAATTTTTCAGAAAAAAGATACCACTCATAAAAGATACCACCGATTTTTTAAATAAACCAATACCAGTTTTCAAAACTCAAAACCAGGGTGCAATCACCAATTATCGTCTTCAACTTTTTCACTCAAAACGCACTTTTTTTAAATACACTAGTCGATGTATTTCGCGTGTGTTCGGCTATGTTCGTAGCGTATCGGCGCAGCTGTGCAGGCGCACGCCCTCCCGATACTAATGCTAGTGCACCGTACTATTGTCCAGGAAAGCGTTGTAAGGGCCCGAATTAGTATTGCACTCACGATCCTCCGCATATGTCATACGTTATATACTTGGTTCTGGGGCCCACGAATTGTGGGTTGCGGTTTGGTTAAGGAAAGGAAAATACACACATCAACACGGTCTAGGGATATTTCATACTCAATTAAATAACTCGAAAAGTACTGGCCGCATTGGAATCTTTAATACACCGATTTCTTTGTAATTTATCTCAGACTAATTCCAAATTCAAATTTTTGAAAATTCTTTTGTTTCGGTGGCTAAATGTCTTGATGTATAGGAGAGGGAATTTTCATTTGTGCGAAATTTAAAAAACAATACGAATTACGTTTAGTTACAGTTTTTTTTCATTTTTAAACGAAAGATAAAGTTAACATTGAGGTATTGTAGCCATGCAACGCCGACCTTTGACGAGGGCGGAGATGTTACGAGCTGTGGGAATGCTGGAAGCTGGATCTGTTCAGCGTAATGTTGCTGAGGCCATAGGGACCCATCAAAATGTAATTTCAAGATTGTGGACACGCTATCGTGCCACAGGTGAAGTAGCGGAGAGGCACCGGGGGCCAAGTCGCATCACTACCCCCAGACAAGACCGATTTTTGCAAATTACTGCGCGAGCTCAACCAAATGCAACGGCGACTCAATTGGTCCAAAGGCTGCGAGTGGAATACCAAGTGCTTGTGAGTGACCAAACTGTAAGAAGGCGACTGCATGAAAGCAATCTACGCTCTCGTAGACCACTCCGGGTCCCACCTTTACGGAGAGGCAATCGTGGACGACGATTAGAATGGATTCGGAACCACGTGGACTGGGGCCGTGAGCAATGGTCCAATGTGCTGTTCACGGATGAATCCAGGTTCGGCTTCCATCCAGATTCACGAAGGACGCGTGTTTGGCGAGTTCCTGGACGATGGAGCCGTCTCCAGAACCCTCAGGAAGTTCACCCATACCAAGGAGGAACAATTATGGTTTGGGCAGGAATTCGTCTTGGAGGACGGACGGATCTCGTTTGGGTGCGGGGCAATATGACGGCAGAACGATACGTCCAACAGGTGCTGGGGCCCGTAATCTTGCCCCACAGAACACAAATGGGGCAAGATTTCCTGCTCATGCACGACAATGCCCGGGCACACACGGCGAGAACGGTAGCAGCTTGGTTACATACACATAATGTTAGGGCCTTAGACTGGCCTGCTCAATCGCCAGATCTAAATCCCATTGAGCATGCGTGGGATATGCTGCAAAGAAGAGCTCTGAAGGAAGTTCCTGAAAATTTGGCTACAGAAGATCAACTTTTTGCGCACCTAAGAAGGACATGGGACAATATTCCGCAGCAAGACATTGACAACCTTGTTCTGAGCATGCCGAATCGTTGCCGATGTGTTATGAACATCATGGGCGCTTTCTCAGACTACTAACTTCAAGTTTATAAACACAAATTAATTGATTTTTCTATTTTTTTTCAGTTTTTACTCACAAATTAAAAGTTAATTCATATACGGTTTCCGTCTATGCTTCATTTTTTTTCCATAAAATCCTGAAATTTTAATCAGTACCTTAACCATTATTAAAAAATGGTAGAATATTAAATAACGTATATTTTAAATATATACATGTCGCATCCGGTCAATAGTACGGACAAGAAACGAATCGCAAGCGCGCCATTTTTAACATCACGTGATCTGCGCGCGCTTCTACAGAGTCGTGATGTTTCATAAGGACGGCGAGGAGGCTATTCTAGGCCTGACCGCCGCAGTGTGAAGACATACCGGAACTGTACTCGATTCGTTGTGCCCAGTATAAGTGTTGGGATTGTGAGGTGTTGAAACTAATTTGTAATTTAAAATAAAATAAACCAGTAACTGTAACCCAGTGTATTTTCGTTTGCACGAGACCCAAACTCTGCCCACATAATGTCTGAATCTGATGGAATAATATTGGTGCATTCTACATCAGAAGTGGGATCAGATCGTGCCAATGAAATTACACGCGGGAACAGTGACAATAACAATCAGTGGCGGTTGCTTTTTGAAATGCAAAACCAGCAAATGCACGCGCTGATACAAACTTTGAAAACTCAGCCAGTGAATAACAAGTTTTTACTGCCGGAATTCGACCCCGACAAACCAGATTCCGATGCGCGGTCGTGGTGCGCCACCGCCGACTTGTGTTTTAACGGGAGTGCAGTGGAGGGATGCCAGTTGATTTTGACGCTAAGCAAGGCGCTGAAGGGCCCCGCATCTACATGGCTGTCGCAGATAACCTATCCAGGTATGACATGGGATCAGTTCCAGGAATTATTCAAGGCCAGATTTGCGTGTGTCGAAACTTCTGCGGCTACCCTCATTAACCTAAACAATGACAAGCCAAAGGAGAATGAGACCTATGCTGCTTATGCTAGTCGTCTTATGACGTTTTTATTGAATCGATGGAAGGATCTCACCGTTGAACAGATTGCGGCGTCGACTGTTATCGCTCATTTGGCACAAATCGATACCCGCTTACAACGCCTCGCATTTACAACTGAGATTACAACGCGTCATAAGCTGCAACAAGAGCTTCAAGCGTTCTCTTACCTGAAGAGGAGAGCCCCTACAGACATGCGCACTGAAGCCGGAAACGAGAAACGTTCGAAGTTTTCTTCACTACCGCCAATCAAGTGTCATGCATGTGGCAAACCGGGACACAAACAAGCGGATTGCCGCTCAAAGAAGATGGAGGTCAAGAAGTCGTCGCCTGCGCCTACTGCTACGAGTGTCGGGCAGCGACAACAAGCCAGCAGCAGTACACTGGTGTGCTTTAAGTGCGGCACGCCGGGCCACACCGCCAACCGCTGCACAGCGGGCGGGTCCAGCGCTGCTGACCCAGTGACGAAACGAGTCGACCTCTGTATGGTCGAGCCCCCATCAGGAGTATTAAAACATTTTGGTGAGTGCTTCAAATTTGATTTCGATTCTGGAGCTGAATGTTCTTTGATAAAAGAGTGTATTGCTTGTAATTTTAGAGGTAGAAGATTCAATAATGTTGTTTCTTTAATTGGTATAGGCAACAGAAACGTTAATAGTACTCTACAATTTCTGTGTCAAGTAGAAATTAACGGCTTCGCGACGGAGATCCTATTCCACGTTTTGCCAGATAGTTATTTACGGAGTAGCATTTTAATAGGTAGAGAGATTTTAAATAACGGTTTTTGTGTTACCATGACTGCAACAGAATTGATGCTGTCTAGAGAAAGTAGTATCAAAGTGTGTAACGCCATTCAGACTAGGACTAATTTTGACAAAATTGATACTGATTTACCCGTTGATAGAAGACACGACCTTCTTAATATTTTAGAACTATATTCCGATTTTTTCATTAACGGTTTTCCGACTACACGTGTCACCACTGGTCAGTTAGAGATAAGGTTGGTTGACCCTAATCGTACAGTGCAAAGACGTCCTTACCGACTGTCTCCGGACGAACGTCGAATCATGCGCGATAGGGTTAATGAATTGTTGCAGGCTAAAATAATAAGACCCAGTAGTTCGCCCTTTGCTAGTCCAGCCCTTTTAGTTAAAAAACATGATGGATCAGACCGTATGTGCATAGATTATAGAGAGCTTAATAATAACACAGTGCCCGATCGTTATCCCTTACCTTTGATTTCTGACCAAATTTCACGACTTTATGGTGCCAATTACTTTACAAAATTAGATTGTGCAAGTGGTTTCCATTTGATTCCTGTCCAAGAACAATCCATTGAACGCACTGCATTCGTAACACCTGACGGACAATTCGAGTTTCTAACCATGCCGTTCGGGTTACGTAACGCCATATCCGTTTTCCAACGAGCAATCGTCAATGCTCTTGGTGATCTTGCACACCAATACGTAGTCGTTTACGTTGATGACATTTCTGTCATATCCAACTCCATAGAGCAGGGCCTGGAGAGACTACATACAGTATTAGAGGTGTTAACGAAGGCAGGGTTCTCGCTTAACCTTAAGAAATGTTCTTTTCTTAAAACCCGTATAGAGTTTCTGGGTTATGAGGTTGAGGCAGGTAAAATCAAACCAAACAAGCGGAAGATAGAAGCTTTGTCATGTTTACCTGCACCACAGACTCTAACCCAGGTAAGACAATTTGTAGGTTTGGCAACTTACTTTCGTCAGTTTGTTCCCAATTTTTCCCGCCTCATGGGTCCAATCTATCAACTGACATCTGGAAAGTCTCTGTTCGAGTGGACACCCAGCCGTGAAGAAGTTCGACAGAAGGTAATAGAAATACTTACCAGTGATCCAGTGCTCATGATCTTCGACCCGCAGCATCCGGTAGAGCTTCATACCGATGCCAGTTCAGAGGGCTATGGTGCGATTTTGTTTCAAATCGTAGAAGGTAAGCCACATCCTATTGCTTATTTCAGCAAGCGCACGACACCAGCAGAGTCCCGATACCACTCGTACGAGCTAGAGACGCTGGCTGTCGTCAACGCAGTGAAACATTTTCGACAGTACCTTCATGGTCGAAAGTTTACAGTAGTGACCGACTGCAATTCCCTGAAATCGTCACGAACCAAAATCGATCTGACACCGAGGGTGCATAGGTGGTGGGCATTTTTACAGTCGTTCGATTTCGACGTAAAATACAGAATAGGTAAGCAAATGGCACATGCCGATTTCTTATCTCGTAACTTACTGCCTCTACCAACAGTTCTAGCAGACAGAGTTGAACAGAAGCAGGTAAACCTTACCGAATTGTCTGACAACTGGCTTTTGGCAGAACAGCAGCGAGATGAAGAGATCAAGAAAACAATTTCTGATCTAGAGCAAGGACAACTCAATGAAGACGTGGCTAAGACGTATGAGGTACGAAAAGCAATACTTTACCGCAAAGTCCAACGTAACGGTCGAACGAAATGTTTACCAATGATTCCTCGTGCTATGCGTTGGTCTGTCATTAATAATATCCACGAGTCGATTATTCATCTAGGATGGGAGAAGACTCTGGAAAAACTGTACAACCATTATTGGTTCGAGGGTATGAGTCGCTATGTGAAGCGGTTTGTAGACAACTGTGTCACCTGCAAGATAGCCAAGTCCCGTTCAGGTAAAGTACAAGCTGAACTTCACTCTATACCCAAGACAGCGATTCCATGGCATACCGTACACATAGACGCTACGGGAAAGCTGAGTGGCAAGAGTGACAACAAGGAGTATGTGTTCGTGATGATCGACGCATTTACCAAGTACGTATTGCTGTTTCATACTAAAAACATTGACTCCAAAAGCAGTATCAAGGCTGTGTCAGATAGCGCTGCACTCTTTGGCGCTCCTGCACGAATAATCGCTGATCAGGGACGGTGTTTTTCTAGTAAAGAGTTCCGTGATTTTTGCCAAAGTAAGAACATCAACCTTCACCTCATTGCTACTGGTTCGTCTCGGGCAAATGGTCAGGTGGAGAGGATAATGAGCGTTCTTAAGTCAATGTTAACAGCGGTAGAGACTGATAAAGATCGATCGTGGCAAGACTCGCTAGGAGACGTACAGCTAGCTCTAAATTGCACAGTAAACCGTGTCACAAAATCTAGCCCGTTGGAACTTTTGATAGGTAAAGTAGCGCGTCCACTTCATTTAATGGCTGACGACAATGACGAGACTATAGACCTTGATGACATTAGGAGATTAGCGTCTGAAGGTATTGAAAAGTGTGCACGTTATGATAAGAGTCGTTTTGATAGCACAAAGGCAAGCGTGAGTAGGTTCTCTGTCGGTGAATTCGTGCTTATTGAAAATGAAGAACGTAATCAAACGAAACTTGATGTGAAGTATAGAGGGCCATTTCAAATTGTTGAATTGTTAGATGGTGACCGCTATGTTCTAAAATCGTTAATTAATAAGCGTACTTACAAATACGCTCACGATCGTGTTCGTAAGATGCCCGAGGGCCAAGTACCAATAGAAATTGTAGAAGGAATAGATGAGGAGTTGGCACCTCTTTAGTTTGTGGTAACAGGTTCTCGGTTCAGTGGGTCGGAGACTATACCAGAGTATCGTAGCCGTAGCCCGTAGAAATCGGTGTCTTAAGCAGTCCGTGGGTACGCGGAGGGCGGTAGCTCTGGGTGGTATAGTCGGGTTTTGCCTAGAAGCGAAAACCATAGAGTCGAGGTGTGACTCGGTATTCCCGTGGGGAATAGTGTGTGACTGTTGAGACTATACCAGAGTATCGTAGCCGTAGCCCGTAGAAATCGGTGTCTTAAGCAGTCCGTGGGTACGCGGAGGGCGGTAGCTCTGGGTGGTATAGTCGGGTTTTGCCTAGTAGCGAAAACCATAGAGTCGAGGTTTGACTCGGTATTCCCGTGGGGAATAGTGTGTGATTGTTGAGACTATACCAGAGTATCGTAGCCGTAGCCCGTAGAAATCGGTGTCTTAAGCAGTCCGTGGGTACGCGGAGTGCGGTAGCTCTGGGTGGTATAGTCGGGTTTTGCCTAGAAGCGAAAACCATAGAGTCGAGGATTGACTCGGTATTCCCGTGGGGAATAGTGTGTGTATGTGTGATTGTTGTTGACCATGAACGAGATACCTGGGGTTTTGTTGTTTGATCAATTCAAAGTGGAATTTTGTACTTGGTCTCGGTAATCTCGAATGATTATTGATTAATGCTTCCTAATCTTAGATTAAAATTAGACTAGTTCTTAGTGAAATAAATTAAATTATAAAGATCGAGTCCTTTTATTATTTCATGAGTCAGGAATGGACGAACAACAACTGTGCGGAATTTTTGTGTTTTCCAGATTAACATCACACGAGGACGTGTGAATCGCAGGATGGCCGTGTCGCATCCGGTCAATAGTACGGACAAGAAACGAATCGCAAGCGCGCCATTTTTAACATCACGTGATCTGCGCGCGCTTCTACAGAGTCGTGATGTTTCATAAGGACGGCGAGGAGGCTATTCTAGGCCTGACCGCCGCAGTGTGAAGACATACCGGAACTGTACTCGATTCGTTGTGCCCAGTATAAGTGTTGGGATTGTGAGGTGTTGAAACTAATTTGTAATTTAAAATAAAATAAACCAGTAACTGTAACCCAGTGTATTTTCGTTTGCACGAGACCCAAACTCTGCCCACATAATGTCTGAATCTGATGGAATAATATTGGTGCATTCTACATACATGTCATATAAATAATTAACACATTGATAGTAATTCGCTTTTTTAAAAATATCCCTAGACCGTGTTGATGTGTGTATTTGTTTTTGTCGATTTGTCCAATTAAACTATAAGTACTTTTGTTTGTTTGGGAATTTTGACATGCAATAATTATGTAAACATAATTAATTAGTATAGTCGTCCTTTTCTTTACTCCGATCAGGCTCATATTTTATCTTCCTAAGAGAAACCATGTTTCTTTGCAATGAGAAGGGTTTTTTTAGTGGAGGCTATCGACCTCCTTCAGTTATCCTACTTCATCATTATGACTAAAACTAACTTTATATAAGGAAAACTCAGAATAACATAAGTAATTGATTTCAAAACCTGCAATTATTTTTTAAATTGACTCTTTAATCTGGTTTATTCATGGCATCCCAAAGCGATGAAGGAAAACATCCTGGAGAAGCCATCATGCCCTAGAATTGCCAAATATTCGAAGGTATGTGAGTTGTGACACCTGCACTGATCCCACTCTTCACAGATATGAGCCGTTATACGAGCAGGGGGAACACACACACATGTCATATTTACATCGTCATTATTCTGCCTAGCCTTTTGTCAAACTAGGTTGTGGTCGGCTTCCTGTGTAACCGGATACAGCTGAGTAACAGTATTTTTACTTAAAGCGACCGCCTTTCTGACCTACACAACCCAGTAACTGTTTAATACGATACCCCTTTGACTAGATGTCGGTTTTCCGGCTTCTGACTACTCGTAACTACTGGCAAATATGACAAATGACAGATGGACCAACGGCTTAAGGCTGATGTTCCAGGGTAGCCCGCGAAATTCAAATTTTCTTACGTTTTTAGCGATTTGCAGGCCAGTGCCATCCACCTTAACGTACCTACTTTTCGAGACATGGAAGAAACTCGGTATTTACTGATGGTCACCCATCTACGGACTTACTTCAGCCAGCATATCTAAATAAGTGCACTAAATCGTTCAAGAGCAATCGATAACAGACAGCTGCTACGAATATGTTATGATAAATACAGTAACGGTTGCACAATGCAGTTCGTTCATTCGTTCCAATCGAATGGATTCACGCGATCGCTACGTTACGTTCACTCGTTCATGGCAGGGATTGACTGGCCGCTTGTATTGTGGACAGAAGATATGAATGGGTTTAAAATAAGAATGGCATGGGCCAATAAATAAAAAAAGTTTATAAAAAAATCGATGGTGAATTTTAAAGTGGGCATTTGACAAAAATTTTAGTTAGGTATGGCATATATATATGCCCTTTTTTGGCGATTAGAAAATCATCAAATAACCCCTCCCGCTCTTGAGTAGAGCGAAAGGGAGTGTCAGACTTCTACTGATTAAAAACCACCCAAGTTCCTTCTTAGCCCTTGTGCCGAGGCCGTGGTATCTCTTTCGAACAACCCGCAGCCCCGACGGATGAGATGCCTTAGGTTCCCAAACTTAGGTCGTTGTGTTTATATCGAGAAAGGTGGCGGCGGCCCCGACTGACGAACAGTAAGTCGTGGGTTCCAACCCAGGCAGGTGCATTACTTTGTCTAATTTATTTCATCACCACTGCTGTCTAAACGGTGAAGGAAAACATCGTGAGGAAACCGGTATGTCCTAGAACCAAAAATTCGAAGATTTGTGACATCTACCAACCCGCAATGGGCCCGCTTGGTGTGTTATAGCCCATTCCCTCTTATAGAGAAGAGGCCTGGAGTCCCAGCAGTGGGAACATTATATTATGCCTGCATTGAACGTGAACTGTGTTCCAACTTTGGGAACCTTTAAGCCTATACCTAGCGTATGACTATGGTTATGCTATGTTCAGCACTGTTGCATTTGTGTGGCAAATGAAAGGTTTATAGGCATTTCCTTAGCTTGTACAAATTATGTAACAACACATTTGTTTATTGTCTTCAACATCATTACGGAAGCGGAAAAACCCGGATAGTAAAACATAATAATATGATCTACTTTGGAAGCGTTCGTAAGAGCGAACGTTGAGTGAACATGAGGTCCTGGAATCAATCCCAAGGACGATTAAAGTGTTATAGTTTTTATTTTCTTGGGAATATAGCAGCAGCAGTTATAAACAAAAAGGTGCCAACAACAATCACGGAAGATATCCCGTAAGTGACATTTTAAATATAGTTATTAACCGTGAAAGCTTAAAACAGTGTTTAAAAATAGACCTTCCTATTAAAGTGGACTCTCATATAATTTGTGCCACCAACTATGTTATACTCCATTTACTATAAGATTAGAATTTCAAGTTGACCGTTTTTACAGTCCGTTCAACCGATTTTGACTTCTATACCGTAGGCATAAGGATAGCATTAAAAGCAAAAAGAATGTTACAATACCGACTGTTTACTGCAGCTACATTTTGTCTTGCTGTCAACGTAATAGAGTTCACAATCGGTTGAACGGACTGTAAACACGGTTAACTTAAAATTCTAATCTTATAGTAAATGGAGTATAGGGTCGGACCCAGTCTAACAGTTAAATACCAGTATTTTACATTGAGCGACAGTCTATCTAACCTCCACAACCCAGTTAGTACTGAGTAATATGATGTCCTTTGGTAAGACTAGTTCTCAGACTTTTAGGCCACTAGGATCTAATATATGACAGTCAGGACCAACGGCTTAACGTGCATTCCGAGGCACGAAAGAAACTCAGTATGTAAAGGGTTACTTTTGACGGATCAACCTAGTTAAACACGGCTTAACCTAAGATCAATTCAATCACCAGTTATTTTTAAGCCACGAGATCATCATCTGCCTAGCCTTTTTCCGAACTATGTTGGGGTCGGCTTGCAGTCTAACCGAATGCAGCTGAGTACCAGTGTACCTGGTCACGCCAACAATAATTCAGTCCTGAAAGGTATCAGAACCAACCTTCGATACGAGAGGACGTGTTAATTAAAGTGAAACGGCAGTGGCAAAAATCGAGGCGGTGAAGAGAGGGAGAGAAAGGACATGCAGCACTTACCAGGGGCAGGGGGATCCAATCTCCTTCGACCAGCACACAGCAGAGTATCACTACGCGGGATCGGAACTCAGTACTGTCAGCGGGCGTGAATTTAGGAGACACTCAATCTGAGTGAGAACAGTACAGAGTTCTTCGTATGATAGAAGCTGCTGTCCGACGACTCGGAACAGATGCATTTTCACAACCTTCACGACACTTTCCCAAGCGCCTCCGAAGTGTGGAGAGTTGGGACAGATAAATTTCCAAGTTATCCGACTCTCAGCGTACTCTTCCTCCAACTTTGGACGATACACAGTATTGAGAAACTTGTACAAATCGCGGAGGTAAGAGTTAGCCCCCTTAAAACATGTACCATTATCCGAGTACAGGATCTGAATCGGTCCTCGACGGGCGAGAAACCTCTTCAGCGCGGCAAGAAAACTGGGAGTGCTGAGGTCCGTGGCGACTTCGACATGCACAGCACGAGTCGTAAGACATGTGAAAATGCACAGATAGGCCTTCGCACTGTGGACGCCACGACGGCGCACAGGAACGTACGGCAGAGGACCTGCATAGTCACAGCCTACGTGCGTGAAAGCTTTAGTGACCTGACGCGTGCGATAGTCAGGTAAGTCGGCCATCAGCGGATAGGTTGGGCGCGGTTTTAAACGAAAACACGTATTACACATGTGGACGCGCTGTCTCACAACGCGGCGTGCGGACAAGATCCAGAACTTCTGTCGAAGAAGCGTGTTATCGTTTTATCCCTTCGAAATGACTGTAAACCCACCGGTAAAATAGCCTAAAAACAAGGGGAAAGAAGGAATACAAGATGGGTACTCACGTGGCCGTGGAGCTGTTGTTATTATTCACTTCACCCCGTTTTAGTGTTTATTTCGCAGTGCACTACGTTAATGATAGTCTGGGACGTCCCTTGATTGATAATTATCACTTTCTTGAATGTTTTTGGAGGTTTTCACGGAGCCGGCTCGAGCCGTCGTTTTGATTCGAAGTTTTTTTGCGGAAGAGTGACGATATGCGTGTTGGGCGCTAGTGAGCCTGCGCAGGAACCGGAAATAGAGACGGGAAGGGAAATAGGGATGTGGTAACTTGTGCAAAAAGACTAAGTTACCGGTTTTGTGATGATGTGTTTTTAATACTTTAACATTATTCCCCCCCGCTGGCGAAATTTATTGAGACTGAAGAAAAAATACCAAGACTAGGTCCACCTAATGTTAAAGTTGATGTGTAAGAGTGTGATGGAATAGATAAATATTATGTTTTACATATATGTTACAAAAATATAAAGACGAAATGATAATAGACATTTACCTAAATGAAAAATTTTGAAATTAGTTACCACCATCCGGGATGGGGCACAATTTAACAAGAGGTCTATTAATTACGCCTTGTCCAGTTTCGACAGTCGCAGAACGCGGTATACCATCACGACCGTGATAAAGATTCATAATTTTTCCGAAACGCCAACGCAACGGAGGTTGTTGTTCGTCCTTTATTATGACAACTTGACCAAGGCGAGCTTGATCAGTTGACCTAGTCCACTTCAGTCTTTGTGAAAGACTAGTTAAATATTCTGTATGCCATCTGGCCCAGAAGTCCTGATGCATACGTTGAACGAGTTGCCAACGCTTAAGTCTGTTAAGTTTAATGTTTGAATAATCTGACGTTGGCAACGCTGTTAAGGGTGCTTGCGTTAAAAAATGTCCTGGTGTCAGAACTGATACATCATTAGGATCAGTGCTCAGTGAGCATAACGGCCTTGAATTGAGTACTGCTTCAACCTGTGTAAGTAAGGTGTTTAATTCCTCATATGTGAGAATTTGAGTACCTATGACTCTATACAAATGTGTCTTTACGGACTTTACACCGGCCTCCCAAAGTCCACCGAAATGTGGTGCCCCTGGAGGGTTGAATTTAAATTGAATGTATTCAGACTCACAGGCTGATTTCATCACATTGGCCAATTGTGACTCCGCACCCTTAAAGTTCGTACCACAATCAGAATGAATTACGTTGCACCTGCCACGGCGGGCGATAAATCTGCGTAATGCCGCTAAAAATGCGTCGGTGGACATATCGGAAGCTAACTCTAAATGTAGCGCTTTTGTAGCAAAGCATACAAAGAGACACAAATATGCTTTTGTAGTACGTGTGCCACGATATCTTTGCAAGGTTATATTAAATGGACCTGCGTAATCGCAACCGACGGCTTGGAATGCTTTTAATTGAGTAATACGTGCTTTTGGTAAATCTGCCATTTTAGGCTCAAATGCAATTGGCCTTGTGCGAAAACATTTATAGCAATCCGATAGGACTTGATGAATTGCTCGCCGAGGAGACAATATCCAAAAATTTTGCAATAATAAAAACTGTAATGCTTGTAAACCAGGGTGAAGATTATCATTATGTACTGATTGTATAATTAATTTAGTTAAGCGATGTTTACGTGGAAGTAGAGCTGGGTGTTTTGTTTCATAATCGAGTTCAGATCGAGAGAGCCTTCCCCCCACCCGCAAAACACCGGAATGGTCTAAAAATGGATTGAGTTTTCTAAATGATTTAGGTAAAGTTTTCCCTGCTGATAAAATTTTAATTTCATTTTGGAATTCGGAATGTTGAACATGTTTAACAAGCTTCATAAGAGCACAATGAAGTTCAGCTTGAGTTAAGTTATTTGAATATTTGGTTTTGCGTAAGGCACTGATAAATCTGTTACAATATGCTAAAATACGTTGAATTTTACGAAGTGATGAATATTTTTGAAGAAGATTATCGATGGGATCAAGATCGATTATGTTACTTAAAACTGTTGTACGCTTTTCGCATAGTACATCATTGCTTGTGACGCAAGATGATTGAATTGTATCGTTAGGCCAATGATTTTCAGATAATGATAACCACTCCGGTCCTGACCACCAGAGGGCATGACTGATGAGCTCGTCAGGTAGCAAGCCACGACTCGCACAATCAGCTGGATTTTGCTTGCCTGGTACATGTTTCCAGACAGCAGTAGGTAATTTTCGCTGTATGTTAGCAATGCGATTGCCTACGTATACTTTAAAATTTTTAGAATTAGATTTGATCCATGCCAACACGATCATGGAATCAGACCATGCATATATGCCGTCTATGTTTAGTATGTTAGAAAATAAGTTAATAATATAATGCATAAGGTCTGCTAACAAAGAAGCGCCACACAATTCCAGTCTTGGCAGCGTTCTACGCTTTATTGGTGCCACCCGCGATCGTGCACTTACAAGACAGACTTGATGATGATTTTGATTTACATTGGAACGAAGATATACTACTGCCGCATAGCCAGCCTCACTGGCATCACAGAAACCATGAATTTGATAGCTTGATGCGTGAGCGTGAGTAATACGTCTCGGAATGTGAAGGTTTTGTAAATTGGATAACTGGCTAGTGTACTTCGTCCAAGTTAGGTGAATATCATCGGGTACTGGTTCATCCCATGACGTTCCTAGTAACCACAAACGTTGAATAAGAAATTTTGCTAAAAAGGTTAACGGTGTGAGAAGACCAATGGGGTCATAGATGCGAGCAAGCTCTGATAGCATTGTTCGTTTGGTACAATCGCGTGGAATTTGATTAACTTGATAATTAAAAACGTCTTTATGAGCGTTCCAGGCAAGCCCGAGAACCTTGACAAAGAGAGTGTCACTGTCGAACGTCAAATCTGGAACCAATTTATGTTCTTCTGGTATATTTTGCAGTACAGCCACATGATTACTGGACCACTTTCTGAGCTCAAAACCACCAGCAGCCATAATTTCGGTCAATTCTTGCTGTAGCTGAATTGCCTGCTCTACGGTGTTACAGCCAGTGACTACATCATCCACGTAGAGATCTTTTTGCAGAACCTTAGCTGCGGTTGGATAAGACTCTTGTTCGTCTTGAGCCAGTTGATGCATAGTGCGGATGGCCAGAAATGGTGCCGATGAGACTCCGAAGGTCACGCGATTGATCCTAAACTCTTGAATAGGTTCTTCAGGTGAAAACCTGAAGAGAATACGCTGATAATCCCTATGCTCTTGGGTAACGATAATTCGGCGGTACATTTGACGTACATCCGCTGATAAGACGATAGCGTGAAGACGGAACCGTAAAATAATATTTGTGATATCTGCTTGCAACTTACAACCAGTTAAAAGAGTGTCATTGAGTGATATTCCAAGTTTATCCTTGGCCGAGGCATCGTATACAACTCTCAACCGAGTGGAAACACTGCTAGGCTTTACTACCGCATGATGTGGAATATAGTACGCGGTAGGAGACTGACACTCGTCAGATGAAACTCGTTCCATCTGATTACTTGTTAAATATTCCATGATATGTGCTTTATATTCGTTCCCAAATGAAGGGTTTTGAAGCAGGCGCTTTTCCAGCTGCTTAAAACGCCGAAGCGCTGTATTATATGAATCGCTAAAAATTGGAAGAGATTGATCTCGAAATGGCAACTGAACGATATAACGACCGTCAGCATCACGTTTATGCGTTGCCTTATAAATGTCCTCACACCGAACATCGTCTGCGGAGGCTGCTTGATTAACTTTTGATTCTGTAGGTACATGATCTATGTCCCAAAACTTCTGGACAGCAATGTCCAAGTTAGCATCCAGTGATACATGATTGACAGATGCTGGAGGAGATTCAACACTGGGATCAGCTGCTTTGGTCCTACCCATGAGAATAAATCCAAACACTGTGTTAATGGCTGTTGCCAAATGACTGCCACCATCAACTTTGCCTGGTAACAAAATCTGGGGAAATATCTCTCCACCAATTAAGAGATCGATGGGACGAGACTGATGAAAATCTGGATCTGCCAGCTTAAGATTTCCTATATGTTTAAAATCATTGAGATTGATTGAATGTGTGGGCATATTACCACAAATTTTATCCAATACTACTGCATCCATACTAAAAGATATTTCTGAATTGCCTAATGGGCAGAGTTCAAGGAAAACTCGACTACTTGAATTAGTAGGAACATCACCAATACCAGACATCGGTGTGTTGCATTTATAACGAGTCAGACCAAGGCGACGAGCGCAAGCACTGCTCATGATATGACTCTGACTACCAGGATCTAGCAAAGCACGAATCTTCTGATAAGTGTTGCTACCATCCTTGACCATGACTTGAGCTGTGGCAAGTAAAACAAAGGTGGGAGCCAAGCCTCGTGATATATTGGATAATGTAGTAACAGGGGTAAGAACCTGCTTTTCAGCGCTATCTGCAATAGTCTGATTTGTTGTAGTCATATGGACTTGTGAGGAAGTTTGTTGATTAACATTAGTCAATGATTCCTTAGGAAAATGTAATAAAGTATTATGACGTTGATTACAACTTTTGCATGAACGGGTTGAAAAACATTTAGAAGTGCTATGGTTGGCACGTAAACAATTTAAACAAAGATTATGTTGTCTAGCAAGTTGAGCCCTTTCTTGTGGCGTTTTAGACATGAAATTATTACAATTAATAAGAGAATGATTTTCTTTACAAATTATGCATTCGATGTTAGGCGTTTGAGCTACCAGCGAAGAGGTTTTATTTATAGAATATGATTTGGTTTGATTGTTATTTCTTTGACTATTGGGAGCTGATGATAACGTTGGTACATTTGTTAGGCATGATCGCTCTAATGCACTGCATCTATCTCCTAAAAATGTTTGAAGCTGACTAAATTGTGGGATATCACTGTCTATACAAGAAAGCTCAAAAGCTTCACGAGATTGTTTGTCAATTTTAGTTATAAGAGAATGAAATAAAACAAAATCCCATTTAGAAGTGGGCAACCCTAAAGAGTCTAACATTGAAAGGTTCTCAGCATAACTATCTAAGAGAGTACGCAAACTCTGCACTGATGCTGTACTAATAGATTTCAAATTACAAATTTGTTCCCAACATAAGAAAGCCAAAAACCTCTTGTTGGTATAACGCTTGCTCAGTGCTTCATAAGCACTTGTATAATTAGCATCTGAAATAGGATATGCTCTAATTAAGTTTATTGGTTCCCCAGAAAGGGAAGTGACAAGATATTGAAACTTTTCAACATTACTTAAATCTGTCCGACTATGGACTAAAGTATTAAATAAGTCAATGTAACCCGGAAAGTCTTTTAATTGACCAGAGAAAGTAGGCAGCTTTATTGGTGGCAATTTAGCCAGGTTTTTGTGTTCATTTTTGTGGTTACATGATGATGTTGAAGGTTTAACCTCAATTAAGTTTTCAGGAAGAAGTGTCCGTTTAGTTTCAAGAATTTCAAAGTACATGTCATCTGCCTGTTCCTGATATGTGGTTTGTTTGTGAATGCAGTCCTCTTTTCCAAGGCCGCTATACTCACTTATGAGTTTGATGTGAGCATCATTAAACGCATCCATAACGGATTCCAACCGTGAACACCATGTTTCAAAACGTGGTAGAATACTGGAGTCATTTTGACATTTGCGAGCACAGGTAACAGCATCTGATAATCTTTTAAAGGCTATATTGCGTTTAGACTCATGGTGAGCCGCCATTGCTTCACTCATGATTGAAATTGAAATTCAGAAGATTAATTTAAATTAAATTAAGTACAATGTATTTTTTAAATTACTTGAGTATAGTTAAATGCTACTATTCTATCCTGAACCCGGTATCTAATCCATAAATTACTTCAAAGTATTAAAAATTAAAACAATTTGACATTAATTTGTAACAACAACAAACAGTAGACAATATTTTTCATGAAACTACCATAAAATCTATGGAAGCATTTTTGATTAATGGTATTAATATGCTTTTAGAGCTGGTATCACTCTATCAGAACAGGTAGGGTAGGTACACAAGGAGATTATGAGACCTCACCTATTCTGAGAAGTAAGAATAACGAAGGACCATATTTAAGATGAAATACGAATTACTTACGGATAAAAGTATTTCTGAGAATTATTAACATTAAATAAAAAGTTAAAACGCTTGTTATGTTAACAATGAATGAACCTAAACGCTGTATGTTACGTTTAGATCGCCTTTATGAACCTAAAACGCTGTATGTTACGTTTTATAGGTCGCTATGTATGATTTCACTATCCAAATGTTGCATGTTACATCAAAATAGTATTGACAATCCGTTCGAATTATGAATCCGCGGCACGAAAACGAGACGACGACGCGGACTGAACTAGTCGAAACTGGTTAGGAAAGTTTGATTTGAAATGAGAATACTTTTACTCCGAAAACACTTGAATGTATGATGTAATGTTATGTGATAAATAAATATGATGAGACAGTAATGAGATACTTATTGAAATAAGATACCTATTTTTTGGAAAAAAGATGGACGCCAGTCGTAGTACAATGTAAACGAAAACTATTTTAATAGGAACATGTATGAAATCCGGCTGAAGGCCCAAATAATGTTATCGTTTTATCCCTTCGAAATGACTGTAAACCCACCGGTAAAATAGCCTAAAAACAAGGGGAAAGAAGGAATACAAGATGGGTACTCACGTGGCCGTGGAGCTGTTGTTATTATTCACTTCACCCCGTTTTAGTGTTTATTTCGCAGTGCACTACGTTAATGATAGTCTGGGACGTCCCTTGATTGATAATTATCACTTTCTTGAATGTTTTTGGAGGTTTTCACGGAGCCGGCTCGAGCCGTCGTTTTGATTCGAAGTTTTTTTGCGGAAGAGTGACGATATGCGTGTTGGGCGCTAGTGAGCCTGCGCAGGAACCGGAAATAGAGACGGGAAGGGAAATAGGGATGTGGTAACTTGTGCAAAAAGACTAAGTTACCGGTTTTGTGATGATGTGTTTTTAATACTTTAACAAAGCGACATCAATAGTTCTGGTCCGGCGTGTAAATACTTTACATGATAGAAATCAATGATCAAGTTTACGACGGGATCATTGCGCGGTAAGATAACTGGATGCTTTTGAGCATAGTCCAGCGCGGAGTTAACGAGTCGACCTCCTACAAGTATCAGACCGTTTTCAATGAAAGGCCTCAAGCGGTTGAGAACCTGCGAACAAGATTGATTATTCTTAATATTAGAATAATCCTCTGCAAAGTGTTGACTTTGCAGGGCGCGAAGGATTTTATTTTCAGCGAAATTTAATTCATCAGCGGACACTGCAATAGTGTCGCGGCGGGGTAATAATTTTGCGAATTTACAAACGTATACAATTATACGAAGAGTTTTACTCCATGAGGAGATGCGGTTAGCGAGATCATATAAAGCACAATGCTTGACTGGCGATGGCTCGCCATCGCGAGTCACAGCATGTGTAAGAATTTTTTGTTCAGTAGTAGGCGGAGTAAATTGGTCGTCAAGACGCTTGAGAGGCCACTCAGACGGATCCAATGTAGCCCACTGGGGCCCGTGGAGCCACAGAGGGTGTGTGGTTAATTTCTGAGGCGTAATGCCACGTGAGAGAACGTCTGCGGGATTTTCAGTCCCCGCGACGTGGTAGAAGTTGTCAGCAGAGATGTTTTCCGTTATCTGAACAACGCGGTTTGCTACAAAGGTTTGCCACCGACGTGGCGAACTTTTGATCCAATATAACACGACTTTAGAGTCAGTGAAAGCAAATACCTTGATTGGAAGATGATGCGAGTAATTTTCATAAACTATGCGTAGCAGTTTGGACATTAGAAGCGCGCCGCAGAGCTCTAAGCGTGCTATAGACAGAGGCTTGGTAGGAGCGACTTTGGACTTTGCGCAGACAAGCCGGACAGTGTTACCGGAGGCGGTGGTCACATGAGCGTATACAACGGCACCGTAGGCATGTTCACTTGCGTCCGAAAAGGCTAGAAGAGTGAGAGTGCAGTTGTTAGAAACGCCTATATGACGCGGAATGCGTATATTGTTAAGAGACGGTAACTCGTCGCAGAACTGCTTCCACATTTTAACAATGTGTAGCGGTGGGGTGTCATCCCAATCGAAGTTA
This sequence comes from Diarsia mendica, assembly GCA_949316265.1. Classification (NCBI taxonomy): domain Eukaryota; kingdom Metazoa; phylum Arthropoda; class Insecta; order Lepidoptera; family Noctuidae; genus Diarsia; species Diarsia mendica. The sequence continues at coordinate 18,243,539 of OX438908.1, read as the reverse complement.
AGATGCCAAAGCTGTTGGATCAGTAGCTTAGCATACACGACTGCGGGGGCCACGAAGCCCATTATATCCCACAGTCGGGCGACTGTAGAAAGGATGGAGCGCTTAGTGCACTTAACATCTGCGGGAACCGTAATTTTAAAATAAAATACGTCATCATCAATACACCAATGCAGGCCTAGTATTTTATGCTGCATGGCCTTATCAAACTCAACCTCTGTAGGAAGTTTGTGCGAAGCGGGAAGATTATCTAGTACGGCACGACTGTTACTGTTCCATTTTACGAGATCCCACTGAGCTCCTTTGAATAGGTCAATTAATTGTCGTGACGCAGATATCGCTTCTTGTTCCGTGGGAATCGAGAAGGCGAGATCGTCCATGAAAAGCGACGTAGACGCGAATTTGCTGGCGAGAGGATAACGCGTGCCATCATCTTCGACCAACCGTCTCACAGTGCGCAATGCATGGTAGGGACTTGATTTTAAACCGAAGCAGACGCGGTTAAACCTATACAATTGTAGTGGGTCTTGTGGAGTAAAGCGATAAAGAAAACATTGATAACGACGGTCAGCTTCGCGCATGATAATCTGTAAGAACTGCTGGCGGCAGTCCGCGGTCAATGCGATCGCGTGTAAGCGGAAGTTCAATAATATTGTAAACAAGTCGCCTTGCAAATTCGGACCTGAGTGCAGAATATCATTCAGTGATTGACGGCCACCAGAAGTAGACGCGCTGGCGTCTAGAACCACGCGCAGCTTAGTCGTTGTCTTATCTTCGCGCACGACCCCGTGATGCGGTATGACGTATATGGGTGTTGGGTCGCGGGGATCGTACGACGCAGGAGAAACGTAATCTTTCGCGAGATAATCCTTAATTACGTCATCATATGCAGACCTAAGTTTTGGCGAAGCTTCTAGCTTTCTTTCGAGACATATGAAACGCTTGCGGGCATTGTCAAAAGAATTCCCGAGGGAATAAACATCCTCGTTGAATGGCAGTGCTACAGTGTACCTACCACTAACGGGATCGCGGGTTGTTGTGGACTTATAAAATAATTCACATTCAACATCAAAGGGGTGTTGAGTGGGCGGTGCGGAGGGAAGCTCCTCGAGCTCCCAAAAACGCCTGACTAATGAATCAATAGCGACAGGCTCCTGAGCGAGGCAACATGTCAGGGCCTGGGTGGTTTGATGCATAGGTAACGTAGGCGCGGAGCCCATAATTACGTAGCCGAAAACAGTACGCAAAGCGCGCGGCACCGACGTGTCACGATTGTGAACAACGTCGGGGAGAAGTAAATGCGGGAAAAGAGAAGCACCTATTAAAGCGTCTATCTTACTAGGCACACCATATGATTCGTCGGCTAGCGGTAAATTATGTAGATGTGATAAGTCACTGGTATTTATCAAAAAGGTAGGCAGTAAGTCCGTTATCTGATCAACAACAAGTAGCGAAATATCAAATTTAATTTTGCTGTCGAATCGCGAATATAATTTAATATTAATCGGACTAGTGTTAACTACCTTTTCAGCCCCACCGAACCCCTTTACAACAGTCCGGTTCATGTTTTGAGGTTGAATACCTAAACGCTCACAACACTCGTTAGTGATAAAATCACTTTGTGAGGCGGAATCTAAAAGCGCGCGAATAATGTGTGGATTCCCTTTAGAATCGTAGGCAACGACTTGAGCGGTTGATAACAAAACAGTCGTGGACTGTTTGTTACGTGTGAGTGCATTACTCGAACACTGATACAATCGAGAATCAACAGATGCGCACAGCGTAACATCTGACCGTGCCGTAGATGCGGGTAGGTTCGGAGAAGTATGTGCAGGCGCACAGGCGGGGGGCGCCGCAGCGGTGAGCTCGCCCAGCTGATTAGCGGGAGCGGCTTGTGCAGAGTGCCCAGGGCTCGCGGTACGTGACTCGTTGAAGTGTAACAATGTGTGGTGATTTAATTTGCAAACGCGACAATTTGACTTAGATGAGCAATTAGCGACTCGATGTTTTAAACTAAGACAGTTAATACACGCATTGTTATCCTTCACACACTTATAACGCTGTTGTGGAGTCATTCCATTAAAATCGGCGCACTTGAATAAATGTTGATGCACAATATTAGCACATAGGCACTTGCACGCGGATTCAACCGTTGTGTTTAAATATGTTTGACACTTCGGCGGCGAAGCGGTATTTAAACGCCGATTAGAGTTAATCGGACGTTTATTAGTTGAAGAAGTTGGCTCAGTACGTTCTAACACTTTGGCTCGATTTGAAATAAATTCGACTAAGTTATCAAAGGTAGGTATTTTTGTTGAATATTTAATTTCAAACGCGCGGACGGTCTCGGGGTCTATTTTCTGTAAGGCGATATGAATCAGAATTAAATCTGTAAGGTTGTCCATTTTAAGGTTTTTTAAAGCGGCGACTGCGCTGCTAAAGTTCTCAGTAAATAAATCAAAGTTGGTTGCTGAAGCGCATTGGAAAGTTTTGAACTCAAACATTTGATTTAAATACGTAGAAACCAACATACGCTTGTCGTCGTACTTATCAATGAGCGTTCGTAACAACAGACTATAATTTTCCGGACATGGAGATATCCCGGCGCACACAGACTGGGCTTTACCGGTTAGCTTCCCCAATAGGTAATACAATCTATCGGCGTCAGTGAGAGATGGATTATCGTGTACGGTCGATTTAAAACTGGCATAAAATAGTGGCCATGAGCGAATGTCACCGGAAAACTGAACTAATTCAATCGGCGGGAGTCTAGGTTTTGATTTGTGTGGAACACTATCGCTATGTGGCGAGCATTGTGACTGCACTCGCTTTATCCTACCATACAGAGACTCAAAAGCCATGAGACTCTTATAGTCAGGCTTAGCGGATCGGTTAGATGTCAATAAACGATTATTATATTCGTCCAGAACCTGTTTGAACTCATCGCGTAATGAATCTATTTGTGAAGATTCGTCAAGAAAACTTTCCCTTAGATCGGTGTTCGAAGAAAGATCGTAAATCTTTTGAGTAATTTCAAAGATAGCTTCGCGTTTAGCTTGCAACATAAGTAACCGTGTATCTTCTGCATCGTCATAATCAGAACCCGATTCACAAGTTTTCTTAGCTTGTTTAGACATAACGAAGTTTATAAATTCAATCTATTGTAAACGAGCAGCTGATCTGGGGTTCAATGAACCACAATAATACGATGAAATTAAGTAGGTTACTATTTTGCGTAAAGAATAAGCGGAGAATGGCTTCCTACTACTTCCCACTTTGTTCGGTTAATAATGAACTAGAATGCATTCAATGAACAACTTGAAAGTGAGTTAACGAATGAATGACCGAATAAATATGAATGTCAAATCAAATATGGCGAACTGTTAAATCTGTATAATTTTCATAAAGCAAGGCAACAATTTAATTTGAGGGTATTTTAATATAAAATTTGTACGAAATTAAAACTTGAATTTATCCAAAGTTAGCGTTATTTAGGTACTGAAATAAAGTTTAGATGGATTTTTAATATGTTTATCTGGATGAGTAAACACTTATTTATGATAAAGCTCAACTCGATGTTGATCTACGCGGTATCTATAATAGGGTAGATTTATGAATGTTCTCCTATTAGGGCCTATTAAATCCTAATAAGGGCGGTTGGAGGGTTCCAGTATTTAAAAGGATCAGAAATCCGGCTCGAAGGACCACAAATATGGTCACGCCAACAATAATTAAGTCCTGAAAGGTATCAGAACCAACCTTCGATACGAGAGGACGTGTTAATTAAAGTGAAACGGCAGTGGCAAATCGAGGCGGTGAAGAGAGGAAGAGAAGGGAAATGCAGCACTTACCAGGGGCAGGCCAGCGGGATCCAATCTCCTTCGACCAGCACACAGCAGAGTATCACTACGCGGGTCGCGCGACCAATATTTGAATATAGTTTTTCTTCTTATTACACTGGGTAATCAAACACAAGGATGCGTTTGGCGGAGCGGCAATGTATTGAAAACTGCAGAGAAAGGCTCGAGAAGATCCTCGTCTCTTCGCGGCGGTCAGACGAAAGGGCTCGTCATGCGGTGCGGGGGTGATTCGAGAGATCCGTTACACACGTGCTTTCATGTGCAATTTCTTCGTCGAACTGACAGCTGTCAGTCCTCGTTCCCTCGTTCTCATGTTCACCTTTTGAATGATGCTAAAGCGCTGCATGTACAGGTGGGAAAAGGAGCGGGAAATACAAACTGCCTCATAGTATAAGAGTAAATCTATATAATCAGTGTTGGCGTTACCAGTACCCTCACCACGGAAGCCAAAAAATACGAAAACTAAACTCATTCTAACCCCCGTATTTATAGTCAAGTCAAAGTAATTACTTGGGCTTAAGTAATTACTGATGCTAATATTTTTATGCAATGGACAAGAATTTAAACGAAGTTAGAACCGTCAATGAAACCAAAACTAAGAATTCTAACGTTTGATAGTAATTCTAACATTAAGGAATTACTAAACTACAGAGAAAAAATCGTATCTTAAACAATGACATTTACTCAAGTAATAGTAATTACTTGTATAAAAATACGGGTGTTAGTCCTCGGTTCGTGAGCCCCATCACACCGAAGTGTTTGGCCCAACAATGAGTCGTTGTCCGTCTGTCAGCCCCGACAGCAGATGACGGTCCTTACTACGGATCCATCTTAGCCCTTTGTGCCGAGGCCACGGTATCTCTTTCGAACAACCCGCAGTCTACCGTCACCCTCACTACAAAAAAAATCCGGAAGCTAAACCCATTCTAAGTTATTCCTCGGTTCGTGAGCCCCATCACACCGAGGTGTTTGGCCCAACAATGAGTCTTTGTCCGTCTGTCACTGGTTAGCATTCTGGACGCGACGCAAGGCGGCCTCGCGCTAACTGCGGTGTTGCTAGTGTATAGCAGGAAATTACCCTGGAGATTCTGTTGGTGGGTATGTGTTTTTGGTAGGAGTTTGGTTTGGTTGGGTTTTGATTTAGAATTTTGTATTGTGTGATACAGTAAAAACGTGTGTTATATCAAATGTACACATTAACATACATTTTTTTATATGTATATATTTTTTTTGAAGTCAAGAGCAAGCCCATTTATAATTTAAAAAAAAATGTATTTCTCTTTGAAACTTTTAAACATTTTCCAATTGCTTAAATATGTTTATTTTGAACTCCCGATAATTCGACACTGTTGCTAGCACCATGATCACGGATACATAATTATGGAAAATATCTCTACTTAGTTTCTATCTTGTGGTTATCGTTGTGTATTCATTTTGAGAAGGTATCGGCTTGAAACCAGAATTTTTAAGCTACTAAAAAAAAGGAAGTTCTTCATTCAGGTGATTATTTTTTAAATGTTTTTACCTCATTACTTAGTAATTTTTCATTTGATTTCATTTTTCTTTGTGGCCTATGTTTTGTGAATTACTTTGTAAAATGATTCATGACCAGAATTTGTGTGGTATTCTACTACAACTAAAAAGATAAAAAAAAAAACAATTTGCAAAAAAACCGATTCCCTATAAAACACTAAAAAAGTTACTATTAATATCATAAACGGGATATTTACCATGTTTGATTTTTGTTTCGAGTTCCCGATATCCGTGATCATGGTGCTTGTAACAGCGCCGAAATATCGGGAACTCGAAACAAAAATCAAACATGGTAAATATCCCGTTTATGATATTAATAGTAGTGTCAGTGACCATGTCAGTTTAAAAACTTATACTAAAAAAGTTTAAAGATAACGTGATTTTGTTTTCTTAATTGATTTTTTTGCCGATTTTGATTTTATTTAAATCTATCATGTCAAAAACATACATACATAGCCAGTCAAAATCATAACCCTCCTTTGGCTTTGCCGTAGTCGGGTAAAAAGAGACGAATTTGTACAATATTATTCAATTTAATTATTTATCATGCAACTTATTTTCACAATAAGTGTTACTAGTGTGATACCACTAATTGAACACTAGATAAATATTCAGAAATCGGTCAAACCATTCTTATTTATCTTCAAAACAATTCACTAAAAATATTGTAGAACTTCCATTAAATAGCTGACACAAATCCAACAGCCTACAAAAAATAAAATTCTCCCGACAGAGAGGCAAAAACTAAAGACGCTGACCACACCGTCACTGCCTCATTATTGCAGTTCCGTATTATTGTTGGAACAGACCTGGTTTCAGGAAATATAATAATTATTATAATATTATGATGGCTCTATATAATTGAGGAAGACTTACATGATACATAGAACGCGTTACATGGAGGAAATTAAATGATTAGCTGTCTGAAGTTAATTTCTATCATTAGAGTAATAATAATTGATGATGTGATAGTGCAATTATTTTTTGTAGGCTGATGCAACAATTTTTTCTATGGGAGCTCGTCTTCAGGTTAAGCCATGCTTGCCTAGACCCCGTTAGCGTTATATACCGACTTTCCATGATACTTTGGAAAGCCTGTTAAGCTGTTTGGTCCCAGCCGCCATTTGAAGATTTTTGACAGTTTTTACAGGTAGCCAGTAATCGAAAGGCTGGCAATCAGACTTACTAAGGGGTATAATTTAGGCAGTAGAGCTCAGATAGACTGTAGCTCCATTTAAAATACTGGTATTCAGCTGCTCCAATATAATAGGGGATCGGACAAAAAAAACTAATTAGTCCGTCAGATAGATTTCCAAAAATTATTGGACACGTATTTTTTTCTTTTTTCACGTAAACTTAAAATGAAGACGATACAGTGCTTCGAAAACTCGTGTGACGTCATATGATAGTACATTTTGACGACACAAGTGACGTTTCAAGCCCCACTCCAAGATCTTTGACGCGTTTTATCTTCGTCATTTTTTATTGATTTGATAAAACAAAAAACACGTAATCAATATTTTTCGATAATCTAACTTACAGACTAAACAGAATCATATTATTTTGACCCAGTCCGATCCCCTATTGGAAAAAGGTTAGGCAGATGATGGGGTGGCAACTTACGTACACCAACTATCGCCAGTCATATTTAAGATCCACCATGTAATAGGGAGCGAGCCTATTGCCACCTGGTGGTGGTTGGTGGTGTGGCCACCACATCACACAGAATACTACACCACCACCATATAGAATATGTCACTTGAAAACTTATAACATACCAATCAATTAATATCTTCAGCCATTTAGCCATATAACCACAAGCCACACAAAATCAGAGCAATCTCCCAAACTGACACGTTAATATCAACTACAAATCTAAACTTACTATAAGCCAGGGATGTTATGGAGCTCCGTAACCGTAACCGAAACTATCGGATAACCGACATAATTAAAACCGTAACCGATTTAAAAGTTTCAAGTAAAGGCGGAGTCTAAATTCTTGTTAATTATTTTTACAAAATATTATTTTGTAAGAGGTAATTTCAAGTAATTAGCGGGTTTTATATTTTAGTTTAATTTATACATATTTATTGAGAGTTGGTAACACTGTTTGTTTTTCCCGGTCAAGCCTTCACTTGACGCTGTGGGTTGTTCAAAAGAGACACCACGGCTTCGGCACAGGGGCTAAGAAGTAACATGGGTGGTTTTTAGTCAGTAGCAGTCTGACATTCCCTAATCTGATATTACCGAACACCAAAAAAAAAGTCTTTACTTGTCGGTTGTCAGATTGTGATTTATAAGATTCTAATAACTGTAACCGAAATTATCCGAAACTTGCGGATAATCCGAAATGATTTATTTTCTATATCCAGAACCGAAATTCCATAATATCATAACATCTCTACTATAAACTAGTAACTCTAACTTATAACTAGACTTAATAGATATTATATACAAGTATGTATGTTACTATAGTCTAAAGTTTACACAGGGAGGCAAAGTCACGTACATGTGTAATAGTGAAGTTTCATTTACCGTGGTGTTACGGTACGGGAGTTGAGAATTTTGGTGTGAATTCGTACGTCTAATCTATTGTTTTCCTGATATCTGCGGTTTCACTATTATTATAAATAATTTTACTTTGTTTTATGGGTGATTTCAGAACATTTATTTTTATTAATTATAGACACACGTTCAGTTGAGACTCGTTCATTTATTCATAATCAATGACAGATGGATGACAGATCGGCGTTGACACTTGACAGGTTGTGTGCGTTCATAGACTAATCATAGATAATACATAATTTATTATAGCTAGCCCGTATTGTCCCACTGCTGGGCAAAGGCCTCCCTCCATTCCTTCCAAAACGGTCGCGATTTTGTACAACTTCTTTCCATCTCCTGCGTGTTCTGCCGCGACCCCGTGTCACTGTTTCAGGGCACCAATCCTGCGCTTTACGCACACAGCTCGGCATGCGAAAGACATGCCTTGCCCACTTCCATTTAAGTTGGGCAGCGTTGCACTATAGAGGGTGAATAAATACTCTTAATGAAGACGAAAAGCACTTGTTCTACCCGTTATTGGGATATTTTTACCCGACTGCGGCAGAAGGAGGGTTATGTTTTTCGAGAGTATGTATGTATATAATTGTTGGCACGCTCTGTGGCCTGAACGGGTCGATGAATTTTAGCTTGAGAGGTGTCGTTAGATTCGTATTTACTGTGAGAGTGACACTGGGTATATCAAAATAAAATAAAAAACAAAATGGCGGATTTTTGGCGCCAAATTCAAATGTTCGGCACGCCCTGCAGTCTGAATGGCTCGATGGATTTAGCTTGAGAGGTGTCGTTAGATTCGTATTTACTGTAAAAGTGACACTGGGTAAATCAAAATAAAGAAAAGTAGTTAGAAGACTAAAAAACCCGACTGAAAAAACTGAAAAGCAAAAAATTTTTGTTTTTTTTATTTCATAATTTAATATTCAAATGAACCCCGCCTGCTTCCAAGTTTTGTTTTGTTTTTTGCTTTTTTTTGTTGTGCATATCTTGGAACCTTCAATTTACGGAGATATTGGAGGCCAAGTTCAAAAAATTTCACAAGTTTTTTTTAAGTGTGTTGATTTTGGGTACAGAAGTTCATAAGGATAAAAAGTTTACTGTATATTTATCCAGGTCAAAACTGACGCACTCGAATCCGCAAATTACAGTTGGCTTTGGCGATTGGCTTTAGTGCTACTGGTCTCCGATTCGATCGCTGCAAAGAACAAATATTTGGCACACATGACTTACTTATAGTAAGTATGTACTAACAGTACTCGCCTGATGTGAAGCGATGATGAAGCCTATGCCACGTTAGGCACGCTTGCCTTGAAGAAACTGAATCAGTTCCTTACATAAATCTGTGCGACAAACTGAAAATATACTTCTCATAAGTCAGAATCAGCATGCAATCATACAAAGTCACCATCACCTAGGTAGACGTCTAGTCCTTTTGCCAATGATGTAGAGGTAGGTTAGTGTCAACAGATGCAAAGCCAGAAAATACCAACTAAAAACCAGTATACAAAAAACCCCTGAGAAAACTAATATATTTGAGAGCTTCTGTTTTTGGCTGTCTCTTAAAACATGACAAAGGTAAAGCTTTACGGTACTCACAATGGAAGGTTATTTCGTTGGGTGGCCACCCAGCAGGTAATAAACTAACAAACAAAACTACAAATAATAATTTATTTAATTATCCACACAATATCAATGCTGATTTCAATCACAAAGAGTTATTGTAGCCGGATAAGGAATAAGGAAGATGATACAGGAAAATACGTGAGGCACATGCGTGATTCCGATTTCTGGTGGTACGATATGGTTGAGACTCTGGGTTTCCGTGGTCGAGTGGTTTAGGCGTTTGCTTTGTGACCAGGTCGTGGGTCCGATTCCCACGGGAAGTATACTTTGTAAAGTTGTTACCAGTTTGGCTAGGACATTGCAGGCTTGATTCACCTGATTGTCTGATAAAAAGATGATTCCGTTTTTTAGAAGGCACGTCTATGTCGGTGGTCCCGGCCGCCAAATGGCGGTCGTCAAACCATGTCAGAAGCCCTTGAGGTGGTTTAGAAACCCTGACACTAGGGTGTGGTGGGGTCGTTAGACCTTACTGCAAGATAAAAAGAAGACGGATTCGATTCGAGTTTTTGTTAACTAGATCTTAAAGGCGATTGACGATAATGAGTGTAGATGTTTCTGTACAAACATTTATATTTGCCAGTTTTTAACACACTTATGAAACTTTGATGATAATTAACTTAGGTACTTCTTTCTCACGTCGGGGCTGCGGGTTGTTCGAAAGAGATACCGCGACCTCGACACAAAGGGCTAAGAAGGAAATTGGGGGGATTTTAGTCAGTGGAAGTCTGACACTCCCTATCGCTCTGCCCAGAGTGGGAGGAGTCACTTGGTGATTTCCCACCCTACAAAAAAAAAACTTCTTTAAATTCTCTGACTCTGATGAGTCTCTGTTCGCCTCATATTCATTGAGACTGGAAGTCGCTCTTAACATAACAAATTCACTTGGGAAAACGCAAGACAGCTGACATTAAATACAGTATTTCTAGTGACAATGCGAACGCACGAACATTGAATAGCAAATAACGTATCGTAGTAAGTAGCGACACACTCAAATTATGCCGTAATTATATTGTACTGCTCGTAATATAGCGCCGGTACATGAGTCACGGAGGAGGCAGTCTACAGAGACTGAACTTCCTACTACGGTTTTAAGAGCAGTACCTCCTTGCAATTACATACAATGATACAAATCTTCATAGCTGAAGTACCAGCAGAAAATATTTTTAAACAGTTTTATACCGAGGATAAAAAGTTCAAAAAACTGGGAATTGAATAAACACACATATACATAAACTTATGCCCTTTTCCCCATAGGGTAGGCAGAAACCACACAAGGACATCTGCTACAATCCTTACATCCTCTATTTGCCTCCTTTTGCCTAACTCTTCGGGATTTATAGACTCGCATGATGTTATAAGTTTTTTAAAGCAATAGTATAATTATCTAACTTATAAGTCACATCTAATCATTGTTTCTTTTTCAGGCATTTTTAATAACTTTTATGAATGTGGACGAGGCAAAAGGGGTATGTAAGAATCGTAGCAGGTGGCGTTCTGTGGTTTCTGCCTACCCCCATGGCATTGCATGGCATAGCATTGTGCTTTGCAGTGCCCTGACAGGGTTCATGTACAAAAACCGACAGTACTGTAAAATGTGTGATGTGCATGAGAGCAAATAAATAAATAAATAAATAAATAAAAGGGCGTGAGTTTATGTTATGTATGAAACTTATTTATTTATTTCACTTTTAGGAAAACTTACAGCTAAACAGACAGTGAGTAATAATTTAAACAAAATATGGCCAATTACAAGTTTCCACATGTATGTACCTATGTCTATAATAAAACCAAAAAAGAAACAAACACCAAACAGAAAAATTACTAAATACGCTCGAAGAAGCTATTAGATAAAGTTTTCTTCAATTTAACTAAACTGGTATTGAAAATCGATCTCAGCTTCCCGGCAGGTTGCGTTATATAGAGATGAGTCTCTGTTTACTATCTACTCTTACAAACTTCCAGGATGTCATATTTGCATAACAAGGGAATCGTTCGCTTGTCTGATCTCGTAATGTTTCGGTATGATCAGCTTAAGGACTTACTAAGCTACGTAACTAAGTTAAACTTGCTTAGATTCACACTGGAATGTATGGCGTATTATAACAATCTCCTGTTATTATTAGCCTGACGAGTGATGTATGCCAGGTGATGATCATCATCATCAGCCTAGCCTTTTCTTAACTATGTTTAGGTCAACTTCCAGTCTATTCGGATGCAGCTGGATACCAATATTTTACATGCAGGGACTGCATATCTGACCTCCACAACCCAATTTGGAATCATCAGTGGCGACCACTAGAAAAGCGCCAAGATAATGAAGTTTGACGAAGACCTAGTGAAACAATTTATCAGGCTTGGATCCTGCACGGAAATTTATCTGAAAAAAATTGTATAGGAGTAGGAAAACCATAATTTCCATTTGGCCCAATCAGTTTAAAATACTGGTACCTGTCCTTTCTATCGTTGAGAGAGATTCTGATAAGGGATGTTCGAATTTCCAGTTCCAAGACAAGGTGGTTTCGTCACGATGTTTTCATTCATTAATTTTGACAGCTGTAAAGATGAAAATAAAAACACAAAGCACCTAGTGCATGATCGTACAAGTTACGTAAGTATTACTCAGTTTAGGGCATCGAAAATAACAAATAAACATTGGTTTTCCTTTCAATGTTATTAGTTTAAATTTATCTGTGACTAATTGACATATGGGTGAGGCCCTGACTCAATTTGGTAGGAAAAGTGGATGTTTTGACCTAATTTGGAACTGAGTCAGGTTTCCATTATAGCATTGCATTGCTCGCAGAACGGATGGCCGATGGGGCTGAAAGATTCTGGAGTGGCGACCGCGAACCGAAAGACGTTGCGTTGGACGGCCTCCTACTAGGTGGACCGATGACCTGGTGAAGGTTGCAGGGATCCGCTGGATGCGAGCCGCACGGGATCGGTCAATTTGGCGACACTTAGGGGAAGCCTATGTCCAGCAGTGGACGTCTTTCGACTGAAATGAAGATGATGATTTTTCCCATGTGCGGTGAAGCTTTTCATTTAATTTATTTGCAATACGAGTACAATGTCTACCTAGATAATATACATGGTATGATGCTTATTATAGGAAGGCCAAAGAAATCTGTGATAAAGCATAAAGACCAAAGAAACGACGGACTCCCTCCAACCTTCCCATGGCCCGTCCAACGCATGCGTTATGCGGGCCGATGCGAACGATGCATGGACTGATGTGAAGGATGATATGGTTAGAAGGGAGGTGTCTGATGAGGTGAGTAATAGAGGAGTATGGAAGAAGAATTCATGCTGCGTCGACCCCAAACAAATTGGGGTAAGGGCAGGAGAATGAAGAATGCTGATGATTGGGATCAAAAGTACGACTTTTGGAAGTTGGAGTCGATACTTCTTTTATTCCAATTTTCAGTTATTTTAACACTTTATTTATTATGGTACCTAATCAGTAATGAAAGCATTAGTCTAGAGGTCACTTGCGCGACTGCTGAGCACGAGGTCCTAGGTTATATTCCCAATTAAAGAGTATTGGGCTTTTCCCTAAGGTATTCTCAGTCACGAAGTAATTTAATAATAATAATTTTATTAATATTTACTAATAATAAGATAAATAAAGGAAATAATAATAACATATATACCCAAAATCCCCAAAAACCCCCAAACCCCCCCCCCCCCCAACCCCTAATTTTCTTTGCTTACTATAATATGGGGAAATGTTGGTGTACTAATAGGAAAGCCTTTAAGGAATACATGCGTGATGTTATGTTAATTAATTTCTGGCCTTTATAAATCTTTTTTTCTTAGATTCGGGTTAAAACAACACATCCCTTACTTGAAAATTCGAGTTTTAAAGCATGTTTAAAGATTGTATGTTTGTCAATTCGTAGCTCTCTGCATGTGACAAGGCAAAGTGGCATCGTTTGAGACGCCAGCATCTTTTCAAATATGCAAGATATACCGCCGCTTGCGAGAGAAACTCGGGTTTTGATGCATCTTCATGTTGTTTTAGATTTAAAGTAGCGTTAAAATTTGGTTTGATTGGTACTTGGAGAAGACAGTACTGCCGTAGTATCCCGGTAACTATTACCTAAGTTAACACACATGAGGTTTGTGTAAAAAAACATGAACAGGGGAATCCATAGACATAGATAGGTATACCTACGCTGTAAACTCCATTTAGGCCCCTGGCACACGACGTATTTTAAACGCGCAAACGAGATTTTAACACCACTTTGAAACCTAAACACACGGGGCGATCGTGAAATGAGCGTTTACGCGCAGATACAGCGATCCCAAACCGACCCTTTGTAAGCGCTTCAAACGCGCGTTTCTGGAGTCCAGTGAATGACGATCCTTGCTCACCTCTCCGGGGCACTCCTCCAACTTAAGCTTGGCTGTTTTATCTACAACATCAATTGATGCTAAACAAAAGCTTCTTTTTTAGCTGTCAAAAAACTTTGTAAAAATACTAAACGGTTTGATTTTTTTTTGCAAAAAAAGACATTTCTAGGTCCTTTTTCGTTATAGAATTCTAGACTTAGCCTTGCTAGATGTGACTTACCTGCCATCATTCCAAGAGGGAATAGGCAGTGAAATTGTTATCGATAGACGCATTTACTGTTAACGGCATTGGTTGTTACGTGCCAAGTGATATTAGCAAACCAATAACCGTTTATCAAGGCGGAGTTATCTAGGTTCTATCAAGATAACCGGTGGCTAGTTTCACACATAATAATAAACTTAATAATATTTAAGCTTCTTTTAGCATCACACGGTAGACCAACCAGAGTCAAATAATTTCGACGTTTAAGAGAGTTTGTCGTTAAACTCAGTAGAGCTAAGGACCCTAGCACACGGTGTATTTTAAACGCGCAGACGTTTTAATAGATTCAAACGCGCGTTTAAAAGAAACTTAAATATTATATACTTAGTTTATTATTGTGTGTGAAACTATTAGCAACCGGTCAGCTTGATGAAACCTAGATAACTCCGCCTTGATAAACGGCTATTGGTTTGCTAATATCACTTGGCACGTAACAACCAATGTCGTTATCAGTAAATGGTCTATCGATAACAATGTCACTGCCTATTCCCTCTTGCAATGACGGCAGGTAAGTCGCATCTAGCTAGGCTAAGTCTAGAATTCTATGACATAAGAGTGCCTGGGACTGGGTCATATTTCCGTGATGGGTGTGGACAGATGGGCCAGAATAGACACACACTGGGTGCCTGAAGTCGGTCGGAGGCAGGCCGATTGAGTGTGATGATTTTGACTCGTTCCTGCCCGACTAATTGGCCACAGAACGCAAAATACCGGGAGGAATGAGGGAGGCCTTTGCTCAGCAGTGGAAAAAAAATAAAAAGAGGGGGTCACTTTTTATTGCAGTTTCTTTCAAGCGTACCTATAGCATCTTTACAATGTTTTTCAACAGAATGGAAAGAGAGAAGCTTTTATTTAGCATCTGTATGAGTTTGATGCAACTGTGGGGCAGGTGATTGAGGTAAAGCGCTCACGAGCCACGGCGAATATACGTGAAAACCTGTTTATGTTAATGCCGAAACTGATATTGACAACAAGCACGTAGTGTTGCAAGAATAAAAAATAAAATGTTGGGGATGCCAACATCATCATCATCACCATTTCAGCCAAAAGACGTCCACTGCTGGACATATGCCTCCCCTAGGTGTCGCCACATTGACCGGTCCCGTGCGTCTCTCATCCAGCGGGTCCCCGCAACCTTGACCAGGTCGTCGGTCCACCTAGTAGGAGGCCTTCCAACGCAACGTCTTCCGGTTCGTGGTCGCCATTCCAGATTTTTTCGGCCCCATCGGCCATTTGTTCTGCGAGCAATGTGCCCTGCCCATTGCCACTTAAGTCTGGCGATTCTTCGGGCTACGTCGGTAACCTTGGTTCTCATGCGGATGCCAACAGAATCTGATTAATTACTGACTTTACTATCATTGTTTCCTCATAACATCTGAAAGCCTGTCACTGCGCTCAGAGCTAAGTAACTTTTTTATTTTGTAAGTAACTTTTTTATTTTGGGTTGTAGGAAATCATCAAATAACCCTGCCCGCTCTTGGGCAGAGCGTCAGACTTCTACTGACTAAAAACCACCCATGTTTTTTCTTAGCCCTTGTGCCGAGGCCGCGGTATCTCTTTCGAACCACCCACAGCCCCGATCTTATTTATTTTAAAGAAGGCTTACAGACTAACAAACCAATGAAATAAAGAATGTAAAATTTAAAAAATTGCTAATAGCATGCCTCCACATATGGTTAACAAAAAAGTCGATAAATGACAAAGACAAAGGGGGATGATACTGCTCGCGTCCGTAGGACTTACTATCTTTTCCTAGACCCACCCTACACGTGTCCCCTGGGTGGTGCTAAACGAGCAGTGAACGTCGAGCCTTGGGCGACGGTTAATTAACCCGACTCAGCCGGCCTAACTAGCCTGGCTTAAGTGAAGGTAGGAAATGACCTTCACAACCCGTAACTTCGCTCTTGCACACATTGTGAAACCGGAGGCCTTGGCTTAACCGCCTGGGCCAAGAGGTAGAAAACCTCCATAAAAAGTTACCCCAACTCTACGGTGCGATACGTGCCTAAGGATGCGTGGCTGATGGGGAGATCAGTTGCAAGCGATCAACCTCGGTGGACCTGGTAAACACCGTTGTATTTACCTTCTAGGGGGAATGGGCGTCACCCTCCTAGTGACCTTATAATTCGACCCTACTCGTGGGAATAACATGAATGATAATATACTTAATAAAAACAACTCAACTAACCAAACTGAACAGCAAAATAAAACCTTAACTCAGCAAATATTCCATAAAGGCCTCTTCGTGAACAGACCTCGGGCCCAATCTCTAAGTGAAGACCGCATGGCACATGAAACAACAGGACTGAAAGAACCTACTAAAACACTCTCTGAAAACATCATATCCGGCGAACCAAAGTCCCCATCCCAATGGATAGAAAACGAAAGAAAGCGTCCAAGACAGAGTCCCGACCACGCAAACGCACTCCATGCTCAAAAGCAGACCAAACTTAGTAGCTACTGGCTCAGCCAACCAGTACCGACATCAAACAGGTTTGAGGACCTAGAGGTTGATGCAAATCCAGAGATTGTAGCACAAAAAGAAGATAAGGGGAAAATTCCCAAACCGCCACCTATATTCGTAGAAAAGGTCGAAAACATACGGCCGCTACAGCAACTCCTTGAACAACATGCTACGGGTGACTATGAAATTAAAACCCTAAATAGTAATAAGGTTAAAATTCAGACTATGACACATACCACCTACAGAGAAATTGTAAAACAGTTAGAAAGCAAAGAAACGGAGTTTTACACATACAAGCCTAAGCAGGAACGCAATTTCAAAGTAGTCTTAAAAAACATTCACCCGTCCATTGACACACAAGAAATTCACCAAGCACTAAAAGAAATGGGTCATGACACTGTTAACATTTGGAACATTAAGCAGAGAACAACAAAAAAGCCCCTTGACATGTTCATTGTTGAGCTGCTACCAAAAAGTAACAACAAACAAATATACGAACTGAAAAGCCTCTTACACATACGTATAAAAGTTGAACCACCAAGACCAGTGCGCACCATACCGCAATGTGCCAAGTGCCAGCAATATGGGCACACAAAAGCATACTGTCATCGTACACCAAAGTGCATAAAATGTGCAGGCAGCCACTTATCAGCCAATTGTACCCAAAAAGAACGTTCTGATTCAGTAAAATGCGCACTTTGTGATGGAAACCATCCAGCAAACTATAAAGGTTGTAGCGTATACAAGGACTTACAAAAACAAAAATTTCCACCCATAAGAAGCAAACAGATTGAACGGAAGGGTAACCCAAAAAATGCTGAAGAACCTTTAACACAAAACAATACAAAAAACCCACAACACAAAAGAACCTATAGCGATGTACTCTCGAACAAGGAATATGAACAACCGCAACCACACACAATCCATTCATCCGACCAACTAAACGATATGAAACAGCTAATGGAGATGTTCAAACAAATAATGAATCAAATGGGTACGATAACAAATCTACTTACAAGTTTAATGTCAATAATGTCCAAAAATTCAACCAACTCAAATTAGTACTATGGAATGCCAATGGGCTGTCCCAACACTTCTATGAAGTTAAACTATTTCTCGAAACACATGATGTAGATGTTATGTTAGTAACTGAAACACATTTTACAAGCAAATCATATTTAAATATACCAAAATACAAATTATACCATACAATGCACCCAGATGGAACGGCTCACGGTGGCTCAGCCATAATAATCAAAGAAAAAATAAGGCATTATGCTGCCGCTCCGTACTGCACAGAGGAAATACAATCCACTAATATAGTAGTCGAAGACTCCAAGGGCGAGATAGCATTGTCTGCAATATATATTCCACCCAAACATAACATGAAAACCGATAAATATAATGCCTTTTTCAAAACACTAGGGCATCGGTTTATAGCTGGCGGTGATTACAACGCGAAGCATACTGAATGGGGTTCACGACTAACTACACCTAAAGGACGCCAACTTATGGAAGCTATAAGGGCTTTACAACTGACTGTCACGTCAACGGGGGAACCAACATACTGGCCCGCCGATGTTAGTAAAAAACCTGACCTCATCGACTTTTTCATCTGCAAAGGACTACCGCAGTCATCAATAAAGTGTTGTTCTTGTTTTGAAATGTCGTCAGATCACTCACCAGTAATTGCGCTAGTCCACTGTAACGCCACAAATGTCACCAAAACATGTAAGCTTCACACTAAAAAGACAAACTGGTCACTATTCCGCGACCTTATCGAGCAATCCCTTGACTGCCAGATACCTCTTAAAACGGATGAGGATATTATTGAAGCAGTCGAGTATTTTAATAAGAATATACAGGAAGCCGCATGGGCCGCAACTCCGCATCAACATGGAAACGACAAACCCAACAGTTCGTATTCCAAATATATCTTGGAACTAGTAAATTCGAAGCGCAAGGCCAGGAAACTATGGCATGAAACAAAATATCCGGCACATAAAACCGCATATAATAATATTACAAGCAAACTGAAAAGAGCCCTAAAAACAACCACAAACAAAGAAATGGAAAACTACCTCAGAAGTCTTGATGCGACCAAAGCTACCGATTACTCTCTTTGGAAAGCTACGGCAAAATTTAAACAACCAATAATACATCGATCTCCTGTTATGAAGCCAGATGGTACATGGGCGAAAAGCGACAAAGATAAGGCGAATGTATTCGCACAACACCTATCTGAAGTTTTTACCCCAAACACTGACCATGGATCTAGCAAAACCAGTTTAATCAAATCTGAACTAGATAAACCACATCAACTGGATAAACCCATAAAAAAGTTCACTAAGCAGGAAGTACTAACAGCAATCCAAAAAATCAACATCCACAAGGCACCGGGGTACGATCTTATTACGGCCAAGATCTTGCGAGAGCTACCTGACGTCGGCATTACATTCCTTACCTATCTATACAACGCATGTCTCTGGAAAAACTTTGTTCCACCACAATGGAAGGTTGCAGAAATTATCATTATTCCTAAACCTGGCAAAGACCCTACTGATGTCAAATCTTACCGCCCGATCAGTCTCCTTCCAGTTCCATCTAAAGTCATGGAAATACTGATACTGAAACGCCTTACGCCGGAAATTACAGCCAACAAGCTTATCCCCGACCATCAGTTCGGCTTCAGACAATCCCATGGTACAATAGAGCAAGTACATAGGCTAGTGGAAAAGATCAATTACACATTTGAAAGCAAACAACTCTGCTCTGCCGCCTTCCTGGACATTTCGCAAGCGTTCGACCGTGTTTGGCATGATGGACTTTTGTACAAAATCCGCAAAGGCTTATCCATAAATTTCTACCTTCTCATCAAGTCATATCTCAGTGACAGACACTTTTATGTTAAATACGGCGACATTACCACAAAGTTACACGAAATAAAAGCAGGGGTCCCGCAGGGCAGTGTAATGGGCCCAATGCTCTATCTTATATATACGTCAGACTTACCGAACAGACAAGAAACAGTGACAGGAACATTTGCTGACGATACAGCGGTTCTTGCCATTGATGAAACCGCAGCTGGAGCGTCGGCGAAGTTACAACGAAACCTCAATGATATCTCGAACTGGCTGAAAGACTGGCGTATAAAGGCAAATGAAGCTAAATCAGTCCAAATAACCTTCTCTTTAAGACGTGAAACGTGTCCAGAAGTCGAACTTAACCATATAAAGATACCCCAGGCCGATGAGGTTCGATACTTAGGAGTCTATTTAGACAGACGACTGACATGGAAAAAACATATAACAACTAAAAGAAAGGCGCTCGACTTACAACTAAGAAAGCTGTATTGGCTCATGAGTAGAAAATCCCAAGTTACACTGGAAAATAAACTCCTTCTATACAAGTGTATTCTCAAACCTGTCTGGACTTATGCTTTGCAGCTATGGGGCACTGCATCCAAATCAAACATAGAGATTTTACAACGCTTCCAGTCAAAAACCATACGTATGATAACTGGAGCACCATGGTATGTTACAAATAATCACCTACACCGAGATCTAAAAGTCAAGACGGTCAAAAATGAAATAAAGGACTCTTTACTACCCTACTGCAAGAGAATTGTAAGCCATCCAAACCAATTGGCAAGAAGTTTAATGGAACAGCAACCGAATCGCACATTTATAAGGCTAAAGAGACGTGCCCCTCAAGATCTTCTAGTTCAAGTCATACTAGATGGACATATCATTGGATACTGTACCATGCACGCCATGTTTGTACACACATAAAATCCAGCTTAATGTCGACAAGACAGATTGCAGGAAGAAAAGGAGATTAAAAAAAAAAAAAAAAAAAAAAAATGACAAAGACATACAAGTTAATGAAAAGTTAACTGTCCATGAAAAATGACTGTGCCAATAACCGTCTTAAGGTCGCCACACTAGTGCAGAACTAGTCGACATTAAGGTCCTTAGGAAGCCTATTAAAACTGAGTACACTTCTTATTG
This sequence comes from Diarsia mendica, assembly GCA_949316265.1. Lineage (NCBI taxonomy): Eukaryota > Metazoa > Arthropoda > Insecta > Lepidoptera > Noctuidae > Diarsia > Diarsia mendica. The sequence continues at coordinate 18,222,875 of OX438908.1, read as the reverse complement.
AGAATACATTCCGCCTATAATTAGTAATTGCGAAAGGTACATTTAATATTGGCCGTTGACGTAATCCTATCAGATTCGTGCGTAATGACAGATTAGCAACGAGTTCAGGACAGTCGATGTGGCCATTTGCTATACCCAAAAGTAGACTCATGTCCCCAATATAACGTCTCATCTCCAGAGGAAGGAAGTGGTACCGTCCGTTATTGGTTAATTTTACTCATCCTAGCTAGCTTACCACATCTCAGCACCAAAGGCAGCCTAAGTCTAGATTAAAACTGCAAACTGAGCCCAAGTGACCTTCCTAACTTGAAGTATTACCACATAACTCAATTCGCCGATCCAACTTATGATTACCGGCGTATCGGGGGGTAGTCTATGATCAAAAAACTTTTCTCGTTACTCCTGCCTGCTCATTTGACAAGTTTAGCCGTTTGGTTGGGAAGTTTTTGGTAATACGCCCTCGGATATATTACTGAGATAGGGCCGGACGAATGTTTGCCCTTTTCGGTTTTTTATTTTAATTATTGATTGGGTGGTTTGGAAATTAAGGGGTAGTAAGAAACTATTAAGGAAATGCCTGGTTAGTGGCAGAAAGCGTGACGGTGGAGTACGATGTCTTGGATTGAATGTCCAGGTGGGGAAAAATGGTATTGGGATTTATCAACAGTTTTTTTTTCAGTAGCAGCTACGTAGTCTGTGTCCCTTTGACTACAGTAGGGTCGCCCCCAATTACATAGAACTTTGTTGATCGAAGTGGGACCTAAACCTATTTTTTTTTTTTTTTAAACGTTGCCCCACACTAGGAATTTCTTCTGTATCGTGGGTGCGTTCACAAACATTTAAACTCACATACACAAATACCCAGACCCGGAACAACTATCTGTAGGTCTTACACATATTTGTTCCGTGCGGGGATCGAACCCGCGACACGCAGCGTGGCAGTCCATTGCCTGAGCCACTGTGCCAACCGTGTCGTCAATTGGTGAAATGTGGGTGATAAAATGTGAAGTTTACGAATGAAATATCCCGTAGAAATTGCTGCTGAACGCATCTGTCCAAACCTTCACAGGATACAAGCGTGAATGGTATATTATGTTTAGTAAAAAACATCCTTTAAAGAATGAGCTGTAGGTACCGTTACTTTTATACAAATGCCTAGAATACCGGAAAACTATTCTCATTTCTTCATATCCTAGCAGTCAAGAACAAAACCAGGTCATCTAGATCTCTCCTATTTCAGCCTTTTTTCCGTTGTTATGTTAAACATTTCAGGCCAGCCACTAATGGTTTGATTCCAAGTAATTTATCGTTCTAACCTAACATTTTGCTAATTCTTTCGCCGAGCGCCTGTGTAAGTGGGCAACTTTATTCCCGACCCTCGGAATGGGGTGAAATGAGGATATTTTTCTTCTGCACTGATTGCTTTTCAGCATAATTGTGTTAGGTTGTAAGAGGTTTTCTGGTGAGCTGGATGTTTTATAACTTGTAGTGCATTTATTATAACTGAAATTATTGTGAAACACATTCTTATTCTTTATTGCACACATAAAATAACAAATATAAACATAAATTACAAAGCTTATGTACAAAGGCGAGCACATCATAATTTTTGTGTGATGTCATAGTTGTATTTCTATGGTAAGGAGTTTACTGGTAGAACTAATGACACATAAAAGACGATGTCAAGTTTGAATTCAGCGCCGACATTTAAAATTTCGTTGGTTCTTGTTTGATGAGTTACAAGCGCGATTGCTGGGCTTGAAGTCCTGGGTCCGATTCGTGTATGGAGGAAAAAGACAAGACAGCCCCAAAAAAATTGGAATAAGAGCAGGAGATTGACACATTAACTGTCTTAAAACAGCATGTATGGTCAGCATCAGAAGTATATTAACATTACTCAAAGTTTCGAAGCTGTTTTTTTAATAAAAACTTGTTAGATATTACTCGTTACTACATGTTATTGGAGTGTAAGGACTATTTTAACGAATAATCTTCTGAAACATTAAAAATAATAGCTAGAGTCCTGTACATAAAAGAATTAAAATTCCAAAATGTTCAGCTACTTCTGATGCTGACCGTACATCCTACTATCACGTCGTCTATTAACCTGTTAAACAACTTCAACAAAGAACAACCCCACAATCCCTTTAAAGTCAACCCCACCGAGCGTCGAAACGGAAGTAGTCAACCTACAGCACTCACCCTGTACATATCGTAATAGAATCGGCGCGGCCTATCTCCGCGCAATTTATTGCTCAACACGTATCATTTAGAAGTCACTTCAAAGAATTCAGTCAAAAGAATGATGATAATTGTCTAAAAACAGCATGAACCACATATCAACTTGTTAAACAACTCCAACAAAGAACAACCCCACAACCCTTTTAAAGTCAACCCTACCGAGCGTTCAAACGGAAGTAGTCAACCTACAGCACTTACCCAGTACATATCGTAATAGAATCGGCGCGGCCTATCTCCGCGCAATTTATTGCTCAACACGTATCGGCCTATTAACACGGGCCCTATTAACGGCAGCCCTATTAAAATAACACGATTTAGTGCTGGGACACACTGGGAGGATGCAGGATTAGGATGTGGAACTATTATTTTCTTTTGATAAATGAAATTAATTATTGTTTTGTGAGTCAAACAGTTCTTTATATCTTAGAACTAAATTTAATAGGATCATCCGAATACACTATTGGTTATTGGTTAAAAATATTAGGCACTAACATAGGCTAAGTTATATTGTTACTAACACAGTGGACCCCTTTTGTAGTCTGATAAATAAATGATTATGATATCAGTGTTTTGAAGACAGTTTTTTTAATATCATAAACGGGATATTTACCATGTTTGATTATTGTTTCAAGTTGCCGATATTTCGGCGCTGTTACAAGCACCATGAACAACAACTCAAACCAATAACTCTGGAACTCGAAGCAATAATTAAACATGGTAAATATCCCGTTTATGATATTAATAGTAGTGTCAGTGACCATGGCAGTTTAAAAACTTAAATTGACAGTTTTTTTGTTTGTTTTTGTTTTGTGATATTTCCTAAAATATTCTGCCACACATTCATTTAATTTTTCATTGTAACTAGAAATTATTCTAATTCATTTCATCCATATTTCTATTTTTTTTTTTTTTTATAGCCTACATTGTGTCCCACTGCTGAGCAAAGGCCTCCCCTTTCTCTTTCCACACCTTTCTATCATGTGCGATCTCTGGCCATTTTAATCTATATTTTATATCCATATTTCTATTTGAAGACGAAAAAAAAAGATACAGTCGTGGGAAAAAACCGTGGGGCACGTCAATTGTAATTTCCGCAGCACGACAGTTCCGAATTGACGTGCCCCACGGTTTTTTCCCACGACTGTATCTTTTTTATTATTTTTTGGTTTTTAGTACATTTATCTTAAACATTGCAATGTATGTTTAACATAAAACCGTTTAACTTAAAAAGTTTTTTTACCTATTTTTATTTTCTAGTTTTTAGCCACCATCTTGGATTTTAATTTTATATAGTATATTGTATTCTGCTTGTTGAGCCCTTTCATTTGATACCCATATTGATGGGATTAATAAAACATAAATTATCCGCCATTTTGTAGCGGCGGCCATCTTGAATTTATAATGATAATGATTATACATAATTGTATTGTCACCAAAATCCAAAGTGTATACAAAATTTCAGATTAATCGGTTGACAGGAAGAGGGTGAAATTTGAATTACTAAATTTGATCCAAGAATAAAACAAACGGGGTGAGCTAAATAAAACCGTTTAAAATACGGATTTATTAAGAAATAGTTCCTCTTGTTTGAAGTCGTTTTTAAATATTTAAACACATTTTCCCTTGCATCTTCACCATTACATTCAGAAAATAGTCTCATAAAAATTTGCATTTAAAAAAATAGATCTTACAGATGCATAACCTATTAATTCCGTGAGTGTACGTACGAACTTACCTTTTGTACCAAATTGCCAATTACGAGGGAAATGCAGTAATGTCGTTGTAATTGGAAACTCCAGTCGCAACATTATTGTATGAGAATATGTTCGTAAGTTTCCTTTATATTAGGTATATTTTATTCAAAAAAGGGAGAGGGTTCATATTTTTTTGTTTTGTTTATAGAAATTGTGTTGTATTATTTATTTATAACTAGCTTTTGCCCGCGGCTTCGCCCGTGTGGATGTCGAATAATATTCCAACAAACTTTCATCCCTCATTTAACTTCATTAGGGGTTGAATTTAGAAAAAATAAGGTCCCATTAAAATAGGTGGACAAATTTTAACACAGCGTTCAGTTGGTCTAACCAAAGTTTCTCAACAAAAAAAAAAACATTAAATAAAGTGATTTTTTTTTAAACTTAAATTAATGAATTGCCGGCACTCTAGAACAAACTCATCCTTTATGAGTAGGTACTTAAATGCGTTTTTCTTATTATTATTTTTACCATCGTCCTTATTTTGGTGGTCTGAAAGATTTCTGAAATTTTGTCCACCTCTTTTAATGGGACCTTAATATAATAATATTCTTAAACCTTTCTCGAGAACCACTCTATCCATTGGTGAAAGCAGCATGCAAACCGATGCAGTACCTAGTATTTGAACAGACAGTCAGACGCGGCGGAGGACTTTGGTTTATAATATGTAGTGATAGTGATAGTGATGATGATGGTGATATATTGTAGGTACCTACTCATTATATTTATTTGTTTATAAAAAATACAAAATGTAACCAAATATTTATTTTGTTGGGTCGCGCCAGACCACGCAGGAGATGGCGGGACGAACTGGATTACTTCCTTGAGAATTGGAAAGAAGTTGCACAGAATCGCGACCGTTTGAAGGATCGAAGGAAGGCCTTTTCCCAGCAGTGGGAAAATATGAGCTAGCTATAATAATAAAATAATAATAATTGGTTTAATCCTATCATCTTACTAAATACCTAGTACTTTCTCAATGCCAACTAAATCGTTTTAGACTATGTGAGATGCATCACAATAAACACAACTGCTTAAGTGAACATTTATCATACTCAACACGTCTTTTTTGACTGGATGTTCCATTGCAACAAGTGTCGAGAAATACTGAAATCTACATTTACAGGGTTTTCAAAGAAAAAATAATCGTTCTTTGAACACATGAACTTTAGGAGATTCGAAATCTATGATATTTTTTTTATTTTTTCAATCATAGTCTACCTATTTAACAACAATTAAAAAAAAAAATTGTCCTCTTGTTTTTACCAAAAGGAGGAGCCCAAAAGGAGAGTTATTATTGGTGGATTGTATGATTGTAATATAAAATAATAAGAAAGGAATAAAAGATGCTGTGACGTTTGAAAGCGGCAAACTGAAGAAGGAAACATATTTACCTGCAAAATGATATTGTAAAACAACAAGAAAGTTTTTTGAAACTCACTAGAAATATTAATAAAAAGTTACCTACCGGAAAGAAGAATATAAAATAACCGGAGGAAAAAATACACATTTTGTTTTACACAATAAGTTATCAGGCCCCTTCAAAATTGCTGTTACCCAATTAAAATTTTATTTTTTCACAAAATGAAAATATTTTTTACAATTAAAAATAATGACGATCTTAGTGTATCCCGCACCTACTTGTTTATGTACAAAGAATCAAACACAATAGAAATGTTGGGGCAAGATAATCAGAAATTAAAGCTTATGTGTTTCTCTGATAAGAAAATATAAAGGAAACGAAATGTACCGAATACCTTACTTAGTTACTTGAATTTATTAACCTACTGAGGTGGGAATAGAGGTAAACCTTTGATTATATACCTACTTATCGTTGTTTTAAGGGCCTTTATTAATTAAGGAATCTCAACATGATTGGTTCGTTGGTCTAGTGGTCGTAAGCCCGATTGCTGAGCGTGAGGTCCAGGGTTCGATTCCTAGGTCAGGCAAAGTGTTATTGGGTTTTTCTCAAAAGCAGTCACGGAGTCTGGATTTGTGTATGTGTATTTGGGTCCATGTGGTAAGGGCAAACCAGCTTATAAACATTACTGGTGAAAAGTGTGTATGTATTATTCAATATTTCTTAGGCAAGCCGGTGTCCTAACGATGTTATTGTTCACTGAAGTAAGTGATAAAACGTCAAGACCTGCTTTCTGCTAAGGGTATATCATCATCAGCATCATCAGTCTATAATGTTCCCACTGCAGGGACTCAGACCTCCTCTCTAAGAGAGGGATGGGCTGTAATCCACCGAGCGGGCCCTGTGCGGATTGGCAGATGTCACATGTCTTCGAATTTTTTGGTTCTAAGACATGCCGGTTTCCTCACGATGTTTTCCTTCACCGTTTTGAGTAAGCTAAGGGTATATGAAATATCCAAAATCTTTTTCAAAGAACGGTCCAAACCAAACCAAAAAGGGTCAGAGCCCATTCGTACCCTAAGATTCGCACCCTGTGCCCACTCGTCCCCTGGAACTTTTGAGGGGCCCATTCGTCCCCTGAAGGATATTTATTTTTATTCATTCTTCTAATATAAGTACATGTATATGTGTATACTGCAACTTGGTAGTCCTGGTACAGTCGCGCAGAAAAGGCTAAAATAAAAAATATAGTAATTCAGTAGATATCATGTTTATTTCAAATAAGATTAACACAATCATACAAAATCACAAAGAAACTAACAAAATACAACTCTTTTACAAAAATCAGCCTTGATTGACCATCATATAAATCAACATTACATATAAAATATGCAAAAAAAATAGAACACAATATTATATCAACAGTAAAAAATCACTTGTTATTTTTTTGTATACATATTTACCAACTACATACATGCAAAATCATAATAACTTAAATCTAAAAAATTATAACAGTACCTACAAAAAAAAATACGAAAATCACAGTAATTATTGAAGACTACAGTGGCCTGCACAGCAGTGGCCTAGAGAAATCTGATTTTCAAAAAATTGGCTAATTATGCGATTTATTCTCGCTTCTGTTATTTGCTCGCGCGCAGATACTCTGGCTAAGATTACCACTCCCGCTTCGGGGGTCCATATTGGCTCACCTAAAGTTTTTTATCCGAAATTGTTCTTCCTAACGATTTGTAATCCGAATGATCACTCCTCCTAAAATTTTTCATCCTAAAGTTTGAATTCCTACTATTTGTAATGCTACTGGCGATGTTCCTAACACTCATGTTTCCGAAAGTTTTAATTCATAATATCGTTATTGTAAACATATTTCAACTCCTACTGTTTTTTATCCTAACGTTTTTATCCCTAAACATAATTACCATAATATTTTCACTCATACAACTGTTTAGAATGATTAAAGGTCGTTTCACTGATTTTTGTCTTGAAATGAAATAAATGAATGAAATTCAGGTCAGAGTGTCGTCTTGGGGGCACTATGAAAAAAATACTTAGAAAAATTTCGCGACCAATTTCCAGGTAGCGCTCGCCGGCCGCTGCCGCGGCACCGCTCGCTTCGCTCGCTCGGCTCGCGCGTAGTTGGTCACAGTTCTAACCTAACCTAACCTACGGATATCTTTGCATAGTATAAAGGTCCCATTAAAATAGGTGGACAAATTTTAACACAGCGTTTAGTAAGCCTAACTAAAGACACCTAAACAAAAAAAAAACACTATTTAAAGTGATTTTATTTTGAATTAAAATAATAAATTGCCGGCACTCTAGAACAAAGTCATCCTATAAAATTAGGTATTTTAATGTATTTTTCTTATATAATATATTTTTACTATTGTCCTTATTTTAGCGGTCATGATTTCTAAAATTGTGTCCACCTATTTTAATGGGATCTTTTATAATACTGATTATTATGAATAAAAAGTAATATAAACAAAAAATATATATGACTTTGAATAATAGTGTAAAAGATGGTTATGTTGAGAAAATATAGGAAAACAAATAATAGTGTAATAGATGTTTATTGCTACTGACATTATGAAGTTGAATGCTTCGGAATTAAAACATTAGAGACAGAGACTTTAGGAATTGCGATCGTTAGGATGAAAAATGTTAGGAATAACATTTTCGGATTTTCAATTATCGGAGTTGAAATTTTAGGTGAACTTTGGCGCACCCCTTTTTTCAATGATCTGTTATGATTTATTAAATTAATTCCGTTAATAAACTGTTCACAAGTGTACTATGTTAACCGTTTCGTATGTAAAATATAGCTAATTTTATCTCACGGGACCAATAGGCACCTGAATAGGTGCCGAATCTTTAACTTATATTGTATATATATTAGAGGGGACGAATGGGTACCTTAAAAATAATATTTTTTATTAAAATATTAATTGGTCCCCTACCAGGAGACCAATGGGCACCTATATAGGGGCCGAATCTACAACTTTTATGCTGGGGGACGAATTTTAGGGGACGAATGGGCTCTGACCCACCAAAAAGGTCCTTCCTATTTAACTCTACCTAACTTTTTTAGATTGAAATCGAAAAAATACTCTGTTGCATCCTGCTCTTCACTGCAGCAAAATTCAGCATACCTTTAATATAATAAGCAAATATTTTTGCCAAACCATGCTGATTGCAAGTGGGTGCTTCGTTTTTATTTCTCTGCGGTCTTTACAGGCTCTGCGGGCCACATATTGAAACCTCAAGCAAAATATGGTAATACGAGATGCACTAAAACTTTGGCTAAAGTTTCAGTAGTTCCTATCCTTTTTAGTTTATTCACATTTGTTGGTTTTAAAAAATGGAGTATAACTCAGGGTTAAGTCGAACTTCTCTCTGGTTTATTGTATGGTTTCTGATAAAAGATACGGGCCTGATCTTTTTCTTCTTGGCTTAAAATACCGTCGAGAAATATTTCTCAGACATGATGGAGAGCAGTGGTGGCCCAGTGGTGGCGGCCCTGACTTACGAACAGTAGGTCGGGTTCGAACCCAAGCACTAAACAGGCACATTACTTTGTATAATTTATTCCATCACCAATGCTCTCAAAAACTGTGACGGAAAACGTTGTGAAGAAACCGGCATGTCCTAGACCAAAAATTCGAAGACTTGTGACATCTAACAATCCGCACTGGGCCCGCAAGGTAGATTATAGCTCATGCAGTCCCTCCCAAAGAGTGGAGGCCTGTGTCCCAGTAGTGGGAACATTAATAGGCTGTTAATGATGATGATAGTTTGACTTCCTAACGATGTTTTCCTTTATCGAAGCAAGTGATAATTATACAGGGCTTATGAGGTACCTACTCGGATATTTTATTTCGTGACCAAAAAGAGGATTCGCTGATCATCCAACAATGTCAAGGTCAATATTCTGATTTAAAAGGATGTCCATGGAGTTTCTTGCCCGTTTTTTTAAAGGCTTCAGAAAATAGGTTGGCAGAAGTCAAAAACTCCTCACAAAGGTTAGTTAGATCATGCAAACTAAACGTATTCATATTCAACGTTAAATACATTTTCTTCATAAGATCTTTATTTGATTCATAAACTTTTTGAAAGACCTCAAATAGTGAAGTAGTTGGCATAGCCGCTGTATAAAAGTTTAGTAACATGACAACAATTGACTAGAAGAAAGTTAAATAAAGAAAAACAAGCTAATAAAATTAGCCAAGACTAAAAAGCAGGGACCGTTAGTACAAAACAGACCTACATAAAAGATGAATAGAAGCAATATCATTAAGAGTTTAATCCCTTTCTTTCGCACAATGGTAACATCTAGGTGTTAGGGGCAATTGGGAGCATTCGGTATAAACACGTAGCGCACTGCCGCTAAAATCTTCTTAAATAGTCACGTCGGAATATACGGTTGTGCATTTTGTAAGGAGCCGTCGCATGATTTACCTAGCAAACTATACCTAAATTCAAACAAACAATAAAATTGTTCTTGGCACAAAAAGCATTATTATAGTATAAACGATTTTTTGAATGACACATTTTGATTATTATACACAAATAAATATAATTTAATTGATTAATAAAATTTTAGTAATTATAAAAGACTTATTGTATATTAGAAATATTATTGTAATTGAATTATATGGACTATAAATGTATAATCAATGGATAATTTTAATAATAGAATATAAGACATTTGTTTGATGAATCTGACTGACATAATTATTTATTGTTTAAGCGTATAATTTAATAATATTAATTGTAATTCTATGTACCCAATATATTTGCACGCCATGAGAAATGGCAGACATGTCGTGAGCCACTATTATTTAATATCTTGCATGCATGTATTATTTTATTGTAATTCTGTATGTAAACACATGTTTATGCAAATAAAATTTCTTATTCTTATTGCGTAAAATATACGTGAAAATCAGCTTGGAGAAATTACGTGAGGTAAGTAATGTTTTTATGTATCTTGATTACCTAATACCTGAAAATTGGCCGTCTAAGCAAGCTAGCATGCGTTTTTAGTACCTACATGCTAACACTACTCAATCGTCCACATTTCCTGCGTTAGAAAATACGTGACGTCTGGTGGCCCTGGGGGTCTTAATCTATTGCGCCTAGGGTTAAAAAAACCGGCCAAGTGCGAGTCGGACTCGCGCACCGAGGGTTCCGTAAAAAAAATATATTATGTGATGTAACTAAAAATTTATGGTTTTCGTAATTATTCCTTTATCTATGCTATAAGACGTTGCTTCGTACCAAATTTCAAGATTCTGAGTTCACGGGAAGTACCCTGTAGGTTTTGATTCCCTTGCGAGTGTCGAAAATTTGCGGCATAAACGGGAGTATCTTGATGTAACTAAAAATTTATGGTTTTCGTAATTATTCCTTTATCTATGCTATAAGACGTTGCTTCGTACCAAATTTCAAGATTCTGAGTTCACGGGAAGTACCCTGTAGGTTTTGATTCCCTTGCGAGTGTCGAAAATTTGCGGCATAAACGGGAGTATCTTTTGATCGCGTTGACTTAGAAGTTTGATTTTTTCACAGCTCCAAGAGACCATAGACTTGAGTATTTGATATGAATTTCAGCTTGATACCTCCACGCGTTCCTGAGAAAAAAGGTCTTGACAGACAGACAGACGGACAACAAAGTGATCCTATAAGGGTTCCGTTTTTTCCTTTTGAGGTACGGAACCCTAAAAAGCACTTATCTTAATGTAAATTATTTAATAACCACTGCTTTAAAACACGCACACGCTCCTGACGAGTCCCCGTATGTTTCCACCAGCAGCGTTAGAAATTGGTGGAAACCCGTAAACGCTAGCGCGGCGCCTACACTGTTCAACATAACGATGGCATTAACGAGAATTTGCGCTAACTACTATGCACTTTATTGTCACCAGCGTTCTAAGAGGTTCCGAGACATTCTGGAATTATCTAGAAGGATTTCTTAGAAGTATAAAGAGGAGAACTTATTTTTTGGTGGATGGGTGGAATCATCATGACTCCTCCCGCTCTGGGCGCCGCGGAAGCCTAAAAACCACACTTTTTTTTTATTTTTTTTGGTGGGTGGAAAATCATCAAATGACCCCCCCCCCCCCCCGCTCTTGGGCAGAGCGAAGGGGAGTGTCAGACTTCTACTGACTAAAAACCAAACCCATGTTCCTTCTTCGCCCTTGTGTCGGAGCCGCGTTAACTTTTCGACAGTCCACCACCCTTGTTCGTTCTTAGCCTTTTGTGTCCGTGGCCTCGGCATCTCTTTCGAACAACCCGCAGCCCCGAGGTAGTAAGAGCCTGACACTCTATTCTGCTGCTGAGGAGTCATTGACTTTGAAATTTTCCCAATTTGAGCTTTTGTGAGTAAAATTTTTATCGATTTGAATTTATTCATGAAAATTTATAAAACACTAGCTTTTGCCCACGGCTTCGCCCGCGTGGATGTCGGTTCAACTACAAAAGTAACGATTTTCCATACAAACTTTCATCCCCCTTTTCACCCCCTTAAAGGTTAAATTTCCAAAAACCCCTTCTTAGTGCTCCCTTACATTATAATAGGAAGCCGTGTGCAAAATTTCACATTCCTACCCCCAGTAGTTTCGGCTGTACGTTGATGTGTCAGTCAGTCAGTTCTCCTTTTTTTATATATATAGATGGAAGATACTATAAGTAAATGAAAGATCAGCTTTCTAATCTATCTCAAATATGACTCCTGATCAATTACTATGAAAAGTATCTATCGCTATATTTCATACAGTGTATTTTGTATTTTCTAACACGATCAGTGTCACTGCTGACATGGAGACCGACTAATGAAAAACAATAATCACCTCATCGTCTTCCTGCCCTTATCCCATGTTATTTCAGGTCGGCACAACGTTTTTTCTTCCATTCTCCCCTTTCAATCTTCACATAATCATTAACCCTTTTTTCCTTCATACCACTTCTCACACAATAGGGTAGTTGACAAAAAAAAATCTAATTAGTCCGTCACATAGATTACCAAAAACTATTGGACACGTATTTTTCCTTTTTGCACGTAAACCAAAAATGAAGACGATACAGTGCTTAGAAAACTCGTGTGACGTCACATCGCACTACAGTTTATACCACGTAGTGCCATCAAAAGCCCCCACTCCTGATCTTTGACGAGTTATAACTTCGTCAATTTTTATTAATTTGATAAAACAAAAAACACGTATCCAATATTTTTCGATAATCTAACTGACGGACTAAACGGAATCTTATTTTTTTACCCAGGACAAGCCCGCCACACTATTCCCAAACCACTGTAACTCCTGTTAGCCAGAATCAACAGTGGCGACCACAAGAAAAGCGCCGAGACAATGAAGCTCGACGAAGTCCCAGAGAAATGATTTAACTGTCTTGGATCCCGCAACGAAATTAATCAGAAAAGAATAGCGGAGGAGTAGGAAAAAACATAGTTTCCACTTCCCTCCATATCAGCAGGAGACAGAACAGAACAAGGCCAATAGGCACACAGGGACGTATACAACTGAGATAAGCCCAGTTGCCTAGCACCACGGATATTATTGTCATTAATATTACTGGGTCCTAAGTTGTGAGCTGTTATATTTGATTCCAATAATAGGTATGACAAAATTGCTTGAACGCACGGAAATTTGTTCTAGTTTCTACAAGGTCCGTATAGTAAATAACTCCGGATGTAACCTGTACACTATTTAACATAATATTACGTTCATTCTGCCAAAGACTACACTCCCATAAAATGTGATGTGCAGTTTGTTCAAATTCGCAGTCAGATGTAGAACATTGACAAAAAGGCGACTCAACAAGCTTGAAGGAAAATAATTTACTCTTAAAGTTACCATGACCTGTGAGAAATTGGGCGACACAGTGATCCACCTCCAGCCATGTCCTGGCCAGCCGCTCACGAACGGATGGAAAGAACTGGTGAAGATGTCGGCCCTTGATGGAATTATCCCACCTACATTGCCATTCAGACAGAAGTTCCTCCCAGACGTCAGTCTGTGGTTTAAGTAATCTAGCTATTTTAGCACGGTCACGTTGCGTTAAAAAGTCTGTGTCCGCGGTCTCTCGTGCGCAGTAGTACATTGAAGCACGGCGCTGTACTTCAAGATCGACTGGAAGTACCCCTGCCAGTACCGGTAAGGCTTCAGTACTAACCGTCCTATACGCTTTACACAAGAAAATCAAAGCCAACCGCTGGCTTTGAAGTAATTTACGTCGTACCGCTCCAATGGTGGCCCTATCGGCCCAAACTGGTGCCCCGTAGCACATACACCCCAAGTAAGTAGCCCCATAGATCGTCTTTAGAGTTAAAAATGATAAACCCCATGTAGATTTGGATATTCTCGTTAAAGCATAAAAGTTCTTTTTAGCTTTTTCACCGACTGTTTTTATGTGTTCAATGAAAGAAAAATTCCTCTCCAAGACAAACCCAAGGTAGCATACAGACTCCTTCTTTTTCACGGGAACGTTATTAAATTTAATACTAGGCCATGATTTAAGATTACCTTTTAAAAGAAGTTGATAAGTTTTATGTGGTGCAAAGGTCAGACGGTTACGATCACCCCACTGGGATATTAATTTTAGGCAAGTGTCAGCCAAATTTTCGAGTCCAGCCCGAGTACTTGACTGAATGAGCAGCAGGCTGTCGTCCGCGTAACCAGTTAATGAACAGCCGCAAGGAAGTGGAATCGCGAGGAAGTCATCGAAGCCTACGTTCCATACATACGGACCCATAACCGAACCCTGAGGGCATCCCATGGTAAGGGACTTTGACATAGAATGATGTCCGAGTTTGAGTTTCGCGGAACCATTTAAGAAGTACGAGCAAACAAGATTGTATATGTTTTTAGGGCAACCACGAATTTTCAGTTTAAGGAGTAGCATCGGCCACCATGCGTTATCAAAAGCCCCAGAAATATCTAGAAAGATCCCAACTACGTACTTATGTTCGGATGTATTGACAATTTTTCTGACAGAAAGTGCCGCGTCTACGGTAGATTTTCCCACGGTAAAACCGAATTGGTTGTTGTGAAATTTCGGTCCGTCTGGTAGTAAACGTGGAACGATAAGACGCTCCAGGAGTTTCCCCAAAGATGGTAGCAGTGTTATAGGGCGGTAAGACTTAGGATCGTCCGGAGGCTTGTCGCCACTTTTCGGAATTATTCGTATAAAGCCGCGTCGCCATATACGAGGAAAAACGCCTTCTGCGATACAACGGTTGTAAACACTTAAAATCGCGTCGGCCGCTGTTTTACATGCTTCTATTATCATCCGATTAGATATTTTATCTTCACCTGACGATTTGTTGAGTGGGAGTTTCCTGACAATTTTAATGAATTCGTCAATGGATGGAAGGTCTGACGCTGGTGATTCAGGTGGCACAGCCGCCCACGCCCTGATCTGCTTGTGGTAGTCATTATCATTATCAGGCAAATCATCAGGTATCAACGTATTTAATAGAACTTCGGTTGTCTCCTCAATACCGGTGGTGTGTTTATTGTTTACTTTGATGTTTTCGACGAACGCAAGATCGACTGATCGATTTGCTTTGAACTCGTGATACAAAGGAGACCACGGACCTTCTTTATCTAATTTTTCTACTATTTTCCGCAGTAAATTACCTTTAGATTTTTCTACTGATGCTCTGTAGCGGGACTTGGCAACTCTAAACGCATTTAAAGCAGAGGTTAGGAGGTCTCCGGTGACCTTTCGCTTTTTAAGCTTATTTAAATGTCTACGCGCTCGGCGATAACTTTTACGTTGTTCAATTAGGTAGTCACACCACCAATCACATCTGCGGATATTGGTCATAGATCCGCGACCAATGGCGATGTCAGCACAGTAAGTGAAGGCGTCTGACATAATTTCAGCACTTTCTTCAGCTGATAGCCCGTCTCGAGTGAAGTCTTTGGTGTTAGACGCAAAAAGCAAGCTAAAGAATTCCCAATTCGCGCCTTTACTTTTATACCTAAAGTTACCAATGATATGTGAATGTGACGGACCTTGAGTAAACATCGGAACAAATTCGTACACGATAAGCCGATGATCGCTACATGACGCATCAGGTAGGACACGCCACCTATCCAAGCGAACGTCTGCACTAGAAAGTGTGACGTCAATACAAGATTCGCCCATTTGGCTGCAAAAAGTAGGTGGTGCATCTGGGGTATTATGAATCGATAGGTTCATTTCAGCAATGAAATCTTCGACAGCGGAACGTCGGTCGGAATCCGTAGACCGAACCTTGCCATACCACAGAGACGAGGACGCGTTAACATCCGCGCCAACGATAATTTTACAGCCAGCGAGTGACCGCAAGACATGACGGAGGTTATGTATGTGAGGACCAACAGGGTCTGAATATTGAAAGTAACAGCTCACAACGTAAACTTTATAGGAAGCCGAGGAGACTTCCGCAACGGCACAGTGCGGCGTCATGAGGTTACGCAAAGACGTTACTGTAAACTTAGAAGAACGCGCTACGTAAATTCCGGCTCGTGACTTTGAATCCAGCTGAACTACTTTATGACGTAAGCGCGCGTTTTGATATTGCTCTTGAACAAGTACTATGTCCAAGCTGTAATCGATAATTAATTTGTCTAGTTCAGAAGTCGCTACCCTATCGTTGTGGAGATTTAATTGTCCTATATTTAAACTATCCATTATTTTAGTAGTTTGTGTTGAGGATTAACTGTTCGAGCTTAAGTTTGTAGGTAGTACACTCTGGTGACCCGCAACGATGGTCAAATGGTTTTTTAAAACGCTTACACGCCACGCAAGTAGGTATAAAATTTAAATTGTCCTTATGCGGGCAGTCGTTTGTTTCATGTGCTTCGGAGCAATTAGCACAGGTAGGTGACTTGTTAACGCAGTATTTTTTAACGTGACCGAACTGTTGACAGTGCAGACAGCGGACTACATCAACGTCGTCATTGAACCGGCAAGTCGCCCAATCAATAAATAATTTTTCCTTAGTGGACACTAAATGTTTACGCACGTTGGACTCGATTTCAATGCCTATCCACTTGCGACCGCTATCTAAGGAACGCCGACGATAGATTTTAGTTGATTTAATAAAATCGTCCTCTTGTATTGGCAGTTCATTTTGAATGTTTTGACGGTACAATGCGTGCAAAAAAGCATTGTCTTCCATTGAGGATGGCACGTCCTTAACTAATATACGTGGCTTTCGGCCTTTCGGTTTTTCAAGTCGCAGGCCGGCGGACCTAATAGCGTCGACCGATTGCAATTTTTTAATTTGGCTGTCATTAGCGACACGTAATACGACACCAGATTTTGCAGTTTTTCTAACACCTACAATTTGAAACCCGTCGTCACTGGGATTGATCGCCTTCATGAGTGCTTGTTTAGTAGCAGAGGACGATGAGTAATCAGCTAATCGCTCAGCGGTGGGATAAGCCACGACACATGGAAGGGGTGCGCGCGAGTCGACAACCGGCGCAAGTTTAGTTTTAGGCAGTCGAAGTTTTAATGAATCCGCATATGAAACTTTATTACAGTTACTTGTATTGACATTGGTATTTGATTTAATTTTATCCAATTCGCGTTCCGTAACTGCCAATTTCGTTTCATTGGAGGATGATTTTATGGCTAACAAAGAAACAATGGACGTTATGCGCTGAGTCATGTCCATGATGGCAGATTTATTCGCAACATTAATTCGGGAACCTTGGTCATTAACAAGTTCATTAATTTTAGTTAAATATGCAGACGCTTGAGAAACTAAATCGTAATAGTCGTCATGGCTCGCACTTGGACTGGCACTTAATAACGGCGAAGACTTTTCAATGGAATTGGATGTATGAAGCCGTTTTGATCTGTCGTTGGGCGAAATGTACGTAGGAGACATTTCCCTGAACAATCGTTTCGGATTACCGGAGGTAGGTGTTTCATCATTCCGGCGCATTGTTTCTTTTCCGCGATCCGGGGGTTCGTCGTTTGTAGTCGACATATTATAAATTACGGATTTCACTCTAAAACGTAATTATATCGTTAACAGTAAAAGAAATAACAGGCGACAAATACGGCAAATTTATGACGAGGTACCCACACACCCAAAAAAATAAATGTACTCACCGAATGCCAACGAAATTAACTTATTACCAATAAAACCGACGTTAAAATGCCAGAAAAACTTACTACACGAGCACTCAACACTAAATCACACAATTGGAAACAAATCACAAGCCGAGAATTAAACGCAAAACACAACAATCGTAATTAAAAAGCAGGAGCAAAGCCAGTATAAACCGCGCGCAATGACGGCCGGAGGGAAGTTTACCCAGGACACATCCCTATTCATCCATCTTTTCTTTGATCTTTCTCTCCCTCTCCATTCAAAAACAACAATCAGATACCTACTTTGGTAATTGTCCCGAGAAATCCCCGCTTCATAGCCCCATTAGCACATCGTAATACTGACGGAAGCATTACACCAGTACATGTTAATATACAGAGGGTATAAGCAGGGAGATAGCTAGCTACCTAAATACCCACACATGACGTATATGATACCCATTAGATATGTACAGTATACCAAGAATTCATACGCGAAAGCTTTCATAGCCACTTAAGTATGCAGCTTGCATCGGAAAATCACTTAAATGGCATCTTGATAGATACCTGCTTAACCTTTCAACGAAATGCGAGCGTGGTGTTTACGATACCAACGTGTCTTGGATAGGAATGCTGTCGAAAATTTTGAGAAAGAAAGTGTCATGAATTGAAGTCTTCTTCTTCTGAAATCGAGGGCAAGAAGTGAAGAGAAAACTCGCTTAGCTACAAAATAGTGATTCGTAAACTCGCTACATAATAACAGCCTGTCGGGTAGATCTTAAGCCGCGTCGGTTGCCTAATTCGGTCCCATTAGTCCGAGTTTCCTCCGTGTTTCGGAAAACACGTAAAGCCGTTAGACCCAGCTGTCAATTTTACATCTTTGGCAGTCCTAATCATCAGCAGTCCTAGGCATCTTTCCCCAGTCCTAACTGAGTTGCAGAGGTAAGATAGGCAGTCACTCCATGTAAAACACTGGTACTCAGTTGCATCCGGTAAAACTGGAAGCCG
Source organism: Diarsia mendica (assembly GCA_949316265.1). Classification (NCBI taxonomy): domain Eukaryota; kingdom Metazoa; phylum Arthropoda; class Insecta; order Lepidoptera; family Noctuidae; genus Diarsia; species Diarsia mendica. The sequence goes on along the minus strand of OX438908.1, from coordinate 18,204,383 downwards.
ACCCCAAAGAAAAGGCTAGGCAGATGACCCATCATAAAAATATTTTTTTCCGTCGTAATATAAGTTGTGTTAACTTTTACCTACCGTATGCATAAGCATAATCAGCCTATAATGTTCCCACTGCTGGGGCGCAGGCCGTCTCTCTATGAGAGGGAATGGACTACAATCCACCACGCGGCCTCAGTGCGCGTTAGTATACGTCACATTTCTTCGATTTTGGTTCTAGGACATGCCTGTTTCCTCACGATGTTTTCCTTCACCGTTTTGAGAGCTGTGGTGATGAAATAAATTACACAATGCGCCTGCCTTGGTTCGAACCCACGATTTACTGCTCGTAAGTTGGAGCCACCACCATTCGACTGGACACCTTTATCTAGTACCATTTTTTTTTGTGGATGTAAATCATCAAATGACCCCTCTCGCTCTGGGCGGAGCAGAAGCGAGTGTCAGACTTCTACTGACTAAAACCCGCCCATGTTCCCTCTTAGCCCTTTGTTTTCTGGGGCCGCAGTATCTCTTTCGAACAGTCCCACAGCCCCGGGATGTACTACCTACTGCGTGAAAAGGTAAAAATACGAGGCGACTACAAAACCTCCTTTCAGTCGGTTAAAAACATCATTATGTATATTACCTCCGCGGCTCCTTTTTTCCCATTCATCCTCACTTAATACTTGTTCAGTAAGTATATTATTCTTTCAGGGTAATAAAGTTGTTATTTCTAACATATTTCGTGCGAGTATGCTTAGAGTTAAGTTTTGTTTGTGAAGCAGATATCAGACGCTTCACTCACTTTGTTCATTTCACTCTTTCATTTGGGATCTTTCACTTGTAGTAAAACGTCGGAATAAAATTGAATTAAAAGTGAAAAGTATTCATTGTTGAACCGATTCAACGATGACGTATTTCTGCACAAGGTATATTTCACTCGCCTCCTTAATGCTCCAAAATGAATGTCATTTCATTCATTTTGGAGCGTTAAGAAGGCGAGTGTATGTCGGTGTTGGCTTAGAAATAGGTGGTATATGGAAGAATACTGCTTGGGCTGGTTCAAGGAAGCACAGGAAAAGAGCTCTTGGAAGCAATTTGGGAAGGCTTTTGCCCTACAGTAGGTAGAAGCCTGGCAAAAGTGGCTACAGAAAGCACAGGAAAAGAGCTCTTGGAAGGAATTGGCGAAGGTCTTTGTCCAGCAGTGGGCAAAACCTGTACAAAGTGACTTGAGGCTAAAAAATAATGTCAGTGTCGTGTGAACGAGTAATCAAAAAAAAATTCATGCAGTCACTCGAGTGAACTACTCAAATGATGCGTCTAATATCAGCTTTAAGTTTAACAAAAGAACAACGTAAGTAGGTGAAACTTGCAAGTTTTAATACAATTTATTTTGTTTCTGTCATGAAAACATAAAGACAAAGATTATACTCGTAAAGTTACGGGGACTGAAAAGCTTCCTTTAAAAGGGTTACAGAAAAGTATGTGCTGCTGCATTCTGCTTTAAATGAATACACATTCCAGAGAATCTGCAGCTTTACCAGATAATTTAGCTTCGTTCTTGTAAATTAGTATTGCATTAGTAAGTAAACAATACAGGTGTAATTGGGTCATTCTATCAGGAATCACAGTATGTATAGCACTCGGCACGTAATTTGAAACAAAATGGCGGTCATCCGCATAGGTAAAATGACAAAAATAGAGTGAGATTCGAACGAAAATGTGCAACTGAGCATTCAAGATCATAATTCAACTTACGGGATGCAATCTGTAATACATTATCGGGGCTCAGTCGACTTATTTTCATGATTGTAGCTTCGCGAACGACCGCCCAATGGGCCTCATCAGAAGGCTTAAAGTCACCCAAAGGGCAATGGAGAGGGCTATGCTCGGAGTTTCCTTGCGCGATCGAATCAGAAATGAGGACATCCGCATGAGAACCAAAGTTACCGACATAGCCCGAAGAATCGCCAAACTTAAGTGGCAGTGGGCAGGGCACATTGCTCGCAGAACGGATGCCCGATGGGGCCGGAAAGTTCTGGAGTGGCGACCGCGAACCGGAAGACGTTGCGTTGGAAGGCCTCCCACTAGGTGGACCGATGACCTGGTGAAGGTTGCGGGGATCCGCTGGATGCGAGACGCACGGGACCGGTCAATGTGGCGACACTTAGGGGAGGCCTATGTCCAGCAGTGGACGTCTTTCGGCTGAAATGATGATGATGATGAACGACCGCCATTTTGTTTCAACTTACGTGCCGAGTGCTATACTCGGTTGATGGCAACAGGAGAAGTTTATGCAGGTCTTTATTGTCGTATTGGCGTCACCACCACGACTTAGTACCAGGACCAATTGAGTGATACCCCGAGTTTGGATTTATGCTCGGTTGACAAGCTCGCCCCTCATTCTTCTTCTTTTTAACCGACTTCCAAAGAGGAGGAGGTTCTCTAATCGTGTGTATGTTTTTTTTATTTATATCAGCGCATATCTCCACCGTCAACTGTAGACCGATTTTTTTTTTCTATTAAATTCTTTTTCTTCTACCTTTAGCGGTTCAGTATTCAGTTTCTTCCGCCCCCCAATAACCTTGACTAAAACATAAAGTGGCCAAAATGCATATAAACACCTCTGTAAATTCCTTCGCGGAATATAACCTTAATGATACCGATAAATTCAAAAACCAAAAACCCTATTTCACGAACCAAACAATTCCATCAATATTTATCCTTTTGACAAGTCAACATCCATGATGGATAGTCAAAACAGACAGAAATTATAATACAAAAACCGGCCAAGTGCGAGTCGGACTCGCGCACCGAGGGTTCCGTAAAAAAAATATATTATGTGATGTAACTAAAAATTTATGGTTTTCGTAATTATTCCTTTATCTATGCTATAAGACGTTGCTTCGTACCAAATTTCAAGATTCTGAGTTCACGGGAAGTACCCTGTAGGTTTTGATTCCCTTGCGAGTGTCGAAAATTTGCGGCATAAACGGGAGTATCTTGATGTAACTAAAAATTTATGGTTTTCGTAATTATTCCTTTATCTATGCTATAAGACGTTGCTTCGTACCAAATTTCAAGATTCTGAGTTCACGGGAAGTACCCTGTAGGTTTTGATTCCCTTGCGAGTGTCGAAAATTTGCGGCATAAACGGGAGTATCTTTTGATCGCGTTGACTTAAAAGTTTGATTTTTTCACAGCTCCAAGAGACCATAGACTTGAGTATTTGATATGAATTTCAGCTTGATACCTCCACGCGTTCCTGAGAAAAAAGGTCTTGACAGACAGACAGACAGACAGACAGACGGACAACAAAGTGATCCTATAAGGGTTCCGTTTTTTCCTTTTGAGGTACGGAACCCTAAAAAACCTACAAAATACGTCCAGTTTTCAGCATGAAAGTTTTCATACAATTATATTAGTGGAGCTAAGTAATTGCTCCACAGAGTAAGGAAACTGAAGTATAAAATTGCTCTACCCACTACCAAATCTAATTACGGGAACACAAGCCGGTTTTTAATAGGACCGCTAATGCAGGCGAAGCCGGGGAAATAAGTTGTGTAACTAAGTTTATTGGAAGACAATGTTTCATGAGGGTTTTATTATACATTTTTGTGAGTATCAATTTGGCTGGTATTGTTTTCTTTTATATTTTGGTAGTTTTTGGGGTGGTAACAGAAAGAAAGAAATAAAAAGTATTTATTATCTAATCTTGAACACAAAACCGCCAAGAGTGGAAAGATTTGGAAGAAATCTACACTCAGGGTCGGGTCGTCGATAGTTGAAGAAGAGAGCGAGAGTCTCGAACAGGACAAACAAAGTAAAATGGTAAAAATAACAATAAAACAAAATAATGTAAAAAAGTAAACAAGAAAAAAAATATCATCATCATTACAGCCAAAACACGTCCAATTCTGGACACAGGCCTCCTCCAGGCGTCGCCACATTGATAAGAAAAATATAATATTGGTCCTGTACGAGACCAAAATGTCCCTGCCGTGGCATGGTACTGCGCATTGATAAAGCACTTCCTCTGTATTGCATGTACGTTGCATTCTACATCAGCCATCCTTGTGAAACCCATAGTTGCATAGTTCTGCTTTAATCAATGTTAAAGATGATATAATTATGTCACTGTAGTCAATGATGATGATGAGATGTCTACAATGTCATTCTGTATTATAAAGTGGGCGTTTATGTGAAATTATAAACATAACTATAGCAGCTGCCTGTCTGTGACTCAATTCAGTCCACGACCAAAAATACAGGTATAAGCCTATCACGTAATCTAAGAAGTCGGTGACATGGTCGTGCTGCGAGAAGACAACCTCATGCCTCTCGACTGGCGAATGGGGCGCGTAATCAAGACATACCCAGGAAGTGATGGGATTGTTCGGGTTGCGGACGTCCATATCAACAAGGGCGTGATAAAACGGGCAGTCCACAAAATGTGCCTATTGCCCACGACACCATAACAGCTTGAAATTGATGTCATTGTATAAATTTTTAAGTAAAATAATAATAATTATTATTATTAGTGCCTGCTTGGGCTGGCTGCTTTGCTTGGCAGCTCCAAAGTACACAAAATAACAACAACCTGATTTAAAATCTTACAATGTATTAAAACAGGATCACGGAGATACCTAAGCGTCAGTTGCACGAAGCCAAGCAAACTCTTTGTAAAAGGGATATTTCAACATTGAGTCCACTGCAAAAGACGAGGATATTAAAAACGTTTACCTAACTAGATTAATTAAGTGAAAAACGTCTTATTTTCCTCCATTCTCATTTCCTTAAGGTTCATTTTGCTAGATAAACAAATCTTCGGGTCACGTACGAATGTAATACGACGGGGACAAAAGGTTTGACAATCGGATTAGCAGTTTTTACGTGTATCTGACAATACAAACAGACAGTTTCTTTTTCCTGTTTTGCAGTCGTTCGTAATAGAGTGTTTTGGAGATGCAAACTTTTTATTAAAATTAAGTAAAGGGAAAAGCTCTTATTTTATTAAAAGTTATAAGATAACGCGGCCCTGGAACACAAGAGTCAGTAAGAGTCTGACACTCCTTTCTGCTCCACCCAGAGCGGGATGCCGGATGAGCCATTTGATAAATTCACATCCTCAAAAACAGTAAAAAAGTAATGTGTTGAAATATGGGGGTTACAGGCGTGATGCTATGTATGCAGAGTTTTCACTAGTAACACTCATTAGTGACAGCTTACCTGACTACTTGTGACTGTGAGACAGTGTTTATAAATGGATATACACTACAGTTTCTAAGTTTAGTACTTAGTAAAAAACATTTGTTTGCTGTTAAACACTGGAAAATAAACAAACTAATTGTTAACACAAACAAAGAAAAAATAATAACAAATTATAATACGACTAAATAAACGACTTTATGTAACACTGGCTACATATTTTATTAAATAAAAAATAAATAAATAATAATAAATTTTATTCAAAAATAATTAAAATTGGTAAAATACAACATGGTCTTAGAAATAATATGGGTTTAACAAAGTTCTGTGCCTGTACCAGGGTAAACCTGTATCACAGGCGATATGGCTTCTAATACTATAACTATTGGAACACCAGATTTCTAAACAATATTTAATATTTTTATACTATAACAAGAATTGAAGAGATCTTCTTGATAATAAAATCCCAAACATTTACAATGAAGTGCCAAATACGGGCTTTTAAATAGTACCGTCTCATGAATCTTTAATACCCTCTAACTGAAACCGTCACAGAATCCTGTCGGTCCTTCTTTTAAAAATTAGCGTGATATAAAAAATCAATAGACGATCCAGCCGGCTTAATTGAACGATCTGGTAAAGCCGCTTTAAGTGCTTCTAATCCTTATTGCCTTTTAGCTAGCGTAAAATTGCTAATGAGAGGAATCTCTATTCTATGAGAGGGGCGGTAAAATGGCGCTTTTTGGTACAGGTAAGAAAGTTTTTTTTTTTTGTTTTGAGAAAATTACATATTGGTAGTTTTATTAATTTTGTAAATTGCAAGCATGATAGCTTAAAGATAAGTGACTTATGTGACCTATGGTATTCAAATATTTGATTACAGATACATTAATTCGTAAGAAATAAAAAAGTGGGAATGCCAACTTTCTTTAGCTGCACATAGTTTAATCACAAAATGTTTAACAGTCCAAGGTTTAGTAGGGAAATCGTGAAGTTAAGTAATTACTTGCTTTTTTCTGTGTTTTAGTTGCCATTAGTCCATGTAAAAAACAAAACCATATTACTATCTGGTCAACCACGAATGTAATCATCGACTTTGACAGCCTAATTACGCATAGTGCTGATGTAGTGCATCATTTTACTCCGTTTTTTCCCACGCTTCTCAGAAGCATGAACAATACTTTATCTACTCTAAGAAGAATGAACATTTTTCATTCTATGTAAAGAGATATTTGTTTCCTTCTTTTTTGACAAAGCGCTTTAGAAATCTGTATACAATAGGTACAGAAAGTGACGATTTTCCATGCAATCTTTCATCACCGATTTAACGCCTTTACGGTTAGAATTTTACAAAATCCTTCCTTATTCCTAATTTACATTACAAAGGAAACCTCTGTGCAAAATCATGCTACGTAAAACTTACTCTAATAATTTGTATATCAATTTTACCCTTCTACAAAACATCGCATTAGCATTCAACCAAAAAGCGTCATCTTACCGCTCGCCTGGCAACACCATATCTTTGGACAAAGCTTCCAAACCATTGTGCGGTGTACTACAGAATGAGATCTTATTATAGATTGCCGGTTCACAGGCAGTAATCGATCTCCTCAGACTCTAGCCAGATAATACCTTTAATATCGCAGAGGTTGAATAGCGCTCTCTTTGTGAGTTATTCTACAATACGGAGTTGAAAGCGGCATCTTAGGGTTTTTTGTGTGAGATAACTTTTTTGTGTAAATGGTGCGTGTAAGGAAGTTCGGGGTTTGTGTACTTGTTTTTTTTTGTGAATTAACTTTACATAACATCATAAAGCAGTGGTTCATACGAACAGTTGGTCGTGGGTTCGAACCCAGGCAGGCGCATTACTTTGTGTAATTTATTTCATCACCACTGCTCTCAAAACGGTGAAGGAAAACATCGTGAGGAAACCGGCATGTCTTAGAACCAAAAATTCGAAGATATGCGACATCTACCAATCCGCACTGCAATGGGCCCGCGTGGTGGATTATAGCCCATCCCTCTCCTAGAGAGGAGGCCTGAGTCCCTGCAGTGGGAACAATTATAGGCTGATGATGATGATGAACATTATAAATATAACATCACGCTTGTAATTCCTAAGGGATAGGCAGAGGTATAGTGGTGTACCTAATACTCGTATTTACCCACATTTTGCTAGTTATGAGTAAGTCTTTTATCCTACGAGCACGAATCTAGACTCCATGACAGCTACTGAGTAGTTGTGGGAGAGCGCCACTGAGCGCTCTCCGACCACTGAACTTATACCGTCGGCTTATTTAAACAGTCTTCATCATTGCACTTAAATGTTAAGGCTCAAATCACACCGAGGTGGGGCGAAGCGGTGAACAGTTTCAGTATCATATCCTTTTAAACTTTAGTATCGCTTGAGAAACTTAAAAAGGTCGCTGCCATTTCGGTGTGAATTGAGCCTAAGTGTGACGTGCCCATTTTATACAGTTCACTTGTTTCATTATAAACTCCCAACCGAGTCCAATCAACTAACTAACACTTCAGTCGAGATGAAATTGTTTTACTTTATAATTATTTATACACGACCCCCCCCCCCCCCCCCCATATCACACAATACCACACTTTGTTGACCCCCTCCCACCCCGTCGTAATTTATGAATGGCCCCACACTATGACATATCTGTTGCAGAATGCAGTATCCTTTTATGATGGCGGCTGCCGGACAGTTTACCGAAATTTCCTCGGGGACAAAACAGGAGCAGTCAACATGCATCGTGAACAAAGTCGCGCTGCGGTGCCAGTGCAAAAAATATTAATATGTGATGAAAATATTATGTGGGGCTATTTATATTTTATGTGGAACAGTGCTGTGACTGACAGTGTACCTAAGTATAGTCGTTAAGCAACAGCAGAAAATGTTTTACCAAATTGAAATACACAATTTGATGCTTGATTTTGATGGGGAAGTCCCGTTTCTGCAGTGCATTTGGTATGTTCGTTCAGGCATAGGTACGTCGATGTCTTTGATGCCACAAAGAAGTCTGCGTTGTTGCTCAGCGGAGTAACTCTGCTCAGCGAAATAACTCCTACTCCATCCTGAAGACAGACCCAGGGAGGTATGGTTCCCCTATATTTGGCGCTTTTGTTCGTAAATGCACTTTACCCCCCTTTTTCACCCCCTTAAGGGTTGAATTTTGAAATTCCTTAGTGGATGCCTATGCCGTAAGAGGAATACGTGTGCGAAATTTTAAAGTTTCTAGCTCTAAGAGTTTGGCCTATCCTGTCGGGTCGGCTGGTTGTGCGAAAGAGATACCGCGGCCTCGACACAAAGGGCTAAGAACTAACATGAGTGGTTTTAGCCAGTAAAAATTCGCGGATAACAGAGTGTGGTTATTCTTCATCCAAAATACAAAAGGCTTACGTGAACCGTCTAATTTCACCACTTTGCTCAAACAAGATCTAGCAAAAGCTAATTGGGGTATATTCGTACCCCACTATACAAACGTACACCCTATGAGACTAGTCGGGACATATCCAATTCTAGGGCCCCTTTTATTTATTTTATTTATTAACGACATACGCAAATGTTTTAAAAATTCTAAATTTCTCCTATACGCAGATGACTTAAAAATATTTAGATCAATTAAAAACTAGGGAATGCAATCTCGATCTCGCGAGATCCCGAAAACCCGAGATCTCGCCTCATTTTTCGAGATCAATCTCGAAGCATAAAATGTCGAGATCTCGGCCGAGATTGACGGGATAGAGTGGCAGTAGTCGCGAGGCATATCGCGTGTTCTCTGCGCGTGAGCGAGTCGGGATTCTCCGAAATTCACCGATTTATGTTATTCCCCGGGCTCTCCACGCGCTAACCTTCAATTCCCCGCAAATCGGGGGATTCACCGCAAATTGGGGGTTTCCCCGCGATGCACTGTGTCGGACTGCATTCGCTTACGCTGTTTTAGTTACAATCAGCTATTTACACCAGAAGCTATTTCCAAAATTACACTTTATTTAGGAGTGATTTTAGAAATAGGATTTATTTGTTTTGCATTATCCATATCTTTTCAATATAAAATAAATACTTTCTATAAAAGAGATTTTACGGGTCTGAAATTTGTGTTCGTTAACATAGTACCTAACATAAGTAAAAAAAAAAATATATACCAATCGAATTGAGAACCTCCTCCTTTTTGGGAAGTCGGTTAAAAATAAAGATTTTTTTTCAATAATTCAAGTTGTATTTTACTCGCATCGTAATCACAACTACTAAGCAGTTTCAATCATGTTTCAGTCATCTAATTAAAACAATACTATTTGAAATCCATTCGAGATCTCGAAAATGCCGAGATCTCGCCGAGATTGAATTTCTGATCCCTCGAGATCTCGACTTAGCGATCTCGTCTCGAGATTGCATTCCCTATTAAAAACCCTAGCGATTGTCTTGCTTTGCAAAGTGACTTAAATAGATTGTCTGAATACTGCGTGTGTAATAAACTAAAATTAAGCGTGCCTAAATGTTGTTATTTGAGCATCACCAAAAACAAAAATATTATCAGATACCAGTACTCTCTAAATGATGCCACTTTAAATAGAGTTACCATGGTTCGCGATCTGGGTATTATTTTTGACGACAAACTTCATCTTGATGTACACGTCAATACAATTATTAACAAGGCTTGGCGCATGTATGGTTTTGTTATGCGGTCAGCCACTGAATTCGTGCGCCCTCAGACTTACCTCTATCTATACAAAAGCTTAATTAGATCTCAGTTGGAGTATGCAGTTGCAGTGTGGAATCCCCTATACATGAAATATTCTAACCGCCTAGAAATGGTACAAAAGAAATTTTTAAGATCCATGACTTACAGATGCTTTCACTCTTCTGCGTCCTATGCCGATTTACTGAAAAAATATAATCTTCTAAGCCTTACGGGCCGTCGTATGTTTCTAGAGACCATGCTCCTGTACGACTTCTGCAGAAATACGTATGACTGTTCCGATATTTGTAACAAAATTTGTTATTTAGTTCCTAGAAGAATACATTTACGTGCAGTGCGCAAGCAACCATTGTTTGCGGTGAGAGCATGTAGAACAAATGCTGGTGTTCGAGCACCGCTGCGACGTCTTGTTGACAATTATAATAAACATTTTGTTGACATCGATTTATTCTGTACAACACGTGGAAAATTCCGAAATTCGACTCGCAATGCGATCAAGGAATTAGATGTGGAAAGATAAGTTTTCCTTTTTATCATAGAGTATTTATGTCAATATGTTTTTTATTCAATGCACTTGATACATGTACTTGATATTAGTTTCTATGCACATAGGTACTTGGTGTTTAAAAGTTTAACACTGTCTTTTTTTTGCATTAATTTTTAATTTTACTTTGAAGCGTGTTATTCATATTTTGCTTGTATTCTGTGAATAACGCTGTAGATTACATAATTGTTAATTCTATGTTTTATATCTTTATGCTTTATTATGTAATTGTTTGTTGTTCCAAATAAAATAAAAATAAAAATGACGTATTAATGTAGCTTGCAATGGAGAACCCACTTCTGAGTGTGTCATACACAGATATACATAGATATACCTAGATAAGGCTGTCACGATCCGTATGAAAATCAAGCGTGCCAAGTTTAACTGCACACTATGACGAAATAAAAACTATTTATTTACTATACAAAAAAGTTACTACACAAATCCCCAAGAGCTCTTTTCCTGTGCCTATACCTCTTCCTGGGCCGGCCTCGGTGGCGCCGTCCCGCGTCCATTTTCCGGCAACCATCGTGTGTAGGCTTTAAACCAGCGGTCATCTTGCATGTGGTTGACGTGACCCGCCCAATCCTATTTCAGGCTAGCCCGATTTGGAGCGCAGCGTGGTGTTCCAAAGTATGTCTAATTGTTCATTAAATGTCTAAAATCAAGTTCCTGAGTTGTTATGGTGTTTTTGATTTTTGTGTTTTTGAACAAAGTAGCTGGCTTCGATCAGTGACCTAGTTAAGTATGAAATACTTAAGCCGGGACACGTGAAGTGGCACGCATAGTTGCTAACGTTTACCTTATCTAGGTATTTCTATGTCTGTGGCATTATACACGTACGAGATTTTAGTTCTGCACTCTGATATCTGTAGACGATTTAGCTAATCCTTTATTTAGTCTCCACTTAGTAAATTAGCTGTTCTGATTAATAAATCAACTGAAGAATGGAATATAAAGCTCTAAGGCCTTTTTTTTTTTGGTGCAAAATCATCGAATAACCCCCCCCCCCCCCCGCTCTTGGGCAGAGCGAAGGGGAGTGTCAGACTTCTACTGACTAAAAACCAAACCCATGTTCCTTGTTCTTCGCCCTTGTTTCGGAGCCGCGGTAACCTTACGATATCCACAGCCCCGACGGGAAGCTCTAAGGCCTCAGCCTCAAATTTTGCGGGCAGCGGGGCGGCGGCGGCGGCGGCGCGGCTTGTATGGAGTGCACCGCTCGTTTTCTGAGAACTGGTCCATTTGATTGTACGCATAAGATCCTGCCGCTCCCAAAAAATAAAAATATAAATATCACTACTTACATATTATAAAATAAAGTCTTCCGCCGCGTCTGTCTGTCTGTCTGTTCAACATATACTCAAAAACTACTATACCGATTTTCATGTTATTTTCACCAATTGATAGACTGGTTTTTGAGGAAGGTTTTAGTTTATAATTTGTCAAGTTTCGACATCCACGCGGGCGAAGCCACGGGCATCAGTTAGTCACTATCACTACATAGTATAAAACAAAGTCGCTTTCTTTGTCCCTATGTCCCTTTTTAAGCTTAAATCTTTAAAACTACGCAACGGATTTTGATGCGGTTTTTTTAATAGATAGAGTTCAAGAGGAAGGTTTTAGTATCTTATTTGTACCCGTGCAAAGCCGGGGCGGGTCACTAGTTGATTAGAAATTGCAAAAATAACATCGAACTCAGTACTATTAAGCACACGTGGCCAATTAATATCAGCCAGGTTGATCTTCAAGTTAATCTGCGTTTGCTTGGGCTGATGTATGGATGGGTGACTCAGGGTGACCATATCGAGTTTCCTCTGTGCCTCAGAAATCCGTTGAACCCGGAGGTGCATTGTCAAGTCGTTTGAAATGGTAATCCTAGTGATGTAATCAAAACTGACTGAATTTCAAGATTGTGGTCAAGGATTTGTCTGCTCGATTTCCTGAAATCGTATTCTGGAACCGAAGATGGCACGTTCCATATAATTCTATAACTTCAGTCGGTATTTAAGCTACGTAACAGTGTTATACAGAATATTTTGTGAATATTAACGATTTCTAGAGGACATCCAAGTCAATTATTATTTAGTTTTGTACCTGAAACGTTAAGGAAGAGAATAAAACAAAGTAAGATTGGCCACCATTTGTAAAGTTCTAAGCTGGTAAACAAAAGTTTCTGTATTAGAAATCAATAATTTTCATAAATAATCTATGAAAAAAAAAACTTTTGCATATGTCTAGTACTATCTGTATTATAAAAACGTCAAAACGAGACCTCTACCGTTAACTAATACACTGTTGTACCAAACTTTCCGTACACAAAATTACCCAAAATTCTCCGAAACACTTCCTTTTCGCTAAAAGTAAAAAAAATATATATTCATCAAAAATTCTCAAGCAAAAAGTGGCTTGATGCCTTCTAGACACCTTCTTAAAAGTTTAACTTTGACAATATCGTAAAAATATAAACAAACTCACGTACTGAGGGATGAGGCACAAAATAGGAGAATACAGAAGGTTTACTCCTGACAACAAGCGAAAATAGACGCACGCACACACACACGCGAACATGCTGCGATCTCAAATAAATGACAGTCGCGAGTGCCCTCGCAGTTGCTGTACTAGTCCATTGAAATGTTACTTTTAGCGTGCATTTGTAAGAGGACGCAATTTTATTTTTTAGATATTAAGGTCGTTCGTTCTTAGGGTGAGTTTAAAGTTAAATTCAAGTTTGTGGGATTGCAACCCTTGTCCCACGGCCGCCATCTTGGAAAAAAGAGTGGTTCAAATGGTTTTTATGGTTTATCTGACGAATTATAGGTTTACAAAATAAAAATGGTTAACATTTTTTGTTGCAAATAAGATTATCTACATTTTTTTTAAGTATCTTTAGTCGTAGAACCAAAAATAAAAACGAATATACGTTTAACGAAATGTATACGTGGAGATATCAAACGAATCACATAGAAACGCTTCATGACAGTCGTGAGTGTACTCACACTCACGACTGCAAGAAGCGCTGCTGAAGCGTTTCTATATGTGCGTGAAGATCTAAAACAAATGCCATTCGCGGGTGCCCTTGCAGTCGCTATACGTGAAACATGTCTACTAGTATGCGTGGAGATATCAAACGCATGCCGGTCATGAGTGTGCACACACTCGCTTTACGTAAAGTTTTTCTATGTGTGCGTGAAGAACTAAAACAAAATGACGGTCGCGAGTGCGCTGTAGGTACGTGAAGCGTGTCTATGCGTGTGTACTTCGCTAGTTGCATGGCTCTAGTATAATCACCCTATAGTGTCCCTACTGCTGTGACAGTGACCTTCTATCAAAGTTACATACTCTTTGCTTCTATCCATGACAGAGTGTGGAAGGGCGTTGGGCCGAGTGTGGTTGTGTACATGTAACGTCCTCGCATTTTTGAGTCAGGACTTGCCGGTTTTTTCAAATATTTTCCTTCCCCTTTTTGAAGGCTTTTGTGATGATATAATCTACACAAACTGCCTGGATCAGGTCCGTTACAACTGGACACTGCTCATGTTAGAACTCGATCTTCTGTCTCCTATCTATTCTTTGGACGAAGTATGGAAAGTTCGTGAAATGCCCGGCGCTGGCTATAGCTCTTAAAACGTCCCCTTACAATATCGTATTATTTATTTAGGACGCGCTGCGGTGGAGAGCTCTTGCTATTAGGGTTGTCACGAGGGCAATGGGGTAAACTTTTAAGGTAAGTCTTCCTTGTTGGTTATATTGAATGAAGATATCGATTTAAGTGCATGCTGTGTATTAAACGATTTTTTTACAATAAATCACAGCAATCTTTCAAAGGCATTTTTTTTAAGGTTCCGTATTCAACAAGGAACCCTTTAAATAGTGTTCGGTGTTTTCACCGAACACCTTAGCTTGCACTCTCGGCGTGACGCGTTCACCTAATTTCATTACTTAGTATTTTAATATGTATAGATATTTCAGTGCACTTTTGTCTACCGCGTTAGCCGGGTGTATTCAACAACATTTAATTAGCAGTTTAAGAACATTTTAAGTAACATTATCATCTCATCTAACATTTTAACATTAAGAACAGTTTGAGTGTGAGACGCGAATAAATAGTGTTCAACATAAACATTCGTTTCTACTCAAAAACACCCGACACCTCGCTACGTACCCCGACATATTTTTGGTCCTTCGAGCCGGATCACGCGTCGCGTAATTTCGGTAAATCGGAATTTTGGTGTGCGAGGTCTGAACTATCGTAACAGTGTGTGTACGTCGTGGAGCTGTCGGAGCAAACATTGGAGCAGAACAGTGAAGTAGCAGCAGACGCTGAGTACAACAACAGTGGGAATACAAGTAATAAATTTCCTTATTTTTAGTCAGTAGCATCCTACTACAACCCCACAACAATGGCGGAAATCATTGAAACGCAATCAATGATCTATGATAGCATCATTAAACTTGCTATCAACTTGAAGAAGGATAGTGCTGATAGGAAAACAGTAGATTACTTCAAGCGGAGGCTTACAACTTTGGAGGATTATTGGAAGGATTACCAGGTTAATCATGAGCGAATTGAGGCGGAGGTAAGTAAAACTGATGCTTACTTTACCAACCGCGAGTATGAGAAAACAAGTACGGCGTATGAGTCAACCAAGGCGTTGATCAACCAGCAGTATCAGCTGCGGTTCGTGCAAACAGGAAGTCTATCAACAGGTGAGCAAAAAACAGCTCGAGACATATCACCCTCTGCAACGAGTTCGCGTGCAGAAGGTAGAACAGGTGAGGAGGCGGGACCGAGTGTCCCTAGGCAGCTGAGCGACCGAACAGCTCAGAAGCCTAACATGGAGCCAAACAGTAAGGTAGATGAGTTATTGAAAAAACAATATGCGAATTTTAAAGCATTTGTGCGTACAACCGTAAACATAGATGTGGACTCTATCTCCGATAAGTGGGAATTTGAGGATGTATTGAGGTCACTACAGGCTAGATGGTCAGCTATCGACAAACTACATTGGGACATCGAGATCGAAATGGAGGGAGAAAACGAACAATACAACAACATGTACGATAAGTATGAAACCAAATTTAACAACCTGAAAAGAGCTATTAACACAAAAATGTGGTCGGTAGCACACAGGGAGAAATCAACACCGCAACTGGAGATACCGAACTTCAACGGGAACTACAACCAATGGGTGTCGTTCAGAGACCTGTTCACAGAAGTCATTCACAACAACCCCTCGTTGTCAAACGGTCAAAAGATGCAGTATTTAAAGGGTAAGGTTCGTGGAGAAGCTGAAAAGCTAATTCAACATCTGTCGATAAGTACCGATAACTATTTGGTGTGCTGGAATATTCTCACCCATCGGTATGACAACAAAAAACTTATATTCTCGTCCCATATGAACATTTTGCTAGGCCTGCCGAACATACAACAGCAATCTTTACAACAGATCAAGCGAATGCATGACACCACGCAAGAATGCCTTAATGCCATCAAAAACTTAGGAGTCGACACAACATCGTGGGACCCTATGATTGTACACGTTCTGGGTCAAAAGCTCGACACAGAAACGTACACGGACTACATCGAGTCCCTGAAGAATTCAAAAGAACTGCCGGTTCTGGCAGAGTTCTTAGAATTTCTAGAAACAAAATTTACATCTCTGGAAACAGTTCGTCGTAAAGATAGTGTGCCAGCGAAGTCTTCTCATCAAAACAATTATTCTAATCAAACATCGAACAATAAGAAAAATAATTACAACAATTCAAACAATCAAGCAAAAAACAACGAAAGCAACGGAAATAGAACAGTTGCGAAATCGATGCACGTTTCAAACAAAAAATGTCCTCTTTGCAATAACCAACACGGCATTTATAATTGCAAAACATATTTAAAACTGAGTGATGAGCAAAGGCTAAAAACAGCAAACAAATTGGAACTATGCACAAATTGTTTATTTAGCCATTTCGGAAATCAATGCACCTCCAACTTAACATGTCGAAAATGCAAAAAACAACATAACACCATTTTACATGACGCATTTGCAAAATTAGCGAACGCATCAACTCCGTCGTCAAGCGGCAACAACGGTGCGAAACAAAACACAAAAGTCAATGAACCCGTGTCGGGCACCGTCAATGCTTCCCAAAATGAAAAGGGAGAGATATTGTTAGCGACGGCCCTGGTGAAGGTCAAAGGTGTGGATGGAACTTACCAAACCTTGCGCGCCTTGATCGACCAAGGGTCCCAGATATCCTTAATAACTGAGCAAGCGGCTCAGATGTTAGGTATCCAGAGACGAAGGTGTAAGGGAGTCATCTTCGGAGTGGGACAAAAGGAAAACAGTTGTAAGGGGATGATAAACATAAACTGTTCTTCGACATACAACAATTTTGAATTCGAATCTGAGGCTCTCATCATGAACGAACTTATAAAGAGTCTACCAAACCAAACATTCGAGAAGCCAAATTGGTCATATATCAAAAACATTAATTTAGCTGACCCGGAATTCTACAAAAGTCGACCAGTTGACTTGCTTTTCGGGGCAGATATTTATGCAAACATTACGCTAGGCGGAATCATAAAAGGTGATGAAGCCCAACAGCCGATGGCTCAGCAAACACAGCTGGGTTGGTTACTGTGTGGTAACGTTAAAACATACCACTGTAATGTGGTACTAAACAACGTAGATGAGATTCAGAAATTTTGGGAAGTTGAAGAAATTTCAGAACCCTCAAACCTATCGGTAGAAGACCAGGAATGTATGGACTTCTACACAAGAACAACAAGAAGAAACAGTGAAGGACGGTATGAAGTTAGAATACCCCTGAAAGAAGATTTAAAACAGCAGTTAGGTGCTTCCAAACCTGTGGCTATTGCTCAGTTAAAAAATTTGGAACGTAGCCTGGAAAAACAACCAACATTGGCCGAAAAATACAAGGATTTCATGAAGGAATACATTGTGTTGAACCACATGAAACTGGAACAGAAAAACAATGACGTAACACTCGAATGCTTCCTGCCTCACCACGGCGTGCAGCGAGAAGAATCTTCAACAACTAAGCTGCGTGTGGTATTTAACGCATCCGCCAAAACATCCACAAAATACAGCTTAAATGACGTCATGCAGAAAGGGCCTAATCTACAAAAGGATCTACAGGCGTTACTACTGCAATGGAGACAATATCCCTTTGCCTTCACTGCAGACATTGAGAAGATGTACCGTCAAATCTTAGTTAACCCGGTAGATCAACATTTACAAAAAATTGTTTGGCGTGAGTCATCAACACAGCCGATACAAGTATATCAACTAAACACTGTAACCTACGGGACAAAGGCCGCACCGTTTTTGGCAATAATGACATTAAAACAGTTGGCAGTAGATGAGAGATCAAAGTTCCCAAAAGCGGCGACTGTCCTGGAAAACAGCTTTTACATGGATGACCTGTTACACGGATGCTACAACATTGTATTGGGTAAACAATCAATAGATGATTTAATTCAGCTATTGAAATCAGGCGGCTTCAATCTTCGAAAGTGGTCGTCTAACAGTCAGGAATTATTGAAGAACATATCAACAAGTCAAGAAGAGTTTGTTTACAGCTTCAAAAATGACGACATGTTGAAAACCCTAGGGTTATGCTGGAATCCAAAAGGGGATGAATTTACATTCCGTTGCAACTTTTCCCAAACAACATCAAAACCAACTAAAAGGAGCTTACTATCGGAAATATCGAAGTTATATGACCCTCTTGGTTGGCTGACACCCCTATCCACGAAACTAAAATTATTATTTCAAAAGTTATGGAAACAGGATCTACAGTGGGATGATAAGGTGTCAGATGACATACATGCGGAATGGGTCAAGGTGATGACGGAGATTGAACACATCAAACAGTGTAAGATTCCTCGATGGATATTGTGCAACGAGAATGACGTCATCGAGCTGCATGGCTACTGCGACGCGTCCGTCGAAGCCTATGCCTGCGTAGTATACGCACGAACTAAGAAACAACAACAAACAGTAATCGTCGCAGCAAAGTCGAAACTTGTACCAAGTAAAAAGACTGTAACATTGCCACGAATGGAGCTTTGTGGTGCTCATCTGCTATCTAAGCTCCTAAACAAAATCAAACAGAGTCTGAGGTGCCAGTTAGAAATCTATGGATGGTGTGATTCAATGGCAGTTATAGGCTGGCTACAGGGCGATTCAGCGCGTTGGAAACCTTTCGTTTCTAATAGAGTTAACGCTATAAAACAGATAATGCCGGCAAACTGCTGGCGATATGTGAAATCGGGTGACAACCCGGCCGATTGTGCTAGCCGAGGTTTAACAGCTCCCCAACTACTGCAACATCCGTTATGGTGGAAGGGACCAGCATGGCTAGTGTCATACGACGTGGAAAAGGAAGAAAAACAGCCTATATACCAAACAGAGGAAGAGATGAAACAGATGAAACAAGTTAACATTGTGCAAGACATAGGCAGTAACAGCATAATAGATAATCTATTATTTCAACATAATTCGTTTATAAAAATAACACATGTCTTAGCATGGGTACTGAGGGCATTGACGCCAAAGTCGCAACGTAAACATTTACCGAAGTACCTAACATTAATAGAATTGCGAAAAGCTAAATCAGCTATTATAAAACGAGTGCAAAGTACAGAATTTCCGTCAGACATTGAAATGCTAAATAAAAATGGAAATGTCGCAACAAACAGCAAATTGTTGAATTTAAAACCTTACATAGATGAGGAGGGATATCTCCGAGTGGGAGGACGTTTAAGAAACGCGAATATAAGCGACGAAATGAAACATCCTAAAATAATCCCAAACAAGAGCCGATTAGCGGAGTTACTCATAGAAGAGGCTCATCAATTAACATTTCATGGGGGTCCTCGACTTACCTTGGCTACTCTCAGACAACAATACTGGATAACAAGCGGGTACAGTGCGACGAAAAAACAGTTAAGAAATTGTGTAACTTGCCGGAAGTATGAAGCAAAGAAACAAGTTCAATTGATGGGTGACCTTCCCGCAGCTAGAACCAACCCTTCTCCTCCATTTTACCATACGGGAGTGGACTACACCGGTTTTGTAAACATAAAGGCAAACAAGGGGAGAGGGATTAAAACACTGAAAGGCTACGTGGCTGTATTCATATGCATGGTCACGAAAGCAGTTCATCTGGAATTGGTGTCTGACCTCACCAGTTCAGCATTCTTAGCTGCACTCAAGAGAATGGCGGCCCGGAGAGGAACACCACATAACATGTATAGTGACCAAGGAACCAATTTTATCGGGGCTAATAGGTTGCTGCAAGAGGAGTACAATCAAATACAACAAGTTTTCGGGGATAGTTGCCAGGCAGAAATAGCCGAAATGAACATACAATGGCATTTCAATGCTCCATCTTGGCCGAGCGCGGGTGGGCTGTGGGAGAGAGCCGTCCGCAGTCTGAAGTTCCACCTGAAAAGAGTGGTTGGCGAACAAAGACTAACGTTCGAAGAGTTCACCACAATACTAACACAGCTGGAAGCGTGCTTGAACTCGAGACCGTTATGTTCACTAACAGAAAACATTGAGGACCTGGATTATTTATCACCAGCCCACTTTTTAACAGGACGATGCGACTTAACAGTGATTGAGACGAAGGAGGATGCAAGAACAAGATGGCATTTAACAACAAACACTTTTAAACAGATTTGGCAAAAATGGAAGAATGAATATTTAAGCCAACTAACAGCAAGAGAAAAGTGGTGTAAACCACAAGAAAACTTAAAAATAGGCAACATGGTGGTAGTGCATGAGGATAACATTCCAGCTGGACGGTGGATTATGGGACGCGTGGTAGACCTGCATCCCGGTAATGATGGCTATGTCAGGGTGGTGTCATTGAAGACGAAAAATGGCATCATAAAGAGACCAGTAGTAAAACTCTCCTTATTACCAGTAGAAACGGAAACCAATAACAATCAAAACAGTTTAACAGAAACAGACAAGTCAGCTGGACAGGGTGTTGACACCCGGAATAACATTAAGCTAAAAAGAAAAACGACACCGTCAGGCACGTTAGCATATGTCGCCATGGCGTTAACCTTCTTTATGTCACTCTGCAGCGTTGCAAATTGCAGTTATAACATAAGTTCGCTAAACAACAACCAATCGTTCTACTTTGACCCAATAGCAAAAATCAATCTTGTAAAAGATAGCTGGGTACTAGTAGTTTACTATAACATGTCTCCGTATTGGGACGGGATACAGGCGTTTGAAAAAGTTACGACATATCTCGATAAAACATGCAAAACAACAGGCAGAGAACAGTGTAACATGATAGTCGCTCAGCTGATTCACGAGTGTCGTGAACTCAAATACTATAATGAACTGCTGATGACGCAACACGTAAATGGACACTCCAGACGGCGGCGGGGACTTATCAATGCAGTTGGAAACATTGCAAATTCCCTATTCGGCGTATTAGACCAACAATTCGCGGAAAAGTACAGCCGAGATATCAACCTGATTCAACAAAACGAAAAACATATAGCCGGCTTATGGAAGAATCAGACGTCGATTGTCGAATCAGAATACAATTTGTTAAAAAGAACAGAAGAAATCATGGCTAAACAACACAAAATTATTAACAAACATTTAAATACGTTGGACAATATCTCAAACAACTTACAACGTGAGATAAACAACATATCCCTACTTCAAGAGTTTACCATGACAGCTCTAACAGCTAGTAATTTACTGCAGAACTTAAAAGGAACTCAGGATATTTTACTAGACATTCTAACCAATGTCCACCATGGACAGTTTAACATTCACCTGCTTACCCCTGAACAACTCCAAAAGGAACTCAACATTATCTCTGGGCATTTATCTGAAGATCTAACATTGCCTGTTGAACCGCACGATATTCGCAAGCTTTACTCTATGATAGGCATTAAAGCTCGAATAACAGAAGAATACTTCCTCTTTCAAATAACATTTCCGCTTATCAGTAGAGACCGATATAAGTTGTACAAGATACATCCCATACCGCACCAGACGAACAACAATATGGTAGAATTCATCCCGTCTTCGGAATACGTCGCTACGGACCTTAAAAGAGATTCGTACCTAACAATTACGTCAGATGAACTATCATTGTGCCAACAAGAAGATGATATGTTTATGTGCCATTGGAAAAAGCCAGTATACCATCTCAACAGTGAGCACAACTTCTGTGATCTTGACAGGGACACAGATAAGTGCAAGGTCAGAAGAACCAGATGTGCAAACCAATGGACACCACTAAAAAACCCGTCATTATTCTTGTACCATTGCTGCAACATTTATGACGTCAAAATCATCTGCGGGGAACAGATCAACAAGGCTCAATTGAGCCAAGCTGGTGTCATCTACTTAGCTCCAGGTTGCCTGCTGAAAGGGAAGGACTTTACTCTAAACATTCAGAGTCAAAACCAGAACAGTTTGGACATGAGCACGAGGATTTTGATACCAGAGATGGATCAACTAAATTTCCTAATTAACAGCACTATGCCTTCTAAAGACTTAGAAGAAATAGCAGACTCAGGCG
This sequence comes from Diarsia mendica, assembly GCA_949316265.1. NCBI lineage: Eukaryota > Metazoa > Arthropoda > Insecta > Lepidoptera > Noctuidae > Diarsia > Diarsia mendica. The sequence goes on along the minus strand of OX438908.1, from coordinate 18,182,348 downwards.
AAATGAAAAACGCCTTACTAAGCCTACATAAACGCATTGACGACATGAAGAACAGTCAAGTGGAAGTAGGGGAAACACTATCCACTCACGACATCCATCAGTATGCAGTAAGCTACATCCTGGCCGCCGCGGTAACGCTGGCGGCGGGAGCGCTGCTGTACAGGTGGTTGCGCAGGCGTGCGCGCCGCGCCCACATCACGTCTGACATGGAGCTTCAGCCAACCAGAAGTGTTAGTGATGTGAATGTCAAAAGTGTTAGTGTCAGTGCGCGGCAAAACATTAGTGAACGTGAACCTAGTGCATCACATACATATAGTGAAATAAACAAAACAATGGTGAATAGGGCGTGTCCTCGCGTGCCTAGAATAGAAACAATTAGCTCTTAAGTTAATTCAAAATCAATTGTACTTCTGTTTACTAACATTTTAGTCTTAAGTTGAATTGCTTTTCACCTTGTAAACATTTCCATCATGTTCATTATTTTACTAACATAACATTGTTTCCTCACAGCATCTCCTGCCTTTCGTGGCCCGGAATATGTTCGGTGTTTTCACCGAACACCTTAGCTTGCACTCTCGGCGTGACGCGTTCACCTAATTTCATTACTTAGTATTTTAATATGTATAGATATTTCAGTGCACTTTTGTCTACCGCGTTAGCCGGGTGTATTCAACAACATTTAATTAGCAGTTTAAGAACATTTTAAGTAACATTATCATCTCATCTAACATTTTAACATTAAGAACAGTTTGAGTGTGAGACGCGAATAAATAGTGTTCAACATAAACATTCGTTTCTACTCAAAAACACCCGACACCTCGCTACGTACCCCGACAAATAGTTTAGCCATGTCGGTAAGTCTGTCCGCACTAAAGCTCAAAGACTCTTAGTATACCTACTGGAAAGCTGTAATTTGGCATAAACATAAAGATTAGTTGTAAAATAGTGAAAAAAAGGTAAAGTACGTTTTTAACCGACTTCTAAAAAAGAAGGTGGTTATTTTTATGATTGTTCGGGCATAACTCCGTCACTTGCTAACCGATTTGAAAATTTCTTTTTTTATTGGAAAGGGTATACTTCCGAAAGGGTCCCATAATTTTTTTATCGAAATCGGACAAGTGGTTTTTGGAAAATCAACAAAACTCAAAAAAAAAAATACATTGTCCACATTGACCCATGAACATGTGAACCACTAAAAAGTGAAAAATAAAAACTGTTTAACAATAAAAAACCGACTTTAAAAAAAAACACAATAAAGTGCAAAATAAACTTTAGAAGAACAATCAGTTTCTGAAGTCGGTGGCAAAAAAATGAAATCAAACAAACAAAAGTCACCGACTTCAGAAACTGATTTTTCTTCTAAAGTTTATTTTGCACTTTTTGTTTTTTTTTTTTAAAGTCGGTTTTATTTTTTGTTAAAAAGTTTTTATTTAGGGTGCATATAAAAGTAGATGAAGGGATGTTTTTTTTCTCACGATGCTTATTGTGTGGAACATTTCACACAATACGCATCGTTGGATAGGTCTCAAAAAAAATTACGAGTTTGAACAAATAGACACTTTTTATTAACCGACTTCTAAAAAAAGAAGGAGGTTCTCATTTCGGATGTTTGTATTTTTTTTTTTATGTTTGTTCGGGCATAACTCCGTCACTCGCTAACTGATTTGAAAAATTCTTTCTTTGTTGGAAAGAATTTTTTCATGGTCCGAAATGGTCACATAATTTTTTTTTTCAAAATCGGACAAGCGGTTTTTGAAAAATCAACAAAACTAAAAATAAACTACATTGTCCACATTGACCCATGAACATGTGAACCACTAAAAAGTGAAAAATAAATACTTTTTAACAAAAAATAAAACCGACTTCAAAAAAAAACACAAAAACAGAAAAATAAACTTTAGAAGAAAAACCAGTCTCTGAAGTCGGTGGCAAAAAAAAATGAAATCAAACAAACAAAAGTCACCGACTTCAGAGACTGGTTTTTCTTCTAAAGTTTATTTTTCACTTTTTTGTGTTTTTTTTTTGAAGTCGGTTTTATTTTATTTTTCAATTAAAGAATTCGTTTGTGAAATTGTTAGACTCAAGTGTGTCGCCCGCCAGCTAAATGGTTGTGTGTGGATGTGTGAAAAAAATCACGGTGGTAGAAAATAAAACAAAGTTTAAAAAAAAATCTAGCCTAAGTTGGACCATAAATATAGTGGTGCATCATGCCCCACCATGTGAACTAAAGTGGCCTCATTTCACCTACAAATCATTTTACCCAGGTGAAATGATGATAACTTTTGTAGACAACCCCTAAAGACCCAAAACGTAGTTTTGTCAACCATAGTGCATTGGGCAAAGTCTGAAAATGGAATTCAAGTTGAAACTCAATTATTCGTTGAGATATAGTACTATTTATACCTGGACGGTGCTTCTCCATATTTGCTTTCTTACTATGATGTTCCTGAAAGCCTGAAACCACTTTCAATTTGATTTTTGGCCTGAGTTATGTATGTGATTACTCAATTTGTAGAACTACTAGGCTTTCTACGAGAAGAAATTATTTATTCCTTTATTTCATAAGGAAATGTGATATATGTGTAACAGTGTTCGTCGTAAGCGCGAGTATGAGGTCCTTTTTTTTTTTTGGTGGGTGGAAAATCATCGAATAACCCCCCCCCCCCCCCCCGCTCTTGGGCAGAGCGAAGGGGAGTGTCAGACTTCTACTGACTAAAAACCAACCCATTGTTCCTTCTTCTTCGCCCTTGTGTCGGAGCCGCGGTAACCTTTCGATATCCACAGCCCCGACGGGCGTCGGCCCTTGCGGGCCCCTCCTTGCTGACATCTCTTTGAGGCACGCGTGGAACACGTACGCGCCGCCGACACGGTCTGTTGCCGTCATGACGACGGCCGGACGGCGAGCTAGCCCGTTACTCACCGTCCACAGGCCCGCGTCTACGGTGGCCGGAGGTCATCGCGTGACCCCCGACGCCCGGAGCGCCTTCCGCGGCGGCTGGGACGTTGAGAGGTTCTCTCCCTCTCTCGTTCCGCCACCTCCTTCGCTAGCATCACTGCTTCGCAGAAGGAGGCGACGGCGTCCCATTCGAGTATGAGGTCCTGATTTCGATTCTGGGTTCAGGCAAAGTGTTATTAGGTTTTGTCATCAGGAATTTCTCAGCCACGGGATCGGGTGTCTACTCGTATTAGGTCTACCTAATAGTACACCCTTTTCCGAGCTTTGCCTAATCCTTCGTGGATTACAGGCGTGATGTTACAGCACAACCTATAAGCGCTGGTAGATCGGCGCCGGCTACCAGCTTTCTTTCTGTATACGGGCGTAGGTGTTAATTTCCGACAGGTATGTCGCTTAAGTGCTTGAGAGCAGTGGTGGCCCAGTGGGAGAGCAGTGGTGGCCCAGTAGGAGATCAGTGGTGGCCCAGTGGTGGCGGCCCCACACACATTTCTTTGTGTAATTTATTTCATCACCACTGCTCTCAAAACGGTGAAGGAAAACATCGTGAGGAAACCGGCATGTCTTAGAACCAAAATATTCGAAGACATGTGACATCTACCAATCCGCACTGGGCCCGCGTGGTAGATTATAGCCCATCCTTCTCTTAGAGACGAGGCCTGAGTCCCTGCAGTGGGAACATTATAGGCTGATGATGATGTCGCTTAGTCCCTCTTAAACTCTATAAAACTTCAAAGAGATGGCGACAGCTGCACACGAAAAAAAAGTTTCCTGAGAGCAAAATCGTACGCAAAAGCTAATCTGCCCTGCACTACTTCTGCGAAACTTTGTAACTTGTAAGTTTTTAATTAAATCTAAGTTCAAAAATGATTTTAATATCGTTGGCATTTTGCCAAAGGAAATTCTTGTTGAAAGGAATAATGATTTGTTTATAAGTTATTTCTGAGTAGTAATAATTTTTTTTTTTGTAAATTACTCGAACGGGGTTTCAAAAAGTATTCAAATTTTTGACTTCTAAATTCTCTCATTCTTCTTCTATCCTAACCTAACCTAACAACAGAGGCACAGGTTGATTTTTAAAATTAAACCGTGCTTACCAATGTTGATCCTTGGATTACTCTCTATCCACCACACACAAACTTTCCTCCTTTCCTTAGAAAGCACATTTAAACCATTGTCCTCGCTGTAATTTTTAGATCTTTGACGGTTGTTACCGGTAGTTAGTAGCCCGAAAGTCTGACAACCAGACACCAGTCTTACCAAGGAGTACCGCTTACTTTCGAACTACTGAATATCCATAACAACAGTCCATGATGTACTGGTGACAGAAAGGGCATGTTTCACGGCTGCGGGTTGTTTGAAAGAGATACCGCGGCCTCGACACATAGGGCTAAGAAGGAACATGGGTGGTTTTTAGTCAGTAGAAGTCTGACACTCCCAACCGCTCTACCCAGAGTGGGAGGAGTCATTTGTTGATTGCCAAACCTTCAAAAAAAAGTGTTTTTTTTCACCACCTATGTTTTTATATTTTTTTTTATATGTTTATTCAAAATCTTTACAATATTAACATACAAAAAGTCTGCCAAACTGCAAAACAGTTTGTCGGCAGTCGTCCTCGTTTCACAATCTAATTCTTACAAATTTTAATTTTTAAAAATAACTTACAACTAGGGAAGGTGATTTTACACAATTAAATTATACCTAAGAAGTGTCTTATCGTTGACATAATTGCTTAAACAAAATATCAACAAAATATACATTTAATTTAAACTTATAAACTAAACTAACAACAACAAAAGTGAAACAGATTTTAAACCTAAGGAAAATTACTGTTATGCCAGATACAGCATTAGTTAGGGACACAATGAGAGGAAGTGTAACGTCTAAGTTCCCGTTATCCTAGTAGGCATATATAATTTTTGACAAATTCTGTTCGATTTAATCAGAAGCAGCGTGACAACGTCGGAAGGGGACGCCCTGGAAATACATTCATACACTGACCTTATTGGTGACGTTCTTCAGAAACGACAGGTTTGCAGTACTCGCAACCGCCGTGAGCGTATGACCAGATGTATGAATGTGGACGAGGCAAAAGGAGCATTTAAGAAGACAAGAGTAAGAGCAGGTGGCGTTCTGTGGTTTCTGCCTACCCCCATGGGAAAAGGGCGTGAGTTTATATATGTATATTCATCAGAAACAGAAAAATCACAGATTCTCCAGTCCGCCATTAAATTCGGTAGGTAAAACATTTTTATTAAAATAATGACTTCTGTAACGAAATACTGTGTGGCATAATTAAAAATTACCTGTAACATAATTACGAAAGGGTTTTTTGTTATTTTGAAATGCTGCGAAAATAATCGTGGATTTTATAATTGTCTGACTGTACAATGGGTTTTCGAAGTAATTTTATGCGGGCGTGTGCCTATGTGGGATTTTATAATACTGTCGATCTTCTGATTATTATGTGGTGATAATACGTTATTCTACTCATGAGGAAACAGATAGTATTTGTCACAGCTCATGGTAACTTTAACAGTAAATTATTTTCCTTAAAGCAAGCCTCGCATTTTGTCAATGTTCTACATCTGACTGCGAATAATATGAACAACCCACATCAGATTTTATGGGGGTGTAGTCTTTGGCAGAATGAACGTAATATTATGTTGGATAGTGTACAGGTAACATCCGGAGTTATTTACTATACGGACCTTGTAGAAACTAGAACAAATTTCCGTGCGTTCAAGAATTTTTGTCATACTTATCAACAGCTCACAACTTAGGACCCAGTAAAATTATTGACAATAATATCCATGGTGTTAGGCAACTGGGCATATCCCAGTTGTATACATCCCTAAGGCGGTGTTCTGTTCTGTCTCTTGCTGATATGAAGGGGAAGTGGAAATTATGTTTTACCTACTCCTCCGCTATTCTTTTCTGATTAATTTCGTTGCGGGATCCAAGACAGTTGAATCGTTTCTCTGGGACTTCGTCGAGCTTCATTGTCTCGGCGCTTTTCTTGTGATCACCACTGTTGATTCTGCCTCACAGGAGTTACAGTGGTTTGAGAATAGTGTGGCGGACTTGTCCCATATTTTATAGATAGTACATAATTCCAAGTGGTTTCCGATCAAGTTTCGCCACAAATATCGAAGTAATTTTTAAAAATAAATAAAAATTATATCTGAAGTCCAGACACCTTTTATGTCAAAAAAAAAATAGAAAAGCGTTTATCGTAATTATTACAAGCAATGCAGATGTAGCTCTCATACAATTTTATATTTAAAATTCGCGTAACTAAATTATATTGCTTATATTACGGTAAATGTATCCTTGTTTTTGATGGAAAAGTACCTAATTTTCCATCAATAACAAGGATACATTTACAGCTAAACATTACCTTAAACTAAACACAAATATTTTGAAGGCGAACTACTAATAACATTATAAATTGCGTAATGGGATTTTCATTCACGCCAGCAAAACCACGAGCTTATGCTAAAATGACAACTAATTCAATTAGGCATCTCCATTTGAGAAAAAGTGCTAAAAAGAAAGTCCCTAATATCCATCATTTCAGCCTTTAATCACCAACTGTTGGGCATAGGCCTCCCCTTCCTTCTGTCATTCTTTTCTGTTCTGTACGTCCCTCATCCATCCATTTTCCGCGCTCTTGACAATTTCTTCAACCCAACGCACTCTTGGACGGCTCTGTTTTCTTTGGCTCATCCTTGATTAGACTCAACATATTATTTATAATATCATCAGCCTATAATTCTCGCAGGGACTCAGGCCTCCTCTCTAGTCGAGGGATGGGCTTAATCTATCACGCGGGCCCAGTGCGGGTTGGCAGATGTCACAAGTCTTAATTTTTTTGGTTCTAAGACATGCTGGTTTCCTCACGATGTTTTCCTTCACCGTTTTGAGAGCAGTCTCACTGTTCGTAAGTCAGGGCCGCCACCACTGCGCTACCGATGCTCTTCAACATAATATACTTTAAAATATAATCACTACACGGTAGAAACGATCTCCATAAACATGTCATGAAGTACCGCACATATCCAAACCAACTCTTTCACAGGAATCACAGGTAACCCAAAAAAACAAAGCAATTATAACAATGAAAACACAGCAAAAACAACGAAATTAACTCCCAAACACAATTAATTTCACATTTAAAAGCATCACAATACAAAACCCTTTTTAAATTATAACCCCAAAATATCAAAATTGTTACAAAATCCATTACCCAGGGAAGAAAGTGGAAAATTTAATTGGAAAATATAATTGCGAATAGGAATTAGACGGCTGTAAGTAAATTAAGTCACAAAGCTGTTAGACATATGAATTAAATGTATTGCACTAAGCGGGTGCGGCGAGGCGAAAACGGGTAGCGTGGCGAATTTCGACATGGCCATCGTTTGGGATTGTTTTTGTGTTATGTTGTTGGAAAATTAATACGAGTATGTGCTGAGTTAGTGCGTGTCGTATCTTTATTATATTTTGGATCTTTTGTTTTGCTAAGTCTCTACATATTTTGGAAGACAGGTTTTCTTATACCGTTTTCGGTCGTGGTAGCCAATGCTAGCGGAGATTAGACTACGCCGCGGGAGATATAACTTATAGTACACAATTGGTTGCGCAGGCACAGGTGCACTCTCTCTCAAAACGACAATCCGATACAACCGAGGTCCGGCGCAGGACCAGCGACTTAACGTACTTTCCGCGGCACGGCGATATCATACCGTCCGGGTCACTACTGAGAAACCAATGGATCAACCCAATTGCACTTTTTGTCCGAACCAGGCATCGAACCCAGAACCCCAGCAGTCGTTCTAAGTAATAGGGGATTTATATATAATGTATGCGCAACGCAAGTAAAAAAAAGATGTATCTCATTATCTCAGTTCTTCACAATCCTATTGAAAAGCAAAAGACCGGCCTAAAAACTTTCAGAAAAAACTCTAATTACGCAATACTTAGCTGGGAAAACTTAACCACATAAACCACATGTCATTCTTAACACAGTCCATCCATCGTTTCTTTGGTCTTCCTCTACTTATAAGTACCAATCCACATTCATATTCAAAACCATCCTCACCACATTTTCCAAATTCCTTCGCATCACATGGACATACCACGACAACCGATTTCCACACAGCTTTTCAGTCACCGGCGCCACTTTCAGACTTCCTCTTATGTATGTACTTTTTCTTCTTCTTCTTATGGTGTGGGCATTAAGGTCTAACGACCCTACACACCCTATGTATGTACTCATTAATTTCTTATTTTATCCATTTCGCGTAACACTGCAGATCCCCCCAAGCCATCAATCGGGCACAAATTCGGACTCCGTGTCAGTCTATTAACAATCAAAGAAATGCTCAACAAATCCAAAAAAAAAACTCGTTCCAATTGTCCAATGTTCTCATACGCAATCAATTTTTAAGTAAGCGAATAAAATATTCAATCGCTTCGATATCGACAGCGCACAACCCGCGAACCCCGGTCACTAATGAACCAAATACCAGTTATTATTGATGACCGTTGCTCCAATTCATCATTCGTTGATCACCAAGTTACCTGCAACAGGCCCCGTGACGGGGACTTGTTTAGATAGTTAATGTGTTGCTTTGTGTTATTTTAGTGCAGTTACTAGTGAAATGAGTGATGGGATGGAATGGCGATTAAGAACGTGTAAACTAAAAATGTTACCATCAGTTTGTAGGACAAAATCGTGGTTAATTAGTTTTGATTAGCTGTTGCCTGCGATTTTCGTCCACGTGAAATTATTATGAATATACTGCGTCCCCTTTTTAAATGGATTTTCTTAACAATTTCAAGGGTTCTTGTTTCACAAAACTACTGTTACTGTAGCTACTTTTATTTCAGGAAATCCTTTACCGGAAATGATGACACAATTATTAATAAATAAACTAAACTAACTCCTTATTTAATCAGCTATCTGCCAGGACTCTCGTCAAAATCGGTCCTGCCGACTCGAAGATTAGCCGAAACAAACAGACAGACAATAATTTCAAAGATTTTTTTTATGCTATAACTAGCTGTTGCCAGCGGCTTCGCCCCCTACAACTCGAAAATTATCCCACGGGAAGATAAAATCGGGATAAAAACTATCCTACATGTTAATCCAGGTTATAAACTAACTGTGTACCAAATTTTATTCAAATCGATTCAGTAGTTCTTGCGTGAAAGAGTAACAAACGTCCATCATCCACTCATACTTACAAACTTTCGCGTTTATAATATAAGTAGGAAGTAGGATGTACCCCAATTTAAAATCCTAGAATAAGTGATACGTTGTTTATCTTTGGCCTAATACTGCAACGCTAATATAATTACAAAGGTCAAAACACCTTTAATCTGAAACACAGCAATGCTTTTTGCCGGGTATTCAAAAGCGCTGTCACAGGTTACTTGATGGAGTAAACTAAATAAAGTAACATTCAACCAGAGATGAAAATAACGGAAAAATAAATCTAAATATGTGAATGACGAAAAGGTCGCTGAAGAATTAGAGAGAACACTTTTAAAACGTTACTTGTTTGCTTCCCTTTGGATAGCTAACCCAGCTACTAAGCATGCTTAAAACTATATGTCTATACTAGCTTTTGCCAGCGGCTTCGCCCGCGTGAAAATTACGATTTTCCACTTTCATCCCCTCTTTAACTCTCTTAGGGGTTGAATTTCGAAAAACCCTTCCTTATTCCTTGTCTACACTATAAAGGGAACCTCTGTGCAAAATTACAGCTTTCTAGGTCCAAGGGTTTGGGCGGGGCGTTGATGAGTCAGTCAGTCAACCGATCTGTCAGTCAGTCAGTTAGTCAGTCAGGACTTCTCTTTTTATTTATATAGATATTTATTATATATTTCTATTCAAAAGTGGTTTTTGAGTCGACCATTTTCTGCCTAGCCTTTTTACCCACTATGCTCAGCTGGGGTCTGCTTCCAGTCTAACCGAATGCAGCTGAATACCAGTATTTTACATAGTGTCTGTCTATCTGACCACAACAACCCAGTTAATACTGGGTAATACTCCTTATCCCATTATTTGGGGTCGTCGCAACATGTCTTCTTCTTCCATAACTTTGTAAACCTTGTGCATTATATATATGTTGTAGTTGTTTGTTATCCCTTAATAAATAAATAAAATAAAAAATAAGAACTTTAGTCATCATCTCAGCAGTCACCTCCTTTCTAGCCTTATATAAATAATAAAAATAAATAAAATAAAATTTATTTTGTCAAATAAATGGTTTACAATTGTTGTGTTCGGAATCTTCTTTTAGACGAATAATGCCTGTAGTAGAAGACTCCGCCCCTCCCTATTTTGTACAGCGTGATAATTAACACAATATCCTAACTTCCTAACTAATATTATAAATGCGAAAGTAACTCTGTCTGTCCGTCTGTCTGTCTTTGCTTCACGCCTAAACTACTGAACCGATTCGTGTGAAATTTGGTACAGACATAGTTTGGAACTTGAGAAAGGACATAGTTTTTTTTTTTTTTTTTTTTCGCGAGATAAACCAAAAATCTGCGGGAAGTCACTATTCCACGCGAACGAAGTCGCGGGCAAAAGCTAGTTTATTATATATATAAATATCCTTCACACAGTCCTTCCATCGTTTTTTTAGTCTTCCCCTACTCTTGTACCCATTTACATTCATACTCAACATTTTCCTCACTACATTTTGTTTATTCCTTTGCATTCACATGTTTATAGCACGCTAACTATACTAAACAAGTTATCAGTCACCAGCTCCGTTTCCAGACTTGTGTTAAACATACAATACTTTATGAAATACAGTTTACTACAAAGAAATAACAAGCATTTATACACACATAATTTTACAGTTCCACAAAATCGCCAAATAGTTGATGCTGTGTAGAAATTTCTGCTCAGCTCCCACCGCTCCGCTCGCTCGGCTGCAGTAAGCTGCTTATAATTGCGCTGACAGTATGCAAATACTTGCTCCTCTGTTTTCAAGCCACTTTAAATCGGAAGCGAACTACTGATTCTATTACAACGATTTAAAGCAGATAGTTTGAAGATTTCAGTCTTTGTCAGGTAGATATTAGGAAAGAGATTTGAATTGTTGGATATTGAATTCAATAATTGGCTTCTTTTTTAAAAGATTTTTAAGTGCACTGGCTTTAAACTGCGGGTTCAGTTGCGTTTAAGACATTGATCATCATCACCAGTCTAACCAGATACAACTGAATACCAGTATTTTGCATACACATGAAACCACCCTGGTAATCGTATTACCCAACAACCCTGCTAGTACTGGGTAATACGATTACCCTTTGGTAAGACAGGTTGTCAGACTTTCAGCCCACTGACTACCTGTGTAGACTGCAAGCAAGACAGCTAAGAAAAATATCTTATGTCCATACCAAAGTCTAAGGAGAACCTTATTCTAGGCACCTGTAGTGTAAGTTTTATCTCAATTCGTGCCGTCCAGGCGTAAAAATTAAATAGACAGAGTTATCTTTCCTATTTATAATATTAAAAGAAGAATGAATTAAAGTTAACCAACTAACCAACTGCTTTTTAAAAGACCTATGTAAATTTTCTATTTTTCATATCTCTTTAGGATTACCAGCTTGAAGACCTTTACAACCCTAAAGTTATTGTAAAACAGGTTAATGAATACACCCGCGATAAAGATCTTCAGCCCAACACTATTCAATTCCAAACTTCCCAACTTTCTGACACGAAAACCGAAAAACTACCTCCAATCGAAAACGAATCAAAAAACTTTTATATTCAAAAGTTACCAAAAAAAAAACTATTACGTCAAAATCACTATTGATTAAAAGGGTGAACAGGGAGGGGACACAACGCTGGGACTTTTTTTTATCGATAGACACGGTCGTTATCCGGCTCGAAGGCCGTAAAGTGCGAGTTTCGCCGTTCGGCGATAATGCCGAAATTCTTCCATTCACTCATGCTCACAGAATGCGACGGAGCATTCTAAAACTTTTATAGGTTTTGTAATGCTTTTCCTACATAGATATTCCTCTTGAATTTTAGGGTAACTTTTAGTGGAACAGTTACAACAGAAAAGTATGGATGAACCGTATTGAAATCGGGCAAGTCTGACGCACTGGTTGTCGAAATTTTGAACGCGAGTGTCCTGTAGAAAACATTAGTGATCAGCGGCCCTACTATGACGTCTTAAAACAGTCCTAACTTATTCTTAATCCAGTGTGGAAAAGAGATAGCGCTAGACACCCTGTATAGTTCTGTCACGTTTCCACACTGGAATAATATTAATTTAGGACTGTTTTAAGACGTCATAGTAGGGTGAATATCTGAAGTAACATGATCAAAAAACTTACATAAACTTTTTAAAAACTTTTGATCTCGAAGGATTAGGCAGAGGTGTGCATTACACCAACATTTCGCCAGTAGTTTTCGCGGATTTCCAGCTTACTGGCTACCTGTACCGACTGACAGAGATGTATTCAGACCACAGATACAGCCACGACCAACAGCTTAACGTGCTATACGAGGCTCGGAGGAAACTCGGCATGTAACGAGAAGTCACGCATCCACCGACCAACCTAAGCGAGTGCAGCTTAACCTAAACATCTTTGGGGGGTAGAGGAACAGGGTGTAAAGTTCCTCATCCCCCATAGAAAAGGGAGGATCCTCCGACCGTACGAGTGTTGTTTCCGGCGGGCTAACTGTCCGTCCGGTCGGAGGATCCTCCCTTTTCTATGGGGGATGAGGAACTTTACACCCTGTTCCTCATACTCCCCCAAACTGGTGACCCCGACGTGATGGACGCCTTGAGTTGCCTGTGAAATCGCTCCACAATGCCATTGCACGCTGGATGGTATGCCGTTGTCCGTTTGTGCTAGAAGCCAGCAATCTTGGACAATTGTTCGAACAGAGCCGACTCGAACTGACGAACAGCTACCCGAACAGCTGTCAGATTTCAGACTAGTATGTAACTGAAATTCTGTATACCGGGTATTAGCAACATTACACGAAGCGGCAAATTCATGAAATGCCACAATACGTAGTAATGATAGGTTACAGCTGAAATTCGAGTCCTTTATTTTAATGAGGCCATTTTACGGGCCGTGTCAAAATGCGGTTGTATCCACCTTGTATAGTGTGCATTTATATGGTATTATGTAATGTAAGCACCACTTTATTTCCTCCAATTTGGCACTAATGTTGTGTACTAAATCACTACATATTTTAGTATAAAACAAAGTCACTTCCCGCTCACTGTCCCTATGTATGCTTAAATCTTTAAAACTACGCAGCGGATATTGATGCGGGATTTTTTTAAATAGATAGATTGATTCAAGAGGAAGGTACCGTGCGAAGCCGAGACGGGTCACTAGTACCTAATAAATCAAAAGGAATTTCTATCTAAAAACGCATTAGGAAAGTTGCAGGTGGTGTTCCGTGGTTTCTGTATACCCCCATGGAGAAAAGGCGTGGGTGTATGTTGCTCCCAGCTCCCGTAGCATGGCGATTCTATCTCTATTCTACCAAGAAGAGACAAAGATTTTTCCATACAATTTGACATGAAACCTTGCTACAATCTGTCATTTTGTCGATTCTTCCGTCGATAAAACCCGTTTCTTCGGTGGTCATGCTAAAGCGGCAGGACATAGTTCCTGTTGAAATTAAAGGATTGAAAGATTCTGGCAACTGTCAATAATCATCATTTGCCTAGCATTTCCCCAAGTATGTTGGAGTTGAGTTCCAGGCTAAGCGGATGCAGCTGAATACCAGTATTTTACATGGAGCGACTGCCTATCTGACGTCCACAACCCAGTTAGTACTGGGAAATACGATACTATTTTAAATCTATCAATAATAAGAATAATTAGCACAAAAGCATAGTAATAGCGCTCATTAACCCACTTAGCTAAAGTCAATGACCGCTATTGCTATACCAAAAAGCACTAAATACCTATCGTCGCTTTTTTTTTCTAACAGTACCTCAACAAAGTCTAAATCCAGACTACCCATAAAAACCGTTTACTTATTCACGACTCAAACGGACATTTCCGCAAATGAGAAAAAACCGGACCGCACACAACCGTCCGGAACCGTACGACTAACTACGTTAGTGTCACCGTTATTCAATTCGCGAAACGTGGGACATCTCGGAAATTGGCCATTTGGACCCAAACCTAATATTTCGATGTCCCGTCGCGAATACCGTCATATTTTTAGCGAAAATATTTGTACATTAAATCCTTATTATATGGTCACCGGTGTGTGTACACAGGGTTCTTTATTGCTTGTGTGCTAGTTTTGTTAATTATTTAGTTTTTAACGGAACATTTGTGAGTTAGAAGATAAGTAACATAGTCCAAGGGCGTCAAATCATATAATTTATTTCTCAAACTGTTTACATAGTATCGTTTTTTTTTAACTAGCACAACACGACTCTTACGGTTTAAAATTCAAAAATAAAACAAAATTCAATTATAGAAGTAAAATTCGGAACATTAAAAATAAACATATTATTCAAAAATGAATTAATACGTTAATAAAAAATAAATTATGTTAGAAAAACATGCTTAAAACCTTACGCTTATCAATTCGCGGTCCCCACTTAAGAACATGTCTACCTCAACGACCATCGTGTATTTACCTTTAATATTAATAGGATAAGATTACTACCCACACTTAAGTCCTTTACATAGGGCATTGCTATTAGGTTTTATCGTAATATTACATAGAAATAAAATACCGTTTTTCCATTTTTAATCACAAGCTTTCAAGATCTACTTGACTTACTAATAAACTTAAGTGTTTGCTAAGCCGTGGGTAAAGGCTAGAGCACAGTTATAACCACGGCACCGGATAAGACTACAGCCATTTCACAATTATTTTACCTTTGACAGAAGCATTCAAACTACAACCTTATTAATAAGGATAGAGAGATCACAATAACTTTACGATACCCCTTGGTAAGACTGGTTGTCAGACTTTCAGGCTACTGACTAAAAGTAACGACTGTGAAAGATCTACAAATGACTAGGAATAGCGGCCTAATGTGCTTTCCCAGGTTCGGAAGAAGCTCGGTATCTTACCGCGAGATTGCCAGTAACACCAAGGGACTGCTGGCTTTTCTCGGGGAGCTAGGGTGGATCGAGTGATATTCCCACCCGCACGCAAAATACGCGCATCGGACGTGGAGTTGCGGACACCAGCCCGTCGTACTTATACTAAAGCTCGGTATCTTATGGTTGGTTACCCATCCATGGACCAATAAGGCAACCACGGGTTAATATAAATACCCGCGACTAGCGATATCTATGACGCAAATTAAGAACTAAAATTCTCCATCGCGAGTTAGCCGCGAATTAGCATTTGTACAACATCCCTACAAGACCTTTTTTACCTAAAACCTAATTGTAATAAAAATAAAGTTCATTGTGCTATAATAGTGATGTAAAGTCAGAGGTCAATAAACTGAGAGAGGCCTGTTTATATTTCACTCCACTTTTATTAATTCGATAAGCTGGTTATCAAGCTACATAGCCTGGCCCACCGTCGCAAAGTCGCATGTCTGTCGGTCTTCTACAGACTGTACTTCGGAGAGTGTGCGCAAGAGCTCCACGAGCTGATCCCCATCTCCCTTCTTCCATCGGGAGACTAGACGTACTGCAGGGTACCACCGATACCTAGTCGACATTCCACACATTCGAACGAAGCGCTTTGCTGGGTCCTTTATTATGCGCACAGACAAGAAGTTCAATTCCCTGCCTGCGTCGGTTTTTTCCGAGTTCATATAACCCTAATCTGTTTAAGTCGCGAGTAAACAGGCTTCTACTGGGTAAGCTCGTTCCATCGTCGACATCATCTCTGCCCTTAGGGCAAGATTGAAGTCAAGAGCAAGCCCATTTATAATAATAAAAAATAAAAAATTAGCTGATCCTGATTTAAGACGATACCATTAAGGTGATAAAAACTGTGAGTTGTCCTACAAATACATATAATAAACGCGAAAGTTTGTAAGTATGGGTGGATGGATGGATGTTTGTTACTATTTCACGCAAAAACTACTGAACGGATTTGGATAAAATGTGTACACAGATAGTTTATAACCTATATTAACACATAGAATAGTTTTTGTCCCGATTTTATCTTCCCGTGAGATAATTTTCGAGTTGTAGCAGGGGAAGCCGCTGGCAACAGCTAGTATATAAATAATCCTGAATGGTTCAAGTTAAGGTTCCGATCTCGTTAAGTACATAAGTGTGCGTTAACCTGGATAGAGGACCGGCTGATGCCCGTAACTTTCGACCACGTGACGTTATTTATTTATTTAAATATTACTTCTTTATTTGAATCAGATTTTGATATCAATTTCAAAGGTTTTAAGCTATTGCATAGCTTCTATCGCGGGCCTTGAGCGTGGAGAGCGAATCCAGAAATTCCCTAACGAAAATATTCAAGATTCAGTATTCAACCAGGCTGCTATGGTTACGGAAAATAACAAGGTTGTCAACTGAGGTTGTCAAATTAAATAATTAATTATTTGCTGTTGATAAAAAATGCTATGCAATAGCTTTACCGCGGCAGTCTCCGAGTGCCACATTTAGTTTTTTTTACTATCTGGGTTGTGGAGATCAGATAGGCAGTCGTCCCATGTAGATAACTGGTACTCAGCTTTATCCAGTTAAGACTGAAAGTCGACCCTAACATAGTCAAGATTAGAAAAAAAACTAAGCAAATGATGAAAACATCTATATCAACCATTTTTTTTTGTGGGTTGTAAATCATATAATGACTCTTCCCGCTCTGGGTAGAGCTGAAGGTAGTGTCAGACTTCTACTGACTAAAATCTACCCATGTTCTTTCTTAGCCCTTAGTGCCGAGGCTACGGTATTTCTTTCGAACAACCAGCAGCCCCGATGGGATCTAGAGTTTACTTCTGTCCTTGTAAAAACATCTTTCACACCATCCATCCATTCATTCAAAATATCATGTAAATGTGTGAAAATAATTCAGTAGCTTTGACGTCATTATTACGATAATTCTTCAACAAGAGTGGAAACTTATGTTTTCATTTTATCCTCCATAGAGACAACGAAACATGCATGTGTTTCCTAACTTTGTTTAACATACTTGGCACAGTGCATTTCGCCAGTTATGTTAATCCCATGTAATAGGTGACGAACTTATTGTCATCAAGCAAGAACAAATAGGGATGTTTACTGGCTAAAAAAATATGATTCTAATTAGTCCGTCTGTTAGATTATCGAAAAATATTGGGTACGTATTTTTTGCTTCATCAAATCAATAAAAATTTACGAAGATAAAACGCGTCAAAGATTGAGTGGGAGGTTGTGACGTCACTGCTCGCTAAGAAATGTCATACTAATGTCTTAGATTATGACGTCACACGGGTTTTCAAAGCACTGTATTGTCTTCATTGTTTGTTTACGTGAAAAAAGAAAAAATACGTGTCCAATATTATTTGGAAATCTATCTGACGGACTAATTAGATTTTTTTGTTAACATCCCTATTCAGGCTCTGTGGTTACTATTGGGAAGTTCCTAATTAAAAAATCTAATAATACTTTGGCCGACCATAATGTCGAACCCAGGACCTCTTGCTCAATAGTAGTGATCGCAACCACTAGACCATTATGTCACACCAAGGGATGGGGTCGTCAACCTTATCTCTGCAGAAGCAGATTGAGGTAAAGAGTAGGCCCGGTGCATATAAAAAAAAGTTAGTATTTAACTACAATACAACTTCAACTATGGATCAGCGATATACGCCCAAATACTCAAACGTCACTCAATCTTAAGTTGCACTTAAATCTCGTGCTGTCTTTGTTACTTTAACGCAGAGTGACAGAGATAGCACGAGTTTTGAGGGTTACTTATAATTGAGTGACGTTTGAGTATTTGGACGTTAGAGTCACTGGCGATAGCATTCTGTATCATCGTCATCTACCCATACTAGCTTATTAGCCTTTTTACCCGACTACGGCAAAGCCAAAAGGAAGGGTAAAGTAAGACTTTATTTTCAACTATATTAGGATCGACTTCCAGTCAGACCGGATGCAGCTGATCTGACCATACAACCCAGATAGTACTGGCATTTTGTATAGTTTTTGCAATAAACTTACCACTAAATGGCCCCTGAGTTTATCAACCCACTTTACAAAAAAAATGTTAACGAATGAATTTAAAATAGGAAGAGACGGAACGGGAACCATTCCATTAAAACCCCGTCGCTTATCAATTCAGTCTTTAAAAAGATCTCTTCAAGACAAACCAACGCGACGTTCAGAATCAGCCAAACCACGGAGTAAATAATTACAGAAAGCCAGCTACACAAATAGAAAAAAAAACTGACCACGTCCGAGTCGTTCCGTATCAAAACGGCAAAAAAATCACGTTTGTTGTATAAGTTTTTATTGTTGATTGTATTAGCGGCAACAGAAATACATCATTTGTGATACTTTCAACTGTCTAGCTATTGCGGTTCTTGAGATACAGCCTGGTGACAGACAGACGGACGGACAGACAGCGAAGTAATTAAGAACGTTACCACTCAGCATGATTGTTTGCACCTTCTAAAGCGCAGGCCTTCTGAACCAAACTATTCAATGACATAACTATCTTTAATCTATAAAAATCTAGATTGCGATTCAGTCTAGACTCGATTTAGCCGAGTCAGCATGGCCGAAGCTAATTGCCACTAGACGGAACATCGCTCGGTTATTATCAAGAGACATGGAAGCACTATGCGATTAAGATGTACCCGGTTCTACCCGGTTTTGTGGAGCGGACGCAATTGCATCCGGTTTGTTTCCGGATGTGGATTGGAACGATTTTTGTGGATGTTGTTTAGTTTGGTTCTTTGTCGTTGTTTTGTTTTATTTTTTTAATTGGTTGTTGTTGTAAGTGAAATGATTGTAGCTTTTTTAAACTTCGCCACTTGCTTCACTTCGTACTTCAGCTTAATCTTATTTTTCTCATTTTCGTTACAGGTAGTCAGTGACCTGAAATTCTGACATCCAGTCTTACCAAAGGGTATCGTATTACCTAGTATTAACTGGGTTGTGGAGGTCAGATAGGCAGTCGCTCCATGTACAATACTCTTATTCAGCTGCATCCGGTTAGACTGGAAGCCGACCCCAATATAGTTGGGAAAAGGCTAGGCAGATGACTTCTGCTTAATTTTTTTAGAGAAGCCAGTGGCTAAATTATACGAGCCACTCGTGTCGATTTTTATGTTAAGCCGCGCTTGTTTAGGCGCATGGATGGGTGACCACCCATTGCCTACCTAGATTCCTTAGTGCCTCGAAAAGCACGTTAAGCTGTTGGTAAGGGCTGTCATTTGTAGATATTTGACAGCCGTCAGTTTGACAATATCGGTATGCCAGTGACCTTGGTTCTCCTGCAATTCCCTTATTTATTTAATAATAATAATAATTTATTTAATATTCCCCTATTCATTCACTGCCTTAAACCAATTATAATAGGCTTCTTTTGGGTAAGCTCGTTCCATCGTCGTCCTCATCTAGGGCAATATAGAGGTAAAGAGTAGAGTACACCAATGTAGGTAACGTAAAAAAAACTTATCTGTCTACTTTTTTTTTTGGTGTGTGGAAAATCATAAAATGACCCCCCCCCCCCCCCCCCCGCTCTTGGGCAGAGCGAAGGGGAGTGTCAGACTTCTACTGACTAAAAACCGAACCCATGTTCCTTCTTTGCCCTTGTGCCGAGGCCACGTCATCTCGTTCTATAATCCGCGGCCCCCACGGGCGTCGGCCCTTACGGGCCCCTCCTTTCTGTCTACTTACCGTCGAAACTTGACCGGACCCAAACAACCTGACCGGATCAAGAAACAAGTGTGAACTCCCTCTTAATAAGGCTATATACACACACCACCGACCGCAGGTCCACAAATAAAACACTTTTACGATCAACGGCATAAAACTAAGCGATGTTTGCATCGGTAGGTTACGATTATTTGTACGACGTCCATTGCATGCTCAAATAGTAAGCTGGGCGTTTATTGTCGTGTTTACGCTGACTTGTACAACGAATCGTTGGAAAAAACGTATTTTTTGTTTCTTTTCGTTTTATAGCTGAACTCATTGTTAAATCGTTATACATACTCCATTGTTGTTGATTTCACAATGAGTTTTTCAACTAGAGTTTCGTTGGAACACGTCAGTTAGCCAACCTTTTGGCTACAATGTTGCTGTTGACTTTCTGATTGTGATTGTTTGTCGGGCCTCTAATTTCTAGTAATAACTGTCACTTGTATGTATAACTTTACACCCGTTATAGCAGTCTATTACGGTTGCAAATGAGTCTTAAGCCGGCTTTTCACTATGGGATGTAATATTCCTTCAAATGACCTCTAAATATCGCTCGCATACATTTTGTACGTGACCGTTCACACTGTGCTCTAATATATATTACATCCCGAACTATAAAATCTTTTGTTCGACCGACTGAGCGATGTTTAGAGGTCATTTGAAGGAATATTACATCCCATAGTGAAAAGCCACCTTTAATTACTGCCATAGGTCTGTCAGAGTTTCCGAATGATATTAGAATAAGAATAATTTATTTAAGAAAAAGTAGTACAAAAGGTATACATTTAGGCACAATAGTGTTGTTTCTAATACAATGGTATAATTAGTGCTTATAAGTAAACTATAACTAAAATATATTTAATATTTGCAAGTACGTAGTGATAATTTTGTTTAATTTTGTTTTTTTTTTGTTGTGATATTAGACTAAAGGGTATCGTATTACCTAGTATTAACTGGGTTGTGGAGGTCAGGTACGCAGTCGCTCCATGTAGAATCCTGATATTCAACTGCATCCGGTTAGACGGTGAGCCGACTCCAACATAGCTGGGAAAAGGCTAAGCACATGATTATACATAACATCAAACCTGTAATGCCTGTAATAAGAGTAATGCACCTACCACACGCTCACACTTCCCCACAGTCTTGCCTTCGCGATTACAGGGTGCACACAGTACATCGCGCGTGTGGTTTGTAATGGTAATACAGTTTTACCAACCATACGCGCGATGTACTGTGAAGTGTGAACGAAAAGTGTGGTGAAGCTTGAGGCCCATTAGGCAGAGGTGTGCCTAATTGTACACTGGCATCGCCAGTTATGTTTAAGCTACGTGTAACAGAGGGCGAGACTTTTGCCATCAGCCGGGTACAGTTCAGACTCCGTGGCTACTACTGAGAATCTCCTTATGGAAAACCTAAGAACAATTTTCCCGACTCGAGCTCGAACTCAGAACCTCTCGCTCAGTGTTCAATGGTTCAATAAAAGGTATCAATGATGTACTAAATGTGTGGTAACCGTTTACGAGTCGGTTAGGATATGTTGCCCCTGTATGAACCAGAAATTGGGTCTCACGGGTCACGTGATTCGGTGTGACGATTTTCGTTGTAACGTGCATTCGTTGTTTCGTGATTCGAATTCTCGTGCATTCGTTGTAACGTGATGCGTCGCTGCGTGCTTTCTAACTCACAGTATTCGTTGTCGCAAACATTCGGCGCCGTGTGATTCGACGTTGTAACTTTCGTAATGATGTATTGCACTCCCACTTAAGCAGATAAATTGCTTGAAATTTGATCTAACCACTAGAACTCCCATTGCAAATAGCTTTTCAATTCAAGTGTAACTCAAGTATTTTATCAAGTATAAGTATCTTGATTAACAATACTATCATGTCAAGCAATTAAAGTAATTACTTTGTAAAGGTTACGAGAAATATTTAAACAAATTCGATTAGGTTAAGCTCGATATCATCGATTTTCGCTACACTTAGAAATAGTTTCAGTACAGTTAACGACGTAAACAATTTGTTTGGATGTTTTTTTTCAATTTATTTCATTTATTTCAATCAGCAGTTGGATCATTTTAGGTACATTGCAAATATAAGCAAACAATACATAAAATAATACAAAACACAACCATAAACTTATCATCATAATTTTCAGCCAAATGATGTCCACTGCTGGACATAGGCCTCCCCCCAAGTGTCGCCACATTGACTGGTCCCGTGCATCTCGCATCCAGCGGGTTCCCGCAATCTTCACCAGGTCATCGGTTCACCTAGGCAAATAAAAGATGAAACAGGGCAACTCATCTCTCTAACCTCATGACAAATGTGTATATTTTGTGTATCTATGTGGTCCTCACATGTGTGATGATGACATAAAGTTGTTGGCTTATCATAATGCATGTAGAAGACACCACATTTGAGTGCAACGCAGTGTCTTCCGGTTCGCGGTCGCCACGCCAGCTGTTTTTACACACGAACTAAACCCCACTAAACTTTTAAACTTTGCCCCACAATATGGGGATCGGGCAAAAAAAAAACTAATTAGTCCGTCAGATATTACCAAAAAATATTGACCACATATTTTTTCTTTTTTCACGTAAACAACAAATTAAGACTTTATAGATAGGTGCTTCGAAAACTCGTGTGACGTCATATGATAGTACATTTTTAACCGACTTCCCAAAAAGGAGGAGGTTCTCAATTCGATCGGTATATTTTTTTTTTTTATGTATGTACACCGATTACGCTGCGATTTATGATCCGATTTACGTGATTCTTTTTTAGTTTGATGCGGAATGGTTGCCATTTGGTCCCATAAAAATTTAGTATCTAAGTTTGGCCCAGTACTTTTCATTTTATGAAGATTTTTCTTAATTTCTGAACATTTTTCGTTTATGTGTGTTCGCGAATAACTTCGTCGTTTATGAACCAATTTTGATGATTATTTTTTTATTGTGAAGGAGATATTTCAAGGGTGGTACCATGATATGGAAACCAGGACCTGGTGATGAAATCCCAGAGAAATCGAGGGCAACCCTTAAATTTCATAGGCACATATTACGTGTCGTGTTTTTCTGACGCCATACAAGTATTCGCATCTAGCAGTCATCACTTCAAGTTGATAAGCTGATGATGGAAGGTACTACTCCTCAAAGGTTAGGAGTTGAAAGCAATAATAAGGGTATCTTGAAGGATTAGGGGTAGGTTTCTTAGTCGAATGTTATATGTATAGTTTGTTGTTTGTTTGTTTTGTGTTTATTTCTATGATATTACAACTAAAAATGAAAAAAAAAACTTTTTTACAAAAAAAACAACCGACTTCAAAAACACCAAAAAGTTAAAAATAAACTTCAGAAGAAAAATCAGCTTCTGAAGTCGGTGGCATTTTGTTTGTTTCATTTCGTTTTTTTGCCACCGACTTCAGAAGCTGATTTTTCTTCTGAAGTTTATTTTTAACTTTTTGGTGTTTTTGAAGTCGGTTGTTTTTGTACCTTCAAGTGACGTTTTAAGCCCCACTCCATGATCTTTGACGCGCTTTATCTTCGTCAATTTTTATTGTTTTGATAAAATAAAAAACACGTATCCAATATTTTTCGATAATCTAACTGACGGATTAAACAGAAGCATATTTTTTTGAGTCAGTCCGATCCCCTATTGGAATTTCTCCTGTATCGTGGTTGCGTTTACAAACATTTAAACTTACATACACAAACCAAACACCGAGACTAGCAACAGCTATCTGTAGGCCATACAGTATTTGTTCCGTGCCGGGATCGAACCCGCGACACGCAGTGCAATAGTTACTCAGCCACTGCGCCAACCGTGCCGCCAAATTACTCTTCTTCTTT
Organism: Diarsia mendica; assembly: GCA_949316265.1. Lineage (NCBI taxonomy): Eukaryota > Metazoa > Arthropoda > Insecta > Lepidoptera > Noctuidae > Diarsia > Diarsia mendica. The sequence goes on along the minus strand of OX438908.1, from coordinate 18,158,685 downwards.
TGTATCGGTGGTATATCTCATCAACTGCCCTGATGGTCTCGTTGCAAGTTGCGAATGCTGAGATTCTCATCAACTGCCCTGATGGTCTCGTTGCAAGTTGCGAATGCTGAGATTCTCATCAACTGCCCTGATGGTCTCGTTGCAAGTTGCGAATGCTGAGATTCTCATCAACTGCCCTGATGGTCTCGTTGCAAGTTGCAAATGATGAGATTCTCATCAACTGCCCTGATGGTCTCGTTGCAAGTTGCGAATGCTGAGATTCTCATCAACTGCCCTGATGGTCTCGTTGCAAGTTGCGAATGCTGAGATTCTCATCAACTGCCCTGATGGTCTCGTTGCAAGTTGCGAATGCTGAGATTCTCATCAACTGCCCTGATGGTCTCGTTGCAAGTTGCAAATGATGAGATTCTCATCAACTGCCCTGATGGTCTCGTTGCAAGTTGCGAATGCTGAGATTCTCATCAACTGCCCTGATGGTCTCGTTGCAAGTTGCAAATGATGAGATTCTCATCAACTGCCCTGATGGTCTCGGTCTCGTTGCAAGTTGCGAATGCTGAGATTGGAGTCCTACGCTCAATTCCTGGGCAAGGCAAAGAGACCGTGATTATTATTATATAGTATACCCACATTCCGGCAGCATGTTTCAGTCCGACATAATCGGGGACGAATCTTTTGCCATTAACCAAGTACAAATTCAGAGCCCGTGGTCGCTATTGTAAAAAATCCTGATAGGAAAAACACAGTAACACTTTGCCCGTACCGAAAGTCGAACCCAGGACCCCAGCTCCCGTCGGGGCTGCGGGTTGTTCGAAAGAGATACCGCAGCCTCGGCACAAGGGCTAAGAAGGAAGATGGGTGGTTTTTAGTCAGTTGAAGTCTGACACTTCCTTCCGCTCTGCCCAAGAGCGGGAGAAGTTATTTAATGATTTCCCACCCCCCAATAGGTATTGATTACCATGAGTGTACGTCTGTCGTGACATATAATAGGACCTATCACGATCTAACGACGTCGAAGTCGACGTCGGCAACAATATATTATTTAATAGCTTCCAAATGCCATGCGCATCCCTAACTAGCTTGCTTTACTTAAATGGTAGTAAAAAGATTGCTTTGTAAGCAATCAAGCAACAAAATGTATCGTTTGGTTTTAGACGTTTTAAAAAAAATTAACGTCGTATCGGAGCCATTGGGCTTACCTAGTAGTTCTACGATTTTGTTTTTTAAGCTGATAGGCATGCCTATTTTAAACGACGGGAAAAGAGGAGGAAGTTCTCAATTCGACATTTATTAAGGCGGGGTTGCAGTAATTTTAAGATTTTTGAACCTATAAAAATCGAACTAAATACGAGTTTTTTAATAAATAAAAATCATTCCATAAAAATTGAACATACTCTCTAGTAAATCGTAAAGATAGAAACGCGATTTAGAATGATCGGCTCGATACTTTTTTTTATCAAACATGACTCTAAATCACAATTTCAAACGTGTACTGCTAAGACATTTCATTATGAATTTATATAATTTTTATAAAAGTATAGATAGAACTTTTTATTTTGAAGTAAATGTTGAAAACATATTGTATAATTTCTTTATAGTTTTTCTCCAAGAAGCAAAAAACAGTCAAAATTTAGGCATTATATCGCTCGCGCGGCAGGGCGGGGGGCGAGGTCGTGCGTACATAAAAACAAAGTACTGCAACCTCGCCTTAAAGTATATCACTATATACATATTATAAAACAAAGTCCACTGCCGCGTCTGTCTGTCTATTCGCAATAAACTCAAAAACTACTGACCGATTGTCATACTGCTTTTACCAATGGATAGAGTGGTTCTCGAGAAAGAGAAAATTTGATCGAAATCCACGCGGGTGAACCCACGGGTATCAGCTAGTTTTTTAATTAAAAAAAAACCTATAAAAGAAAAACCAATTTTCACGGACCATATTCTGAATAACTAACTTTGCTAAAGATCTATTGGCTGGCTAATCAGTGAACTAGTTTTATTACAAATCTGAATCCCTGACATGGCTGAATGGTTTGTTATACATAAACGTGACGACACGGAGTAACAATTAAATGGAATGTTTAATGTGTGAACAGTGCATGCTCAATTGCTCATGCAGACCATCAAACAAAGAAAGGTTGCTTTCAGAGGTATGACTTTCTGATAATGATGGGAAAAGTAGCGAGAAAACGCAGGATTGCCAGAGTAAAAAGCGTTGGCTGCAAAATATCACAAATGGACCAAAATCATAAGTGCTGCTGAACCTGCCTTCGCAAAAGACATGGAGAAATATTCGGAGTACATGGCCATTTGGCCAACCTTGTGAATTAACGATTTCATGTATCCGCATGCTAATCACTGCCATCTAGGCTAGTTGCAAGTGATTCGTATCTTGAAGCATCGGTAGATCGTTGTGACAAAAAAATCATCATTATACTGTTGAATTAATATAATTTAGTCATTTATATGCACTAAACTGACAGCACAAAGTGCAATCACAAATACTACTTTCATTTATATCTTTCCAAAAAGTACCAGAATATAAAAAAAAAAAAAAATAGCAGCAAAAAATGAGGCAACGCAATTGTGATGCCTTTTTTTTGGGGGTTGGAATTAATCAAATGACTCCTCCCGCTCTGGGCAGAGCGGTAGGGAGTGTCAGACTTCTACTGACTAAAAATCACCCTTAACTCAAAATCAAAGCATTTATTTCAATTAAACCATTATTGGCAATTTTGAATATCAGAAGAACAATTTATTAAAAAAAAACTACATATTCCTTCTTAGTCATCTTTCACAATTATGAACCCGGTCGGGCTCAGCATAGGTCAAGTAGGCGAGAGGAGGAAAAAACTCTGAGTGTTTAACATGATTACTTAGAAACACAACCATTACTAAGTTTCACAGCTTGCGGCAATCTCTTACCGAGGTGAGTCGCATGCTTCCAAACCTATTTGTCACATACTAGACATTCACCCGCTTTTCACTCCATTTACTATTTCCTCGATACAAAAACCTAGATTTGTATTTATACAATCATTCGGTTTGATAAACACGGGCCTGTTGGATAGTTTGTATACAAGTTCAAACAGGGCTTCCATATTAGTTTCATTGATAGATATTACTGGATGTTTTCATGTTGATTCTGATTTATTGATCTGTTTGTGTTCAGCTCTAGCGCTCTGTATTCGGGTTGATAGTTTATTTCAATGTTTATTTTGTCGTCTATTTTTATTTTAATGGATTTTTTAACTGATGGAAAGTGGTTACTGCATGGAGTTTCACGAAGCGTTGGTAAACCGAAAAAAAATTATATACCAGTAGTAGGAAATTACCCATTTTAAATTACACAATGTGAGTGTGGAGCCCCAACATCGCGTGCTTTATTTAACTCCTGGCGGAGTTGAAGCAAACGGCAGAGCTGTCTTGCTAGTTGCTACGTATTGATTGGACATCATCTGAGTGATCGATTCGAGTCGAGAACCATGAGAAAGAGTAACCATGGAGTTTCTTGCCTTTTCTTCTCCATAGAAAACGACCAAACGGAACCGTGCACAGTTCCCGATGTTTTATTAGTACCCATGTAGGCCTATGTAAAATAAATATTTTGAAGACGAAGCACAGCAGTTTTGCTTGCTGCAGAATAAATGAAATGTGAAAACAAGAGTGCCTCGAATGTGTTTTGCAACCTAGTTAATAATTCTGCTGACGCAAATATTTTCGTGTAACAATTATGTGTTTAGTTCTAAGTTAGTAGAGTTTTAGTAAATTAAAATAATTGTGTCATTAAGTTATGTTAAAGATTAAACAAGAAAACTACTGTCCTACATATTATAACATATTATTAGAGCTCCTGCAGCCTGTGATACAGGAATATCCTAGTACAGGCATCTAACATTATTAGACCTACATTATTAGTTTTAGATTTTTATTGTATTTACCTTCAGTGTTTTTTGAATAAAGAAAGAATTAAATTTAAAAAAATAAAATTAAAGAATTAATGTTAATATGGTGTTGCACCATCATCATCATCTGCATATCCTTTTTCCAACTGTGGGGGTCCGTTTTTAGTTTAACAGGGTGCAGCTGTATACCACTATTATTAACATGAAGCGAATGCCTATCCCACCCCCACAAACCCTTTACTTTACTATGTAACGCCTTGACGAGACTGACATACGGTCTCCAGATTTCCACCTTAATATTATACGACTGTCAATGATCTACGAAACAATCTTAGTCAGTTTTTCACCGATCTACGAACAAACCTTGGTAAGTGTAGCTTAACCTTAGCTCGACTTGTGTCACTGTTATTACTTAGCTCGTACTTTCTTAATAGTAGAAGCAATGGAGCTCGAGCCATTGAATCTACTAGTAAATAAAGTAAAACCTTTCTATTTACTTACTCAATGACATTTTGAAGTGCCCTTATGCGAATACATAAGTGTGGCTTACTTTTCAATCAGCCAGAAATGTAAGAAGGGGAAAGTATTGTCTCAATCACTTATCGTAAGCATAACCGTAGTAAGAAGCTTTGTAGACGATATTTCGAGAATAATTTAATAAAACTGTATTGAGGAAAGTTTTTGCATTTAACGATTTTCCTTTTGTGAGAGATTTGATTGATTTAAGATCATATGTGTTAGTTTTGCGCTTTTTTTTTTAACATCATTATAACATCACGCCTGCTCCGAAGGCAAGCAGAGGTTGATGAGAATGACGACAATAAGCTCGCTCCCTTTTACATGGTACTTAAACATAACTAGCAAATTATGGGTGTACTTGGTACATAATATCTACCTAACCTTTAATTTATTACAGACAATCATCATGAAGTCAAAAACCTAAACCAAATGTACCGAAGATTAATAGCCCCTACAATAAACCATCGAAGTTTCATCCTCTCTTCAAATCTTGGCACATAAACAAGAAGGCAAATCTTTCGAGTCCGTTATCACAAAACTAGTTAGTAACCGGGACCTAAGGCTTAAGCCCCATTGTCTAGTATTCAGCAGATTAATTACCCCGCAGTAGGGCCATGCGGGTGGCTACATCTTTACTTCGAGGAGGACTATTACGGAGAATCTGGAGTTGGTAACGTCTTAGCTAAATCGTGAGCAGTTGTGGAATCAAAACGTCGTTATTCTGCTTTGATAAAATAGCTAAATACACGAACATTATCACAATTAAATCCTTATTATAGTATTTAATAAACTAACAATATATTATAACTGTTCTTGTTTCTGCGACAAATAAATATTTGTTCTTTCTTTCTTTTTACCCGACTGCGGCGAAGCCCAAAAGGAGGGTTATGTGTTTGACCTGTATGTATGTCCGTTTCTTTGTTCCCTCATAACTCCTAAACGGATGAACGGATTAAACGATACTTGGAAGCAGACGGGGTTCACTTGAATGTTAAATTAGGAAATGAAAATAGAATGGACCCCGCTTGCTTCCAAGTTTTGTTTATGTAATGTGCTTGTTTTTTGTTTTTCAATTTTTCAGTCGGGTTTTTTAACTACTTTTTTTCTTCTTTCTTAAAAGGGCACCAAAACCGCCTCCTCAACACAGACAGGTGGTAATGTGGCAGCTGTAAATTTGCCACTCATTCTCCGACCATTTCGCAGAGTCTGTCAGCTTATAGTCAGCCGCTCACTATTGAAGGAATCAGCTTCGTCGCAACTGGCGGACGTACCTACAAGAAGGAAACCAGAGACGCACGCGCATTTGTTTTGTCACAGAATAGGGCAGGATGGAACCTTCATCATCAGCCTATAATGTTCCCACTACAGGGACTCAGGCCTCCTCTCTAGGAGAGGGATGGGCTACCACGCGGGCCCACCCAGTGCGGATTGGTAGATGTCACATGTTTTCGAATTTTTGGTTCTAAGACTAGCCGGTGTTTTGAGAGTTTTGTTCGTAAGTCGGGGCCGCTACCACTGAGCCACCACTGCAGTGCTCTGCTGAACGGAACCTTAATCCATATTTACACCACAGTTATTGAGCTTGGCCACAAGAAAACCGTCTCAAACCGCTCCTTACTATAAGCAAAAACTTAAGTAACTTAATTATTCCTACTTAAAGTTAGATGTTGATAGTTTTCAAAGGGATGAGTGGTTAAAGTTTAGATTATCAAACGGACAAACTGGCATCTATAATCCTAAGTACATCAGTCAAAAGTAATCTCTTGCCAACTAAAGCTGTGATCAAAACGATTGGCACTTATGCTTAGGAAGGACCATCAGTCTTTCGTACGCCTCTCTACAAAAGGCATACTTGTCTGATAAACTTTATTCAAATATCACCATCACCATCAGCCTATCCTTTTTCCAACTATGTTGGGATCACCGGATGCAGCTGATTTATGAATGTAGACGAGGCAAAAGAAGTATGTCAGGATCGTAGCAGGTGGCGTTCAGTGGCTTCTTCCTACCCACGTGGGAAAAGGGGGCAGGGAAAAGTATGTATTTTTTTAATTAAAAAAAAAACGGAAATAATGTATGACCATCTTTTAACGCTATGGGATAAATCTTATTTTTAAAATCTTTGTCTTTTACCAGTGCCCATAAAATCCTATGAACAATATTTTTTATTTAATTGTAATTGTGTGCATTCCGCCTAACCCAGATTAACATCGCCGCTTTAAAGGCCCAGAACTAAGCGAAAACAAATTATTTCCTTACAATATTATCTCGGCTGTGTTTTGTGGCTGTTTATCAAAACCGCAGTAGGAGACAAACCCCTTAATCTTATCTAGAAGACGAAATATTCGATTGTTTGTCAAAGAAAGGCTTTCTATCTGTTTGTAAGGACTTCGTTTTTACTCGATTCCTCAGTTTAGTATTGGATAAAGACATGTTTGATCTTTTGCTTACAATGCTGTCATGTCTTATGATAAATCTGTTTTCAATCATAAAGGAGATTTTCTTTTCTTTTGTTGAGTAATTTTGGGCGTGGGTGAGTTTTTCCGAAGGTTACTCGTGGTCCATTTACATGCAAATCTGGTAAGGTTAAAAATAGGAGGGACAGTGTACTGCAGTAGTGCTTCGGATGAGATGAGTCAGCAAATGATGATGCTAACGTAAAGAAAGCTTTGTTAGTGATATCATAGGGTGTTTTTTCATAAGTAACGGTATTCAATAGGTCTCAAATCACCTAACTTAAAAAGTTGCAACAAAAAATTCTCGTCGTCTATTTTCGTAACTGCATCGTTGATCCAATGGTCGTAAGCGCGACAGCTGAAAAGGAGGTCTTCGGTACGATACCCGGAGCGGACAAAGTGCTATTGGGTTTTTCGATCAGGAAACGAACAGTAGCACTCACGGAGTCTGATTGTGCCCGGTATACTGGTTCCCGGGGTCAATAGAACCACTGTGCCCGGTCTTCTTTAATGTGTGATTGTAGGTTAACTATTCAAAATAGAGATATAGATTATGTTTAATTTAGGAACTAGATAACGACCCTTTCAACGATATAAATTCGAGGGATGTAGGTACTATAGATACTTCACTGCACACGATTTAAGTAAAATTGTTTCAATTGTCCCCGGTCTACCCTATATACATAGAACTTAATCGTTACTGTATAAAGGAAAGAGGATAATTATATTAGTGTACACCTCTGCCAAACCTTCGGATAAAAACCCTCCATGATCGAATGCCTCAGCAAAATAAAACCAAGCATCACTAAAAACTGGCTCAAGATTCGTGAAATCTCGACAGTTTCCTCCCCTTCGTTCACCGTTTACCGTCGCCAAATTCCCGTAATACGTATCCTACGATATCAAGTCTCTCTTTATCTACAAAAGTTGGCCTTTTGTCTCCGGAGTTTAATTTTATCAGTACCAACTTTCGACAACTAACCGTCGAGCGATTTGGGAGTTACTCCCGGAGTTATTGGACCTTTTCGATGTTCTAGTGCTTTCGATCCGAGATAAAAAGTTCCCATTCTGATTTTGAATAGGGGTGATTAAATTAATTTTGGTTTATGCCTTTTTGGTTGAAGTTTATACTGGTCAGAAAGGTCACAAAATATAAAGTTGGTTACGGGGCTGTTGGCAATCAATTCAGTCTGTATTTGTGCCTGATTGATGGCGATGGTGAAATGTGGGTGTACTAATGGATACGTATCTGCCTAACTCTTAGGGGATTACAGGCGTGACGTTCTGTTATGTCACTGAAATATTACATATTAATGAATCTTACTTAATCTGGATGCGAGACGCCCGGGACTGGTCAATGTGGCGACACCCGGGGGAAGCCTATGTTCAGCAGTGGACGTCTTTTGGCGGAAATGATGAATGAGTTACAACACTCCGCAACTTGAGGATTAAACCTAGGACCTCATAATTAAACAATAAGGCTCACTACCCCTAGACCGATGAAGCACCAATCAACTACATTGCGTCCACCACAAAAACGATTAAAAAATTAGTCCTTACTTCGTACAATCAGTACGAAAAACATCAAATTCAAATACTCGTCGCACTCTGAAACTGCGAAGTAAATAAATCAGTTGCACCCAGCCAAAGTTTGTGGACCAATGAGCAGTGATCAATTAGCGGAGACCAGCAAAAACTGTGGAGTCGTGGACGCAGTTTGTGATTGAGTGTGAAGTCTCCTACCTTAATCTGACGCCCTGGTAGGTGCGGGACGGTTACTTGTGAATGCAATTGGTTGATTTGCATTAATAAAAGTTGTAGTGAGTCCCACTTGATGTGAATATATTATACGCGCTTTGTAGGAGATCTGCCTACTTTAGAGAATGATTACTATTGTCAATTGTATGTTAATCTCTCTTAGTCGTTTCTAATTTCAATCCCTATGTAATTTAACTGTCTTGTAATTAAATTAATCAGAAAGTATAGTATAGGAAGAGTAGCAAACATTATCATAAGAATTTAGTGGCATCCATAGATATGTGGCATCCACCAAACCGAATTATGACTATGTGACGCATCACAGCCCGCTGGCTCTTGCAGAGAAGAGGCGAGGTCCGAGCAGTACCTACTCCTATTCAACTACCACCGGACACCCTGTGAAGATGGCCACATAGCCTGAAAAATAAACAAAATATAAACACAAAACCTCAAAAGGTTTGTTACCTTTTGAGGTTTTGTGTTTATATTTTGTATTTTTTTTTAGTAAAAATAGAAAAAAAACAACGTGCAAGCAATTTTAGATATTGATGTAATACAGAGCATATTGATGTGTAACTTTTCCAGCGACTCAAGCTGTAAAAAACTTTTCTATTTTAAAAGTTTTAACAAGACGAAACGTTCCTCTGTTTTTTGATTAATCAAATCACATATAGTAGGTGGCCAAATTAATAGGGACAGTGCTTGGTTTTATGTAGTTTATAGTTTATTATGTACTAGCTGCTGCCCGCGACTTCGTCTGCGTGAACGATATACATCACCAAAAATACCTACGATTATTAAATACCTTTTAAAAAATAACATTCATTTACCCCTTTCTTCTTTACATTTCATATCTAGGGAAAGTGCAGTAACAGAGGGAGACTGTCTTTTGTAAAACTGACCTTCAAAAAGTGCTAAATTTCAGCCTGCTTTTAATAATTGACTTAATGGTGATTCTACTGAATTAAGTCATAAATTGTGACTGAAGCAGATGAAGAAAATAATGAATAAGGAATACAGAATAGGGTAAAAATACATACTTATAGGACTTCTCGATAAACAACATTAGTGGTTTGGCTTTGGAGCGAGATGAATTTAAGGCGGGTCCCGTTACACAACTTCGAGGAGATAGGTTCCGAAGAAGTATAATCGGGACACCGACCTTCAGCTTGATGGTATGCGCTGGAAGTCCGCTTGCTGACAGGGAGTTCAGAAATTCCACGGGTAATGTGTGGCGTCATCTTGCTCGACGACAGTGTTAATACCTAGAGGTGTAGACCACTTCATTCCTCTCAATTTCCGAGAGAATGCGTTCGTTTATTGCTGCAGCCTGATCATTTTTGGGCGTCAAAATGGCCCGCTCACACACCCGAGAATTCTGCTAGTGCGAATACGGGCGTGATACGACTGATGCCCCCGTACACACAGCGAATGAGTTCTTCTAAGCTGGATACAACTCTACCGAGAGACTCTGGAAGCACCACCTGTCCACCTCTCTCCTCTGGTAGAGTGCCTTCGCCAAGACTTAGAAGGACGTCGGAGAATTCTTGAGCACGTGCATTGCCGCCGAGCCGAGCTCTCATATTAATGGTCAATAGCAGCGTACGAACTCGTGACCACAACGAAGATCATTCCAACAAAGCATTCACCTTGTCAGCCCTCGATGCCCGCGTCACCACGGGAAGCGTTTGTCGGAAATCGCAGAACTGTGACACCACCCATCAAATGTTTGTTTCTGCGGATGTCCTGCAGGGTTCTGTACACGGCCTCAACTGCCTTCCTATTGGCCATCGTACACTCATCCCATACGATCAGAGAGCAATCCTTGAGCACGTGTCCCTTATCACTGTTACGTGACACACCACAAACAGGCGTTTCGGCGCTCTCTAAATCGATGGGAATTTTGAACATGGCATGTGATGTTTTGCCACCCGGAAGTAGTGAGGCAGCGAATCCCGACGACGCTATAGCAATGGCAATTTTGCCTTGCCTCCTGACCTCTGCAAGTATGCCAGTGGTAACAAATGTTTTTCCTGTTCCACCAGGAGCATCGAAGAAAAACATTTTACTCTGGTTTTGCCCAACGCTTTCAAGGACGGTGTCATAAATTTCTGAAGAGAACAAAGCGACATGGCCATTTTGTATGGTGGTCATTTCACCCGGATCATAAATTGTCTCAGCCTTATACTCCCGATTTTCACGGTCTTGATGCGGTGATGATTGGGGAGCTGGTAACCCATATTCGACCAGTGATTGCCGCCGATAGAAATGACCACGTCTTGAAGTGAACTGAGACAGGTGTTCAGCACGCGTTCATCAGTTACTTCGACTTCGTCTCCAGTAGCACGCCTCAAAGCTCGTAGAAAATCTTCAGACAGATGATGGCGATACTTCTCCCACAAACAGATGACGCATGCGGCTGGGACTGTCACTGACGCTCGCCTCCGCGAGGGTGTCATTCCAGTTTTGGTCACCGTCGAGAAGCGGACGTGTTACGCAGGTTGCTCGTTAAGTGGGATATGCCACGGCATCAAATGTCCTCAGAAAGGCGAAAGACGTTGGGCCTCAGACCGTGTGAAGTAACGACCGCAGAAAATAGCATACGCCATTGTTAGGAAGCACGTTATAAACTCTACACAATGCAGTGTCAGTGTCCTTGAAAATTCCCGGAAAACCTTCCACAGCACCTCCTTGTCGACGTCGGTTAAATACACCCTTTTGCTTGACGTGACCTCGTCATACGTAAGGGACCTCGCAAACTGGTCGACTTCACAGAGCCTGAAAAATGCCAAAAGAGTGGTTTGGCGCAGATTTCAAAGCGCTCAGCAACGTTGTCGGGATCTAACTAAATATATGCCCTGTCCGTTTTCTAGGTGGACGTCTAAGAAAATGCACAACTCCATCTATGACTTTTATTAACAACTATTAACCTCGCCAGCATGATCAAAAAATTATTTATTTCCAAATAGGACTTACACATTTAATTCGACTTGATGTTTTTGAAATCTCATAGATGGCGCTGCTTTAAAATTTCCTTGATACTACTTAAATTATTTAATTATGTTTATCGGCCTAAGTTACTTTTATTGCGTGTTTTTTATAGTGTGAAGCTAGCTTATAGCATGGTTAACATAATAACAACATTCAAATATGCGTCGTTAGATTACACGTTGTTACAGAATGCGTTGAAGAAATAAAGGTTCACTGCTCGTTCCCCGTAGGTGATAGCGTGATAATATGTAGCCTATATGTAGACCCGACTTCTAAGTAATATTCGTGCCAAATATGAAGTAAGTCCATTCAGTACTTTTTGAGTTTATCCCGGACATACATACAGACAAACAGACAAACTGACAAACAGACAAAAATTCAAAAAACTATATTTTTGGCTTCGGTATCGATTGTAGATCACACCCCAAGTATTCTTTTAAAAAAATATTCAATGTACAGTTTTGACTTTCCTACGATTTTATTAAATGTATAGATATTTGAAAAAATATGTTGAATTTAAAGGGTTATTTTATCTGATATAGCTACTGCTACTATTATTGTTTTTGCCAAGTGGCAACACAGTGAATCCGTGAGTCATTTGTCAATTTTAGGACGTTTCTTCTAATTCGGTCATTGTCTGTTAAAAAGTGCGGTTCGCAGTATATACACACATCAACACGGTCTAGGGATATTTTTAAAAAAGCGAATTACTATCAATGTGTTAATTATTTAAATGGCATGTATATATTTAAAATATACGTTATTTAATATTCTACCATTTTTTAATAATGGTTAAGGTACTGATTAAAATTTCAGGATTTTATGGAAAAAAAATGAAGCATAGACGGAAACCGTATATGAACTAACTTTTAATTTGTGAGTAAAAACTGAAAAAAATAGAAAAATCATTTAATTTGTGTTTATAAACTTGAAGTTAGTAGTCTGAGAAAGCGCCCATGATGTTCATAACACATCGGCAACGATTCGGCATGCTCAGAACAAGGTTGTCAATGTCTTGCTGCGGAATATTGTCCCATGTCCTTCAGAGGTGCGCAAAAAGTTGATCTTCTGTAGCCAAATTTTCGGGAACTTCCTTCAGAGCTCTTCTTTGCAGCATATCCCACGCATGCTCAATGGGATTTAGATCTGGCGATTGAGCAGGCCAGTCTAAGGCCCTAACATTATGTGTATGTAACCAAGCTGCTACCGTTCTCGCCGTGTGTGCCCGGGCATTGTCGTGCATGAGCAGGAAATCTTGCCCCATTTGTGTTCTGTGAGGCAAGATTACGGGCCCCAGCACCTGTTGGACGTATCGTTCTTCCGTCATATTGCCCCGCACCCAAACGTGATCCGTCCGTCCTCCAAGACGAATTCCTGCCCAAACCATAATTGTTCCTCCCAATACTCAATACTCAATACTCAATACTTCCCTTGCTCTTCCTTCTTTCCTTGGTATGGGTGAATTTCCTGAGGGTTCTGGAGACGGCTCCATCGTCCAGGAACTCGCCAAACACGCGTCCTTCGTGAATCTGGATGGAAGCCGAACCTGGATTCATCCGTGAACAGCACATTGGACCATTGCTCACGGCCCTAGTCCACGTGGTTCCGAACCCATTCTAATCTTCGTCCACGATTGCCTCTCCGTAAAGGTGGGACCCGGAGTGGTCTACGAGAGCGTAGATTGCTTTCATGCAGTCGCCTTCTTACAGTTTGGTCACTCACAAGCACTTGGTGTTCCACTCGCAGCCTTTGGACCAATTGAGTCGCCGTTGCATTTGGTTGAACTCGCGCAGAAATTTGCAAAAATCGGTCTTGTCTGGGGGTAGTGATGCGACTTGGCCCCCGCTGCCTCTCCGCTACTTCACCTGTGGCACGATAGCGTGTCCACAATCTTGAAATTACATTTTGATGGGTCCCTATGGCCTCAGCAACATTACGCTGATAACAGATCCAGCTTCCAGCATTCCCACAGCTCGTAACATCTCCGCCCTCGTCAAATGTCGGCGTTGCATGGCTACAATACCTCAATTCTAACTTTATCTTACGTTTAAAAATGAAAAAAAACAGCAACTAAACGTAATTCGTATTGTTTTTTAAATTTCGCACAAATGAAAATTCCCTCTCCTATACATCAAGACATTTTTATGCCACCGAAACAAAAGAATATTCAAAAATTTGAATTTGGAATTAGTCTGAGATAAATTAAATAAATTAAATTAAATTAAATTAAACAAACAAATCGGTGTATTAAAGATTCCAATGCGGCCAGTACTTTTCGAGTTATTTAATTGAGTATGAAATATCCCTAGACCGTGTTGATGTGTGTATTTTTGAATTTTCAAGAAACTGTTTTTTCATTTGATTTAACCGACTTTTTTTGTCTAAAATAATCAAAAGGTAAGTAATGCCCCGTAGTAAAATAGTTTTGCTATGTTTTGTCTATGAATTTACATTTTATTAATAGTTAGATCCTCAAATTTTCATTTTTTTAGGATAGACAAGGCTTTGGACACCTCTCCAAGAAAATGTAGAGAGATACTAACATTGTTACTGCACTCCACTCATTCCCAGAGAGTCATAGCAGCTATGGCTGAGGTTTCAAGATCTGTCGTAAATCGAATAAAAATTAAAATGAACAATAAAAAGCCTCTTGAGGCAATTCGGGTTGGCAAATATGGCAGAAAAAGGATCACTACACTTCGTACCGATCGAAGAGTTAGGAGCATCTGCCTCGAAACTCATAAAAAGAGTGTTGCTCATTTGACCACGATGATGAACGACGAGCGTGTAAGGATTTCGGAAAGAACAATGCGTAGGCGGTTGGTCGAATAGAACTTGATGGGACGGCGGCCTTCAAAAAAACCATGCCTAACCGACAGTATGAAAAAGAAACGACTCCAATGGGCCAGACAACATCGAAATATGACTGTCGCAGGTTGGAGTCGAGGAAAAATAACTTGTTTTAATAATGCAATTAGTCAATAACTTTTCTACTATTTTCTACTATTCATTCTGTTAATTTACAGGTGTGCCTTTCTGACGAATCAACTTTTCAAATTTTGGTCGACAAAAGTTCTTTTGTAAGACGACGTCCTGGTCAACGATTCCACGCCGATTGCATCGTAGAGAGGGTTAAACATCCGGTTAGTGATACGGTTTGGTCTGTCATCTCAGCTAAAGGCATGGGGCGCATATACACCGTAAGAGGAACGATGAAACAAGACCAATACAAGCGAGTATTAGAAATCCAGGTATTGCCGCAGGTCAATGAATGGTTCCCCGAGGATGTCGAATACATTTTTATGCATGACTCAGTACGCTGCCACAAAGCCAGAAGCGTTACTGCATTTTTGGCTGAAAGAATGACACTGTTTTGCCTTGGCCAGAGAATTCAACTGACATGAATCCCATTGAGACAATGTGGGAACTCACCAAAGGGGCCATTGCCAAAGAAGTGTCTACCACCGAAAGACAACTTATAGAAACCCTCACCAGAGAATGGCATCATAATGCTAAACTAAAGGAAAATGCAAAACATTCTATTTAGAGCATGCCCCGACACATAGAAGCTCTTATTTCAGCAAAGGGTGATACCACCCTTTGCTGAAATAAGAGCTTCACCAAATATTTTTTTTTTAATACCTGATTAATAATGAACAATTTGTATACATTTTGGATTTTTTGTGATCCCAATAGAACATAGATACTAATAAAAAATATACAAGAGACCTACACAACCAATTATTTATTACACAAATCAACTTAAACTCGAAAATTAAAAAAAAAGACGGGTTGCACTCCGGGAGTGCCGGCAGAAGTGAAAACTTGATTATTAACGTTGAGCACATGTTTGATATTTTGGAATGGTTAGGGAATAATTTTGCACCAATTGCTTTAACAGTATAAAAGTACTATCATTTATGTGGTAGAATACAATATTGATTTATTGCGCTATCGTACACAAACATGACAATTTATATTACATTAAAAATTTAACACTTTAAAACTATTACAATTATTTTACATTAAAAAGTTTATCTCTCCGAAAAATCAACTTTCATCCATAATTTCAACGACTTTTTCACCATCATCATTATCAGAACTATCATCGCCAATCTCTAAAACTGATACGATAGGTTTATGGTAGCTGAAGTAAGAAACGAACAGTTTTGATTCGAACCTATTTAAATGTCTAATAAAGACCGCATCAATAGTAGTTTTGTATTTCGTTGTGCTAAGATTGCGATCATTCGACATAGTTAAACCAAATTCATTATTTAAAAATTCAATTATTCCGCCATAACTATGCTAACCCATTTATTTTGTCTTTCCCTGTCCTCCGATCGGAACTCCGATTGGTAGGAGGAGCGGGAATATTTTTTCCCATGCCTCCGATTAAGCATCATAAAAACATTGTACAGTCTAGTTCAAAATAAATTATTTTTGTATTTTATTGACTGTACAGTCGACATCGTTAACGTTCAGGGTCAAAATGTCCAACTCCCACACGACTAGTCTAAGATCGATAGTTTCCGAGATATAGCCGTTTCAATTTTGACAGCTGTCATCCGAAATGTAGATCTCATTGAGATCTATCACTTGTCCCTACACACAACTAGTCTAAGGTCGATAGTTTCCGAGATATAGCTGTTTCAATTTTGACAGCTGTCATCCGAAATGTAGATCTCATTGAGACCTATCACTTGTCCCTACACACAACTAGTCTAAGGTCGATAGTTTCCGAGATATAGCCGTTTCAATTTTGACAGCTGTCATCCGAAATGTAGATCTCATTGAGACCTATCACTTGTCCCTACACACAACTAGTCTTAGGTCGATAGTTTCCGAGATATAGCCGTTTCAATTTTGACAGCTGTCATCCGAAATGTAGATCTCATTGAGACCTATCACTTGTCCCTACACACAACTAGTCTAAGGTCGATAGTTTCCGAGATATAGCTGTTTCAATTTTGACAGCTGTCATCCGAAATGTAGATCTCATTGAGACCTATCACTTGTCCCTACACACAACTAGTCTAAGGTCGATAGTTTCCGAGATATAGCCGTTTCAATTTTGACAGCTGTCATCTGAAATGTAGATCTCATTGAGACCTATCACTTGTCCCTACACACAACTAGTCTAAGGTCGATAGTTTCCGAGATATAGCCGTTTCAATTTTGACAGCTGTCATCCGAAATGTAGATCTCATTGAGACCTATCAATTGTCCCTACACACAACTAGTCTAAGGTCGATAGTTTCCGAGATATAGCTGTTTCAATTTTGACAGCTGTCATCATTATTATTATTATTATTTATTATTATTAATTATATTATTAATAATTTTATTATTATTATTATTATTAATAATAATTATTATTATTAAGCGCCCTGCGCTGCCTAAACGAAACAGTAGGCCCAGGCATAAATTTTCGCCGCGCCGTAGAGAGGGGATAGCTGTCTACTCTCCATCCGTCTTACGCTTTTTCGATCAGGGTCACGTGGTCACGTGTCCTGACGAATTTTCGATCAGGGTCACGTGGTCACGTATCCTGACGCGAGTTTAAGATTTTATACCCATCACATACACAGAACAATTTCCCAAAGTGCTCAACGCCGCTAAAGAAGTTTTCACTTCAAAAATTGTTACTGTCCCTATTAATTTGGCCACCGATGGTAATCTGAAGTTATTGAGGGTGGGTGTTTATGAACAGGACAAATAGCAAAACAAATAGTAAGCATGGTAAATATACGTTTCAGTGTTAATGATAATGTTAGTGACCATTTCGGTTTAAAAACGTGTTTTTATTTTTGTTGTTTTAACTACAAAAATCATCTAAAAGCAACATTTAATTTCGGCTTAACAAAATGACTTATTACATAGCATCACACCTGTTATCCACAAACAGTAAGGTAGAGGCCGCTATAGTAGATACTACTTCATTTCGTCAGCTGTTTTAAGTGCCATAAAAATTAGAATGGGCTTCGAGTCAATCGCCATCAGCCGGGCACAAAGTTTGCATGGCAGGTCACCATGCGACATAAAAATTTCCTCTCATCATCATTACATCTCATGAAAAAAATCTGACTCAAACACCCAAAACTGAAAAACTCAGGTTCTAAAACGAAAATACTCTCAAATTCAATTCGAATCCTGACCAGGCAGTACTTAACCAAATGCCTTTTGCACAAAAACAAAAAAAAATCCTAACCTAATCCAGGAATAGTGTTGAAACTAATTCTAGGAACACAATACCTGTTCCATTTAGGTCCAATTAGAGTTTTTCCATTAATTTCTTTATGGTTAGTTTCGTTTTAAAATGGAGTGGTACAGGCAATGCAGATTCCCTCTCCATGTCAATGAATGAATTTGTAGCTAGTTAATTTTCTTGTCCGTCGTCGGGAGTTTGGATGTTGGAAGATTATGAATTTGGATGCGATTTTTGAATTATCATTGCGGGTCGACTTTTTTATTAAAGTTAAGCTCGTGCTTGTCGAGGTCGGTCCGCGGATGGGTAACTCTCATTACATACCGAGTTTCCTCCGTGCCTCGGAAATTATGTTAAGCCGTTTGTGCACGCACTCTTTTGTATTTTTTGTTTTTCAATTTAGTTTTTTTTTTGTTTATTTTATTGTGTGCTGTGTACACTTATGGCCTGTGCTGAATAAATGTGTTTTCTTTCTTTTTTTCTTTCTGGCTGTACTTTGCACATCTTTGACAGTACTTACCGAGGGGTATCGTATTACCCATACGGTTGTGAAGGTCAAAAAGGCAGCTCGCTTTTAGTAAAAATACTGGTATTCAGCTCCCTCTGGTTAGACAGGAAGCCGACCGGCGACCCCAACATAATTTGAAATAGGCTAGGCAGGTCTGGCTCTTTATTCTACTGACCGCAAGCGCAACGCACTGGCTCCTGTAACACAGGTCTATCACCTTGCACAGGAGTCAGGGACTCCACATAATTATGTAACCATTTCTTGTGTAATAAAGATTATTATTATTTATTACTAGCTTTTGCCAGCGGCTTCGCTCGCGTGAAAATTACGATTTTCCATACAAACTTTCATCCCCTATTTAACTCCCGTAGGGGTTGCATTTCGAAAAATCCTTCCGTATTCCTTGTCTACATTATAAAGGGAACCTCTGTGCCAAATTTCAGCTTTCTAGGTCCAAGGGTTTGGGCTGGGCGTTGATGAGTCAGTCAGTCAGTCAGGACTTCTCTCTTTATTTATATAGATTAACTTCTCAGCATGAGGTCCTGAAGGTTTTGAATCCCGGGTCGGGCAAAGTGTTATTGGGTTTTTCCATCAGGAATTTCTCAGTTCCAGCCACGGCAGCAGCCTATTAATGTTCCCACTGCTGGGACACAGGCCTACTCTCTTTTTGAGAGGGAATGGGCCATAATCTACCACGCGGGCCCAGTGCGGATTGGTAGATGTCACATGTCTTCGAATGTTTTGGTTCTAAGACATGACGGTTTCCTCACGATGTTTTCCTTCACCGTTTTGAGAGCAGCGGTGATGAAATAAATTACATAAAGTAATGTGCCTGCCTGGGTTCGAACCCACGACCTACTGTTCGTAAATCGGGGCCGCCACCGCTGCTCCAATGCCTTAGACCTCGTTTATTACAGGCGTCATGTTCAGGGAGGAGCTTCTTAATGAGACACTATGTTTTTTATGTGTGCTACCTCATAACTCCGTCATTTATAAACTAATTTGGAAAAATATCTTTTTGATATGAACGAATATGCTATCCAATTAGTCCCATAGAAATATCACTAAAATTGGTCCAGTAATTTAGTTTCGTTTTGTTCTCTAAAAAGGATATAATAAAGCCTAAAATAGCTTGTCTTTCGGAAGTCGGTTACTTTGTTTGTCTCATTGACTTTTCGATTCTTTTTTTTTCTTGAATAGTGCCATATCCAATCCACACCAAGCTACGGTCTCCTTGCATAAGGTCGAAAGTGCTCAACATCGGTAATTAGAGTTTCACTACCAGTTCTACTTTGTAGCTTCGTCTCAACATTTTTACAATGTCCTCAGTTATATTTACCTTTTAATTAAAATAGTTATGCCGTAATTAATGGCTGATGCTTGTTTATTTTGTAAAAGACACTGACGAGAAATATAGTAAAAAAATATAGGTAGGTAGGTACTATTTATTTCCGTTTAGTATTTAAATCCATATGAAGAAACCCACCCGCTTGATGTCAATTGAGTCACCCCTCATTATAAGGCGCTTTAACACAACTAGCAAAATTACCTCCTAAAAGGCGGAGGTCTAACGTACACTTCGAAAACAACATCGTCGTGTTGTGAAATAAAAAAAAATATTTAACGCAATTTTTTTTTTTTTTTATCTTAGCTGGGGATGATATGAATGAGAAAGGAGTAGGTAGGTACATGTCGCCTTGACGTCTAACAGGGAAGAATGGAAGAAGAAAACGTGTTGCGCCGACCCCAAATAGAATGGGATAAGGGCAGGAAGATGATGATGATGAACATCGTATCTGGGGATGTGGTTTTGGGTTCGATTCTAAGGTCGAGCAAAGTATTATTAGTATTATTTATTTCCATCAGGAATTTCCTGGTAACTAATGTCAAAGATCTATAAATAGGCGAGACCAATAAGCATAACTTATAATATAATGGGTGGTCACCCATTCACAGACAAACCTAGGCAAGCGCGGCTTAACCTAAAGATGGACTTGGTGGCTGTTATTATTTAGCCACAAGGTACTTGTAATAGCAAGTGTTTGAAAACATATTTCTTTATCGTGTGATTTGTGCCTAAGTGTAAGATGTTGACGTGACATCGTCTAATAAATGATGAACTCCGGCTGTATACACGAAATAGGATGAATCATTGGCCTGTTACGCTCATTGTCCCGTTACGCTCATTGTCCCGTTACGATGATTGTCCCGTTACGCTCAAAATCCCGTTACGCACATTGTACGCTTGCGCCGCATCTATTTTTATCAATGTTTTGTTATGACGTTGTCACGTTAAACTATCGCCCGTAAAACGAATTTACAGACAACCAATTTTTTTATACCGCCAGAGGCCCATCCTCTGACTTGGCTTGATATGCCGTCGAGAAATATTTCTGACAAATAAGATCTCTAACCAAGACATGAAATTTTATGATCTCTTTTTGAACTTGCTAATCGTTCCGTCCTCCCCCAAACGGCTGGGCATTTAAAGTCAGTCTATGTCTGCCCTTATGAGGAAACGCGAGTGCTGTCTCTTTCTACTATCGCTGTCTCTCTCCGTCCTCCTGCCCTCAAATTCGTGCGATAAGGACAACTGTAGAAAAAAGTTAGAATTCGAGGTTTGGCTCTCGCCTATTTCCTCCTCAAATATTGAACCAATTTAAAAGATATTTTAGACAATGAATAAAGAGGTTATATACTACGCCGCTATGTTTTTCTTTTTTCGTTAATAGTTGTCAAATTTGTACACTAGGACTCTGATAACAGCGATCTAAACAAGCAATTTTGAGCATTTTTTGAGGGTTCTAGTGCTTATAAAAATAATTTATCACCAAAAAGGAAAACATAGGGGCATAGAAATAGTTAATATTTATTATTCTGTAAAAAACCATTGCTCTAGGGTCATTAACCAAAAAGAAAACAGGCGAGAGCGTTTGTATGGAGAAAAGACCACTCACGTTTCCTCTTATCAACTTTAGCCTACAGGGTTACTGACTAACAACTTTTTTAATCCACGTTCAACGTTCATGCATATCTATGGCACAGAAAAGGTTAACTTTTCAGCTTTAAACTCGAACCTATTTTAATCGACGCTTCTGTCGGTCGACTTGTTTTAATCGAATCTATTCTGAATATTGTAACTTTTTGGACTGTCTGTTTGGTTTAGACTAAGAAAACATTTATGGTCAATAAATGAACGACTGTCAAACTGCCTTGTTGGTATAATTATGATCAATTAAAAATGGTTAAATGAAAATATTTTTTTTTACAAAAAATAAAAACGATACCTACTTACCAAAAAAAAAAAATGCAATGAAAGCCAACTGATGTTGAAAAAAAACATTAAGATAAATACCAATCGAATTGAGAACCTCCTTTTTTTTGAAGTCAGTTAAAAAGGCGGAAAATAACTTTCAATAGCCGGTGTCTTGTTTGTAAAAAGTAAAGTTATTTTCCGCATTTTAGTGTGTTTACTAACCATACTTTGTTCGTATATATTATATTATAGTAATTGAAATTGTATGCTTCTAGATAGTATCTACTCGATATTGTTCCACGCTTTTGTTCTGCAACATAACATGCGTTGTGAGTTGTGTAATTTGAGTATTCTTGGCTTTAGATAGCTATTCTCTGATCAAGTTTCGAAATCGAACAGTTTCGACGTGAGAGTTCGATGTTTTTAGGGTTCCGTTTAAAACGGGACCCTATTACTAAGACTTCACTGTCCGTCCATCCGTCCGTCTGTCTGTCACCAGACTGTAATTCAAGAACTGCGATAGCTAGACAGTTGAAATTTTCTGTTGAATATTTGTTTAGTTTGTACGCACTTGGCCAGTTTATACACATTAGTGATTTCGATTTCTTTTGTAGACAATATTTTCATTTTAAAATTAAAAAAAACTTTAAAATTGGCACCACAAAACTCCTCGATGTGACAGAGTTACCACCTGGTAATGCCCAAGAGACTAACGGTGTCACCACGTTGTATGTCAAGCTTTAAACTTAGCCAGGGTAAACAGCCCTTGGGTCAGAGGAATGGTGCAACTACGCGCTTGGAAATTTCTATCAAAAGGCTGTGCGCAATCCGGTCCAAAGGCCCCAGAATTTTTATTCCAAACAGCTCGAAATATAGTTCCCAATTAGGCTTTTGAATTGAGTGCCATGAAGATTCGGACCTGGTCCTGGGTTCTGGAGGTTAGATATGGTTAAAGAATTTTATTTCTCAAAAAGAAATTACAATATTTCACTTACTTGAGAACATTTTTAACTTAAAAATATGGTATAACATAAAACTTTGGCTTACAAACTATGTGGGTAATATTTTTCTTTAAAACAGAATCATTAATACGCTTAAAACTTATGTGCATAAAATTACATATTGCTAAAACATTCCAGAAGCACAAATCTTGCAATTTTTATCCATCCACCCGCAAAAGGAACAATAATAGGGTCAACACGGTGCCACAACAAAGCAACGCTGCAGAAGGACAAGTTTGGTTAAAATAACGTATGATCATTTAGAATGTGATTCTTTAGTTTAGATTTGAAAACGTTATATGAGTTCGCATTTTTTACCTCTTTAGGCAGCTTATTATATTGTTGCACTCCCGCAAAAATAATTGTTCTCTCACCATTGACTGTCCGCACCCGCGGCAGTAAAATGTGATCCTTCCTACGACTGCTACGATTATGTACCTGATGTATTTTAGTGAAGTGTATTTGTGTGTGAATGGTCTTGTTTAGTATTTTTCTTATAAGTATGCTGGTACAGTATGAATGGAGTTGTTTAACGTTCATGAGCTTCGTTTCCCTGTAAATTTTAGTTGTAGGTGTAAGGTAATCATAGTGGAAAAGCAATTTAATAATTTTATTTTGAGCAATTTGGAGGTCCTTTAAATTAGTTTTTGGCGCATTGCCCCAGATTTCAATGAGGTACATAAGATGAGGTTTTACTAGAGAGTTGTAAATGGTCTGGCGCACACGAAGAGGGAGACAATGGACAATATTGCGCAATGAGCCCAAAAGTGAGGAAAGCTTAGATCTAACGTGATCAATTTGTATTTTCCATATAACTATCTGACCAACATAATTTGTTAAAAGGCTATGCAGATGATGATGCTAACTAACTAACACCATCATCATCATCAGCCTATATATAAACACCCACTGCAAGGACTCCGACTTCTTCTCTAGAGAGGGATGGACTATAATCCACAACGCGGGCCCATTGCGGGTTGGTAGATGTCACATGTCTCGGATTTTTTTTATTCTAAGACATGCCGGTTTCCTCACGATGTTTTCCTTCACCGTTTAATGCGTCTGTCTGAGTTCGAACCCACGACTTACTGTTCCTGAGTCAGGTCCGCAACTGAGCTAAGTAACTAACATAAAAGCTTATAACAAGAATAGCATATCACAAAAAAAATACTAGTTAATATTTCCAGAACAAAAACAAACTATTCCCGGAGCGCTACAAAATAAATTATGAAAGTTATTGTTTCAGTTCTTATGTTAAATTATACAGGAGCAATCAATCTAAAACTTAACCGTTAGAGAAATTAAACTACAACGGTTAACTCAAGGCTTAATTGATGGCGTCTCGGTTAAATTTGGACAGTTAAACAATGTTGGCGAATCTAATTTGCGTTCGGTATAATTTATCAAAATTAACTCCGTGTTATTTTAGTTGGTTCAAGTATGTAGTGTTGTGTTAACGGGTGTGGTACCTGATAATTTGTGCTTTGAGTGTGTTTGAGATATAGTATGGTTCAAAACCGACTGTTTTATTTAGGACTAGCTTTAGTCCGCGGCGGAAATATCAAATATGAAGATTTTCCATACAAACTTTGTCGCCCTTTTGCGAAGGGCAAGGGGGTAGAAAACAAAAAAAACTTTATTAGTGGTTACCTACCTCATGAGAAGGACACGTGAGTGAATTTTTAAGTTTCTAGCTGTAAGATTTTAGTGCTAGATGACGTGGCCTCGGCACAAGGGCAAAGAAGGAACATGGGTTCGGTTTTTAGTCAGTAGAAGTCTGACACTCCCCTTCGCTCTGCCCAAGAGCGGGGGGGGGTCATTTTGCGTTGATCCTTAGTCAGTCAGCTTAGCCTTTTATTTAAATAGATAGATTATTCTGTAAGGTTTATTCCAAACCTTACTGAAGTAAGGCATCAACGAAAATGGTACGTAGACGTACCAACTTTGAACTGCCTCATTGGTTTAGTCGTCGCAAGTGCGACTGCTAAGCACGAGGTTCTGGTTTCGATTCCCGGGCCAAAGTGTTATTGGGCTTTTCCATAAGGTTTTTGAGTAGCAGCCACGGATTTGTGCCAGGTTGATGGTAGCAGACTAGCCACATATTACATAGGCTGGTAGGATTAGTAGGGCTGGTGTCCGCAACTCCACGTTCGATGCGCGTATTTTGCGTGCAGGTGGGAATATCACTCGATCCACCCTAGCTCCCCGAGAAAAGCCAGCAGTCCCTTGGTGTTACTGGCAATCTCGCGGAGAGTACCTGGGTCACCGAAGTACTTGGTCCTATACCGGGCAACGCCCGGACAGTGCAGAAGCACGTGGGCGGCTGTTTCTTCTTCCTCCATGCAGGCTCGACACAGAGGACTATCTGTGACACCTATAACAACGGAACTCTTCAATAAATGATAGCAAATGGACTGGGATTGCTGAAATCTCATGTCTGTCTATTGTTTACACCAGTTCATAACATAACATCGCGCCGGTACGTTGTGAAGGGGTAACATGTGAACAAAACCAAAAAATGTGGCGCTTGGGCCTTTAGTTTGATTTGTGGACTGTATGAGAAATATTGAAGGGTTTAGAGATACCTAATAATTAATAATTCTGGTGTAAACTGACTAACATTCAGATCCTTGACTAGAACAGGCAATTTGACTCCACTAACCTTTTGCTTCACCCTTGTCCTGGCTTGGATCAAGTTTGCTGATGCAGCTCGCTGCCACGTGGTTGGATGTGATGTCACTATGAGCTTCTAGAAAGTCTTTCGGGATCCGAATTGTAGGCACACACAAATTATTGTCTAGGATTGTTCTGGTACGACCAGAAGGCACTATATCACAATAGTAGACGAAAAGTCAGGTTTTACAATGTGGTAATCAGCACATCGGCGTGGCACATGTGAACCACCAAAAAGTGAAAAATACTTATTTACAAAAATAAAACCGACTTTTTATTTTTTTAATTGGACATTTGTTTCGTAGGATCCCCCATTACATACAAACTCTAAGTTTTTTTATAATATTAGTATAGATATAAGAAATAAAAAATAAGAGCAGCGGTGGCCCAGTGGTGTCGGCCCCGACTTACGAACAGTAGGTCGTGGGTTCGAACCCAGGCTGGCGCATTACTTTGTGTAATTTATTTCATCACCGCTGCCCTCAAAACGGTGAAGGAAAACATCGTGAGGAAACCGGCATGTCTTAGAACCAAAAAATTCGAAGACATGTGACATCTGCCAATCCGCACTGGGCCCGCGTGGTGGATTATAGCCCATCCCTCTCCTAGCGAGGAGGCCTGAGTCCCTGCAGTGGGAACATTATAGGCTGATGATGATGATGATGAAGAAATAAAACCTAGACACAAACGATGTCTAAACACTATCGGTAAGCCTTTATCCCCACCAGCCTGTATGTATTTTTCCACTATTTGATCACGAGTAAATGGAGTAGAAAGGAATATTAAAGAGCGACCACCATTTTAACGCGCCATTTACTTCGAAACGTTACAAGAAGTCTTAATCCCTTTAGTGGAAACTTCGCAAAATACTGCCAAGTGCCAAGATTTAAGAAAAATTCTGCCAAGTACTCGTAGAAGTTTGAATCATATTGAAAGTTTTGTTACTTTAATAACTTTAACCCTGGGGGTAACATAGATATTCTTTACGTTTTCGTTGTGAAACTGGAATTGTGTGACGCTTTTAAACCGACTTCCAAAAAGAAGGAGGTTTTCTATTCGTATGTATTTTTTTGTGATGTCCGCGTCAATTGTGGACCGATTTTCAAAATTCTTTTTGTATTCGAAAGACTATACTCCCGAGGTGGTCCCATTGTCACCAGGTCAGGATCTGATGATGGGATCCCAGGAAAATCGAGAGCAACTCTCAAATTTTATAGGCACTTGTTACGTTTTCCATAATTATATTTTCTAAAGCTGTTCATGTTGTATTTTTATTTTATGTCTAGGTCTACTTTATCCAAGGTATTCCACATACGTCCTAGAGATGGCATTGCAGCTATATTATACTTGGAAGTTATCGCTTAGCACACTTTTCAGTGATAACAATGCTGTAAAAGGCAATAATGTACTGACAAAGTTATTGCAGAAAAACGGAACACCTGTTAAACAAATTATGAACTTTTTTTTTTTTAATGGGCTTGCTCTTGACTTCAATCTTGCCCTAAGGGCAGAGATGATGTCGACGATGGGACGAGCTTATTTTATTCGTCTGAATTAATCGCATTTTCTTTTAATTTAATTGTGATCACTTCTTGTCATGGTTTCTGGTAGCCTAAACATGAGTACGTTTTGTTTTTTTCAAGTTTGGTTAGGACATTGCAGGCTTGAATCACCTGATTGTCTGATAAAAAGATGATTCCGTGCTTCGGAAGGCACGTGTAAGCCGGTGGTCCCGGCCGCAAAACGGCGGTCATCAAACCATGTCAGAGGTACTTGAGGCGTTTTAGAAACTCTGACACTAGGGTGTGGGTCGTTAAACCGTACTGCCCACACGATAAGAAGAAGAAGTATGTCTTTATAAAAAAAATACTTCTTCTTTATTTAGGTCACGACTAGTTTTTTCTAGTGGTCGAAAAATCCACTGCTCTATTTCCAGAGTTCAATTCCCACGTCGGATAATATATTATCATGATGGTTTAACATGTGATTTTTTGAGTACCAGCTTGGAGTAAAGTCACGTAGAGCCTGCCTTTGTCCTACTCCTGATCAAGCCTTGGTCATATCTAATGACCGTCTCACCGTATTGAAAGAATTAAAGTAGCGTGTGTTTGCTATATAATATCCTGTGACCCAGCTGCGTGGCTAGTTCCCGATGCGATTGACTCCCGGGACCAAAATTCCATCAAGAGAATATTATTATATTCAAAAGCATCTTCGCCAACGAATCAGCCTACCAATACAACCAAAAAATCTTATTAGGAGAAAATAACAAAAATCGAGCACATCTCACATTCGAGATAGCATCTTTGAGCTGGGACCTAATTCCGTTGGTAGAATCTCAACGAGGAAGCCACAACGAATCATGTTAATATTTTCCTGCAGGCCTATATATCTTTGCGAGGTTTCAGACAGAGATCCCTTGGGCACAGCGGGCATTTCGTATCGCATCCCTACTCTGAGATTGCCCTTAGTACCTCGACATACGGATTGGAAGGATGGTTAGCAAAATAATAGTATTTATGCCTAGAACATATCTACAAAACAAATAAGGGTTTTGTAAGGTCAGCCAGTAAATAGGTTATGATTATAAAATGCTTTACAAAATGTCTTTAAAAATGTGAGACGGCTATCAGAGCAATATAAAAGTATGGTCACAGATAATAGGGTAGTCGACCGACTAAAAAAAATATGATTCTGTTTAGTCCGTCAGTCAGATTATTGAAAAATATTGGATACGTGTTTTTTGTTTTATCAAATTAATAAAAATTGACGAAAATAAAGCTTGTCAAAGACCATGGAGAGGGGGCGTTTGACGTCATAGTTAGGTAAAATTGGACCAAGCTGTGACGTTTCACGACTTTTCGAAGCACTGTATCGTCTTCATTTTTTGTTTACGTGAAAAAAGAAAAAATACGTGTTCAATATTTTTTGGAAATCTATCTTCATATTTATCACAAGACAAATCATATCAGGTAATAATAATTAATGAAAATAAATGGAGTAAAATTTTCAACGAAATTATTAATCTTTTCTAACAGAAATTGCACAAAAATAAAAAATAAACTTAGTCAATCATAATTTCTAGTCAAACATCCATCCTAATTACTTACATAACATATTTCTCTACCACAAATAGTCATAATCATTCAAAAATGTTGGCAATTTTTTTTGAGTGGGTAATTCATCAAATGACCCCTCCCGCTCTAGGCGCAGCGAAAGGGAGTCAGACTTCTACTGTCGAAAAACCACCCATGTTCCTTCTCAGCCCTTTGTGTCCGGGGCCACGGAATCTCTTTCGAACAGCCCGCAGCCCCGAATGTTGGCATTCCTTAATATCTGTAAGTCCAATTTCGTATCCGCAGATAAGAGCCGTCGAAGAAATTGAAGTAATATCGCCAGTTGTTACTTGTTTGCGGGTAAACACTGAGGGATATCCGCGCGTTCTTTCGAGACGCTCCAAGCCATCTTCATGATGGACTTAGTAATCTTGTGTAGTAGTTGGTAATGCTACAGGATTTCGGGGATTTTCGCCAGATAAACTCCTTTTTTTGGTTCAACTACGCTTTTTAGAAAGACTATATGTTTACCCGGAGGTGGTTGAGGTTTGCTTTTGTTTTTTTTTTCGTTGAGGGTATTTGGAAAATTTGTGAGTTGGCGCCCAACGTGGGACTTCCTATTTTTATTCTTATTATGATTTGTTGCTGATATTATTTTATAATATTAAAATTTGAGATGAGTCTTAACATTTTCTTATTAACTTTCAAGTTCATCTAACCTTTCTAAACTGAAAGTAACAATTATATTTTTATTTTGTTTTTTACAACCCGTTCGTCGTAAAGAACACAAAGAGAAGAGCCGGAAGGCATTAAAATAATACGCTATTTTACACACAAAAAATTCTGCCTTAGCTATGGAAATTTCCGAAACTAAAAATACAAATTCATATTTTTCTACGACATTTCCAAGGCAGTGTCCTGGTTATTTCTTTTGTACCGTTTCCGAGATTTTTTTCTAATGTCAAGCGAGAGATAAAAGTATATTTTTAACCATCTGTTTTTAAAACTCGCACTCACGACAAATTTTTAAATAGTTAACCATATATTTTCAAGAAAAATACATACTTAAAATAAAGAAATCTGTCGAGTTATGATAGTAATTTACCCATCCAGTCATTGTAACATAAAACAGCGTATTATCAACTTGTTTAGTCCAAAACTCATACATGGCTCTGTTAAAAATATTATTTAATTATTTTTTTACTTGGCGAATCACTCATGTTGTGAATTAAACACAATAGTCGAAATGTAGGAGAGCTATGAGTTACAACTCTGCCTTTTTTATTTATTTATTTAGCCTTTTATTTTCCTTAACAATTTGTTTTGGGGGGGGATGTCATATAAGCCCTCCCGCTCTTGGCAGAGCGAAAGGGAGTGTCAGACTTCTACTGACTAAAAACAACCCATGTTCCTTCTTAGCCCTTTATGTCGAGGCCGCGGTATTTCTTCGAACAACCCGCAGCCCCGACGGGCAGGATTACAGGCCTGGTATTATTATGTTTTGTTTATCAACTGATAAAACCGTATAGTATTGTTGTTCTTTAACAAGAGAAAAATATTTTTTTCCTTAATTAGCCTACAATTACACAAAACTATTAACTCCAATAGAAAACTTCGTTCCAAACTAAAGACTGAAGGTAAGAAAAATAGGTTTTCACTGTTTCAATTAATTAATAATTCGTTCGCTCAGTCTCGCTGTGAAATGGGTAGTGGGTGAAATTTTAATGAGCCTCGACTCGTTTCGGAGCAGTATTCCGTAGCGCTTAATGTGATATAATTCTACTATCGAACTTGTATTTACATCGGAGAAAATGTAATTAGTTGAAGGAATTACTGGGGAGGGAGTAAAACTTAATATGGTTGATTTATATAATCAGAGAGAAGCCATGTAGAACACGCCTACGGTGCCTAGACATCACAAGGAGACTGTGCACCGAATACAGGTTGCACAAAGGGCCATGGAGCGAGCTATGCTCGGTTTAAACCTAGTAGACCAATGCATAACACCAAAGTCCATCGTCGAACGAAAGTCTTCGACGTTAGGAACACGGTCACACGGACACTGTGGCGGTGGAGTTAGGTATCTGGATAAACGCGAATGCCGATGGAGTAAGATGGCCAAGATTGGGGCTAAGAAGCCAGGGCCATCCAAAAGCGCGTTGGGTTAACGATATCGTCAGGATCGCTGGAAACGGAGGGTTGAGGGACACACAGAACAGAACAGATCACAGAGAAGAGCGGCAGAATAAATGGGACGCCTATACCCAACAGCGAGAACATCTCACTAGAAGTTTAGTGAAGACATCTGCAACACAACTTCATCATCATTTCAGCCGAAAAACGTCCACTGCTGGACATAGGCCTCCCCTAAGTGTCGCCACATTGACCGGTCCCATGCGTCTTGCATCCAGCGGATCCCCACAACCTTCACCAGGTCATCGGTCCACCTAGTGGGAGGCCTTCCAACGCAACGTCTTCCGGTTCGCGGTCGCCACTCCAGAACTTTCCGGCCCCATCGGGCATCCGTTCTGCGAGCAATGTGCCCTGCCCACTGCCACTTAAGTTTGGCAATTCTTCGGGCTATGTCGGTAACCTTGGTTCTCATGCGGATGTCATTTTATTGCAACACAACTTACAACGCAACTTTATTGTTACAAGAATAATAAAATATATAGTTAAAATTCAAAAAACGCTTTAGTGTAATGTCATTTTATTTCTCGTATTTTTTTCAGCAAACCCTTTCATTTGATACCCATGTCATGTGAATGCATAAAAAATAGCTAGTTGGCCATCTTAGGGAAACCGCCATATTGGATTTAGAATGAACTCGTCTTGACAGTCAATGCCTTAAAAGTGACTGAAAAATCAGTATTTACTTGTGCACCCATAAAAAGGTTTACATACCACTAAAACCTTGGTTTTCTTAAATAAAGCCATAACCTGAAAAAGCCCATAAAACCACTTTGTCTCTAAAAATCTAGTTTCGCGAAATAGTCTGAGGAAAGCACGCATATTCCGCATTTTGCGACTTTCATAAGTCCGTTTTATGTTCGCTGTAAACTTTAAAAACCTTATGCTTTAAAAGAAAATAGAGTCAACCAACATTAAGTTTAGAATTTATACTGAACTGTCCTGGTTTTGTGTTGAGCTTCTTTGGGTACATAAGATAACATCACGCCTGTAATCGCCGACAGGTTAACCAGAAGTGTACCCATTAGTACACCTACATTTCGCCAGTTATGTTTAAGTCCCATGTAATAAGGGTTGAGCCTATTGCCATCAACTGGTTCTTCACTGGTTATTTTTGAAATAATACTATAGTAACTGAGCAGCGGTGGCCCAGTGGTGTCGGCCCCGACTTACGAACAGGAGGAGGCCTGAGTCCCTGCAGTGGGAACATTATAGGCTGATGGTGATGATGATGATGACTAGTAACTATTATCATCTTCCTACCTTGACCCATGTTACTTGAGGTAGGCATAGTATACGTTTTTCTCCTTCAATAGGGGATCGGACAAAAAAGAATTACTTAGTCCGTCAGATAAAAAAAAAATAAAAAAAAAAATAGCCTTTATTGCTGTTATCTTACTTACAATATTAATACATAGATGCTTATTTTCTAAAACTAAATTGATTTAATCCTAATTCTAACTTGTACTTGAAGCATCGGCAACTGGATGTTTGAATGGAACAGCTTGTCTGTCGACAAAGGCCTCCTCTAAAGATGTCCACGCATGTATGTCTCTTGCTAAACGGGTCCACAGAGGACCTGCTATTCTCTTGAGATCGTCTTCCCATCTTTTAATCTGTTTTCCTCTATTTCTTTTACTTCCTCTTGCTTGGGTACTATTCTGTTATTATCTGAGTCCATTTCTCCTTGCTTTCCCGCATCATATGTCCCGTCCATCGCCATTTTAGCTTTCTGTAAGCTGTGTGTGCATTTTTAAATTTTGTTTTATTTTTAATTTCTTCTAGTTTCACCCTGTCTCTTCTTTTTATACCTTTCTGTCGTTCCTAGTGATCGACAGTTTATAGTTTCTATATATATTTTGTTATTTTTCTTTTTTCTGTTGTTTTTCTTTAGAGGGTCGTGGTCTTTTTCCCCCACGAGGACCAGTCGGCTTGGGGGAGGTTTGTGGTTTCTAATTATTTGGTTTTCTACATTTTTGTGTTGTTGTGTTTTCCGGTTACCGATAGCAAATTGTTATTGTTTATTATTATTGTCCGCCGAGAGAGAGTTGGATCTGCCTCTCATAACATCAAAAGCGTTACGCCTATTATTTAGTGATGGTTTAGGGATCGTCCAGACTTGTTGTTTTTTTGACACTGCATTGTCTCGCGGCGATATTTCTCTTTTTCTTTTGTCATTTCTTTTATTATTTTCCTTTACTACAAGCTTGTCGTATTTAAGATATGCGAAATTACCTTTCTGTCTTTCTTCTTTTAATTTGTTTTGTAGCATTTTTCTCTTCTCCAGGACTTCTTTAGAATAATCCTCTGCGATATACATATCTTTGAGATTTTTTCGGGCCTTCATTACCTCATTTTTCTTCCATAAATTGACAAAAGAAAGTAGAACAGGTTTTGGCTTCCCGTCAGGGCTTTTCCTTCCAATGCGATAGATATTGTTTATTTCAACATCCAAAATGCTAACATTTATGTTATTAAATATCTTCTTCACCTGTTGTATTAGTCCTGACGTAGTATCTTCTTCCTCTTTTAATCCAAAAATAATAATGTTGTTTTGCTTTTTTTCCCTTTTCAAATACTCCATCTCTTTCTCAATGTTTATCAATTTTTCCTTTAAATCTTTATTTTCTTCTATAATAGGCTTTAGTTGTTCATCTATTTTCTCCATGATTGAATTAGTTAAAGACTCTTTAAGTTGAAGCATCTGAGTCTGCATTTCGATTTTCATGTTGTCAAATAGAATTTGAAATTGTTGTTCCATGCTTAAGTTTTAACTTCTTTGCGTAAACTGGAACGCGGCGGAAATTATATTTTTCGTGTTGGCAACACCGATGCGATGAATGTCATTGACACTGTCAACCTGACAGTGATTGACAACTATGACGTTTGTAATATTACTATGTGACACTATTTCTAACCTCAATTCGGTGGTTGTTGAATCTTATGTTGTTGTAATTTGCTTTATTTCCACGATTGTTGCACCAGAATCAGTAGTTCCACGAATCCCGAGCACTTATAAGTGTGTTTTTCACTATTCACTGTGTTCAAAAGTCAGTAAATATATTTTAAGCACGATAAGTTTACGGACTGCACTACAACGATGTTTACGTTTCGAGCACCGGAACCGGAAAAACAGTCCGTCAGATAGATTTCCAAAAATATTATCCACGGATTTTTTATTTTTTCACGTAAACAAAAAATGAAGACGATACAGTGCTTCGAAAACTGGTGTGACGTCATATGATAGTACATTTTGTACCTTCAATTGACGTTTCAAGCCCCACTCCATGATCTTTGACTCGCTTTATCTTCGTAAATTTTTATTGTTTTGATAAAACAAAAAACACGTATCTAATATTTTTCGATAATCTAACTGACGGACTAAACAGAATCATATTTTTTTGAGTCAGTCCGATCGACTATTCTCCCTTTTCAACCGCTAGTTTACCATTTACTATTTTTCATTCATCAGTGAATTAGACACTGACATTTCTGGGTGTCGATTTAGAGCTTCTCGATTTCTTTTTTACTTTATGATGCTGATTTTATCTGATACCCTAGTACAAGTCTATATATATATAAAAATGTTACGTTCCAAAAACTCAAAAAGTTCTGCACCGATCGAGCTGAAACTTTAGAATGATATATAATCCGCATCAAGGATTGTTTTTACAGTATCCACGCGGGCGAAGCCGCGGGCATCAGCTAGTTGTTTATAATGATAAATACAAAGTAAGAGCATAGCATAGTTTTATGTGAAAGGTAATACGCGGTTTCCAAATCGCAGCTGCCCCACCCGCCAATTTTTAACATCAACATAAAATATCATGATTTGTTACTCCCCCGTGTCCAAGTTTCATTATTTTCCTTCTCGAAAAGGTCTACGGTTACTTTATCCACTTACTCATTATCCGAATAGGACCTCGGGCACCGCAGCCGGCATAACATTACACGATTGTAATACAACAGAGAGAAATTAACGCGAACTCTCCGCCGAGCCATGACATTCGTGTTATACGAAAAATATACGAGTATTCTTCAGGTTTCAGTTGTTATAGAGGAATATTATTATGTCTATACTAGTTATGTTAGCATTTTACTCATTATAAGGTACGTAGAAAATCTTGGCTAGGTTTGAAATGGAATGGCCATGTGGCTTGTAAAAACACGTACATACATAAACTCACTCCTTATTTATTCATAAGGGTAGGCAGAAACCACAGAACGCCATCGGCACATGCTACGATACTTTTGACTCGTCCGCGTTTATACATCTGGTCATACATATACGCTTCTAAAAAAGAAACATAAATTGGACCTTCAACGGCCGGTGGCTTAGAAGAAGTTCACGAAATGCCCATCTTTTTAAAACATTTTTGGAATCAGTTTTACAGTACGGCGCGGAATTTCAATCATCAACCAGTTAACGCTAACGGGAAATCATCGAAACCACGTTCACCTGCAAGTAATCGCAAACAGGCTTTTTAAGAGATCCAGTAATACAGGCTGTTTAATTAACCAAAGTATTTAAGACAGTAAAGTATCTCTTGAAAGAGCTAAAAGATATACAAAACAACATCTTCATCTGCCTAACCTTTTCCCAAATATGTTGGGGTGCCAACCTCAACATATTTGGCAAAATCCCAGTCTTACCAGATGCAGCTGAATACCAGTATTTTACATGAAGCGGCTACCCATCCACAACCCAGTTATTACTGGGTAATACAATAAACCTTTGTAAGACTGGTTGTCAGACATTCGACCTGTACAACCGTCGAAGATCAAAATACAATTGACAGCCGAGACCAACAGTTTCACGTGCTTTCTGAGTTACGATGGAAAGTCGGTATGATATAATGGGTGGTCAACCAACCACATACCAACCTAGGCATCCGGGATTTACCTGGTAATCTAGCCGAGTGAAATAATAACTCGAAATAATACACCAAAAAACAATAAAACAAAAACAAACCCGGAGCAAAAACTTATCTGGATTGATGACCTCCACTTTACATGAACGGAGAACCCTTAACTGAAACTCACAAGAAAATGTTTTATGCATCTATCTTGGACAAAGTCACTAACGAAATCGTTGCTAAGTAAAAGAGCCTTTTAAGCAAGTACTTTGCTAAAGGCAACATGTGAGAAACTCGGCTGGTCTTTGCATAAGCTAAGGTCATACAGAGAGATGAGCTAACTTGAAATGAGCGGACCTAGGTAGAACATAGTGATATTCTACCGGCACAAGCGATAGTAGAAATGTCAAAAATAGTAACTCATAAGTTAACGTGAAACTCATGTGAAACTTGTAAGACTTTCTAAATACACGAAACATTTTAAAGCGACTGTTACTTGATGACGTCATGTTGTCAGTAATTTCTTTTCTTCGGTTCTGTAAGACTCAAAAACGCCTAGACGAGCTGGACAAACAAACGACCTATAAGATAACGAATGCTATCATTAAGAGTATAAATTGTATAAAAATAACTCTCGCCATGCCTTTCGTTATGGGCATGCTCAGCGCAGTTGAGCTGTATAATTAATTGTTAAGCTGTTTTTTGTTATTTGTTTATGTATGTGCTGCTCTTTTGTGTTGCTGCTGTCCATTAGCGAATAAATACATATTCTATTCTATTCTATTCTATTCCATGACAAAAATCAAAGACGATCAACATTGGTAGCGGCATTGGTGATCATAAATCAGCAGTCAATCGAAACTTACTCTGTAGGAGGTAGAGAAACAATGAAACTATTTAATTAACATTTTTAGAGGCGCACATTACACTATCTTTAGTTATAATATTTTTACGCGCTATGTAGGTTAACGTCTCTTTTCACTAGCTCTTTTCGTCTTTACAAAGCATTTTTGTCCAGTGCTAGTTTCATTTTTACTCATTTAGGCACACTCTAACAGACTCAGGCACTCTAACAAAATTCCCGATGAAACCCCAATAGAAATAGCTTGAAACTCTCACTCTGTTACCTACATTATAAATGCAAAACTGAACCGGATTTAAAAGCATCCTATGGCACTCACTTCGCTCAACTCGCACAGCTCATTTATCGCTTATCTCTCGGCAAGGGGTCTCCCTTTCGAATGACCACTTATCGTCAGGTGGGCTTTTTACCTTTTAGCTAAAAATAAATGTTTCCTTTGAGACTAAAAGTATGCCAAGATTACTATGCGAATGCAAAGTTTCGTACTGTTCCTAAATTATGTGCATTTAGATAATGTAAGAGAACGTGAGAGCAGTAATTTTAGCAGACTTACGTACTATTCGAAATTACCTGTGTGTTTTTGGAGTTTATGCCTTTGAAATTAAATGAAGTTCTTGTGCTCTGAATAAAGAGTAGATAAATGTGATCATTGGAATATGTTTTATTTACATAATAATATTAAGTTTTATACTGGTAGTTGGTTTAAGATTAAATGGTTAAGATCTTATGGTGCATTGCCAATACCGGAACCAACATCTCGCCATGTTTACATTTGTATGAATTTACATTTGTAAAATTCTTTAAAACAATCTCATTGTTAGATTTAAAGATCCTTGTATTTAACTATTTTTAGGTGAGCATTAAAGTTATTTTTATAAAGGTTTTTTTTTTATCTTTGAAACCGGCAGCTGGCATGCATGTATGGCCCTCCCATGTTGCTGACACCTCTTTGAGGCGCGCGTGGACCGCCGTCCGTCCGTCTACGGACGGAGCCATTACTCACCATCCACAGGCCCGCATCTACGGTGGCCGGAAGCCTGACAGGTTCGCTCCCTCTCACGTTTCGCCACCTCCTTCGCTAGCATCACTGCTGCACAGAAGAAGGCAACGGCGTCCCATGGGAAAAGACCTGAGCAGTATATGAAACCCGTAACCTAAAAAATAGGAAATTGAATTATTTTATAAAACGAATATTTTCTCATACATATAATCCATTTACCATAATTCCCATAATAACTCAAATACAGAAAAGTCGCGATAAACCGTAAAATATAACCCCACATCACATAACTTCTAAAAACAAAGAACAAATAAGGAACTACAGCGGAACAAAACGCAATCCTTGCTGGCCGTAAAAACCCGATTAGGAAGGTACACGCTCGCGCACTGCAGAAACCGAGGCGAATTGAAAAAGGATTGTTATTACGGACTGTTACTGGTTCCATCTACCCGATTGCAGTGGGTAGATAGAACCAGTGCTACCTATAATCTGTTGTAAGAGTATTTATTTTGATAAAAGTGTAAACAAATTCAATTTTGTTATATACTTTCAATCATCAGAATTCAAAGGATTTTAAAGAAATTCATAATCTCTGTATGTTGAAAAATTATCTGCTGCCACAATGAAAATAACACAATGTATGCAAAATTAAAGTTGACATGTGGGTGTACGCGATTAGATAAAAAAAACTAAATGTGGCACTCGGAGACTGCCGCGGTAAAGCTATTGCATAGCATTTTTATCCACTTATGCAAATAATTAATTATAATATTTAATTTGACAACCTCAGTTGACAACCTTGTTATTTTCCGTAACCATAGCAACCTGGTTGAAAATGTTCGTTACGGAATTTCTGGATTCGCTCTCTACGCTCAAGGCCCGCGATAGAAGCTATGCAATAGCTTAAAACCACGCCAATTGTCAAATAAAACTATCTTTAGAACTTCAAATATAATCAAATTAAAGCATTCAATTTGCTAGTACTACCGCAAATTGGCACTCACAAATACTACGGTTTTCTAAATCAACTGTTTACATTTTTTTCTAATAAGTAGGTACTTACATACTGTTGGAGCAAAGTAACCCTATTGTTCCAATACTCGAATCTTCGAGAATCTTTCTGATCAGCGAATATTTTGGCAATCCCCAAAATGATTGTACCCGTATGTTCATTCGTTCATTCAATCTAGTAAATTAGAATTTCGTTATACAATCGTAAAACACGTACAAAATGGCTGT
Organism: Diarsia mendica; assembly: GCA_949316265.1. Lineage (NCBI taxonomy): Eukaryota > Metazoa > Arthropoda > Insecta > Lepidoptera > Noctuidae > Diarsia > Diarsia mendica. The sequence continues at coordinate 18,120,204 of OX438908.1, read as the reverse complement.
TGAACATTTTCAATTAAAATCTGTTCGTTCATAGAGCTCACTATCTACTATTCGTTTGTTTTTGGTTAGTCAAAGAAAAATATGGAGTTCACGTTTGTTTATGGTTTGAGGTGGAAAGGAGTTTATCGGACGGCGGTGTAATTTGTTTCTGTTTCATAACAGTTGCTTCGGTGATAAATGGAGGCGAAATGTCGCTGCTTGGTTAAATGTAGACAAATGTCTTTCTAGTATAAATTATATGTCAGTTTTGTAAGCGTAAATAAAAGAAGGTTTTGTTGGTGAGAAGTTTATTTCAGAATCGATTACTGAATCGACTTAAATATATTTTTGAGACTGTTGCATCACAGTACATTTTAATATTACAACCTTTACCGTGCCCCAAATACCAACGCTTCTGATTAGAAATTCTTGATACAAAAGCAAAACCAATTTTCAGATACCGAAAATCGAACGCAAGACGTCAAATTAGGTACTACAGCTGTCCCACCACTACGAAGTCAAGCGTTCCAAAATTAAATTCACCGCGCCTTTTTTTAAACAAAGTTTTTTTTTTCGTGAGTTCAAATTCTGGCTACCAAAAAGTTCGAACGGAAAAAAGTCCAATATCAGAGTTTTATTTAGAAAGTTGGTAAGACAGAGTTGTAATTAAGCATCGTGTCGAGTCCCCCGCTACAAATCTTTAGTGATAAAGATCTGGTTTAATTGGCTCCTTGTTTTTGCACAAATGAGAACATTTGAGATGGACCCGCGTAGATATTGATGAGATAAATTGAAATTCTAATAAGGTTTAGTTTCTGTGTTTTTTTTTAAAGATTGTTTTGAAAAATCAATAACAGGATTCCGCCGCTTTCTTAGATAGAGATTTTTAGTGGATAAAGGAAGATCATATTCTTTTAGACTGCCTAGTTGGTTTACTGGTCCTGGGTTCAAATCCCAGGTTGAGCAAAGTGTTATTGGGTTTTTCCATCAAGAATTTCTCAGAAAAACAGCCACGGCGCACCTGGATTAAAACCGGGTTGATGGCTATAGGGTAGTTGACTGACTAAAAATAATATGATTCTGTTTAGTCCGTCAGTTAGATTACCGAAAAAGATTGGATACGTGTTTTTTGTTTTATCAAATTAATAAAAATTGACGAAAATAAAGCTTGTCAAAGACCATGGAGAGGGGGCTTTTGACGTCATAGTCTGGTAAAAATGGACCAACCTGTGACGTTTCACGACTTTTCGAAGCACTGTATCGTCTTCATTTTTTGTTAACGTGAAAAAAGAAAAAATACGTGTTTAATATTTTTTGGAAATCTATCTGAAGGACTAATTAGTTTTTTTTTGTCAACTACCCTATTGGTTCGCCACTTATTTTCTTTTTTTTTTTAATTAAAACGTTGCCCCATTTGTATGTTGTCCTTCAGATACATAGTTGTTCCGTGCGGGGATCGAACCCGCGACACGCAGCAGCAGTCCAATCGCAGTGCCGTCATACATGGGACACATAACTGGTGAAATGTGGGCCGTGTAGTATTGAATACATCTCTACCTAACCCTTAGGTAATTACAGGCTTGATATTATGCAATTTTTTGCGGATTTATATCAAGTTGCGGTATGATTTCTTGGTTCAAAAGGCAAACGACACCATTTTGGTTTTTCGTTGCAATTTTATGAATATTTGCAAACAGCGATCTCCGAACAACGCCATACGACTCTGTACCAGTCATAATTGTGTTTTAATTGATGAGACATTGTCATACACCTAAGGACTGTCTCATCCATTGTATGACAAGCACCATCGATATCAGTTCAACGTATTCTCCTATCAATGGAGAGAACAATGGTCACCCATCCGCAAACCAACCGCATCAAACGTAGCTACCCTTTGTCATCATCTGATCATAAATCAGCCTATAATGTTCATACTGGACTCGTCTCTAGGAGAGGGAGTGGGCTATTAAATTCACCACGCGGGCCCAGTGCGGATTGGTAGATGTCACATGTCTTCGACTTTTTGGTTCTAGGAGAGAGGCAAGGCAAGAAAATCAAGGTTACCGACATAACCCGAAGAATTGTCAAACTTAAGTGGCAGTGGGCAGGCCGGAAAGTTCTGGAGTGGCGACCGCGAACCGGCAGACGTTGCATTAGAAGGCCTCCTACTAGGTGGACCGATGACCTGGACAAGGTTGCGTGGACCTGATGCATGCAGAGCACGGGACCAGTCAATGGGGGGCGTCACCTGGGATAGGCCTATGTCCAGCAGTGGACGTCTTTTGACTGAAACGATGATGATGATGTTGTCCTTCACCGTTTTGAGAGCAGTGGTGATGAAATAAATTACACAAAAGTAATGCGCCTGCCTGGGCACGAACCATCGCCTAGCTCGTAAATCGGGGCCGCCACCACTGGGCCACCACTGCTCTGTCGTCATCTGCCTAGCCATTATCCAACCATATTATGGTCAGTTTCCAGACTTAACAGATGCAGCTGCATACCAGACTACCAGTGTCTACATGGAGCGTCTGTCTATCTGATGAATGATGGTCACTGCCCATTTACTGGAAATCACGGTAAGCCTTGGTAAGACTGGCTGTAAGTTTTTTTTATTTATAACTACCTACTCATATATAACATCACGCTTGTAATCCCCGAAGGGTTAGGCAGAGGTCATTCTACCAGTGATATTAAAGTCGCATGTAGGTATTAGTGGGCGATCCTATAACCATCAAACAGGCACAAATTCAGATGATGTGGCTGCTACTGAGAAATCGCAGATAGAAACGACTTAATAATACTTTGTCCTACCTGGAATTGAACCCAGGACCACACAGGAGTCGCGCTTGCGACCACTAAGCCAATGAGTCAGTCACACACGTAATACAAACTAATAAGGAAAGATATTATGATCACATTTTTGTGACACCCTGGTTCCTCTCAAACCAGAATTGGCTATTTGACTACTGTTAAAAATTCACGAAAATGTAATGTTATTTCAAAGAACTAACAGAAATAATACAATGTGTGAAAACAGTAATAAAATCGATCAAAAAATGGCTTAGTTTTAATTGATTTTAAATGACATGACAAAGACAGCGTTCGCTACAGAAACGTGACGTCATATTTCATAACGCCATATTACGAAGTACAAATGACCGTTTCGCGCGACAAAGATAGAAAGTGCCTACCAAAAACTTCTAAAACATGCATGTAGCATTTTTTTATCGATTTTAATTTTTTTTACCCAAATCCCTGTTAGTTCTTTGAAATAACATATCACGTTCGTGAATTTTTAACAGTAGTCCAAATAGCCAATTTATTGAAGAACCTCTCCATCAAGTTATTCATCAAATATAAACGTGGCTAATTAACTCGAACAGGGACTGGAAACTACAGGCAAACTTGAAGTTCTCACTGAAACTTTCAGACCAATTATATATTCTTCAGAGTTTCGATTGAGATATCATTTCTGAAAATTAAATTAATGAAAGTAGGATATCGTGTTAATCAAACAGAACGAAAGAAAGTAAATAAAGAAAAAGCATTTATTAGTCGCACACGGGACAAAACAAATTGATAAAAAACCGGCCAAGAGCGTGTCGGGCCACGCTCAGTGTAGGGTTCCGTAGTAATAATTCTTTTTTTGTTTGAAATACAGGCCAATGAAACTTGACCTCTGGATTGTATAGGCGCTCATACGATTCAGGGACCAAATTATATTGGTTAACTGCAGTTTCCATCTGTTGTTTCCATCCAAGTTCAAAATAATTTTCCTAGAAAGTCCTTATAAAGTTCTACTTTTCAGATTTTTTTCGTATTTTCTAAACTTATGGTTCAAAAGTTAGAGGGGGGGGGGACGCTTTGTTTTTTACTTTTGGAGCGATTATTTCCGAAATTATTGACATTATCAAAAAACGATTTTAGTAAACCCCTATTCATTTTTAAATACCTTTCCAACAATATATCACACGTTAGGGTTAAAATTAAAAAAAAAATCACTTCCCACTTTACATAATAGGGGGGCTACCCTAATAAAACATTTTTTTTTCAATTTTTATTTTAGCACTTTGTCGGCGTGATTGATACACATATTGGTACCAAATTTCAGCTTTCTAGTGCTAACGGTCACAGAGATTAAGCGAGGACGGACAGACGGACAGACAGACAGACAGACAGACAGACAGACATGGCGAAACTATAAGGGTTCCTAGTTGACTACGGAACCCTAAAAACCGGCCAAGTGCGAGACGGACTCGTGCACGAAGGGTTCCGGTTCCGTCCTTTTATATATTAAAACGACAAAAACTCACGTTTTTTGTATGGGAGCCCTTAAAATTTTATTGAATTCTGTTTTTAGGTATTTGTTGCTACAGAAAAACATCATCTGCAAAAATTTCAACTGTATAAAATTATCACTGTTCATGAGATCTATACAGCCTGGTGACAGACCGACAGCGGAGTCTTAGTAATAGGGTCCTGTATTACTCGTCGGGTACGGAACCCTAAAACACAATAACCCAATACATGTAATTTTTTTCCAAAATTTTATTTTAATCCAAAATTGGTCCCGTAGTAGGCCAAAATGCCTCTATCTCATTATGGTAGGCAGGTTTTGGAAATCAGGTAGGCAATCGCTCCATGTACAAAACTAGTATTCTTATAGGTATTCTGCTATTGTGGTTGCAAATGCGACTGTCAAGTGACAGGACCTAGATTAAATTCCCAGGTCAAGCTTTGTTTCTCGACTCAGTTGTATTAATTTTCAGTAGGAAAATTCAGCGAAACAGTTACGAGATTCGGAGTTTTTGAATAAAACTACATCCTGAAATATAATACGTTCAGGGCTCTTCATTTGTTTCCATAGTAATTACTTATCTTTTTCAGTTGTCATCATTCTGCTAAAAACATGACGCATAATGGCATTGCCATCACGTGTAACAGGGAAGAATGGAAAAAAATAAAAACGTGTTGCGCCGTCCCCAAATAGAATGGGGTTAAGGGCAGGAAGATGAAGATGAAAGTGGAGAATTTAAGAAGAAAACGTGTTGCGTCGACCCCAAGTAAGAGCACGTTTACGTACAGGCGGGGCGTCGCGCGGAGCGTGCTGCGTTTTTATTTCAAACACATGATAATTAATGAAAAAGTTAACGATTTCAAACGTCGATTTTACGAGAAGCATTTATCGCTCGTTACTTTAAAATGCAGCGTTTGTTGCGGTGGACCCGTCTCTCAGTAAATTAATATAAAAGCACGAGACGAGCATTCTGCACGCACCGTGCGATGCCCCGCGTCTCCGTAAACGAGCCCTTAGCCTAACCGCTGGATTAAGACCAAATATATAATGATTAAGACCATAGTTTCCTTAACTATGTTCTATGGATAAATGATTAAGCAGCATGACTTTTTTATTCAAAGGTCTACCTACATAACACGACGAAGGTGAGGAACAGTAGGGATTTTTTTTAATATTCATCCCCTCTTTCTTTATCGCGTAGTTAGCCTGACCTGGAGTCAGAATGTTAAGCTGCTCATAGATCTCTGATATGGCTTAAATAATACATTCTCTTAAGAGCGTATGGTACCTCAAACGCTAGTTTTATAATGCGTAAAAGTATATGATTCACTGCAGTAATCAACATCAAAAAAATATATGATATTCTTCAGGATATATGCTAGTGCCATAGTGTTGTGAAAACATAATACAACTAACTTTGCTCGATAGAAAAAAATCGCGAAGATACCTCTAAAAAATTCTTTTAACGAGTAAAAACCATACTAAAATACATGTCATCGTTCTGATTTTTATGCCAAATAATTCTACAAGCAACAAACTAAAGTCATAGTGTTTTACTTTTTTAGTCCAATCAATAGTTTTTTTGTAAATCGCAAAATACCACTAATTTCGCACTATTCGGCCGCAGCGAAAGACGTAACAACCGCTTTGTAGTGCAAGCTGATTAGAACTTTATTCTAACAGTATTTCAAGCGAAGTTTGAACCACCACAAATAGGGTTGCTAATCTGAGGTAGCATACGCTCTTAAAGCTCAAGTGTGAAGCACTTGCAACCGGTTTGTGTGTATGAACGATGACGAGGTCAATGGAGTATGTAAATATCGCAGTAACTGGTACGTACTCTGTCTACCTCCCATGAGTGGGAGATCTCACGGCTGCGTCGTATGTCAATAGTGGATGCCGTGGAATTACCTAATTTTAAACGTCGTCGTCGGTAAAATGACACTTTAGGAACTAAACGCTACTAGCAAAAATCTTCAACACCTGTCTGTAGAGATTAACCAAAACAACCAGATATATACGTCATTTTTCACTTAAAACTACATAAATTCATAGCCAATTTTCGTCTAAAAGACCTACATTGAACTAAGTAAGGTTTGTTCAAGTTATTGTTTGAAAATTGGCGTAATGCCAGGCTCTTGGTTCTATTCAATTTAATGTGTAATAATAGCGAATCCAACGTTAATGCTTTTATCTTCAACTTATCCCAGTTTTAATTGGACATGGTTTTGGAAAGAGTATTTTTGATACGGGTTTTCTTGTAGTCATTATTACATATGCACAACCGCTCAGATCAGTCTTTAGGTTAAGGGGACGGTGAACGAACATTTCTCCATACAAACGTAATACCAAAATCATTCGCGATACGAACAAATTACTGAACAAATTATCTAGGTTCCTATTAAACTTTTTTTTTTAAACATTTACTATTTACGAAATGCAAGCGAATTGCATTTCGTCAATAGTAAATAGCAATTCGCTTGCATTTCGTAAATAGTAAATGTTTTAAAAAAAAAGTTTAATAGGAACCTAGATAAATATCGTCTGTATCCGAATAACATAATTTTAAGTTGGTAATATGTTCGTATCGCGAATGATTTTGGTATTACGTTTGTATGGAGAATGTTCGTTCACCGGTCCCTTAAGCCACGCTTGCCTAGGGTGTCCTGAGGATGGGAGACCACCCATGGGATTTCTTGTAGTAATTATTACGGCCGTTCTTGCATTGACGCATTGACTTTAGATATTGCGGCGTTAGCAATTATTGGGGCCTTTGATATATTCGCAAAGTGTTAATATGCGGGGTTCACATGGTTAAAGTTTGTGTAGTTCGCAATGTAAGCCGTACATTGATGTTATAAGTTGTGGCGTTATCAATTTTCAGGCCCGTTGTTAAAATCACATGTTGGGAATCTGTGGGGTTTACCAAGTTAAAGTTTGTGTGGTTTGCAATATAAGCTGTGCATTAATGTTATATGCTGTGGCGTTAGCAATTTTCGGGCCCTTTGATAAAATCACGATATGGTAATCTGAGAGGTTCACTTATGGCATGGCTGATTTCTGGTCAAAAGTAATTTTATCCTATTATGTATCTAAATCTATCATTCCATTCATGCTGGTTTCGTTAGCGAAGCTAACAATAAGAAGAAAGGGTTCACAGGTTATACGTTTGTGCATGGTTCCGGTGTTCGACATTAACTTTGACATGTTGTGGCGTTAGCAATTATCGAGCCCTTTGATAAAATCGTATAAGTTGGTAATCTGTGGGTGGGGTTCATATAGGTAATTGAAGTTTGTGTAGTATGCAATTTAAGTTGCACTTGTTTTATATGCTTTGGCCAATGATATTATATAATCATCACATTACACCATTAACAATTAAATTTACCAAAGATCCCCTTTGATAAAATCGCAATATCTATTAAAAGGCGTTCACAAAGTTAAAGTTTGTGTCGTTCGCAATATACCTAAGCAGCACATTGATTTTTTATGTTGTGGCATTGAATTTTTTTTTTTATAAAATTGCAAATTTGTACTCTGTGGGGTTAACAATTCTAAGGGCACGAGTTCACAATGTGCATAATTCTCTAACAATGTTCAAATTGCTATAAACACAATTCAAACTTAGCGAGGGTATCCTAACATAGATAAAAATACAAATCAACTATAGTGAAAATCACAAAGTTCATTCTCGACAATGTTTGAATTTGGTAAAGTTGTTAAAATCGATCGGTATCTAGTTTAGTCTTCGGTCGGCAGTGGCGGGCAACACTACTCGTAATAGCGTATAGTCTATAGAGAATATATCTCCGCGGCGCGTGCGTTATGTTGGTACGGTACACTTGGTACACCTGATTTTAATTATCTAATTCTAGTTCTTCTAGCCGTTCGTTACATGTGAACAACGCATATTAACACTTTGCGAATATATCAAAGGACCCAATAATTGCTAACGCCGCAATATCTAAAGTCAATGCGCAGCTCACATTGCGAACTGCACAAACTCTAACCATGTAAACCCCGCAAATTACCACTTTGCGAATTTATCAAAGGGCCCAATAATTGCTAACGCCACAACGTCTAAAGTCAATGTGCAGCGCACATTGCGAACTACACAAACTTTAACCATGTGAACCCCGCTAAATACCACTTTGCGATTATATCTAAGGGCCCAAAAATTGATAACGCCACAATATTTTACTGCGGGGTTCACAATATTTGCGTTTCACAAAAAAAAAGTTGCTGTGGCAGCAAAGGTTATTTTGCTGTAATCTCAAAATTATTTTGTCACTTTCGCAAGAATTTGCCCGCAATGTAAAACTGCAGCTTTGTCTCAGGATTTTTTTCTCAGTGTATGTATGTCCGTTTCTTTGTTCCCTCATAACTCCTAAACGGATGAAGGGATTTAGATGAAATATACGTCGTTAGATTTGTCTTGATGGCGCGATATAGGCTACATTAAAATTAAAAAAAAAAAAACAAAGAAAAATTGCGGATTTTGGGGGCCAAATCGCGGAGTTCAAAAAAAATCCAATACCATCGAGTAGGGTATCAAAATAAAGGGTTTTAGAAGGAGATTACAAAAATATACAACATTTATATGTTTAAAAAAATTCAAAGTGACAAATCCTATAAACATGCACAAAAATTAAATCATCTGCGAAGAATTTAACGCGACCAACGAAAGAACAAACACAAAAGAACTAAAAAGTTGGAAATAAAAAAAGTAGTTAAAAAACCCGACTGAAAAAACTGAAAAGCGAAAAACAAGCACATTTTAAATTAAACAAAACTTGGAAGCAGGCGTTTTTTTTTAACTACTTTTTTTAAGTTAGGTACTATTTATTTCTCGTGTTAGGACTTGAAAGTATTGAAGATAAGTATGGCAGCACTTAGCGTGCTTGCAATATCTAAGTGTAAAGTTAAAAATGTTAAGTGGCAATTTATTTACCATGTTATCTCTCTTTTCTTAAAGGCTTTTTAATGTAAATGTTCATGTTGGGTGTTGTGTCGTGATTCCTACTGCGGGACTGTTTGAAAGACATACCGCGGCCCCGGAACAAAAAGGTCGAAGAAGGAGCATGGGTGGTTTTTAGTCAGTAGAAGTCTGACACTCCCGTCCGCTCCGTTCAGAGCGGATTTGATGAATTCCCATACACAAAATAAAAATATTCTGTTTTTACTACATGAGTCAAGTTTAAATGAGTTTTGGCAGTTGATTTCAATATACTTAATTCATTCCACGATTTGAACTTACGCCACCTAACATTTTGAACTTGACACTTAAATATAGTATGCACGCTAAATAACGCCATAGGTACTTATCAACAAGAAATAACACGAGAAATAATTGTAGTAACTTAAAAATAAAAAGTTAACAATATTATACCAGAATTATGTCACTCGACCCCTATTACATAGGACTTAAGGCCGGGTTGCAGTAATTTTAAGATTTTTGAACCTATAAAAATCGAACTAAATACGAGTTTTATAATAAATAAAAATCATTACATAAAAATTGAACATACTCTCTAGTAAATCGTAAAGATAGAAACGCGATTTAGAATGATCGGCTCGATACTTTTTTTTATCAAACATGACTCTAAATCACAATTTCAAACGTGTACTGCTAAGACATTTCATCATAAATTTATATGAAAGTTATATCAGTAGATAGAACTTTTTATTCTGAAGTAAATGGTGAAAACAGATTGTATAATTTCTTTATAGTTTTTCTCCAAGAAGCAAAAAACAGTCATAATTTAGGCATTATATCGCTCGCGCGGCAGGGCGGGGGGCGAGGTCGTGCGTACATAAAAACAAAGTACTGCAACCTGGCCTTAAAGATAACTGGTACTATTAAGTACACCTCTGAGTAACCCTACGGGGATTAAAGGCGTCATGCTATATTGTGTCAATAACTCCCACGGATTAATCGTCAAAACAGTACATTTTTAAACATTTAATTAGCGCGCATCGCATAAATAAACGAAAATTTGAGGTCAACGGCCAATGTTTATCAAAGATCGTTAAATGCACTTGAGCAAACATACGAAAACACTACGAAAATAATCGTTAGCTCTTATTGCTTCGAGATAAAGTCCAAAATGTAACGATTTAATCTTGTCTCGAACAAAAACATTGTACAAAGGAGTCTCGATGCTCTCGATTTGCGAAGGGACACGTAACGGTACAAAATAACGGTTAAACAATAAACGAAGTTCCAATTTTGAATCCCGCTTCGGTACAATTCGGATGGCGATCTCACCCGAACCGAAACGACCCCGCGAAGATTGCAATCGTCGTGTTCGATTTTATTTCAAATACGAAACAATTCTAAAATGTTTACCTGATTGGAATCGTTCGGGCAAGACGAAGATCAGGATAGTTTATTGATATTGATTCCTTTGACTTTTCAATATCTATAAAAATCTAGCAATATTCAATACAAAATCTCTACCTACCAGTTCACACGAGTTACAACCTTATTACTTAGTACTAAAATTGATTTGTAATGAACATAACATTAATCAGATCATAGATAATACGGTATTAACACGGCATTGATACCGTTCGGTTAACCTCGTGCTTCTTCGGCGAAATTCGGTACACGCATTGTTTCGCATTCAAAATTGGAACTCGTGTGTCATAGAAGGACTAACAAACACTTTCGCGGGCAATTTCTTTTGTGTTGTTAATTTTTATGATGTGTTTAGAAAGTGAAAAATAAACTTATACCCGTATAAAAGATTCCTACCACCGAAACTATTGTAAATAAAGATGAACTAAGTAGGTACACTATTTTTGACTACTTATACAAAACTATTTAAGTAAACATTTTTGCAAAAGTGAATAAACCGAATATAATTTTTCAGAAAAAAGATACCACTCATAAAAGATACCACCGATTTTTTAAATAAACCAATACCAGTTTTCAAAACTCAAAACCAGGGTGCAATCACCAATTATCGTCTTCAACTTTTTCACTCAAAACGCACTTTTTTTAAATACACTAGTCGATGTATTTCGCGTGTGTTCGGCTATGTTCGTAGCGTATCGGCGCAGCTGTGCAGGCGCACGCCCTCCCGATACTAATGCTAGTGCACCGTACTATTGTCCAGGAAAGCGTTGTAAGGGCCCGAATTAGTATTGCACTCACGATCCTCCGCATATGTCATACGTTATATACTTGGTTCTGGGGCCCACGAATTGTGGGTTGCGGTTTGGTTAAGGAAAGGAAAATACACACATCAACACGGTCTAGGGATATTTCATACTCAATTAAATAACTCGAAAAGTACTGGCCGCATTGGAATCTTTAATACACCGATTTCTTTGTAATTTATCTCAGACTAATTCCAAATTCAAATTTTTGAAAATTCTTTTGTTTCGGTGGCTAAATGTCTTGATGTATAGGAGAGGGAATTTTCATTTGTGCGAAATTTAAAAAACAATACGAATTACGTTTAGTTACAGTTTTTTTTCATTTTTAAACGAAAGATAAAGTTAACATTGAGGTATTGTAGCCATGCAACGCCGACCTTTGACGAGGGCGGAGATGTTACGAGCTGTGGGAATGCTGGAAGCTGGATCTGTTCAGCGTAATGTTGCTGAGGCCATAGGGACCCATCAAAATGTAATTTCAAGATTGTGGACACGCTATCGTGCCACAGGTGAAGTAGCGGAGAGGCACCGGGGGCCAAGTCGCATCACTACCCCCAGACAAGACCGATTTTTGCAAATTACTGCGCGAGCTCAACCAAATGCAACGGCGACTCAATTGGTCCAAAGGCTGCGAGTGGAATACCAAGTGCTTGTGAGTGACCAAACTGTAAGAAGGCGACTGCATGAAAGCAATCTACGCTCTCGTAGACCACTCCGGGTCCCACCTTTACGGAGAGGCAATCGTGGACGACGATTAGAATGGATTCGGAACCACGTGGACTGGGGCCGTGAGCAATGGTCCAATGTGCTGTTCACGGATGAATCCAGGTTCGGCTTCCATCCAGATTCACGAAGGACGCGTGTTTGGCGAGTTCCTGGACGATGGAGCCGTCTCCAGAACCCTCAGGAAGTTCACCCATACCAAGGAGGAACAATTATGGTTTGGGCAGGAATTCGTCTTGGAGGACGGACGGATCTCGTTTGGGTGCGGGGCAATATGACGGCAGAACGATACGTCCAACAGGTGCTGGGGCCCGTAATCTTGCCCCACAGAACACAAATGGGGCAAGATTTCCTGCTCATGCACGACAATGCCCGGGCACACACGGCGAGAACGGTAGCAGCTTGGTTACATACACATAATGTTAGGGCCTTAGACTGGCCTGCTCAATCGCCAGATCTAAATCCCATTGAGCATGCGTGGGATATGCTGCAAAGAAGAGCTCTGAAGGAAGTTCCTGAAAATTTGGCTACAGAAGATCAACTTTTTGCGCACCTAAGAAGGACATGGGACAATATTCCGCAGCAAGACATTGACAACCTTGTTCTGAGCATGCCGAATCGTTGCCGATGTGTTATGAACATCATGGGCGCTTTCTCAGACTACTAACTTCAAGTTTATAAACACAAATTAATTGATTTTTCTATTTTTTTTCAGTTTTTACTCACAAATTAAAAGTTAATTCATATACGGTTTCCGTCTATGCTTCATTTTTTTTCCATAAAATCCTGAAATTTTAATCAGTACCTTAACCATTATTAAAAAATGGTAGAATATTAAATAACGTATATTTTAAATATATACATGTCGCATCCGGTCAATAGTACGGACAAGAAACGAATCGCAAGCGCGCCATTTTTAACATCACGTGATCTGCGCGCGCTTCTACAGAGTCGTGATGTTTCATAAGGACGGCGAGGAGGCTATTCTAGGCCTGACCGCCGCAGTGTGAAGACATACCGGAACTGTACTCGATTCGTTGTGCCCAGTATAAGTGTTGGGATTGTGAGGTGTTGAAACTAATTTGTAATTTAAAATAAAATAAACCAGTAACTGTAACCCAGTGTATTTTCGTTTGCACGAGACCCAAACTCTGCCCACATAATGTCTGAATCTGATGGAATAATATTGGTGCATTCTACATCAGAAGTGGGATCAGATCGTGCCAATGAAATTACACGCGGGAACAGTGACAATAACAATCAGTGGCGGTTGCTTTTTGAAATGCAAAACCAGCAAATGCACGCGCTGATACAAACTTTGAAAACTCAGCCAGTGAATAACAAGTTTTTACTGCCGGAATTCGACCCCGACAAACCAGATTCCGATGCGCGGTCGTGGTGCGCCACCGCCGACTTGTGTTTTAACGGGAGTGCAGTGGAGGGATGCCAGTTGATTTTGACGCTAAGCAAGGCGCTGAAGGGCCCCGCATCTACATGGCTGTCGCAGATAACCTATCCAGGTATGACATGGGATCAGTTCCAGGAATTATTCAAGGCCAGATTTGCGTGTGTCGAAACTTCTGCGGCTACCCTCATTAACCTAAACAATGACAAGCCAAAGGAGAATGAGACCTATGCTGCTTATGCTAGTCGTCTTATGACGTTTTTATTGAATCGATGGAAGGATCTCACCGTTGAACAGATTGCGGCGTCGACTGTTATCGCTCATTTGGCACAAATCGATACCCGCTTACAACGCCTCGCATTTACAACTGAGATTACAACGCGTCATAAGCTGCAACAAGAGCTTCAAGCGTTCTCTTACCTGAAGAGGAGAGCCCCTACAGACATGCGCACTGAAGCCGGAAACGAGAAACGTTCGAAGTTTTCTTCACTACCGCCAATCAAGTGTCATGCATGTGGCAAACCGGGACACAAACAAGCGGATTGCCGCTCAAAGAAGATGGAGGTCAAGAAGTCGTCGCCTGCGCCTACTGCTACGAGTGTCGGGCAGCGACAACAAGCCAGCAGCAGTACACTGGTGTGCTTTAAGTGCGGCACGCCGGGCCACACCGCCAACCGCTGCACAGCGGGCGGGTCCAGCGCTGCTGACCCAGTGACGAAACGAGTCGACCTCTGTATGGTCGAGCCCCCATCAGGAGTATTAAAACATTTTGGTGAGTGCTTCAAATTTGATTTCGATTCTGGAGCTGAATGTTCTTTGATAAAAGAGTGTATTGCTTGTAATTTTAGAGGTAGAAGATTCAATAATGTTGTTTCTTTAATTGGTATAGGCAACAGAAACGTTAATAGTACTCTACAATTTCTGTGTCAAGTAGAAATTAACGGCTTCGCGACGGAGATCCTATTCCACGTTTTGCCAGATAGTTATTTACGGAGTAGCATTTTAATAGGTAGAGAGATTTTAAATAACGGTTTTTGTGTTACCATGACTGCAACAGAATTGATGCTGTCTAGAGAAAGTAGTATCAAAGTGTGTAACGCCATTCAGACTAGGACTAATTTTGACAAAATTGATACTGATTTACCCGTTGATAGAAGACACGACCTTCTTAATATTTTAGAACTATATTCCGATTTTTTCATTAACGGTTTTCCGACTACACGTGTCACCACTGGTCAGTTAGAGATAAGGTTGGTTGACCCTAATCGTACAGTGCAAAGACGTCCTTACCGACTGTCTCCGGACGAACGTCGAATCATGCGCGATAGGGTTAATGAATTGTTGCAGGCTAAAATAATAAGACCCAGTAGTTCGCCCTTTGCTAGTCCAGCCCTTTTAGTTAAAAAACATGATGGATCAGACCGTATGTGCATAGATTATAGAGAGCTTAATAATAACACAGTGCCCGATCGTTATCCCTTACCTTTGATTTCTGACCAAATTTCACGACTTTATGGTGCCAATTACTTTACAAAATTAGATTGTGCAAGTGGTTTCCATTTGATTCCTGTCCAAGAACAATCCATTGAACGCACTGCATTCGTAACACCTGACGGACAATTCGAGTTTCTAACCATGCCGTTCGGGTTACGTAACGCCATATCCGTTTTCCAACGAGCAATCGTCAATGCTCTTGGTGATCTTGCACACCAATACGTAGTCGTTTACGTTGATGACATTTCTGTCATATCCAACTCCATAGAGCAGGGCCTGGAGAGACTACATACAGTATTAGAGGTGTTAACGAAGGCAGGGTTCTCGCTTAACCTTAAGAAATGTTCTTTTCTTAAAACCCGTATAGAGTTTCTGGGTTATGAGGTTGAGGCAGGTAAAATCAAACCAAACAAGCGGAAGATAGAAGCTTTGTCATGTTTACCTGCACCACAGACTCTAACCCAGGTAAGACAATTTGTAGGTTTGGCAACTTACTTTCGTCAGTTTGTTCCCAATTTTTCCCGCCTCATGGGTCCAATCTATCAACTGACATCTGGAAAGTCTCTGTTCGAGTGGACACCCAGCCGTGAAGAAGTTCGACAGAAGGTAATAGAAATACTTACCAGTGATCCAGTGCTCATGATCTTCGACCCGCAGCATCCGGTAGAGCTTCATACCGATGCCAGTTCAGAGGGCTATGGTGCGATTTTGTTTCAAATCGTAGAAGGTAAGCCACATCCTATTGCTTATTTCAGCAAGCGCACGACACCAGCAGAGTCCCGATACCACTCGTACGAGCTAGAGACGCTGGCTGTCGTCAACGCAGTGAAACATTTTCGACAGTACCTTCATGGTCGAAAGTTTACAGTAGTGACCGACTGCAATTCCCTGAAATCGTCACGAACCAAAATCGATCTGACACCGAGGGTGCATAGGTGGTGGGCATTTTTACAGTCGTTCGATTTCGACGTAAAATACAGAATAGGTAAGCAAATGGCACATGCCGATTTCTTATCTCGTAACTTACTGCCTCTACCAACAGTTCTAGCAGACAGAGTTGAACAGAAGCAGGTAAACCTTACCGAATTGTCTGACAACTGGCTTTTGGCAGAACAGCAGCGAGATGAAGAGATCAAGAAAACAATTTCTGATCTAGAGCAAGGACAACTCAATGAAGACGTGGCTAAGACGTATGAGGTACGAAAAGCAATACTTTACCGCAAAGTCCAACGTAACGGTCGAACGAAATGTTTACCAATGATTCCTCGTGCTATGCGTTGGTCTGTCATTAATAATATCCACGAGTCGATTATTCATCTAGGATGGGAGAAGACTCTGGAAAAACTGTACAACCATTATTGGTTCGAGGGTATGAGTCGCTATGTGAAGCGGTTTGTAGACAACTGTGTCACCTGCAAGATAGCCAAGTCCCGTTCAGGTAAAGTACAAGCTGAACTTCACTCTATACCCAAGACAGCGATTCCATGGCATACCGTACACATAGACGCTACGGGAAAGCTGAGTGGCAAGAGTGACAACAAGGAGTATGTGTTCGTGATGATCGACGCATTTACCAAGTACGTATTGCTGTTTCATACTAAAAACATTGACTCCAAAAGCAGTATCAAGGCTGTGTCAGATAGCGCTGCACTCTTTGGCGCTCCTGCACGAATAATCGCTGATCAGGGACGGTGTTTTTCTAGTAAAGAGTTCCGTGATTTTTGCCAAAGTAAGAACATCAACCTTCACCTCATTGCTACTGGTTCGTCTCGGGCAAATGGTCAGGTGGAGAGGATAATGAGCGTTCTTAAGTCAATGTTAACAGCGGTAGAGACTGATAAAGATCGATCGTGGCAAGACTCGCTAGGAGACGTACAGCTAGCTCTAAATTGCACAGTAAACCGTGTCACAAAATCTAGCCCGTTGGAACTTTTGATAGGTAAAGTAGCGCGTCCACTTCATTTAATGGCTGACGACAATGACGAGACTATAGACCTTGATGACATTAGGAGATTAGCGTCTGAAGGTATTGAAAAGTGTGCACGTTATGATAAGAGTCGTTTTGATAGCACAAAGGCAAGCGTGAGTAGGTTCTCTGTCGGTGAATTCGTGCTTATTGAAAATGAAGAACGTAATCAAACGAAACTTGATGTGAAGTATAGAGGGCCATTTCAAATTGTTGAATTGTTAGATGGTGACCGCTATGTTCTAAAATCGTTAATTAATAAGCGTACTTACAAATACGCTCACGATCGTGTTCGTAAGATGCCCGAGGGCCAAGTACCAATAGAAATTGTAGAAGGAATAGATGAGGAGTTGGCACCTCTTTAGTTTGTGGTAACAGGTTCTCGGTTCAGTGGGTCGGAGACTATACCAGAGTATCGTAGCCGTAGCCCGTAGAAATCGGTGTCTTAAGCAGTCCGTGGGTACGCGGAGGGCGGTAGCTCTGGGTGGTATAGTCGGGTTTTGCCTAGAAGCGAAAACCATAGAGTCGAGGTGTGACTCGGTATTCCCGTGGGGAATAGTGTGTGACTGTTGAGACTATACCAGAGTATCGTAGCCGTAGCCCGTAGAAATCGGTGTCTTAAGCAGTCCGTGGGTACGCGGAGGGCGGTAGCTCTGGGTGGTATAGTCGGGTTTTGCCTAGTAGCGAAAACCATAGAGTCGAGGTTTGACTCGGTATTCCCGTGGGGAATAGTGTGTGATTGTTGAGACTATACCAGAGTATCGTAGCCGTAGCCCGTAGAAATCGGTGTCTTAAGCAGTCCGTGGGTACGCGGAGTGCGGTAGCTCTGGGTGGTATAGTCGGGTTTTGCCTAGAAGCGAAAACCATAGAGTCGAGGATTGACTCGGTATTCCCGTGGGGAATAGTGTGTGTATGTGTGATTGTTGTTGACCATGAACGAGATACCTGGGGTTTTGTTGTTTGATCAATTCAAAGTGGAATTTTGTACTTGGTCTCGGTAATCTCGAATGATTATTGATTAATGCTTCCTAATCTTAGATTAAAATTAGACTAGTTCTTAGTGAAATAAATTAAATTATAAAGATCGAGTCCTTTTATTATTTCATGAGTCAGGAATGGACGAACAACAACTGTGCGGAATTTTTGTGTTTTCCAGATTAACATCACACGAGGACGTGTGAATCGCAGGATGGCCGTGTCGCATCCGGTCAATAGTACGGACAAGAAACGAATCGCAAGCGCGCCATTTTTAACATCACGTGATCTGCGCGCGCTTCTACAGAGTCGTGATGTTTCATAAGGACGGCGAGGAGGCTATTCTAGGCCTGACCGCCGCAGTGTGAAGACATACCGGAACTGTACTCGATTCGTTGTGCCCAGTATAAGTGTTGGGATTGTGAGGTGTTGAAACTAATTTGTAATTTAAAATAAAATAAACCAGTAACTGTAACCCAGTGTATTTTCGTTTGCACGAGACCCAAACTCTGCCCACATAATGTCTGAATCTGATGGAATAATATTGGTGCATTCTACATACATGTCATATAAATAATTAACACATTGATAGTAATTCGCTTTTTTAAAAATATCCCTAGACCGTGTTGATGTGTGTATTTGTTTTTGTCGATTTGTCCAATTAAACTATAAGTACTTTTGTTTGTTTGGGAATTTTGACATGCAATAATTATGTAAACATAATTAATTAGTATAGTCGTCCTTTTCTTTACTCCGATCAGGCTCATATTTTATCTTCCTAAGAGAAACCATGTTTCTTTGCAATGAGAAGGGTTTTTTTAGTGGAGGCTATCGACCTCCTTCAGTTATCCTACTTCATCATTATGACTAAAACTAACTTTATATAAGGAAAACTCAGAATAACATAAGTAATTGATTTCAAAACCTGCAATTATTTTTTAAATTGACTCTTTAATCTGGTTTATTCATGGCATCCCAAAGCGATGAAGGAAAACATCCTGGAGAAGCCATCATGCCCTAGAATTGCCAAATATTCGAAGGTATGTGAGTTGTGACACCTGCACTGATCCCACTCTTCACAGATATGAGCCGTTATACGAGCAGGGGGAACACACACACATGTCATATTTACATCGTCATTATTCTGCCTAGCCTTTTGTCAAACTAGGTTGTGGTCGGCTTCCTGTGTAACCGGATACAGCTGAGTAACAGTATTTTTACTTAAAGCGACCGCCTTTCTGACCTACACAACCCAGTAACTGTTTAATACGATACCCCTTTGACTAGATGTCGGTTTTCCGGCTTCTGACTACTCGTAACTACTGGCAAATATGACAAATGACAGATGGACCAACGGCTTAAGGCTGATGTTCCAGGGTAGCCCGCGAAATTCAAATTTTCTTACGTTTTTAGCGATTTGCAGGCCAGTGCCATCCACCTTAACGTACCTACTTTTCGAGACATGGAAGAAACTCGGTATTTACTGATGGTCACCCATCTACGGACTTACTTCAGCCAGCATATCTAAATAAGTGCACTAAATCGTTCAAGAGCAATCGATAACAGACAGCTGCTACGAATATGTTATGATAAATACAGTAACGGTTGCACAATGCAGTTCGTTCATTCGTTCCAATCGAATGGATTCACGCGATCGCTACGTTACGTTCACTCGTTCATGGCAGGGATTGACTGGCCGCTTGTATTGTGGACAGAAGATATGAATGGGTTTAAAATAAGAATGGCATGGGCCAATAAATAAAAAAAGTTTATAAAAAAATCGATGGTGAATTTTAAAGTGGGCATTTGACAAAAATTTTAGTTAGGTATGGCATATATATATGCCCTTTTTTGGCGATTAGAAAATCATCAAATAACCCCTCCCGCTCTTGAGTAGAGCGAAAGGGAGTGTCAGACTTCTACTGATTAAAAACCACCCAAGTTCCTTCTTAGCCCTTGTGCCGAGGCCGTGGTATCTCTTTCGAACAACCCGCAGCCCCGACGGATGAGATGCCTTAGGTTCCCAAACTTAGGTCGTTGTGTTTATATCGAGAAAGGTGGCGGCGGCCCCGACTGACGAACAGTAAGTCGTGGGTTCCAACCCAGGCAGGTGCATTACTTTGTCTAATTTATTTCATCACCACTGCTGTCTAAACGGTGAAGGAAAACATCGTGAGGAAACCGGTATGTCCTAGAACCAAAAATTCGAAGATTTGTGACATCTACCAACCCGCAATGGGCCCGCTTGGTGTGTTATAGCCCATTCCCTCTTATAGAGAAGAGGCCTGGAGTCCCAGCAGTGGGAACATTATATTATGCCTGCATTGAACGTGAACTGTGTTCCAACTTTGGGAACCTTTAAGCCTATACCTAGCGTATGACTATGGTTATGCTATGTTCAGCACTGTTGCATTTGTGTGGCAAATGAAAGGTTTATAGGCATTTCCTTAGCTTGTACAAATTATGTAACAACACATTTGTTTATTGTCTTCAACATCATTACGGAAGCGGAAAAACCCGGATAGTAAAACATAATAATATGATCTACTTTGGAAGCGTTCGTAAGAGCGAACGTTGAGTGAACATGAGGTCCTGGAATCAATCCCAAGGACGATTAAAGTGTTATAGTTTTTATTTTCTTGGGAATATAGCAGCAGCAGTTATAAACAAAAAGGTGCCAACAACAATCACGGAAGATATCCCGTAAGTGACATTTTAAATATAGTTATTAACCGTGAAAGCTTAAAACAGTGTTTAAAAATAGACCTTCCTATTAAAGTGGACTCTCATATAATTTGTGCCACCAACTATGTTATACTCCATTTACTATAAGATTAGAATTTCAAGTTGACCGTTTTTACAGTCCGTTCAACCGATTTTGACTTCTATACCGTAGGCATAAGGATAGCATTAAAAGCAAAAAGAATGTTACAATACCGACTGTTTACTGCAGCTACATTTTGTCTTGCTGTCAACGTAATAGAGTTCACAATCGGTTGAACGGACTGTAAACACGGTTAACTTAAAATTCTAATCTTATAGTAAATGGAGTATAGGGTCGGACCCAGTCTAACAGTTAAATACCAGTATTTTACATTGAGCGACAGTCTATCTAACCTCCACAACCCAGTTAGTACTGAGTAATATGATGTCCTTTGGTAAGACTAGTTCTCAGACTTTTAGGCCACTAGGATCTAATATATGACAGTCAGGACCAACGGCTTAACGTGCATTCCGAGGCACGAAAGAAACTCAGTATGTAAAGGGTTACTTTTGACGGATCAACCTAGTTAAACACGGCTTAACCTAAGATCAATTCAATCACCAGTTATTTTTAAGCCACGAGATCATCATCTGCCTAGCCTTTTTCCGAACTATGTTGGGGTCGGCTTGCAGTCTAACCGAATGCAGCTGAGTACCAGTGTACCTGGTCACGCCAACAATAATTCAGTCCTGAAAGGTATCAGAACCAACCTTCGATACGAGAGGACGTGTTAATTAAAGTGAAACGGCAGTGGCAAAAATCGAGGCGGTGAAGAGAGGGAGAGAAAGGACATGCAGCACTTACCAGGGGCAGGGGGATCCAATCTCCTTCGACCAGCACACAGCAGAGTATCACTACGCGGGATCGGAACTCAGTACTGTCAGCGGGCGTGAATTTAGGAGACACTCAATCTGAGTGAGAACAGTACAGAGTTCTTCGTATGATAGAAGCTGCTGTCCGACGACTCGGAACAGATGCATTTTCACAACCTTCACGACACTTTCCCAAGCGCCTCCGAAGTGTGGAGAGTTGGGACAGATAAATTTCCAAGTTATCCGACTCTCAGCGTACTCTTCCTCCAACTTTGGACGATACACAGTATTGAGAAACTTGTACAAATCGCGGAGGTAAGAGTTAGCCCCCTTAAAACATGTACCATTATCCGAGTACAGGATCTGAATCGGTCCTCGACGGGCGAGAAACCTCTTCAGCGCGGCAAGAAAACTGGGAGTGCTGAGGTCCGTGGCGACTTCGACATGCACAGCACGAGTCGTAAGACATGTGAAAATGCACAGATAGGCCTTCGCACTGTGGACGCCACGACGGCGCACAGGAACGTACGGCAGAGGACCTGCATAGTCACAGCCTACGTGCGTGAAAGCTTTAGTGACCTGACGCGTGCGATAGTCAGGTAAGTCGGCCATCAGCGGATAGGTTGGGCGCGGTTTTAAACGAAAACACGTATTACACATGTGGACGCGCTGTCTCACAACGCGGCGTGCGGACAAGATCCAGAACTTCTGTCGAAGAAGCGTGTTATCGTTTTATCCCTTCGAAATGACTGTAAACCCACCGGTAAAATAGCCTAAAAACAAGGGGAAAGAAGGAATACAAGATGGGTACTCACGTGGCCGTGGAGCTGTTGTTATTATTCACTTCACCCCGTTTTAGTGTTTATTTCGCAGTGCACTACGTTAATGATAGTCTGGGACGTCCCTTGATTGATAATTATCACTTTCTTGAATGTTTTTGGAGGTTTTCACGGAGCCGGCTCGAGCCGTCGTTTTGATTCGAAGTTTTTTTGCGGAAGAGTGACGATATGCGTGTTGGGCGCTAGTGAGCCTGCGCAGGAACCGGAAATAGAGACGGGAAGGGAAATAGGGATGTGGTAACTTGTGCAAAAAGACTAAGTTACCGGTTTTGTGATGATGTGTTTTTAATACTTTAACATTATTCCCCCCCGCTGGCGAAATTTATTGAGACTGAAGAAAAAATACCAAGACTAGGTCCACCTAATGTTAAAGTTGATGTGTAAGAGTGTGATGGAATAGATAAATATTATGTTTTACATATATGTTACAAAAATATAAAGACGAAATGATAATAGACATTTACCTAAATGAAAAATTTTGAAATTAGTTACCACCATCCGGGATGGGGCACAATTTAACAAGAGGTCTATTAATTACGCCTTGTCCAGTTTCGACAGTCGCAGAACGCGGTATACCATCACGACCGTGATAAAGATTCATAATTTTTCCGAAACGCCAACGCAACGGAGGTTGTTGTTCGTCCTTTATTATGACAACTTGACCAAGGCGAGCTTGATCAGTTGACCTAGTCCACTTCAGTCTTTGTGAAAGACTAGTTAAATATTCTGTATGCCATCTGGCCCAGAAGTCCTGATGCATACGTTGAACGAGTTGCCAACGCTTAAGTCTGTTAAGTTTAATGTTTGAATAATCTGACGTTGGCAACGCTGTTAAGGGTGCTTGCGTTAAAAAATGTCCTGGTGTCAGAACTGATACATCATTAGGATCAGTGCTCAGTGAGCATAACGGCCTTGAATTGAGTACTGCTTCAACCTGTGTAAGTAAGGTGTTTAATTCCTCATATGTGAGAATTTGAGTACCTATGACTCTATACAAATGTGTCTTTACGGACTTTACACCGGCCTCCCAAAGTCCACCGAAATGTGGTGCCCCTGGAGGGTTGAATTTAAATTGAATGTATTCAGACTCACAGGCTGATTTCATCACATTGGCCAATTGTGACTCCGCACCCTTAAAGTTCGTACCACAATCAGAATGAATTACGTTGCACCTGCCACGGCGGGCGATAAATCTGCGTAATGCCGCTAAAAATGCGTCGGTGGACATATCGGAAGCTAACTCTAAATGTAGCGCTTTTGTAGCAAAGCATACAAAGAGACACAAATATGCTTTTGTAGTACGTGTGCCACGATATCTTTGCAAGGTTATATTAAATGGACCTGCGTAATCGCAACCGACGGCTTGGAATGCTTTTAATTGAGTAATACGTGCTTTTGGTAAATCTGCCATTTTAGGCTCAAATGCAATTGGCCTTGTGCGAAAACATTTATAGCAATCCGATAGGACTTGATGAATTGCTCGCCGAGGAGACAATATCCAAAAATTTTGCAATAATAAAAACTGTAATGCTTGTAAACCAGGGTGAAGATTATCATTATGTACTGATTGTATAATTAATTTAGTTAAGCGATGTTTACGTGGAAGTAGAGCTGGGTGTTTTGTTTCATAATCGAGTTCAGATCGAGAGAGCCTTCCCCCCACCCGCAAAACACCGGAATGGTCTAAAAATGGATTGAGTTTTCTAAATGATTTAGGTAAAGTTTTCCCTGCTGATAAAATTTTAATTTCATTTTGGAATTCGGAATGTTGAACATGTTTAACAAGCTTCATAAGAGCACAATGAAGTTCAGCTTGAGTTAAGTTATTTGAATATTTGGTTTTGCGTAAGGCACTGATAAATCTGTTACAATATGCTAAAATACGTTGAATTTTACGAAGTGATGAATATTTTTGAAGAAGATTATCGATGGGATCAAGATCGATTATGTTACTTAAAACTGTTGTACGCTTTTCGCATAGTACATCATTGCTTGTGACGCAAGATGATTGAATTGTATCGTTAGGCCAATGATTTTCAGATAATGATAACCACTCCGGTCCTGACCACCAGAGGGCATGACTGATGAGCTCGTCAGGTAGCAAGCCACGACTCGCACAATCAGCTGGATTTTGCTTGCCTGGTACATGTTTCCAGACAGCAGTAGGTAATTTTCGCTGTATGTTAGCAATGCGATTGCCTACGTATACTTTAAAATTTTTAGAATTAGATTTGATCCATGCCAACACGATCATGGAATCAGACCATGCATATATGCCGTCTATGTTTAGTATGTTAGAAAATAAGTTAATAATATAATGCATAAGGTCTGCTAACAAAGAAGCGCCACACAATTCCAGTCTTGGCAGCGTTCTACGCTTTATTGGTGCCACCCGCGATCGTGCACTTACAAGACAGACTTGATGATGATTTTGATTTACATTGGAACGAAGATATACTACTGCCGCATAGCCAGCCTCACTGGCATCACAGAAACCATGAATTTGATAGCTTGATGCGTGAGCGTGAGTAATACGTCTCGGAATGTGAAGGTTTTGTAAATTGGATAACTGGCTAGTGTACTTCGTCCAAGTTAGGTGAATATCATCGGGTACTGGTTCATCCCATGACGTTCCTAGTAACCACAAACGTTGAATAAGAAATTTTGCTAAAAAGGTTAACGGTGTGAGAAGACCAATGGGGTCATAGATGCGAGCAAGCTCTGATAGCATTGTTCGTTTGGTACAATCGCGTGGAATTTGATTAACTTGATAATTAAAAACGTCTTTATGAGCGTTCCAGGCAAGCCCGAGAACCTTGACAAAGAGAGTGTCACTGTCGAACGTCAAATCTGGAACCAATTTATGTTCTTCTGGTATATTTTGCAGTACAGCCACATGATTACTGGACCACTTTCTGAGCTCAAAACCACCAGCAGCCATAATTTCGGTCAATTCTTGCTGTAGCTGAATTGCCTGCTCTACGGTGTTACAGCCAGTGACTACATCATCCACGTAGAGATCTTTTTGCAGAACCTTAGCTGCGGTTGGATAAGACTCTTGTTCGTCTTGAGCCAGTTGATGCATAGTGCGGATGGCCAGAAATGGTGCCGATGAGACTCCGAAGGTCACGCGATTGATCCTAAACTCTTGAATAGGTTCTTCAGGTGAAAACCTGAAGAGAATACGCTGATAATCCCTATGCTCTTGGGTAACGATAATTCGGCGGTACATTTGACGTACATCCGCTGATAAGACGATAGCGTGAAGACGGAACCGTAAAATAATATTTGTGATATCTGCTTGCAACTTACAACCAGTTAAAAGAGTGTCATTGAGTGATATTCCAAGTTTATCCTTGGCCGAGGCATCGTATACAACTCTCAACCGAGTGGAAACACTGCTAGGCTTTACTACCGCATGATGTGGAATATAGTACGCGGTAGGAGACTGACACTCGTCAGATGAAACTCGTTCCATCTGATTACTTGTTAAATATTCCATGATATGTGCTTTATATTCGTTCCCAAATGAAGGGTTTTGAAGCAGGCGCTTTTCCAGCTGCTTAAAACGCCGAAGCGCTGTATTATATGAATCGCTAAAAATTGGAAGAGATTGATCTCGAAATGGCAACTGAACGATATAACGACCGTCAGCATCACGTTTATGCGTTGCCTTATAAATGTCCTCACACCGAACATCGTCTGCGGAGGCTGCTTGATTAACTTTTGATTCTGTAGGTACATGATCTATGTCCCAAAACTTCTGGACAGCAATGTCCAAGTTAGCATCCAGTGATACATGATTGACAGATGCTGGAGGAGATTCAACACTGGGATCAGCTGCTTTGGTCCTACCCATGAGAATAAATCCAAACACTGTGTTAATGGCTGTTGCCAAATGACTGCCACCATCAACTTTGCCTGGTAACAAAATCTGGGGAAATATCTCTCCACCAATTAAGAGATCGATGGGACGAGACTGATGAAAATCTGGATCTGCCAGCTTAAGATTTCCTATATGTTTAAAATCATTGAGATTGATTGAATGTGTGGGCATATTACCACAAATTTTATCCAATACTACTGCATCCATACTAAAAGATATTTCTGAATTGCCTAATGGGCAGAGTTCAAGGAAAACTCGACTACTTGAATTAGTAGGAACATCACCAATACCAGACATCGGTGTGTTGCATTTATAACGAGTCAGACCAAGGCGACGAGCGCAAGCACTGCTCATGATATGACTCTGACTACCAGGATCTAGCAAAGCACGAATCTTCTGATAAGTGTTGCTACCATCCTTGACCATGACTTGAGCTGTGGCAAGTAAAACAAAGGTGGGAGCCAAGCCTCGTGATATATTGGATAATGTAGTAACAGGGGTAAGAACCTGCTTTTCAGCGCTATCTGCAATAGTCTGATTTGTTGTAGTCATATGGACTTGTGAGGAAGTTTGTTGATTAACATTAGTCAATGATTCCTTAGGAAAATGTAATAAAGTATTATGACGTTGATTACAACTTTTGCATGAACGGGTTGAAAAACATTTAGAAGTGCTATGGTTGGCACGTAAACAATTTAAACAAAGATTATGTTGTCTAGCAAGTTGAGCCCTTTCTTGTGGCGTTTTAGACATGAAATTATTACAATTAATAAGAGAATGATTTTCTTTACAAATTATGCATTCGATGTTAGGCGTTTGAGCTACCAGCGAAGAGGTTTTATTTATAGAATATGATTTGGTTTGATTGTTATTTCTTTGACTATTGGGAGCTGATGATAACGTTGGTACATTTGTTAGGCATGATCGCTCTAATGCACTGCATCTATCTCCTAAAAATGTTTGAAGCTGACTAAATTGTGGGATATCACTGTCTATACAAGAAAGCTCAAAAGCTTCACGAGATTGTTTGTCAATTTTAGTTATAAGAGAATGAAATAAAACAAAATCCCATTTAGAAGTGGGCAACCCTAAAGAGTCTAACATTGAAAGGTTCTCAGCATAACTATCTAAGAGAGTACGCAAACTCTGCACTGATGCTGTACTAATAGATTTCAAATTACAAATTTGTTCCCAACATAAGAAAGCCAAAAACCTCTTGTTGGTATAACGCTTGCTCAGTGCTTCATAAGCACTTGTATAATTAGCATCTGAAATAGGATATGCTCTAATTAAGTTTATTGGTTCCCCAGAAAGGGAAGTGACAAGATATTGAAACTTTTCAACATTACTTAAATCTGTCCGACTATGGACTAAAGTATTAAATAAGTCAATGTAACCCGGAAAGTCTTTTAATTGACCAGAGAAAGTAGGCAGCTTTATTGGTGGCAATTTAGCCAGGTTTTTGTGTTCATTTTTGTGGTTACATGATGATGTTGAAGGTTTAACCTCAATTAAGTTTTCAGGAAGAAGTGTCCGTTTAGTTTCAAGAATTTCAAAGTACATGTCATCTGCCTGTTCCTGATATGTGGTTTGTTTGTGAATGCAGTCCTCTTTTCCAAGGCCGCTATACTCACTTATGAGTTTGATGTGAGCATCATTAAACGCATCCATAACGGATTCCAACCGTGAACACCATGTTTCAAAACGTGGTAGAATACTGGAGTCATTTTGACATTTGCGAGCACAGGTAACAGCATCTGATAATCTTTTAAAGGCTATATTGCGTTTAGACTCATGGTGAGCCGCCATTGCTTCACTCATGATTGAAATTGAAATTCAGAAGATTAATTTAAATTAAATTAAGTACAATGTATTTTTTAAATTACTTGAGTATAGTTAAATGCTACTATTCTATCCTGAACCCGGTATCTAATCCATAAATTACTTCAAAGTATTAAAAATTAAAACAATTTGACATTAATTTGTAACAACAACAAACAGTAGACAATATTTTTCATGAAACTACCATAAAATCTATGGAAGCATTTTTGATTAATGGTATTAATATGCTTTTAGAGCTGGTATCACTCTATCAGAACAGGTAGGGTAGGTACACAAGGAGATTATGAGACCTCACCTATTCTGAGAAGTAAGAATAACGAAGGACCATATTTAAGATGAAATACGAATTACTTACGGATAAAAGTATTTCTGAGAATTATTAACATTAAATAAAAAGTTAAAACGCTTGTTATGTTAACAATGAATGAACCTAAACGCTGTATGTTACGTTTAGATCGCCTTTATGAACCTAAAACGCTGTATGTTACGTTTTATAGGTCGCTATGTATGATTTCACTATCCAAATGTTGCATGTTACATCAAAATAGTATTGACAATCCGTTCGAATTATGAATCCGCGGCACGAAAACGAGACGACGACGCGGACTGAACTAGTCGAAACTGGTTAGGAAAGTTTGATTTGAAATGAGAATACTTTTACTCCGAAAACACTTGAATGTATGATGTAATGTTATGTGATAAATAAATATGATGAGACAGTAATGAGATACTTATTGAAATAAGATACCTATTTTTTGGAAAAAAGATGGACGCCAGTCGTAGTACAATGTAAACGAAAACTATTTTAATAGGAACATGTATGAAATCCGGCTGAAGGCCCAAATAATGTTATCGTTTTATCCCTTCGAAATGACTGTAAACCCACCGGTAAAATAGCCTAAAAACAAGGGGAAAGAAGGAATACAAGATGGGTACTCACGTGGCCGTGGAGCTGTTGTTATTATTCACTTCACCCCGTTTTAGTGTTTATTTCGCAGTGCACTACGTTAATGATAGTCTGGGACGTCCCTTGATTGATAATTATCACTTTCTTGAATGTTTTTGGAGGTTTTCACGGAGCCGGCTCGAGCCGTCGTTTTGATTCGAAGTTTTTTTGCGGAAGAGTGACGATATGCGTGTTGGGCGCTAGTGAGCCTGCGCAGGAACCGGAAATAGAGACGGGAAGGGAAATAGGGATGTGGTAACTTGTGCAAAAAGACTAAGTTACCGGTTTTGTGATGATGTGTTTTTAATACTTTAACAAAGCGACATCAATAGTTCTGGTCCGGCGTGTAAATACTTTACATGATAGAAATCAATGATCAAGTTTACGACGGGATCATTGCGCGGTAAGATAACTGGATGCTTTTGAGCATAGTCCAGCGCGGAGTTAACGAGTCGACCTCCTACAAGTATCAGACCGTTTTCAATGAAAGGCCTCAAGCGGTTGAGAACCTGCGAACAAGATTGATTATTCTTAATATTAGAATAATCCTCTGCAAAGTGTTGACTTTGCAGGGCGCGAAGGATTTTATTTTCAGCGAAATTTAATTCATCAGCGGACACTGCAATAGTGTCGCGGCGGGGTAATAATTTTGCGAATTTACAAACGTATACAATTATACGAAGAGTTTTACTCCATGAGGAGATGCGGTTAGCGAGATCATATAAAGCACAATGCTTGACTGGCGATGGCTCGCCATCGCGAGTCACAGCATGTGTAAGAATTTTTTGTTCAGTAGTAGGCGGAGTAAATTGGTCGTCAAGACGCTTGAGAGGCCACTCAGACGGATCCAATGTAGCCCACTGGGGCCCGTGGAGCCACAGAGGGTGTGTGGTTAATTTCTGAGGCGTAATGCCACGTGAGAGAACGTCTGCGGGATTTTCAGTCCCCGCGACGTGGTAGAAGTTGTCAGCAGAGATGTTTTCCGTTATCTGAACAACGCGGTTTGCTACAAAGGTTTGCCACCGACGTGGCGAACTTTTGATCCAATATAACACGACTTTAGAGTCAGTGAAAGCAAATACCTTGATTGGAAGATGATGCGAGTAATTTTCATAAACTATGCGTAGCAGTTTGGACATTAGAAGCGCGCCGCAGAGCTCTAAGCGTGCTATAGACAGAGGCTTGGTAGGAGCGACTTTGGACTTTGCGCAGACAAGCCGGACAGTGTTACCGGAGGCGGTGGTCACATGAGCGTATACAACGGCACCGTAGGCATGTTCACTTGCGTCCGAAAAGGCTAGAAGAGTGAGAGTGCAGTTGTTAGAAACGCCTATATGACGCGGAATGCGTATATTGTTAAGAGACGGTAACTCGTCGCAGAACTGCTTCCACATTTTAACAATGTGTAGCGGTGGGGTGTCATCCCAATCGAAGTTAAGATGCCAAAGCTGTTGGATCAGTAGCTTAGCATACACGACTGCGGGGGCCACGAAGCCCATTATATCCCACAGTCGGGCGACTGTAGAAAGGATGGAGCGCTTAGTGCACTTAACATCTGCGGGAACCGTAATTTTAAAATAAAATACGTCATCATCAATACACCAATGCAGGCCTAGTATTTTATGCTGCATGGCCTTATCAAACTCAACCTCTGTAGGAAGTTTGTGCGAAGCGGGAAGATTATCTAGTACGGCACGACTGTTACTGTTCCATTTTACGAGATCCCACTGAGCTCCTTTGAATAGGTCAATTAATTGTCGTGACGCAGATATCGCTTCTTGTTCCGTGGGAATCGAGAAGGCGAGATCGTCCATGAAAAGCGACGTAGACGCGAATTTGCTGGCGAGAGGATAACGCGTGCCATCATCTTCGACCAACCGTCTCACAGTGCGCAATGCATGGTAGGGACTTGATTTTAAACCGAAGCAGACGCGGTTAAACCTATACAATTGTAGTGGGTCTTGTGGAGTAAAGCGATAAAGAAAACATTGATAACGACGGTCAGCTTCGCGCATGATAATCTGTAAGAACTGCTGGCGGCAGTCCGCGGTCAATGCGATCGCGTGTAAGCGGAAGTTCAATAATATTGTAAACAAGTCGCCTTGCAAATTCGGACCTGAGTGCAGAATATCATTCAGTGATTGACGGCCACCAGAAGTAGACGCGCTGGCGTCTAGAACCACGCGCAGCTTAGTCGTTGTCTTATCTTCGCGCACGACCCCGTGATGCGGTATGACGTATATGGGTGTTGGGTCGCGGGGATCGTACGACGCAGGAGAAACGTAATCTTTCGCGAGATAATCCTTAATTACGTCATCATATGCAGACCTAAGTTTTGGCGAAGCTTCTAGCTTTCTTTCGAGACATATGAAACGCTTGCGGGCATTGTCAAAAGAATTCCCGAGGGAATAAACATCCTCGTTGAATGGCAGTGCTACAGTGTACCTACCACTAACGGGATCGCGGGTTGTTGTGGACTTATAAAATAATTCACATTCAACATCAAAGGGGTGTTGAGTGGGCGGTGCGGAGGGAAGCTCCTCGAGCTCCCAAAAACGCCTGACTAATGAATCAATAGCGACAGGCTCCTGAGCGAGGCAACATGTCAGGGCCTGGGTGGTTTGATGCATAGGTAACGTAGGCGCGGAGCCCATAATTACGTAGCCGAAAACAGTACGCAAAGCGCGCGGCACCGACGTGTCACGATTGTGAACAACGTCGGGGAGAAGTAAATGCGGGAAAAGAGAAGCACCTATTAAAGCGTCTATCTTACTAGGCACACCATATGATTCGTCGGCTAGCGGTAAATTATGTAGATGTGATAAGTCACTGGTATTTATCAAAAAGGTAGGCAGTAAGTCCGTTATCTGATCAACAACAAGTAGCGAAATATCAAATTTAATTTTGCTGTCGAATCGCGAATATAATTTAATATTAATCGGACTAGTGTTAACTACCTTTTCAGCCCCACCGAACCCCTTTACAACAGTCCGGTTCATGTTTTGAGGTTGAATACCTAAACGCTCACAACACTCGTTAGTGATAAAATCACTTTGTGAGGCGGAATCTAAAAGCGCGCGAATAATGTGTGGATTCCCTTTAGAATCGTAGGCAACGACTTGAGCGGTTGATAACAAAACAGTCGTGGACTGTTTGTTACGTGTGAGTGCATTACTCGAACACTGATACAATCGAGAATCAACAGATGCGCACAGCGTAACATCTGACCGTGCCGTAGATGCGGGTAGGTTCGGAGAAGTATGTGCAGGCGCACAGGCGGGGGGCGCCGCAGCGGTGAGCTCGCCCAGCTGATTAGCGGGAGCGGCTTGTGCAGAGTGCCCAGGGCTCGCGGTACGTGACTCGTTGAAGTGTAACAATGTGTGGTGATTTAATTTGCAAACGCGACAATTTGACTTAGATGAGCAATTAGCGACTCGATGTTTTAAACTAAGACAGTTAATACACGCATTGTTATCCTTCACACACTTATAACGCTGTTGTGGAGTCATTCCATTAAAATCGGCGCACTTGAATAAATGTTGATGCACAATATTAGCACATAGGCACTTGCACGCGGATTCAACCGTTGTGTTTAAATATGTTTGACACTTCGGCGGCGAAGCGGTATTTAAACGCCGATTAGAGTTAATCGGACGTTTATTAGTTGAAGAAGTTGGCTCAGTACGTTCTAACACTTTGGCTCGATTTGAAATAAATTCGACTAAGTTATCAAAGGTAGGTATTTTTGTTGAATATTTAATTTCAAACGCGCGGACGGTCTCGGGGTCTATTTTCTGTAAGGCGATATGAATCAGAATTAAATCTGTAAGGTTGTCCATTTTAAGGTTTTTTAAAGCGGCGACTGCGCTGCTAAAGTTCTCAGTAAATAAATCAAAGTTGGTTGCTGAAGCGCATTGGAAAGTTTTGAACTCAAACATTTGATTTAAATACGTAGAAACCAACATACGCTTGTCGTCGTACTTATCAATGAGCGTTCGTAACAACAGACTATAATTTTCCGGACATGGAGATATCCCGGCGCACACAGACTGGGCTTTACCGGTTAGCTTCCCCAATAGGTAATACAATCTATCGGCGTCAGTGAGAGATGGATTATCGTGTACGGTCGATTTAAAACTGGCATAAAATAGTGGCCATGAGCGAATGTCACCGGAAAACTGAACTAATTCAATCGGCGGGAGTCTAGGTTTTGATTTGTGTGGAACACTATCGCTATGTGGCGAGCATTGTGACTGCACTCGCTTTATCCTACCATACAGAGACTCAAAAGCCATGAGACTCTTATAGTCAGGCTTAGCGGATCGGTTAGATGTCAATAAACGATTATTATATTCGTCCAGAACCTGTTTGAACTCATCGCGTAATGAATCTATTTGTGAAGATTCGTCAAGAAAACTTTCCCTTAGATCGGTGTTCGAAGAAAGATCGTAAATCTTTTGAGTAATTTCAAAGATAGCTTCGCGTTTAGCTTGCAACATAAGTAACCGTGTATCTTCTGCATCGTCATAATCAGAACCCGATTCACAAGTTTTCTTAGCTTGTTTAGACATAACGAAGTTTATAAATTCAATCTATTGTAAACGAGCAGCTGATCTGGGGTTCAATGAACCACAATAATACGATGAAATTAAGTAGGTTACTATTTTGCGTAAAGAATAAGCGGAGAATGGCTTCCTACTACTTCCCACTTTGTTCGGTTAATAATGAACTAGAATGCATTCAATGAACAACTTGAAAGTGAGTTAACGAATGAATGACCGAATAAATATGAATGTCAAATCAAATATGGCGAACTGTTAAATCTGTATAATTTTCATAAAGCAAGGCAACAATTTAATTTGAGGGTATTTTAATATAAAATTTGTACGAAATTAAAACTTGAATTTATCCAAAGTTAGCGTTATTTAGGTACTGAAATAAAGTTTAGATGGATTTTTAATATGTTTATCTGGATGAGTAAACACTTATTTATGATAAAGCTCAACTCGATGTTGATCTACGCGGTATCTATAATAGGGTAGATTTATGAATGTTCTCCTATTAGGGCCTATTAAATCCTAATAAGGGCGGTTGGAGGGTTCCAGTATTTAAAAGGATCAGAAATCCGGCTCGAAGGACCACAAATATGGTCACGCCAACAATAATTAAGTCCTGAAAGGTATCAGAACCAACCTTCGATACGAGAGGACGTGTTAATTAAAGTGAAACGGCAGTGGCAAATCGAGGCGGTGAAGAGAGGAAGAGAAGGGAAATGCAGCACTTACCAGGGGCAGGCCAGCGGGATCCAATCTCCTTCGACCAGCACACAGCAGAGTATCACTACGCGGGTCGCGCGACCAATATTTGAATATAGTTTTTCTTCTTATTACACTGGGTAATCAAACACAAGGATGCGTTTGGCGGAGCGGCAATGTATTGAAAACTGCAGAGAAAGGCTCGAGAAGATCCTCGTCTCTTCGCGGCGGTCAGACGAAAGGGCTCGTCATGCGGTGCGGGGGTGATTCGAGAGATCCGTTACACACGTGCTTTCATGTGCAATTTCTTCGTCGAACTGACAGCTGTCAGTCCTCGTTCCCTCGTTCTCATGTTCACCTTTTGAATGATGCTAAAGCGCTGCATGTACAGGTGGGAAAAGGAGCGGGAAATACAAACTGCCTCATAGTATAAGAGTAAATCTATATAATCAGTGTTGGCGTTACCAGTACCCTCACCACGGAAGCCAAAAAATACGAAAACTAAACTCATTCTAACCCCCGTATTTATAGTCAAGTCAAAGTAATTACTTGGGCTTAAGTAATTACTGATGCTAATATTTTTATGCAATGGACAAGAATTTAAACGAAGTTAGAACCGTCAATGAAACCAAAACTAAGAATTCTAACGTTTGATAGTAATTCTAACATTAAGGAATTACTAAACTACAGAGAAAAAATCGTATCTTAAACAATGACATTTACTCAAGTAATAGTAATTACTTGTATAAAAATACGGGTGTTAGTCCTCGGTTCGTGAGCCCCATCACACCGAAGTGTTTGGCCCAACAATGAGTCGTTGTCCGTCTGTCAGCCCCGACAGCAGATGACGGTCCTTACTACGGATCCATCTTAGCCCTTTGTGCCGAGGCCACGGTATCTCTTTCGAACAACCCGCAGTCTACCGTCACCCTCACTACAAAAAAAATCCGGAAGCTAAACCCATTCTAAGTTATTCCTCGGTTCGTGAGCCCCATCACACCGAGGTGTTTGGCCCAACAATGAGTCTTTGTCCGTCTGTCACTGGTTAGCATTCTGGACGCGACGCAAGGCGGCCTCGCGCTAACTGCGGTGTTGCTAGTGTATAGCAGGAAATTACCCTGGAGATTCTGTTGGTGGGTATGTGTTTTTGGTAGGAGTTTGGTTTGGTTGGGTTTTGATTTAGAATTTTGTATTGTGTGATACAGTAAAAACGTGTGTTATATCAAATGTACACATTAACATACATTTTTTTATATGTATATATTTTTTTTGAAGTCAAGAGCAAGCCCATTTATAATTTAAAAAAAAATGTATTTCTCTTTGAAACTTTTAAACATTTTCCAATTGCTTAAATATGTTTATTTTGAACTCCCGATAATTCGACACTGTTGCTAGCACCATGATCACGGATACATAATTATGGAAAATATCTCTACTTAGTTTCTATCTTGTGGTTATCGTTGTGTATTCATTTTGAGAAGGTATCGGCTTGAAACCAGAATTTTTAAGCTACTAAAAAAAAGGAAGTTCTTCATTCAGGTGATTATTTTTTAAATGTTTTTACCTCATTACTTAGTAATTTTTCATTTGATTTCATTTTTCTTTGTGGCCTATGTTTTGTGAATTACTTTGTAAAATGATTCATGACCAGAATTTGTGTGGTATTCTACTACAACTAAAAAGATAAAAAAAAAAACAATTTGCAAAAAAACCGATTCCCTATAAAACACTAAAAAAGTTACTATTAATATCATAAACGGGATATTTACCATGTTTGATTTTTGTTTCGAGTTCCCGATATCCGTGATCATGGTGCTTGTAACAGCGCCGAAATATCGGGAACTCGAAACAAAAATCAAACATGGTAAATATCCCGTTTATGATATTAATAGTAGTGTCAGTGACCATGTCAGTTTAAAAACTTATACTAAAAAAGTTTAAAGATAACGTGATTTTGTTTTCTTAATTGATTTTTTTGCCGATTTTGATTTTATTTAAATCTATCATGTCAAAAACATACATACATAGCCAGTCAAAATCATAACCCTCCTTTGGCTTTGCCGTAGTCGGGTAAAAAGAGACGAATTTGTACAATATTATTCAATTTAATTATTTATCATGCAACTTATTTTCACAATAAGTGTTACTAGTGTGATACCACTAATTGAACACTAGATAAATATTCAGAAATCGGTCAAACCATTCTTATTTATCTTCAAAACAATTCACTAAAAATATTGTAGAACTTCCATTAAATAGCTGACACAAATCCAACAGCCTACAAAAAATAAAATTCTCCCGACAGAGAGGCAAAAACTAAAGACGCTGACCACACCGTCACTGCCTCATTATTGCAGTTCCGTATTATTGTTGGAACAGACCTGGTTTCAGGAAATATAATAATTATTATAATATTATGATGGCTCTATATAATTGAGGAAGACTTACATGATACATAGAACGCGTTACATGGAGGAAATTAAATGATTAGCTGTCTGAAGTTAATTTCTATCATTAGAGTAATAATAATTGATGATGTGATAGTGCAATTATTTTTTGTAGGCTGATGCAACAATTTTTTCTATGGGAGCTCGTCTTCAGGTTAAGCCATGCTTGCCTAGACCCCGTTAGCGTTATATACCGACTTTCCATGATACTTTGGAAAGCCTGTTAAGCTGTTTGGTCCCAGCCGCCATTTGAAGATTTTTGACAGTTTTTACAGGTAGCCAGTAATCGAAAGGCTGGCAATCAGACTTACTAAGGGGTATAATTTAGGCAGTAGAGCTCAGATAGACTGTAGCTCCATTTAAAATACTGGTATTCAGCTGCTCCAATATAATAGGGGATCGGACAAAAAAAACTAATTAGTCCGTCAGATAGATTTCCAAAAATTATTGGACACGTATTTTTTTCTTTTTTCACGTAAACTTAAAATGAAGACGATACAGTGCTTCGAAAACTCGTGTGACGTCATATGATAGTACATTTTGACGACACAAGTGACGTTTCAAGCCCCACTCCAAGATCTTTGACGCGTTTTATCTTCGTCATTTTTTATTGATTTGATAAAACAAAAAACACGTAATCAATATTTTTCGATAATCTAACTTACAGACTAAACAGAATCATATTATTTTGACCCAGTCCGATCCCCTATTGGAAAAAGGTTAGGCAGATGATGGGGTGGCAACTTACGTACACCAACTATCGCCAGTCATATTTAAGATCCACCATGTAATAGGGAGCGAGCCTATTGCCACCTGGTGGTGGTTGGTGGTGTGGCCACCACATCACACAGAATACTACACCACCACCATATAGAATATGTCACTTGAAAACTTATAACATACCAATCAATTAATATCTTCAGCCATTTAGCCATATAACCACAAGCCACACAAAATCAGAGCAATCTCCCAAACTGACACGTTAATATCAACTACAAATCTAAACTTACTATAAGCCAGGGATGTTATGGAGCTCCGTAACCGTAACCGAAACTATCGGATAACCGACATAATTAAAACCGTAACCGATTTAAAAGTTTCAAGTAAAGGCGGAGTCTAAATTCTTGTTAATTATTTTTACAAAATATTATTTTGTAAGAGGTAATTTCAAGTAATTAGCGGGTTTTATATTTTAGTTTAATTTATACATATTTATTGAGAGTTGGTAACACTGTTTGTTTTTCCCGGTCAAGCCTTCACTTGACGCTGTGGGTTGTTCAAAAGAGACACCACGGCTTCGGCACAGGGGCTAAGAAGTAACATGGGTGGTTTTTAGTCAGTAGCAGTCTGACATTCCCTAATCTGATATTACCGAACACCAAAAAAAAAGTCTTTACTTGTCGGTTGTCAGATTGTGATTTATAAGATTCTAATAACTGTAACCGAAATTATCCGAAACTTGCGGATAATCCGAAATGATTTATTTTCTATATCCAGAACCGAAATTCCATAATATCATAACATCTCTACTATAAACTAGTAACTCTAACTTATAACTAGACTTAATAGATATTATATACAAGTATGTATGTTACTATAGTCTAAAGTTTACACAGGGAGGCAAAGTCACGTACATGTGTAATAGTGAAGTTTCATTTACCGTGGTGTTACGGTACGGGAGTTGAGAATTTTGGTGTGAATTCGTACGTCTAATCTATTGTTTTCCTGATATCTGCGGTTTCACTATTATTATAAATAATTTTACTTTGTTTTATGGGTGATTTCAGAACATTTATTTTTATTAATTATAGACACACGTTCAGTTGAGACTCGTTCATTTATTCATAATCAATGACAGATGGATGACAGATCGGCGTTGACACTTGACAGGTTGTGTGCGTTCATAGACTAATCATAGATAATACATAATTTATTATAGCTAGCCCGTATTGTCCCACTGCTGGGCAAAGGCCTCCCTCCATTCCTTCCAAAACGGTCGCGATTTTGTACAACTTCTTTCCATCTCCTGCGTGTTCTGCCGCGACCCCGTGTCACTGTTTCAGGGCACCAATCCTGCGCTTTACGCACACAGCTCGGCATGCGAAAGACATGCCTTGCCCACTTCCATTTAAGTTGGGCAGCGTTGCACTATAGAGGGTGAATAAATACTCTTAATGAAGACGAAAAGCACTTGTTCTACCCGTTATTGGGATATTTTTACCCGACTGCGGCAGAAGGAGGGTTATGTTTTTCGAGAGTATGTATGTATATAATTGTTGGCACGCTCTGTGGCCTGAACGGGTCGATGAATTTTAGCTTGAGAGGTGTCGTTAGATTCGTATTTACTGTGAGAGTGACACTGGGTATATCAAAATAAAATAAAAAACAAAATGGCGGATTTTTGGCGCCAAATTCAAATGTTCGGCACGCCCTGCAGTCTGAATGGCTCGATGGATTTAGCTTGAGAGGTGTCGTTAGATTCGTATTTACTGTAAAAGTGACACTGGGTAAATCAAAATAAAGAAAAGTAGTTAGAAGACTAAAAAACCCGACTGAAAAAACTGAAAAGCAAAAAATTTTTGTTTTTTTTATTTCATAATTTAATATTCAAATGAACCCCGCCTGCTTCCAAGTTTTGTTTTGTTTTTTGCTTTTTTTTGTTGTGCATATCTTGGAACCTTCAATTTACGGAGATATTGGAGGCCAAGTTCAAAAAATTTCACAAGTTTTTTTTAAGTGTGTTGATTTTGGGTACAGAAGTTCATAAGGATAAAAAGTTTACTGTATATTTATCCAGGTCAAAACTGACGCACTCGAATCCGCAAATTACAGTTGGCTTTGGCGATTGGCTTTAGTGCTACTGGTCTCCGATTCGATCGCTGCAAAGAACAAATATTTGGCACACATGACTTACTTATAGTAAGTATGTACTAACAGTACTCGCCTGATGTGAAGCGATGATGAAGCCTATGCCACGTTAGGCACGCTTGCCTTGAAGAAACTGAATCAGTTCCTTACATAAATCTGTGCGACAAACTGAAAATATACTTCTCATAAGTCAGAATCAGCATGCAATCATACAAAGTCACCATCACCTAGGTAGACGTCTAGTCCTTTTGCCAATGATGTAGAGGTAGGTTAGTGTCAACAGATGCAAAGCCAGAAAATACCAACTAAAAACCAGTATACAAAAAACCCCTGAGAAAACTAATATATTTGAGAGCTTCTGTTTTTGGCTGTCTCTTAAAACATGACAAAGGTAAAGCTTTACGGTACTCACAATGGAAGGTTATTTCGTTGGGTGGCCACCCAGCAGGTAATAAACTAACAAACAAAACTACAAATAATAATTTATTTAATTATCCACACAATATCAATGCTGATTTCAATCACAAAGAGTTATTGTAGCCGGATAAGGAATAAGGAAGATGATACAGGAAAATACGTGAGGCACATGCGTGATTCCGATTTCTGGTGGTACGATATGGTTGAGACTCTGGGTTTCCGTGGTCGAGTGGTTTAGGCGTTTGCTTTGTGACCAGGTCGTGGGTCCGATTCCCACGGGAAGTATACTTTGTAAAGTTGTTACCAGTTTGGCTAGGACATTGCAGGCTTGATTCACCTGATTGTCTGATAAAAAGATGATTCCGTTTTTTAGAAGGCACGTCTATGTCGGTGGTCCCGGCCGCCAAATGGCGGTCGTCAAACCATGTCAGAAGCCCTTGAGGTGGTTTAGAAACCCTGACACTAGGGTGTGGTGGGGTCGTTAGACCTTACTGCAAGATAAAAAGAAGACGGATTCGATTCGAGTTTTTGTTAACTAGATCTTAAAGGCGATTGACGATAATGAGTGTAGATGTTTCTGTACAAACATTTATATTTGCCAGTTTTTAACACACTTATGAAACTTTGATGATAATTAACTTAGGTACTTCTTTCTCACGTCGGGGCTGCGGGTTGTTCGAAAGAGATACCGCGACCTCGACACAAAGGGCTAAGAAGGAAATTGGGGGGATTTTAGTCAGTGGAAGTCTGACACTCCCTATCGCTCTGCCCAGAGTGGGAGGAGTCACTTGGTGATTTCCCACCCTACAAAAAAAAAACTTCTTTAAATTCTCTGACTCTGATGAGTCTCTGTTCGCCTCATATTCATTGAGACTGGAAGTCGCTCTTAACATAACAAATTCACTTGGGAAAACGCAAGACAGCTGACATTAAATACAGTATTTCTAGTGACAATGCGAACGCACGAACATTGAATAGCAAATAACGTATCGTAGTAAGTAGCGACACACTCAAATTATGCCGTAATTATATTGTACTGCTCGTAATATAGCGCCGGTACATGAGTCACGGAGGAGGCAGTCTACAGAGACTGAACTTCCTACTACGGTTTTAAGAGCAGTACCTCCTTGCAATTACATACAATGATACAAATCTTCATAGCTGAAGTACCAGCAGAAAATATTTTTAAACAGTTTTATACCGAGGATAAAAAGTTCAAAAAACTGGGAATTGAATAAACACACATATACATAAACTTATGCCCTTTTCCCCATAGGGTAGGCAGAAACCACACAAGGACATCTGCTACAATCCTTACATCCTCTATTTGCCTCCTTTTGCCTAACTCTTCGGGATTTATAGACTCGCATGATGTTATAAGTTTTTTAAAGCAATAGTATAATTATCTAACTTATAAGTCACATCTAATCATTGTTTCTTTTTCAGGCATTTTTAATAACTTTTATGAATGTGGACGAGGCAAAAGGGGTATGTAAGAATCGTAGCAGGTGGCGTTCTGTGGTTTCTGCCTACCCCCATGGCATTGCATGGCATAGCATTGTGCTTTGCAGTGCCCTGACAGGGTTCATGTACAAAAACCGACAGTACTGTAAAATGTGTGATGTGCATGAGAGCAAATAAATAAATAAATAAATAAATAAAAGGGCGTGAGTTTATGTTATGTATGAAACTTATTTATTTATTTCACTTTTAGGAAAACTTACAGCTAAACAGACAGTGAGTAATAATTTAAACAAAATATGGCCAATTACAAGTTTCCACATGTATGTACCTATGTCTATAATAAAACCAAAAAAGAAACAAACACCAAACAGAAAAATTACTAAATACGCTCGAAGAAGCTATTAGATAAAGTTTTCTTCAATTTAACTAAACTGGTATTGAAAATCGATCTCAGCTTCCCGGCAGGTTGCGTTATATAGAGATGAGTCTCTGTTTACTATCTACTCTTACAAACTTCCAGGATGTCATATTTGCATAACAAGGGAATCGTTCGCTTGTCTGATCTCGTAATGTTTCGGTATGATCAGCTTAAGGACTTACTAAGCTACGTAACTAAGTTAAACTTGCTTAGATTCACACTGGAATGTATGGCGTATTATAACAATCTCCTGTTATTATTAGCCTGACGAGTGATGTATGCCAGGTGATGATCATCATCATCAGCCTAGCCTTTTCTTAACTATGTTTAGGTCAACTTCCAGTCTATTCGGATGCAGCTGGATACCAATATTTTACATGCAGGGACTGCATATCTGACCTCCACAACCCAATTTGGAATCATCAGTGGCGACCACTAGAAAAGCGCCAAGATAATGAAGTTTGACGAAGACCTAGTGAAACAATTTATCAGGCTTGGATCCTGCACGGAAATTTATCTGAAAAAAATTGTATAGGAGTAGGAAAACCATAATTTCCATTTGGCCCAATCAGTTTAAAATACTGGTACCTGTCCTTTCTATCGTTGAGAGAGATTCTGATAAGGGATGTTCGAATTTCCAGTTCCAAGACAAGGTGGTTTCGTCACGATGTTTTCATTCATTAATTTTGACAGCTGTAAAGATGAAAATAAAAACACAAAGCACCTAGTGCATGATCGTACAAGTTACGTAAGTATTACTCAGTTTAGGGCATCGAAAATAACAAATAAACATTGGTTTTCCTTTCAATGTTATTAGTTTAAATTTATCTGTGACTAATTGACATATGGGTGAGGCCCTGACTCAATTTGGTAGGAAAAGTGGATGTTTTGACCTAATTTGGAACTGAGTCAGGTTTCCATTATAGCATTGCATTGCTCGCAGAACGGATGGCCGATGGGGCTGAAAGATTCTGGAGTGGCGACCGCGAACCGAAAGACGTTGCGTTGGACGGCCTCCTACTAGGTGGACCGATGACCTGGTGAAGGTTGCAGGGATCCGCTGGATGCGAGCCGCACGGGATCGGTCAATTTGGCGACACTTAGGGGAAGCCTATGTCCAGCAGTGGACGTCTTTCGACTGAAATGAAGATGATGATTTTTCCCATGTGCGGTGAAGCTTTTCATTTAATTTATTTGCAATACGAGTACAATGTCTACCTAGATAATATACATGGTATGATGCTTATTATAGGAAGGCCAAAGAAATCTGTGATAAAGCATAAAGACCAAAGAAACGACGGACTCCCTCCAACCTTCCCATGGCCCGTCCAACGCATGCGTTATGCGGGCCGATGCGAACGATGCATGGACTGATGTGAAGGATGATATGGTTAGAAGGGAGGTGTCTGATGAGGTGAGTAATAGAGGAGTATGGAAGAAGAATTCATGCTGCGTCGACCCCAAACAAATTGGGGTAAGGGCAGGAGAATGAA
Source organism: Diarsia mendica (assembly GCA_949316265.1). NCBI lineage: Eukaryota > Metazoa > Arthropoda > Insecta > Lepidoptera > Noctuidae > Diarsia > Diarsia mendica. The sequence continues at coordinate 18,076,747 of OX438908.1, read as the reverse complement.
GAATGCTGATGATTGGGATCAAAAGTACGACTTTTGGAAGTTGGAGTCGATACTTCTTTTATTCCAATTTTCAGTTATTTTAACACTTTATTTATTATGGTACCTAATCAGTAATGAAAGCATTAGTCTAGAGGTCACTTGCGCGACTGCTGAGCACGAGGTCCTAGGTTATATTCCCAATTAAAGAGTATTGGGCTTTTCCCTAAGGTATTCTCAGTCACGAAGTAATTTAATAATAATAATTTTATTAATATTTACTAATAATAAGATAAATAAAGGAAATAATAATAACATATATACCCAAAATCCCCAAAAACCCCCAAACCCCCCCCCCCCCCAACCCCTAATTTTCTTTGCTTACTATAATATGGGGAAATGTTGGTGTACTAATAGGAAAGCCTTTAAGGAATACATGCGTGATGTTATGTTAATTAATTTCTGGCCTTTATAAATCTTTTTTTCTTAGATTCGGGTTAAAACAACACATCCCTTACTTGAAAATTCGAGTTTTAAAGCATGTTTAAAGATTGTATGTTTGTCAATTCGTAGCTCTCTGCATGTGACAAGGCAAAGTGGCATCGTTTGAGACGCCAGCATCTTTTCAAATATGCAAGATATACCGCCGCTTGCGAGAGAAACTCGGGTTTTGATGCATCTTCATGTTGTTTTAGATTTAAAGTAGCGTTAAAATTTGGTTTGATTGGTACTTGGAGAAGACAGTACTGCCGTAGTATCCCGGTAACTATTACCTAAGTTAACACACATGAGGTTTGTGTAAAAAAACATGAACAGGGGAATCCATAGACATAGATAGGTATACCTACGCTGTAAACTCCATTTAGGCCCCTGGCACACGACGTATTTTAAACGCGCAAACGAGATTTTAACACCACTTTGAAACCTAAACACACGGGGCGATCGTGAAATGAGCGTTTACGCGCAGATACAGCGATCCCAAACCGACCCTTTGTAAGCGCTTCAAACGCGCGTTTCTGGAGTCCAGTGAATGACGATCCTTGCTCACCTCTCCGGGGCACTCCTCCAACTTAAGCTTGGCTGTTTTATCTACAACATCAATTGATGCTAAACAAAAGCTTCTTTTTTAGCTGTCAAAAAACTTTGTAAAAATACTAAACGGTTTGATTTTTTTTTGCAAAAAAAGACATTTCTAGGTCCTTTTTCGTTATAGAATTCTAGACTTAGCCTTGCTAGATGTGACTTACCTGCCATCATTCCAAGAGGGAATAGGCAGTGAAATTGTTATCGATAGACGCATTTACTGTTAACGGCATTGGTTGTTACGTGCCAAGTGATATTAGCAAACCAATAACCGTTTATCAAGGCGGAGTTATCTAGGTTCTATCAAGATAACCGGTGGCTAGTTTCACACATAATAATAAACTTAATAATATTTAAGCTTCTTTTAGCATCACACGGTAGACCAACCAGAGTCAAATAATTTCGACGTTTAAGAGAGTTTGTCGTTAAACTCAGTAGAGCTAAGGACCCTAGCACACGGTGTATTTTAAACGCGCAGACGTTTTAATAGATTCAAACGCGCGTTTAAAAGAAACTTAAATATTATATACTTAGTTTATTATTGTGTGTGAAACTATTAGCAACCGGTCAGCTTGATGAAACCTAGATAACTCCGCCTTGATAAACGGCTATTGGTTTGCTAATATCACTTGGCACGTAACAACCAATGTCGTTATCAGTAAATGGTCTATCGATAACAATGTCACTGCCTATTCCCTCTTGCAATGACGGCAGGTAAGTCGCATCTAGCTAGGCTAAGTCTAGAATTCTATGACATAAGAGTGCCTGGGACTGGGTCATATTTCCGTGATGGGTGTGGACAGATGGGCCAGAATAGACACACACTGGGTGCCTGAAGTCGGTCGGAGGCAGGCCGATTGAGTGTGATGATTTTGACTCGTTCCTGCCCGACTAATTGGCCACAGAACGCAAAATACCGGGAGGAATGAGGGAGGCCTTTGCTCAGCAGTGGAAAAAAAATAAAAAGAGGGGGTCACTTTTTATTGCAGTTTCTTTCAAGCGTACCTATAGCATCTTTACAATGTTTTTCAACAGAATGGAAAGAGAGAAGCTTTTATTTAGCATCTGTATGAGTTTGATGCAACTGTGGGGCAGGTGATTGAGGTAAAGCGCTCACGAGCCACGGCGAATATACGTGAAAACCTGTTTATGTTAATGCCGAAACTGATATTGACAACAAGCACGTAGTGTTGCAAGAATAAAAAATAAAATGTTGGGGATGCCAACATCATCATCATCACCATTTCAGCCAAAAGACGTCCACTGCTGGACATATGCCTCCCCTAGGTGTCGCCACATTGACCGGTCCCGTGCGTCTCTCATCCAGCGGGTCCCCGCAACCTTGACCAGGTCGTCGGTCCACCTAGTAGGAGGCCTTCCAACGCAACGTCTTCCGGTTCGTGGTCGCCATTCCAGATTTTTTCGGCCCCATCGGCCATTTGTTCTGCGAGCAATGTGCCCTGCCCATTGCCACTTAAGTCTGGCGATTCTTCGGGCTACGTCGGTAACCTTGGTTCTCATGCGGATGCCAACAGAATCTGATTAATTACTGACTTTACTATCATTGTTTCCTCATAACATCTGAAAGCCTGTCACTGCGCTCAGAGCTAAGTAACTTTTTTATTTTGTAAGTAACTTTTTTATTTTGGGTTGTAGGAAATCATCAAATAACCCTGCCCGCTCTTGGGCAGAGCGTCAGACTTCTACTGACTAAAAACCACCCATGTTTTTTCTTAGCCCTTGTGCCGAGGCCGCGGTATCTCTTTCGAACCACCCACAGCCCCGATCTTATTTATTTTAAAGAAGGCTTACAGACTAACAAACCAATGAAATAAAGAATGTAAAATTTAAAAAATTGCTAATAGCATGCCTCCACATATGGTTAACAAAAAAGTCGATAAATGACAAAGACAAAGGGGGATGATACTGCTCGCGTCCGTAGGACTTACTATCTTTTCCTAGACCCACCCTACACGTGTCCCCTGGGTGGTGCTAAACGAGCAGTGAACGTCGAGCCTTGGGCGACGGTTAATTAACCCGACTCAGCCGGCCTAACTAGCCTGGCTTAAGTGAAGGTAGGAAATGACCTTCACAACCCGTAACTTCGCTCTTGCACACATTGTGAAACCGGAGGCCTTGGCTTAACCGCCTGGGCCAAGAGGTAGAAAACCTCCATAAAAAGTTACCCCAACTCTACGGTGCGATACGTGCCTAAGGATGCGTGGCTGATGGGGAGATCAGTTGCAAGCGATCAACCTCGGTGGACCTGGTAAACACCGTTGTATTTACCTTCTAGGGGGAATGGGCGTCACCCTCCTAGTGACCTTATAATTCGACCCTACTCGTGGGAATAACATGAATGATAATATACTTAATAAAAACAACTCAACTAACCAAACTGAACAGCAAAATAAAACCTTAACTCAGCAAATATTCCATAAAGGCCTCTTCGTGAACAGACCTCGGGCCCAATCTCTAAGTGAAGACCGCATGGCACATGAAACAACAGGACTGAAAGAACCTACTAAAACACTCTCTGAAAACATCATATCCGGCGAACCAAAGTCCCCATCCCAATGGATAGAAAACGAAAGAAAGCGTCCAAGACAGAGTCCCGACCACGCAAACGCACTCCATGCTCAAAAGCAGACCAAACTTAGTAGCTACTGGCTCAGCCAACCAGTACCGACATCAAACAGGTTTGAGGACCTAGAGGTTGATGCAAATCCAGAGATTGTAGCACAAAAAGAAGATAAGGGGAAAATTCCCAAACCGCCACCTATATTCGTAGAAAAGGTCGAAAACATACGGCCGCTACAGCAACTCCTTGAACAACATGCTACGGGTGACTATGAAATTAAAACCCTAAATAGTAATAAGGTTAAAATTCAGACTATGACACATACCACCTACAGAGAAATTGTAAAACAGTTAGAAAGCAAAGAAACGGAGTTTTACACATACAAGCCTAAGCAGGAACGCAATTTCAAAGTAGTCTTAAAAAACATTCACCCGTCCATTGACACACAAGAAATTCACCAAGCACTAAAAGAAATGGGTCATGACACTGTTAACATTTGGAACATTAAGCAGAGAACAACAAAAAAGCCCCTTGACATGTTCATTGTTGAGCTGCTACCAAAAAGTAACAACAAACAAATATACGAACTGAAAAGCCTCTTACACATACGTATAAAAGTTGAACCACCAAGACCAGTGCGCACCATACCGCAATGTGCCAAGTGCCAGCAATATGGGCACACAAAAGCATACTGTCATCGTACACCAAAGTGCATAAAATGTGCAGGCAGCCACTTATCAGCCAATTGTACCCAAAAAGAACGTTCTGATTCAGTAAAATGCGCACTTTGTGATGGAAACCATCCAGCAAACTATAAAGGTTGTAGCGTATACAAGGACTTACAAAAACAAAAATTTCCACCCATAAGAAGCAAACAGATTGAACGGAAGGGTAACCCAAAAAATGCTGAAGAACCTTTAACACAAAACAATACAAAAAACCCACAACACAAAAGAACCTATAGCGATGTACTCTCGAACAAGGAATATGAACAACCGCAACCACACACAATCCATTCATCCGACCAACTAAACGATATGAAACAGCTAATGGAGATGTTCAAACAAATAATGAATCAAATGGGTACGATAACAAATCTACTTACAAGTTTAATGTCAATAATGTCCAAAAATTCAACCAACTCAAATTAGTACTATGGAATGCCAATGGGCTGTCCCAACACTTCTATGAAGTTAAACTATTTCTCGAAACACATGATGTAGATGTTATGTTAGTAACTGAAACACATTTTACAAGCAAATCATATTTAAATATACCAAAATACAAATTATACCATACAATGCACCCAGATGGAACGGCTCACGGTGGCTCAGCCATAATAATCAAAGAAAAAATAAGGCATTATGCTGCCGCTCCGTACTGCACAGAGGAAATACAATCCACTAATATAGTAGTCGAAGACTCCAAGGGCGAGATAGCATTGTCTGCAATATATATTCCACCCAAACATAACATGAAAACCGATAAATATAATGCCTTTTTCAAAACACTAGGGCATCGGTTTATAGCTGGCGGTGATTACAACGCGAAGCATACTGAATGGGGTTCACGACTAACTACACCTAAAGGACGCCAACTTATGGAAGCTATAAGGGCTTTACAACTGACTGTCACGTCAACGGGGGAACCAACATACTGGCCCGCCGATGTTAGTAAAAAACCTGACCTCATCGACTTTTTCATCTGCAAAGGACTACCGCAGTCATCAATAAAGTGTTGTTCTTGTTTTGAAATGTCGTCAGATCACTCACCAGTAATTGCGCTAGTCCACTGTAACGCCACAAATGTCACCAAAACATGTAAGCTTCACACTAAAAAGACAAACTGGTCACTATTCCGCGACCTTATCGAGCAATCCCTTGACTGCCAGATACCTCTTAAAACGGATGAGGATATTATTGAAGCAGTCGAGTATTTTAATAAGAATATACAGGAAGCCGCATGGGCCGCAACTCCGCATCAACATGGAAACGACAAACCCAACAGTTCGTATTCCAAATATATCTTGGAACTAGTAAATTCGAAGCGCAAGGCCAGGAAACTATGGCATGAAACAAAATATCCGGCACATAAAACCGCATATAATAATATTACAAGCAAACTGAAAAGAGCCCTAAAAACAACCACAAACAAAGAAATGGAAAACTACCTCAGAAGTCTTGATGCGACCAAAGCTACCGATTACTCTCTTTGGAAAGCTACGGCAAAATTTAAACAACCAATAATACATCGATCTCCTGTTATGAAGCCAGATGGTACATGGGCGAAAAGCGACAAAGATAAGGCGAATGTATTCGCACAACACCTATCTGAAGTTTTTACCCCAAACACTGACCATGGATCTAGCAAAACCAGTTTAATCAAATCTGAACTAGATAAACCACATCAACTGGATAAACCCATAAAAAAGTTCACTAAGCAGGAAGTACTAACAGCAATCCAAAAAATCAACATCCACAAGGCACCGGGGTACGATCTTATTACGGCCAAGATCTTGCGAGAGCTACCTGACGTCGGCATTACATTCCTTACCTATCTATACAACGCATGTCTCTGGAAAAACTTTGTTCCACCACAATGGAAGGTTGCAGAAATTATCATTATTCCTAAACCTGGCAAAGACCCTACTGATGTCAAATCTTACCGCCCGATCAGTCTCCTTCCAGTTCCATCTAAAGTCATGGAAATACTGATACTGAAACGCCTTACGCCGGAAATTACAGCCAACAAGCTTATCCCCGACCATCAGTTCGGCTTCAGACAATCCCATGGTACAATAGAGCAAGTACATAGGCTAGTGGAAAAGATCAATTACACATTTGAAAGCAAACAACTCTGCTCTGCCGCCTTCCTGGACATTTCGCAAGCGTTCGACCGTGTTTGGCATGATGGACTTTTGTACAAAATCCGCAAAGGCTTATCCATAAATTTCTACCTTCTCATCAAGTCATATCTCAGTGACAGACACTTTTATGTTAAATACGGCGACATTACCACAAAGTTACACGAAATAAAAGCAGGGGTCCCGCAGGGCAGTGTAATGGGCCCAATGCTCTATCTTATATATACGTCAGACTTACCGAACAGACAAGAAACAGTGACAGGAACATTTGCTGACGATACAGCGGTTCTTGCCATTGATGAAACCGCAGCTGGAGCGTCGGCGAAGTTACAACGAAACCTCAATGATATCTCGAACTGGCTGAAAGACTGGCGTATAAAGGCAAATGAAGCTAAATCAGTCCAAATAACCTTCTCTTTAAGACGTGAAACGTGTCCAGAAGTCGAACTTAACCATATAAAGATACCCCAGGCCGATGAGGTTCGATACTTAGGAGTCTATTTAGACAGACGACTGACATGGAAAAAACATATAACAACTAAAAGAAAGGCGCTCGACTTACAACTAAGAAAGCTGTATTGGCTCATGAGTAGAAAATCCCAAGTTACACTGGAAAATAAACTCCTTCTATACAAGTGTATTCTCAAACCTGTCTGGACTTATGCTTTGCAGCTATGGGGCACTGCATCCAAATCAAACATAGAGATTTTACAACGCTTCCAGTCAAAAACCATACGTATGATAACTGGAGCACCATGGTATGTTACAAATAATCACCTACACCGAGATCTAAAAGTCAAGACGGTCAAAAATGAAATAAAGGACTCTTTACTACCCTACTGCAAGAGAATTGTAAGCCATCCAAACCAATTGGCAAGAAGTTTAATGGAACAGCAACCGAATCGCACATTTATAAGGCTAAAGAGACGTGCCCCTCAAGATCTTCTAGTTCAAGTCATACTAGATGGACATATCATTGGATACTGTACCATGCACGCCATGTTTGTACACACATAAAATCCAGCTTAATGTCGACAAGACAGATTGCAGGAAGAAAAGGAGATTAAAAAAAAAAAAAAAAAAAAAAAATGACAAAGACATACAAGTTAATGAAAAGTTAACTGTCCATGAAAAATGACTGTGCCAATAACCGTCTTAAGGTCGCCACACTAGTGCAGAACTAGTCGACATTAAGGTCCTTAGGAAGCCTATTAAAACTGAGTACACTTCTTATTGAGAATACATTCCGCCTATAATTAGTAATTGCGAAAGGTACATTTAATATTGGCCGTTGACGTAATCCTATCAGATTCGTGCGTAATGACAGATTAGCAACGAGTTCAGGACAGTCGATGTGGCCATTTGCTATACCCAAAAGTAGACTCATGTCCCCAATATAACGTCTCATCTCCAGAGGAAGGAAGTGGTACCGTCCGTTATTGGTTAATTTTACTCATCCTAGCTAGCTTACCACATCTCAGCACCAAAGGCAGCCTAAGTCTAGATTAAAACTGCAAACTGAGCCCAAGTGACCTTCCTAACTTGAAGTATTACCACATAACTCAATTCGCCGATCCAACTTATGATTACCGGCGTATCGGGGGGTAGTCTATGATCAAAAAACTTTTCTCGTTACTCCTGCCTGCTCATTTGACAAGTTTAGCCGTTTGGTTGGGAAGTTTTTGGTAATACGCCCTCGGATATATTACTGAGATAGGGCCGGACGAATGTTTGCCCTTTTCGGTTTTTTATTTTAATTATTGATTGGGTGGTTTGGAAATTAAGGGGTAGTAAGAAACTATTAAGGAAATGCCTGGTTAGTGGCAGAAAGCGTGACGGTGGAGTACGATGTCTTGGATTGAATGTCCAGGTGGGGAAAAATGGTATTGGGATTTATCAACAGTTTTTTTTTCAGTAGCAGCTACGTAGTCTGTGTCCCTTTGACTACAGTAGGGTCGCCCCCAATTACATAGAACTTTGTTGATCGAAGTGGGACCTAAACCTATTTTTTTTTTTTTTTAAACGTTGCCCCACACTAGGAATTTCTTCTGTATCGTGGGTGCGTTCACAAACATTTAAACTCACATACACAAATACCCAGACCCGGAACAACTATCTGTAGGTCTTACACATATTTGTTCCGTGCGGGGATCGAACCCGCGACACGCAGCGTGGCAGTCCATTGCCTGAGCCACTGTGCCAACCGTGTCGTCAATTGGTGAAATGTGGGTGATAAAATGTGAAGTTTACGAATGAAATATCCCGTAGAAATTGCTGCTGAACGCATCTGTCCAAACCTTCACAGGATACAAGCGTGAATGGTATATTATGTTTAGTAAAAAACATCCTTTAAAGAATGAGCTGTAGGTACCGTTACTTTTATACAAATGCCTAGAATACCGGAAAACTATTCTCATTTCTTCATATCCTAGCAGTCAAGAACAAAACCAGGTCATCTAGATCTCTCCTATTTCAGCCTTTTTTCCGTTGTTATGTTAAACATTTCAGGCCAGCCACTAATGGTTTGATTCCAAGTAATTTATCGTTCTAACCTAACATTTTGCTAATTCTTTCGCCGAGCGCCTGTGTAAGTGGGCAACTTTATTCCCGACCCTCGGAATGGGGTGAAATGAGGATATTTTTCTTCTGCACTGATTGCTTTTCAGCATAATTGTGTTAGGTTGTAAGAGGTTTTCTGGTGAGCTGGATGTTTTATAACTTGTAGTGCATTTATTATAACTGAAATTATTGTGAAACACATTCTTATTCTTTATTGCACACATAAAATAACAAATATAAACATAAATTACAAAGCTTATGTACAAAGGCGAGCACATCATAATTTTTGTGTGATGTCATAGTTGTATTTCTATGGTAAGGAGTTTACTGGTAGAACTAATGACACATAAAAGACGATGTCAAGTTTGAATTCAGCGCCGACATTTAAAATTTCGTTGGTTCTTGTTTGATGAGTTACAAGCGCGATTGCTGGGCTTGAAGTCCTGGGTCCGATTCGTGTATGGAGGAAAAAGACAAGACAGCCCCAAAAAAATTGGAATAAGAGCAGGAGATTGACACATTAACTGTCTTAAAACAGCATGTATGGTCAGCATCAGAAGTATATTAACATTACTCAAAGTTTCGAAGCTGTTTTTTTAATAAAAACTTGTTAGATATTACTCGTTACTACATGTTATTGGAGTGTAAGGACTATTTTAACGAATAATCTTCTGAAACATTAAAAATAATAGCTAGAGTCCTGTACATAAAAGAATTAAAATTCCAAAATGTTCAGCTACTTCTGATGCTGACCGTACATCCTACTATCACGTCGTCTATTAACCTGTTAAACAACTTCAACAAAGAACAACCCCACAATCCCTTTAAAGTCAACCCCACCGAGCGTCGAAACGGAAGTAGTCAACCTACAGCACTCACCCTGTACATATCGTAATAGAATCGGCGCGGCCTATCTCCGCGCAATTTATTGCTCAACACGTATCATTTAGAAGTCACTTCAAAGAATTCAGTCAAAAGAATGATGATAATTGTCTAAAAACAGCATGAACCACATATCAACTTGTTAAACAACTCCAACAAAGAACAACCCCACAACCCTTTTAAAGTCAACCCTACCGAGCGTTCAAACGGAAGTAGTCAACCTACAGCACTTACCCAGTACATATCGTAATAGAATCGGCGCGGCCTATCTCCGCGCAATTTATTGCTCAACACGTATCGGCCTATTAACACGGGCCCTATTAACGGCAGCCCTATTAAAATAACACGATTTAGTGCTGGGACACACTGGGAGGATGCAGGATTAGGATGTGGAACTATTATTTTCTTTTGATAAATGAAATTAATTATTGTTTTGTGAGTCAAACAGTTCTTTATATCTTAGAACTAAATTTAATAGGATCATCCGAATACACTATTGGTTATTGGTTAAAAATATTAGGCACTAACATAGGCTAAGTTATATTGTTACTAACACAGTGGACCCCTTTTGTAGTCTGATAAATAAATGATTATGATATCAGTGTTTTGAAGACAGTTTTTTTAATATCATAAACGGGATATTTACCATGTTTGATTATTGTTTCAAGTTGCCGATATTTCGGCGCTGTTACAAGCACCATGAACAACAACTCAAACCAATAACTCTGGAACTCGAAGCAATAATTAAACATGGTAAATATCCCGTTTATGATATTAATAGTAGTGTCAGTGACCATGGCAGTTTAAAAACTTAAATTGACAGTTTTTTTGTTTGTTTTTGTTTTGTGATATTTCCTAAAATATTCTGCCACACATTCATTTAATTTTTCATTGTAACTAGAAATTATTCTAATTCATTTCATCCATATTTCTATTTTTTTTTTTTTTTATAGCCTACATTGTGTCCCACTGCTGAGCAAAGGCCTCCCCTTTCTCTTTCCACACCTTTCTATCATGTGCGATCTCTGGCCATTTTAATCTATATTTTATATCCATATTTCTATTTGAAGACGAAAAAAAAAGATACAGTCGTGGGAAAAAACCGTGGGGCACGTCAATTGTAATTTCCGCAGCACGACAGTTCCGAATTGACGTGCCCCACGGTTTTTTCCCACGACTGTATCTTTTTTATTATTTTTTGGTTTTTAGTACATTTATCTTAAACATTGCAATGTATGTTTAACATAAAACCGTTTAACTTAAAAAGTTTTTTTACCTATTTTTATTTTCTAGTTTTTAGCCACCATCTTGGATTTTAATTTTATATAGTATATTGTATTCTGCTTGTTGAGCCCTTTCATTTGATACCCATATTGATGGGATTAATAAAACATAAATTATCCGCCATTTTGTAGCGGCGGCCATCTTGAATTTATAATGATAATGATTATACATAATTGTATTGTCACCAAAATCCAAAGTGTATACAAAATTTCAGATTAATCGGTTGACAGGAAGAGGGTGAAATTTGAATTACTAAATTTGATCCAAGAATAAAACAAACGGGGTGAGCTAAATAAAACCGTTTAAAATACGGATTTATTAAGAAATAGTTCCTCTTGTTTGAAGTCGTTTTTAAATATTTAAACACATTTTCCCTTGCATCTTCACCATTACATTCAGAAAATAGTCTCATAAAAATTTGCATTTAAAAAAATAGATCTTACAGATGCATAACCTATTAATTCCGTGAGTGTACGTACGAACTTACCTTTTGTACCAAATTGCCAATTACGAGGGAAATGCAGTAATGTCGTTGTAATTGGAAACTCCAGTCGCAACATTATTGTATGAGAATATGTTCGTAAGTTTCCTTTATATTAGGTATATTTTATTCAAAAAAGGGAGAGGGTTCATATTTTTTTGTTTTGTTTATAGAAATTGTGTTGTATTATTTATTTATAACTAGCTTTTGCCCGCGGCTTCGCCCGTGTGGATGTCGAATAATATTCCAACAAACTTTCATCCCTCATTTAACTTCATTAGGGGTTGAATTTAGAAAAAATAAGGTCCCATTAAAATAGGTGGACAAATTTTAACACAGCGTTCAGTTGGTCTAACCAAAGTTTCTCAACAAAAAAAAAAACATTAAATAAAGTGATTTTTTTTTAAACTTAAATTAATGAATTGCCGGCACTCTAGAACAAACTCATCCTTTATGAGTAGGTACTTAAATGCGTTTTTCTTATTATTATTTTTACCATCGTCCTTATTTTGGTGGTCTGAAAGATTTCTGAAATTTTGTCCACCTCTTTTAATGGGACCTTAATATAATAATATTCTTAAACCTTTCTCGAGAACCACTCTATCCATTGGTGAAAGCAGCATGCAAACCGATGCAGTACCTAGTATTTGAACAGACAGTCAGACGCGGCGGAGGACTTTGGTTTATAATATGTAGTGATAGTGATAGTGATGATGATGGTGATATATTGTAGGTACCTACTCATTATATTTATTTGTTTATAAAAAATACAAAATGTAACCAAATATTTATTTTGTTGGGTCGCGCCAGACCACGCAGGAGATGGCGGGACGAACTGGATTACTTCCTTGAGAATTGGAAAGAAGTTGCACAGAATCGCGACCGTTTGAAGGATCGAAGGAAGGCCTTTTCCCAGCAGTGGGAAAATATGAGCTAGCTATAATAATAAAATAATAATAATTGGTTTAATCCTATCATCTTACTAAATACCTAGTACTTTCTCAATGCCAACTAAATCGTTTTAGACTATGTGAGATGCATCACAATAAACACAACTGCTTAAGTGAACATTTATCATACTCAACACGTCTTTTTTGACTGGATGTTCCATTGCAACAAGTGTCGAGAAATACTGAAATCTACATTTACAGGGTTTTCAAAGAAAAAATAATCGTTCTTTGAACACATGAACTTTAGGAGATTCGAAATCTATGATATTTTTTTTATTTTTTCAATCATAGTCTACCTATTTAACAACAATTAAAAAAAAAAATTGTCCTCTTGTTTTTACCAAAAGGAGGAGCCCAAAAGGAGAGTTATTATTGGTGGATTGTATGATTGTAATATAAAATAATAAGAAAGGAATAAAAGATGCTGTGACGTTTGAAAGCGGCAAACTGAAGAAGGAAACATATTTACCTGCAAAATGATATTGTAAAACAACAAGAAAGTTTTTTGAAACTCACTAGAAATATTAATAAAAAGTTACCTACCGGAAAGAAGAATATAAAATAACCGGAGGAAAAAATACACATTTTGTTTTACACAATAAGTTATCAGGCCCCTTCAAAATTGCTGTTACCCAATTAAAATTTTATTTTTTCACAAAATGAAAATATTTTTTACAATTAAAAATAATGACGATCTTAGTGTATCCCGCACCTACTTGTTTATGTACAAAGAATCAAACACAATAGAAATGTTGGGGCAAGATAATCAGAAATTAAAGCTTATGTGTTTCTCTGATAAGAAAATATAAAGGAAACGAAATGTACCGAATACCTTACTTAGTTACTTGAATTTATTAACCTACTGAGGTGGGAATAGAGGTAAACCTTTGATTATATACCTACTTATCGTTGTTTTAAGGGCCTTTATTAATTAAGGAATCTCAACATGATTGGTTCGTTGGTCTAGTGGTCGTAAGCCCGATTGCTGAGCGTGAGGTCCAGGGTTCGATTCCTAGGTCAGGCAAAGTGTTATTGGGTTTTTCTCAAAAGCAGTCACGGAGTCTGGATTTGTGTATGTGTATTTGGGTCCATGTGGTAAGGGCAAACCAGCTTATAAACATTACTGGTGAAAAGTGTGTATGTATTATTCAATATTTCTTAGGCAAGCCGGTGTCCTAACGATGTTATTGTTCACTGAAGTAAGTGATAAAACGTCAAGACCTGCTTTCTGCTAAGGGTATATCATCATCAGCATCATCAGTCTATAATGTTCCCACTGCAGGGACTCAGACCTCCTCTCTAAGAGAGGGATGGGCTGTAATCCACCGAGCGGGCCCTGTGCGGATTGGCAGATGTCACATGTCTTCGAATTTTTTGGTTCTAAGACATGCCGGTTTCCTCACGATGTTTTCCTTCACCGTTTTGAGTAAGCTAAGGGTATATGAAATATCCAAAATCTTTTTCAAAGAACGGTCCAAACCAAACCAAAAAGGGTCAGAGCCCATTCGTACCCTAAGATTCGCACCCTGTGCCCACTCGTCCCCTGGAACTTTTGAGGGGCCCATTCGTCCCCTGAAGGATATTTATTTTTATTCATTCTTCTAATATAAGTACATGTATATGTGTATACTGCAACTTGGTAGTCCTGGTACAGTCGCGCAGAAAAGGCTAAAATAAAAAATATAGTAATTCAGTAGATATCATGTTTATTTCAAATAAGATTAACACAATCATACAAAATCACAAAGAAACTAACAAAATACAACTCTTTTACAAAAATCAGCCTTGATTGACCATCATATAAATCAACATTACATATAAAATATGCAAAAAAAATAGAACACAATATTATATCAACAGTAAAAAATCACTTGTTATTTTTTTGTATACATATTTACCAACTACATACATGCAAAATCATAATAACTTAAATCTAAAAAATTATAACAGTACCTACAAAAAAAAATACGAAAATCACAGTAATTATTGAAGACTACAGTGGCCTGCACAGCAGTGGCCTAGAGAAATCTGATTTTCAAAAAATTGGCTAATTATGCGATTTATTCTCGCTTCTGTTATTTGCTCGCGCGCAGATACTCTGGCTAAGATTACCACTCCCGCTTCGGGGGTCCATATTGGCTCACCTAAAGTTTTTTATCCGAAATTGTTCTTCCTAACGATTTGTAATCCGAATGATCACTCCTCCTAAAATTTTTCATCCTAAAGTTTGAATTCCTACTATTTGTAATGCTACTGGCGATGTTCCTAACACTCATGTTTCCGAAAGTTTTAATTCATAATATCGTTATTGTAAACATATTTCAACTCCTACTGTTTTTTATCCTAACGTTTTTATCCCTAAACATAATTACCATAATATTTTCACTCATACAACTGTTTAGAATGATTAAAGGTCGTTTCACTGATTTTTGTCTTGAAATGAAATAAATGAATGAAATTCAGGTCAGAGTGTCGTCTTGGGGGCACTATGAAAAAAATACTTAGAAAAATTTCGCGACCAATTTCCAGGTAGCGCTCGCCGGCCGCTGCCGCGGCACCGCTCGCTTCGCTCGCTCGGCTCGCGCGTAGTTGGTCACAGTTCTAACCTAACCTAACCTACGGATATCTTTGCATAGTATAAAGGTCCCATTAAAATAGGTGGACAAATTTTAACACAGCGTTTAGTAAGCCTAACTAAAGACACCTAAACAAAAAAAAAACACTATTTAAAGTGATTTTATTTTGAATTAAAATAATAAATTGCCGGCACTCTAGAACAAAGTCATCCTATAAAATTAGGTATTTTAATGTATTTTTCTTATATAATATATTTTTACTATTGTCCTTATTTTAGCGGTCATGATTTCTAAAATTGTGTCCACCTATTTTAATGGGATCTTTTATAATACTGATTATTATGAATAAAAAGTAATATAAACAAAAAATATATATGACTTTGAATAATAGTGTAAAAGATGGTTATGTTGAGAAAATATAGGAAAACAAATAATAGTGTAATAGATGTTTATTGCTACTGACATTATGAAGTTGAATGCTTCGGAATTAAAACATTAGAGACAGAGACTTTAGGAATTGCGATCGTTAGGATGAAAAATGTTAGGAATAACATTTTCGGATTTTCAATTATCGGAGTTGAAATTTTAGGTGAACTTTGGCGCACCCCTTTTTTCAATGATCTGTTATGATTTATTAAATTAATTCCGTTAATAAACTGTTCACAAGTGTACTATGTTAACCGTTTCGTATGTAAAATATAGCTAATTTTATCTCACGGGACCAATAGGCACCTGAATAGGTGCCGAATCTTTAACTTATATTGTATATATATTAGAGGGGACGAATGGGTACCTTAAAAATAATATTTTTTATTAAAATATTAATTGGTCCCCTACCAGGAGACCAATGGGCACCTATATAGGGGCCGAATCTACAACTTTTATGCTGGGGGACGAATTTTAGGGGACGAATGGGCTCTGACCCACCAAAAAGGTCCTTCCTATTTAACTCTACCTAACTTTTTTAGATTGAAATCGAAAAAATACTCTGTTGCATCCTGCTCTTCACTGCAGCAAAATTCAGCATACCTTTAATATAATAAGCAAATATTTTTGCCAAACCATGCTGATTGCAAGTGGGTGCTTCGTTTTTATTTCTCTGCGGTCTTTACAGGCTCTGCGGGCCACATATTGAAACCTCAAGCAAAATATGGTAATACGAGATGCACTAAAACTTTGGCTAAAGTTTCAGTAGTTCCTATCCTTTTTAGTTTATTCACATTTGTTGGTTTTAAAAAATGGAGTATAACTCAGGGTTAAGTCGAACTTCTCTCTGGTTTATTGTATGGTTTCTGATAAAAGATACGGGCCTGATCTTTTTCTTCTTGGCTTAAAATACCGTCGAGAAATATTTCTCAGACATGATGGAGAGCAGTGGTGGCCCAGTGGTGGCGGCCCTGACTTACGAACAGTAGGTCGGGTTCGAACCCAAGCACTAAACAGGCACATTACTTTGTATAATTTATTCCATCACCAATGCTCTCAAAAACTGTGACGGAAAACGTTGTGAAGAAACCGGCATGTCCTAGACCAAAAATTCGAAGACTTGTGACATCTAACAATCCGCACTGGGCCCGCAAGGTAGATTATAGCTCATGCAGTCCCTCCCAAAGAGTGGAGGCCTGTGTCCCAGTAGTGGGAACATTAATAGGCTGTTAATGATGATGATAGTTTGACTTCCTAACGATGTTTTCCTTTATCGAAGCAAGTGATAATTATACAGGGCTTATGAGGTACCTACTCGGATATTTTATTTCGTGACCAAAAAGAGGATTCGCTGATCATCCAACAATGTCAAGGTCAATATTCTGATTTAAAAGGATGTCCATGGAGTTTCTTGCCCGTTTTTTTAAAGGCTTCAGAAAATAGGTTGGCAGAAGTCAAAAACTCCTCACAAAGGTTAGTTAGATCATGCAAACTAAACGTATTCATATTCAACGTTAAATACATTTTCTTCATAAGATCTTTATTTGATTCATAAACTTTTTGAAAGACCTCAAATAGTGAAGTAGTTGGCATAGCCGCTGTATAAAAGTTTAGTAACATGACAACAATTGACTAGAAGAAAGTTAAATAAAGAAAAACAAGCTAATAAAATTAGCCAAGACTAAAAAGCAGGGACCGTTAGTACAAAACAGACCTACATAAAAGATGAATAGAAGCAATATCATTAAGAGTTTAATCCCTTTCTTTCGCACAATGGTAACATCTAGGTGTTAGGGGCAATTGGGAGCATTCGGTATAAACACGTAGCGCACTGCCGCTAAAATCTTCTTAAATAGTCACGTCGGAATATACGGTTGTGCATTTTGTAAGGAGCCGTCGCATGATTTACCTAGCAAACTATACCTAAATTCAAACAAACAATAAAATTGTTCTTGGCACAAAAAGCATTATTATAGTATAAACGATTTTTTGAATGACACATTTTGATTATTATACACAAATAAATATAATTTAATTGATTAATAAAATTTTAGTAATTATAAAAGACTTATTGTATATTAGAAATATTATTGTAATTGAATTATATGGACTATAAATGTATAATCAATGGATAATTTTAATAATAGAATATAAGACATTTGTTTGATGAATCTGACTGACATAATTATTTATTGTTTAAGCGTATAATTTAATAATATTAATTGTAATTCTATGTACCCAATATATTTGCACGCCATGAGAAATGGCAGACATGTCGTGAGCCACTATTATTTAATATCTTGCATGCATGTATTATTTTATTGTAATTCTGTATGTAAACACATGTTTATGCAAATAAAATTTCTTATTCTTATTGCGTAAAATATACGTGAAAATCAGCTTGGAGAAATTACGTGAGGTAAGTAATGTTTTTATGTATCTTGATTACCTAATACCTGAAAATTGGCCGTCTAAGCAAGCTAGCATGCGTTTTTAGTACCTACATGCTAACACTACTCAATCGTCCACATTTCCTGCGTTAGAAAATACGTGACGTCTGGTGGCCCTGGGGGTCTTAATCTATTGCGCCTAGGGTTAAAAAAACCGGCCAAGTGCGAGTCGGACTCGCGCACCGAGGGTTCCGTAAAAAAAATATATTATGTGATGTAACTAAAAATTTATGGTTTTCGTAATTATTCCTTTATCTATGCTATAAGACGTTGCTTCGTACCAAATTTCAAGATTCTGAGTTCACGGGAAGTACCCTGTAGGTTTTGATTCCCTTGCGAGTGTCGAAAATTTGCGGCATAAACGGGAGTATCTTGATGTAACTAAAAATTTATGGTTTTCGTAATTATTCCTTTATCTATGCTATAAGACGTTGCTTCGTACCAAATTTCAAGATTCTGAGTTCACGGGAAGTACCCTGTAGGTTTTGATTCCCTTGCGAGTGTCGAAAATTTGCGGCATAAACGGGAGTATCTTTTGATCGCGTTGACTTAGAAGTTTGATTTTTTCACAGCTCCAAGAGACCATAGACTTGAGTATTTGATATGAATTTCAGCTTGATACCTCCACGCGTTCCTGAGAAAAAAGGTCTTGACAGACAGACAGACGGACAACAAAGTGATCCTATAAGGGTTCCGTTTTTTCCTTTTGAGGTACGGAACCCTAAAAAGCACTTATCTTAATGTAAATTATTTAATAACCACTGCTTTAAAACACGCACACGCTCCTGACGAGTCCCCGTATGTTTCCACCAGCAGCGTTAGAAATTGGTGGAAACCCGTAAACGCTAGCGCGGCGCCTACACTGTTCAACATAACGATGGCATTAACGAGAATTTGCGCTAACTACTATGCACTTTATTGTCACCAGCGTTCTAAGAGGTTCCGAGACATTCTGGAATTATCTAGAAGGATTTCTTAGAAGTATAAAGAGGAGAACTTATTTTTTGGTGGATGGGTGGAATCATCATGACTCCTCCCGCTCTGGGCGCCGCGGAAGCCTAAAAACCACACTTTTTTTTTATTTTTTTTGGTGGGTGGAAAATCATCAAATGACCCCCCCCCCCCCCCGCTCTTGGGCAGAGCGAAGGGGAGTGTCAGACTTCTACTGACTAAAAACCAAACCCATGTTCCTTCTTCGCCCTTGTGTCGGAGCCGCGTTAACTTTTCGACAGTCCACCACCCTTGTTCGTTCTTAGCCTTTTGTGTCCGTGGCCTCGGCATCTCTTTCGAACAACCCGCAGCCCCGAGGTAGTAAGAGCCTGACACTCTATTCTGCTGCTGAGGAGTCATTGACTTTGAAATTTTCCCAATTTGAGCTTTTGTGAGTAAAATTTTTATCGATTTGAATTTATTCATGAAAATTTATAAAACACTAGCTTTTGCCCACGGCTTCGCCCGCGTGGATGTCGGTTCAACTACAAAAGTAACGATTTTCCATACAAACTTTCATCCCCCTTTTCACCCCCTTAAAGGTTAAATTTCCAAAAACCCCTTCTTAGTGCTCCCTTACATTATAATAGGAAGCCGTGTGCAAAATTTCACATTCCTACCCCCAGTAGTTTCGGCTGTACGTTGATGTGTCAGTCAGTCAGTTCTCCTTTTTTTATATATATAGATGGAAGATACTATAAGTAAATGAAAGATCAGCTTTCTAATCTATCTCAAATATGACTCCTGATCAATTACTATGAAAAGTATCTATCGCTATATTTCATACAGTGTATTTTGTATTTTCTAACACGATCAGTGTCACTGCTGACATGGAGACCGACTAATGAAAAACAATAATCACCTCATCGTCTTCCTGCCCTTATCCCATGTTATTTCAGGTCGGCACAACGTTTTTTCTTCCATTCTCCCCTTTCAATCTTCACATAATCATTAACCCTTTTTTCCTTCATACCACTTCTCACACAATAGGGTAGTTGACAAAAAAAAATCTAATTAGTCCGTCACATAGATTACCAAAAACTATTGGACACGTATTTTTCCTTTTTGCACGTAAACCAAAAATGAAGACGATACAGTGCTTAGAAAACTCGTGTGACGTCACATCGCACTACAGTTTATACCACGTAGTGCCATCAAAAGCCCCCACTCCTGATCTTTGACGAGTTATAACTTCGTCAATTTTTATTAATTTGATAAAACAAAAAACACGTATCCAATATTTTTCGATAATCTAACTGACGGACTAAACGGAATCTTATTTTTTTACCCAGGACAAGCCCGCCACACTATTCCCAAACCACTGTAACTCCTGTTAGCCAGAATCAACAGTGGCGACCACAAGAAAAGCGCCGAGACAATGAAGCTCGACGAAGTCCCAGAGAAATGATTTAACTGTCTTGGATCCCGCAACGAAATTAATCAGAAAAGAATAGCGGAGGAGTAGGAAAAAACATAGTTTCCACTTCCCTCCATATCAGCAGGAGACAGAACAGAACAAGGCCAATAGGCACACAGGGACGTATACAACTGAGATAAGCCCAGTTGCCTAGCACCACGGATATTATTGTCATTAATATTACTGGGTCCTAAGTTGTGAGCTGTTATATTTGATTCCAATAATAGGTATGACAAAATTGCTTGAACGCACGGAAATTTGTTCTAGTTTCTACAAGGTCCGTATAGTAAATAACTCCGGATGTAACCTGTACACTATTTAACATAATATTACGTTCATTCTGCCAAAGACTACACTCCCATAAAATGTGATGTGCAGTTTGTTCAAATTCGCAGTCAGATGTAGAACATTGACAAAAAGGCGACTCAACAAGCTTGAAGGAAAATAATTTACTCTTAAAGTTACCATGACCTGTGAGAAATTGGGCGACACAGTGATCCACCTCCAGCCATGTCCTGGCCAGCCGCTCACGAACGGATGGAAAGAACTGGTGAAGATGTCGGCCCTTGATGGAATTATCCCACCTACATTGCCATTCAGACAGAAGTTCCTCCCAGACGTCAGTCTGTGGTTTAAGTAATCTAGCTATTTTAGCACGGTCACGTTGCGTTAAAAAGTCTGTGTCCGCGGTCTCTCGTGCGCAGTAGTACATTGAAGCACGGCGCTGTACTTCAAGATCGACTGGAAGTACCCCTGCCAGTACCGGTAAGGCTTCAGTACTAACCGTCCTATACGCTTTACACAAGAAAATCAAAGCCAACCGCTGGCTTTGAAGTAATTTACGTCGTACCGCTCCAATGGTGGCCCTATCGGCCCAAACTGGTGCCCCGTAGCACATACACCCCAAGTAAGTAGCCCCATAGATCGTCTTTAGAGTTAAAAATGATAAACCCCATGTAGATTTGGATATTCTCGTTAAAGCATAAAAGTTCTTTTTAGCTTTTTCACCGACTGTTTTTATGTGTTCAATGAAAGAAAAATTCCTCTCCAAGACAAACCCAAGGTAGCATACAGACTCCTTCTTTTTCACGGGAACGTTATTAAATTTAATACTAGGCCATGATTTAAGATTACCTTTTAAAAGAAGTTGATAAGTTTTATGTGGTGCAAAGGTCAGACGGTTACGATCACCCCACTGGGATATTAATTTTAGGCAAGTGTCAGCCAAATTTTCGAGTCCAGCCCGAGTACTTGACTGAATGAGCAGCAGGCTGTCGTCCGCGTAACCAGTTAATGAACAGCCGCAAGGAAGTGGAATCGCGAGGAAGTCATCGAAGCCTACGTTCCATACATACGGACCCATAACCGAACCCTGAGGGCATCCCATGGTAAGGGACTTTGACATAGAATGATGTCCGAGTTTGAGTTTCGCGGAACCATTTAAGAAGTACGAGCAAACAAGATTGTATATGTTTTTAGGGCAACCACGAATTTTCAGTTTAAGGAGTAGCATCGGCCACCATGCGTTATCAAAAGCCCCAGAAATATCTAGAAAGATCCCAACTACGTACTTATGTTCGGATGTATTGACAATTTTTCTGACAGAAAGTGCCGCGTCTACGGTAGATTTTCCCACGGTAAAACCGAATTGGTTGTTGTGAAATTTCGGTCCGTCTGGTAGTAAACGTGGAACGATAAGACGCTCCAGGAGTTTCCCCAAAGATGGTAGCAGTGTTATAGGGCGGTAAGACTTAGGATCGTCCGGAGGCTTGTCGCCACTTTTCGGAATTATTCGTATAAAGCCGCGTCGCCATATACGAGGAAAAACGCCTTCTGCGATACAACGGTTGTAAACACTTAAAATCGCGTCGGCCGCTGTTTTACATGCTTCTATTATCATCCGATTAGATATTTTATCTTCACCTGACGATTTGTTGAGTGGGAGTTTCCTGACAATTTTAATGAATTCGTCAATGGATGGAAGGTCTGACGCTGGTGATTCAGGTGGCACAGCCGCCCACGCCCTGATCTGCTTGTGGTAGTCATTATCATTATCAGGCAAATCATCAGGTATCAACGTATTTAATAGAACTTCGGTTGTCTCCTCAATACCGGTGGTGTGTTTATTGTTTACTTTGATGTTTTCGACGAACGCAAGATCGACTGATCGATTTGCTTTGAACTCGTGATACAAAGGAGACCACGGACCTTCTTTATCTAATTTTTCTACTATTTTCCGCAGTAAATTACCTTTAGATTTTTCTACTGATGCTCTGTAGCGGGACTTG
The DNA here is from genome assembly GCA_949316265.1 of Diarsia mendica. Taxonomy (NCBI): domain Eukaryota; kingdom Metazoa; phylum Arthropoda; class Insecta; order Lepidoptera; family Noctuidae; genus Diarsia; species Diarsia mendica. The sequence goes on along the minus strand of OX438908.1, from coordinate 18,053,941 downwards.
GCAACTCTAAACGCATTTAAAGCAGAGGTTAGGAGGTCTCCGGTGACCTTTCGCTTTTTAAGCTTATTTAAATGTCTACGCGCTCGGCGATAACTTTTACGTTGTTCAATTAGGTAGTCACACCACCAATCACATCTGCGGATATTGGTCATAGATCCGCGACCAATGGCGATGTCAGCACAGTAAGTGAAGGCGTCTGACATAATTTCAGCACTTTCTTCAGCTGATAGCCCGTCTCGAGTGAAGTCTTTGGTGTTAGACGCAAAAAGCAAGCTAAAGAATTCCCAATTCGCGCCTTTACTTTTATACCTAAAGTTACCAATGATATGTGAATGTGACGGACCTTGAGTAAACATCGGAACAAATTCGTACACGATAAGCCGATGATCGCTACATGACGCATCAGGTAGGACACGCCACCTATCCAAGCGAACGTCTGCACTAGAAAGTGTGACGTCAATACAAGATTCGCCCATTTGGCTGCAAAAAGTAGGTGGTGCATCTGGGGTATTATGAATCGATAGGTTCATTTCAGCAATGAAATCTTCGACAGCGGAACGTCGGTCGGAATCCGTAGACCGAACCTTGCCATACCACAGAGACGAGGACGCGTTAACATCCGCGCCAACGATAATTTTACAGCCAGCGAGTGACCGCAAGACATGACGGAGGTTATGTATGTGAGGACCAACAGGGTCTGAATATTGAAAGTAACAGCTCACAACGTAAACTTTATAGGAAGCCGAGGAGACTTCCGCAACGGCACAGTGCGGCGTCATGAGGTTACGCAAAGACGTTACTGTAAACTTAGAAGAACGCGCTACGTAAATTCCGGCTCGTGACTTTGAATCCAGCTGAACTACTTTATGACGTAAGCGCGCGTTTTGATATTGCTCTTGAACAAGTACTATGTCCAAGCTGTAATCGATAATTAATTTGTCTAGTTCAGAAGTCGCTACCCTATCGTTGTGGAGATTTAATTGTCCTATATTTAAACTATCCATTATTTTAGTAGTTTGTGTTGAGGATTAACTGTTCGAGCTTAAGTTTGTAGGTAGTACACTCTGGTGACCCGCAACGATGGTCAAATGGTTTTTTAAAACGCTTACACGCCACGCAAGTAGGTATAAAATTTAAATTGTCCTTATGCGGGCAGTCGTTTGTTTCATGTGCTTCGGAGCAATTAGCACAGGTAGGTGACTTGTTAACGCAGTATTTTTTAACGTGACCGAACTGTTGACAGTGCAGACAGCGGACTACATCAACGTCGTCATTGAACCGGCAAGTCGCCCAATCAATAAATAATTTTTCCTTAGTGGACACTAAATGTTTACGCACGTTGGACTCGATTTCAATGCCTATCCACTTGCGACCGCTATCTAAGGAACGCCGACGATAGATTTTAGTTGATTTAATAAAATCGTCCTCTTGTATTGGCAGTTCATTTTGAATGTTTTGACGGTACAATGCGTGCAAAAAAGCATTGTCTTCCATTGAGGATGGCACGTCCTTAACTAATATACGTGGCTTTCGGCCTTTCGGTTTTTCAAGTCGCAGGCCGGCGGACCTAATAGCGTCGACCGATTGCAATTTTTTAATTTGGCTGTCATTAGCGACACGTAATACGACACCAGATTTTGCAGTTTTTCTAACACCTACAATTTGAAACCCGTCGTCACTGGGATTGATCGCCTTCATGAGTGCTTGTTTAGTAGCAGAGGACGATGAGTAATCAGCTAATCGCTCAGCGGTGGGATAAGCCACGACACATGGAAGGGGTGCGCGCGAGTCGACAACCGGCGCAAGTTTAGTTTTAGGCAGTCGAAGTTTTAATGAATCCGCATATGAAACTTTATTACAGTTACTTGTATTGACATTGGTATTTGATTTAATTTTATCCAATTCGCGTTCCGTAACTGCCAATTTCGTTTCATTGGAGGATGATTTTATGGCTAACAAAGAAACAATGGACGTTATGCGCTGAGTCATGTCCATGATGGCAGATTTATTCGCAACATTAATTCGGGAACCTTGGTCATTAACAAGTTCATTAATTTTAGTTAAATATGCAGACGCTTGAGAAACTAAATCGTAATAGTCGTCATGGCTCGCACTTGGACTGGCACTTAATAACGGCGAAGACTTTTCAATGGAATTGGATGTATGAAGCCGTTTTGATCTGTCGTTGGGCGAAATGTACGTAGGAGACATTTCCCTGAACAATCGTTTCGGATTACCGGAGGTAGGTGTTTCATCATTCCGGCGCATTGTTTCTTTTCCGCGATCCGGGGGTTCGTCGTTTGTAGTCGACATATTATAAATTACGGATTTCACTCTAAAACGTAATTATATCGTTAACAGTAAAAGAAATAACAGGCGACAAATACGGCAAATTTATGACGAGGTACCCACACACCCAAAAAAATAAATGTACTCACCGAATGCCAACGAAATTAACTTATTACCAATAAAACCGACGTTAAAATGCCAGAAAAACTTACTACACGAGCACTCAACACTAAATCACACAATTGGAAACAAATCACAAGCCGAGAATTAAACGCAAAACACAACAATCGTAATTAAAAAGCAGGAGCAAAGCCAGTATAAACCGCGCGCAATGACGGCCGGAGGGAAGTTTACCCAGGACACATCCCTATTCATCCATCTTTTCTTTGATCTTTCTCTCCCTCTCCATTCAAAAACAACAATCAGATACCTACTTTGGTAATTGTCCCGAGAAATCCCCGCTTCATAGCCCCATTAGCACATCGTAATACTGACGGAAGCATTACACCAGTACATGTTAATATACAGAGGGTATAAGCAGGGAGATAGCTAGCTACCTAAATACCCACACATGACGTATATGATACCCATTAGATATGTACAGTATACCAAGAATTCATACGCGAAAGCTTTCATAGCCACTTAAGTATGCAGCTTGCATCGGAAAATCACTTAAATGGCATCTTGATAGATACCTGCTTAACCTTTCAACGAAATGCGAGCGTGGTGTTTACGATACCAACGTGTCTTGGATAGGAATGCTGTCGAAAATTTTGAGAAAGAAAGTGTCATGAATTGAAGTCTTCTTCTTCTGAAATCGAGGGCAAGAAGTGAAGAGAAAACTCGCTTAGCTACAAAATAGTGATTCGTAAACTCGCTACATAATAACAGCCTGTCGGGTAGATCTTAAGCCGCGTCGGTTGCCTAATTCGGTCCCATTAGTCCGAGTTTCCTCCGTGTTTCGGAAAACACGTAAAGCCGTTAGACCCAGCTGTCAATTTTACATCTTTGGCAGTCCTAATCATCAGCAGTCCTAGGCATCTTTCCCCAGTCCTAACTGAGTTGCAGAGGTAAGATAGGCAGTCACTCCATGTAAAACACTGGTACTCAGTTGCATCCGGTAAAACTGGAAGCCGACCCCAAAGAAAAGGCTAGGCAGATGACCCATCATAAAAATATTTTTTTCCGTCGTAATATAAGTTGTGTTAACTTTTACCTACCGTATGCATAAGCATAATCAGCCTATAATGTTCCCACTGCTGGGGCGCAGGCCGTCTCTCTATGAGAGGGAATGGACTACAATCCACCACGCGGCCTCAGTGCGCGTTAGTATACGTCACATTTCTTCGATTTTGGTTCTAGGACATGCCTGTTTCCTCACGATGTTTTCCTTCACCGTTTTGAGAGCTGTGGTGATGAAATAAATTACACAATGCGCCTGCCTTGGTTCGAACCCACGATTTACTGCTCGTAAGTTGGAGCCACCACCATTCGACTGGACACCTTTATCTAGTACCATTTTTTTTTGTGGATGTAAATCATCAAATGACCCCTCTCGCTCTGGGCGGAGCAGAAGCGAGTGTCAGACTTCTACTGACTAAAACCCGCCCATGTTCCCTCTTAGCCCTTTGTTTTCTGGGGCCGCAGTATCTCTTTCGAACAGTCCCACAGCCCCGGGATGTACTACCTACTGCGTGAAAAGGTAAAAATACGAGGCGACTACAAAACCTCCTTTCAGTCGGTTAAAAACATCATTATGTATATTACCTCCGCGGCTCCTTTTTTCCCATTCATCCTCACTTAATACTTGTTCAGTAAGTATATTATTCTTTCAGGGTAATAAAGTTGTTATTTCTAACATATTTCGTGCGAGTATGCTTAGAGTTAAGTTTTGTTTGTGAAGCAGATATCAGACGCTTCACTCACTTTGTTCATTTCACTCTTTCATTTGGGATCTTTCACTTGTAGTAAAACGTCGGAATAAAATTGAATTAAAAGTGAAAAGTATTCATTGTTGAACCGATTCAACGATGACGTATTTCTGCACAAGGTATATTTCACTCGCCTCCTTAATGCTCCAAAATGAATGTCATTTCATTCATTTTGGAGCGTTAAGAAGGCGAGTGTATGTCGGTGTTGGCTTAGAAATAGGTGGTATATGGAAGAATACTGCTTGGGCTGGTTCAAGGAAGCACAGGAAAAGAGCTCTTGGAAGCAATTTGGGAAGGCTTTTGCCCTACAGTAGGTAGAAGCCTGGCAAAAGTGGCTACAGAAAGCACAGGAAAAGAGCTCTTGGAAGGAATTGGCGAAGGTCTTTGTCCAGCAGTGGGCAAAACCTGTACAAAGTGACTTGAGGCTAAAAAATAATGTCAGTGTCGTGTGAACGAGTAATCAAAAAAAAATTCATGCAGTCACTCGAGTGAACTACTCAAATGATGCGTCTAATATCAGCTTTAAGTTTAACAAAAGAACAACGTAAGTAGGTGAAACTTGCAAGTTTTAATACAATTTATTTTGTTTCTGTCATGAAAACATAAAGACAAAGATTATACTCGTAAAGTTACGGGGACTGAAAAGCTTCCTTTAAAAGGGTTACAGAAAAGTATGTGCTGCTGCATTCTGCTTTAAATGAATACACATTCCAGAGAATCTGCAGCTTTACCAGATAATTTAGCTTCGTTCTTGTAAATTAGTATTGCATTAGTAAGTAAACAATACAGGTGTAATTGGGTCATTCTATCAGGAATCACAGTATGTATAGCACTCGGCACGTAATTTGAAACAAAATGGCGGTCATCCGCATAGGTAAAATGACAAAAATAGAGTGAGATTCGAACGAAAATGTGCAACTGAGCATTCAAGATCATAATTCAACTTACGGGATGCAATCTGTAATACATTATCGGGGCTCAGTCGACTTATTTTCATGATTGTAGCTTCGCGAACGACCGCCCAATGGGCCTCATCAGAAGGCTTAAAGTCACCCAAAGGGCAATGGAGAGGGCTATGCTCGGAGTTTCCTTGCGCGATCGAATCAGAAATGAGGACATCCGCATGAGAACCAAAGTTACCGACATAGCCCGAAGAATCGCCAAACTTAAGTGGCAGTGGGCAGGGCACATTGCTCGCAGAACGGATGCCCGATGGGGCCGGAAAGTTCTGGAGTGGCGACCGCGAACCGGAAGACGTTGCGTTGGAAGGCCTCCCACTAGGTGGACCGATGACCTGGTGAAGGTTGCGGGGATCCGCTGGATGCGAGACGCACGGGACCGGTCAATGTGGCGACACTTAGGGGAGGCCTATGTCCAGCAGTGGACGTCTTTCGGCTGAAATGATGATGATGATGAACGACCGCCATTTTGTTTCAACTTACGTGCCGAGTGCTATACTCGGTTGATGGCAACAGGAGAAGTTTATGCAGGTCTTTATTGTCGTATTGGCGTCACCACCACGACTTAGTACCAGGACCAATTGAGTGATACCCCGAGTTTGGATTTATGCTCGGTTGACAAGCTCGCCCCTCATTCTTCTTCTTTTTAACCGACTTCCAAAGAGGAGGAGGTTCTCTAATCGTGTGTATGTTTTTTTTATTTATATCAGCGCATATCTCCACCGTCAACTGTAGACCGATTTTTTTTTTCTATTAAATTCTTTTTCTTCTACCTTTAGCGGTTCAGTATTCAGTTTCTTCCGCCCCCCAATAACCTTGACTAAAACATAAAGTGGCCAAAATGCATATAAACACCTCTGTAAATTCCTTCGCGGAATATAACCTTAATGATACCGATAAATTCAAAAACCAAAAACCCTATTTCACGAACCAAACAATTCCATCAATATTTATCCTTTTGACAAGTCAACATCCATGATGGATAGTCAAAACAGACAGAAATTATAATACAAAAACCGGCCAAGTGCGAGTCGGACTCGCGCACCGAGGGTTCCGTAAAAAAAATATATTATGTGATGTAACTAAAAATTTATGGTTTTCGTAATTATTCCTTTATCTATGCTATAAGACGTTGCTTCGTACCAAATTTCAAGATTCTGAGTTCACGGGAAGTACCCTGTAGGTTTTGATTCCCTTGCGAGTGTCGAAAATTTGCGGCATAAACGGGAGTATCTTGATGTAACTAAAAATTTATGGTTTTCGTAATTATTCCTTTATCTATGCTATAAGACGTTGCTTCGTACCAAATTTCAAGATTCTGAGTTCACGGGAAGTACCCTGTAGGTTTTGATTCCCTTGCGAGTGTCGAAAATTTGCGGCATAAACGGGAGTATCTTTTGATCGCGTTGACTTAAAAGTTTGATTTTTTCACAGCTCCAAGAGACCATAGACTTGAGTATTTGATATGAATTTCAGCTTGATACCTCCACGCGTTCCTGAGAAAAAAGGTCTTGACAGACAGACAGACAGACAGACAGACGGACAACAAAGTGATCCTATAAGGGTTCCGTTTTTTCCTTTTGAGGTACGGAACCCTAAAAAACCTACAAAATACGTCCAGTTTTCAGCATGAAAGTTTTCATACAATTATATTAGTGGAGCTAAGTAATTGCTCCACAGAGTAAGGAAACTGAAGTATAAAATTGCTCTACCCACTACCAAATCTAATTACGGGAACACAAGCCGGTTTTTAATAGGACCGCTAATGCAGGCGAAGCCGGGGAAATAAGTTGTGTAACTAAGTTTATTGGAAGACAATGTTTCATGAGGGTTTTATTATACATTTTTGTGAGTATCAATTTGGCTGGTATTGTTTTCTTTTATATTTTGGTAGTTTTTGGGGTGGTAACAGAAAGAAAGAAATAAAAAGTATTTATTATCTAATCTTGAACACAAAACCGCCAAGAGTGGAAAGATTTGGAAGAAATCTACACTCAGGGTCGGGTCGTCGATAGTTGAAGAAGAGAGCGAGAGTCTCGAACAGGACAAACAAAGTAAAATGGTAAAAATAACAATAAAACAAAATAATGTAAAAAAGTAAACAAGAAAAAAAATATCATCATCATTACAGCCAAAACACGTCCAATTCTGGACACAGGCCTCCTCCAGGCGTCGCCACATTGATAAGAAAAATATAATATTGGTCCTGTACGAGACCAAAATGTCCCTGCCGTGGCATGGTACTGCGCATTGATAAAGCACTTCCTCTGTATTGCATGTACGTTGCATTCTACATCAGCCATCCTTGTGAAACCCATAGTTGCATAGTTCTGCTTTAATCAATGTTAAAGATGATATAATTATGTCACTGTAGTCAATGATGATGATGAGATGTCTACAATGTCATTCTGTATTATAAAGTGGGCGTTTATGTGAAATTATAAACATAACTATAGCAGCTGCCTGTCTGTGACTCAATTCAGTCCACGACCAAAAATACAGGTATAAGCCTATCACGTAATCTAAGAAGTCGGTGACATGGTCGTGCTGCGAGAAGACAACCTCATGCCTCTCGACTGGCGAATGGGGCGCGTAATCAAGACATACCCAGGAAGTGATGGGATTGTTCGGGTTGCGGACGTCCATATCAACAAGGGCGTGATAAAACGGGCAGTCCACAAAATGTGCCTATTGCCCACGACACCATAACAGCTTGAAATTGATGTCATTGTATAAATTTTTAAGTAAAATAATAATAATTATTATTATTAGTGCCTGCTTGGGCTGGCTGCTTTGCTTGGCAGCTCCAAAGTACACAAAATAACAACAACCTGATTTAAAATCTTACAATGTATTAAAACAGGATCACGGAGATACCTAAGCGTCAGTTGCACGAAGCCAAGCAAACTCTTTGTAAAAGGGATATTTCAACATTGAGTCCACTGCAAAAGACGAGGATATTAAAAACGTTTACCTAACTAGATTAATTAAGTGAAAAACGTCTTATTTTCCTCCATTCTCATTTCCTTAAGGTTCATTTTGCTAGATAAACAAATCTTCGGGTCACGTACGAATGTAATACGACGGGGACAAAAGGTTTGACAATCGGATTAGCAGTTTTTACGTGTATCTGACAATACAAACAGACAGTTTCTTTTTCCTGTTTTGCAGTCGTTCGTAATAGAGTGTTTTGGAGATGCAAACTTTTTATTAAAATTAAGTAAAGGGAAAAGCTCTTATTTTATTAAAAGTTATAAGATAACGCGGCCCTGGAACACAAGAGTCAGTAAGAGTCTGACACTCCTTTCTGCTCCACCCAGAGCGGGATGCCGGATGAGCCATTTGATAAATTCACATCCTCAAAAACAGTAAAAAAGTAATGTGTTGAAATATGGGGGTTACAGGCGTGATGCTATGTATGCAGAGTTTTCACTAGTAACACTCATTAGTGACAGCTTACCTGACTACTTGTGACTGTGAGACAGTGTTTATAAATGGATATACACTACAGTTTCTAAGTTTAGTACTTAGTAAAAAACATTTGTTTGCTGTTAAACACTGGAAAATAAACAAACTAATTGTTAACACAAACAAAGAAAAAATAATAACAAATTATAATACGACTAAATAAACGACTTTATGTAACACTGGCTACATATTTTATTAAATAAAAAATAAATAAATAATAATAAATTTTATTCAAAAATAATTAAAATTGGTAAAATACAACATGGTCTTAGAAATAATATGGGTTTAACAAAGTTCTGTGCCTGTACCAGGGTAAACCTGTATCACAGGCGATATGGCTTCTAATACTATAACTATTGGAACACCAGATTTCTAAACAATATTTAATATTTTTATACTATAACAAGAATTGAAGAGATCTTCTTGATAATAAAATCCCAAACATTTACAATGAAGTGCCAAATACGGGCTTTTAAATAGTACCGTCTCATGAATCTTTAATACCCTCTAACTGAAACCGTCACAGAATCCTGTCGGTCCTTCTTTTAAAAATTAGCGTGATATAAAAAATCAATAGACGATCCAGCCGGCTTAATTGAACGATCTGGTAAAGCCGCTTTAAGTGCTTCTAATCCTTATTGCCTTTTAGCTAGCGTAAAATTGCTAATGAGAGGAATCTCTATTCTATGAGAGGGGCGGTAAAATGGCGCTTTTTGGTACAGGTAAGAAAGTTTTTTTTTTTTGTTTTGAGAAAATTACATATTGGTAGTTTTATTAATTTTGTAAATTGCAAGCATGATAGCTTAAAGATAAGTGACTTATGTGACCTATGGTATTCAAATATTTGATTACAGATACATTAATTCGTAAGAAATAAAAAAGTGGGAATGCCAACTTTCTTTAGCTGCACATAGTTTAATCACAAAATGTTTAACAGTCCAAGGTTTAGTAGGGAAATCGTGAAGTTAAGTAATTACTTGCTTTTTTCTGTGTTTTAGTTGCCATTAGTCCATGTAAAAAACAAAACCATATTACTATCTGGTCAACCACGAATGTAATCATCGACTTTGACAGCCTAATTACGCATAGTGCTGATGTAGTGCATCATTTTACTCCGTTTTTTCCCACGCTTCTCAGAAGCATGAACAATACTTTATCTACTCTAAGAAGAATGAACATTTTTCATTCTATGTAAAGAGATATTTGTTTCCTTCTTTTTTGACAAAGCGCTTTAGAAATCTGTATACAATAGGTACAGAAAGTGACGATTTTCCATGCAATCTTTCATCACCGATTTAACGCCTTTACGGTTAGAATTTTACAAAATCCTTCCTTATTCCTAATTTACATTACAAAGGAAACCTCTGTGCAAAATCATGCTACGTAAAACTTACTCTAATAATTTGTATATCAATTTTACCCTTCTACAAAACATCGCATTAGCATTCAACCAAAAAGCGTCATCTTACCGCTCGCCTGGCAACACCATATCTTTGGACAAAGCTTCCAAACCATTGTGCGGTGTACTACAGAATGAGATCTTATTATAGATTGCCGGTTCACAGGCAGTAATCGATCTCCTCAGACTCTAGCCAGATAATACCTTTAATATCGCAGAGGTTGAATAGCGCTCTCTTTGTGAGTTATTCTACAATACGGAGTTGAAAGCGGCATCTTAGGGTTTTTTGTGTGAGATAACTTTTTTGTGTAAATGGTGCGTGTAAGGAAGTTCGGGGTTTGTGTACTTGTTTTTTTTTGTGAATTAACTTTACATAACATCATAAAGCAGTGGTTCATACGAACAGTTGGTCGTGGGTTCGAACCCAGGCAGGCGCATTACTTTGTGTAATTTATTTCATCACCACTGCTCTCAAAACGGTGAAGGAAAACATCGTGAGGAAACCGGCATGTCTTAGAACCAAAAATTCGAAGATATGCGACATCTACCAATCCGCACTGCAATGGGCCCGCGTGGTGGATTATAGCCCATCCCTCTCCTAGAGAGGAGGCCTGAGTCCCTGCAGTGGGAACAATTATAGGCTGATGATGATGATGAACATTATAAATATAACATCACGCTTGTAATTCCTAAGGGATAGGCAGAGGTATAGTGGTGTACCTAATACTCGTATTTACCCACATTTTGCTAGTTATGAGTAAGTCTTTTATCCTACGAGCACGAATCTAGACTCCATGACAGCTACTGAGTAGTTGTGGGAGAGCGCCACTGAGCGCTCTCCGACCACTGAACTTATACCGTCGGCTTATTTAAACAGTCTTCATCATTGCACTTAAATGTTAAGGCTCAAATCACACCGAGGTGGGGCGAAGCGGTGAACAGTTTCAGTATCATATCCTTTTAAACTTTAGTATCGCTTGAGAAACTTAAAAAGGTCGCTGCCATTTCGGTGTGAATTGAGCCTAAGTGTGACGTGCCCATTTTATACAGTTCACTTGTTTCATTATAAACTCCCAACCGAGTCCAATCAACTAACTAACACTTCAGTCGAGATGAAATTGTTTTACTTTATAATTATTTATACACGACCCCCCCCCCCCCCCCCCATATCACACAATACCACACTTTGTTGACCCCCTCCCACCCCGTCGTAATTTATGAATGGCCCCACACTATGACATATCTGTTGCAGAATGCAGTATCCTTTTATGATGGCGGCTGCCGGACAGTTTACCGAAATTTCCTCGGGGACAAAACAGGAGCAGTCAACATGCATCGTGAACAAAGTCGCGCTGCGGTGCCAGTGCAAAAAATATTAATATGTGATGAAAATATTATGTGGGGCTATTTATATTTTATGTGGAACAGTGCTGTGACTGACAGTGTACCTAAGTATAGTCGTTAAGCAACAGCAGAAAATGTTTTACCAAATTGAAATACACAATTTGATGCTTGATTTTGATGGGGAAGTCCCGTTTCTGCAGTGCATTTGGTATGTTCGTTCAGGCATAGGTACGTCGATGTCTTTGATGCCACAAAGAAGTCTGCGTTGTTGCTCAGCGGAGTAACTCTGCTCAGCGAAATAACTCCTACTCCATCCTGAAGACAGACCCAGGGAGGTATGGTTCCCCTATATTTGGCGCTTTTGTTCGTAAATGCACTTTACCCCCCTTTTTCACCCCCTTAAGGGTTGAATTTTGAAATTCCTTAGTGGATGCCTATGCCGTAAGAGGAATACGTGTGCGAAATTTTAAAGTTTCTAGCTCTAAGAGTTTGGCCTATCCTGTCGGGTCGGCTGGTTGTGCGAAAGAGATACCGCGGCCTCGACACAAAGGGCTAAGAACTAACATGAGTGGTTTTAGCCAGTAAAAATTCGCGGATAACAGAGTGTGGTTATTCTTCATCCAAAATACAAAAGGCTTACGTGAACCGTCTAATTTCACCACTTTGCTCAAACAAGATCTAGCAAAAGCTAATTGGGGTATATTCGTACCCCACTATACAAACGTACACCCTATGAGACTAGTCGGGACATATCCAATTCTAGGGCCCCTTTTATTTATTTTATTTATTAACGACATACGCAAATGTTTTAAAAATTCTAAATTTCTCCTATACGCAGATGACTTAAAAATATTTAGATCAATTAAAAACTAGGGAATGCAATCTCGATCTCGCGAGATCCCGAAAACCCGAGATCTCGCCTCATTTTTCGAGATCAATCTCGAAGCATAAAATGTCGAGATCTCGGCCGAGATTGACGGGATAGAGTGGCAGTAGTCGCGAGGCATATCGCGTGTTCTCTGCGCGTGAGCGAGTCGGGATTCTCCGAAATTCACCGATTTATGTTATTCCCCGGGCTCTCCACGCGCTAACCTTCAATTCCCCGCAAATCGGGGGATTCACCGCAAATTGGGGGTTTCCCCGCGATGCACTGTGTCGGACTGCATTCGCTTACGCTGTTTTAGTTACAATCAGCTATTTACACCAGAAGCTATTTCCAAAATTACACTTTATTTAGGAGTGATTTTAGAAATAGGATTTATTTGTTTTGCATTATCCATATCTTTTCAATATAAAATAAATACTTTCTATAAAAGAGATTTTACGGGTCTGAAATTTGTGTTCGTTAACATAGTACCTAACATAAGTAAAAAAAAAAATATATACCAATCGAATTGAGAACCTCCTCCTTTTTGGGAAGTCGGTTAAAAATAAAGATTTTTTTTCAATAATTCAAGTTGTATTTTACTCGCATCGTAATCACAACTACTAAGCAGTTTCAATCATGTTTCAGTCATCTAATTAAAACAATACTATTTGAAATCCATTCGAGATCTCGAAAATGCCGAGATCTCGCCGAGATTGAATTTCTGATCCCTCGAGATCTCGACTTAGCGATCTCGTCTCGAGATTGCATTCCCTATTAAAAACCCTAGCGATTGTCTTGCTTTGCAAAGTGACTTAAATAGATTGTCTGAATACTGCGTGTGTAATAAACTAAAATTAAGCGTGCCTAAATGTTGTTATTTGAGCATCACCAAAAACAAAAATATTATCAGATACCAGTACTCTCTAAATGATGCCACTTTAAATAGAGTTACCATGGTTCGCGATCTGGGTATTATTTTTGACGACAAACTTCATCTTGATGTACACGTCAATACAATTATTAACAAGGCTTGGCGCATGTATGGTTTTGTTATGCGGTCAGCCACTGAATTCGTGCGCCCTCAGACTTACCTCTATCTATACAAAAGCTTAATTAGATCTCAGTTGGAGTATGCAGTTGCAGTGTGGAATCCCCTATACATGAAATATTCTAACCGCCTAGAAATGGTACAAAAGAAATTTTTAAGATCCATGACTTACAGATGCTTTCACTCTTCTGCGTCCTATGCCGATTTACTGAAAAAATATAATCTTCTAAGCCTTACGGGCCGTCGTATGTTTCTAGAGACCATGCTCCTGTACGACTTCTGCAGAAATACGTATGACTGTTCCGATATTTGTAACAAAATTTGTTATTTAGTTCCTAGAAGAATACATTTACGTGCAGTGCGCAAGCAACCATTGTTTGCGGTGAGAGCATGTAGAACAAATGCTGGTGTTCGAGCACCGCTGCGACGTCTTGTTGACAATTATAATAAACATTTTGTTGACATCGATTTATTCTGTACAACACGTGGAAAATTCCGAAATTCGACTCGCAATGCGATCAAGGAATTAGATGTGGAAAGATAAGTTTTCCTTTTTATCATAGAGTATTTATGTCAATATGTTTTTTATTCAATGCACTTGATACATGTACTTGATATTAGTTTCTATGCACATAGGTACTTGGTGTTTAAAAGTTTAACACTGTCTTTTTTTTGCATTAATTTTTAATTTTACTTTGAAGCGTGTTATTCATATTTTGCTTGTATTCTGTGAATAACGCTGTAGATTACATAATTGTTAATTCTATGTTTTATATCTTTATGCTTTATTATGTAATTGTTTGTTGTTCCAAATAAAATAAAAATAAAAATGACGTATTAATGTAGCTTGCAATGGAGAACCCACTTCTGAGTGTGTCATACACAGATATACATAGATATACCTAGATAAGGCTGTCACGATCCGTATGAAAATCAAGCGTGCCAAGTTTAACTGCACACTATGACGAAATAAAAACTATTTATTTACTATACAAAAAAGTTACTACACAAATCCCCAAGAGCTCTTTTCCTGTGCCTATACCTCTTCCTGGGCCGGCCTCGGTGGCGCCGTCCCGCGTCCATTTTCCGGCAACCATCGTGTGTAGGCTTTAAACCAGCGGTCATCTTGCATGTGGTTGACGTGACCCGCCCAATCCTATTTCAGGCTAGCCCGATTTGGAGCGCAGCGTGGTGTTCCAAAGTATGTCTAATTGTTCATTAAATGTCTAAAATCAAGTTCCTGAGTTGTTATGGTGTTTTTGATTTTTGTGTTTTTGAACAAAGTAGCTGGCTTCGATCAGTGACCTAGTTAAGTATGAAATACTTAAGCCGGGACACGTGAAGTGGCACGCATAGTTGCTAACGTTTACCTTATCTAGGTATTTCTATGTCTGTGGCATTATACACGTACGAGATTTTAGTTCTGCACTCTGATATCTGTAGACGATTTAGCTAATCCTTTATTTAGTCTCCACTTAGTAAATTAGCTGTTCTGATTAATAAATCAACTGAAGAATGGAATATAAAGCTCTAAGGCCTTTTTTTTTTTGGTGCAAAATCATCGAATAACCCCCCCCCCCCCCCGCTCTTGGGCAGAGCGAAGGGGAGTGTCAGACTTCTACTGACTAAAAACCAAACCCATGTTCCTTGTTCTTCGCCCTTGTTTCGGAGCCGCGGTAACCTTACGATATCCACAGCCCCGACGGGAAGCTCTAAGGCCTCAGCCTCAAATTTTGCGGGCAGCGGGGCGGCGGCGGCGGCGGCGCGGCTTGTATGGAGTGCACCGCTCGTTTTCTGAGAACTGGTCCATTTGATTGTACGCATAAGATCCTGCCGCTCCCAAAAAATAAAAATATAAATATCACTACTTACATATTATAAAATAAAGTCTTCCGCCGCGTCTGTCTGTCTGTCTGTTCAACATATACTCAAAAACTACTATACCGATTTTCATGTTATTTTCACCAATTGATAGACTGGTTTTTGAGGAAGGTTTTAGTTTATAATTTGTCAAGTTTCGACATCCACGCGGGCGAAGCCACGGGCATCAGTTAGTCACTATCACTACATAGTATAAAACAAAGTCGCTTTCTTTGTCCCTATGTCCCTTTTTAAGCTTAAATCTTTAAAACTACGCAACGGATTTTGATGCGGTTTTTTTAATAGATAGAGTTCAAGAGGAAGGTTTTAGTATCTTATTTGTACCCGTGCAAAGCCGGGGCGGGTCACTAGTTGATTAGAAATTGCAAAAATAACATCGAACTCAGTACTATTAAGCACACGTGGCCAATTAATATCAGCCAGGTTGATCTTCAAGTTAATCTGCGTTTGCTTGGGCTGATGTATGGATGGGTGACTCAGGGTGACCATATCGAGTTTCCTCTGTGCCTCAGAAATCCGTTGAACCCGGAGGTGCATTGTCAAGTCGTTTGAAATGGTAATCCTAGTGATGTAATCAAAACTGACTGAATTTCAAGATTGTGGTCAAGGATTTGTCTGCTCGATTTCCTGAAATCGTATTCTGGAACCGAAGATGGCACGTTCCATATAATTCTATAACTTCAGTCGGTATTTAAGCTACGTAACAGTGTTATACAGAATATTTTGTGAATATTAACGATTTCTAGAGGACATCCAAGTCAATTATTATTTAGTTTTGTACCTGAAACGTTAAGGAAGAGAATAAAACAAAGTAAGATTGGCCACCATTTGTAAAGTTCTAAGCTGGTAAACAAAAGTTTCTGTATTAGAAATCAATAATTTTCATAAATAATCTATGAAAAAAAAAACTTTTGCATATGTCTAGTACTATCTGTATTATAAAAACGTCAAAACGAGACCTCTACCGTTAACTAATACACTGTTGTACCAAACTTTCCGTACACAAAATTACCCAAAATTCTCCGAAACACTTCCTTTTCGCTAAAAGTAAAAAAAATATATATTCATCAAAAATTCTCAAGCAAAAAGTGGCTTGATGCCTTCTAGACACCTTCTTAAAAGTTTAACTTTGACAATATCGTAAAAATATAAACAAACTCACGTACTGAGGGATGAGGCACAAAATAGGAGAATACAGAAGGTTTACTCCTGACAACAAGCGAAAATAGACGCACGCACACACACACGCGAACATGCTGCGATCTCAAATAAATGACAGTCGCGAGTGCCCTCGCAGTTGCTGTACTAGTCCATTGAAATGTTACTTTTAGCGTGCATTTGTAAGAGGACGCAATTTTATTTTTTAGATATTAAGGTCGTTCGTTCTTAGGGTGAGTTTAAAGTTAAATTCAAGTTTGTGGGATTGCAACCCTTGTCCCACGGCCGCCATCTTGGAAAAAAGAGTGGTTCAAATGGTTTTTATGGTTTATCTGACGAATTATAGGTTTACAAAATAAAAATGGTTAACATTTTTTGTTGCAAATAAGATTATCTACATTTTTTTTAAGTATCTTTAGTCGTAGAACCAAAAATAAAAACGAATATACGTTTAACGAAATGTATACGTGGAGATATCAAACGAATCACATAGAAACGCTTCATGACAGTCGTGAGTGTACTCACACTCACGACTGCAAGAAGCGCTGCTGAAGCGTTTCTATATGTGCGTGAAGATCTAAAACAAATGCCATTCGCGGGTGCCCTTGCAGTCGCTATACGTGAAACATGTCTACTAGTATGCGTGGAGATATCAAACGCATGCCGGTCATGAGTGTGCACACACTCGCTTTACGTAAAGTTTTTCTATGTGTGCGTGAAGAACTAAAACAAAATGACGGTCGCGAGTGCGCTGTAGGTACGTGAAGCGTGTCTATGCGTGTGTACTTCGCTAGTTGCATGGCTCTAGTATAATCACCCTATAGTGTCCCTACTGCTGTGACAGTGACCTTCTATCAAAGTTACATACTCTTTGCTTCTATCCATGACAGAGTGTGGAAGGGCGTTGGGCCGAGTGTGGTTGTGTACATGTAACGTCCTCGCATTTTTGAGTCAGGACTTGCCGGTTTTTTCAAATATTTTCCTTCCCCTTTTTGAAGGCTTTTGTGATGATATAATCTACACAAACTGCCTGGATCAGGTCCGTTACAACTGGACACTGCTCATGTTAGAACTCGATCTTCTGTCTCCTATCTATTCTTTGGACGAAGTATGGAAAGTTCGTGAAATGCCCGGCGCTGGCTATAGCTCTTAAAACGTCCCCTTACAATATCGTATTATTTATTTAGGACGCGCTGCGGTGGAGAGCTCTTGCTATTAGGGTTGTCACGAGGGCAATGGGGTAAACTTTTAAGGTAAGTCTTCCTTGTTGGTTATATTGAATGAAGATATCGATTTAAGTGCATGCTGTGTATTAAACGATTTTTTTACAATAAATCACAGCAATCTTTCAAAGGCATTTTTTTTAAGGTTCCGTATTCAACAAGGAACCCTTTAAATAGTGTTCGGTGTTTTCACCGAACACCTTAGCTTGCACTCTCGGCGTGACGCGTTCACCTAATTTCATTACTTAGTATTTTAATATGTATAGATATTTCAGTGCACTTTTGTCTACCGCGTTAGCCGGGTGTATTCAACAACATTTAATTAGCAGTTTAAGAACATTTTAAGTAACATTATCATCTCATCTAACATTTTAACATTAAGAACAGTTTGAGTGTGAGACGCGAATAAATAGTGTTCAACATAAACATTCGTTTCTACTCAAAAACACCCGACACCTCGCTACGTACCCCGACATATTTTTGGTCCTTCGAGCCGGATCACGCGTCGCGTAATTTCGGTAAATCGGAATTTTGGTGTGCGAGGTCTGAACTATCGTAACAGTGTGTGTACGTCGTGGAGCTGTCGGAGCAAACATTGGAGCAGAACAGTGAAGTAGCAGCAGACGCTGAGTACAACAACAGTGGGAATACAAGTAATAAATTTCCTTATTTTTAGTCAGTAGCATCCTACTACAACCCCACAACAATGGCGGAAATCATTGAAACGCAATCAATGATCTATGATAGCATCATTAAACTTGCTATCAACTTGAAGAAGGATAGTGCTGATAGGAAAACAGTAGATTACTTCAAGCGGAGGCTTACAACTTTGGAGGATTATTGGAAGGATTACCAGGTTAATCATGAGCGAATTGAGGCGGAGGTAAGTAAAACTGATGCTTACTTTACCAACCGCGAGTATGAGAAAACAAGTACGGCGTATGAGTCAACCAAGGCGTTGATCAACCAGCAGTATCAGCTGCGGTTCGTGCAAACAGGAAGTCTATCAACAGGTGAGCAAAAAACAGCTCGAGACATATCACCCTCTGCAACGAGTTCGCGTGCAGAAGGTAGAACAGGTGAGGAGGCGGGACCGAGTGTCCCTAGGCAGCTGAGCGACCGAACAGCTCAGAAGCCTAACATGGAGCCAAACAGTAAGGTAGATGAGTTATTGAAAAAACAATATGCGAATTTTAAAGCATTTGTGCGTACAACCGTAAACATAGATGTGGACTCTATCTCCGATAAGTGGGAATTTGAGGATGTATTGAGGTCACTACAGGCTAGATGGTCAGCTATCGACAAACTACATTGGGACATCGAGATCGAAATGGAGGGAGAAAACGAACAATACAACAACATGTACGATAAGTATGAAACCAAATTTAACAACCTGAAAAGAGCTATTAACACAAAAATGTGGTCGGTAGCACACAGGGAGAAATCAACACCGCAACTGGAGATACCGAACTTCAACGGGAACTACAACCAATGGGTGTCGTTCAGAGACCTGTTCACAGAAGTCATTCACAACAACCCCTCGTTGTCAAACGGTCAAAAGATGCAGTATTTAAAGGGTAAGGTTCGTGGAGAAGCTGAAAAGCTAATTCAACATCTGTCGATAAGTACCGATAACTATTTGGTGTGCTGGAATATTCTCACCCATCGGTATGACAACAAAAAACTTATATTCTCGTCCCATATGAACATTTTGCTAGGCCTGCCGAACATACAACAGCAATCTTTACAACAGATCAAGCGAATGCATGACACCACGCAAGAATGCCTTAATGCCATCAAAAACTTAGGAGTCGACACAACATCGTGGGACCCTATGATTGTACACGTTCTGGGTCAAAAGCTCGACACAGAAACGTACACGGACTACATCGAGTCCCTGAAGAATTCAAAAGAACTGCCGGTTCTGGCAGAGTTCTTAGAATTTCTAGAAACAAAATTTACATCTCTGGAAACAGTTCGTCGTAAAGATAGTGTGCCAGCGAAGTCTTCTCATCAAAACAATTATTCTAATCAAACATCGAACAATAAGAAAAATAATTACAACAATTCAAACAATCAAGCAAAAAACAACGAAAGCAACGGAAATAGAACAGTTGCGAAATCGATGCACGTTTCAAACAAAAAATGTCCTCTTTGCAATAACCAACACGGCATTTATAATTGCAAAACATATTTAAAACTGAGTGATGAGCAAAGGCTAAAAACAGCAAACAAATTGGAACTATGCACAAATTGTTTATTTAGCCATTTCGGAAATCAATGCACCTCCAACTTAACATGTCGAAAATGCAAAAAACAACATAACACCATTTTACATGACGCATTTGCAAAATTAGCGAACGCATCAACTCCGTCGTCAAGCGGCAACAACGGTGCGAAACAAAACACAAAAGTCAATGAACCCGTGTCGGGCACCGTCAATGCTTCCCAAAATGAAAAGGGAGAGATATTGTTAGCGACGGCCCTGGTGAAGGTCAAAGGTGTGGATGGAACTTACCAAACCTTGCGCGCCTTGATCGACCAAGGGTCCCAGATATCCTTAATAACTGAGCAAGCGGCTCAGATGTTAGGTATCCAGAGACGAAGGTGTAAGGGAGTCATCTTCGGAGTGGGACAAAAGGAAAACAGTTGTAAGGGGATGATAAACATAAACTGTTCTTCGACATACAACAATTTTGAATTCGAATCTGAGGCTCTCATCATGAACGAACTTATAAAGAGTCTACCAAACCAAACATTCGAGAAGCCAAATTGGTCATATATCAAAAACATTAATTTAGCTGACCCGGAATTCTACAAAAGTCGACCAGTTGACTTGCTTTTCGGGGCAGATATTTATGCAAACATTACGCTAGGCGGAATCATAAAAGGTGATGAAGCCCAACAGCCGATGGCTCAGCAAACACAGCTGGGTTGGTTACTGTGTGGTAACGTTAAAACATACCACTGTAATGTGGTACTAAACAACGTAGATGAGATTCAGAAATTTTGGGAAGTTGAAGAAATTTCAGAACCCTCAAACCTATCGGTAGAAGACCAGGAATGTATGGACTTCTACACAAGAACAACAAGAAGAAACAGTGAAGGACGGTATGAAGTTAGAATACCCCTGAAAGAAGATTTAAAACAGCAGTTAGGTGCTTCCAAACCTGTGGCTATTGCTCAGTTAAAAAATTTGGAACGTAGCCTGGAAAAACAACCAACATTGGCCGAAAAATACAAGGATTTCATGAAGGAATACATTGTGTTGAACCACATGAAACTGGAACAGAAAAACAATGACGTAACACTCGAATGCTTCCTGCCTCACCACGGCGTGCAGCGAGAAGAATCTTCAACAACTAAGCTGCGTGTGGTATTTAACGCATCCGCCAAAACATCCACAAAATACAGCTTAAATGACGTCATGCAGAAAGGGCCTAATCTACAAAAGGATCTACAGGCGTTACTACTGCAATGGAGACAATATCCCTTTGCCTTCACTGCAGACATTGAGAAGATGTACCGTCAAATCTTAGTTAACCCGGTAGATCAACATTTACAAAAAATTGTTTGGCGTGAGTCATCAACACAGCCGATACAAGTATATCAACTAAACACTGTAACCTACGGGACAAAGGCCGCACCGTTTTTGGCAATAATGACATTAAAACAGTTGGCAGTAGATGAGAGATCAAAGTTCCCAAAAGCGGCGACTGTCCTGGAAAACAGCTTTTACATGGATGACCTGTTACACGGATGCTACAACATTGTATTGGGTAAACAATCAATAGATGATTTAATTCAGCTATTGAAATCAGGCGGCTTCAATCTTCGAAAGTGGTCGTCTAACAGTCAGGAATTATTGAAGAACATATCAACAAGTCAAGAAGAGTTTGTTTACAGCTTCAAAAATGACGACATGTTGAAAACCCTAGGGTTATGCTGGAATCCAAAAGGGGATGAATTTACATTCCGTTGCAACTTTTCCCAAACAACATCAAAACCAACTAAAAGGAGCTTACTATCGGAAATATCGAAGTTATATGACCCTCTTGGTTGGCTGACACCCCTATCCACGAAACTAAAATTATTATTTCAAAAGTTATGGAAACAGGATCTACAGTGGGATGATAAGGTGTCAGATGACATACATGCGGAATGGGTCAAGGTGATGACGGAGATTGAACACATCAAACAGTGTAAGATTCCTCGATGGATATTGTGCAACGAGAATGACGTCATCGAGCTGCATGGCTACTGCGACGCGTCCGTCGAAGCCTATGCCTGCGTAGTATACGCACGAACTAAGAAACAACAACAAACAGTAATCGTCGCAGCAAAGTCGAAACTTGTACCAAGTAAAAAGACTGTAACATTGCCACGAATGGAGCTTTGTGGTGCTCATCTGCTATCTAAGCTCCTAAACAAAATCAAACAGAGTCTGAGGTGCCAGTTAGAAATCTATGGATGGTGTGATTCAATGGCAGTTATAGGCTGGCTACAGGGCGATTCAGCGCGTTGGAAACCTTTCGTTTCTAATAGAGTTAACGCTATAAAACAGATAATGCCGGCAAACTGCTGGCGATATGTGAAATCGGGTGACAACCCGGCCGATTGTGCTAGCCGAGGTTTAACAGCTCCCCAACTACTGCAACATCCGTTATGGTGGAAGGGACCAGCATGGCTAGTGTCATACGACGTGGAAAAGGAAGAAAAACAGCCTATATACCAAACAGAGGAAGAGATGAAACAGATGAAACAAGTTAACATTGTGCAAGACATAGGCAGTAACAGCATAATAGATAATCTATTATTTCAACATAATTCGTTTATAAAAATAACACATGTCTTAGCATGGGTACTGAGGGCATTGACGCCAAAGTCGCAACGTAAACATTTACCGAAGTACCTAACATTAATAGAATTGCGAAAAGCTAAATCAGCTATTATAAAACGAGTGCAAAGTACAGAATTTCCGTCAGACATTGAAATGCTAAATAAAAATGGAAATGTCGCAACAAACAGCAAATTGTTGAATTTAAAACCTTACATAGATGAGGAGGGATATCTCCGAGTGGGAGGACGTTTAAGAAACGCGAATATAAGCGACGAAATGAAACATCCTAAAATAATCCCAAACAAGAGCCGATTAGCGGAGTTACTCATAGAAGAGGCTCATCAATTAACATTTCATGGGGGTCCTCGACTTACCTTGGCTACTCTCAGACAACAATACTGGATAACAAGCGGGTACAGTGCGACGAAAAAACAGTTAAGAAATTGTGTAACTTGCCGGAAGTATGAAGCAAAGAAACAAGTTCAATTGATGGGTGACCTTCCCGCAGCTAGAACCAACCCTTCTCCTCCATTTTACCATACGGGAGTGGACTACACCGGTTTTGTAAACATAAAGGCAAACAAGGGGAGAGGGATTAAAACACTGAAAGGCTACGTGGCTGTATTCATATGCATGGTCACGAAAGCAGTTCATCTGGAATTGGTGTCTGACCTCACCAGTTCAGCATTCTTAGCTGCACTCAAGAGAATGGCGGCCCGGAGAGGAACACCACATAACATGTATAGTGACCAAGGAACCAATTTTATCGGGGCTAATAGGTTGCTGCAAGAGGAGTACAATCAAATACAACAAGTTTTCGGGGATAGTTGCCAGGCAGAAATAGCCGAAATGAACATACAATGGCATTTCAATGCTCCATCTTGGCCGAGCGCGGGTGGGCTGTGGGAGAGAGCCGTCCGCAGTCTGAAGTTCCACCTGAAAAGAGTGGTTGGCGAACAAAGACTAACGTTCGAAGAGTTCACCACAATACTAACACAGCTGGAAGCGTGCTTGAACTCGAGACCGTTATGTTCACTAACAGAAAACATTGAGGACCTGGATTATTTATCACCAGCCCACTTTTTAACAGGACGATGCGACTTAACAGTGATTGAGACGAAGGAGGATGCAAGAACAAGATGGCATTTAACAACAAACACTTTTAAACAGATTTGGCAAAAATGGAAGAATGAATATTTAAGCCAACTAACAGCAAGAGAAAAGTGGTGTAAACCACAAGAAAACTTAAAAATAGGCAACATGGTGGTAGTGCATGAGGATAACATTCCAGCTGGACGGTGGATTATGGGACGCGTGGTAGACCTGCATCCCGGTAATGATGGCTATGTCAGGGTGGTGTCATTGAAGACGAAAAATGGCATCATAAAGAGACCAGTAGTAAAACTCTCCTTATTACCAGTAGAAACGGAAACCAATAACAATCAAAACAGTTTAACAGAAACAGACAAGTCAGCTGGACAGGGTGTTGACACCCGGAATAACATTAAGCTAAAAAGAAAAACGACACCGTCAGGCACGTTAGCATATGTCGCCATGGCGTTAACCTTCTTTATGTCACTCTGCAGCGTTGCAAATTGCAGTTATAACATAAGTTCGCTAAACAACAACCAATCGTTCTACTTTGACCCAATAGCAAAAATCAATCTTGTAAAAGATAGCTGGGTACTAGTAGTTTACTATAACATGTCTCCGTATTGGGACGGGATACAGGCGTTTGAAAAAGTTACGACATATCTCGATAAAACATGCAAAACAACAGGCAGAGAACAGTGTAACATGATAGTCGCTCAGCTGATTCACGAGTGTCGTGAACTCAAATACTATAATGAACTGCTGATGACGCAACACGTAAATGGACACTCCAGACGGCGGCGGGGACTTATCAATGCAGTTGGAAACATTGCAAATTCCCTATTCGGCGTATTAGACCAACAATTCGCGGAAAAGTACAGCCGAGATATCAACCTGATTCAACAAAACGAAAAACATATAGCCGGCTTATGGAAGAATCAGACGTCGATTGTCGAATCAGAATACAATTTGTTAAAAAGAACAGAAGAAATCATGGCTAAACAACACAAAATTATTAACAAACATTTAAATACGTTGGACAATATCTCAAACAACTTACAACGTGAGATAAACAACATATCCCTACTTCAAGAGTTTACCATGACAGCTCTAACAGCTAGTAATTTACTGCAGAACTTAAAAGGAACTCAGGATATTTTACTAGACATTCTAACCAATGTCCACCATGGACAGTTTAACATTCACCTGCTTACCCCTGAACAACTCCAAAAGGAACTCAACATTATCTCTGGGCATTTATCTGAAGATCTAACATTGCCTGTTGAACCGCACGATATTCGCAAGCTTTACTCTATGATAGGCATTAAAGCTCGAATAACAGAAGAATACTTCCTCTTTCAAATAACATTTCCGCTTATCAGTAGAGACCGATATAAGTTGTACAAGATACATCCCATACCGCACCAGACGAACAACAATATGGTAGAATTCATCCCGTCTTCGGAATACGTCGCTACGGACCTTAAAAGAGATTCGTACCTAACAATTACGTCAGATGAACTATCATTGTGCCAACAAGAAGATGATATGTTTATGTGCCATTGGAAAAAGCCAGTATACCATCTCAACAGTGAGCACAACTTCTGTGATCTTGACAGGGACACAGATAAGTGCAAGGTCAGAAGAACCAGATGTGCAAACCAATGGACACCACTAAAAAACCCGTCATTATTCTTGTACCATTGCTGCAACATTTATGACGTCAAAATCATCTGCGGGGAACAGATCAACAAGGCTCAATTGAGCCAAGCTGGTGTCATCTACTTAGCTCCAGGTTGCCTGCTGAAAGGGAAGGACTTTACTCTAAACATTCAGAGTCAAAACCAGAACAGTTTGGACATGAGCACGAGGATTTTGATACCAGAGATGGATCAACTAAATTTCCTAATTAACAGCACTATGCCTTCTAAAGACTTAGAAGAAATAGCAGACTCAGGCGAAATGAAAAACGCCTTACTAAGCCTACATAAACGCATTGACGACATGAAGAACAGTCAAGTGGAAGTAGGGGAAACACTATCCACTCACGACATCCATCAGTATGCAGTAAGCTACATCCTGGCCGCCGCGGTAACGCTGGCGGCGGGAGCGCTGCTGTACAGGTGGTTGCGCAGGCGTGCGCGCCGCGCCCACATCACGTCTGACATGGAGCTTCAGCCAACCAGAAGTGTTAGTGATGTGAATGTCAAAAGTGTTAGTGTCAGTGCGCGGCAAAACATTAGTGAACGTGAACCTAGTGCATCACATACATATAGTGAAATAAACAAAACAATGGTGAATAGGGCGTGTCCTCGCGTGCCTAGAATAGAAACAATTAGCTCTTAAGTTAATTCAAAATCAATTGTACTTCTGTTTACTAACATTTTAGTCTTAAGTTGAATTGCTTTTCACCTTGTAAACATTTCCATCATGTTCATTATTTTACTAACATAACATTGTTTCCTCACAGCATCTCCTGCCTTTCGTGGCCCGGAATATGTTCGGTGTTTTCACCGAACACCTTAGCTTGCACTCTCGGCGTGACGCGTTCACCTAATTTCATTACTTAGTATTTTAATATGTATAGATATTTCAGTGCACTTTTGTCTACCGCGTTAGCCGGGTGTATTCAACAACATTTAATTAGCAGTTTAAGAACATTTTAAGTAACATTATCATCTCATCTAACATTTTAACATTAAGAACAGTTTGAGTGTGAGACGCGAATAAATAGTGTTCAACATAAACATTCGTTTCTACTCAAAAACACCCGACACCTCGCTACGTACCCCGACAAATAGTTTAGCCATGTCGGTAAGTCTGTCCGCACTAAAGCTCAAAGACTCTTAGTATACCTACTGGAAAGCTGTAATTTGGCATAAACATAAAGATTAGTTGTAAAATAGTGAAAAAAAGGTAAAGTACGTTTTTAACCGACTTCTAAAAAAGAAGGTGGTTATTTTTATGATTGTTCGGGCATAACTCCGTCACTTGCTAACCGATTTGAAAATTTCTTTTTTTATTGGAAAGGGTATACTTCCGAAAGGGTCCCATAATTTTTTTATCGAAATCGGACAAGTGGTTTTTGGAAAATCAACAAAACTCAAAAAAAAAAATACATTGTCCACATTGACCCATGAACATGTGAACCACTAAAAAGTGAAAAATAAAAACTGTTTAACAATAAAAAACCGACTTTAAAAAAAAACACAATAAAGTGCAAAATAAACTTTAGAAGAACAATCAGTTTCTGAAGTCGGTGGCAAAAAAATGAAATCAAACAAACAAAAGTCACCGACTTCAGAAACTGATTTTTCTTCTAAAGTTTATTTTGCACTTTTTGTTTTTTTTTTTTAAAGTCGGTTTTATTTTTTGTTAAAAAGTTTTTATTTAGGGTGCATATAAAAGTAGATGAAGGGATGTTTTTTTTCTCACGATGCTTATTGTGTGGAACATTTCACACAATACGCATCGTTGGATAGGTCTCAAAAAAAATTACGAGTTTGAACAAATAGACACTTTTTATTAACCGACTTCTAAAAAAAGAAGGAGGTTCTCATTTCGGATGTTTGTATTTTTTTTTTTATGTTTGTTCGGGCATAACTCCGTCACTCGCTAACTGATTTGAAAAATTCTTTCTTTGTTGGAAAGAATTTTTTCATGGTCCGAAATGGTCACATAATTTTTTTTTTCAAAATCGGACAAGCGGTTTTTGAAAAATCAACAAAACTAAAAATAAACTACATTGTCCACATTGACCCATGAACATGTGAACCACTAAAAAGTGAAAAATAAATACTTTTTAACAAAAAATAAAACCGACTTCAAAAAAAAACACAAAAACAGAAAAATAAACTTTAGAAGAAAAACCAGTCTCTGAAGTCGGTGGCAAAAAAAAATGAAATCAAACAAACAAAAGTCACCGACTTCAGAGACTGGTTTTTCTTCTAAAGTTTATTTTTCACTTTTTTGTGTTTTTTTTTTGAAGTCGGTTTTATTTTATTTTTCAATTAAAGAATTCGTTTGTGAAATTGTTAGACTCAAGTGTGTCGCCCGCCAGCTAAATGGTTGTGTGTGGATGTGTGAAAAAAATCACGGTGGTAGAAAATAAAACAAAGTTTAAAAAAAAATCTAGCCTAAGTTGGACCATAAATATAGTGGTGCATCATGCCCCACCATGTGAACTAAAGTGGCCTCATTTCACCTACAAATCATTTTACCCAGGTGAAATGATGATAACTTTTGTAGACAACCCCTAAAGACCCAAAACGTAGTTTTGTCAACCATAGTGCATTGGGCAAAGTCTGAAAATGGAATTCAAGTTGAAACTCAATTATTCGTTGAGATATAGTACTATTTATACCTGGACGGTGCTTCTCCATATTTGCTTTCTTACTATGATGTTCCTGAAAGCCTGAAACCACTTTCAATTTGATTTTTGGCCTGAGTTATGTATGTGATTACTCAATTTGTAGAACTACTAGGCTTTCTACGAGAAGAAATTATTTATTCCTTTATTTCATAAGGAAATGTGATATATGTGTAACAGTGTTCGTCGTAAGCGCGAGTATGAGGTCCTTTTTTTTTTTTGGTGGGTGGAAAATCATCGAATAACCCCCCCCCCCCCCCCCGCTCTTGGGCAGAGCGAAGGGGAGTGTCAGACTTCTACTGACTAAAAACCAACCCATTGTTCCTTCTTCTTCGCCCTTGTGTCGGAGCCGCGGTAACCTTTCGATATCCACAGCCCCGACGGGCGTCGGCCCTTGCGGGCCCCTCCTTGCTGACATCTCTTTGAGGCACGCGTGGAACACGTACGCGCCGCCGACACGGTCTGTTGCCGTCATGACGACGGCCGGACGGCGAGCTAGCCCGTTACTCACCGTCCACAGGCCCGCGTCTACGGTGGCCGGAGGTCATCGCGTGACCCCCGACGCCCGGAGCGCCTTCCGCGGCGGCTGGGACGTTGAGAGGTTCTCTCCCTCTCTCGTTCCGCCACCTCCTTCGCTAGCATCACTGCTTCGCAGAAGGAGGCGACGGCGTCCCATTCGAGTATGAGGTCCTGATTTCGATTCTGGGTTCAGGCAAAGTGTTATTAGGTTTTGTCATCAGGAATTTCTCAGCCACGGGATCGGGTGTCTACTCGTATTAGGTCTACCTAATAGTACACCCTTTTCCGAGCTTTGCCTAATCCTTCGTGGATTACAGGCGTGATGTTACAGCACAACCTATAAGCGCTGGTAGATCGGCGCCGGCTACCAGCTTTCTTTCTGTATACGGGCGTAGGTGTTAATTTCCGACAGGTATGTCGCTTAAGTGCTTGAGAGCAGTGGTGGCCCAGTGGGAGAGCAGTGGTGGCCCAGTAGGAGATCAGTGGTGGCCCAGTGGTGGCGGCCCCACACACATTTCTTTGTGTAATTTATTTCATCACCACTGCTCTCAAAACGGTGAAGGAAAACATCGTGAGGAAACCGGCATGTCTTAGAACCAAAATATTCGAAGACATGTGACATCTACCAATCCGCACTGGGCCCGCGTGGTAGATTATAGCCCATCCTTCTCTTAGAGACGAGGCCTGAGTCCCTGCAGTGGGAACATTATAGGCTGATGATGATGTCGCTTAGTCCCTCTTAAACTCTATAAAACTTCAAAGAGATGGCGACAGCTGCACACGAAAAAAAAGTTTCCTGAGAGCAAAATCGTACGCAAAAGCTAATCTGCCCTGCACTACTTCTGCGAAACTTTGTAACTTGTAAGTTTTTAATTAAATCTAAGTTCAAAAATGATTTTAATATCGTTGGCATTTTGCCAAAGGAAATTCTTGTTGAAAGGAATAATGATTTGTTTATAAGTTATTTCTGAGTAGTAATAATTTTTTTTTTTGTAAATTACTCGAACGGGGTTTCAAAAAGTATTCAAATTTTTGACTTCTAAATTCTCTCATTCTTCTTCTATCCTAACCTAACCTAACAACAGAGGCACAGGTTGATTTTTAAAATTAAACCGTGCTTACCAATGTTGATCCTTGGATTACTCTCTATCCACCACACACAAACTTTCCTCCTTTCCTTAGAAAGCACATTTAAACCATTGTCCTCGCTGTAATTTTTAGATCTTTGACGGTTGTTACCGGTAGTTAGTAGCCCGAAAGTCTGACAACCAGACACCAGTCTTACCAAGGAGTACCGCTTACTTTCGAACTACTGAATATCCATAACAACAGTCCATGATGTACTGGTGACAGAAAGGGCATGTTTCACGGCTGCGGGTTGTTTGAAAGAGATACCGCGGCCTCGACACATAGGGCTAAGAAGGAACATGGGTGGTTTTTAGTCAGTAGAAGTCTGACACTCCCAACCGCTCTACCCAGAGTGGGAGGAGTCATTTGTTGATTGCCAAACCTTCAAAAAAAAGTGTTTTTTTTCACCACCTATGTTTTTATATTTTTTTTTATATGTTTATTCAAAATCTTTACAATATTAACATACAAAAAGTCTGCCAAACTGCAAAACAGTTTGTCGGCAGTCGTCCTCGTTTCACAATCTAATTCTTACAAATTTTAATTTTTAAAAATAACTTACAACTAGGGAAGGTGATTTTACACAATTAAATTATACCTAAGAAGTGTCTTATCGTTGACATAATTGCTTAAACAAAATATCAACAAAATATACATTTAATTTAAACTTATAAACTAAACTAACAACAACAAAAGTGAAACAGATTTTAAACCTAAGGAAAATTACTGTTATGCCAGATACAGCATTAGTTAGGGACACAATGAGAGGAAGTGTAACGTCTAAGTTCCCGTTATCCTAGTAGGCATATATAATTTTTGACAAATTCTGTTCGATTTAATCAGAAGCAGCGTGACAACGTCGGAAGGGGACGCCCTGGAAATACATTCATACACTGACCTTATTGGTGACGTTCTTCAGAAACGACAGGTTTGCAGTACTCGCAACCGCCGTGAGCGTATGACCAGATGTATGAATGTGGACGAGGCAAAAGGAGCATTTAAGAAGACAAGAGTAAGAGCAGGTGGCGTTCTGTGGTTTCTGCCTACCCCCATGGGAAAAGGGCGTGAGTTTATATATGTATATTCATCAGAAACAGAAAAATCACAGATTCTCCAGTCCGCCATTAAATTCGGTAGGTAAAACATTTTTATTAAAATAATGACTTCTGTAACGAAATACTGTGTGGCATAATTAAAAATTACCTGTAACATAATTACGAAAGGGTTTTTTGTTATTTTGAAATGCTGCGAAAATAATCGTGGATTTTATAATTGTCTGACTGTACAATGGGTTTTCGAAGTAATTTTATGCGGGCGTGTGCCTATGTGGGATTTTATAATACTGTCGATCTTCTGATTATTATGTGGTGATAATACGTTATTCTACTCATGAGGAAACAGATAGTATTTGTCACAGCTCATGGTAACTTTAACAGTAAATTATTTTCCTTAAAGCAAGCCTCGCATTTTGTCAATGTTCTACATCTGACTGCGAATAATATGAACAACCCACATCAGATTTTATGGGGGTGTAGTCTTTGGCAGAATGAACGTAATATTATGTTGGATAGTGTACAGGTAACATCCGGAGTTATTTACTATACGGACCTTGTAGAAACTAGAACAAATTTCCGTGCGTTCAAGAATTTTTGTCATACTTATCAACAGCTCACAACTTAGGACCCAGTAAAATTATTGACAATAATATCCATGGTGTTAGGCAACTGGGCATATCCCAGTTGTATACATCCCTAAGGCGGTGTTCTGTTCTGTCTCTTGCTGATATGAAGGGGAAGTGGAAATTATGTTTTACCTACTCCTCCGCTATTCTTTTCTGATTAATTTCGTTGCGGGATCCAAGACAGTTGAATCGTTTCTCTGGGACTTCGTCGAGCTTCATTGTCTCGGCGCTTTTCTTGTGATCACCACTGTTGATTCTGCCTCACAGGAGTTACAGTGGTTTGAGAATAGTGTGGCGGACTTGTCCCATATTTTATAGATAGTACATAATTCCAAGTGGTTTCCGATCAAGTTTCGCCACAAATATCGAAGTAATTTTTAAAAATAAATAAAAATTATATCTGAAGTCCAGACACCTTTTATGTCAAAAAAAAAATAGAAAAGCGTTTATCGTAATTATTACAAGCAATGCAGATGTAGCTCTCATACAATTTTATATTTAAAATTCGCGTAACTAAATTATATTGCTTATATTACGGTAAATGTATCCTTGTTTTTGATGGAAAAGTACCTAATTTTCCATCAATAACAAGGATACATTTACAGCTAAACATTACCTTAAACTAAACACAAATATTTTGAAGGCGAACTACTAATAACATTATAAATTGCGTAATGGGATTTTCATTCACGCCAGCAAAACCACGAGCTTATGCTAAAATGACAACTAATTCAATTAGGCATCTCCATTTGAGAAAAAGTGCTAAAAAGAAAGTCCCTAATATCCATCATTTCAGCCTTTAATCACCAACTGTTGGGCATAGGCCTCCCCTTCCTTCTGTCATTCTTTTCTGTTCTGTACGTCCCTCATCCATCCATTTTCCGCGCTCTTGACAATTTCTTCAACCCAACGCACTCTTGGACGGCTCTGTTTTCTTTGGCTCATCCTTGATTAGACTCAACATATTATTTATAATATCATCAGCCTATAATTCTCGCAGGGACTCAGGCCTCCTCTCTAGTCGAGGGATGGGCTTAATCTATCACGCGGGCCCAGTGCGGGTTGGCAGATGTCACAAGTCTTAATTTTTTTGGTTCTAAGACATGCTGGTTTCCTCACGATGTTTTCCTTCACCGTTTTGAGAGCAGTCTCACTGTTCGTAAGTCAGGGCCGCCACCACTGCGCTACCGATGCTCTTCAACATAATATACTTTAAAATATAATCACTACACGGTAGAAACGATCTCCATAAACATGTCATGAAGTACCGCACATATCCAAACCAACTCTTTCACAGGAATCACAGGTAACCCAAAAAAACAAAGCAATTATAACAATGAAAACACAGCAAAAACAACGAAATTAACTCCCAAACACAATTAATTTCACATTTAAAAGCATCACAATACAAAACCCTTTTTAAATTATAACCCCAAAATATCAAAATTGTTACAAAATCCATTACCCAGGGAAGAAAGTGGAAAATTTAATTGGAAAATATAATTGCGAATAGGAATTAGACGGCTGTAAGTAAATTAAGTCACAAAGCTGTTAGACATATGAATTAAATGTATTGCACTAAGCGGGTGCGGCGAGGCGAAAACGGGTAGCGTGGCGAATTTCGACATGGCCATCGTTTGGGATTGTTTTTGTGTTATGTTGTTGGAAAATTAATACGAGTATGTGCTGAGTTAGTGCGTGTCGTATCTTTATTATATTTTGGATCTTTTGTTTTGCTAAGTCTCTACATATTTTGGAAGACAGGTTTTCTTATACCGTTTTCGGTCGTGGTAGCCAATGCTAGCGGAGATTAGACTACGCCGCGGGAGATATAACTTATAGTACACAATTGGTTGCGCAGGCACAGGTGCACTCTCTCTCAAAACGACAATCCGATACAACCGAGGTCCGGCGCAGGACCAGCGACTTAACGTACTTTCCGCGGCACGGCGATATCATACCGTCCGGGTCACTACTGAGAAACCAATGGATCAACCCAATTGCACTTTTTGTCCGAACCAGGCATCGAACCCAGAACCCCAGCAGTCGTTCTAAGTAATAGGGGATTTATATATAATGTATGCGCAACGCAAGTAAAAAAAAGATGTATCTCATTATCTCAGTTCTTCACAATCCTATTGAAAAGCAAAAGACCGGCCTAAAAACTTTCAGAAAAAACTCTAATTACGCAATACTTAGCTGGGAAAACTTAACCACATAAACCACATGTCATTCTTAACACAGTCCATCCATCGTTTCTTTGGTCTTCCTCTACTTATAAGTACCAATCCACATTCATATTCAAAACCATCCTCACCACATTTTCCAAATTCCTTCGCATCACATGGACATACCACGACAACCGATTTCCACACAGCTTTTCAGTCACCGGCGCCACTTTCAGACTTCCTCTTATGTATGTACTTTTTCTTCTTCTTCTTATGGTGTGGGCATTAAGGTCTAACGACCCTACACACCCTATGTATGTACTCATTAATTTCTTATTTTATCCATTTCGCGTAACACTGCAGATCCCCCCAAGCCATCAATCGGGCACAAATTCGGACTCCGTGTCAGTCTATTAACAATCAAAGAAATGCTCAACAAATCCAAAAAAAAAACTCGTTCCAATTGTCCAATGTTCTCATACGCAATCAATTTTTAAGTAAGCGAATAAAATATTCAATCGCTTCGATATCGACAGCGCACAACCCGCGAACCCCGGTCACTAATGAACCAAATACCAGTTATTATTGATGACCGTTGCTCCAATTCATCATTCGTTGATCACCAAGTTACCTGCAACAGGCCCCGTGACGGGGACTTGTTTAGATAGTTAATGTGTTGCTTTGTGTTATTTTAGTGCAGTTACTAGTGAAATGAGTGATGGGATGGAATGGCGATTAAGAACGTGTAAACTAAAAATGTTACCATCAGTTTGTAGGACAAAATCGTGGTTAATTAGTTTTGATTAGCTGTTGCCTGCGATTTTCGTCCACGTGAAATTATTATGAATATACTGCGTCCCCTTTTTAAATGGATTTTCTTAACAATTTCAAGGGTTCTTGTTTCACAAAACTACTGTTACTGTAGCTACTTTTATTTCAGGAAATCCTTTACCGGAAATGATGACACAATTATTAATAAATAAACTAAACTAACTCCTTATTTAATCAGCTATCTGCCAGGACTCTCGTCAAAATCGGTCCTGCCGACTCGAAGATTAGCCGAAACAAACAGACAGACAATAATTTCAAAGATTTTTTTTATGCTATAACTAGCTGTTGCCAGCGGCTTCGCCCCCTACAACTCGAAAATTATCCCACGGGAAGATAAAATCGGGATAAAAACTATCCTACATGTTAATCCAGGTTATAAACTAACTGTGTACCAAATTTTATTCAAATCGATTCAGTAGTTCTTGCGTGAAAGAGTAACAAACGTCCATCATCCACTCATACTTACAAACTTTCGCGTTTATAATATAAGTAGGAAGTAG
Source organism: Diarsia mendica (assembly GCA_949316265.1). Classification (NCBI taxonomy): domain Eukaryota; kingdom Metazoa; phylum Arthropoda; class Insecta; order Lepidoptera; family Noctuidae; genus Diarsia; species Diarsia mendica. The sequence continues at coordinate 18,019,245 of OX438908.1, read as the reverse complement.
GATGTACCCCAATTTAAAATCCTAGAATAAGTGATACGTTGTTTATCTTTGGCCTAATACTGCAACGCTAATATAATTACAAAGGTCAAAACACCTTTAATCTGAAACACAGCAATGCTTTTTGCCGGGTATTCAAAAGCGCTGTCACAGGTTACTTGATGGAGTAAACTAAATAAAGTAACATTCAACCAGAGATGAAAATAACGGAAAAATAAATCTAAATATGTGAATGACGAAAAGGTCGCTGAAGAATTAGAGAGAACACTTTTAAAACGTTACTTGTTTGCTTCCCTTTGGATAGCTAACCCAGCTACTAAGCATGCTTAAAACTATATGTCTATACTAGCTTTTGCCAGCGGCTTCGCCCGCGTGAAAATTACGATTTTCCACTTTCATCCCCTCTTTAACTCTCTTAGGGGTTGAATTTCGAAAAACCCTTCCTTATTCCTTGTCTACACTATAAAGGGAACCTCTGTGCAAAATTACAGCTTTCTAGGTCCAAGGGTTTGGGCGGGGCGTTGATGAGTCAGTCAGTCAACCGATCTGTCAGTCAGTCAGTTAGTCAGTCAGGACTTCTCTTTTTATTTATATAGATATTTATTATATATTTCTATTCAAAAGTGGTTTTTGAGTCGACCATTTTCTGCCTAGCCTTTTTACCCACTATGCTCAGCTGGGGTCTGCTTCCAGTCTAACCGAATGCAGCTGAATACCAGTATTTTACATAGTGTCTGTCTATCTGACCACAACAACCCAGTTAATACTGGGTAATACTCCTTATCCCATTATTTGGGGTCGTCGCAACATGTCTTCTTCTTCCATAACTTTGTAAACCTTGTGCATTATATATATGTTGTAGTTGTTTGTTATCCCTTAATAAATAAATAAAATAAAAAATAAGAACTTTAGTCATCATCTCAGCAGTCACCTCCTTTCTAGCCTTATATAAATAATAAAAATAAATAAAATAAAATTTATTTTGTCAAATAAATGGTTTACAATTGTTGTGTTCGGAATCTTCTTTTAGACGAATAATGCCTGTAGTAGAAGACTCCGCCCCTCCCTATTTTGTACAGCGTGATAATTAACACAATATCCTAACTTCCTAACTAATATTATAAATGCGAAAGTAACTCTGTCTGTCCGTCTGTCTGTCTTTGCTTCACGCCTAAACTACTGAACCGATTCGTGTGAAATTTGGTACAGACATAGTTTGGAACTTGAGAAAGGACATAGTTTTTTTTTTTTTTTTTTTTCGCGAGATAAACCAAAAATCTGCGGGAAGTCACTATTCCACGCGAACGAAGTCGCGGGCAAAAGCTAGTTTATTATATATATAAATATCCTTCACACAGTCCTTCCATCGTTTTTTTAGTCTTCCCCTACTCTTGTACCCATTTACATTCATACTCAACATTTTCCTCACTACATTTTGTTTATTCCTTTGCATTCACATGTTTATAGCACGCTAACTATACTAAACAAGTTATCAGTCACCAGCTCCGTTTCCAGACTTGTGTTAAACATACAATACTTTATGAAATACAGTTTACTACAAAGAAATAACAAGCATTTATACACACATAATTTTACAGTTCCACAAAATCGCCAAATAGTTGATGCTGTGTAGAAATTTCTGCTCAGCTCCCACCGCTCCGCTCGCTCGGCTGCAGTAAGCTGCTTATAATTGCGCTGACAGTATGCAAATACTTGCTCCTCTGTTTTCAAGCCACTTTAAATCGGAAGCGAACTACTGATTCTATTACAACGATTTAAAGCAGATAGTTTGAAGATTTCAGTCTTTGTCAGGTAGATATTAGGAAAGAGATTTGAATTGTTGGATATTGAATTCAATAATTGGCTTCTTTTTTAAAAGATTTTTAAGTGCACTGGCTTTAAACTGCGGGTTCAGTTGCGTTTAAGACATTGATCATCATCACCAGTCTAACCAGATACAACTGAATACCAGTATTTTGCATACACATGAAACCACCCTGGTAATCGTATTACCCAACAACCCTGCTAGTACTGGGTAATACGATTACCCTTTGGTAAGACAGGTTGTCAGACTTTCAGCCCACTGACTACCTGTGTAGACTGCAAGCAAGACAGCTAAGAAAAATATCTTATGTCCATACCAAAGTCTAAGGAGAACCTTATTCTAGGCACCTGTAGTGTAAGTTTTATCTCAATTCGTGCCGTCCAGGCGTAAAAATTAAATAGACAGAGTTATCTTTCCTATTTATAATATTAAAAGAAGAATGAATTAAAGTTAACCAACTAACCAACTGCTTTTTAAAAGACCTATGTAAATTTTCTATTTTTCATATCTCTTTAGGATTACCAGCTTGAAGACCTTTACAACCCTAAAGTTATTGTAAAACAGGTTAATGAATACACCCGCGATAAAGATCTTCAGCCCAACACTATTCAATTCCAAACTTCCCAACTTTCTGACACGAAAACCGAAAAACTACCTCCAATCGAAAACGAATCAAAAAACTTTTATATTCAAAAGTTACCAAAAAAAAAACTATTACGTCAAAATCACTATTGATTAAAAGGGTGAACAGGGAGGGGACACAACGCTGGGACTTTTTTTTATCGATAGACACGGTCGTTATCCGGCTCGAAGGCCGTAAAGTGCGAGTTTCGCCGTTCGGCGATAATGCCGAAATTCTTCCATTCACTCATGCTCACAGAATGCGACGGAGCATTCTAAAACTTTTATAGGTTTTGTAATGCTTTTCCTACATAGATATTCCTCTTGAATTTTAGGGTAACTTTTAGTGGAACAGTTACAACAGAAAAGTATGGATGAACCGTATTGAAATCGGGCAAGTCTGACGCACTGGTTGTCGAAATTTTGAACGCGAGTGTCCTGTAGAAAACATTAGTGATCAGCGGCCCTACTATGACGTCTTAAAACAGTCCTAACTTATTCTTAATCCAGTGTGGAAAAGAGATAGCGCTAGACACCCTGTATAGTTCTGTCACGTTTCCACACTGGAATAATATTAATTTAGGACTGTTTTAAGACGTCATAGTAGGGTGAATATCTGAAGTAACATGATCAAAAAACTTACATAAACTTTTTAAAAACTTTTGATCTCGAAGGATTAGGCAGAGGTGTGCATTACACCAACATTTCGCCAGTAGTTTTCGCGGATTTCCAGCTTACTGGCTACCTGTACCGACTGACAGAGATGTATTCAGACCACAGATACAGCCACGACCAACAGCTTAACGTGCTATACGAGGCTCGGAGGAAACTCGGCATGTAACGAGAAGTCACGCATCCACCGACCAACCTAAGCGAGTGCAGCTTAACCTAAACATCTTTGGGGGGTAGAGGAACAGGGTGTAAAGTTCCTCATCCCCCATAGAAAAGGGAGGATCCTCCGACCGTACGAGTGTTGTTTCCGGCGGGCTAACTGTCCGTCCGGTCGGAGGATCCTCCCTTTTCTATGGGGGATGAGGAACTTTACACCCTGTTCCTCATACTCCCCCAAACTGGTGACCCCGACGTGATGGACGCCTTGAGTTGCCTGTGAAATCGCTCCACAATGCCATTGCACGCTGGATGGTATGCCGTTGTCCGTTTGTGCTAGAAGCCAGCAATCTTGGACAATTGTTCGAACAGAGCCGACTCGAACTGACGAACAGCTACCCGAACAGCTGTCAGATTTCAGACTAGTATGTAACTGAAATTCTGTATACCGGGTATTAGCAACATTACACGAAGCGGCAAATTCATGAAATGCCACAATACGTAGTAATGATAGGTTACAGCTGAAATTCGAGTCCTTTATTTTAATGAGGCCATTTTACGGGCCGTGTCAAAATGCGGTTGTATCCACCTTGTATAGTGTGCATTTATATGGTATTATGTAATGTAAGCACCACTTTATTTCCTCCAATTTGGCACTAATGTTGTGTACTAAATCACTACATATTTTAGTATAAAACAAAGTCACTTCCCGCTCACTGTCCCTATGTATGCTTAAATCTTTAAAACTACGCAGCGGATATTGATGCGGGATTTTTTTAAATAGATAGATTGATTCAAGAGGAAGGTACCGTGCGAAGCCGAGACGGGTCACTAGTACCTAATAAATCAAAAGGAATTTCTATCTAAAAACGCATTAGGAAAGTTGCAGGTGGTGTTCCGTGGTTTCTGTATACCCCCATGGAGAAAAGGCGTGGGTGTATGTTGCTCCCAGCTCCCGTAGCATGGCGATTCTATCTCTATTCTACCAAGAAGAGACAAAGATTTTTCCATACAATTTGACATGAAACCTTGCTACAATCTGTCATTTTGTCGATTCTTCCGTCGATAAAACCCGTTTCTTCGGTGGTCATGCTAAAGCGGCAGGACATAGTTCCTGTTGAAATTAAAGGATTGAAAGATTCTGGCAACTGTCAATAATCATCATTTGCCTAGCATTTCCCCAAGTATGTTGGAGTTGAGTTCCAGGCTAAGCGGATGCAGCTGAATACCAGTATTTTACATGGAGCGACTGCCTATCTGACGTCCACAACCCAGTTAGTACTGGGAAATACGATACTATTTTAAATCTATCAATAATAAGAATAATTAGCACAAAAGCATAGTAATAGCGCTCATTAACCCACTTAGCTAAAGTCAATGACCGCTATTGCTATACCAAAAAGCACTAAATACCTATCGTCGCTTTTTTTTTCTAACAGTACCTCAACAAAGTCTAAATCCAGACTACCCATAAAAACCGTTTACTTATTCACGACTCAAACGGACATTTCCGCAAATGAGAAAAAACCGGACCGCACACAACCGTCCGGAACCGTACGACTAACTACGTTAGTGTCACCGTTATTCAATTCGCGAAACGTGGGACATCTCGGAAATTGGCCATTTGGACCCAAACCTAATATTTCGATGTCCCGTCGCGAATACCGTCATATTTTTAGCGAAAATATTTGTACATTAAATCCTTATTATATGGTCACCGGTGTGTGTACACAGGGTTCTTTATTGCTTGTGTGCTAGTTTTGTTAATTATTTAGTTTTTAACGGAACATTTGTGAGTTAGAAGATAAGTAACATAGTCCAAGGGCGTCAAATCATATAATTTATTTCTCAAACTGTTTACATAGTATCGTTTTTTTTTAACTAGCACAACACGACTCTTACGGTTTAAAATTCAAAAATAAAACAAAATTCAATTATAGAAGTAAAATTCGGAACATTAAAAATAAACATATTATTCAAAAATGAATTAATACGTTAATAAAAAATAAATTATGTTAGAAAAACATGCTTAAAACCTTACGCTTATCAATTCGCGGTCCCCACTTAAGAACATGTCTACCTCAACGACCATCGTGTATTTACCTTTAATATTAATAGGATAAGATTACTACCCACACTTAAGTCCTTTACATAGGGCATTGCTATTAGGTTTTATCGTAATATTACATAGAAATAAAATACCGTTTTTCCATTTTTAATCACAAGCTTTCAAGATCTACTTGACTTACTAATAAACTTAAGTGTTTGCTAAGCCGTGGGTAAAGGCTAGAGCACAGTTATAACCACGGCACCGGATAAGACTACAGCCATTTCACAATTATTTTACCTTTGACAGAAGCATTCAAACTACAACCTTATTAATAAGGATAGAGAGATCACAATAACTTTACGATACCCCTTGGTAAGACTGGTTGTCAGACTTTCAGGCTACTGACTAAAAGTAACGACTGTGAAAGATCTACAAATGACTAGGAATAGCGGCCTAATGTGCTTTCCCAGGTTCGGAAGAAGCTCGGTATCTTACCGCGAGATTGCCAGTAACACCAAGGGACTGCTGGCTTTTCTCGGGGAGCTAGGGTGGATCGAGTGATATTCCCACCCGCACGCAAAATACGCGCATCGGACGTGGAGTTGCGGACACCAGCCCGTCGTACTTATACTAAAGCTCGGTATCTTATGGTTGGTTACCCATCCATGGACCAATAAGGCAACCACGGGTTAATATAAATACCCGCGACTAGCGATATCTATGACGCAAATTAAGAACTAAAATTCTCCATCGCGAGTTAGCCGCGAATTAGCATTTGTACAACATCCCTACAAGACCTTTTTTACCTAAAACCTAATTGTAATAAAAATAAAGTTCATTGTGCTATAATAGTGATGTAAAGTCAGAGGTCAATAAACTGAGAGAGGCCTGTTTATATTTCACTCCACTTTTATTAATTCGATAAGCTGGTTATCAAGCTACATAGCCTGGCCCACCGTCGCAAAGTCGCATGTCTGTCGGTCTTCTACAGACTGTACTTCGGAGAGTGTGCGCAAGAGCTCCACGAGCTGATCCCCATCTCCCTTCTTCCATCGGGAGACTAGACGTACTGCAGGGTACCACCGATACCTAGTCGACATTCCACACATTCGAACGAAGCGCTTTGCTGGGTCCTTTATTATGCGCACAGACAAGAAGTTCAATTCCCTGCCTGCGTCGGTTTTTTCCGAGTTCATATAACCCTAATCTGTTTAAGTCGCGAGTAAACAGGCTTCTACTGGGTAAGCTCGTTCCATCGTCGACATCATCTCTGCCCTTAGGGCAAGATTGAAGTCAAGAGCAAGCCCATTTATAATAATAAAAAATAAAAAATTAGCTGATCCTGATTTAAGACGATACCATTAAGGTGATAAAAACTGTGAGTTGTCCTACAAATACATATAATAAACGCGAAAGTTTGTAAGTATGGGTGGATGGATGGATGTTTGTTACTATTTCACGCAAAAACTACTGAACGGATTTGGATAAAATGTGTACACAGATAGTTTATAACCTATATTAACACATAGAATAGTTTTTGTCCCGATTTTATCTTCCCGTGAGATAATTTTCGAGTTGTAGCAGGGGAAGCCGCTGGCAACAGCTAGTATATAAATAATCCTGAATGGTTCAAGTTAAGGTTCCGATCTCGTTAAGTACATAAGTGTGCGTTAACCTGGATAGAGGACCGGCTGATGCCCGTAACTTTCGACCACGTGACGTTATTTATTTATTTAAATATTACTTCTTTATTTGAATCAGATTTTGATATCAATTTCAAAGGTTTTAAGCTATTGCATAGCTTCTATCGCGGGCCTTGAGCGTGGAGAGCGAATCCAGAAATTCCCTAACGAAAATATTCAAGATTCAGTATTCAACCAGGCTGCTATGGTTACGGAAAATAACAAGGTTGTCAACTGAGGTTGTCAAATTAAATAATTAATTATTTGCTGTTGATAAAAAATGCTATGCAATAGCTTTACCGCGGCAGTCTCCGAGTGCCACATTTAGTTTTTTTTACTATCTGGGTTGTGGAGATCAGATAGGCAGTCGTCCCATGTAGATAACTGGTACTCAGCTTTATCCAGTTAAGACTGAAAGTCGACCCTAACATAGTCAAGATTAGAAAAAAAACTAAGCAAATGATGAAAACATCTATATCAACCATTTTTTTTTGTGGGTTGTAAATCATATAATGACTCTTCCCGCTCTGGGTAGAGCTGAAGGTAGTGTCAGACTTCTACTGACTAAAATCTACCCATGTTCTTTCTTAGCCCTTAGTGCCGAGGCTACGGTATTTCTTTCGAACAACCAGCAGCCCCGATGGGATCTAGAGTTTACTTCTGTCCTTGTAAAAACATCTTTCACACCATCCATCCATTCATTCAAAATATCATGTAAATGTGTGAAAATAATTCAGTAGCTTTGACGTCATTATTACGATAATTCTTCAACAAGAGTGGAAACTTATGTTTTCATTTTATCCTCCATAGAGACAACGAAACATGCATGTGTTTCCTAACTTTGTTTAACATACTTGGCACAGTGCATTTCGCCAGTTATGTTAATCCCATGTAATAGGTGACGAACTTATTGTCATCAAGCAAGAACAAATAGGGATGTTTACTGGCTAAAAAAATATGATTCTAATTAGTCCGTCTGTTAGATTATCGAAAAATATTGGGTACGTATTTTTTGCTTCATCAAATCAATAAAAATTTACGAAGATAAAACGCGTCAAAGATTGAGTGGGAGGTTGTGACGTCACTGCTCGCTAAGAAATGTCATACTAATGTCTTAGATTATGACGTCACACGGGTTTTCAAAGCACTGTATTGTCTTCATTGTTTGTTTACGTGAAAAAAGAAAAAATACGTGTCCAATATTATTTGGAAATCTATCTGACGGACTAATTAGATTTTTTTGTTAACATCCCTATTCAGGCTCTGTGGTTACTATTGGGAAGTTCCTAATTAAAAAATCTAATAATACTTTGGCCGACCATAATGTCGAACCCAGGACCTCTTGCTCAATAGTAGTGATCGCAACCACTAGACCATTATGTCACACCAAGGGATGGGGTCGTCAACCTTATCTCTGCAGAAGCAGATTGAGGTAAAGAGTAGGCCCGGTGCATATAAAAAAAAGTTAGTATTTAACTACAATACAACTTCAACTATGGATCAGCGATATACGCCCAAATACTCAAACGTCACTCAATCTTAAGTTGCACTTAAATCTCGTGCTGTCTTTGTTACTTTAACGCAGAGTGACAGAGATAGCACGAGTTTTGAGGGTTACTTATAATTGAGTGACGTTTGAGTATTTGGACGTTAGAGTCACTGGCGATAGCATTCTGTATCATCGTCATCTACCCATACTAGCTTATTAGCCTTTTTACCCGACTACGGCAAAGCCAAAAGGAAGGGTAAAGTAAGACTTTATTTTCAACTATATTAGGATCGACTTCCAGTCAGACCGGATGCAGCTGATCTGACCATACAACCCAGATAGTACTGGCATTTTGTATAGTTTTTGCAATAAACTTACCACTAAATGGCCCCTGAGTTTATCAACCCACTTTACAAAAAAAATGTTAACGAATGAATTTAAAATAGGAAGAGACGGAACGGGAACCATTCCATTAAAACCCCGTCGCTTATCAATTCAGTCTTTAAAAAGATCTCTTCAAGACAAACCAACGCGACGTTCAGAATCAGCCAAACCACGGAGTAAATAATTACAGAAAGCCAGCTACACAAATAGAAAAAAAAACTGACCACGTCCGAGTCGTTCCGTATCAAAACGGCAAAAAAATCACGTTTGTTGTATAAGTTTTTATTGTTGATTGTATTAGCGGCAACAGAAATACATCATTTGTGATACTTTCAACTGTCTAGCTATTGCGGTTCTTGAGATACAGCCTGGTGACAGACAGACGGACGGACAGACAGCGAAGTAATTAAGAACGTTACCACTCAGCATGATTGTTTGCACCTTCTAAAGCGCAGGCCTTCTGAACCAAACTATTCAATGACATAACTATCTTTAATCTATAAAAATCTAGATTGCGATTCAGTCTAGACTCGATTTAGCCGAGTCAGCATGGCCGAAGCTAATTGCCACTAGACGGAACATCGCTCGGTTATTATCAAGAGACATGGAAGCACTATGCGATTAAGATGTACCCGGTTCTACCCGGTTTTGTGGAGCGGACGCAATTGCATCCGGTTTGTTTCCGGATGTGGATTGGAACGATTTTTGTGGATGTTGTTTAGTTTGGTTCTTTGTCGTTGTTTTGTTTTATTTTTTTAATTGGTTGTTGTTGTAAGTGAAATGATTGTAGCTTTTTTAAACTTCGCCACTTGCTTCACTTCGTACTTCAGCTTAATCTTATTTTTCTCATTTTCGTTACAGGTAGTCAGTGACCTGAAATTCTGACATCCAGTCTTACCAAAGGGTATCGTATTACCTAGTATTAACTGGGTTGTGGAGGTCAGATAGGCAGTCGCTCCATGTACAATACTCTTATTCAGCTGCATCCGGTTAGACTGGAAGCCGACCCCAATATAGTTGGGAAAAGGCTAGGCAGATGACTTCTGCTTAATTTTTTTAGAGAAGCCAGTGGCTAAATTATACGAGCCACTCGTGTCGATTTTTATGTTAAGCCGCGCTTGTTTAGGCGCATGGATGGGTGACCACCCATTGCCTACCTAGATTCCTTAGTGCCTCGAAAAGCACGTTAAGCTGTTGGTAAGGGCTGTCATTTGTAGATATTTGACAGCCGTCAGTTTGACAATATCGGTATGCCAGTGACCTTGGTTCTCCTGCAATTCCCTTATTTATTTAATAATAATAATAATTTATTTAATATTCCCCTATTCATTCACTGCCTTAAACCAATTATAATAGGCTTCTTTTGGGTAAGCTCGTTCCATCGTCGTCCTCATCTAGGGCAATATAGAGGTAAAGAGTAGAGTACACCAATGTAGGTAACGTAAAAAAAACTTATCTGTCTACTTTTTTTTTTGGTGTGTGGAAAATCATAAAATGACCCCCCCCCCCCCCCCCCCGCTCTTGGGCAGAGCGAAGGGGAGTGTCAGACTTCTACTGACTAAAAACCGAACCCATGTTCCTTCTTTGCCCTTGTGCCGAGGCCACGTCATCTCGTTCTATAATCCGCGGCCCCCACGGGCGTCGGCCCTTACGGGCCCCTCCTTTCTGTCTACTTACCGTCGAAACTTGACCGGACCCAAACAACCTGACCGGATCAAGAAACAAGTGTGAACTCCCTCTTAATAAGGCTATATACACACACCACCGACCGCAGGTCCACAAATAAAACACTTTTACGATCAACGGCATAAAACTAAGCGATGTTTGCATCGGTAGGTTACGATTATTTGTACGACGTCCATTGCATGCTCAAATAGTAAGCTGGGCGTTTATTGTCGTGTTTACGCTGACTTGTACAACGAATCGTTGGAAAAAACGTATTTTTTGTTTCTTTTCGTTTTATAGCTGAACTCATTGTTAAATCGTTATACATACTCCATTGTTGTTGATTTCACAATGAGTTTTTCAACTAGAGTTTCGTTGGAACACGTCAGTTAGCCAACCTTTTGGCTACAATGTTGCTGTTGACTTTCTGATTGTGATTGTTTGTCGGGCCTCTAATTTCTAGTAATAACTGTCACTTGTATGTATAACTTTACACCCGTTATAGCAGTCTATTACGGTTGCAAATGAGTCTTAAGCCGGCTTTTCACTATGGGATGTAATATTCCTTCAAATGACCTCTAAATATCGCTCGCATACATTTTGTACGTGACCGTTCACACTGTGCTCTAATATATATTACATCCCGAACTATAAAATCTTTTGTTCGACCGACTGAGCGATGTTTAGAGGTCATTTGAAGGAATATTACATCCCATAGTGAAAAGCCACCTTTAATTACTGCCATAGGTCTGTCAGAGTTTCCGAATGATATTAGAATAAGAATAATTTATTTAAGAAAAAGTAGTACAAAAGGTATACATTTAGGCACAATAGTGTTGTTTCTAATACAATGGTATAATTAGTGCTTATAAGTAAACTATAACTAAAATATATTTAATATTTGCAAGTACGTAGTGATAATTTTGTTTAATTTTGTTTTTTTTTTGTTGTGATATTAGACTAAAGGGTATCGTATTACCTAGTATTAACTGGGTTGTGGAGGTCAGGTACGCAGTCGCTCCATGTAGAATCCTGATATTCAACTGCATCCGGTTAGACGGTGAGCCGACTCCAACATAGCTGGGAAAAGGCTAAGCACATGATTATACATAACATCAAACCTGTAATGCCTGTAATAAGAGTAATGCACCTACCACACGCTCACACTTCCCCACAGTCTTGCCTTCGCGATTACAGGGTGCACACAGTACATCGCGCGTGTGGTTTGTAATGGTAATACAGTTTTACCAACCATACGCGCGATGTACTGTGAAGTGTGAACGAAAAGTGTGGTGAAGCTTGAGGCCCATTAGGCAGAGGTGTGCCTAATTGTACACTGGCATCGCCAGTTATGTTTAAGCTACGTGTAACAGAGGGCGAGACTTTTGCCATCAGCCGGGTACAGTTCAGACTCCGTGGCTACTACTGAGAATCTCCTTATGGAAAACCTAAGAACAATTTTCCCGACTCGAGCTCGAACTCAGAACCTCTCGCTCAGTGTTCAATGGTTCAATAAAAGGTATCAATGATGTACTAAATGTGTGGTAACCGTTTACGAGTCGGTTAGGATATGTTGCCCCTGTATGAACCAGAAATTGGGTCTCACGGGTCACGTGATTCGGTGTGACGATTTTCGTTGTAACGTGCATTCGTTGTTTCGTGATTCGAATTCTCGTGCATTCGTTGTAACGTGATGCGTCGCTGCGTGCTTTCTAACTCACAGTATTCGTTGTCGCAAACATTCGGCGCCGTGTGATTCGACGTTGTAACTTTCGTAATGATGTATTGCACTCCCACTTAAGCAGATAAATTGCTTGAAATTTGATCTAACCACTAGAACTCCCATTGCAAATAGCTTTTCAATTCAAGTGTAACTCAAGTATTTTATCAAGTATAAGTATCTTGATTAACAATACTATCATGTCAAGCAATTAAAGTAATTACTTTGTAAAGGTTACGAGAAATATTTAAACAAATTCGATTAGGTTAAGCTCGATATCATCGATTTTCGCTACACTTAGAAATAGTTTCAGTACAGTTAACGACGTAAACAATTTGTTTGGATGTTTTTTTTCAATTTATTTCATTTATTTCAATCAGCAGTTGGATCATTTTAGGTACATTGCAAATATAAGCAAACAATACATAAAATAATACAAAACACAACCATAAACTTATCATCATAATTTTCAGCCAAATGATGTCCACTGCTGGACATAGGCCTCCCCCCAAGTGTCGCCACATTGACTGGTCCCGTGCATCTCGCATCCAGCGGGTTCCCGCAATCTTCACCAGGTCATCGGTTCACCTAGGCAAATAAAAGATGAAACAGGGCAACTCATCTCTCTAACCTCATGACAAATGTGTATATTTTGTGTATCTATGTGGTCCTCACATGTGTGATGATGACATAAAGTTGTTGGCTTATCATAATGCATGTAGAAGACACCACATTTGAGTGCAACGCAGTGTCTTCCGGTTCGCGGTCGCCACGCCAGCTGTTTTTACACACGAACTAAACCCCACTAAACTTTTAAACTTTGCCCCACAATATGGGGATCGGGCAAAAAAAAAACTAATTAGTCCGTCAGATATTACCAAAAAATATTGACCACATATTTTTTCTTTTTTCACGTAAACAACAAATTAAGACTTTATAGATAGGTGCTTCGAAAACTCGTGTGACGTCATATGATAGTACATTTTTAACCGACTTCCCAAAAAGGAGGAGGTTCTCAATTCGATCGGTATATTTTTTTTTTTTATGTATGTACACCGATTACGCTGCGATTTATGATCCGATTTACGTGATTCTTTTTTAGTTTGATGCGGAATGGTTGCCATTTGGTCCCATAAAAATTTAGTATCTAAGTTTGGCCCAGTACTTTTCATTTTATGAAGATTTTTCTTAATTTCTGAACATTTTTCGTTTATGTGTGTTCGCGAATAACTTCGTCGTTTATGAACCAATTTTGATGATTATTTTTTTATTGTGAAGGAGATATTTCAAGGGTGGTACCATGATATGGAAACCAGGACCTGGTGATGAAATCCCAGAGAAATCGAGGGCAACCCTTAAATTTCATAGGCACATATTACGTGTCGTGTTTTTCTGACGCCATACAAGTATTCGCATCTAGCAGTCATCACTTCAAGTTGATAAGCTGATGATGGAAGGTACTACTCCTCAAAGGTTAGGAGTTGAAAGCAATAATAAGGGTATCTTGAAGGATTAGGGGTAGGTTTCTTAGTCGAATGTTATATGTATAGTTTGTTGTTTGTTTGTTTTGTGTTTATTTCTATGATATTACAACTAAAAATGAAAAAAAAAACTTTTTTACAAAAAAAACAACCGACTTCAAAAACACCAAAAAGTTAAAAATAAACTTCAGAAGAAAAATCAGCTTCTGAAGTCGGTGGCATTTTGTTTGTTTCATTTCGTTTTTTTGCCACCGACTTCAGAAGCTGATTTTTCTTCTGAAGTTTATTTTTAACTTTTTGGTGTTTTTGAAGTCGGTTGTTTTTGTACCTTCAAGTGACGTTTTAAGCCCCACTCCATGATCTTTGACGCGCTTTATCTTCGTCAATTTTTATTGTTTTGATAAAATAAAAAACACGTATCCAATATTTTTCGATAATCTAACTGACGGATTAAACAGAAGCATATTTTTTTGAGTCAGTCCGATCCCCTATTGGAATTTCTCCTGTATCGTGGTTGCGTTTACAAACATTTAAACTTACATACACAAACCAAACACCGAGACTAGCAACAGCTATCTGTAGGCCATACAGTATTTGTTCCGTGCCGGGATCGAACCCGCGACACGCAGTGCAATAGTTACTCAGCCACTGCGCCAACCGTGCCGCCAAATTACTCTTCTTCTTTTGTATCGGTGGTATATCTCATCAACTGCCCTGATGGTCTCGTTGCAAGTTGCGAATGCTGAGATTCTCATCAACTGCCCTGATGGTCTCGTTGCAAGTTGCGAATGCTGAGATTCTCATCAACTGCCCTGATGGTCTCGTTGCAAGTTGCGAATGCTGAGATTCTCATCAACTGCCCTGATGGTCTCGTTGCAAGTTGCAAATGATGAGATTCTCATCAACTGCCCTGATGGTCTCGTTGCAAGTTGCGAATGCTGAGATTCTCATCAACTGCCCTGATGGTCTCGTTGCAAGTTGCGAATGCTGAGATTCTCATCAACTGCCCTGATGGTCTCGTTGCAAGTTGCGAATGCTGAGATTCTCATCAACTGCCCTGATGGTCTCGTTGCAAGTTGCAAATGATGAGATTCTCATCAACTGCCCTGATGGTCTCGTTGCAAGTTGCGAATGCTGAGATTCTCATCAACTGCCCTGATGGTCTCGTTGCAAGTTGCAAATGATGAGATTCTCATCAACTGCCCTGATGGTCTCGGTCTCGTTGCAAGTTGCGAATGCTGAGATTGGAGTCCTACGCTCAATTCCTGGGCAAGGCAAAGAGACCGTGATTATTATTATATAGTATACCCACATTCCGGCAGCATGTTTCAGTCCGACATAATCGGGGACGAATCTTTTGCCATTAACCAAGTACAAATTCAGAGCCCGTGGTCGCTATTGTAAAAAATCCTGATAGGAAAAACACAGTAACACTTTGCCCGTACCGAAAGTCGAACCCAGGACCCCAGCTCCCGTCGGGGCTGCGGGTTGTTCGAAAGAGATACCGCAGCCTCGGCACAAGGGCTAAGAAGGAAGATGGGTGGTTTTTAGTCAGTTGAAGTCTGACACTTCCTTCCGCTCTGCCCAAGAGCGGGAGAAGTTATTTAATGATTTCCCACCCCCCAATAGGTATTGATTACCATGAGTGTACGTCTGTCGTGACATATAATAGGACCTATCACGATCTAACGACGTCGAAGTCGACGTCGGCAACAATATATTATTTAATAGCTTCCAAATGCCATGCGCATCCCTAACTAGCTTGCTTTACTTAAATGGTAGTAAAAAGATTGCTTTGTAAGCAATCAAGCAACAAAATGTATCGTTTGGTTTTAGACGTTTTAAAAAAAATTAACGTCGTATCGGAGCCATTGGGCTTACCTAGTAGTTCTACGATTTTGTTTTTTAAGCTGATAGGCATGCCTATTTTAAACGACGGGAAAAGAGGAGGAAGTTCTCAATTCGACATTTATTAAGGCGGGGTTGCAGTAATTTTAAGATTTTTGAACCTATAAAAATCGAACTAAATACGAGTTTTTTAATAAATAAAAATCATTCCATAAAAATTGAACATACTCTCTAGTAAATCGTAAAGATAGAAACGCGATTTAGAATGATCGGCTCGATACTTTTTTTTATCAAACATGACTCTAAATCACAATTTCAAACGTGTACTGCTAAGACATTTCATTATGAATTTATATAATTTTTATAAAAGTATAGATAGAACTTTTTATTTTGAAGTAAATGTTGAAAACATATTGTATAATTTCTTTATAGTTTTTCTCCAAGAAGCAAAAAACAGTCAAAATTTAGGCATTATATCGCTCGCGCGGCAGGGCGGGGGGCGAGGTCGTGCGTACATAAAAACAAAGTACTGCAACCTCGCCTTAAAGTATATCACTATATACATATTATAAAACAAAGTCCACTGCCGCGTCTGTCTGTCTATTCGCAATAAACTCAAAAACTACTGACCGATTGTCATACTGCTTTTACCAATGGATAGAGTGGTTCTCGAGAAAGAGAAAATTTGATCGAAATCCACGCGGGTGAACCCACGGGTATCAGCTAGTTTTTTAATTAAAAAAAAACCTATAAAAGAAAAACCAATTTTCACGGACCATATTCTGAATAACTAACTTTGCTAAAGATCTATTGGCTGGCTAATCAGTGAACTAGTTTTATTACAAATCTGAATCCCTGACATGGCTGAATGGTTTGTTATACATAAACGTGACGACACGGAGTAACAATTAAATGGAATGTTTAATGTGTGAACAGTGCATGCTCAATTGCTCATGCAGACCATCAAACAAAGAAAGGTTGCTTTCAGAGGTATGACTTTCTGATAATGATGGGAAAAGTAGCGAGAAAACGCAGGATTGCCAGAGTAAAAAGCGTTGGCTGCAAAATATCACAAATGGACCAAAATCATAAGTGCTGCTGAACCTGCCTTCGCAAAAGACATGGAGAAATATTCGGAGTACATGGCCATTTGGCCAACCTTGTGAATTAACGATTTCATGTATCCGCATGCTAATCACTGCCATCTAGGCTAGTTGCAAGTGATTCGTATCTTGAAGCATCGGTAGATCGTTGTGACAAAAAAATCATCATTATACTGTTGAATTAATATAATTTAGTCATTTATATGCACTAAACTGACAGCACAAAGTGCAATCACAAATACTACTTTCATTTATATCTTTCCAAAAAGTACCAGAATATAAAAAAAAAAAAAAATAGCAGCAAAAAATGAGGCAACGCAATTGTGATGCCTTTTTTTTGGGGGTTGGAATTAATCAAATGACTCCTCCCGCTCTGGGCAGAGCGGTAGGGAGTGTCAGACTTCTACTGACTAAAAATCACCCTTAACTCAAAATCAAAGCATTTATTTCAATTAAACCATTATTGGCAATTTTGAATATCAGAAGAACAATTTATTAAAAAAAAACTACATATTCCTTCTTAGTCATCTTTCACAATTATGAACCCGGTCGGGCTCAGCATAGGTCAAGTAGGCGAGAGGAGGAAAAAACTCTGAGTGTTTAACATGATTACTTAGAAACACAACCATTACTAAGTTTCACAGCTTGCGGCAATCTCTTACCGAGGTGAGTCGCATGCTTCCAAACCTATTTGTCACATACTAGACATTCACCCGCTTTTCACTCCATTTACTATTTCCTCGATACAAAAACCTAGATTTGTATTTATACAATCATTCGGTTTGATAAACACGGGCCTGTTGGATAGTTTGTATACAAGTTCAAACAGGGCTTCCATATTAGTTTCATTGATAGATATTACTGGATGTTTTCATGTTGATTCTGATTTATTGATCTGTTTGTGTTCAGCTCTAGCGCTCTGTATTCGGGTTGATAGTTTATTTCAATGTTTATTTTGTCGTCTATTTTTATTTTAATGGATTTTTTAACTGATGGAAAGTGGTTACTGCATGGAGTTTCACGAAGCGTTGGTAAACCGAAAAAAAATTATATACCAGTAGTAGGAAATTACCCATTTTAAATTACACAATGTGAGTGTGGAGCCCCAACATCGCGTGCTTTATTTAACTCCTGGCGGAGTTGAAGCAAACGGCAGAGCTGTCTTGCTAGTTGCTACGTATTGATTGGACATCATCTGAGTGATCGATTCGAGTCGAGAACCATGAGAAAGAGTAACCATGGAGTTTCTTGCCTTTTCTTCTCCATAGAAAACGACCAAACGGAACCGTGCACAGTTCCCGATGTTTTATTAGTACCCATGTAGGCCTATGTAAAATAAATATTTTGAAGACGAAGCACAGCAGTTTTGCTTGCTGCAGAATAAATGAAATGTGAAAACAAGAGTGCCTCGAATGTGTTTTGCAACCTAGTTAATAATTCTGCTGACGCAAATATTTTCGTGTAACAATTATGTGTTTAGTTCTAAGTTAGTAGAGTTTTAGTAAATTAAAATAATTGTGTCATTAAGTTATGTTAAAGATTAAACAAGAAAACTACTGTCCTACATATTATAACATATTATTAGAGCTCCTGCAGCCTGTGATACAGGAATATCCTAGTACAGGCATCTAACATTATTAGACCTACATTATTAGTTTTAGATTTTTATTGTATTTACCTTCAGTGTTTTTTGAATAAAGAAAGAATTAAATTTAAAAAAATAAAATTAAAGAATTAATGTTAATATGGTGTTGCACCATCATCATCATCTGCATATCCTTTTTCCAACTGTGGGGGTCCGTTTTTAGTTTAACAGGGTGCAGCTGTATACCACTATTATTAACATGAAGCGAATGCCTATCCCACCCCCACAAACCCTTTACTTTACTATGTAACGCCTTGACGAGACTGACATACGGTCTCCAGATTTCCACCTTAATATTATACGACTGTCAATGATCTACGAAACAATCTTAGTCAGTTTTTCACCGATCTACGAACAAACCTTGGTAAGTGTAGCTTAACCTTAGCTCGACTTGTGTCACTGTTATTACTTAGCTCGTACTTTCTTAATAGTAGAAGCAATGGAGCTCGAGCCATTGAATCTACTAGTAAATAAAGTAAAACCTTTCTATTTACTTACTCAATGACATTTTGAAGTGCCCTTATGCGAATACATAAGTGTGGCTTACTTTTCAATCAGCCAGAAATGTAAGAAGGGGAAAGTATTGTCTCAATCACTTATCGTAAGCATAACCGTAGTAAGAAGCTTTGTAGACGATATTTCGAGAATAATTTAATAAAACTGTATTGAGGAAAGTTTTTGCATTTAACGATTTTCCTTTTGTGAGAGATTTGATTGATTTAAGATCATATGTGTTAGTTTTGCGCTTTTTTTTTTAACATCATTATAACATCACGCCTGCTCCGAAGGCAAGCAGAGGTTGATGAGAATGACGACAATAAGCTCGCTCCCTTTTACATGGTACTTAAACATAACTAGCAAATTATGGGTGTACTTGGTACATAATATCTACCTAACCTTTAATTTATTACAGACAATCATCATGAAGTCAAAAACCTAAACCAAATGTACCGAAGATTAATAGCCCCTACAATAAACCATCGAAGTTTCATCCTCTCTTCAAATCTTGGCACATAAACAAGAAGGCAAATCTTTCGAGTCCGTTATCACAAAACTAGTTAGTAACCGGGACCTAAGGCTTAAGCCCCATTGTCTAGTATTCAGCAGATTAATTACCCCGCAGTAGGGCCATGCGGGTGGCTACATCTTTACTTCGAGGAGGACTATTACGGAGAATCTGGAGTTGGTAACGTCTTAGCTAAATCGTGAGCAGTTGTGGAATCAAAACGTCGTTATTCTGCTTTGATAAAATAGCTAAATACACGAACATTATCACAATTAAATCCTTATTATAGTATTTAATAAACTAACAATATATTATAACTGTTCTTGTTTCTGCGACAAATAAATATTTGTTCTTTCTTTCTTTTTACCCGACTGCGGCGAAGCCCAAAAGGAGGGTTATGTGTTTGACCTGTATGTATGTCCGTTTCTTTGTTCCCTCATAACTCCTAAACGGATGAACGGATTAAACGATACTTGGAAGCAGACGGGGTTCACTTGAATGTTAAATTAGGAAATGAAAATAGAATGGACCCCGCTTGCTTCCAAGTTTTGTTTATGTAATGTGCTTGTTTTTTGTTTTTCAATTTTTCAGTCGGGTTTTTTAACTACTTTTTTTCTTCTTTCTTAAAAGGGCACCAAAACCGCCTCCTCAACACAGACAGGTGGTAATGTGGCAGCTGTAAATTTGCCACTCATTCTCCGACCATTTCGCAGAGTCTGTCAGCTTATAGTCAGCCGCTCACTATTGAAGGAATCAGCTTCGTCGCAACTGGCGGACGTACCTACAAGAAGGAAACCAGAGACGCACGCGCATTTGTTTTGTCACAGAATAGGGCAGGATGGAACCTTCATCATCAGCCTATAATGTTCCCACTACAGGGACTCAGGCCTCCTCTCTAGGAGAGGGATGGGCTACCACGCGGGCCCACCCAGTGCGGATTGGTAGATGTCACATGTTTTCGAATTTTTGGTTCTAAGACTAGCCGGTGTTTTGAGAGTTTTGTTCGTAAGTCGGGGCCGCTACCACTGAGCCACCACTGCAGTGCTCTGCTGAACGGAACCTTAATCCATATTTACACCACAGTTATTGAGCTTGGCCACAAGAAAACCGTCTCAAACCGCTCCTTACTATAAGCAAAAACTTAAGTAACTTAATTATTCCTACTTAAAGTTAGATGTTGATAGTTTTCAAAGGGATGAGTGGTTAAAGTTTAGATTATCAAACGGACAAACTGGCATCTATAATCCTAAGTACATCAGTCAAAAGTAATCTCTTGCCAACTAAAGCTGTGATCAAAACGATTGGCACTTATGCTTAGGAAGGACCATCAGTCTTTCGTACGCCTCTCTACAAAAGGCATACTTGTCTGATAAACTTTATTCAAATATCACCATCACCATCAGCCTATCCTTTTTCCAACTATGTTGGGATCACCGGATGCAGCTGATTTATGAATGTAGACGAGGCAAAAGAAGTATGTCAGGATCGTAGCAGGTGGCGTTCAGTGGCTTCTTCCTACCCACGTGGGAAAAGGGGGCAGGGAAAAGTATGTATTTTTTTAATTAAAAAAAAAACGGAAATAATGTATGACCATCTTTTAACGCTATGGGATAAATCTTATTTTTAAAATCTTTGTCTTTTACCAGTGCCCATAAAATCCTATGAACAATATTTTTTATTTAATTGTAATTGTGTGCATTCCGCCTAACCCAGATTAACATCGCCGCTTTAAAGGCCCAGAACTAAGCGAAAACAAATTATTTCCTTACAATATTATCTCGGCTGTGTTTTGTGGCTGTTTATCAAAACCGCAGTAGGAGACAAACCCCTTAATCTTATCTAGAAGACGAAATATTCGATTGTTTGTCAAAGAAAGGCTTTCTATCTGTTTGTAAGGACTTCGTTTTTACTCGATTCCTCAGTTTAGTATTGGATAAAGACATGTTTGATCTTTTGCTTACAATGCTGTCATGTCTTATGATAAATCTGTTTTCAATCATAAAGGAGATTTTCTTTTCTTTTGTTGAGTAATTTTGGGCGTGGGTGAGTTTTTCCGAAGGTTACTCGTGGTCCATTTACATGCAAATCTGGTAAGGTTAAAAATAGGAGGGACAGTGTACTGCAGTAGTGCTTCGGATGAGATGAGTCAGCAAATGATGATGCTAACGTAAAGAAAGCTTTGTTAGTGATATCATAGGGTGTTTTTTCATAAGTAACGGTATTCAATAGGTCTCAAATCACCTAACTTAAAAAGTTGCAACAAAAAATTCTCGTCGTCTATTTTCGTAACTGCATCGTTGATCCAATGGTCGTAAGCGCGACAGCTGAAAAGGAGGTCTTCGGTACGATACCCGGAGCGGACAAAGTGCTATTGGGTTTTTCGATCAGGAAACGAACAGTAGCACTCACGGAGTCTGATTGTGCCCGGTATACTGGTTCCCGGGGTCAATAGAACCACTGTGCCCGGTCTTCTTTAATGTGTGATTGTAGGTTAACTATTCAAAATAGAGATATAGATTATGTTTAATTTAGGAACTAGATAACGACCCTTTCAACGATATAAATTCGAGGGATGTAGGTACTATAGATACTTCACTGCACACGATTTAAGTAAAATTGTTTCAATTGTCCCCGGTCTACCCTATATACATAGAACTTAATCGTTACTGTATAAAGGAAAGAGGATAATTATATTAGTGTACACCTCTGCCAAACCTTCGGATAAAAACCCTCCATGATCGAATGCCTCAGCAAAATAAAACCAAGCATCACTAAAAACTGGCTCAAGATTCGTGAAATCTCGACAGTTTCCTCCCCTTCGTTCACCGTTTACCGTCGCCAAATTCCCGTAATACGTATCCTACGATATCAAGTCTCTCTTTATCTACAAAAGTTGGCCTTTTGTCTCCGGAGTTTAATTTTATCAGTACCAACTTT
The DNA here is from genome assembly GCA_949316265.1 of Diarsia mendica. Classification (NCBI taxonomy): domain Eukaryota; kingdom Metazoa; phylum Arthropoda; class Insecta; order Lepidoptera; family Noctuidae; genus Diarsia; species Diarsia mendica. The sequence continues at coordinate 17,996,964 of OX438908.1, read as the reverse complement.
CGACAACTAACCGTCGAGCGATTTGGGAGTTACTCCCGGAGTTATTGGACCTTTTCGATGTTCTAGTGCTTTCGATCCGAGATAAAAAGTTCCCATTCTGATTTTGAATAGGGGTGATTAAATTAATTTTGGTTTATGCCTTTTTGGTTGAAGTTTATACTGGTCAGAAAGGTCACAAAATATAAAGTTGGTTACGGGGCTGTTGGCAATCAATTCAGTCTGTATTTGTGCCTGATTGATGGCGATGGTGAAATGTGGGTGTACTAATGGATACGTATCTGCCTAACTCTTAGGGGATTACAGGCGTGACGTTCTGTTATGTCACTGAAATATTACATATTAATGAATCTTACTTAATCTGGATGCGAGACGCCCGGGACTGGTCAATGTGGCGACACCCGGGGGAAGCCTATGTTCAGCAGTGGACGTCTTTTGGCGGAAATGATGAATGAGTTACAACACTCCGCAACTTGAGGATTAAACCTAGGACCTCATAATTAAACAATAAGGCTCACTACCCCTAGACCGATGAAGCACCAATCAACTACATTGCGTCCACCACAAAAACGATTAAAAAATTAGTCCTTACTTCGTACAATCAGTACGAAAAACATCAAATTCAAATACTCGTCGCACTCTGAAACTGCGAAGTAAATAAATCAGTTGCACCCAGCCAAAGTTTGTGGACCAATGAGCAGTGATCAATTAGCGGAGACCAGCAAAAACTGTGGAGTCGTGGACGCAGTTTGTGATTGAGTGTGAAGTCTCCTACCTTAATCTGACGCCCTGGTAGGTGCGGGACGGTTACTTGTGAATGCAATTGGTTGATTTGCATTAATAAAAGTTGTAGTGAGTCCCACTTGATGTGAATATATTATACGCGCTTTGTAGGAGATCTGCCTACTTTAGAGAATGATTACTATTGTCAATTGTATGTTAATCTCTCTTAGTCGTTTCTAATTTCAATCCCTATGTAATTTAACTGTCTTGTAATTAAATTAATCAGAAAGTATAGTATAGGAAGAGTAGCAAACATTATCATAAGAATTTAGTGGCATCCATAGATATGTGGCATCCACCAAACCGAATTATGACTATGTGACGCATCACAGCCCGCTGGCTCTTGCAGAGAAGAGGCGAGGTCCGAGCAGTACCTACTCCTATTCAACTACCACCGGACACCCTGTGAAGATGGCCACATAGCCTGAAAAATAAACAAAATATAAACACAAAACCTCAAAAGGTTTGTTACCTTTTGAGGTTTTGTGTTTATATTTTGTATTTTTTTTTAGTAAAAATAGAAAAAAAACAACGTGCAAGCAATTTTAGATATTGATGTAATACAGAGCATATTGATGTGTAACTTTTCCAGCGACTCAAGCTGTAAAAAACTTTTCTATTTTAAAAGTTTTAACAAGACGAAACGTTCCTCTGTTTTTTGATTAATCAAATCACATATAGTAGGTGGCCAAATTAATAGGGACAGTGCTTGGTTTTATGTAGTTTATAGTTTATTATGTACTAGCTGCTGCCCGCGACTTCGTCTGCGTGAACGATATACATCACCAAAAATACCTACGATTATTAAATACCTTTTAAAAAATAACATTCATTTACCCCTTTCTTCTTTACATTTCATATCTAGGGAAAGTGCAGTAACAGAGGGAGACTGTCTTTTGTAAAACTGACCTTCAAAAAGTGCTAAATTTCAGCCTGCTTTTAATAATTGACTTAATGGTGATTCTACTGAATTAAGTCATAAATTGTGACTGAAGCAGATGAAGAAAATAATGAATAAGGAATACAGAATAGGGTAAAAATACATACTTATAGGACTTCTCGATAAACAACATTAGTGGTTTGGCTTTGGAGCGAGATGAATTTAAGGCGGGTCCCGTTACACAACTTCGAGGAGATAGGTTCCGAAGAAGTATAATCGGGACACCGACCTTCAGCTTGATGGTATGCGCTGGAAGTCCGCTTGCTGACAGGGAGTTCAGAAATTCCACGGGTAATGTGTGGCGTCATCTTGCTCGACGACAGTGTTAATACCTAGAGGTGTAGACCACTTCATTCCTCTCAATTTCCGAGAGAATGCGTTCGTTTATTGCTGCAGCCTGATCATTTTTGGGCGTCAAAATGGCCCGCTCACACACCCGAGAATTCTGCTAGTGCGAATACGGGCGTGATACGACTGATGCCCCCGTACACACAGCGAATGAGTTCTTCTAAGCTGGATACAACTCTACCGAGAGACTCTGGAAGCACCACCTGTCCACCTCTCTCCTCTGGTAGAGTGCCTTCGCCAAGACTTAGAAGGACGTCGGAGAATTCTTGAGCACGTGCATTGCCGCCGAGCCGAGCTCTCATATTAATGGTCAATAGCAGCGTACGAACTCGTGACCACAACGAAGATCATTCCAACAAAGCATTCACCTTGTCAGCCCTCGATGCCCGCGTCACCACGGGAAGCGTTTGTCGGAAATCGCAGAACTGTGACACCACCCATCAAATGTTTGTTTCTGCGGATGTCCTGCAGGGTTCTGTACACGGCCTCAACTGCCTTCCTATTGGCCATCGTACACTCATCCCATACGATCAGAGAGCAATCCTTGAGCACGTGTCCCTTATCACTGTTACGTGACACACCACAAACAGGCGTTTCGGCGCTCTCTAAATCGATGGGAATTTTGAACATGGCATGTGATGTTTTGCCACCCGGAAGTAGTGAGGCAGCGAATCCCGACGACGCTATAGCAATGGCAATTTTGCCTTGCCTCCTGACCTCTGCAAGTATGCCAGTGGTAACAAATGTTTTTCCTGTTCCACCAGGAGCATCGAAGAAAAACATTTTACTCTGGTTTTGCCCAACGCTTTCAAGGACGGTGTCATAAATTTCTGAAGAGAACAAAGCGACATGGCCATTTTGTATGGTGGTCATTTCACCCGGATCATAAATTGTCTCAGCCTTATACTCCCGATTTTCACGGTCTTGATGCGGTGATGATTGGGGAGCTGGTAACCCATATTCGACCAGTGATTGCCGCCGATAGAAATGACCACGTCTTGAAGTGAACTGAGACAGGTGTTCAGCACGCGTTCATCAGTTACTTCGACTTCGTCTCCAGTAGCACGCCTCAAAGCTCGTAGAAAATCTTCAGACAGATGATGGCGATACTTCTCCCACAAACAGATGACGCATGCGGCTGGGACTGTCACTGACGCTCGCCTCCGCGAGGGTGTCATTCCAGTTTTGGTCACCGTCGAGAAGCGGACGTGTTACGCAGGTTGCTCGTTAAGTGGGATATGCCACGGCATCAAATGTCCTCAGAAAGGCGAAAGACGTTGGGCCTCAGACCGTGTGAAGTAACGACCGCAGAAAATAGCATACGCCATTGTTAGGAAGCACGTTATAAACTCTACACAATGCAGTGTCAGTGTCCTTGAAAATTCCCGGAAAACCTTCCACAGCACCTCCTTGTCGACGTCGGTTAAATACACCCTTTTGCTTGACGTGACCTCGTCATACGTAAGGGACCTCGCAAACTGGTCGACTTCACAGAGCCTGAAAAATGCCAAAAGAGTGGTTTGGCGCAGATTTCAAAGCGCTCAGCAACGTTGTCGGGATCTAACTAAATATATGCCCTGTCCGTTTTCTAGGTGGACGTCTAAGAAAATGCACAACTCCATCTATGACTTTTATTAACAACTATTAACCTCGCCAGCATGATCAAAAAATTATTTATTTCCAAATAGGACTTACACATTTAATTCGACTTGATGTTTTTGAAATCTCATAGATGGCGCTGCTTTAAAATTTCCTTGATACTACTTAAATTATTTAATTATGTTTATCGGCCTAAGTTACTTTTATTGCGTGTTTTTTATAGTGTGAAGCTAGCTTATAGCATGGTTAACATAATAACAACATTCAAATATGCGTCGTTAGATTACACGTTGTTACAGAATGCGTTGAAGAAATAAAGGTTCACTGCTCGTTCCCCGTAGGTGATAGCGTGATAATATGTAGCCTATATGTAGACCCGACTTCTAAGTAATATTCGTGCCAAATATGAAGTAAGTCCATTCAGTACTTTTTGAGTTTATCCCGGACATACATACAGACAAACAGACAAACTGACAAACAGACAAAAATTCAAAAAACTATATTTTTGGCTTCGGTATCGATTGTAGATCACACCCCAAGTATTCTTTTAAAAAAATATTCAATGTACAGTTTTGACTTTCCTACGATTTTATTAAATGTATAGATATTTGAAAAAATATGTTGAATTTAAAGGGTTATTTTATCTGATATAGCTACTGCTACTATTATTGTTTTTGCCAAGTGGCAACACAGTGAATCCGTGAGTCATTTGTCAATTTTAGGACGTTTCTTCTAATTCGGTCATTGTCTGTTAAAAAGTGCGGTTCGCAGTATATACACACATCAACACGGTCTAGGGATATTTTTAAAAAAGCGAATTACTATCAATGTGTTAATTATTTAAATGGCATGTATATATTTAAAATATACGTTATTTAATATTCTACCATTTTTTAATAATGGTTAAGGTACTGATTAAAATTTCAGGATTTTATGGAAAAAAAATGAAGCATAGACGGAAACCGTATATGAACTAACTTTTAATTTGTGAGTAAAAACTGAAAAAAATAGAAAAATCATTTAATTTGTGTTTATAAACTTGAAGTTAGTAGTCTGAGAAAGCGCCCATGATGTTCATAACACATCGGCAACGATTCGGCATGCTCAGAACAAGGTTGTCAATGTCTTGCTGCGGAATATTGTCCCATGTCCTTCAGAGGTGCGCAAAAAGTTGATCTTCTGTAGCCAAATTTTCGGGAACTTCCTTCAGAGCTCTTCTTTGCAGCATATCCCACGCATGCTCAATGGGATTTAGATCTGGCGATTGAGCAGGCCAGTCTAAGGCCCTAACATTATGTGTATGTAACCAAGCTGCTACCGTTCTCGCCGTGTGTGCCCGGGCATTGTCGTGCATGAGCAGGAAATCTTGCCCCATTTGTGTTCTGTGAGGCAAGATTACGGGCCCCAGCACCTGTTGGACGTATCGTTCTTCCGTCATATTGCCCCGCACCCAAACGTGATCCGTCCGTCCTCCAAGACGAATTCCTGCCCAAACCATAATTGTTCCTCCCAATACTCAATACTCAATACTCAATACTTCCCTTGCTCTTCCTTCTTTCCTTGGTATGGGTGAATTTCCTGAGGGTTCTGGAGACGGCTCCATCGTCCAGGAACTCGCCAAACACGCGTCCTTCGTGAATCTGGATGGAAGCCGAACCTGGATTCATCCGTGAACAGCACATTGGACCATTGCTCACGGCCCTAGTCCACGTGGTTCCGAACCCATTCTAATCTTCGTCCACGATTGCCTCTCCGTAAAGGTGGGACCCGGAGTGGTCTACGAGAGCGTAGATTGCTTTCATGCAGTCGCCTTCTTACAGTTTGGTCACTCACAAGCACTTGGTGTTCCACTCGCAGCCTTTGGACCAATTGAGTCGCCGTTGCATTTGGTTGAACTCGCGCAGAAATTTGCAAAAATCGGTCTTGTCTGGGGGTAGTGATGCGACTTGGCCCCCGCTGCCTCTCCGCTACTTCACCTGTGGCACGATAGCGTGTCCACAATCTTGAAATTACATTTTGATGGGTCCCTATGGCCTCAGCAACATTACGCTGATAACAGATCCAGCTTCCAGCATTCCCACAGCTCGTAACATCTCCGCCCTCGTCAAATGTCGGCGTTGCATGGCTACAATACCTCAATTCTAACTTTATCTTACGTTTAAAAATGAAAAAAAACAGCAACTAAACGTAATTCGTATTGTTTTTTAAATTTCGCACAAATGAAAATTCCCTCTCCTATACATCAAGACATTTTTATGCCACCGAAACAAAAGAATATTCAAAAATTTGAATTTGGAATTAGTCTGAGATAAATTAAATAAATTAAATTAAATTAAATTAAACAAACAAATCGGTGTATTAAAGATTCCAATGCGGCCAGTACTTTTCGAGTTATTTAATTGAGTATGAAATATCCCTAGACCGTGTTGATGTGTGTATTTTTGAATTTTCAAGAAACTGTTTTTTCATTTGATTTAACCGACTTTTTTTGTCTAAAATAATCAAAAGGTAAGTAATGCCCCGTAGTAAAATAGTTTTGCTATGTTTTGTCTATGAATTTACATTTTATTAATAGTTAGATCCTCAAATTTTCATTTTTTTAGGATAGACAAGGCTTTGGACACCTCTCCAAGAAAATGTAGAGAGATACTAACATTGTTACTGCACTCCACTCATTCCCAGAGAGTCATAGCAGCTATGGCTGAGGTTTCAAGATCTGTCGTAAATCGAATAAAAATTAAAATGAACAATAAAAAGCCTCTTGAGGCAATTCGGGTTGGCAAATATGGCAGAAAAAGGATCACTACACTTCGTACCGATCGAAGAGTTAGGAGCATCTGCCTCGAAACTCATAAAAAGAGTGTTGCTCATTTGACCACGATGATGAACGACGAGCGTGTAAGGATTTCGGAAAGAACAATGCGTAGGCGGTTGGTCGAATAGAACTTGATGGGACGGCGGCCTTCAAAAAAACCATGCCTAACCGACAGTATGAAAAAGAAACGACTCCAATGGGCCAGACAACATCGAAATATGACTGTCGCAGGTTGGAGTCGAGGAAAAATAACTTGTTTTAATAATGCAATTAGTCAATAACTTTTCTACTATTTTCTACTATTCATTCTGTTAATTTACAGGTGTGCCTTTCTGACGAATCAACTTTTCAAATTTTGGTCGACAAAAGTTCTTTTGTAAGACGACGTCCTGGTCAACGATTCCACGCCGATTGCATCGTAGAGAGGGTTAAACATCCGGTTAGTGATACGGTTTGGTCTGTCATCTCAGCTAAAGGCATGGGGCGCATATACACCGTAAGAGGAACGATGAAACAAGACCAATACAAGCGAGTATTAGAAATCCAGGTATTGCCGCAGGTCAATGAATGGTTCCCCGAGGATGTCGAATACATTTTTATGCATGACTCAGTACGCTGCCACAAAGCCAGAAGCGTTACTGCATTTTTGGCTGAAAGAATGACACTGTTTTGCCTTGGCCAGAGAATTCAACTGACATGAATCCCATTGAGACAATGTGGGAACTCACCAAAGGGGCCATTGCCAAAGAAGTGTCTACCACCGAAAGACAACTTATAGAAACCCTCACCAGAGAATGGCATCATAATGCTAAACTAAAGGAAAATGCAAAACATTCTATTTAGAGCATGCCCCGACACATAGAAGCTCTTATTTCAGCAAAGGGTGATACCACCCTTTGCTGAAATAAGAGCTTCACCAAATATTTTTTTTTTAATACCTGATTAATAATGAACAATTTGTATACATTTTGGATTTTTTGTGATCCCAATAGAACATAGATACTAATAAAAAATATACAAGAGACCTACACAACCAATTATTTATTACACAAATCAACTTAAACTCGAAAATTAAAAAAAAAGACGGGTTGCACTCCGGGAGTGCCGGCAGAAGTGAAAACTTGATTATTAACGTTGAGCACATGTTTGATATTTTGGAATGGTTAGGGAATAATTTTGCACCAATTGCTTTAACAGTATAAAAGTACTATCATTTATGTGGTAGAATACAATATTGATTTATTGCGCTATCGTACACAAACATGACAATTTATATTACATTAAAAATTTAACACTTTAAAACTATTACAATTATTTTACATTAAAAAGTTTATCTCTCCGAAAAATCAACTTTCATCCATAATTTCAACGACTTTTTCACCATCATCATTATCAGAACTATCATCGCCAATCTCTAAAACTGATACGATAGGTTTATGGTAGCTGAAGTAAGAAACGAACAGTTTTGATTCGAACCTATTTAAATGTCTAATAAAGACCGCATCAATAGTAGTTTTGTATTTCGTTGTGCTAAGATTGCGATCATTCGACATAGTTAAACCAAATTCATTATTTAAAAATTCAATTATTCCGCCATAACTATGCTAACCCATTTATTTTGTCTTTCCCTGTCCTCCGATCGGAACTCCGATTGGTAGGAGGAGCGGGAATATTTTTTCCCATGCCTCCGATTAAGCATCATAAAAACATTGTACAGTCTAGTTCAAAATAAATTATTTTTGTATTTTATTGACTGTACAGTCGACATCGTTAACGTTCAGGGTCAAAATGTCCAACTCCCACACGACTAGTCTAAGATCGATAGTTTCCGAGATATAGCCGTTTCAATTTTGACAGCTGTCATCCGAAATGTAGATCTCATTGAGATCTATCACTTGTCCCTACACACAACTAGTCTAAGGTCGATAGTTTCCGAGATATAGCTGTTTCAATTTTGACAGCTGTCATCCGAAATGTAGATCTCATTGAGACCTATCACTTGTCCCTACACACAACTAGTCTAAGGTCGATAGTTTCCGAGATATAGCCGTTTCAATTTTGACAGCTGTCATCCGAAATGTAGATCTCATTGAGACCTATCACTTGTCCCTACACACAACTAGTCTTAGGTCGATAGTTTCCGAGATATAGCCGTTTCAATTTTGACAGCTGTCATCCGAAATGTAGATCTCATTGAGACCTATCACTTGTCCCTACACACAACTAGTCTAAGGTCGATAGTTTCCGAGATATAGCTGTTTCAATTTTGACAGCTGTCATCCGAAATGTAGATCTCATTGAGACCTATCACTTGTCCCTACACACAACTAGTCTAAGGTCGATAGTTTCCGAGATATAGCCGTTTCAATTTTGACAGCTGTCATCTGAAATGTAGATCTCATTGAGACCTATCACTTGTCCCTACACACAACTAGTCTAAGGTCGATAGTTTCCGAGATATAGCCGTTTCAATTTTGACAGCTGTCATCCGAAATGTAGATCTCATTGAGACCTATCAATTGTCCCTACACACAACTAGTCTAAGGTCGATAGTTTCCGAGATATAGCTGTTTCAATTTTGACAGCTGTCATCATTATTATTATTATTATTTATTATTATTAATTATATTATTAATAATTTTATTATTATTATTATTATTAATAATAATTATTATTATTAAGCGCCCTGCGCTGCCTAAACGAAACAGTAGGCCCAGGCATAAATTTTCGCCGCGCCGTAGAGAGGGGATAGCTGTCTACTCTCCATCCGTCTTACGCTTTTTCGATCAGGGTCACGTGGTCACGTGTCCTGACGAATTTTCGATCAGGGTCACGTGGTCACGTATCCTGACGCGAGTTTAAGATTTTATACCCATCACATACACAGAACAATTTCCCAAAGTGCTCAACGCCGCTAAAGAAGTTTTCACTTCAAAAATTGTTACTGTCCCTATTAATTTGGCCACCGATGGTAATCTGAAGTTATTGAGGGTGGGTGTTTATGAACAGGACAAATAGCAAAACAAATAGTAAGCATGGTAAATATACGTTTCAGTGTTAATGATAATGTTAGTGACCATTTCGGTTTAAAAACGTGTTTTTATTTTTGTTGTTTTAACTACAAAAATCATCTAAAAGCAACATTTAATTTCGGCTTAACAAAATGACTTATTACATAGCATCACACCTGTTATCCACAAACAGTAAGGTAGAGGCCGCTATAGTAGATACTACTTCATTTCGTCAGCTGTTTTAAGTGCCATAAAAATTAGAATGGGCTTCGAGTCAATCGCCATCAGCCGGGCACAAAGTTTGCATGGCAGGTCACCATGCGACATAAAAATTTCCTCTCATCATCATTACATCTCATGAAAAAAATCTGACTCAAACACCCAAAACTGAAAAACTCAGGTTCTAAAACGAAAATACTCTCAAATTCAATTCGAATCCTGACCAGGCAGTACTTAACCAAATGCCTTTTGCACAAAAACAAAAAAAAATCCTAACCTAATCCAGGAATAGTGTTGAAACTAATTCTAGGAACACAATACCTGTTCCATTTAGGTCCAATTAGAGTTTTTCCATTAATTTCTTTATGGTTAGTTTCGTTTTAAAATGGAGTGGTACAGGCAATGCAGATTCCCTCTCCATGTCAATGAATGAATTTGTAGCTAGTTAATTTTCTTGTCCGTCGTCGGGAGTTTGGATGTTGGAAGATTATGAATTTGGATGCGATTTTTGAATTATCATTGCGGGTCGACTTTTTTATTAAAGTTAAGCTCGTGCTTGTCGAGGTCGGTCCGCGGATGGGTAACTCTCATTACATACCGAGTTTCCTCCGTGCCTCGGAAATTATGTTAAGCCGTTTGTGCACGCACTCTTTTGTATTTTTTGTTTTTCAATTTAGTTTTTTTTTTGTTTATTTTATTGTGTGCTGTGTACACTTATGGCCTGTGCTGAATAAATGTGTTTTCTTTCTTTTTTTCTTTCTGGCTGTACTTTGCACATCTTTGACAGTACTTACCGAGGGGTATCGTATTACCCATACGGTTGTGAAGGTCAAAAAGGCAGCTCGCTTTTAGTAAAAATACTGGTATTCAGCTCCCTCTGGTTAGACAGGAAGCCGACCGGCGACCCCAACATAATTTGAAATAGGCTAGGCAGGTCTGGCTCTTTATTCTACTGACCGCAAGCGCAACGCACTGGCTCCTGTAACACAGGTCTATCACCTTGCACAGGAGTCAGGGACTCCACATAATTATGTAACCATTTCTTGTGTAATAAAGATTATTATTATTTATTACTAGCTTTTGCCAGCGGCTTCGCTCGCGTGAAAATTACGATTTTCCATACAAACTTTCATCCCCTATTTAACTCCCGTAGGGGTTGCATTTCGAAAAATCCTTCCGTATTCCTTGTCTACATTATAAAGGGAACCTCTGTGCCAAATTTCAGCTTTCTAGGTCCAAGGGTTTGGGCTGGGCGTTGATGAGTCAGTCAGTCAGTCAGGACTTCTCTCTTTATTTATATAGATTAACTTCTCAGCATGAGGTCCTGAAGGTTTTGAATCCCGGGTCGGGCAAAGTGTTATTGGGTTTTTCCATCAGGAATTTCTCAGTTCCAGCCACGGCAGCAGCCTATTAATGTTCCCACTGCTGGGACACAGGCCTACTCTCTTTTTGAGAGGGAATGGGCCATAATCTACCACGCGGGCCCAGTGCGGATTGGTAGATGTCACATGTCTTCGAATGTTTTGGTTCTAAGACATGACGGTTTCCTCACGATGTTTTCCTTCACCGTTTTGAGAGCAGCGGTGATGAAATAAATTACATAAAGTAATGTGCCTGCCTGGGTTCGAACCCACGACCTACTGTTCGTAAATCGGGGCCGCCACCGCTGCTCCAATGCCTTAGACCTCGTTTATTACAGGCGTCATGTTCAGGGAGGAGCTTCTTAATGAGACACTATGTTTTTTATGTGTGCTACCTCATAACTCCGTCATTTATAAACTAATTTGGAAAAATATCTTTTTGATATGAACGAATATGCTATCCAATTAGTCCCATAGAAATATCACTAAAATTGGTCCAGTAATTTAGTTTCGTTTTGTTCTCTAAAAAGGATATAATAAAGCCTAAAATAGCTTGTCTTTCGGAAGTCGGTTACTTTGTTTGTCTCATTGACTTTTCGATTCTTTTTTTTTCTTGAATAGTGCCATATCCAATCCACACCAAGCTACGGTCTCCTTGCATAAGGTCGAAAGTGCTCAACATCGGTAATTAGAGTTTCACTACCAGTTCTACTTTGTAGCTTCGTCTCAACATTTTTACAATGTCCTCAGTTATATTTACCTTTTAATTAAAATAGTTATGCCGTAATTAATGGCTGATGCTTGTTTATTTTGTAAAAGACACTGACGAGAAATATAGTAAAAAAATATAGGTAGGTAGGTACTATTTATTTCCGTTTAGTATTTAAATCCATATGAAGAAACCCACCCGCTTGATGTCAATTGAGTCACCCCTCATTATAAGGCGCTTTAACACAACTAGCAAAATTACCTCCTAAAAGGCGGAGGTCTAACGTACACTTCGAAAACAACATCGTCGTGTTGTGAAATAAAAAAAAATATTTAACGCAATTTTTTTTTTTTTTTATCTTAGCTGGGGATGATATGAATGAGAAAGGAGTAGGTAGGTACATGTCGCCTTGACGTCTAACAGGGAAGAATGGAAGAAGAAAACGTGTTGCGCCGACCCCAAATAGAATGGGATAAGGGCAGGAAGATGATGATGATGAACATCGTATCTGGGGATGTGGTTTTGGGTTCGATTCTAAGGTCGAGCAAAGTATTATTAGTATTATTTATTTCCATCAGGAATTTCCTGGTAACTAATGTCAAAGATCTATAAATAGGCGAGACCAATAAGCATAACTTATAATATAATGGGTGGTCACCCATTCACAGACAAACCTAGGCAAGCGCGGCTTAACCTAAAGATGGACTTGGTGGCTGTTATTATTTAGCCACAAGGTACTTGTAATAGCAAGTGTTTGAAAACATATTTCTTTATCGTGTGATTTGTGCCTAAGTGTAAGATGTTGACGTGACATCGTCTAATAAATGATGAACTCCGGCTGTATACACGAAATAGGATGAATCATTGGCCTGTTACGCTCATTGTCCCGTTACGCTCATTGTCCCGTTACGATGATTGTCCCGTTACGCTCAAAATCCCGTTACGCACATTGTACGCTTGCGCCGCATCTATTTTTATCAATGTTTTGTTATGACGTTGTCACGTTAAACTATCGCCCGTAAAACGAATTTACAGACAACCAATTTTTTTATACCGCCAGAGGCCCATCCTCTGACTTGGCTTGATATGCCGTCGAGAAATATTTCTGACAAATAAGATCTCTAACCAAGACATGAAATTTTATGATCTCTTTTTGAACTTGCTAATCGTTCCGTCCTCCCCCAAACGGCTGGGCATTTAAAGTCAGTCTATGTCTGCCCTTATGAGGAAACGCGAGTGCTGTCTCTTTCTACTATCGCTGTCTCTCTCCGTCCTCCTGCCCTCAAATTCGTGCGATAAGGACAACTGTAGAAAAAAGTTAGAATTCGAGGTTTGGCTCTCGCCTATTTCCTCCTCAAATATTGAACCAATTTAAAAGATATTTTAGACAATGAATAAAGAGGTTATATACTACGCCGCTATGTTTTTCTTTTTTCGTTAATAGTTGTCAAATTTGTACACTAGGACTCTGATAACAGCGATCTAAACAAGCAATTTTGAGCATTTTTTGAGGGTTCTAGTGCTTATAAAAATAATTTATCACCAAAAAGGAAAACATAGGGGCATAGAAATAGTTAATATTTATTATTCTGTAAAAAACCATTGCTCTAGGGTCATTAACCAAAAAGAAAACAGGCGAGAGCGTTTGTATGGAGAAAAGACCACTCACGTTTCCTCTTATCAACTTTAGCCTACAGGGTTACTGACTAACAACTTTTTTAATCCACGTTCAACGTTCATGCATATCTATGGCACAGAAAAGGTTAACTTTTCAGCTTTAAACTCGAACCTATTTTAATCGACGCTTCTGTCGGTCGACTTGTTTTAATCGAATCTATTCTGAATATTGTAACTTTTTGGACTGTCTGTTTGGTTTAGACTAAGAAAACATTTATGGTCAATAAATGAACGACTGTCAAACTGCCTTGTTGGTATAATTATGATCAATTAAAAATGGTTAAATGAAAATATTTTTTTTTACAAAAAATAAAAACGATACCTACTTACCAAAAAAAAAAAATGCAATGAAAGCCAACTGATGTTGAAAAAAAACATTAAGATAAATACCAATCGAATTGAGAACCTCCTTTTTTTTGAAGTCAGTTAAAAAGGCGGAAAATAACTTTCAATAGCCGGTGTCTTGTTTGTAAAAAGTAAAGTTATTTTCCGCATTTTAGTGTGTTTACTAACCATACTTTGTTCGTATATATTATATTATAGTAATTGAAATTGTATGCTTCTAGATAGTATCTACTCGATATTGTTCCACGCTTTTGTTCTGCAACATAACATGCGTTGTGAGTTGTGTAATTTGAGTATTCTTGGCTTTAGATAGCTATTCTCTGATCAAGTTTCGAAATCGAACAGTTTCGACGTGAGAGTTCGATGTTTTTAGGGTTCCGTTTAAAACGGGACCCTATTACTAAGACTTCACTGTCCGTCCATCCGTCCGTCTGTCTGTCACCAGACTGTAATTCAAGAACTGCGATAGCTAGACAGTTGAAATTTTCTGTTGAATATTTGTTTAGTTTGTACGCACTTGGCCAGTTTATACACATTAGTGATTTCGATTTCTTTTGTAGACAATATTTTCATTTTAAAATTAAAAAAAACTTTAAAATTGGCACCACAAAACTCCTCGATGTGACAGAGTTACCACCTGGTAATGCCCAAGAGACTAACGGTGTCACCACGTTGTATGTCAAGCTTTAAACTTAGCCAGGGTAAACAGCCCTTGGGTCAGAGGAATGGTGCAACTACGCGCTTGGAAATTTCTATCAAAAGGCTGTGCGCAATCCGGTCCAAAGGCCCCAGAATTTTTATTCCAAACAGCTCGAAATATAGTTCCCAATTAGGCTTTTGAATTGAGTGCCATGAAGATTCGGACCTGGTCCTGGGTTCTGGAGGTTAGATATGGTTAAAGAATTTTATTTCTCAAAAAGAAATTACAATATTTCACTTACTTGAGAACATTTTTAACTTAAAAATATGGTATAACATAAAACTTTGGCTTACAAACTATGTGGGTAATATTTTTCTTTAAAACAGAATCATTAATACGCTTAAAACTTATGTGCATAAAATTACATATTGCTAAAACATTCCAGAAGCACAAATCTTGCAATTTTTATCCATCCACCCGCAAAAGGAACAATAATAGGGTCAACACGGTGCCACAACAAAGCAACGCTGCAGAAGGACAAGTTTGGTTAAAATAACGTATGATCATTTAGAATGTGATTCTTTAGTTTAGATTTGAAAACGTTATATGAGTTCGCATTTTTTACCTCTTTAGGCAGCTTATTATATTGTTGCACTCCCGCAAAAATAATTGTTCTCTCACCATTGACTGTCCGCACCCGCGGCAGTAAAATGTGATCCTTCCTACGACTGCTACGATTATGTACCTGATGTATTTTAGTGAAGTGTATTTGTGTGTGAATGGTCTTGTTTAGTATTTTTCTTATAAGTATGCTGGTACAGTATGAATGGAGTTGTTTAACGTTCATGAGCTTCGTTTCCCTGTAAATTTTAGTTGTAGGTGTAAGGTAATCATAGTGGAAAAGCAATTTAATAATTTTATTTTGAGCAATTTGGAGGTCCTTTAAATTAGTTTTTGGCGCATTGCCCCAGATTTCAATGAGGTACATAAGATGAGGTTTTACTAGAGAGTTGTAAATGGTCTGGCGCACACGAAGAGGGAGACAATGGACAATATTGCGCAATGAGCCCAAAAGTGAGGAAAGCTTAGATCTAACGTGATCAATTTGTATTTTCCATATAACTATCTGACCAACATAATTTGTTAAAAGGCTATGCAGATGATGATGCTAACTAACTAACACCATCATCATCATCAGCCTATATATAAACACCCACTGCAAGGACTCCGACTTCTTCTCTAGAGAGGGATGGACTATAATCCACAACGCGGGCCCATTGCGGGTTGGTAGATGTCACATGTCTCGGATTTTTTTTATTCTAAGACATGCCGGTTTCCTCACGATGTTTTCCTTCACCGTTTAATGCGTCTGTCTGAGTTCGAACCCACGACTTACTGTTCCTGAGTCAGGTCCGCAACTGAGCTAAGTAACTAACATAAAAGCTTATAACAAGAATAGCATATCACAAAAAAAATACTAGTTAATATTTCCAGAACAAAAACAAACTATTCCCGGAGCGCTACAAAATAAATTATGAAAGTTATTGTTTCAGTTCTTATGTTAAATTATACAGGAGCAATCAATCTAAAACTTAACCGTTAGAGAAATTAAACTACAACGGTTAACTCAAGGCTTAATTGATGGCGTCTCGGTTAAATTTGGACAGTTAAACAATGTTGGCGAATCTAATTTGCGTTCGGTATAATTTATCAAAATTAACTCCGTGTTATTTTAGTTGGTTCAAGTATGTAGTGTTGTGTTAACGGGTGTGGTACCTGATAATTTGTGCTTTGAGTGTGTTTGAGATATAGTATGGTTCAAAACCGACTGTTTTATTTAGGACTAGCTTTAGTCCGCGGCGGAAATATCAAATATGAAGATTTTCCATACAAACTTTGTCGCCCTTTTGCGAAGGGCAAGGGGGTAGAAAACAAAAAAAACTTTATTAGTGGTTACCTACCTCATGAGAAGGACACGTGAGTGAATTTTTAAGTTTCTAGCTGTAAGATTTTAGTGCTAGATGACGTGGCCTCGGCACAAGGGCAAAGAAGGAACATGGGTTCGGTTTTTAGTCAGTAGAAGTCTGACACTCCCCTTCGCTCTGCCCAAGAGCGGGGGGGGGTCATTTTGCGTTGATCCTTAGTCAGTCAGCTTAGCCTTTTATTTAAATAGATAGATTATTCTGTAAGGTTTATTCCAAACCTTACTGAAGTAAGGCATCAACGAAAATGGTACGTAGACGTACCAACTTTGAACTGCCTCATTGGTTTAGTCGTCGCAAGTGCGACTGCTAAGCACGAGGTTCTGGTTTCGATTCCCGGGCCAAAGTGTTATTGGGCTTTTCCATAAGGTTTTTGAGTAGCAGCCACGGATTTGTGCCAGGTTGATGGTAGCAGACTAGCCACATATTACATAGGCTGGTAGGATTAGTAGGGCTGGTGTCCGCAACTCCACGTTCGATGCGCGTATTTTGCGTGCAGGTGGGAATATCACTCGATCCACCCTAGCTCCCCGAGAAAAGCCAGCAGTCCCTTGGTGTTACTGGCAATCTCGCGGAGAGTACCTGGGTCACCGAAGTACTTGGTCCTATACCGGGCAACGCCCGGACAGTGCAGAAGCACGTGGGCGGCTGTTTCTTCTTCCTCCATGCAGGCTCGACACAGAGGACTATCTGTGACACCTATAACAACGGAACTCTTCAATAAATGATAGCAAATGGACTGGGATTGCTGAAATCTCATGTCTGTCTATTGTTTACACCAGTTCATAACATAACATCGCGCCGGTACGTTGTGAAGGGGTAACATGTGAACAAAACCAAAAAATGTGGCGCTTGGGCCTTTAGTTTGATTTGTGGACTGTATGAGAAATATTGAAGGGTTTAGAGATACCTAATAATTAATAATTCTGGTGTAAACTGACTAACATTCAGATCCTTGACTAGAACAGGCAATTTGACTCCACTAACCTTTTGCTTCACCCTTGTCCTGGCTTGGATCAAGTTTGCTGATGCAGCTCGCTGCCACGTGGTTGGATGTGATGTCACTATGAGCTTCTAGAAAGTCTTTCGGGATCCGAATTGTAGGCACACACAAATTATTGTCTAGGATTGTTCTGGTACGACCAGAAGGCACTATATCACAATAGTAGACGAAAAGTCAGGTTTTACAATGTGGTAATCAGCACATCGGCGTGGCACATGTGAACCACCAAAAAGTGAAAAATACTTATTTACAAAAATAAAACCGACTTTTTATTTTTTTAATTGGACATTTGTTTCGTAGGATCCCCCATTACATACAAACTCTAAGTTTTTTTATAATATTAGTATAGATATAAGAAATAAAAAATAAGAGCAGCGGTGGCCCAGTGGTGTCGGCCCCGACTTACGAACAGTAGGTCGTGGGTTCGAACCCAGGCTGGCGCATTACTTTGTGTAATTTATTTCATCACCGCTGCCCTCAAAACGGTGAAGGAAAACATCGTGAGGAAACCGGCATGTCTTAGAACCAAAAAATTCGAAGACATGTGACATCTGCCAATCCGCACTGGGCCCGCGTGGTGGATTATAGCCCATCCCTCTCCTAGCGAGGAGGCCTGAGTCCCTGCAGTGGGAACATTATAGGCTGATGATGATGATGATGAAGAAATAAAACCTAGACACAAACGATGTCTAAACACTATCGGTAAGCCTTTATCCCCACCAGCCTGTATGTATTTTTCCACTATTTGATCACGAGTAAATGGAGTAGAAAGGAATATTAAAGAGCGACCACCATTTTAACGCGCCATTTACTTCGAAACGTTACAAGAAGTCTTAATCCCTTTAGTGGAAACTTCGCAAAATACTGCCAAGTGCCAAGATTTAAGAAAAATTCTGCCAAGTACTCGTAGAAGTTTGAATCATATT
Source organism: Diarsia mendica (assembly GCA_949316265.1). Lineage (NCBI taxonomy): Eukaryota > Metazoa > Arthropoda > Insecta > Lepidoptera > Noctuidae > Diarsia > Diarsia mendica. Next base: position 17,978,609 of record OX438908.1, on the reverse strand, counting down.
GAAAGTTTTGTTACTTTAATAACTTTAACCCTGGGGGTAACATAGATATTCTTTACGTTTTCGTTGTGAAACTGGAATTGTGTGACGCTTTTAAACCGACTTCCAAAAAGAAGGAGGTTTTCTATTCGTATGTATTTTTTTGTGATGTCCGCGTCAATTGTGGACCGATTTTCAAAATTCTTTTTGTATTCGAAAGACTATACTCCCGAGGTGGTCCCATTGTCACCAGGTCAGGATCTGATGATGGGATCCCAGGAAAATCGAGAGCAACTCTCAAATTTTATAGGCACTTGTTACGTTTTCCATAATTATATTTTCTAAAGCTGTTCATGTTGTATTTTTATTTTATGTCTAGGTCTACTTTATCCAAGGTATTCCACATACGTCCTAGAGATGGCATTGCAGCTATATTATACTTGGAAGTTATCGCTTAGCACACTTTTCAGTGATAACAATGCTGTAAAAGGCAATAATGTACTGACAAAGTTATTGCAGAAAAACGGAACACCTGTTAAACAAATTATGAACTTTTTTTTTTTTAATGGGCTTGCTCTTGACTTCAATCTTGCCCTAAGGGCAGAGATGATGTCGACGATGGGACGAGCTTATTTTATTCGTCTGAATTAATCGCATTTTCTTTTAATTTAATTGTGATCACTTCTTGTCATGGTTTCTGGTAGCCTAAACATGAGTACGTTTTGTTTTTTTCAAGTTTGGTTAGGACATTGCAGGCTTGAATCACCTGATTGTCTGATAAAAAGATGATTCCGTGCTTCGGAAGGCACGTGTAAGCCGGTGGTCCCGGCCGCAAAACGGCGGTCATCAAACCATGTCAGAGGTACTTGAGGCGTTTTAGAAACTCTGACACTAGGGTGTGGGTCGTTAAACCGTACTGCCCACACGATAAGAAGAAGAAGTATGTCTTTATAAAAAAAATACTTCTTCTTTATTTAGGTCACGACTAGTTTTTTCTAGTGGTCGAAAAATCCACTGCTCTATTTCCAGAGTTCAATTCCCACGTCGGATAATATATTATCATGATGGTTTAACATGTGATTTTTTGAGTACCAGCTTGGAGTAAAGTCACGTAGAGCCTGCCTTTGTCCTACTCCTGATCAAGCCTTGGTCATATCTAATGACCGTCTCACCGTATTGAAAGAATTAAAGTAGCGTGTGTTTGCTATATAATATCCTGTGACCCAGCTGCGTGGCTAGTTCCCGATGCGATTGACTCCCGGGACCAAAATTCCATCAAGAGAATATTATTATATTCAAAAGCATCTTCGCCAACGAATCAGCCTACCAATACAACCAAAAAATCTTATTAGGAGAAAATAACAAAAATCGAGCACATCTCACATTCGAGATAGCATCTTTGAGCTGGGACCTAATTCCGTTGGTAGAATCTCAACGAGGAAGCCACAACGAATCATGTTAATATTTTCCTGCAGGCCTATATATCTTTGCGAGGTTTCAGACAGAGATCCCTTGGGCACAGCGGGCATTTCGTATCGCATCCCTACTCTGAGATTGCCCTTAGTACCTCGACATACGGATTGGAAGGATGGTTAGCAAAATAATAGTATTTATGCCTAGAACATATCTACAAAACAAATAAGGGTTTTGTAAGGTCAGCCAGTAAATAGGTTATGATTATAAAATGCTTTACAAAATGTCTTTAAAAATGTGAGACGGCTATCAGAGCAATATAAAAGTATGGTCACAGATAATAGGGTAGTCGACCGACTAAAAAAAATATGATTCTGTTTAGTCCGTCAGTCAGATTATTGAAAAATATTGGATACGTGTTTTTTGTTTTATCAAATTAATAAAAATTGACGAAAATAAAGCTTGTCAAAGACCATGGAGAGGGGGCGTTTGACGTCATAGTTAGGTAAAATTGGACCAAGCTGTGACGTTTCACGACTTTTCGAAGCACTGTATCGTCTTCATTTTTTGTTTACGTGAAAAAAGAAAAAATACGTGTTCAATATTTTTTGGAAATCTATCTTCATATTTATCACAAGACAAATCATATCAGGTAATAATAATTAATGAAAATAAATGGAGTAAAATTTTCAACGAAATTATTAATCTTTTCTAACAGAAATTGCACAAAAATAAAAAATAAACTTAGTCAATCATAATTTCTAGTCAAACATCCATCCTAATTACTTACATAACATATTTCTCTACCACAAATAGTCATAATCATTCAAAAATGTTGGCAATTTTTTTTGAGTGGGTAATTCATCAAATGACCCCTCCCGCTCTAGGCGCAGCGAAAGGGAGTCAGACTTCTACTGTCGAAAAACCACCCATGTTCCTTCTCAGCCCTTTGTGTCCGGGGCCACGGAATCTCTTTCGAACAGCCCGCAGCCCCGAATGTTGGCATTCCTTAATATCTGTAAGTCCAATTTCGTATCCGCAGATAAGAGCCGTCGAAGAAATTGAAGTAATATCGCCAGTTGTTACTTGTTTGCGGGTAAACACTGAGGGATATCCGCGCGTTCTTTCGAGACGCTCCAAGCCATCTTCATGATGGACTTAGTAATCTTGTGTAGTAGTTGGTAATGCTACAGGATTTCGGGGATTTTCGCCAGATAAACTCCTTTTTTTGGTTCAACTACGCTTTTTAGAAAGACTATATGTTTACCCGGAGGTGGTTGAGGTTTGCTTTTGTTTTTTTTTTCGTTGAGGGTATTTGGAAAATTTGTGAGTTGGCGCCCAACGTGGGACTTCCTATTTTTATTCTTATTATGATTTGTTGCTGATATTATTTTATAATATTAAAATTTGAGATGAGTCTTAACATTTTCTTATTAACTTTCAAGTTCATCTAACCTTTCTAAACTGAAAGTAACAATTATATTTTTATTTTGTTTTTTACAACCCGTTCGTCGTAAAGAACACAAAGAGAAGAGCCGGAAGGCATTAAAATAATACGCTATTTTACACACAAAAAATTCTGCCTTAGCTATGGAAATTTCCGAAACTAAAAATACAAATTCATATTTTTCTACGACATTTCCAAGGCAGTGTCCTGGTTATTTCTTTTGTACCGTTTCCGAGATTTTTTTCTAATGTCAAGCGAGAGATAAAAGTATATTTTTAACCATCTGTTTTTAAAACTCGCACTCACGACAAATTTTTAAATAGTTAACCATATATTTTCAAGAAAAATACATACTTAAAATAAAGAAATCTGTCGAGTTATGATAGTAATTTACCCATCCAGTCATTGTAACATAAAACAGCGTATTATCAACTTGTTTAGTCCAAAACTCATACATGGCTCTGTTAAAAATATTATTTAATTATTTTTTTACTTGGCGAATCACTCATGTTGTGAATTAAACACAATAGTCGAAATGTAGGAGAGCTATGAGTTACAACTCTGCCTTTTTTATTTATTTATTTAGCCTTTTATTTTCCTTAACAATTTGTTTTGGGGGGGGATGTCATATAAGCCCTCCCGCTCTTGGCAGAGCGAAAGGGAGTGTCAGACTTCTACTGACTAAAAACAACCCATGTTCCTTCTTAGCCCTTTATGTCGAGGCCGCGGTATTTCTTCGAACAACCCGCAGCCCCGACGGGCAGGATTACAGGCCTGGTATTATTATGTTTTGTTTATCAACTGATAAAACCGTATAGTATTGTTGTTCTTTAACAAGAGAAAAATATTTTTTTCCTTAATTAGCCTACAATTACACAAAACTATTAACTCCAATAGAAAACTTCGTTCCAAACTAAAGACTGAAGGTAAGAAAAATAGGTTTTCACTGTTTCAATTAATTAATAATTCGTTCGCTCAGTCTCGCTGTGAAATGGGTAGTGGGTGAAATTTTAATGAGCCTCGACTCGTTTCGGAGCAGTATTCCGTAGCGCTTAATGTGATATAATTCTACTATCGAACTTGTATTTACATCGGAGAAAATGTAATTAGTTGAAGGAATTACTGGGGAGGGAGTAAAACTTAATATGGTTGATTTATATAATCAGAGAGAAGCCATGTAGAACACGCCTACGGTGCCTAGACATCACAAGGAGACTGTGCACCGAATACAGGTTGCACAAAGGGCCATGGAGCGAGCTATGCTCGGTTTAAACCTAGTAGACCAATGCATAACACCAAAGTCCATCGTCGAACGAAAGTCTTCGACGTTAGGAACACGGTCACACGGACACTGTGGCGGTGGAGTTAGGTATCTGGATAAACGCGAATGCCGATGGAGTAAGATGGCCAAGATTGGGGCTAAGAAGCCAGGGCCATCCAAAAGCGCGTTGGGTTAACGATATCGTCAGGATCGCTGGAAACGGAGGGTTGAGGGACACACAGAACAGAACAGATCACAGAGAAGAGCGGCAGAATAAATGGGACGCCTATACCCAACAGCGAGAACATCTCACTAGAAGTTTAGTGAAGACATCTGCAACACAACTTCATCATCATTTCAGCCGAAAAACGTCCACTGCTGGACATAGGCCTCCCCTAAGTGTCGCCACATTGACCGGTCCCATGCGTCTTGCATCCAGCGGATCCCCACAACCTTCACCAGGTCATCGGTCCACCTAGTGGGAGGCCTTCCAACGCAACGTCTTCCGGTTCGCGGTCGCCACTCCAGAACTTTCCGGCCCCATCGGGCATCCGTTCTGCGAGCAATGTGCCCTGCCCACTGCCACTTAAGTTTGGCAATTCTTCGGGCTATGTCGGTAACCTTGGTTCTCATGCGGATGTCATTTTATTGCAACACAACTTACAACGCAACTTTATTGTTACAAGAATAATAAAATATATAGTTAAAATTCAAAAAACGCTTTAGTGTAATGTCATTTTATTTCTCGTATTTTTTTCAGCAAACCCTTTCATTTGATACCCATGTCATGTGAATGCATAAAAAATAGCTAGTTGGCCATCTTAGGGAAACCGCCATATTGGATTTAGAATGAACTCGTCTTGACAGTCAATGCCTTAAAAGTGACTGAAAAATCAGTATTTACTTGTGCACCCATAAAAAGGTTTACATACCACTAAAACCTTGGTTTTCTTAAATAAAGCCATAACCTGAAAAAGCCCATAAAACCACTTTGTCTCTAAAAATCTAGTTTCGCGAAATAGTCTGAGGAAAGCACGCATATTCCGCATTTTGCGACTTTCATAAGTCCGTTTTATGTTCGCTGTAAACTTTAAAAACCTTATGCTTTAAAAGAAAATAGAGTCAACCAACATTAAGTTTAGAATTTATACTGAACTGTCCTGGTTTTGTGTTGAGCTTCTTTGGGTACATAAGATAACATCACGCCTGTAATCGCCGACAGGTTAACCAGAAGTGTACCCATTAGTACACCTACATTTCGCCAGTTATGTTTAAGTCCCATGTAATAAGGGTTGAGCCTATTGCCATCAACTGGTTCTTCACTGGTTATTTTTGAAATAATACTATAGTAACTGAGCAGCGGTGGCCCAGTGGTGTCGGCCCCGACTTACGAACAGGAGGAGGCCTGAGTCCCTGCAGTGGGAACATTATAGGCTGATGGTGATGATGATGATGACTAGTAACTATTATCATCTTCCTACCTTGACCCATGTTACTTGAGGTAGGCATAGTATACGTTTTTCTCCTTCAATAGGGGATCGGACAAAAAAGAATTACTTAGTCCGTCAGATAAAAAAAAAATAAAAAAAAAAATAGCCTTTATTGCTGTTATCTTACTTACAATATTAATACATAGATGCTTATTTTCTAAAACTAAATTGATTTAATCCTAATTCTAACTTGTACTTGAAGCATCGGCAACTGGATGTTTGAATGGAACAGCTTGTCTGTCGACAAAGGCCTCCTCTAAAGATGTCCACGCATGTATGTCTCTTGCTAAACGGGTCCACAGAGGACCTGCTATTCTCTTGAGATCGTCTTCCCATCTTTTAATCTGTTTTCCTCTATTTCTTTTACTTCCTCTTGCTTGGGTACTATTCTGTTATTATCTGAGTCCATTTCTCCTTGCTTTCCCGCATCATATGTCCCGTCCATCGCCATTTTAGCTTTCTGTAAGCTGTGTGTGCATTTTTAAATTTTGTTTTATTTTTAATTTCTTCTAGTTTCACCCTGTCTCTTCTTTTTATACCTTTCTGTCGTTCCTAGTGATCGACAGTTTATAGTTTCTATATATATTTTGTTATTTTTCTTTTTTCTGTTGTTTTTCTTTAGAGGGTCGTGGTCTTTTTCCCCCACGAGGACCAGTCGGCTTGGGGGAGGTTTGTGGTTTCTAATTATTTGGTTTTCTACATTTTTGTGTTGTTGTGTTTTCCGGTTACCGATAGCAAATTGTTATTGTTTATTATTATTGTCCGCCGAGAGAGAGTTGGATCTGCCTCTCATAACATCAAAAGCGTTACGCCTATTATTTAGTGATGGTTTAGGGATCGTCCAGACTTGTTGTTTTTTTGACACTGCATTGTCTCGCGGCGATATTTCTCTTTTTCTTTTGTCATTTCTTTTATTATTTTCCTTTACTACAAGCTTGTCGTATTTAAGATATGCGAAATTACCTTTCTGTCTTTCTTCTTTTAATTTGTTTTGTAGCATTTTTCTCTTCTCCAGGACTTCTTTAGAATAATCCTCTGCGATATACATATCTTTGAGATTTTTTCGGGCCTTCATTACCTCATTTTTCTTCCATAAATTGACAAAAGAAAGTAGAACAGGTTTTGGCTTCCCGTCAGGGCTTTTCCTTCCAATGCGATAGATATTGTTTATTTCAACATCCAAAATGCTAACATTTATGTTATTAAATATCTTCTTCACCTGTTGTATTAGTCCTGACGTAGTATCTTCTTCCTCTTTTAATCCAAAAATAATAATGTTGTTTTGCTTTTTTTCCCTTTTCAAATACTCCATCTCTTTCTCAATGTTTATCAATTTTTCCTTTAAATCTTTATTTTCTTCTATAATAGGCTTTAGTTGTTCATCTATTTTCTCCATGATTGAATTAGTTAAAGACTCTTTAAGTTGAAGCATCTGAGTCTGCATTTCGATTTTCATGTTGTCAAATAGAATTTGAAATTGTTGTTCCATGCTTAAGTTTTAACTTCTTTGCGTAAACTGGAACGCGGCGGAAATTATATTTTTCGTGTTGGCAACACCGATGCGATGAATGTCATTGACACTGTCAACCTGACAGTGATTGACAACTATGACGTTTGTAATATTACTATGTGACACTATTTCTAACCTCAATTCGGTGGTTGTTGAATCTTATGTTGTTGTAATTTGCTTTATTTCCACGATTGTTGCACCAGAATCAGTAGTTCCACGAATCCCGAGCACTTATAAGTGTGTTTTTCACTATTCACTGTGTTCAAAAGTCAGTAAATATATTTTAAGCACGATAAGTTTACGGACTGCACTACAACGATGTTTACGTTTCGAGCACCGGAACCGGAAAAACAGTCCGTCAGATAGATTTCCAAAAATATTATCCACGGATTTTTTATTTTTTCACGTAAACAAAAAATGAAGACGATACAGTGCTTCGAAAACTGGTGTGACGTCATATGATAGTACATTTTGTACCTTCAATTGACGTTTCAAGCCCCACTCCATGATCTTTGACTCGCTTTATCTTCGTAAATTTTTATTGTTTTGATAAAACAAAAAACACGTATCTAATATTTTTCGATAATCTAACTGACGGACTAAACAGAATCATATTTTTTTGAGTCAGTCCGATCGACTATTCTCCCTTTTCAACCGCTAGTTTACCATTTACTATTTTTCATTCATCAGTGAATTAGACACTGACATTTCTGGGTGTCGATTTAGAGCTTCTCGATTTCTTTTTTACTTTATGATGCTGATTTTATCTGATACCCTAGTACAAGTCTATATATATATAAAAATGTTACGTTCCAAAAACTCAAAAAGTTCTGCACCGATCGAGCTGAAACTTTAGAATGATATATAATCCGCATCAAGGATTGTTTTTACAGTATCCACGCGGGCGAAGCCGCGGGCATCAGCTAGTTGTTTATAATGATAAATACAAAGTAAGAGCATAGCATAGTTTTATGTGAAAGGTAATACGCGGTTTCCAAATCGCAGCTGCCCCACCCGCCAATTTTTAACATCAACATAAAATATCATGATTTGTTACTCCCCCGTGTCCAAGTTTCATTATTTTCCTTCTCGAAAAGGTCTACGGTTACTTTATCCACTTACTCATTATCCGAATAGGACCTCGGGCACCGCAGCCGGCATAACATTACACGATTGTAATACAACAGAGAGAAATTAACGCGAACTCTCCGCCGAGCCATGACATTCGTGTTATACGAAAAATATACGAGTATTCTTCAGGTTTCAGTTGTTATAGAGGAATATTATTATGTCTATACTAGTTATGTTAGCATTTTACTCATTATAAGGTACGTAGAAAATCTTGGCTAGGTTTGAAATGGAATGGCCATGTGGCTTGTAAAAACACGTACATACATAAACTCACTCCTTATTTATTCATAAGGGTAGGCAGAAACCACAGAACGCCATCGGCACATGCTACGATACTTTTGACTCGTCCGCGTTTATACATCTGGTCATACATATACGCTTCTAAAAAAGAAACATAAATTGGACCTTCAACGGCCGGTGGCTTAGAAGAAGTTCACGAAATGCCCATCTTTTTAAAACATTTTTGGAATCAGTTTTACAGTACGGCGCGGAATTTCAATCATCAACCAGTTAACGCTAACGGGAAATCATCGAAACCACGTTCACCTGCAAGTAATCGCAAACAGGCTTTTTAAGAGATCCAGTAATACAGGCTGTTTAATTAACCAAAGTATTTAAGACAGTAAAGTATCTCTTGAAAGAGCTAAAAGATATACAAAACAACATCTTCATCTGCCTAACCTTTTCCCAAATATGTTGGGGTGCCAACCTCAACATATTTGGCAAAATCCCAGTCTTACCAGATGCAGCTGAATACCAGTATTTTACATGAAGCGGCTACCCATCCACAACCCAGTTATTACTGGGTAATACAATAAACCTTTGTAAGACTGGTTGTCAGACATTCGACCTGTACAACCGTCGAAGATCAAAATACAATTGACAGCCGAGACCAACAGTTTCACGTGCTTTCTGAGTTACGATGGAAAGTCGGTATGATATAATGGGTGGTCAACCAACCACATACCAACCTAGGCATCCGGGATTTACCTGGTAATCTAGCCGAGTGAAATAATAACTCGAAATAATACACCAAAAAACAATAAAACAAAAACAAACCCGGAGCAAAAACTTATCTGGATTGATGACCTCCACTTTACATGAACGGAGAACCCTTAACTGAAACTCACAAGAAAATGTTTTATGCATCTATCTTGGACAAAGTCACTAACGAAATCGTTGCTAAGTAAAAGAGCCTTTTAAGCAAGTACTTTGCTAAAGGCAACATGTGAGAAACTCGGCTGGTCTTTGCATAAGCTAAGGTCATACAGAGAGATGAGCTAACTTGAAATGAGCGGACCTAGGTAGAACATAGTGATATTCTACCGGCACAAGCGATAGTAGAAATGTCAAAAATAGTAACTCATAAGTTAACGTGAAACTCATGTGAAACTTGTAAGACTTTCTAAATACACGAAACATTTTAAAGCGACTGTTACTTGATGACGTCATGTTGTCAGTAATTTCTTTTCTTCGGTTCTGTAAGACTCAAAAACGCCTAGACGAGCTGGACAAACAAACGACCTATAAGATAACGAATGCTATCATTAAGAGTATAAATTGTATAAAAATAACTCTCGCCATGCCTTTCGTTATGGGCATGCTCAGCGCAGTTGAGCTGTATAATTAATTGTTAAGCTGTTTTTTGTTATTTGTTTATGTATGTGCTGCTCTTTTGTGTTGCTGCTGTCCATTAGCGAATAAATACATATTCTATTCTATTCTATTCTATTCCATGACAAAAATCAAAGACGATCAACATTGGTAGCGGCATTGGTGATCATAAATCAGCAGTCAATCGAAACTTACTCTGTAGGAGGTAGAGAAACAATGAAACTATTTAATTAACATTTTTAGAGGCGCACATTACACTATCTTTAGTTATAATATTTTTACGCGCTATGTAGGTTAACGTCTCTTTTCACTAGCTCTTTTCGTCTTTACAAAGCATTTTTGTCCAGTGCTAGTTTCATTTTTACTCATTTAGGCACACTCTAACAGACTCAGGCACTCTAACAAAATTCCCGATGAAACCCCAATAGAAATAGCTTGAAACTCTCACTCTGTTACCTACATTATAAATGCAAAACTGAACCGGATTTAAAAGCATCCTATGGCACTCACTTCGCTCAACTCGCACAGCTCATTTATCGCTTATCTCTCGGCAAGGGGTCTCCCTTTCGAATGACCACTTATCGTCAGGTGGGCTTTTTACCTTTTAGCTAAAAATAAATGTTTCCTTTGAGACTAAAAGTATGCCAAGATTACTATGCGAATGCAAAGTTTCGTACTGTTCCTAAATTATGTGCATTTAGATAATGTAAGAGAACGTGAGAGCAGTAATTTTAGCAGACTTACGTACTATTCGAAATTACCTGTGTGTTTTTGGAGTTTATGCCTTTGAAATTAAATGAAGTTCTTGTGCTCTGAATAAAGAGTAGATAAATGTGATCATTGGAATATGTTTTATTTACATAATAATATTAAGTTTTATACTGGTAGTTGGTTTAAGATTAAATGGTTAAGATCTTATGGTGCATTGCCAATACCGGAACCAACATCTCGCCATGTTTACATTTGTATGAATTTACATTTGTAAAATTCTTTAAAACAATCTCATTGTTAGATTTAAAGATCCTTGTATTTAACTATTTTTAGGTGAGCATTAAAGTTATTTTTATAAAGGTTTTTTTTTTATCTTTGAAACCGGCAGCTGGCATGCATGTATGGCCCTCCCATGTTGCTGACACCTCTTTGAGGCGCGCGTGGACCGCCGTCCGTCCGTCTACGGACGGAGCCATTACTCACCATCCACAGGCCCGCATCTACGGTGGCCGGAAGCCTGACAGGTTCGCTCCCTCTCACGTTTCGCCACCTCCTTCGCTAGCATCACTGCTGCACAGAAGAAGGCAACGGCGTCCCATGGGAAAAGACCTGAGCAGTATATGAAACCCGTAACCTAAAAAATAGGAAATTGAATTATTTTATAAAACGAATATTTTCTCATACATATAATCCATTTACCATAATTCCCATAATAACTCAAATACAGAAAAGTCGCGATAAACCGTAAAATATAACCCCACATCACATAACTTCTAAAAACAAAGAACAAATAAGGAACTACAGCGGAACAAAACGCAATCCTTGCTGGCCGTAAAAACCCGATTAGGAAGGTACACGCTCGCGCACTGCAGAAACCGAGGCGAATTGAAAAAGGATTGTTATTACGGACTGTTACTGGTTCCATCTACCCGATTGCAGTGGGTAGATAGAACCAGTGCTACCTATAATCTGTTGTAAGAGTATTTATTTTGATAAAAGTGTAAACAAATTCAATTTTGTTATATACTTTCAATCATCAGAATTCAAAGGATTTTAAAGAAATTCATAATCTCTGTATGTTGAAAAATTATCTGCTGCCACAATGAAAATAACACAATGTATGCAAAATTAAAGTTGACATGTGGGTGTACGCGATTAGATAAAAAAAACTAAATGTGGCACTCGGAGACTGCCGCGGTAAAGCTATTGCATAGCATTTTTATCCACTTATGCAAATAATTAATTATAATATTTAATTTGACAACCTCAGTTGACAACCTTGTTATTTTCCGTAACCATAGCAACCTGGTTGAAAATGTTCGTTACGGAATTTCTGGATTCGCTCTCTACGCTCAAGGCCCGCGATAGAAGCTATGCAATAGCTTAAAACCACGCCAATTGTCAAATAAAACTATCTTTAGAACTTCAAATATAATCAAATTAAAGCATTCAATTTGCTAGTACTACCGCAAATTGGCACTCACAAATACTACGGTTTTCTAAATCAACTGTTTACATTTTTTTCTAATAAGTAGGTACTTACATACTGTTGGAGCAAAGTAACCCTATTGTTCCAATACTCGAATCTTCGAGAATCTTTCTGATCAGCGAATATTTTGGCAATCCCCAAAATGATTGTACCCGTATGTTCATTCGTTCATTCAATCTAGTAAATTAGAATTTCGTTATACAATCGTAAAACACGTACAAAATGGCTGTTGAACATTTTCAATTAAAATCTGTTCGTTCATAGAGCTCACTATCTACTATTCGTTTGTTTTTGGTTAGTCAAAGAAAAATATGGAGTTCACGTTTGTTTATGGTTTGAGGTGGAAAGGAGTTTATCGGACGGCGGTGTAATTTGTTTCTGTTTCATAACAGTTGCTTCGGTGATAAATGGAGGCGAAATGTCGCTGCTTGGTTAAATGTAGACAAATGTCTTTCTAGTATAAATTATATGTCAGTTTTGTAAGCGTAAATAAAAGAAGGTTTTGTTGGTGAGAAGTTTATTTCAGAATCGATTACTGAATCGACTTAAATATATTTTTGAGACTGTTGCATCACAGTACATTTTAATATTACAACCTTTACCGTGCCCCAAATACCAACGCTTCTGATTAGAAATTCTTGATACAAAAGCAAAACCAATTTTCAGATACCGAAAATCGAACGCAAGACGTCAAATTAGGTACTACAGCTGTCCCACCACTACGAAGTCAAGCGTTCCAAAATTAAATTCACCGCGCCTTTTTTTAAACAAAGTTTTTTTTTTCGTGAGTTCAAATTCTGGCTACCAAAAAGTTCGAACGGAAAAAAGTCCAATATCAGAGTTTTATTTAGAAAGTTGGTAAGACAGAGTTGTAATTAAGCATCGTGTCGAGTCCCCCGCTACAAATCTTTAGTGATAAAGATCTGGTTTAATTGGCTCCTTGTTTTTGCACAAATGAGAACATTTGAGATGGACCCGCGTAGATATTGATGAGATAAATTGAAATTCTAATAAGGTTTAGTTTCTGTGTTTTTTTTTAAAGATTGTTTTGAAAAATCAATAACAGGATTCCGCCGCTTTCTTAGATAGAGATTTTTAGTGGATAAAGGAAGATCATATTCTTTTAGACTGCCTAGTTGGTTTACTGGTCCTGGGTTCAAATCCCAGGTTGAGCAAAGTGTTATTGGGTTTTTCCATCAAGAATTTCTCAGAAAAACAGCCACGGCGCACCTGGATTAAAACCGGGTTGATGGCTATAGGGTAGTTGACTGACTAAAAATAATATGATTCTGTTTAGTCCGTCAGTTAGATTACCGAAAAAGATTGGATACGTGTTTTTTGTTTTATCAAATTAATAAAAATTGACGAAAATAAAGCTTGTCAAAGACCATGGAGAGGGGGCTTTTGACGTCATAGTCTGGTAAAAATGGACCAACCTGTGACGTTTCACGACTTTTCGAAGCACTGTATCGTCTTCATTTTTTGTTAACGTGAAAAAAGAAAAAATACGTGTTTAATATTTTTTGGAAATCTATCTGAAGGACTAATTAGTTTTTTTTTGTCAACTACCCTATTGGTTCGCCACTTATTTTCTTTTTTTTTTTAATTAAAACGTTGCCCCATTTGTATGTTGTCCTTCAGATACATAGTTGTTCCGTGCGGGGATCGAACCCGCGACACGCAGCAGCAGTCCAATCGCAGTGCCGTCATACATGGGACACATAACTGGTGAAATGTGGGCCGTGTAGTATTGAATACATCTCTACCTAACCCTTAGGTAATTACAGGCTTGATATTATGCAATTTTTTGCGGATTTATATCAAGTTGCGGTATGATTTCTTGGTTCAAAAGGCAAACGACACCATTTTGGTTTTTCGTTGCAATTTTATGAATATTTGCAAACAGCGATCTCCGAACAACGCCATACGACTCTGTACCAGTCATAATTGTGTTTTAATTGATGAGACATTGTCATACACCTAAGGACTGTCTCATCCATTGTATGACAAGCACCATCGATATCAGTTCAACGTATTCTCCTATCAATGGAGAGAACAATGGTCACCCATCCGCAAACCAACCGCATCAAACGTAGCTACCCTTTGTCATCATCTGATCATAAATCAGCCTATAATGTTCATACTGGACTCGTCTCTAGGAGAGGGAGTGGGCTATTAAATTCACCACGCGGGCCCAGTGCGGATTGGTAGATGTCACATGTCTTCGACTTTTTGGTTCTAGGAGAGAGGCAAGGCAAGAAAATCAAGGTTACCGACATAACCCGAAGAATTGTCAAACTTAAGTGGCAGTGGGCAGGCCGGAAAGTTCTGGAGTGGCGACCGCGAACCGGCAGACGTTGCATTAGAAGGCCTCCTACTAGGTGGACCGATGACCTGGACAAGGTTGCGTGGACCTGATGCATGCAGAGCACGGGACCAGTCAATGGGGGGCGTCACCTGGGATAGGCCTATGTCCAGCAGTGGACGTCTTTTGACTGAAACGATGATGATGATGTTGTCCTTCACCGTTTTGAGAGCAGTGGTGATGAAATAAATTACACAAAAGTAATGCGCCTGCCTGGGCACGAACCATCGCCTAGCTCGTAAATCGGGGCCGCCACCACTGGGCCACCACTGCTCTGTCGTCATCTGCCTAGCCATTATCCAACCATATTATGGTCAGTTTCCAGACTTAACAGATGCAGCTGCATACCAGACTACCAGTGTCTACATGGAGCGTCTGTCTATCTGATGAATGATGGTCACTGCCCATTTACTGGAAATCACGGTAAGCCTTGGTAAGACTGGCTGTAAGTTTTTTTTATTTATAACTACCTACTCATATATAACATCACGCTTGTAATCCCCGAAGGGTTAGGCAGAGGTCATTCTACCAGTGATATTAAAGTCGCATGTAGGTATTAGTGGGCGATCCTATAACCATCAAACAGGCACAAATTCAGATGATGTGGCTGCTACTGAGAAATCGCAGATAGAAACGACTTAATAATACTTTGTCCTACCTGGAATTGAACCCAGGACCACACAGGAGTCGCGCTTGCGACCACTAAGCCAATGAGTCAGTCACACACGTAATACAAACTAATAAGGAAAGATATTATGATCACATTTTTGTGACACCCTGGTTCCTCTCAAACCAGAATTGGCTATTTGACTACTGTTAAAAATTCACGAAAATGTAATGTTATTTCAAAGAACTAACAGAAATAATACAATGTGTGAAAACAGTAATAAAATCGATCAAAAAATGGCTTAGTTTTAATTGATTTTAAATGACATGACAAAGACAGCGTTCGCTACAGAAACGTGACGTCATATTTCATAACGCCATATTACGAAGTACAAATGACCGTTTCGCGCGACAAAGATAGAAAGTGCCTACCAAAAACTTCTAAAACATGCATGTAGCATTTTTTTATCGATTTTAATTTTTTTTACCCAAATCCCTGTTAGTTCTTTGAAATAACATATCACGTTCGTGAATTTTTAACAGTAGTCCAAATAGCCAATTTATTGAAGAACCTCTCCATCAAGTTATTCATCAAATATAAACGTGGCTAATTAACTCGAACAGGGACTGGAAACTACAGGCAAACTTGAAGTTCTCACTGAAACTTTCAGACCAATTATATATTCTTCAGAGTTTCGATTGAGATATCATTTCTGAAAATTAAATTAATGAAAGTAGGATATCGTGTTAATCAAACAGAACGAAAGAAAGTAAATAAAGAAAAAGCATTTATTAGTCGCACACGGGACAAAACAAATTGATAAAAAACCGGCCAAGAGCGTGTCGGGCCACGCTCAGTGTAGGGTTCCGTAGTAATAATTCTTTTTTTGTTTGAAATACAGGCCAATGAAACTTGACCTCTGGATTGTATAGGCGCTCATACGATTCAGGGACCAAATTATATTGGTTAACTGCAGTTTCCATCTGTTGTTTCCATCCAAGTTCAAAATAATTTTCCTAGAAAGTCCTTATAAAGTTCTACTTTTCAGATTTTTTTCGTATTTTCTAAACTTATGGTTCAAAAGTTAGAGGGGGGGGGGACGCTTTGTTTTTTACTTTTGGAGCGATTATTTCCGAAATTATTGACATTATCAAAAAACGATTTTAGTAAACCCCTATTCATTTTTAAATACCTTTCCAACAATATATCACACGTTAGGGTTAAAATTAAAAAAAAAATCACTTCCCACTTTACATAATAGGGGGGCTACCCTAATAAAACATTTTTTTTTCAATTTTTATTTTAGCACTTTGTCGGCGTGATTGATACACATATTGGTACCAAATTTCAGCTTTCTAGTGCTAACGGTCACAGAGATTAAGCGAGGACGGACAGACGGACAGACAGACAGACAGACAGACAGACAGACATGGCGAAACTATAAGGGTTCCTAGTTGACTACGGAACCCTAAAAACCGGCCAAGTGCGAGACGGACTCGTGCACGAAGGGTTCCGGTTCCGTCCTTTTATATATTAAAACGACAAAAACTCACGTTTTTTGTATGGGAGCCCTTAAAATTTTATTGAATTCTGTTTTTAGGTATTTGTTGCTACAGAAAAACATCATCTGCAAAAATTTCAACTGTATAAAATTATCACTGTTCATGAGATCTATACAGCCTGGTGACAGACCGACAGCGGAGTCTTAGTAATAGGGTCCTGTATTACTCGTCGGGTACGGAACCCTAAAACACAATAACCCAATACATGTAATTTTTTTCCAAAATTTTATTTTAATCCAAAATTGGTCCCGTAGTAGGCCAAAATGCCTCTATCTCATTATGGTAGGCAGGTTTTGGAAATCAGGTAGGCAATCGCTCCATGTACAAAACTAGTATTCTTATAGGTATTCTGCTATTGTGGTTGCAAATGCGACTGTCAAGTGACAGGACCTAGATTAAATTCCCAGGTCAAGCTTTGTTTCTCGACTCAGTTGTATTAATTTTCAGTAGGAAAATTCAGCGAAACAGTTACGAGATTCGGAGTTTTTGAATAAAACTACATCCTGAAATATAATACGTTCAGGGCTCTTCATTTGTTTCCATAGTAATTACTTATCTTTTTCAGTTGTCATCATTCTGCTAAAAACATGACGCATAATGGCATTGCCATCACGTGTAACAGGGAAGAATGGAAAAAAATAAAAACGTGTTGCGCCGTCCCCAAATAGAATGGGGTTAAGGGCAGGAAGATGAAGATGAAAGTGGAGAATTTAAGAAGAAAACGTGTTGCGTCGACCCCAAGTAAGAGCACGTTTACGTACAGGCGGGGCGTCGCGCGGAGCGTGCTGCGTTTTTATTTCAAACACATGATAATTAATGAAAAAGTTAACGATTTCAAACGTCGATTTTACGAGAAGCATTTATCGCTCGTTACTTTAAAATGCAGCGTTTGTTGCGGTGGACCCGTCTCTCAGTAAATTAATATAAAAGCACGAGACGAGCATTCTGCACGCACCGTGCGATGCCCCGCGTCTCCGTAAACGAGCCCTTAGCCTAACCGCTGGATTAAGACCAAATATATAATGATTAAGACCATAGTTTCCTTAACTATGTTCTATGGATAAATGATTAAGCAGCATGACTTTTTTATTCAAAGGTCTACCTACATAACACGACGAAGGTGAGGAACAGTAGGGATTTTTTTTAATATTCATCCCCTCTTTCTTTATCGCGTAGTTAGCCTGACCTGGAGTCAGAATGTTAAGCTGCTCATAGATCTCTGATATGGCTTAAATAATACATTCTCTTAAGAGCGTATGGTACCTCAAACGCTAGTTTTATAATGCGTAAAAGTATATGATTCACTGCAGTAATCAACATCAAAAAAATATATGATATTCTTCAGGATATATGCTAGTGCCATAGTGTTGTGAAAACATAATACAACTAACTTTGCTCGATAGAAAAAAATCGCGAAGATACCTCTAAAAAATTCTTTTAACGAGTAAAAACCATACTAAAATACATGTCATCGTTCTGATTTTTATGCCAAATAATTCTACAAGCAACAAACTAAAGTCATAGTGTTTTACTTTTTTAGTCCAATCAATAGTTTTTTTGTAAATCGCAAAATACCACTAATTTCGCACTATTCGGCCGCAGCGAAAGACGTAACAACCGCTTTGTAGTGCAAGCTGATTAGAACTTTATTCTAACAGTATTTCAAGCGAAGTTTGAACCACCACAAATAGGGTTGCTAATCTGAGGTAGCATACGCTCTTAAAGCTCAAGTGTGAAGCACTTGCAACCGGTTTGTGTGTATGAACGATGACGAGGTCAATGGAGTATGTAAATATCGCAGTAACTGGTACGTACTCTGTCTACCTCCCATGAGTGGGAGATCTCACGGCTGCGTCGTATGTCAATAGTGGATGCCGTGGAATTACCTAATTTTAAACGTCGTCGTCGGTAAAATGACACTTTAGGAACTAAACGCTACTAGCAAAAATCTTCAACACCTGTCTGTAGAGATTAACCAAAACAACCAGATATATACGTCATTTTTCACTTAAAACTACATAAATTCATAGCCAATTTTCGTCTAAAAGACCTACATTGAACTAAGTAAGGTTTGTTCAAGTTATTGTTTGAAAATTGGCGTAATGCCAGGCTCTTGGTTCTATTCAATTTAATGTGTAATAATAGCGAATCCAACGTTAATGCTTTTATCTTCAACTTATCCCAGTTTTAATTGGACATGGTTTTGGAAAGAGTATTTTTGATACGGGTTTTCTTGTAGTCATTATTACATATGCACAACCGCTCAGATCAGTCTTTAGGTTAAGGGGACGGTGAACGAACATTTCTCCATACAAACGTAATACCAAAATCATTCGCGATACGAACAAATTACTGAACAAATTATCTAGGTTCCTATTAAACTTTTTTTTTTAAACATTTACTATTTACGAAATGCAAGCGAATTGCATTTCGTCAATAGTAAATAGCAATTCGCTTGCATTTCGTAAATAGTAAATGTTTTAAAAAAAAAGTTTAATAGGAACCTAGATAAATATCGTCTGTATCCGAATAACATAATTTTAAGTTGGTAATATGTTCGTATCGCGAATGATTTTGGTATTACGTTTGTATGGAGAATGTTCGTTCACCGGTCCCTTAAGCCACGCTTGCCTAGGGTGTCCTGAGGATGGGAGACCACCCATGGGATTTCTTGTAGTAATTATTACGGTGCCATCGCTCAAATTAGGTTAGGCCGCTCTTGCCTAGGTTTTTCTGTGGATGGTTGACCACGCATTACATAGCGTGTTTCCTCTGTGTCTCGGAAAACACGTTAAGCCGTTTGGTTCCGGATGTCATTTATAGATCCTCGACAGTTGTTAAGTAGTCAGTAGCCCGAAAGTCCGGCAACCAGTCTTACCAAGAGGTATCAGATTACCCAGTACTAACTGGGTTGTGGAGGTCAGATAGGCAGTCGCTCCATGTAAAATACTGGTATTCAGCTGCATCCGGTTAGACTGGAAGCCAGCCCCAACATAGTTGGGAAAAGACTATGCAGGTGATGGTAATCATCATCATCTTCATGCCCCTATGATGGAATTGGTGGATAAAGTTTCCGTATTCTTCATACTGAGAAGAGGCCTTTGCCCCAGCATGGAAAACCTTGTAGGCTATGTCACAGCTACGCTTATGCCATATTTAGTTATATATCTTTAGAGATGTGTTAGGTAGTGTGGTAGGCAGAAAGGTAATAAAGCCACCGCCTTAGGTACCTCACAGTCTATTCGAGCAAAGTCCACATACACAACACAAAGCGCAAGAAGGAGTACAGAGATGATAGTTGACAGTCACAGTAGTTACGACACAGATAATAGACACACAAAACACGGAAGAACAGTTATTGTCACAGAGATAAACCGAACAATTATAACGTTTCGAGGCGACACAAGTAGGAGCGCGCGCGCGTGTTGTCAAGTTAGGAACCGACTGTACTTTACACCCTGTTCCTCATACCCCCAAATATCCACCCAAAGAATTGATGGACAGAGTATAGGTATATCTTAATAAAGGATCATCATCATTTCAGCCAAAACACGTCCTCTGCTGGACATAGGCCTCCCCAGGTGTTGCCACATTGACCGGTCCCGTGCGTCTCGCATCCAGTGGGTCCCCGCAACCTTCACCATGCAAGTCATCGGTTCACCTAGTGGGAGGCCTTCCAACGCAACGTCTTCCGGTTCGGGGTCGCCACTCTAGAACTCTCCGACCCCATCGGCCATCCGTGAGAGTAACAAAAGATAAGGCTAGAAAAAGATTGAAAACTGTCAAGCTGGTAAATAAATACCTACTAGATATGTGGAAAAGCCAAGAAGACATGTTTCACCCACCTCAAATAAATATTAGAGCATGGGTTTATGAATAATCATACTCCACTATTTCGGCAACTATTTCATATCTTCGGTAGTATAGTGGTAAGTATCCCCGCCTGTCACGCGGGAGACCGGGGTTCGATTCCCCGCCGGAGAGATTCTTTTTGACTTTTTTTTAATCCGTCTTTTTCCTATGGGACAGTAAAAAATAACTACTATTAATATCATAAACAAGATATTAAATAAAAAATATACCTACTGCTGCACGTATATTTAATTATCATTAAAAGTATAAAACAATTGGGTTTTTAAATACTACACGTGATGGTTGGTAATTATGTACCTTACAAATCAGTAGGTCTGAAGATTACATCTCACATACGACTTTACAAATACTACATCTTCATACCATTATTATAGTAAAGTCTCCACGAGTGGTACAGTCGAACAAGCTAATAAGTATACAGCCTGCTAACTTGTATTTTACTTTTAAAATTATACAGATAAATTTAGAGACTTATGTCAAACGATACAGCGTTTGGCATCAGTTGCTTAGTGCAAAACACTTTATAAACAAAATTGCAACCAATTTTTTCAGTGTACTAGAATTATAAAGACCTTCTACATCTCTACCTGTATACTTATTAGCTTGTTCGACTGTACGTCTAGCATCCTCTGGGCAAACAACTACTGCCCTGCTGGCTAACACTTAAGTTTAAACTTCACACGGCATGAACTACCATACAGTTCCTACCTTTACGTGAAAAGAATAAGAAAGAACAATATCATAGGAAGAATATATACTAGTACCACATAAGAGACGAGTAGTATTTGAGATTCAAAGTGCAGAAACCCGCCCGTATGATCCATTTAAAATGGTTACGTTATCGAAGATTCGAAGCTTGGAGTAAAATAGTGTGGCGGTGGGTCTAGCTGTGTGAAACAGATGCTTTGCTTCTCGTATGGATATGATGCTTCACGTATGCAGGACAGGATTTTATAAAGAACTAACACAATTTTTATTTGGTGTCAATTCAAATTACTCCTCTCGCTCTGGGCGGAGCGGAAGAGAGTGTCAGACTTCTACCGGCAGGCGTCGGCCCTTGTGGAGCCATGCAATGTTGCTGACATCTCTTTGAGGCGCGCGTGGAACACGAAAGCGCCGTCGACACGGCCTGTCATCGTCATAAGACGGACGGACGATGAGCTAGCTCATTACTCACCGTCCACAGGCCCGCAAGAACTGACACCCTTGAATACTCTATAAAACTCTATGAACGATAAATGGTGATTGTTTTGCAAATAAGTTTTGACAAACACTTTTAAGTCATGGGTTGACACTCTGAGAAGAAGCAGCCGAAAAAAACTCGAAAGTAAAGTCTTTTTAATGTCCAGAAATCTTGGTATACTCAAATGAGCACAAAGCACAATTAGTGTCTGAGATGGTATTTTGAAGAAAGCACTATAGTTTATTACGTTATTATATCCATGTATAAACGACAACAACTCTTTATTTATCGTAAAATGTAGACAAAGGGCAGGTAAATTCTCGCCATTCTAGGCAACAGAATGGCACAGAGATTTTAAGTAGGCACTCAACGACAAAAGTTGTGCATGATTACCTGTAAGAGGTTGATTGTCTGTGACTCTAATGTATGTATCTCATATCTTTGATGCAGTGTATTCAATTGTTGGCGAGCCATATAAATAAAGACATACATTAGCTTCGGACTGAAATAGGTGTACTAGAAGCAAAAGAACGAGTACGTACAAATCGTTGTATACGCTATATCGTGTTTGCTTACCGCCATTGGTGTACGCGGTATACTTTTATGTATGTGTGTAAAGTTTTACCTTCTCTTCTACTCATGCTTGCCCAGTTGCTCCTTCGACGATTGCTGAGCTGACCGTGCCTGACAGATCATAAGAAGGAACAGAGACACCTGTGTTAGCGCAATCATTTTTGCACTATTAGTATTATCAACAGGCACCTAGCTGACCCGTGCTGCAGTACGACCGGTCAATGTGGCGACACCTGGGGGAGGCCCATGTCCAGCAGTGGGCGTAAAATGATTATGATGTGTGGTATTTCGCTATTCTAAACCACGTATTTTATTTATTTCACTGAGTGAGCTGTAGTGTTCTCATCTAATCCACACTTTAATACTTACATTTACATTTTACTTACACTTCACATCTATCATACGTTTTATTGGTTTTTGCATTACTATTCTGCGAATCGGTCTAAAACGATTCGTTTCCTTCTAAAATATCTAAAATAAAATAAATAATTTTCATATTTTTCATTGTTATGACACTTTACGTCAGGCTGTCAAACTATCAATACTTTTTCTTTTAATTTACTGTCATAGTTTCTTACTAGCTTAGTCTATGAAGGTTACTTTTGATTTATGTAATTTAAATTCTTTTTATCAATATGTTAGCTTAATTATTATATTTTATTACTTACATTGCTCAGATATTGTATTTTATAACTTACATAATTATAATTAATTAACACGCTCTCAGAATTCTACGAAAAGGTTTTGGATTGAATATTACTGGCTGTTCTGAATACTGGCAAGTTGCATTTCTAAGACGAAGAAGTCACTATTTGAAATACTGAAAAATGAACTGAAAATAACAAGCTGTGGATCTATAAAAGCTGAAATGATTTCACACGCGAGGACTTCTATTCTGAATCTGATCGAGGAAACATCTCCAATACTCTAAGTTCTACACGGTTCATTGTTGCTGCTGGTCCTCCTACTCAAGGTGACGCTGATACTGCTGCTGGTCCTCCTACTCAAGGTGACGCTGACACTAAAGAGGACCATCTTAATCACAACCAGAGTGACCTGCACTGCCGTGGAACCATAAAGCCAAGGATAACCACAACCGTAAAGTTCTTTAAAACCTCCTCCCTCCTCCCTTCTGAGAGTGTGCCCTTTTTTATAACTACTTTTGTATTTTTTACTTTCCCCTCAATATTATAATGTTCAAGTCTACTGTCTCAACTCTTTTATTCCTCTAAATTTTAGTAGATTCGTTACAGTTTGGCGCCCAACGTAAATTTAAAGCTTTCCCTCTGTTACGAGCTGGGTATGGGATAAATAAAATCACTACCAATTAAACACACGAATTAACTTTATTACTCGCAATACACTTATTTACAATCGCAATACACTACTGAACACTTTAATCGCACTAGATTCTCTTCGATCCTTCCGTTGTCTCGCTTAAAAGTGAACTGACTGACTTCGTCCTCAATCGGTCCTTTTATACCCACGCAAACAAAAGATATTCGAGATAATTCACCATTATTCAAGAAAGCATCCACAAAAAAACATTAACAAAAAATAAATTTAAAGATAAAAGAACCGACAAGGAAGAAGTTACTTTACGTCGTCGGCATACGGTCGAAATTACAATGACAACTGCCGGCGACTCCCGGCGCCTGACCTTGAATACAATGTAAGTTCTATACCTACTACGGAAATAGGTACCTAAAAGAATGAACTCGTATTTTCTAGGTACTACACAGTTATTAGCGCGGTTTCTCGAAGATTCTAGATGACCGTCGTAACACCTCTTTTCAAAATTCTAAAACAAACTATCTAAGTTTATTATCTTTTGGACTCTTATTTGGCTTAGTCTCTTTTTTATAACTTTATTAATTTACTCTTTTCCTCTTCAGCACTCTACTTAAAGACTACTCGTACTACTCAACAACTCACACTACTCAACACTCTTCATATCTCACTATTCTACACCCCCACACACATTCCTTTACCCACTGGGTATTGGCATCCATTCTTCGCTTGGGAGTGTTTTTAAAACCATTCGTGGTCACTTACAAGTTGGGGTTTGGCTTACTCTACGACGTACTGTAGGACAATATCCTATAGTCGTTACCAACTTACCACTTACTTACTAACTTAACTCTCTACTTATACCTCACTACTCTGCACCCCACACACTTGCACACCACTACGTTTACTCACGGGTAATCGTACCCAGTCTTTACTTGTGAATGTTTTTAAAACCACTCGTGGTCATTTACAAGTTGGGGGCTGGGACACTCCACGACAGCTACAGGACAATATTCTGTAGTTGTTTATACAAAACTCACAATATTTCTAATACTTCACTCACTACCCTACACACAAAATTTTCCTCTTATGCACTCAGTCCTCGTATGCACTCAGTACTCTTATGCACTCAGTCCTCTTAAATACTCAGAGTCCTCTTAAATACTCCGAGTCCTCTTAAATACTCTGAGTCCTCTTAAATACTCTGAGTCACTCTGAGTTCTCTTAAACACTCTGAGTCCTCTTAAACCACTCCTTATACACTCCTCTAGAAGTCCTCTTA
The DNA here is from genome assembly GCA_949316265.1 of Diarsia mendica. NCBI lineage: Eukaryota > Metazoa > Arthropoda > Insecta > Lepidoptera > Noctuidae > Diarsia > Diarsia mendica. Next base: position 17,953,832 of record OX438908.1, on the reverse strand, counting down.
TAAACATTTACTTTTTTATTGTTATATTTTTTATTTTTTTTTTATTTTATCTTTTTACTTTTGTAGGTATATATTTATGAAAATAATTTCTTTCTTCATATTACTCAAAACACTCAGCTCACTCTTTCTTGTTCTTTTCAACTTTTTATATTTTCCCTTAGTCTATAATACATTATTTTTCTTTTGAGCGGTAGCAACTCATTAAATAAGCCCCTAATGCATTATTTTTTCTTAGAGGTTTTCATAAAACCCTCTAAACCTTAAACCCAAGTTCCGCTTGAGCTCTAAACTCAAGTTCCTCTTGAGCTCTAAACTCAAGTTCCTCTTGAGCTCTAAACTCACAAGTATCTCTTAAACTTGAGTGTCTTTTAAACTTAGGTTTTCTCTTAAACTTGAGGTTTTTCTTAAACCTTAAACTTTTCGAGCGGATAAGCAACTCGTTAAATAAGCCTTTGCTCTCTTCTAAATTGGGTTTTCAAACAGGTGCGGGTTACGACACCTAATTAAAAAAAAAAGCCTTCGTAATTACAATAAATATTTCTTTGTTGGAGTATGCGTCATTGAATGTGAACCATATCTCCTACGTGTGATTGACTGAGTGTTTGATGAAAGCATGAAAGATGTTGTGTATAAGATCAAAGACTTATTTTAACCTTCAAAATTTTCATTGGAGTTGAAAATTTTCCGGGGTTGTTGGGGAAATGTGGTATTTCGCTATTCTAAACCACGTATTTTATTTATTTCACTGAGTGAGCAAAAGAGTGACACCGAGTCAGTTTCACTGAGTGTCATCTAATCCACACTTTAATACTTACATTTACATTTTACTTACACTTCACATCTATCATACGTTTTATTGGTTTTTGCATTACTATTCTGCGAATCGGTCTAAAACGATTCGTTTCCTTCTAAAATATCTAAAATAAAATAAATAATTTTCATATTTTTCATTGTTATGACACTTTACGTCAGGCTGTCAAACTATCAATACTTTTTCTTTTAATTTTCTGTCATAGTTTCTTACTAGCTTAGTCTATGAAGGTTACTTTTGATTTATGTAATTTAAATTCTTTTTATCAATATGTTAGCTTAATTATTATATTTTATTACTTACATTGCTCAGATATTGTATTTTATAACTTACATAATTATAATTAATTAACACGCTCTCAGAATTCTACGAAAAGGTTTTGGATTGAATATTACTGGCTGTTCTGAATACTGGCAAGTTGCATTTCTAAGACGAAGAAGTCACTATTTGAAATACTGAAAAATGAACTGAAAATAACAAGCTGTGGATCTATAAAAGCTGAAATGATTTCACACGCGAGGACTTCTATTCTGAATCTGATCGAGGAAACATCTCCAATACTCTAAGTTCTACACGGTTCATTGTTGCTGCTGGTCCTCCTACTCAAGGTGACGCTGATACTGCTGCTGGTCCTCCTACTCAAGGTGACGCTGACACTAAAGAGGACCATCTTAATCACAACCAGAGTGACCTGCACTGCCGTGGAACCATAAAGCCAAGGATAACCACAACCGTAAAGTTCTTTAAAACCTCCTCCCTCCTCCCTTCTGAGAGTGTGCCCTTTTTTATAACTACTTTTGTATTTTTTACTTTCCCCTCAATATTATAATGTTCAAGTCTACTGTCTCAACTCTTTTATTCCTCTAAATTCAGTAGATTTGTTACAGATGATGATGAGGACTTAGCTGACGCGACAAAAAATCGATCATAAGTCAAAAAAGGGTTTTAATAACTTTATTTTCCTTAAAGTAGAAAACAGAGTAATTTTGGCAAACAAACAAACTATCTTTTCTTATACATAAAATAACCAAACCATATCCACTGAACCAACAAAAGATTTCTATTGCAATACGAAAATAATATTTGAAAGTGCTCTCAAATCGGATCCAGTTAAAATATTCATGTGATTGTGGGCACACTAGTGCTGCTCCCTCTTGGGGGACGTTGTGTCTGATTGCCCGGGAATTTTCCCGGAATTTGCCGGCAGTCCCGGCCGCGAGACTGCTCTCGCGGCTGACTCGGCGATATGTATCGGGAGACCCAAGTTATAAGTTTATGCAGTAGGGTAGACGACTGACTAAAAAAAATATGATTCTGTTTAGTCCGTCAGTTAGATTATCGGAAAATATTGGATACGTGTTTTTTGTTTTATCAAAATAATAAAAATTGACGAAAATAAAGCTTGTCAAAGATCATGGAGAGGGGGCTTTTGACGTCATAGTATGGTAAAATTGTACCAAGCTGTGACGTTGCACGACTTTTCAAAGCGCTGTATCGTCTTCATTTTTTGTTTACGTAAAAAAAGAAAAAATACGTGTTCAATATTTTTTGGAAATCTATCTGACGGACTAATTAGATTTTTTTAGTCGTCTACCCTATTCCGTTCAATGTCATAAATCTTTTGCAATTAGATCAGTTAGTTCATAGGACGTACTAAATATACTTAGGTACCAAATAACATGGATAAGGGCAGGAGGAAGATGAATTAGTTCATAGGTACTGACGGCATTTTATTTTTGCCATATAATTAAGATAACGTCACCTGTGTTTACATCACGTTGGTTTTACTATTATTAAACCAGTCTCTTAGAAAGGGGAACACCCAAATACTCCGTAATATTTTATTCCGATGTTCAAAAGTCCGAAAATCGTAATACCTAAAAATTATAATCTCTATTTTACAAAATCGCTAAGTTATTTTACCGAAAGTCTTAGATGCGATTTATTTGTTTTCCGATTTTCATGTGTTCGAAGAATCAAGTGCCCGATGAGATGTTTGTCCGAAAAACGACATTCCGATTTCTGTTATTTGATCAATTATTGATACTCGGAATTTTGAGAATAGTAATTATAAACGTTAGGCATATTGAAATTTCGGAATTAACAAAATAGGATCAATGATAAATCGGAGTTGTTAGATTAGGAATTTTGAATCATTCGGAATTGTGAAAATCGGTATTTTGAAAATCGTATTCGTGGTCCACAAATTTGGAAATCATGGGGGGAGGCCTTTGCCCTGCAGTGGGATGACACAGGCTAACAGTAACAGTAGTGCACCCTTTAGGAAGTAGTTAAAAGTGAGATCAGATCTTAATTATCAGAGAAGACAAGACTGTATTGATCATAATGACTCTTTTTTTTTTAATTTATACAAGCCACCTGCATCATTTATGACTGAAGATGTAAATATGCAAGAAAACGCTTTCAGTTTATAAACAACACCACACCCAAACGAATTAGCGAACAATAGGGCGCTGTTTACTTGAAAAGTTGGTGTCTATAATAATGTAGAATTTATAACACGTGCCGTGCAAAATGGAAGGTGCCGATCAGCTGGTAATGGATTTACCTTGGTAACGCTGTTTATACACATTGTGTACGCTGAGCTGGCCTTGAGGTATAAATCGTCTGATTTGCACCCTTATTTATACCTGTACTAGCTTTACCGCGCGAATTCGCCTGTGGTGGTTAAAAATTATACCAAAAAAATATATAAATTATATAAAACTAGCTGATGCCCGCGGCTTCACCCGCGTGGATGTCGTTCTAATTATATACTAAAACCTTCCTCTTGAATCACTCTATCTATTAAAAAAACCGCATCAAAATCCGTTGCGTAGTTTTAAAGATTTAAGCATACTGTACGGGAGCACCAGGACTTGGGTAGAATAAAACGAGGAGAATTTGGGATTACTTAAAAATGTGTACTATCGTGGTAATGACACAAGCAGTAATGAAAGCGCAGTTCCTACATCAAAAACTTAAAACTAAAACAGGACGCATCGTCGCTCGCTGCTACGACGAATCCATCAGGCGCTCCAACATGCCCCCGGACGTTGAAAGATTCTCTTTCAACAAGCATCAGAAGAGACGGGTAATGGGCAAATTCTGTTGAAGGCTCGTCTTATTACTCCAGCAGTAGTCCGGATGTCAGCCACACGAACGATGCCATCAGACCCTGGATGGACGGCGACAATTCTACCTAGCTTCCACTTGAGGGGAGGTAGGTTATCTTCCTTTATCACTACCAAGGAATCCAACTCCAATGCAGCTTTGCAGGAACGCCATTTTGTTCTCTGCTGCAACTCGGAAACAAACTCCTTACTCCACCGAACCCAGAAATGCTGGCGGAGTTGCTCGATCCTTTGGAAACGAGTTAAATGATGGATTGAGTGTTCCTGTATATCTCGCTGTGGCAGTGAAGTAAGCGGTCGACCGACGAGGAAGTGTCCAGGTGTCAGAGGTGTAAGGTCTGCAGGATCAGTAGATAGCGGCGTCAATGGACGAGAGTTCAAAATTGCCTCAATTTGGATCAGCGTGGTGTTAAGCTCTTCGTACGTGAGGTTACAATTTCCCAACACTCGTTTTAAATGATATTTGGTCGACTTAACACCCGCTTCCCAGAGTCCGCCAAAGTGAGGAGTATAAGCGGGAATAAAGTGCATCTTAACTCCATCATTAGCCAAACTTTCACCTAAGGGATCGCAATTTGACTTTAAAAATTTAGATAAATCGTTGTAAGCTCCAACGAATGAGGTACCGTTGTCAGAATAAATGTTAACGGGTTTTCCCCTACGCGAAATAAACCTATACAAGGCCAATAAATATTTATTACTAGTTAGGTCACCTACTAGCTCCAAGTGAATAGCCTTGGTGGTAAAACAAATAAATATCGCAACGTACACCTTTACTAGCCTACAACCGCGGCCTTGCCGACTGGCACACATGATGGGACCGGCATAATCAACACCAACACTCTCGAAGGGGTAGCCTCCCAGATGGAGACGCTGCTGGGGCAAATTCCCCATTAAGGGTGTAATAACATTACCCTTCATACGACAACAGCGCACACAGTTATGATAGCAAACCTTAGCTAAATTTCGGCCGCCTATAGGCCAATAAGATTCCCTTATCGACGCTAATAATAACTGTGGGCCTGCGTGCATTAATCTCTTGTGTTCGAAATTAAACAAAAGCTTCGTAAATATATGTGTGGACTGTAAAATAATAGGGTGTTTTTTATTATATGAGAAGTCAGAATTCTCTAAGCGTCCTCCGACACGCATTATATTATTGCTGTCTAAATAAACATTAAATTTGAGAAGGGCGCTTTTTGAAGGTAAACTTTGTTTGTTTGCAAGTAATTTGTGCTCTGGAAACGAATCGATTTGACATCTTAAAATAATAACATTTAATGCTTCCTGTAGTTCTTCTTCTGATAGAAAGTTTCTAATTACAGGAAGTTTTCTACAAATTCTAATAAATCTCAACACATATGCTACGGAACGAACAAGTCGTAAATAATTAGAGAAACGCTTAAAATCTATAAATAAATCGCAAGAACTATTTCCTACAATAGCACTCAATGAAACTTGAGGTCGCGTTTCTGGCAATGTCTCGACTTCTAAACATTTAAGGTGAGATGGCCAGTTGGACTGATCTTCCTTCAAGAAGTCGGGGCCACACCACCACAGATGTAATCCTTGCAGAGCATCAATATCCACGCCACGAGATATGAGATCTGCTGGGTTCTTGGCAGTTGGGACATGACGCCAAGTACAGTTTCCTGTCTTATCCAAAATTTCAGCAACGCGATTGCGTACGAATGTCTGAAGTTTGGAGGGCAACATTTGTAACCATCCCAACACAATGGTCGAGTCTGTCCAACAGTAAACCCGATCGAACTTTACTCGAAGTGATTTGACCACCTTCTCACACACGCGAGCTCCCACTACGGCACCACACAGTTCCAACCTCGGAATCGTGGTAGGTTTAATCGGCGCCACACGACTTTTCCCTATCAGTAAGCGGACCATGCATTCACCATCACCGCGGACACTACGGACATAGGCACACGCACCGTACGCGCGCTCAGATGCATCCGTGAATACATGGAGTTCTAACGTGTGGTACGAATCGAACATAACAAAACGTGGGATACGCAAGTTATTTAGAAGAGGGAGATTTTTAACAATAGCTTTAAACGTTGTGTTGAGTTCCAGAGTCAACGGTTCGTCCCATGAAAGGTTGTCCAACCACATTCTTTGCAACAACATTTTCATGGTCACTACAGAAGGAGATAAAAGACCTAAAGGGTCAAAAATGCGTGCAATTGCTGAAAGCAAATCACGCTTAGTACTGCCATTAGAAGGCATCTCAGAACTAATAACGAAACCTAGTTCGTCAGAGTCAGCAAACCAGTTGAGCCCCAACAGTTTATTGGGCTCACTAGATCCTATACCTAAATCTAAGGATGACTGAGAAGGTCCTGAGACTAAAACAGGTTCGTTCGACTTCCACTTTCGAAGTGGCATGCAAGCTGATCTGAGTGCATTGGTGACTTCATTGCGAATTACCATTACTTCATTTAAATCATTGCCACCCGTGAGTAGATCATCCACGTAAAAATCATGCTTGATAATGGTGGCAATCTTATCATCAGTGCACTCAATACCTAATTGCTTAAGGCAGCGCGTCGCTAGAAACGGCGCACTCGCCGTACCGTATGTGACGGTATTCAGTTTAAATACCTTGACAGGACTACACGTGTCTTCACGCCAAACTACCTGTTGCAAGTGCCTATCAGATGGATGGACTACTATCTGCCTATACATCTTTTCAACATCAGCTGACAAGACATACTTATACTGTCGAAACCGAAGAAGTATAGCCAGAAGATCGTCCTGAACCGTAGGACCCACCATCTGTAAATCATTCAAGGATACTCCTGATGAAGTAGGGCAACTAGCATTGAACACAACACGTAGTTTGGTAGTGGTACTACATTCGCGTAGTACCCCGTGATGAGGTATGTAATAGGCATCTAAATGTAATTCCTTGTTTACGGTCATATGACCTAACGACTCATACTCTGCCATAAACTCGTGATACAACTTACTAAAATCAGGCTTAGCCTTAAGTCTGCGTTCCAGGGAATATAAACATTTTGACGCCCTATGAAATGAGTCACCTAGAACAGAAGGGTTTTGCTTCATTGGTATACGGACACAAAAACGACCGTCCTCTAAACGAGTCGTGTTTTTAATAAAATGGTCCTCACACAGTTTTTCCTCTGGCAAATAAGTAGACTGCTGCGAGGTAACCTCTTCAAGGTTCCAAAATCGCGTCAGCTCATCACGAATAAATCTTGAGTCATGATCATTATAGGAACTAGTTTGAGTAAAGTGACAACTTGCACTATTACTAAATTTATTATTATCGTATAAAATAGGACCAGAGACGATCCAGCCTAACCTGGTTTCACATAATACTGGCTTCCCAACCCCTAGCTTTAATCTTTGAGAACCTAACAGGTCCCAGAATAGATCAGCACCAATTAAAAGATCTACATCGGAGGGCTTGTAAAAAGTAGGGTCTGCCAGACAAATATCAGTAGGAATATTTAGGTTAGATAAATCTAATTCACGACATGGCATTTCATTCGTTATTAATGGCAAAACAAAACAAAACAACTTAGCAACATAACTGTTGTTGAGTGACGTCATTTTTACCTGACAAGTATTGCCTACGCGTGAGGTCGCGTTATTTATGCCATAAATTGAGCCATCTATCGAACTTGTATCTAATTTAAGTCGTTTACATAGTCGCTCCGTCATAAAGCATGATGTGCTACCACTATCGAGTGTCGCTCGCACAATATGCTCACGATCATTATGATCTAATACTTTAACTAAAGCTGTTGACAACAACACGCCGCGCTCCTTCCTACTGTCGCCGTAAGAAGGTGAAATGTTCGCAGACAACGCAGACGCAACGCAGACGTTATTAGCGTCAGTGTTAGCAGAGTGCGCGGGCGACGCGGACGTTGACGGAGACGATGTTGTATTATCACTACGATTGTCGCCAGTGTCTGAAGTATGAAGTAATATGTTATGCCTTCGCTTGCATAACTTACAACCCGGTTTTTTACAGTTGTTGGAGAAGTGACCCGGACGAAAACAATTGTAACACAATTTAAAACTAGGTATTAATTTACGACGAGCCTCGTTACTCAACGAAAGAAACTGTGAACAATTAGATAGACTATGGTCACCTTTGCAATTGGGACATTGCCTCGTGACCGATTCAGTGCTTACTACATTATTAGAATGTTGTGTCGTCACCATAGACTTGATTTTACTCGTTGAACCTGATTTAGCGACACCTGACACGTTGTTTCTTGGTATTTCTAGGGTTTCAACTAAATCAGCGCGTGTGCGAATAAATTGGAGAAAAACATCGAAAGTAATCTTGGTATCTTTGTCAATACGACCTATAAATTCCTCCCATTCGCGATATGACTTTTGATCCAACTTACGAGTAATTAAATATATCAACAAAGTATCCCATTGCTTGACTGGTTCACCTAACGATTCTAAAGCTCGTAAGTTTTTATTTAACACGTCTATTAAACCTTTCAAAGCGGCTGAGGATTCCTTTGTGATAATGTCTACGTTACATAATGCTGACAAGTGATTCTGCACTAATAACCTTTTATTGTCAAATCGATCGCAAATTAAATTCCAATTCCACATTATAGTTGCTAGCGGAAAACTCAATGGATTGAACAACCACAGCAGCAGATCCATCCAGAGAAGCACGCAAATAATGAAATTTGTTGATTTCATCTATCTCGTCATTATTATGGATGAGGCTAGTAAAGGTGTCACGAAACTCCAACCAATGGGTATATAATCCATTAAACTTCGGAAGTTGTATAATAGGCAACTTAATATTATGTTTATAACCACCACGAGTACTTTTATCACAAACCGAATCATTTTCTTTATTAAAGTTACTCAGTAACTGTTGAGCCCTCGACAATGCCTTAAAGTACAATGTCTCGAACTCACAGCGCTCAGACAACTGGGCCTTCGCATCATCAACCATACATTCTAACCGCAACTGTACCCCATCGTATTGTTCGTACAACGACTCAAGTTTACCAATTCGCAGCTGTAATTCCGTGACGTCACAACTACTTAGTGTCTTGTCAATCATTGCGTCCAGGTAACTGATGAATATAGTTAAGCGGCCCTTATAACTGCCTCGCTTTTTTATTAATTCCTTTTCCTCGGACATACTGGGACTCGAGTGTTGTCGACCTGAAATGTATACAGTAACAATACGTTTATAAACTTAAACAGAACAGTTACGTAGCTACTTACTAAGTTATACGGTTGATTTTAATGTGATTGTGACTGATGAAACAATGTAATTCGATAATTTTTAATGTAATTATCTGTATATAATAATAAACTGATTACCTACTAATATGAAGGTGTGCAAACATTTATTAGAAAAATCCTCAATAACTAATCTTTAAGTTATATTAATTAGGATATAAGCAAGCAATAAATCTGAAGTACACTACGGTTTAATTAACTGACACTATAATCAATAATTGGAAATAATATCTAACACTAATCCGAATAAACTATGCCTTAAAAATACCCACGCATCAACTAACACTTAACTGAATAGTTATCGCTCTAATGCGACAATACAAATTATATAAATGTAGTACTAATTCCTACTATTTAATTGTATTACATAACAATTGTCGCTAATTGTACGCGTAGCATACAAAAATAACGAAACCATTCAAAATGCAAAAAGGTACTAAATGAACATATTATAATTTATATGAATACAAGTTAAAAATGCACTAACCTTTAGTAACTTATAATTAAAGTTAAATACAACCTGTACGAGTGTTGGGTGACGATATTATCCAATATAATACTTAACACCGTGAAAATAATATGTACTATGTACTATGTACAATCCAAATTCCACGCTGGCGGCACCGGCGTATAACCTCTCAAGTCCAGCTTAATAATCCGTCCTTAATATCGCTGATTTCATTAATCTTCGAATTAACTTGATGAATACCACAATCCGGCTCGACAATGGACCATGTACGGGAGCACCAGGACTTGGGTAGAATAAAACGAGGAGAATTTGGGATTACTTAAAAATGTGTACTATCGTGGTAATGACACAAGCAGTAATGAAAGCGCAGTTCCTACATCAAAAACTTAAAACTAAAACAGGACGCATCGTCGCTCGCTGCTACGACGAATCCATCAGGCGCTCCAACACATACAAACAAACAAACAGACAAAAATAGCGACTTTGTTTTATACTATGTAAGGATAAGGAAGTATCCTTAAGCCAGGCCATGGTATTTCTAATTTTACCGATTTTTTTCAGCTGTTAACTCATGAAATTTGCACTTTTTCTTTTTGCATTTATAATTACATCTTTGTAGAGTTGCAGTATTATTTATAAACATTACATTCAAAGCACGAAAATAGTTGATGACAGGCATATTAAAGTTTTCTAGGCTTCTGGTGAACCTAGCTCGTACTTGTTGGGGTCTAGTAAAGACACCTGACTAGGTTGGTTTGTTGATGGGTGACCAATGGACCGTCCATTATATAAGGTCCCATTATAATAGGTGGACAACATTTTTGAGATCATTCAGACCACCAAAATAAGGACAATGGTAAAAAAAGAAAATAAGTAAAACGCATTAGATACTTACAAGAAAATAAAACAGCTAGCTAAAATACACTAATAGTGTTAGTTACCCAAAATTTTTAACCGACTTCAAAAAAAAGAAGGAGGTTCTCAATTCGGATGTTTGTTTTTTTTTATGTTTGTTCGGTCATAACTCCGTCACTTGCTAACCGATTTGAAAAAATCCTTTTTTGTTGGAAAGGGTACCACTTCCCAAATGGTCCCAAATTATTGAAATCGGACAAGCGGTTTTTGAAAAATCAACAAAACTCAAAAAAAAAACTACATTGTCCACATTATGACCCATGAACATGTGAACCACTAAAAAGTGAAAAATAAAAACTTTTTAACAAAAAATAAAACCAACTTAAAAAAAAACACAAAAAAGTCCAAAATAAATCAGTTTCTGAAGTCGGTGGCCAAAAAATGAAATCAAACAAACAAAAGTCACCGACTTTAGAAACTGATTTATTTTGGACTTTTTTTTTTGAAGCTGGTTTTATTTTTTGTTAAAAAGTTTTTTTACTTTTTAACAAAAAATGTTAAAAAGTCAAAAAAAAAACACTTTAATCAGTGTTATTTTTACTTGGATATCTTTGGTTAGACGTACTGAACCCTGTGTAAAAATTTGTCCACCTATTTTAATGGGACCTTATATACCGAGTTTTCTCCTTGCCGTGGAAATCAATTCACGTTAAGGTTGATGTTCCAGGGTAGCCCGCGAAATTCAAATTTTCTTAAGTTTTTTGCAATTTGCAGGCCAGTGATAGGTTGTATGTTGATGAACATTTGATTCGCTGCTGTAAGACATAATTATGTAGTTACAGAATTATAATCATCAAAATCATTAATACAACTCTCCGAGCTCATAAAGGTTCCGGAATGAATTTTTCAAGGTCAAAGTCATTTGAATTACAAATTAGATTTCGCGGGCTGGTTGGAGGATTCACCTTAAGCCGTTGGTTTTGACTGTAATTTTGTAGATCTTGACAGTCGCAACATGTAGTCATGGGTCGTGGAGATCAGACTGGCAGCATGTTAAGTACAGGTATTCAGTTGCATCCGGTTAGATTGGAGGTCGACCCCAACATAGTTGGGAAAAGGCTTACCAGCAGGTGATTACCGTTAGCCGCTTCCCATCTTCCTCGAAATATGAGATTTGAGGCCAATTATACTTCCCGTTGGGGCTGCGGGTTGTTCGAAAGAGATACCGCGGCCTCGGCACATAGGGCTAAGAAGGAACATGGGTGGTTTTTAGTTAGTAGAAGTCTGACGAAAAGAAGAAGAAGAAGAAGTACTATCACCTAATCTACCCAGCTCATCCGGATACCACTAAACAGGAAAAACAAGAAATACCATGAAAATATTAATATCAGAGGCCCTAGCACGCGCGCAGTGTTAACGTATATAGTCCTTTTTTTGGTGGATAGAAAATCATCAAATGATTCCCATTTGATGATTTCAGACCCAACAAAAAAAAAATGCCAATTATACTTCTAACACAATTTAAACTTCAGGTAAACCTAAATTCAAAACAGAAAGCTCTAATTTCAAGCGAAAATCCCCTGCCCAACTCGAAAGTGCTGTAAAAGTCGTTCAGGTTGCAAACGGCTCGAATTACTTCGTCTACCATCTGATATATCTAAGTGAGACAAGGATAAACGACTTTAGAAAGAGACAGAAGACGATTTCTTCGTTTCAACAACATATGTAGATGTCAGATTAACGGAAGACCCTGATATACGCCGAGTTAATTTAAGTTGAACGGAGCGGTACTGACGGTGACAAAAGTGTTAGTGTTCACGTATAGAGTGACTGACAACGTACTAAAATTACTGAAGTTAAAGGAAGGAAGTGGAAAAATTGTTTGAAAAGCATTTATGAGACGGGACACCAGATGGCAGTACTTATAATTAAATGATTTCTAAAGTGCAGCGAAAGAGGTACACAAGTTATTACAAGCTATTATTTACTTTGATCTGTCCCGATGTCTGTTGATCAATTGTTCTTTGGGTGAAAAGTTATTGGGCAAAACGTTATGTTGCCTTGGTAAGCTTTCACTGGCATACAGAGTTATGTTAGTGAAAAGTCCTTTAGATGAAAAGTTAATGAATTAAAAATAATGTTGGCCAAAGTTCATGAACCAATCGACTGATGTTAAACCATTTCTGTTTCGCATATTCACCCGTGACACGAGCAATTAATTAATATATGATCTCAAAAATAAACGTCACGTCATTAGAACTGATTAATATTTGTGTTAATTATTATCCTTACCAAGGCGTCTAACATAACGACACTGAAACTGAGTTTTGACGCCAATAAATTAAAATTGTCCCCGCTTATCACCTTTATCGTCGCCTGTACATCTAACCTCAGTGGTTCCCCAGGGCCCCGTACAATATAAGTCTCTTGCAGCCAAACTAAAGTTGAACCACCTACCGCACACGGTCCTAGTAAATTTATTATAATTGCGCCATCGAACTATGCCAGGCCATTTTCTTATTTCCTTGTACAACGCAGTGCGACGTTTTAACAGGTTATTTTTAGGAATATTATGACGTTATGATCATTAAAATTAATGTAATAGTTCGGAATTGAAGGCAGTCTTGCTTGTTTTTTTTTAAAGTTCATTGAGAATTCGATACGATTGGACATTTCTTACGACAACATAATAATATCTTTCAAAACTTAGAGATAGTGGTTTATTTAAAGTGGTATATAGGAGACAAAAGCGGCGGTAACCCAGTGGTGGCAGCCCCACCTTATGCGCAGTAAGTCGAGGGTTCGAACCCAGGCAGTCGCATTACTTTATGTAATTTATTTCATCACCACTGCTCTCAAAATGGCGAAGAAATCATCGTGAGGAAACCGGCATGTCCTTATAACCAAAAATTCGAAGACATGTGACATCTTACAACCCGCAGTGGGCCTGCGTGGTGAATAGTCTATTCCCTCCCTACTAAGTTGGGGTCGGCTTCCAGTCTAACCGGATGCAGCAGAATACCAGTATTTTACATGGAGCGACTTCCTATCTGACCTCCACAACCCAGTTTACACCCTATATTTATCGAAATAAAATACAAAACAACATGTTTCCAATAAGCCCCACAAAACCGTTTTCGCTCACAATTTTCTTTATAGAAAATTATTCAACAACCTTAATGAATTTCCCAAAATATTTGCACTATTATAATGAGAAAGGCCCGGTACGACGAACCGTTACTATCACCTAATCTACCCAGCTCATCCGGATACCACTAAACAGGAAAAACAAGAAATACCATGAAAATATTAATATCAGAGGCGTAAACGTATTAAGGTCCCATTAAAATAGGTGGACAACATTTCAGAAATCACTCACATAGTTTGGTGGTCTACCAAACTAAGGACGATGGTAAAAAAAAAATAAGAAAAACGCATTTAAGTACCTACTCATAAAGGATAAGTTTGTTCTAGAGCGCCGGCAATTTATAAGTTTAAGAAAAAAAAAACACTTTATTTAATGTTTTTTTTGTTTAGATATCTTTGGTTAGACCTACTGAACGCTGTTAAAATTTGTCCACCTATTTTAATGGGACCTTATAATAGTCCTTTTTTGGGGGGGTGGGAAATTATCAAATGACTCCTCCCGCTCAGGGCAGAGCGGTAGAGAGTGTCAGACTTCTACTGACAAAAAACCACCCATGTTCCTTCTTAGCCCTTTGTGTCGAGGCTGCGGTATCCCTTTCGAACAACCCGCAGGCCTGACGGGAACTTACATAGTCCTCCTGACTGTTTTCGGTCACGGTGGCCAATCTTAGCTGAGATTAGCCATGGGCGGCGGCACGGGAAGATATTATAGTAAATAGGCGTGTGCGCAGGTATAGGTGTGCTCTCCGTTCCTTTACTCTCATAGTCCGGTGGGACGGCAATCCGACACGACCGGTGAGCGATCAGGCGCAAGACCAACGGCTTTACGTGCTTTCCGAAGCATATAATATCGCCAATTTCCAAACTCCGGGCTACCACTGAAAATAATCTATTGGAAAAACCCTCAAAAATTCAAAGTAGATTTTCTTCTGTCCATCTTTCGTGTACCCTTAGGTGGCGGGTGACGAAGGTTGATCACCGGGGCCAACAGAGATAAGTCACGGATTCGATAGCCGACCCAGCTGGTATATTTGTAAGCTATCGTCTTTGTAATATACCGTTAATTAGGTCATGCTGATTTTATACTAGATTACTTTTGTAAAACGATGCAGGAAAAATACGGTAGCAATTTTTGCTTTTGTTTTGGTTGAAATTTAACATAACATCATACTTGTTATCCCCGAAGGGTTAGGCAGCGATGGAACTAAAGTTCAGTGTATATACAGTGTTTATAATCTACCTTCAGATTTTTGATTTTCTCCGCCTCGGTGCGACAGGGGCGAAGGGGCGGAGGTAGAGGTCGAGCGCTGGGCTCGGCGTGAATAGTAGTTCGTATTGAGTCGCGCTGGGCGTCGAACGATTATATAGTAGCCATAGAATCACGGGTGAAAGCGCACGCGCATTGATTAAATCGACTTGTGGAGTCATTTCGCGGCACCCAATTATACTAGTTAAGCAGTACGGTTAGCGACGCAGTGAATGTCGAACGGGTTATTGATAATATCATTGGTTTGCCTTGTCACGGGAGTGCTATTGGGAAAGCACCGAGGCTTTTGTGGTTAGACTAATACGGAGTGAGTGTGGTGGCTCGCGTTAACGGCGTGGCTTGCAGCGACGTGGAAGAATCGTCCGGAACTACCAGCAAACCATCGCAAGGTCATATACACTCATTATACACATACACAGTTACACAACTTGCGAGGGGTCAAGGAAGTGAGACCGGCTCGAAGAAATGAGGTAAGGGTAGCTTTAAGTTCAGAAATTGTAATATTGTTCGGAGGCGCGTATCGTCTATTTGATCCCGTTAGGACGGCGGCTGTTCTGAGACCTGTCTCCCATGGGCCCGAGATAAGGTTCGGCTGAGTCCTGGCGCGATCAAAATCTGGTAGCAGAGCAGTGGTTATACCCACTTGTAAAAATTAGTAGGTACTTGGTACCAATTTACTTGTAAAAATTGTGTTCGTGTTTACAAATTCGACTTGTAGGTGGTGGTACATTGACCTACATACCAGTGTACACCTCAAGTTGAGTTTGGAATTATTAATAATAAGTACATAAATGGAATGTGAATATTCGTTGATAAAATAATTTGTTATTTACGTTCGGTTACGCACAAATATAACCTCATCACAAATCGTGTTATGATTGTCAACATTTGAGACATAGAGGAATAACCTCTAGAGCACGTAGAGGAATAAGTTCAAGAGTTGGCATAGCGTCGTAGATTTATTCACTCAACGAATATATTATTATTGTTAGTTCCGGATACAATAATTGTTATTTTTTTTGGTTATTGTTATTTATTATTGCATAATCGCGTATTGAAGTTGGTACTATGGCTCCGTCAGTAACGAAAACTATCGCAGCCAGAATCGAAGCTGAATTGAGATGGTTTTCATCGGTTGTTACGTTGGTAGGTCGCACCGATCGTGAAGATGCGTTATTGTCACGCGCTCGGCAAGTTGACGAACGATATGACGCCGTGTTAAAGTGTCACGCTGAGTATTTAGCATGTCTCGAATCGACGGATCTGTCGTCGGTGGACAAGGATGCTCAGGTGGTACGGGGCAATGTGGACCAGTGTGGGGAAATGTCCATGAGCATAATCCAGCCGGCGGCCGACATTGAGCGATCGCGCAAGGGTGACGTCAGGGATTCATGTCGGCCAGCAGGCGTAGGAATTCAGGCGCCGTTGCCACCAGTACATGTACCCGAGTTTAGCGGCGAGTATGCCGATTGGCCGCGATTCCGCGATATTTTTAATAGTGTCGTGCATTCGCGTACGGATCTCTCGCCCGCCTACAAGATGGCTCAATTAATGGGTAGGCTTAACGGTGAGCCGCACGACATCTTGACCCACCTGGAGATTACGGACGCCAGTTATGAGACGGCATGGGGCCCATTAATCGACCGATATGATAATCGGCGATTAATAGTTGATGGCCTCATTGATAAGATTTTTGAAATCCCGAAGGTGTCTAACGTGTACGAAATAAGGTCGAAAATCCTTAATCCGGTCACGGTTGCGGTGAACACGTTAGATCGACTTAAGTTGTCGTTAGGGGACAATAAATATATCATCGTCAATAGGGTTTTACGGAAGTTGCCGATCGACGTGGTGGCGCGCTTTGAGCAGTCACATGGTGGCGAATCGACGGACCACCTCCCAAGTTACGATGACTTGAGAGCATTTTTAGAAGGCGAGTGCCGGCGGGCGGATTGCCAAGGGGCATCCACGTCGCACCCTCCTCCGTCAACCCGACGTACGAGCGGGCCCAAGCCGGTTGAGCCCCGTCGGGGGGGGAAGAAATACCACGCCCTCCAATCGGAAGTGTGCGCCTTCTGTCGGAAGGAAGGGCACGGTCTCGCCGCATGCGCGGACTTTAAGGCGCAGCGGGTGCATAGACGAAGAGGGGTGGTCAAGCAGCGCTATTTGTGCTTCCGCTGCTTGGGGACTCACTTTGTACGTGAGTGCCACAGGACCACTAACTGTGGAACCTGCGGAGGAGCCCATCACGAATTGCTATGCCTGGCGGAGAGTAGGGAGGTGCACGGAGCCTCGCCGGGAGGTCACCCCCCCTCTCCTAAGCCAGATTCGGGTGGTCGGTCACCCCCCCCTAGGGGGGGTGGGTCGGCCAGGAATCAGCGGTCGCCGCCCCCTCGGGGGGGTGGGTCAAGGGCTGATCCAGAGCACAACCCGATACCGTCGTCTCCCCCGCGGGGGGGGGATAGGCACCGAGACTCGGGCAGGGGCCCGGAGGTAGTACAGACGGGTTACGCGGCGTACTCGAATGCGTTGGGGGGCATGTTGCCACCCCCGAGTAGTCGCTTCTCCCCGCCTCTCGCAGAACGCCCTCGGCTGACGGCGCGCCCGCCACCGTTCGGAAGGATGCCAGTAGGCTACTTCCGACCGGCACGGATGTCACCGATGGGTCGGGAGGGTTACTACCCGGGTTGGGACCCGTATACTGGGACAGTATTTACTCCCCCTCCGGCAGCGGAGGAGGGAGGTGCCTCCTATTAGCAACTAGCAGCCTGTTCGTCAGTGGTGCCCACCCCGACAGTAACGGTATTATTACCGACGGCTAGGATTACTGTCAGGGGTACTGACGGACAGCCGGTGCACGTGCGAGCACTGTTAGATTCAGGGGCACAAGGTTGTATTGTGTCCAGCTGTTTAGTGAAAAAGCTGGGCCTTACATTAGAGCCATCACGGGATGGCGCCGTAGGTATAGGTGGCAATCGGGTGCCTCACCTCAGGGGTCAGACGACATTCCTGTTCGAGATGGGTGACACGGCATCGGTCACGCGGGTGAATGCCACGGCGATCGTTTTGGACGAAGTGGTTGGGGTCCTCCCTCAGACTCGGTTACCGTCTGCGGTAAAAGGGTTGACCAATGGATTGGAGTTAGCCGATCCCCACTTCGCGATCCCCGGACGGGTGGACGTCTTGCTTGGGTCTGACGTCCTCGGGAAGCTGCTCCGAAGCGGCAAACGGGAGCTGCAACCAAACGGGGTTGTGGCCATGCGTACCGCAGGTGGTTACGCGTTATTGGGCCCAGTACGGGAACCACAGCACTCAACGGATTATAGCTCCATATATTATGGCAGCGTGTTATCCGACGTCCTGCAACGGTTCTGGGCAACGGAAGAGCCACCCACCGCTCTTAGAAATAACCCACGTGATGAGGAGTGCGAAACATTCTATCGATGTAACACGGTGCGCCTCCCATCGGGTAGATTTATGACAAGGTTGCCATTTCTGTCAACTCGACCTCCGCTGGGGAGCTCATGGAGTCTGGCAGAAAAGCGGTTAGTGGCAATGGAAAGGCGCATGAAGCGGGACTCCAACTTCCGACAGAAGTATGTGGAGTTCATGCGCGAATACCTGACGTTGGGTCACATGTCGGTGTCCAGGGTTGACTATCGTCATGAGGAGCATTATGTGTTGCCTCATCATGCTGTTTTGAAGACACCTGACTCAAAGATTAGGGTCGTGTTCGACGGGAGCGCGGAGACGTCTAGCGGGGTGTCCCTGAATCAATGTCTCCATGCTGGTCCTAAGCTGACCAGAGACATTGCAGACATTCTCACGGACTTCAGGAGACACCAGGTTGTCTTCGTTACGGACGTACGGATGATGTTTCGTCAAACTGAGATTCATCCAGACGACCGTCGGTTCCAGCTGATATTGTGGCGAGAGAGCCCAGAGGAACCGATGGTCACGTACGAGCTCAACACAAACACGTACGGATTAAAGCCCAGCCCATATGTAGCCATGCGTACGCTACGAGAACTGGCTGATCAAGAACGGCTCCGCTTTCCCCGCGCGGCTGCTGTCATTGATAGGGACGTCTATGTAGACGACATTTGTACGGGCTCAGACAGTATTGAGCAGGCGCTCATCTTAAGGGATGAATTGGTGGCGCTCATGGCCTCCGGTGGCTATGAACTCAGGAAATGGCTGTCGAACTGCCCAGAGGTACTGGCAGGACTGCCAACTGAGTATCAACAAGACCCGCATTTGTTTGAGGATTCGGAGAATCTTCATGCGTTGGCCATTTTAGGGGTCCAGTATCGACCGAGTCAGGATGCCTTCACATACAGTTGTGAGGCCGAGTTGCTGTCGAAGACCTGGACCAAGCGATCGGTCCTTTCGACTATCGCACGAACGTTCGACCCAACCGGTTGGATCGCGCCGGTCACGTTCATGGGAAAGTGCTTCATTCAGAAGCTTTGGTTGGCTCAACTAGGTTGGGATGATCAGCTCACGGAGGAGCTGGCTCGGGAGTGGTCGGCATTCGTCACCACCTTACCACAGATCTCAGAGATTGAGATCCCGCGTAAACTGCTCCCGCAGGCAGGAGTCAAGGTCACCCTGCACGGGTTTTGTGATGCGTCGGAGAAGGGGTACGCGGCCGCAGTCTACCTGAGAACAGGTGAGACCGCTGGTAGGGGAACGGTACGCTTGGTACTGGCCAAGAGCAAGGTCGCACCTGTTCGGACTCGTTGGACGATTCCGAAGATGGAACTGGCAGGTGCAGCCCTTCTGACGCGGCTCTTGAACCATGTGGTGCGGAATTTGCGTGGTACGGTGGCTCTGAACGAGACGGTCTATGCATGGACTGACAGCCGAATCGTGTTATGCTGGTTGCAGACTTCGGTCCACACGCTCGAGGTATTTGTGGCCAACCGAGTCTCACAAATAAATAGCTCAGAGACTCCTCTGGTCTGGAGACATGTTCCAGGTGAGATTAATCCGGCTGACTGCGCTTCACGCGGCTGTCCGGCGCCTGCTTTGGTTGAACATTCTCTTTGGTGGGGGCCACAATGGCTGGAACAGCCACATGCGGAGTGGCCATTTAATGAGTGCGGTCGACATTCATTACCCCCAGACCAAGGCTTGAGGCTGAATGTGACTACAGTGGAACCCGCCACCGTAGACCACACCCTCTTGGAACGATATAGTTCGTTAGGGAAGTTACTTAGAGTAACGGGATGGGTAATGAGATTTTGTCAAAATTGTCGTTGTCCTGTCGCGCAGCGAAACATGTCGCCTATAATGGGACCTGAAGAACAGCGAAAGGCTCTCTCACTCTGGGTGAGAGTCGTTCAGCGGAATGAGTTCCAGGACGAAATTAGGGTCTTGAAGACTGGCGCAGGTCGATTGAAAAAGGGTCTTGTCCGCCTCAACCCGTTCATTGATGAGCATGGAATGCTCCGGGTGGGAGGACGATTACGGAATGCCGACTTGCCCTATGCAGCGCGACATCCTCTAATTCTCCCCAAGAAGGGAGCTTTGGTGGAGTTGTTGGTTAGGGACCGTCACACCAAGAATTCACACGCAGGCTGTAACACCCTTCTGGGCATTTTGCAGCGTGAATTTTGGATTTTATCGGCCCGCAGAATCATACGGAGCGTTGTGTTTCGTTGCTTGCCTTGTTACCGACTCAAGGCAGCCACAATGCAGCCACAAATGGGAGATCTCCCGGCCGATCGAGTCACGGAGGCTCGGCCATTTGCTGGCGTAGGGACAGATTTCGCGGGGCCTTTCATGGTCAAGACATCGCACCTTCGCAACGCGAAGTCGGTTAAGGCATATCTGTGTGTCTTCGTGTGTCTGGCGACCAAGGCCGTTCATTTGGAATTGGTGGCCGATCTCTCTACGGAGGCCTTTCTGGCGGCATTAGATCGATTTGTTTCTAGACGGGGAGTACCGTCACTGATTCGGTCGGACTGTGGTACCAACTTCAAGGGCGCCGACCGGTGCTTAAAGGAAATTGTATTGTTTTTAAGTCAGAATGAGCGAGAGATTGGCACGGGCCTCGCCAGTCGGGGCATTTCGTGGTATTTTAGTCCACCTGGATGCCCCCACTGGGGTGGAATTTTCGAGGCAGTAGTCAAGTCTTCCAAGACTCACTTGTATCGGGTCATCGGCTCAACGATTCTCACCTTTGAGGAGTTGTCAACGGTGTTTTGCAGAATTGAGGCGGTCTTAAACTCGCGACCTTTGTGCCCGTTGAGCGCTGACCCGAATGACCTTGAGGCCATGACCCCAGGTCATTTTTTGATTGGCCAACCACTTAACGCCTTGCCGGAATATCCGTATACTGATGTCAAGTTGTACCGGTTGTCACGGTATCAGATGTTACGGCAAATGAGCCAAAATTTTTGGAAGCGATGGTCGCTGGAGTATTTGCATATTCTACAGCAACGCGTTAAGTGGACGGACAGGACGACCCCACCCTGCGTTGGAGACCTCGTTCTGGTTAAGGATGCTAACCTATCACCGTTGTGTTGGCGACGGGGGCGCATTGTTAACCTGATTACGGGCAAGGATGGGTTTCCAAGGATCGCAGACGTCCAGGTGAGGGACTCGATCCTTAGACGGGCAGTTTCAACTTTATCTCGACTCCCGGGAGTTTGAGCGGACCGACAACGGGTCGGTCCGGGGGGGGTGATTGTTTATAATCTACCTTCAGATTTTTGATTTTCTCCGCCTCGGTGCGACAGGGGCGAAGGGGCGGAGGTAGAGGTCGAGCGCTGGGCTCGGCGTGAATAGTAGTTCGTATTGAGTCGCGCTGGGCGTCGAACGATTATATAGTAGCCATAGAATCACGGGTGAAAGCGCACGCGCATTGATTAAATCGACTTGTGGAGTCATTTCGCGGCACCCAATTATACTAGTTAAGCAGTACGGTTAGCGACGCAGTGAATGTCGAACGGGTTATTGATAATATCATTGGTTTGCCTTGTCACGGGAGTGCTATTGGGAAAGCACCGAGGCTTTTGTGGTTAGACTAATACGGAGTGAGTGTGGTGGCTCGCGTTAACGGCGTGGCTTGCAGCGACGTGGAAGAATCGTCCGGAACTACCAGCAAACCATCGCAAGGTCATATACACTCATTATACACATACACAGTTACACAACTTGCGAGGGGTCAAGGAAGTGAGACCGGCTCGAAGAAATGAGGTAAGGGTAGCTTTAAGTTCAGAAATTGTAATATTGTTCGGAGGCGCGTATCGCGTCTATTTGATCACGTTAGGACGGCGGCTGTTCTGAGACCTGTCTCCCATGGGCCCGAGATAAGGTTCGGCTGAGTCCTGGCGCGATCATACAGTATAATGTTCCGTTTATTGGTTAAAGTATGTTTAATATCGTCCTATTTTTGTCAACCGTTTAGGCGGAACGCATTTAGCTATCTGGGGTGAACGTTGGTCTAAGACCTAAGATAATAATGTGGCATTAAGTCCGCCTATGTACCACGTTTGTGCATAAAGTTTAAATAAATAAATAATAACAGCCGCTCGGGTTGATCTTCAGGTTAAGCCTTGCGAGTCTTAGTTGGTTGTGAATGTGTGATCATTCTTTGTAATGTTTCGGTTAATCGATTTTTCGTATTGCCGTTGAACGGCGAACCATGCTTTCTGTAGACAATTAGATCACTCAAGGGATTCTGTTTACCGTACGGTACGGGACTCATCCATTACACACCGAGTTTACCCCGTGCCTCGGAAAGCACGATAAGTCGTTGGCCCCGGCTTTCATGTATAGATTTTTGATAGTCGTTAGAGGTAGTCAGTGTGTAAGTCAGATAGGCAGTCGCTTCTTATAAAATACTGGTATTCAGCTGCTTTCGGTAAGATTAAAAAAGCCGACCCCAACATTTCTTCGTGTCTCTGGCACGACCATTTTAATATTATGTTAGCCCTTAACTTCGCTACTGCCACCGCGTCATTGCATCGGTGGCAGCGCAAAGGTCACTTCAGCCATATATTTTTGTGCTAAGAGAGCACGATAAGGTTGTACATAGTTTGTTTTGCAGCCCCTCAATCAATCCCCGTTGCTGTTTAGTTGTGGTAGCTCAACTTAACGAGGTTGAAGTTACATCTACCCACGTGGGCTTAAACAGCTTATAAACGGTTAACATTTTTAACGAGCTCGAGGAGGAAACTCGTGTCTTAATAAGAACTGCCACTCGGGTCGATCTTTAGGTAAAGCTGTCCTTGCCTAGATCGGTCTGTGGATGGGTGACCGCCCGACATACCGAGTTTCCTCCGTGCCTCGGAAAGCTCATTAAAAGCTGTTGGTCCCGGCTGCCATATATAGATCTTTGGTAGTCGTTACAGATAGTCAGTGACCTGAAATTCTGACATCCAGTCTTACCAAAGGGTATCGTATTACCTAGTATTAACTGGGTTGTGGAGGTCAGATAGGCAGTCGCTCCATGTAAAATACTGGTATTCAGCTGCATCCGGTTAGACTGGAAGCCGACCCCAATATACTTGGGAAAAGGCTAGGCAGATGAAACGGTTAACATTTTTCAAATTGCATTGGATACAAATAACAGTTAGAAAAGGTCGCACGTGGAGCTACACGGAAAAGGAATGTTTCAGAAAATTGCTTGACCTTTACGTTGTTCGAGATTTAAGGACGAATGCACTGGTAATGTTGAAAAGCCAAGTACTTTTCCTTTCCCCATGAATTTTAAGATAGTTTTAATCTACAAACAGATTCGTGACAGGAATGTTACAAGTTAGCCCCTTGAAGATAGACAGGTAACAAGAATTGTTAAGTTTCCTAAAGTACAGACATAATTAAGCAATGATTGGAGTGCACTACCTATATAAGCTCTTACTTAATAATATCACGTTCAAAAGGGTTTGTTTTATTATTGTTATTTTACTCCTGTTATCCTGTTTCGTGGGTCCATTTGCAAACGTTTAAACTCTCATACACAAATAGCTAGACACGAACCAACCTCCTGTAGGAATTTTGATACGAAGATCAAAATTTGTTTCGTGATGGAATCGAACCCGCGAGACGTGCCGTAACTGCCGTAGTTTGACAGAGGGGTACATAACCTATGATCCACATTTCGCCAGATATGTTCAAGTCTCATGTCATAAGTTGTCGCCATTAGGCATCAACCGGTACTATCCAATAGGCACTTATGAGTAGCTAGACGCTTCGAAACCGACTTTGTATCTCTCAAATGTCAAAGTGTTAAACTTTATATGCAAACTAAAACACTAGCAACGTCTTCCACCCAATAAAACCCTTAAAACGAAATTTATATCCCAAAAAATATTTGGAAAAGACAAAAAAGGGCGAATTCAATGAAGTAGCAATCACGGATGGCCGCCGATCGTAAAGTGCGACAGAACACATTTATTTCACAACAAATCGAATAAAGTAAAACAAAGAGACATTCTCTAAGCCATAAAACTCACCTTTTATTGTGAATGTTATACGTTTCTTTAGTTTATTTACAACTTTTAGAATGGGGATGTGAAGCATGTGTAAACAATATATATACAGCGCCTCCCCAACCGTGAATATGGTACTGTATATAGTTTTAGTGAAATGACAAAAGAAAAAACGGCCACGACAACATTTACGAATATAAAGGATGTAAACGGACCCTCACGAAGCCGTGCCAAACTAAGTAATCCTACGCAAAAATATTTCTGGGAAACGACCTTTTTTGGGGTGAAATATATATATTATATTATGAAAGTTCCATAGTCTTCTTCTTAGAGTGTCGATGACAATTCATTTTAAATCGTAAAGTGTTATTGGGTTTTTCATAAGGAATTTCACAGTAGCAGTCACGGAGTCAGGATTTGAGCCCGGTTGTTGACAATAGACTCGCCCCCTATGAGACTTGTAAACTGTCCCGTGTTATAGGGGCCCAGGTAAACAGGTGAAATGTGGGTGTAGGTCTGTAGGTACCTACTTTTAGGCACACACCTGCCTAACTCTTCGTGCGTGATGTTATATTCTATTTCAACGTAGGTACCTAATTCAAAACAGCTAGATATCACATACATTAACAGACTCCTCCCACAAGTGAGTCCCTACAGTGCTTTAAAACGTTTTTGCGCAAACAGTACGTCGCGTCGGTACAATTAATAACAGAGATGTTACGGAGCTCCGTAACCGTAACCGAAACTATCGGATATCCAAAATAAAAAATATCCATAACTTAACATGTTACTGTTTTTTGTCCCTAATAAATAAAATAAAAATTAAATTTTGGGGGGGAGAAGAACAGGGTGTAAAGCTCCTCATCCAGGGCAGTTAGCCCACCGGACACAACATCGGTCCGGTCGGAGGATCCTCCCTTTCCCCCCAAACTGGTGACCCCGACGTGATGCTGCATATTAGCTCCAGTGAGTCGGAGTGATGCCATCACGTCTGGGTTACCAGTTCAGCGCAGCCTTCGTGCAACTACTAGCCTTCGTGCAACTACTTCATACGTCGTCCTCACTTCCCCTGCGCCTTCGAGCAGCGAGTCATACCGTCAGCCAGCAGCCACGGCTTCATGGGGTATCCTGTCCACCAGCATGCAGCGGAAGCGCATTCCTGGACATCACCCCCAGCCTCATCAGCGACTTTGGCACAGCACACTGCACTTCGGCCGGTCAGCAAGCAGAGACGCCCTTCTCTCCTGGTCGACGCAGCAGCCAGCCACTACGCAGCACTGCACACTCCGACTCACTGGAGCATATGCAGCATCACCCCGACTCACTGGGGCATCACGTCGGGGTCACCAGTTTTGGAGGATCCTCCAAATATTTATACCTCCGTATTTCCGAATAATCGGCGGGATTTTAGGGGTTTTTGATCTTAGTTTTAGCGATAAATACTTTTGAGCTGTGTTTGTTTGCCCGGCCAAGTCGTCACTTGTCAATCAGGAATATGCATACATTTTCTTTTTTTACTTCGATGCGCAATCTATAAATATTTAAAAGATAATGATGAAAAGTGAAAACAAGACAAAAATCGGCCAAACAAAACCAAAAAAACAGTCTACTGTTTCTGTCTCTTTCTAGATAAACGGAATTTAGTATGTATTTTGTACGTCGAACATGTACGTCATGAATGTTATTGGATCTCTCTGTCTTAAAAATGTCTAACAAACATTTAAAAACGAATAATAATAATAATAAATAATTGTCAGATTGGGTTGTAACTTTTAGGTAACCGAAATTATACGAAACTAGCGGATCTGAAAAATATATATACATATCCGTGACCGGATCGGAAACATATTCGTATCCGAATCCAGATCCGAAATTCCATATCCCTAACATCCCTGGTTAACAGTCTGCCGCAGTATATTCCCTCAAGTCATATTCCAATGACTGGAATATTATTATGACGTTCTAACTGGAAGAGATGAGCAGACACGTAGGTACTCAAAGTTAACTTTAGTAGGTATCATAAGAGTTTA
This sequence comes from Diarsia mendica, assembly GCA_949316265.1. Lineage (NCBI taxonomy): Eukaryota > Metazoa > Arthropoda > Insecta > Lepidoptera > Noctuidae > Diarsia > Diarsia mendica. Next base: position 17,927,405 of record OX438908.1, on the reverse strand, counting down.
TGAACTTGAGTGCGGTTGTTTATAATAAGCTTTTAATCAACTATCCGTGTTAATTTGTAAGTATATTTTCGGAATCTTGCAAGTGAATGTCAAACCAGTTCTTCCGAATCGATTGATTTTAAATTTTGCACATACCTTTGGTTCTGATGACAATACATTTTTATGACAACCATAACTTTACCCTGCAGCCAGGATCGTCTCCACACGACGAAGAATTCCCACTCTACAACGGTTAAAGTTTAAGACTAAGGAGCTTATTTCTCGGTTTATAATATCAACTAGCTGATGCCCGCGGCTTCGACCGCGTGGATGTCGCTGATCGCGACCAAAAGTAATCTTTTCATCCCCTTTCAACCGCTTGCAACCCTCAAAAAGTATATGATTGTCCTTTCTCAAGCTCTCGGTTCTGTAGTTTTGGCGTGAAAGACAAGCGTCTTTGATAAAACAAAAAACACGTATCCAATATTTTTTCGATAATCGGACGACGGACTAAACATAATCATATTTTTTTTAGTCAGTCTACTACCCTATTACAGCGTTCAAAGGGACGTATTTTGAAGCCATCATCCACATTATCAATGTTGATCAGGCCATAAGCTCTCACATAATTGTACAGTCGTACGTACAAGCTAATAAGTATACAGGCAGATCTTTTTATAATTCTAGTGCACTGAAAATATAGTTGGCAATTTTTTAACAAAGCGATTCACATTAAGCGACTGATCTATCTATCTATATAAATAAAAAGAGAAGTCCTGACTGACTGACTGACTGACTGATCAACGCCCAGCCCAAACCCTTGGACCTAGAAAGCTGAAATTTTGCACAGAGGTTCCCTTTATAATGTAGACAAGATTAGGAAGGATTTTTCGAAATTCAACCCCTAAGATAGTTAAATAGGGAATGAAAGTTTGTTGTAATCGTCATTTTCACGCGGGCGAAGCCGCTGGCAAAAGCTAGTACTAAATGAATTTGTTTAATCTCAAAAGTAAATGCAAGTTAGCTGGCTGTTTACTTATTAGCTTGTAATATGCATTGTTTTATTTTTCGTTTATAGCTTCGACTAAGACGACGATATTTCACAGTTTTCCTTGTGTAGCACAAGGAAAACTGTGAAATATAGGTACATACAGTTAAAATAGTCCATGGACTGTAGACAGAGACATCACAATACTTGTTAATGAAATCAAATATAAATAGCCCATGGGCCCACTTGCAATATGTATGGCGGGATGGCACAAGAGTTCTATGAAATGGGGGTGGAGTCGAATGTGTTAAATAAAAGCTTTTAACTAGCGCTTCTCGCCATTTATTCTCACAATTTACTCGCCAAATAAAGTTTGGCGAGTAAATTGTAGATGAACAAAAATGTGTATGTGTTGTGAACAATAAGCAATTTAAAAAAAAAGGAACGAGTGGGTAGACAAGTCATAATCTTCAGTGATTCAAAAGTATACACATCACAGCATACCCATTATTTCAAATAACTTGCTATTTCTATTTCAGAGATTGCATTGTCAGTGGCGTATATCCAGTTAACAAATCAACAAATCTTAAAAGTGGCAGACATTTATTTGTGAACTTAGTTTTTACAATTGAATTAGAACCAGTATCATGAATCTTTTGACTCGTATCAAGTAAATCTTCAAGCTGGTAGCCTGAGGACATCAAGTAGACCTAGAGTCCTCCATTTCGACTTCCGGAAAGCGTTAGAAAGATTTTACAAAGACACATTGCTGATGAAACTCAGCAAAACAGGTTCCACACATCTCTCCTCCGTTTAGAACAACTAGAACAACTTCCCGTGCGTTCAAGCGTTTCTGAAATACTTGTTGTTTCTATTTTGTTTGTAATATAATCGAACTGCTCACAACTTAAAATTCATTAATATTAATTACTAGTGATAATATTTATCCGTGATGATAAGCAACTGGGCTTATTCCAGTTGAATATGCCGATTTGTACCTATTAGCCTTATTTGTACTATATCCTGCTCATATGGAGCGGAGTGATTTTATATTAAAATAATAACTAAATTATAAAGTCTATAATGACAAATATTATTTACAGACATCAGTGTAGCTCTGGCTCTTGTACTAGGAGTTCCTGTATCACAAGAGCCAGGACCTCTCAATATTATATTATTACAGTTATATTGATGTAATATTGGTTAATTAGAGACATCTGCACTGTTAATCGAAAACAGTATTAGTCTGTTTCTAGTGTGTTACACACGGATTCTTGTGTCAAGAGCCATGGAAAATAAGGATTATGAAAATGTTGATCCCAAAGACAGTGATGATGACGTTGATTCATATAAAATAGTTCTTTGGTCAGGTATTTTCTTTTTATTCTTTAAGCATGTTAAGCCGGTTACGGCTGTCATTTTTGCTCGTACATTTTTTCGATAAATGGATTAGTTTGTGAAATTTTAAGCTTTAAAGTGCAAAATTTTGTTAGAATCAAGTGTGGCTACCTGGCAAAAGAAGGGTGGGTCGTCCGGCGGACATAGTTGCCATTGGGGGCAAAACCTGGATGAAGCGAGCACAGGAACAGGACCGAAAAATCATCGTCCGGAGGCAGGTAGGCCAGGTGGAAGCATACATATTTTGTACATTGTGCTTGGTCCGACACATGCACTTGGCCGGTTTTTATACATGACTATTTGGCATAAACGTGACTTTTTCTTATCGAGTGGTTCGTGCCCTTAGCATTTCAGTCAAAAGACGTCCACTGCTTGACATAGGCCTCCCCCAGGTGGCGCCACATTGACCGGTCCCGTGCGACTCGCATCCAGCCGGTCCCCGCAACCTTCACTAGGTCATCGATCCACTTAGTGGGAGGCCTTCCAACGTAACGTCTTCGAACGCCACTCCAGAACTTTTCGGCTCCATCGGCCATCCGTTTTGAGTGCAATGTCACTGCCACTGTCACTTAAGTCTGGCAATTCTTCGGGCTATGTCGGTAACCCTTGAGACACTGCGTTAAGTTAACCTCCGGTCAACCGAGTTGGATTCGACGATTGACCTCTTTCTCAAAGTTAGACCTACCCAACTGGACCGTTTATCCCAGGTAGACATAACCGTCCTCAACTTCGAGTGTAGTCTCCAATCTTGATAGGAGAGGGTGTTACATGGGCATTCAAACCTTGGTTTTGTCCATGTTCATTTTAAGTGTTAAGGTTAATATTTCGCCCATTAGTCTCTGATGACGTAGAGAAATATCTCTCAGGCGTAAATATGGCTGAATTTCTTTGATGCCGTGTCGAATCTCCTTGTCCAATGTATGGGTGGTTGTGGGATTGTTGGCATAGACCATCTATATAAAAATAAATCGAGTATAGTTAATTCACATGATCTAAGGGGCCAATTCTGATCACCGCAATGAAAGAGTGCATGGAAAAAACAATACTTTTATTTTGTCCACTACGAGTTCGGGCAGGGAGAAAATGCTACAACGCATTCTGAGCAAATTTGAAAACCTAGAACGTGATGGATAGGTTAATAAGTATGGAACTTATCGACGATGACGAATGCTGGTCTTAAAATAACTTCACATGTATGAGTCAAGGTATTATTTCCTTATAACAGTCATTACAAACATATTTAAATGCAAGACTGTTAATTGTTATTTTAATATTTTTTTATTTTCTTATGCATACCTAATGACATAATCATCATCATCATCATCATCCTGCCCCAATTTATTTGGGGTCGGCGCAATATGTCTTCTTCTTCCATACTCCCTAGAAAGACATACACTGACCTTATTGGTGATGTTCTTCAGAAAGGACAGGTGCGTAGTACTCGCAACCGGCGTGCGTGTATGACCAGATGTATGAATGTGGACGAGGCAGAAGGGGTATGTAAGAATCGTAGCAGGTGGCGTTCTGTGGTTTCTGCCTACCCCCATGGGAAAAGGGCGTGAGTTTATGTATGTATGTACTTATGTATGTATGTACTTATGTATGTATTATTATGCATGTACAGTCGAACAAGCTAATAAGTATACAGGGTCGAGATCTTTATAATTCTAGTACACTGAAAATATTGATTGTACTTTGTTTTATCAAGTGTTTCGCATTAAGCGAGTTTCTAAATGTATCTGTATAATCTTAAAAGTATATAAAAGTTAGCTGGATGTAAACTTATTAGCTTGTTCGACTGTACCAAAAAATATTTGCACAATCGATTAGTCGATTAATAAGAATAGAATAGAATAGAATAGAATAGAATAGAATAGAATAGAATAGAAAAGAATATGTATTTATTCGCTAATGGACAGCAGCAACACAAAAGAGCAGCACATACATAAACAAATAACAACAAACAGCTTAACAATTAATTATACAGCATTTTTTTATTTTTTTTTTATTTTATTAATAAAGTGAAATTAAAATTATTTTACCACTTTACCACTGGCAAATAAATTAATTTTATATATTAAAACTTTTCTCACGACATTTTCCTCATTTCTCCGCATCACATGACCAAGTCAATCGATTACGAATTTACGATTAAAAATTTATTGATCGTCACTTGATGCTTTCTATAGAATATTTAGTAGGCGTTGTAAAGAAGACGAATTAGTATATTAGAGGGTATATAATTTTCCCGTGGCTTAGTTATAAAATTAGAAGTTTGATCCTGTGGCCAATTAAAAAAACTGTGGCTCGATTAATTATTTCTCAAAAAAATCGTATCTTAAACAATGAATTAAATACTCAAGTAATCACTATGACTTGTTTAAAGATACCGGACCGGTGTAAGACTGTTGTTTGATTTTAGATAATAATTTCGAAAGGAGATTGAATGAAATAAATCTGATCAGTCAGAAGTCAAACACACTATTATTAGAATCAATTCTGGATGGTGACGTCATATACATGAGGAGGTGAGTCCTAATTCTAAGGTTAAATTGTATTTGCAATTCACTTAAACATATGGATCATGCACTGAGTTTTGGCTTAAGATAAATAAAGAAACAATTTTTGATTTCAGTTTAATGACAAATGGTGCCAACCTAAACGCGACACGTCGTCTGGATTGCGTAACAGCGTGCCACATCGCCGCCTTGCAAGACAACGATGCTCTACACTTGCTGGTCAGTTCAGGTGCTGATAGCTCCAGGACTGACCTGCACGGCAGAACACCTCTCCACCTAGCCGCCTGGGCTGGGCACGTGAAGCAGATTGCTGTACTTCTAAATTTTCCAGAAGGTAAATTGATTTGTTGCGAACGCTGACTTACTTCAAAATCAGCACGTATCCTCTGGGGCTAAGGGAAAAAGTTGGTTTATTAAATCCTTATCAAAATCAAAGATGTTGTGCATTATTTTCAGAACTTAGAAATAGCCTGGTTGATCATGCCAAATTGTCACCTGAAACAATGGCAGAAGTGACAAGGCATAGTCTACCGGTGAATAAATTGGTAAACTTACCATGTCGCCGGAACGTCGAGTGTACTCTGCCTGGTGATTGGAGCAGTAGCGCGGACAACTACTGGCCCAAACTTAAAAAAATGGTGAGTTCGTGCGACTATTATTTTTATGCTTTACACACGCATTTTTGTTAATTTCGTACACTAGTCCAATAGCTGTTCAGTCCGTCTGTTAGATTGTCGAAAAGTATTGGATACGTGTTTTTGTTTTATCAAATTAATAAAAAATTAAGAAAATAAAATGTGTCAAAGATCATGAGTGTGCTTGTGACGTCATTTTCTGGTAAAAAATGTACCAACCTGTGACGTCACACGACTTTTCGAAGAACTGTATCTTCTTCATTTTTTGTTTACGTGAAAAAAGAAAAAATAATATGTGTCCAATATTTTTTGGAAATCTATTTGACGGACTAATAAATATTTTTTTTTCAACTACCCTATTCCACATCAGAAGGAATTCGAAACTTCTCATTAATTATTGTTTTTTTTTTGGGCCATATCCCAAAGTTTCAGGAGGAAGGATGGACGGCGCTGCACGTAGCCAGCGCCCGCGCACACTATCATTGCGTGCAGTTATTGCTCGCGGCCGGTGCAGACGTGAGCGCACTAGATTATCGTTGTAGGACGCCACTAGACGTTGCTGGCTGTGCACATTGCATACACAGGGCTGATGAGAACACGTAAGGCATCCAAATAATCGAAGGAAAGGACATAGCCTACTTTTTGGTGTGAAAAAAGGGTTGTAAGGGGTTCAAAGTCCCGTCAGGGCTGCGAGTTGTTCGAAAGAGATACCGTGGCCTCGATACAAAGAACTAAAAAGGAACATGGGTGGTTTGTAGTCAGTAGAAGTCTGACACGCCTACCGCTCAGCTCAGCCAGACCATCAAAAAAAAAAACAAAGTAAAAGTTATGAATAAGTACGACATATTTTTCAGTTTCATGGAAACAGTAGACATGCTAGTGAATGCCGGTGGCCAGTTTTCAAATTACGGCGACAGCGAAAAATGCTTTACCACTCCTCTACACACTGCGGTCACGCTAGAGTGGGAGGCGGCCGTAAGACAGTTGCTGGGTGCTGGTGCATCCGCCACTGCGTGGGACGATGACGGACAAACTGCCATGCATGTGTGTGTAAAGATCTGGAATAAAGAACTGTTGCAGGTACGTATTACAGACAAAGATTAGTATGAAATATTGTTACTATTTTATTAAAGACACACTTTAATAATAATAAATGTATTTTAGGTAATGTTAACACACCGATGCGTTTTTTTACAACTAGTGTTCTGAACCTATCGCATTCAATAAGAACTGACGCCGTTTCACATATATGTGAAAACTAAGCATATGCCAAACTCAGAAATGTGACACAAAATAGCACAAATTATGTAGCTTTTGAATTAGTTAGACTAAGGTACAAGTTGGTAGCCGCCTGTACGATGCAGCAGCAGACGACATGTCGTCGCTTCATGTCGTCACGACACGTCGTCGCGTCATGTCGCTGCAGTCATGATTTCGAACCCGACTGCAGACGGCAACTGCAGATGGCATAATGTGATATTTGTGGTTGTCGATATTTTATACGATGATTCTGCTTTGTGCGATTATGCATGATACAATTAAATATTGTAGACACAATTTGTTACTACAGTGTAAGGAACTGCGTATTTTATGGCGTTACTGGGGTAATCGTAAATGTAGATAAGAAAAACCAATATTCTTTACTTCTATATCTATCTAATAAATAAAGAGAGAAGTCCTGACTGACTGACTGACTGACTGACTGACTGACTCATCAACGCCCAGCCCAAACGCTTGGACCTAGAAAGCTGAAATTTTGCACAGAGGTTCCCTTTATAATGTAGACAAGGAATAAGGAAGGATTTTTTGAAATTCAACCCCTAAGGGAGTCAAATAGGGGATGAAATTTTTCCTCTTTAAAAGTTCCACAAAAAGTCCGCGACAGCATATGTCTATCTTTTAAGATTAACTCACTGTAACCCTTTTTTACTATTAAAATGTTAGGTTAAAAAGAATTATTTTTTGCGAAGCTTATTTAACCCTTATGGTATTAATCTATATCTAAATAAATGCACTTGTTAGAACGGAAATTTAATATAGAATATTTACGCCCTTTACTCTATACAGTTTAATTAAACAAATATCATAGAAGATATTGCAATGTAAAAATATTCGCGCGCCAAATAATTCGCGCGTCGCAATGTAGGTACGGGGGATTCTGGCTGGCCTCCGGGAAATTCAAATCTGCATCATAATGTTTACAAGTACAGGGTGTTATTGTATATTTAACAGTAAGAGATACGCGACACGACGCCATACACGACGACATAGACGCTTCTAGTATAGAGAAAGTCACACACATCAAGTACCTCGGCGTCGTGATAGACAATCATCTGTCATTCAAAAATTATATAGATCACCTCTCTAACCGCGTACGGAAGCTCATTTATTATATTCAAGCAATTGCGAGAATCCGCCGGTGCAGATATTATGAAGATGGTCTATCAAGCGCTGTGTCAATCGATCTTGAGCTATTGCAACACGACTTGGGGAGGTGCCGCCAAATCTAACCTGATAAAGGTCGAGCGCGCCCAAAGAGCGGTCCTTAAAGTTTGTTGTTTCAAACCCCGCCTATTTCCAACAGTTGAACTTTACGAATACTGTCAAGTACTGACTGTAAGGCAATTATTTATTCTGGCCACAGTCATCAAACAGCACTCCCTGTCACAGTACACACCGGGACCAGTGCGTCGAAGCCGCCTTGTTGCCACATCTCTCCCTACCAAAACATCATTTAGCCGTCACTTCTTTATTTAACTGGGACCATACCTCTATAATAAAATTCACAAAATTCTATCTGTGCACCAACTAAACAAATACGACCTTAAAATAACTGTTCAGGATTGGCTACTACAGCAGTCATATACCGCAACAGAGGGTCTGTTGCAGGTTTTGGCCTGATTAACCTACAACTTACAGGCACAACTTACACATACACACTTACACACACTCATGCACAAACACACGCGCAAACACACTCACACTTTCACATACACACACTCCTACACACCATAAGTAATTGTTCGACATTGTTTTGTTCATATTAACTTCTTGCTTTTGTTTCATAGTTTTAATATTTTTATTTTTGTTATTTGGTACTTACCTAGCAATGATATTGTAAATGATTTCTGAGTGGAAACCTGGTGACCTGTAATACAGGTGTTTCACTACCTACCACAGGCACCAGTGATTCACGACCATGTAATTTACTTGTTTTGTCAATAAATAAATTTATTATTTATTATTATTATTATAATATGTATAGTAATTCTCACTTTAATATAATCTAAGCTAATCTAAACTAATATTGTATAGAGGAAAGATATAGATTTTGTTTGTTACGATTTACTTAGTTTAGTAAGCTTAATTTATGTTGGATAGTCGATTTATCGAGAAAGGTTATAAGCTATATTTATTTGACGCAGACAAAGTTGCCTGGGTCAGCTAGTAACTGATAAAGGGTAAAAAAGTTTTTTTTTTTTGATCAGCCCACGCTGTCCCACTGCTGGGCAAAGGCAAAAGTATTGTATAAAAATCTGAGTGTATTTTATCGTTTTTTATTTTCAGTACCCGCTTTAAAGGGGGTACTGAAAATAAAATAAATAAAAAGCTTTAGTAGAATAATAAATAGAATAATCGATAACTTTTCGATTTAGTCAATCACTAGCGTCTAAGGCCCAGATTCAGAGACCACACTTTGACTTTACTACACTTTTCTTTTGAAGGAAATTAGTTTAACACGAAGGACTACACATTATTTAAACGCATAATAATGCAAAGTTTACTTTGAGGCCAAAGTCATGATTATCGACTACTTCGCCTTTACTAAGTAAAGAACAGCTTGTAGTACCTAGATCTTTCCATCAAAGTAAAGTCAAAGTGTGGTCTCTGAATCTGGGCCTAAGTAAAACAAAATGTACTAAGTAAATTGTACGGTGCATGGTAAATACATGCTGTGTCTGAGGGGATAAGGTTTATAATTGATTGTGTAGAACGTGATGTTTTAATAGTAGATTATGCACCAAGGGGCTAAAGTTGTGTCTTATGTCACGGGCGTCATATTGAATCTCGAGCGCAATGAAGGATTCGGGATTTAACTCCCGAGCGCAGGGAGGGAGTTAAGAGTTTAACTCACGAGCGAAGCGAGGGAGTTAATACAAGAATCCTGAATGCAGCGAGGGATTCAAGCTAGCCCAAGGCAAAGACACCTTTAGCCCAGAGGAGGATACTCTACTTTTTACACCTACTGTGAGAAAATAATAGCCATAGGTAGTACGAAAAACAAAGTATTTATTAAATAAACAAACAGTAAGAATAACTTAATAGAAATAATGAAATAGAAATAATTATAAGAAAGAAATGGTAGAATGGTTTTGGATGATTGGCTGTATGCATTTTGAATTTAGAACGTCATTGGAGACGCTCGTGAAATTATAGTATTTTTGTATTTTTGATAAAATGTGATAAATCGACTGTAGTATAGATAGGTATTATTATTTATTTATTCACAAAATCCAAAGCAATATTATCTTAACGCAGTTTACTTAAAATAAATTAACTAATGTTACAGCCAATTACTATTACGGTATTACGGCGCGGTACGGTATTTGTTATTATTAATGCCAGTTTTAATGTTATTCCATTCCTTTTAAAAAATGGTTCGTAGTTATCTAATTACCTATTCTTACAATATTATGTCTTCGAAAACATGGCAACGATATGAAGAAGCAGTCGTTATGATTTTGTAGGAAATCGAGAATATCATCCACGCGTAGTAAGGGTATCGAGAATAGCTTTCCTCTTTCTGGCACCAAAGGGTGTTTGTTATAGTGCGCACGGAACTAGTTGGCCGCGCCTTAGGTGGCGACAGGGGTGAGGGTCGGGTTGCCTACAGCTCGCAATGCACAGAAGACTCTAATTAGACAGTGATGACCAATCTCGAGATATCGTGAACAATAATTGTTCAATTTATTGAAAAGAATACAAATAAAAAACAAAAACATGCCTAAGGCGCGGCCAACTAGTTCCGCGCGCACTATAGTACTATACTGCCAATTTAGCTGAGCATGTGAGATTCCAAATTCAAATCACATTATTGACCAGCGGGTCATAATGAAATCCAGTACAACATTATTGACCGGCTGTTCCCCCGGCCACTAATGACTCACTTGACTCAAGGTTGCTTGACATATAATTTGACATTTTCGAGCAGGTGGTGTGAAAAATGTTTTAAGCGCTTCGATCAATAATGTACTAGATTCCCGATAAGCGCTTCAAAAACGGCCCGAAACTTAAGACCACAATCAAATTAGTATGGTCCAATCATAGCCAACATTAAGACGTCAAAATGCCGCAGTATGCGTTCAAAAACTGTGTAAATAACCACCGTAAAGCCAAGGTTTTGGAAGGAATATCTTTTTTTCGGTAATTTAATATCATTATAATGTGCTTTTTCATAATATGTAAACATAATTAAATTGCAAATATAATTAAATCAGCGATGCTTAATCTAGTACTATTATTAGTACTGAACCGATACATTTTCGGCTAAAGGACATACTTATCTCCTGTTGTTTATGTTATCTATGGGCACTACTGATCTGCGGTCGGACGACACGTGCGTCTGCCGCTCGACGACGCGTCGCTAGCTTCATGTCGCTAACTACGGAGGGAATTTCATAGAAATACGTAGAAACCAGTCGTGTTGCAGCGACACGTCGTCTGCTGCTGCTGCGCGCAGTCAGCTACCAACTTGTACCTTATTTGTTATTTTATAAAAAATCGCAGAAAAACCTTTAAAGACAAATTAAAAATTATTGACGGCGCTACTGTACTGAAAAAGTAATAATCATAGTTGATGACGTAACGACTTCCAAAAAAACATTCAGTCGAATTGAGAAACCGACCCAATTCAACTGAGAGTTTTTTTTTTACGGATGTTTGTTATGTCACAACTTCGTCGTTTATGTTTTAAATAGTAAACTTCGCAGTAATAAATCTTTACCCACAGGGACTTCTGGGTGGTTCTGGGTGGGTGGATTATAAACGTTCATTCAGCTTGTTATCACAGATTTCACATTTTTTCCACAACATTCAGGTGCATGTCAGTTTTATTTTTCTAGGTCTTAGCCAGCCATACGAGCAGCAATACAGGTTCTAACATAGCCGCTATAGATGTGGTAGATAGATCAGGCGAAACAGTGTTATGTAAGGCTATCTACCAAAACTGGTTAGAAGGAGTCCGCATAGCTCTCAGTGCTGGGGCCACCAATTTGAAGGTATTCCGTTTAAAATTATAATTAAACATAAAAGTTTGCTATATGTGTGTTGTTTAATTATCACTTGCTTGCGGTGAAAGAAAACGTCTTAAGGAAACCAACATGCTTGAGAGGTATTTCTCTCGCATACAACTGCTTTGTTAAAAATACTTATTATTTTCAGGCGATACATAGATGGCTGCCGAGGTCTAAATCCACTGAATCCACTGTGTTCCATTTAGCCGCTTATTTAAAGGAAGATATTAATATTCTAAACCATTTACTAAATTTTTGTAATCACGAAGAAATAGAAAAACATATCAACACGCCTCACGAACATTTTGGTCTACCGTTATATCACGCGGTAGACAATGACCACTACGATAACGCAAGGTTGCTTATCACCAGAGGTGCTAAAGTAAATCTAAAGGATCCGAAAAACAACGATACACTTTTGGTCTTAGCTGTTCGAAACAACAACATTAAAATGGCAGAAATGATTATAGAAAAAGATAAGGAAGCTGTTCATCGTTTCGGTAACGCGGGGGTAACAGTAACACCTATGTCTGAAGCTTGTAGAAACGGCAACAAAGAAATGATTAATTTATTACTTCGCAACGGAGCTTACCTATTTGGCGTAGGAAATGAAGGAAAGCTTCGCATGAAAATGTTGATGATGAACGTATCAAAACCAACTAAATTCTTGCAAGAAATTTTTGATTCAAAAATAATTCGTATAGGCCAGGAACCTGTAGACAAATATTCTGTAGAAGTAGACTTTGAAGTTTTATTCCCTATAAGTGCCAGCAAAAAAATGGAGATAATCCAGGCGCTGCTTGATACCGGAAATACATACGATCAGCACAGTCTACTACTACATCCTTTGGTGGAAAGCTTTTTGTATCTACAGTGGAGATCATTATTACCATTTTTCTACATTATATTGGCATTACACGTGTGCTTCGTGTTGTCTATCAATGTGTTTGCCTTATCTTTATTTTGGTATATAGACAGAAAAATTGAATCTGTGCCAATTATATTTCGCAGCAGTGCATGGGTTTATATCATTTATTTGACGGCGTTCTTACTTACTATCCAGGTAATCGTCAATACATTATATTATTCTTATTGTTTTTATCAGTTTTATAACAAGATATAAAACATTTTTTTTGTCACCAGGAGGTCATCGTCATTAAAATCAAAACCATGAGGGACTTTCTAATTTTAGAGACGTCAGTGAAATGGTTGTCCACTATATTTGCAGTTGTCTTGCCTCAAGTTATATCGTGGGATTCGAAATCCCACCCAGAGTGGGTGCGGCTCTTTGGGTCAGCCACACTGCTCCTCACCTGGGTTAGAGTGATGTACCTGCTCTCCAGACTCCCGGGCTATGGGTATTATGTTCTGATGTACGGGAAAGTGGCGACCAAAGTATTCAAGGTGTGGTTTGTATGAATCGATGCTATGTGAATTAAAACATGAGTTCTAAAACATTTTTCTTGGTTCAAGCTGTTTTGTTTTAGTCGCATATTTTTTTTTAACCGACTTCTAAAAAAGAAGGAGGTTCTCAATTCGGATGTTTGTATTTTTTTTTTATGTTTGTTCGGGCATAACTCCGTCACTTGCTAACCGATTTGAAAAATTCTTTCTTTGTTGGAAAGGGTATACTTCCGAAATGGTCCCATAATTTTTTTTTTCGAAATCGGACTAGCGGTTTTTGAAAAATCAACAAAACTAAAAAAAAAACTACATTGTCCACCAACATGTGAACCACTAAAAAGTGAAAAATAAAAACTTTTTAACAAAAAATATAAATAAATTGGTTTGGTTTAACTAAAAAAAACTTTTTAACAAAAAATAAAACCGACTTCAAAAAAAAACACAAAAAAGTGAAAAATAAACTTTAGAAGAAAAACCAGTCTCTGAAGTCGGTGACTTTTGTTTGTTTGATTTCATTTTTTTAGCCACCGACTTCAGAGACTGGTTTTTCTTCTAAAGTTTATTTTTCACTTTTCTGTGTTTTTTTTTTTAAGTCGGTTTTATTTTTTGTTAAAAAGTTTTTTTTAGTTAAACCAAACCAATTTATTTAAGGGTAGTTTTATTATATTATATGTCGGCGAAGGGAGGATTTTTAGCAATATTCGTTGGTTAACAGTGGGCGTCGGTGGGTAGTGTTGGATGTAGAAACTGGACTCGTACACCGATACACTCAATCAATAGTCCTAAGCACAGTAGATCTAGATAGTTAGACACACAAACTCTGTAGGTACGTACGTATTTCAGAACACACGATGGTTTCAGCGGTTTCACGCGCCGCCCGCCGCCCGCGCCTGTCTACTCAATAGTGACGTACCGACACGACCGACTCGCGCGCGCTCTAACCAATGACTCCATCAAGCGCCACCAGATGGCACTGGCGTACTGAATACGACTTGATGCCGACATATATTTCAATTATTAATCTCTCTTTATCTTTCAGATACTCGTATCACTTGGTTTCCTCATCATTGGGTTCTGCGTGAGCTTCATGATACAGTTCCATGCACAGCCACCATTTGAAGATCCGATCTCTTCTCTCCTGACCACAATGGTAATGATGTCATCGGAGCTTGGTTATAACGAGATTATAAATAAGAAGAGCGATGAACATGCATCACCACCATCTCTTACAATGATACGTTTAATATTTGTGCCGTTTCTCATACTTGTCTCAATAATTCTTATGAATCTCTTAGTCGGTGTTGCTGTTAATGATGTTAATACTTTGGAAATTATAGGTAACATAAACCGATTAAAAAAACAAGTGCAGTTTATAAAATCATTTGAAGATGCTGGTAGTTATAATTTCATTAAAAGAAAACTCTATAGATGGTTTGACGACAGTATGTTCTATAACCCGATCTGTTTGCGTATGCTTCGATGTTATGGGGTATCGGCTCGTTTAATTGAAAAACTTTTTGAAAACGCTCAGTTACAGAAATGGCAATCGGATGAAAAGCAAAGCACGGAGTTATTCCAAGCAAAACTGGATGAAATGCATCAAATTATTGTAAACAAAAACACGTTTGTACCAACCAAGCCAGAAATACCAGATAATGACGTTAAAGTATTAGTGAGTCAAGTATTAGAAGAAATTGTAAATTTACGCACTGAAATTGTAAAATTACGCACTGATATCGAATTAAATAAAAGAACTTGTTGTACTAATTCGTAATAAAATATTGCCTCTAAATCATACTAATTTTATAATATGCCTACCAGTTTTCAAATATATGAACAATGTTAATATTATGTTCAACAGTCGAGTTGAGGCTTTCAATAATCTAATATATATGGATGTACAAACATGTAATTATGCTTATATATTAGACTCTAACCTTATAGTCCAAGATCCAAGAGCAATCAGACATAACTTATTTTCACACGGATGAAACCTGAAGTTTTCAGTAGCGTCTCGTGTGCCTTGAATACCTACGCGCTTTGTGGAACTTGCCGAGTGACACCTGGGCAGGTACCAGGTGAGAAAGGTGACTAAAAATAAGAACTATTTAACTTAAATTCACATGGCTGATTTTTATATATGTCATGTAGAATATTATTTTAAAGTAATATCATATAGTGTCAGACACTTTTGATGGACCAGAGTTTTTGTCAGACGCTTTTAAGCTTGGTTTTTGAAGCGCCTGACCGATATAGCATGGCAATATCCCGATGAATTAGCTTTAAGTATTAAATCATTAGGAGTTTAGTATTATTTAAAGCGTCTGTTAAGCAATATGGCCGACGGAAAGTGTCTGGGAGTATTTGCGACTTATTTTTAAGGATAATTCCTAAAATATACGTAAAAAACAGCTTGGAGAAAATACTTCACGTATTTTCTCCAAGCTGTTTTTTTACGTATATTTTCTACTCCCAGACACTTTCCGTCGGCCGTATTGCTTTGCAGACGCTTTAAATAATACTAAACTCCATATGATTTAAGACTTTAAGGCGACATTAGCTGCCCGCGACCTTGAGCGCGCGTTTAACTCATCGCCTAAACAAATAAGGTTGAAAATGGCGATGCGTTTGATGCTCGTGACTGCCAAAATGAACGATAGTTCGCAGATTTAATTTATTTAAAAAAAAAATACGATGTAATGTTAAAATATTTTTACAAATGTCTTTAGTTGGTTAAATTTCCTTTCTGATAGTAAAAAAATAAATAACAGTTGTCACTCAAAATATTGAGCATTTAGAGACGAAAAAGTTTTTTCGTGTGATTTTTTTGTGATTTTGTGATTTTTTTTTTCGAGGTTCTTGATTACTTTTAGAAAATATTTTTGCATAAGTCTTTTACCTATACATTTGACTATACACTGTATTTTTTTTGGAATTGTAATAAGTAGCAATACGGCTAACTCTGCGACGAAAAACAGGTCGTTTTTACGATTCCCCCGTTAACTGCGCATTAAGCTAATTGATCGGGATATTGCCATGCTATATCGGTCAGGCGCTTCAAAATCCAAGCTTAAAAGCGTCTGACAAAAACTCTGGTCCATCAAAAGTGTCTGACACTATATGATATTACTTTAAAATAATATTCTACATGACATATATAAAAATCAGCCATGTGAATTTAAGTTAAATAGTTCTTATTTTTAGTCACCTTTCTCACCTGGTACCTGCCCAGGTGTCACTCGGCAAGTTACACAAAGCGCGTAGGTATTCAAGGCACACGAGACGCTGCTGAAAACTTCAGGTTTCATCCGTGTGAAAATAAGTTATGTCTGATTGCTCTGGGATCTTACTCTATTAACTTACCATTTACGTATGAAACATATAGCCCAAATTACGGGACACTTAATAACAAAGGTTTACGAATTGTTATATTAGATTTAATAAGCATGATCTTATACTGTAGCACTGTGACAGAAAACTGTAACAATAAAAACGAACACTAGAACCAAATGGATATCTCGTGGTATAAAGATCTGTAGTAGGAAGCAAAGAAAACTACTTTGGTCATATAGACATAAGCCTGACAGTAAAAGTAAACTTGATTTTAAGAATTATACTAGAATTTACAAAAAAATTATACAACTTACACAGAAAACTCAAAATAACCATTTCATAAACACTTCTCAAAATAAATCAAAAGCTGCATGGCAAGTTATTAATAAGTCTAAATATCGCCTACCACAACAACTAATACCGTCCTTAAAGAAAGATGATGTCACAATAACACATCCCAAGGAGATTGCAAACGAATTTAATAACTTTTTTGTAGATGTGATTGAAAATAATATAAAGGGTAACGTTTCTCCACCAACTAAAAATATTTTTAACAACTTAACTTCGCAATCTTTATATATGCAACCAGTTTTACCCATTGATCTAATCAAAATAATTAATAATCTAAAAAACACAAATACTGTAGGCTATGATGGAATATGCACACAAGTCGTAAAATATACCAAAGAAGCTATAGCACCACCACTAACTCATATTATTAATTTGTGCATAACAAATGGTGTTTTTCCTAATAGTCTTAAGAAAGTAATTATTAAGCCCTTATTTAAAAAAGATGATAAACATGATGTTAAAAATTATAGACCCATAGCAAAAATTCCTATTTTTCCAAAGATTTTAGAAAAAGTTATCTACAATTCTATTTATAATTATTTTGAAAAATATAAATTATTTTGCAATGAACAAAAAGGATTTCGCAAAAATATTAATATCAACATGGCACTGTTTGACCTCCTTTCTCATATTATGGTGTCTGTAGATGAAAGAGCTCCGGTATGTGCTCTATACACCGACATGACGAAAGCGTTTGACTTCGTGAGTCATAAAATTTTGTTAAAAAAACTAAATGGGTATGGAATACGAGGAAATATTTTGAAACTTTTGGAGTCATATCTGGAAAATAGAACGCAATGCACAGAAGTATCACAACTCTGTCCAAAAAGCAATGTATTAACCATTTACACATCTGAACCAAGAGTTCTAAAATACGGGGTACCTCAAGGTAGCGTGCTAGGGCCGTTACTTTTTTAAAGAAGGATGGCGACATTGGACCCACATTATATAAAAATTAACTAAGTGTCATCTCCCAAAAGTCGTATCTCAAAATATGGTACTGTTTGCCGATGACAGTACGGCTATTGTGAAGTGTAATAATCTTGCCTGTTACGAGAGAGATATTAATGATTGTCTAAGAAAAATTATTGAATGGCTTATTAGCAATAACCTTGTCATTAATTTTAATAAAACTAAAGTAATGCACTTTCATCAAAGGTGTGAAAAACCTCCCGTTCACATTGAATATGAGAAGTACAAAATAGAAGAGACAAACGAGGCTAAATTTTTAGGTGTAAGGATTGACAGTAAAATAACATGGAAACCGCATATCGAAGAAATTTGTATAAAATTAAATAAATCTGCATATGCACTATTTCAGTTATCAAAAAAAGTAAATACACAAACACTTTTAACAGCATATCACGGATTGGTTGCATCAGTTCTGAGGTATGCTATTATTTTTTGGGGGCAATCTACACTAACTAAACTAATCGAAAGAGAGACTGTTTTTAAAGCGCAAAAACGACGTATTCGATCCATGTGTGGCTTAAAAACTACTGAATCTTGCGCACCCCATTTTAAATCTCTAGAATTACTAACATTACCAGCTATGTACATCTACGAAACTGCTTTGTTTGTTAAAATGAATTTACACCTTTTCACAAAAATTTCTGATGTAAAAAAAACTCCAATGCGCTCTCAGTATATAAATCAATTGTGCGGTATAAAATGCAGAACCGCTTTGATGAAAAAAAGTTTCTTTGGAATGGCCTCGAAAATTTACAACAAAATACCTGATAGTATTAAAAACATGCCAATAACAAAATTTAAGAAAGTTCTTGCCGCTCAAGAGAAAAATGTTATTATACTGTTGAAGATTTTATAAATGATAATTTTTAATTTAATTTGTTTGTTTAATTTTAGTCTTGTTGTTTATTGATTGTTTTATTTAGCTTTTAAGTATTTTTGTTTTATTTTGATTTTAAAATTTGTATGCCTACACGGCAAAACATAGCGCTCAAATATGTTAAACCACCATTATGTAAATACCTATGTTTAACAAATAAAGATTCTGATTCTGATTCTGTATCGGTAAAATAGCCGATGCTCTAGGTCTAAGTCCAGTAAAAAATTAGGATCGTCCACTATTTCCAATTTTTGTAATATGAACAATAAAACAAAATTATATAAGAGTACGTAAACATAGAAAAGCTTCATAATACAATATTCATTAAACTAAAATTGATCCTGCATTCTATCTTAGCGTGGTGCTGTAACAATTAAAACAAATGTAACAGCGTATTCTGATACGGCCCAAAGTGATGCCACGGGCAGATATGAAAAAAAAAGTGTATACGAATTAACGAATATAAATAATTAATTTATATTAATACTAGCTGTTCCGTTGTGTTGCAATGCTCTTTTTCCTACCCTACCTACCTACTACCCTACCTACCTACCTACTACCGTACCTACCTACTACCCTACCTACCCAGTTACCCACTACCCTACCTACCTACTACCCTACCTACCTACTACCCTACCTACCTACTACCCTACCTACCTACACAACCCTACCTGACTCGGTGAACTTCGTACCGCCTAACAGTCAATGAATGTAGTTTTACCTTTTAGCTGAGATAATTTAGGCTTTTTTTTCTTTTCATTGTTTTTAAATGTATTCTGCTATTCGGGGCGGAGACAAATCCAATAAATCAAAAACCATGAAAATTGGTCCAGCAGATCTCGAGTTATAAGTGTTGTAACAAACACGACTTTGTTTTATGTATATGTCACGGCTAATACCCGAAGTGCGGCTGCACCTAGTTTTAGCCGGTTAGAACTAGGTGTAGCCACTTACTCTTGGTTAAACCTAGTACGAGCCGATTGTTTTCGGGTAAAACAAGGTCTATCCTTCATCATGCCGGCTACAACTAGGTTCGGCCGGATAAAACTAGGTCTATCCGATATCACGACCGTCTCGCGGCAGTATGACTTTATGGGCGGCATGGGCACCGGGCCGTAGGCCGACGAAGGAGGACGGCGGAGGCCCGGCACTTCGGGGACAGAAGACATTAGTGTTATATATATACGCGAGCGAAGCGAGCGCGCGTCATGGAGTACATATGCGAGGATAGACCTAGTTTTACCCGAAAACAAACATTTACATCGGCTCGTACTAGGTTTAACCAAGAGTAAGTGGCTACACCTAGTTCTAACCGGCTAAAACTAGGTGTAGCCGCACTTCGGGTATTAGCCGTAACATATATATAGAGATATAAATACGAAAGTAAGTTTGTTTGTTTGTTTGTCTGTTTGTTACCTGTTCACGCCTAAACCACTAAATCCTGAAAGGAGACTACATCCTGAGAGGAAACATTGTTGGGTCTGATGTCTGATTGGAACGAGATGAAAATGGTATGAATTAATAGATTCAGATTTATCAGTCCCTCTGACGATTCTGTAAGTTTTGACGATCTGTTAGCCAAGTTTTTACAGGTTTAGTAAAAGTGAGGTATAGTGTTTGATGGTGCAGGTCTTATAAATTGTCAGCAAAGTTGCCTTTATATTTTTGTCACAACTGCTCGATAATCTACAAAAGGTTGTGGCAAGCAGCTTGGTCATTCTTTCACGGAAGATCTTAACGCCGTGATTCAGAAAATGGTGTGAAATGAACATCGCCATCTGTCGAGTACGAAGAGAAACTACTGAAATAGAAGGCATGGGGAGCGATCAAACACACACTTTATAGGGTATATACACTTTGGAAATTTTCAAAACAGTGTCATGTAGACTAATTTAGTGTACCTTTTGTTATCATAACTTCTATAAACATTTATTTATTAGTTCAATCCATTTCTGTTCAATAGATATCGTTGCATGTATCTTCTGTTCTTCACGCAAATTGTCTTTCTCATTTTTTTTTTTTAATCATTTATTTAACGACCTTATAGTACAGGTTTTACTTAGATCTAAACTCGCCAAACTTTTACGTTTGTTGGCGAGAGGCACTCTTGTACAAAACAATGAACCATCTTACAAAACTATATAACAAAATCCCGACCATACACAACACAGGTAGGTACTTACAATTCTAGAATATTAGTAACAATTTTACTTATAAACTATGTTAGTTCTAAATATCTACAGGTAGGTAGTGTTAGTAACAATTTTACTTATAAACTATGTTATCTCCGCTTCTAAATTGAGAAATGAGATGATTTGAAAAATGATTCATTCTCAAAGGGCACAAGCTTAAAGTGATATACGCACTCGCATCGCATCATGTAATATTTAATAATTATTAGTAAACTAATCTAACGGGTGGTCCGACATCCACAGACCAACCTAGGCAAGGGTGGCTTAACCCGAAGAATGGCCTGAACGGTTGTTATTATCTAACCACGAGTATAATAATATGCATATCATCATCATCATTTCAGCCCGTAATCACCCACTGTTGGGTATAGGCCTCCCCTTTCTTCTGCCAGTCTTCTCTGTTTTGTGCGTCTCTCATCCATCCACTTCCCGAGCTCCTGACGATATCGTTCATCTAACGCGCTTTAGGGCGGCCCTGGTTTCTCACGCCCAACCTTGGCCACCATTCGGTCAGAATTTTACTCCATCGGCGTCTAGCCAAATGCATATAATATATAGACATAAAGAACAGAACAATTTAGAAGAAGAATTCAAATGAAAAATTTTCATGGGACCAAGATTTGGCCTTCGCATCCCCACTTCGAAGCAGTGTTACCCCAAGATGTCCATTTAAATAAATCCCCCATAAAACAGCGTAATAAAAATATTTCCTTTAAAAAGTTTCACATATAAATTGTTACTTCGCCGCTTGTCAGAGTGCGGCAACGGTAATCGTGAAAAATAAGGGAATTATTCCGACGGAGGCAGCCTGAACGTATAAATTTTCAATCCTTCAACAAGTGACGTGTTATTTGCGATATCTTACGCAAAGCTGCTTTATAGTCAGCATTGTTACCACCCCTTTTTATTTTTAAATACAAAAATATTAGTTTGTAGTTTTGTAGCGCAGTTTGCGGTACAAAACTTATTTTATTATCAAGCTACACACTCCTTTAACGTATTCGAGATCTCCCAATTATCCAGTCTGGTTTTCGCGTCCTTTGATCAACATATATAAAAAGAAACAGAAGGCCTGGGTCAAGTGGAAGAAGTATGGAAACATGTCGGATTATGAGATATTTAAAACACATAGAGCTAGTTTTAGGGATACGTGCGGGAAATGCTTTTCTAAATATATAAACTCAATAGAAGATAGCCTGCACACAAATATCAAACACTTCTGGACATATGTCTCAAATCGAAAAGACAAACCGTGCATCCCAGCAAAAGTTTACCATAAAGACACTCAATCCAGTGAACCAGAAATAATCTGCGACATGTTTTCGAATTTCTTCCACTCCGTTTACGAGCCTTCGTCACCGCTTCTGTCACAATGGCAACCACCCGCGGAAACTTCCTCAAGCTCTGATATTATCACTAGCTTATACTTTGACGAAAATAAGATCATAAAAGAACTGAAGTCTCTGGATCCTACTAAAGGTCCAGGTCCTGACGGAATACCTGCTTATTTTCTACGCCGCACTGCTACTTACATCTGCAAACCGTTGGATATCATTTACAATAAGTGCGAATATTTCCAAAAGAGTGGAAGCGTGCAAATATCACACCTGTACACAAGGGTGGGTCGAAGGGTAACGTTGAGAACTACCGTCCAATCTCGATCCTCTCCACTTTGTCAAAGGTTTTTGAGAGACTCGTCCATAATGAAATATATCCTTTCTTACACAATGTCATTATACAACAGCAACACGGCTTCGTTAAACAGCGATCTACTACTACAAACCTCCTGTCTTTCTCCAGCTTTTTATTTGATAGTTTTGACAATGGCCTGCAAGTTGACGCTGTTTATACAGATTTTTGCAAAGCCTTTGACAAAGTGGACCACGAGCTGCTGCTCAATAAAATTGCCTATAACGGAATTCGTGGCAATTTGCTTCGGTGGTTTGTTTCGTACATTTCGAACCGCTGTCAAAGGGTGGTAATCAATGGTTACGGATCAAGTGTTATCGAAGTCACATCTGGTGTCCCACAAGGATCCATCCTTGGGCCGCTCTTATTTAACATATTTATTAATGACATAGGTGACTGTTTCCGCTACACTGAATTTATTTTGTATGCCGATGACCTCAAGGTCTACAAGTCCATCAGAACTGTCGACGACTGCATTTTGGTTCAACATGACCTTAATAGACTTACAGACTACTGCCACAAGAATAAATTAAAACTGAGTTTACCGAAGTGCAACTACCTTACATTTACTAAGAATAAACATATTATTAAGTTTGCCTACAGCCTTTGTCATGCGCCTCTATCTCAACTAAATTCAATTCGCGACCTCGGTGTTATACTTGACTCTAAACTATGCCTAGACTCGCACATTCATAAAATTGTCAGCAAAGCTTTCCAGCTATTTGGTTTTATCATGCGGTCCACCCTTGACTTCAAGAGAACCTCGTCATATTTATGCTTATATAAAGCGCTTGTTCGTTCACAGCTAGAATATGCAGTGTCAGTATGGAACCCTTTCTACAAAAAATATACTGAAATGGTAGAAAATGTACAGTACAAATTCTTGCGCGCTATGCACTACAGATGCCACAAATCATATTTGTCATACTCTCAATTACTTAGTAAGTACAAGCTCCTCTCCTGGAAATACCTAGAAGCCACAGTACTATTTAAAATTGACAGAAATAAATTGAACTGCACAAATCTAAACAGCATGATCTGTTATGCCGTACCTCGAACCATCCACAGGCGGCAGGTACGCGCAGGTACTCTTTTTGCATTAAACACTTGCCGAACTAACTCAGGCCTGCGCTCACCGATCCGCCGTATGGTTGACACATTTAACAGCACCTTTGTCAACATAGATATCTTCAATTGCACAATAAGTCAATTTAAAAACTTCACTCGCCATTCCCTATTAAATCTTACTTAATATTGTATAGGTAAATTTTGTTATCTTTAAGTTTAAGCAAATTATTTTTTAATTTTCTCTTAAAGTCGTTTTTTTTTTTTTTTATCATTTGATTTTATTTATTTGTCACATGTACTAATGTGCATGTATCAATGTGCCTAGCGATTAGCTCTCTTTTTACCTAAACTGTACGCCTACTTGTGGACAGCGTTGTGGGTTACTTTATAACCAAATTTATTGTATGTTAAATTAATTGTAAGTCTTTATAATGTAACTGTTTTCTGTTCCTATGAATAAAAATAAAAAATAAAATAAAACTAAAAACAAATCTTTTACTACAATTAGACCATTTAGAGCGGTGGTGGCCGAGTGATGGCGGCCCCGACTTACGAACAGTGTCGTGTGTTTGAACCCAAGCAGGTGCATTACTTTGTGAACCTTGAAATTCGAAGACAGTGATATCCACCAACCCGCACTGGGCCCACGTAGTGGATTATCATTATTATTTTTAATTTTTTTTTTCTTCAGCTCATACCTCTTGTAGAGAGGAGGTCTGTGTCCCATCAGTGGGCCTGTATACCAAGGTCAGTTCGTGGATGGATAGCCATCCATTACATTTCAAGTTTCCTCCGTGCCTGGGAAAGCATATGAAGCCTTTTTATTTTTTTGGTGGGTGGAAAGTCATCAAATAACCCCCCCCCCCCCCCTCCCCCCGCGGCAGAGCGGAAGGGAGTGTGAGACCTACTAACTAAAAACCAACCCATGTTCCTCCTTCGCACTTGTGCCGAGGCCGCGTTATCCCATTCGATAATCCGTAGCCCCGACCACAGCCCCGACATGCATGTGAAGCCCTTGGTTTTTTTTGGAATTCCATTTGGAATTTAATAAAATTCCAAATGGCATTAAAGATTTAAATTTGACGCAATTTAAACAAAAGCTAAATATATTTCTAATCGACAAATGCTACTATACCATTGACGAATTCCTTCTTGACAAAATGTAACAAACCAAGCTGACAATTATGTATTTATTTTATTATCCTTGACAATTTAAAACTTGAGTACTTGACTAATCTGAATAATATTATTAATCTAAATTGTAATCTGATATTTTTTTTTATGAATTTTATTGATTGTATTCAAAATCGTTATTGTAGAATAAATAGTAGATTGTATAACGAATATTGAAGAGATTGTTAACAGATTTATTATTATATTGTTAATTGTGTATGCCCCTGACGGGTAGTTTTTTGAGATACATAACCTACTGTAAGACCACACATTACCAAAAAACATGCAAATAAATACTTTGACTTTGACTTTGGTCCCGTCATTTGTCTTCATAATCTTTATCAGTCGGTACAGAGGTAGTTAGTGGCCTGAAAGACTTACCAAGTGGTACTGTATCACCCAGTTCTGAGTTGTGGAGCTCAGATAGGCAGTCGGGTAATACAATACCCCTTGGTAAGACCGGTTGTCAGACTTACAGGCCACTGACTACCTGAAACTACTGCGAAAAATCTAAAAACAACAGCCAGGACCAACAGCTTAACTCCCACAGAAAACCCACCCAAACTCTACCTTAGTTGTCCCCATCCCAACCCTAACCCTATACAACCTTACGTCAATACTAACCAAACCCCAAACCCCTTACAAAAATATTATTAGCTTGTCTGTCTGTATCGTAACTTAGAGTAAACAAAATTTTGTAAGCTGCAGGGCAAAGTGGGTCTGTCATACTCACTTAAAAGCACTGCCGATGGTGGCGCTGCCCATCCGGTCGTTCGGTTCCCTAAAATATGGTTGAGTTGGACGGCGCGGATGGGCGAGTCATGTTCGTGAACGGACGCCATCGATCGGTGCTGGTCGACTCACATTGCCATGCAGCTCTCGTTCCCCCGTGGAAACCATAATAGCTAGCTAAATAAAGTAAAATGTGAAACAAAAAGTAGCTATTAATTAATATTTGTAATCCAAAAAAAAAAAGACTAACAAAAAAAAAAAAAAAAGTGCATGTTTTCGTTTAGTAGTTTATTTTGTATATATAGTTAGTATATTTATTTTATTCAGTAATAAATTAAATTAATTATAAATAATTGTTTAACATGTAATGTAAGTAAATCATGTAAACCAAGATTCTACTCTACTCCGGTGGTTCTCTCTATTGAGGCTTCTACTGGGTAAGCTCGTTCCATCGCGTCGTCGACATCATCTATGCCCTTAGGGCAAGATTGAAGTCAAGAGCAAGCCCATTTATAATAAAATAAAAATAAAAGATGTATAAGAATATATTTATTAATTTATTATATAGTTATTTTTAGTGTATTTTTATTATTCAATGTCAAGAAGTGTTTGTCGATTTCTTTGTATGCATGACTAATATATAGCATGGAAAAAAAAAATATGATGGACTCACGTAGATTTTAAGTTATCATAAATATAAGATAAGTTAATTTAAGTGTCCGGAGAGGCGTACGATGTATTATAATTAAGATTAAAACCCAGCAAACAAATTATGTATTAAACAAAGGCGCGGACCATCAAGTCTGCGGCAAAAATACTCATTCTAAAAAAAAAAAAACAGCTTAACTCGTATAGCAATAACAATGTATAAATTTAATACTTTCTACAATAGAAAATTTGTTCAGTTTTTGTTCAAAGATTGAGAAAAATGGGATTGCCGACTCGGCAGCGGGTGTTGAACGTGACGTCGTCCAGAATGAAAGCAATAAAATCATTTAACAATGTACAATACAAGTTTATTTTTCTACCAGCTCTTAGCTGAGGTCAATAACTGGGTACTACTGGGTAGGTAGAAATACACAACGGGTGACTGTTTTTGTAATCTAAAAAAAACTTATAACAAAAAATAAAACCGACTTCAAAAAAAAAACACGAAAAAGTGAAAAATAAACTTTAGAAGAAAAATCAGTTTCTGAAGTCGGTGACTTTTGTTTGTTTGATTTCATTTTTTTGCCACCGACTTCAGAAACTGATTTTATTTTTCACTTTTTCGTTTGTTTTTTGAAGTCTGTTTTATTTTTTGTTAAAAAGTTTTTATTTTTCACTTTTTAGTGGTTCACATGTTCATGAGTCATAATGTGGACAATGTAGTTTTATTTTTGAAATTTGTTGAAAAAATCGTTTGTCCTATTTCGATAAAAAAATATGGGACCATTTGGGAAGTACCTACTCCCTTTCCAACAAAAAAGAGTTTTTCAAATCGGTTAGCAAGTGACGGAGTTATGCCCGAACAAACATAAAAAAAAACAAACAAACATTCGAATTGAGAACCTCCTTCTTTTTTTAGAAGTCCTCCTGGTGAGTTGTCACCGTAACACCTATCTAAGAACATGCACCAATCAAACCCGAACTCATAACTGAAAACTGCATCAAAATCGGACTAGTAGTTTTGGAGAAAAATGGCAACAAGTTTTTGCACAAACACACAAACAAACAACCTCTCACCCCAAACGCATATACCGTCTCCGTTCCGTCGTGGGTAAAAAGGAAAATACATAAAAAGAATAGAAGAGCACAAAGGTACTGCTTATTTCATAAGCTTACGCTGAGCTTGCGCTTTAGCTTTAACTGCTTATTTTTTAATTATTATTACTCAGTAAAAAGACTTACATAACAAAACAACATAACATAACATTTAAAAGAAGAAAGTAAGACTACCATACACAAATATATTTACATTTAAGTAAGACTTACAAGTGAGCAGCGGTGGCCCAGTGGTGTCGGCCCCGACTTACGAACAGAGTAGGTGGGATCGAACCCAGGCAGGCGCATTACTTTGTGTAATTTATTTCATCACCGCTGCTCTCGAAACGGTAAAGGAAAACATCGTGAGGAAACCGGCATGTCTTAGAACCAAAAAATTCGAAGACATGTGACATCTGCCAATCCGCACTGGGCCCGCGTGGTTGATTATAGCCCATCCCTCTCCTAGAGAGGAGGCCTGAGTCCCTGCAGTGGGAACATTATAGGCTGATGATGATGATGAAGACTTACATTTCGCCAGTTACAATAGGCAAGTCTCCGGCCACAAATTCGTACTTACGACTGGTATTGAGAAGTTCCTAATTGTGTAACACTTTATCCTGGGAATTGAGACGAAGGTCTCGTCAAGTAACGATTGCCACTAGACCAACGAGACTCTCCTAATCTAATTACTTCTTAAGAAGTCGATAATTTTTTACCGACTATTAACACAAGACTTGCTTGTGAAATCATTTATGTACTGCAGTTCTTCTACTTATGTATGGTTGTTATGGGTACGGGTTGTTCGACAGAGATACCGCGGCCTCGGACACAAAAGGCTTAGAAGGAACATGGGTGTTTTTTAGTCAGTAGAAGTCTGACACTCCCTTCCGCTCCACCCAGAGCGAGAGGAATCATTTGATGATTTCCAATCCTCCAAAAAAAAAAAACTGGCCAAGTGCGAGTCGGACTCGCACATGAAGGGTTCCGTACCGAAACGGTATGCTATAATTTACACAATTTCTTCTACGGGCCAATGAAACTTGACCTCTGGATTGTATAGGCGCTCATACGATTCAGGGACCAGATTATATTGGTTAACTGCTGTTTCCATCTGTTGTTTCCATCCAAGTTCAAAATGATTTTCCCAGAAAGTCCTTATAAAGTTCTACTTTTCAGATTTTTTTCATATTTTCTAAACTTATGGTTCAAAAGTTAGAGGGGGGGACGCATTGTTTTTTACTTTTGGAGCGATTATTTCCGAAATTATTGACATCAAAAAAGGATTTTAGTAAACCCCTATTCATTTTTAAATACCTTTCCAACAATATATCACACGTCAGGGTTGAAATTAAAAAAAAATCACTTCCCACTTTACATATAGGGGGGCTACCCTAATAAAACATTTTTATTCCAATTTTTATTTTACCACTTTGTCGGCGTGATTGATACACATATTGGTATCAAATTTCAGCTTTCTAGTGCCAACGGTCACAGAGATTAAGCGAGGACGGACGGACGGACGGACGGACAGACAGACATGGCGAAACTATAAGGGTTCCTAGTTGACTACGGAACCCTAAAAAGGTATGTTATTATGCTCGCGACTAAATAATAATAGCCGCTCGGGTTGATTTTCAGGTTACGCCGCACTTGCCTAGTTTGGCTCGTAGATAAGTTACCGCCTATTACAAACCGAGTTTCCCCCGTGCCTCTGAAAGCACGTTTAGTAGTAAGTCCCGATTGTCAATTATAGATCTTTGACAGTCGTTACAGGTAGTCAGTGAGCCGACAGTCTGTCAACCAGTCTTAACAAGGGGTATCGTATTACCCAGTAGCTATAACTGGGCTTTGGACTGGAATCCCCAAGTGAAAAGAAAGCGTGGCCGTCCTCGTCAAACCTGGCGTCGCACCGTGGTGGCAGAAGCGGCGAACATCGGAATGACGTGGAGTGAGATGAAACGTGAAGCTCAAGACCGATCGCGATGGAGGACATCTATCGACGCCCTCTGCCCCATCTAGGGGACATAGGACATTATGTCAAGTAAGTCACTAACTGGGCCAGGGAATTCAGATAGGTCGTCGATCCATGTAAAATACAGGTATTCAGCTGCATCCCGTTGGACACGAAGCTGATCCCAAAGTACTTAGGAAAACGCTGGACAGATGATGATTTCTACTCATATTATGTGTGATTCATACAGATCATAAGATTATCAATCCTTGTAAGAGTATTCACAACTTAGAATCCAAAGATGTGTAACGTGAAGGAATACTGCAATACCGTATTAAAGCTTGTAGTAAGCTTCATGGTATGGGGTAGTTGACAAACTTTAATTAGTCCGTCAGATACGTAAACAAAAAATGAAGATGATACAGTGCTTCGAAAAGTCGTGGGATGTCACAGTTTGGTACATTTTTTACCAGAAAGTGACCGTAACAAGCGTTGTCAATTTTTGTTAATTTGATCAAACAACAAACACGCGTGTATCCAATATTTTTCGATTATCTAACTGACGTACTAAACAGAATAATATTTTTTTAGTCAGTCAACTACCCTATTGTAGTACTTATAAGGCTCGTTTACATGGGTCGAGCTAATGTTGTTTGCAAGTTAAATTCTCATTCAAGGGTTAATACAAAATTACAGATTTTTGAGTTGAATGCCTGTTAACGTTTATATGAATAGGGTAACTGTTCGGACATGTTCGGTTTTTATTTGGGGCTCCGTTTCGAACCTTTTCCAGACACGTGATTTTTCGAAACTTTTCAGAGTAGTATTTTTTGGAAACAATATTTGAATAATATTTTACTCTTTTATATAGTAAGATGATTTAGTATAATGGTTTAGGTTTATAAACAGTAGTCAATTCGTTTATGTAAATAACAATAATAACTTCCAACACTCATGTTCAGAGCTACAAACAAAAGTATTTTCATTGTTTTACGAATAAAAAACAAGTTATACGCATGCTTGGAAGAAGATATGCTGTACCGATACGCTACGTATGCTATGCCGACCATATTAGAACGAAAACTGGCAACTGACGATGTTGATGAAAACTGGGTTTAAAGATTCTTTATTTATTCTAAAAGAACATACATTGTTCACTTAACGAATAAATACATAAATAAGGTAACATTTAGTCCAGTAGCTAACAGTTCAGAGATAATACTCGTAATACATTTCGCTTTAAACAACATCACATATTCACTACAATTATATTACTTAAGATGTGGGTATATATAAAAAATATTTTGCACACATATCATTTTAGTTGTTAACATCTACCCGTAACTTGTAAGCGAGTGCTTGCTATTGGGTCGCTCATTAGAAAACTGGTTTGAGTCAACATGATTATATACAGATTCTTTTGTAGATTGTTTCATTGTTTTCTACAGCTAAGTTGAAGATGTATGATATTACATAAACTTGGAAATTTTTAATTATTAATTAATTAGTCATTACTAACACTAGTTTGTAGGCTTGCAATTCTACTAACAAAATATATAAAACTACCTATGAAATAACTTCACTCTCCCGTGTACTTGACTGCTTACTGTACCAAATGTGAACGAGTCTTGTGTGAGCTAAGCTCATAAACTTCAAAGGCTTGTGAACCAAACTCCGTGAAAAATATTGTAAGTAAGTACAGTCTTTTCTAAGCAACTTTTCCTATTATTTTAAGTCACCAGGATCAAAGTGATCTTTAAATGAGTACAAATAAGGTTGCTGTTGGTTTACTGTCAGTTAAATCTAGCAAAAAGCACAGTGATCTTAATTCTTATTGAGATCCTAGCGGCCTGTCCCAGCTCGCACGTGTAAATATTTTTTTATTCACGTTTATTGTAAATCTAAACCGTTCACGAATCCACTTGAACACAAACAAAAAAATTATCAAAATCTGTCAAGCCGTTTAGGAGGAGTTTAATTACAAACACGAACAGAAATTTATATTGAGATTTGGTTGCCTTAAGATCGCTACTGTAGAGCAAAACTAAATGTGAATAAATATATGATGAAAAATAAATCTATTTATATAAAAGAAAGTCGTGTTAGTTACTCCATTTATAACTCAAGAACGGCTGGACGGATTTAGCTGAAAATTGGTAGGGAGGTAGCTAAGAACCAGGAGAAGGACATAGGATACTTTTTTTATAGGTAGGGTAGTAGGTAGGGTAGTAGGTAGGGTAGTAGGTAGGGTAGTAGGTAGGTAAGTAGGGTAGTAGGTAGGTAGGGTAGTAGGTAGGTAGGGTAGTAGGTAGGTAGGGTAGTAGGTAGGTAGGGTAGTAGGTAGGGTAGTAGGTAGGGTAGTAGGTAGGGTAGTAGGTAGGGTAGTAGGTAGGGTAGTAGGTAGGGTAGTAGGTAGGGTAGTAGGTAGGGTAGTAGGTAGGGTAGTAGGTAGAGTAGTAGGTAGGGTAGTAGATAGGTAGGTAGGAAAAACGCATTGCAACGCATGCGCGGGTTTAGCTAGTACTTTATAAAAATACAGGAACTAATAGTTGCAATTACTTTCAAACATAGCATCACGCCTGTAATCTCTAAAGGTTTAGGCAGAAGCGTACCTCATAGTGCACCCACATTTTGTGATAAAGAAATGGTGATAAAGTCCCACATAATAGGGGGGCGAATCTATTGCCATCAACCGGGAACAGATCCAGACTCTGTGGCTGCTACTGAGAAAATTCCTGATGAGGAAAACCCCAACAACACTTCGCCGGACCCGAGAATCGAACCCGAAGTCGTGTTTTAATAAATTCAGATAGGCAGCCGCAGTTGGATCTTGTCAGGCTGGAAACAACTTAAGCATAGTTGGGAAAAGGCTGGAAACGATGATGATGATGACGAAACATAAATCACATTCAATCGGCTTTACCTTTCGAAACGGGTCATGGAGGTAATTCAAATAAATTTATAACCAACTAGCTTTTGCCAGCGACTTCGCCCGCGTGAAAATGACGATTTTCCATACAAACTTTCATCCCCTATTTAACTCCCTTAGGGGTAGAATTTCGAAAAATCCTTCCTTATTCCTTGTCTACATTATAAAAGGAATCTCTGTGCAAGATTTCAGCTTTTAAGGTCCAAGGGTTGGGGCTGGGCGTTGATGAGTCAGTCAGTCAGTGAGTCAGGACTTCTCTTTTTGTTTATATATAGATAATAATAATAATAAATAGATGAAAATCTAGTAAAAAAAAAAAAACCCTGCTTTCCCCTGCCCGCCTGCCTGCCTGCTTTTTTTGCCCTGCTTTGTGCCCTGCTTTCAGACCTGGATATATGTCTCGCGGTATTAAAACTAAATATATTTCATAGCATTTAATGTCATGGATTTCCGCAAAGTAACGCCTGATTCCATAACTTACCTTGAAAATCTAGTATAAAAAAAACAGCTGTGAAAAATTTGAAACCATTATCTCCGTAACTAAAAGGTTTCCCAGTTATGGTCTAGAACAAAAAAATGATCGCAGTGGTGGGGAGAACAAATTCCCTTCGTTTGCGTTAAGGTTGTTTCGTATTTTTACACCCTTTATAAGCAAGGTTCACACCACGTGGGGTTCCGTAGTTTTAGCGCAGCACACATAACATGAAAATAGATTATTACGAGGGTGCACATTACAATAAGGTTATAGGATAGCGAAGGGGTTTTTGATGGCGGATTCTATTTAATTTACACTTTAGGGCCTTTTGTGTGCCCTTTAATATTTGTATTTGGTTTGCAAGTTTGCAAATCTGTTTGTTTGTTTCGGCCATCCTAGCCTTTTCCCAACTATGGTGGGGTCAGCTTCCAGTCTAACCGAATGCAGCTGAATATCAGTATTTTACATGGTAGGTATTTCTGTAATGTTGGTAATATACCGAATCAGTATTTCTTTCAGTGTTCTTAGTTTAATGAAACTGAAGCAACCAGAGGATCTTTCTTTGGTCAAAGAAATAGCATACTAATGCCCGGTTTCTGAGGCACTTTATCTGTGGTTTATCTATTCATATGCGTACATTTGAATAGATAAACCACAGATAAAGTGCCTCAGAAACCGGGCATAAGTGTTGACAACGGCTTCGCCCGCTACAACTCGCAAATTATCCCATGGGAAGATAAAATCGGGATAAAAACTATCCTATGTGTTAATCCAGGTTATAAACTATCAGTGTACCAAATTGTATCCAAATCCGTTCAGTATTTTTTACGAACATGAGTAACAAACATCCATCCATCCATCCGTCCATCCATACTTACAAATGTTCGTGTTTATAATATTAGTAGTTAAAATTAGTAGTTATTAGCATATCCATTCAACGTGGCAATGCTGCCAGTCTTCTAGGTACGAATCATAGCGATGTAGAGGAGAAACTGTCTTATTGTTTTTTGTGAATAAGTACCTACTTTATTTTTAGTGAGTTTTTAATAAACTTTTATTTTACTTACTTTGTTAGTTTGTTTGGTCAAATCAACCGATTGAACTGTATTTTTATGTCATTTAATGCTTTAAGTAAAGTTACTTGAGTCCACCGTTTTTTTTTTTTGGAGTCTGGGTAATAATCATCAAGTGACTCCTCCCGCTCTGAGCAGAGCGGTAGGGAGTGTCAGACTTGTACTGACTAAAAACCACCCATGTTCCTTCATAACCCTTTGTGTCGAGGCCGCGGTATCTCTTCCGAACAACACGCAGACCCAACGGAGACTTGAGTCCACCTTCTACATAGTTTGGTCTAAGTGTATTGACTTAGACCGAACAAGGTCAAACATTCACAGGTATAATCAAAAAGTTAGATAACACATTGAATTACCAGTAAATTAGTGACTCTTTCGATAACGTGAGAACATTTTTCACGCTCAGAAAATTTCCTCGACTTTTATACATTCTCATATTATCACATGACAGACAGCCGGGGTCTTCGAACTGATTTAATATTCCTATATCGCAGTTACATTCAACAGCATTCACAGTAAATAAAATACCAATTGTCAACATCAAATTCAATTCGATTTTTAGTCGTTTCACTCGGAAAGAATTTCGTTGGCGAGTGTCGTAAAATAGCTCGCTACCGTCGCCCCGTCGACCGTTCCCGCGCTTCGAAGCTCTGAACCGAATAATTCACGAGAGTTCCCAACAAAACTAGAACTGCAATCCTTCCAGACCTTATCACAGACATATAAGATCCATTTCAGATTGCACAAATCATTGTTAAGTTAGCAGAAACCAGCTCCAGCAGGCAGCCGCATCGAAAATCCTTTTAAAAAGAATTGAGCGTCCCCTTGCTGCAAACCTTTGCACAGATAAAGGTTTATTTAAAAATATATTATATAGTAAGTATATTAGTTTTAAAATATGTAGTGCAATATATTCCGCTATATTACAAGTATGTAGCAGCATTTGTAACTTTAGGGTTGGGAAAACCGTAAGCTAACGTTGTTTTTTACGGTTATGTATTTGGTTTGTTTGATTAAAAGAGAGTAACGGTTTTTATAGTTCGTTTTTTTAAGAATAGCATAAATCAGTCTTTAATGTTCTCATTGCTGGGATCCTCCAGCAGTAGGAACATTATAGACAAGGCCTCCTCTCTATTAAGAAATTGGACTATAAATCTGTAATCCACCACGCGGGCCCACTGCTGTTTCATAGGTTTTGAGAATGACTTTCAGAAAATAATTATACTGTCGTCGACCCCAAAATAGGCAATAGGCAGTATACCAATTAAATTTTTCTAACAGATCATCATGCTCCTGCCCTTATCCCAATTCATTTGTGGTCGACGCAGCATGTCTTCCTCTTCCATACCTCTCTGTTTCTCGTCATCTCATGAGACACCTCCTTTCTTACCATATCATTCTTAACACAGTCCATCCATCGTTTCTTTGGTCTTCCTCTACTCGTATATCCTTCCACATTCAAATTCAAAACATCATTCCTCACGCCAGATAGTGATCAAATATTACTGTATCGAAGTTTGTATTTCTATTGTCAACTAGTTGTTACCCGCGACTTCGTACGCGTTAAGTTCCCGATTTGCTTAAAATAATAAGTATTTTTACTCCATTTTTTTGTTCGAGTTACCTGATATCTTCAGTATTCTTACACCTAATGTATTTAATATACTATTTTGTTCTCATGCTTTTATTGATGCCTCATGCCAAACGTTAACAAAAATCTTTTCTTGTCATATTTAAAGTTTCTAATTTTAACATTTCCAGCGATTTCGTGATTAGTCAGTGAATGAATGAGTATTACGCTATCATAACATTATATTTAAAGGTACGAGTATATTAGATGTTCTGTCTAGGCTTGAAAAGGTTAAAAACAGTTTAGTTCTGTTTGTGATACTATGAAAATATTTAGAAAAAAATAGTGGGTATGGGCCCCACATTTTTTTTCTAAATATTTTCATTTTATGTTTTTACAGAAACACCACATCTACAAAATTATATACAGTATGGATTACTGTTTTTGAGAAATATTTGAAATAAACGTTTTTCAGGGTGGACGGTATCGTATGTCCGATTCTGTACATTTGACGTATATGAAAAATTTCAGGATAATTGGTTTAGTGCCTTAGGCGTGAAAAGTAACAAACAAACTTACTTTCGCATTTATAATATA
Organism: Diarsia mendica; assembly: GCA_949316265.1. Classification (NCBI taxonomy): domain Eukaryota; kingdom Metazoa; phylum Arthropoda; class Insecta; order Lepidoptera; family Noctuidae; genus Diarsia; species Diarsia mendica. Next base: position 17,891,461 of record OX438908.1, on the reverse strand, counting down.
ACTAGCAGTTGCCCGCGACTTCGTTCGCGTAGAAATTTTGACTCTCTTGTCTGGACTGCCTGTGGATGGTACTGTCAAATCGAATGCCAAATGCCAATCGAAGCGATTATATTCCCTTAAACCAGCCCTGTCGAAAAATCTATTCCTACCTGAAATGTCTTAACTATATTCTATCTCTCTGCCAATTTTCAGGTACAAAAAGCCAAGGATTTCATATGGCCTTACGGGAGCCCTTAGTCCAGGTCTTCATTACAAATTTCTTAGCTTAGATCTCCTATTCCTAAACTCTAGACTTGTTAAATTTCAGGTTGTTAGTACAAAAAAAAACAGTACATTTTTACAAACATGTAAAAACCCTCAGACCTCCTTATTCTGGTCATGTTGCTAAACTTGCTAAATCTGTTCTTAGTCAACGTCTACTAACTATAAAGACCTTCCTGCCAAAATTGTAGCACAAAAAAAGGAAGGACTGTCATGTCATACAAACTCGCGTGAGCCCTTAGACCTCCCTAGTCCGGCCCTGTCGCAAAATCGGTTCTTAGCAAACTTCTACTTACCTACTACGTCCCTGCCAAAATTCAAGTTAGTATCACACAAAATGATGGACTTTTAAACAAACTTGCGAGCGCCCTTAAACCTCTCTAATCCGGCCCTGCCACAAAACCTGTACTTAGCAGAGTTCTACTAACTATAAACTACGTGCCTGCCAAAAATCAAGTTTGTAGCACAAAAAATTAAGGATTTTCTTACGAACTTGCAAGAACCCTCCCTAATCCGGCCCTCTCACAAAATCTGTTCTTACCAGACATCTACTGCTTATAAACTACGTCCGTCTCAAAAATCAAGTTTGTAGCTCAAAAAATGAAGGACTTTCATACAAACTGGCGAGAGCCCTTAGACCTCCCTAATCCGGCCCTGTCTCAAAATCGGTTCTAAGCAGACTTCTACTAACTTTAAACTACGTCCCTGCCAAAATGAAGATTGTGGCACAAAAAATTAAAGACTTTCATACAAACTGGCGAGAGCCCTTAGACCTCCCTAATCCGGCCCTGTCACTAAATCGGTTCTAAGCAGACGTCTACTGCTTATAAACTCCGTCTCTGCCAAAAATCAAGATTGTAGCACAAAAATTGAAGGACTTTCATACAAACTTGCGTGGGCCCTTAGACCTCCCTAATCCGGCCCTGTCGCAAAACTAATTTATAGCGGATGCCTACTGACTATAAACTACGTCTCAGCCAAAAATCAAGATTATAGCACGAAAAATTAAGGACTTTCATACAAACTTGTGAGGGCCCTTAGACCACCCTAATCCGGCCCTGTCGCAAAATTAATTCATAGCAGACGCCCACTGACTATAAACTACGCCTCTGCCAAAAATCTAGATTGTAGCACAAAAAATGAAGGAGTTTCATACAAACTTGCGAGGGCCCTTAGACTACCCTAATCCGGCCCTGTCGCAAAATCCGTTCTTAGCGGACGTCTACTAACCATAAACTACCTCCCTGGCAAAAATCATCTTTGTACGTCCAGCGGTTTTCGAGATTTCGTGATGAATCAGTGAGTGAGTGACCTTTCGCTTTTATAGATATAGATTAGTTACAAGTACATCTATTATTTATATATTCGTTAATACTTAATTTCTTATAAATCTATTTTTTTTATTCGTATCTGCCCGTGGCATCACTTTAGGCCGTATCAGAATACCTATGCTGGGTTGTGCGTTGTTTTATAGCAAATATTTTCATAGAATTTCTTTACACATATTTTGTTCTAATATTATCATTTCACCGATAAAGTTGCCACCATTTTGGCCTGAAGAGCCAGATATATGGTTTGCCCAAATCGAGGCTCAATTTGAGAACGCAGGGGTGACGAATGACGCCACGAAATTTAATTACGTGGTCGGCCATCTTGACCCCCAAATTTGTAAGGAGGTCAAAGACATTTTAATGTCCTCACCCGACCTGCCGGAACACTACGCACCACACCACATAACACGGTACACCATATCCGCACGACCCCAGGCCCTCCAGTATCATCTTCGTTCCGGCGTTTAGCGCCGGATAAATTAAAAATCGCCCAGCAGGAGTTCCAGCAGATGCTGTCCAGCGGAACTGCCAGACCCTCAGAGAGTCCCTGGTCATCTCCACTTCATCTTGCTCCTAAAAAGGACAACGGTTGGCGACCATGCGGAGACTATCGCATGCTCAACGCGCGGACAGTCCCTGACAGGTACCCGATTAGGCACATCCATGACTTTGCACACAGCATAGCTGGCTGCCGCGTTTTCAGCACCATTGATCTGGTAAAAGCCTACAATCAGATACCTGTCAGCCCAGACGACATTCCGAAGACCGCGATCACCACACCGTTTGGCCTGTACGAATTTCCGTACATGACGTTTGGTCTGCGTAACGCAGGGCAGACGTTTCAACGTTTTGTCGACGAGATGACCAGAGGGCTCGACTTCTGCTACTGTTATCTGGACGACTTTTTAATATTTTCCAGGTCCGAAGCAGAACACGAGAAACATCTCCAAATTATTTTTAACAGGCTTTTTAGTGCTTATATAAATGACCTAATCGTGAACCTCAGCAATATGCGGGTGGGATGTAGCGTCCATGGGATTAAAATAAACACTATCAGTTACGCTGATGACATGGCGTTGCTGGCGCCGACGGCTGGTGCGGTAAATGAAATGCTGCGGGTTTGTCAGACGTATGCTGCCTCGCACGGACTTGTGTATAATGTAAAGAAATGTGAATACATTGTCTTTAAGGCCGGCGGTAAATGTCCAGATACTATACCTGAGATTACCCTAAATGGCTTGAACGTCAAAAGAGTGACAACATTTAAATATCTAGGACATATTCTCACCGACGACCTTAAGGACAATGTTGATATTGAAAGGGAGCGTAGGGCTCTAGCGGTCCGAGGTAACATGTTGGCCCGAAGATTCGCCCGGTGTAGCACCTTAGTGAAGATAACACTGTTTAAGGCATATTGCCAGTGCTTTTACACGGCGAATCTTTGGGTCAACTATACCAAAAGAACGCTGGATGACCTACGCATACAATATAATAATATTTTTAGGATGCTGTTGGGACTGCCGCGTTGGTGCAGCGCTTCTGCTATGTTTGCGCAAAACCGAACTGACGGATTCCACGCCGTCATTCGGAAGAAAACCGCGTCGCTGCTGTCACGGTTGCGGGCGAGTGACAACAGCATTCTAAAAACTGTTGTGGAGAGTGTCGACTCTCCGATAATTAAAAGTTTTGTGAGAAGGATAATCACTGAACATTCGTTTGGGGAGGTCCTTTTCACAATACTATTTACTCTGTCTTCCATTATCTAAATTAGCTACTAACACTAGAAATAAGTAATTTTATTGTTTTACTAACACTATGGATCATTGTTGTCTGAAAAATAAAGAATATTATTATTATTATTAAGGACTTCGGCATGTTAGTCAACACGTCCAAGTGTGTTTTTGGTGTCCCGGAGGTAACCTTCTTGGGTTACCATATCTCCGAAAAGGGCACAAAACCACTGGACGCTAAGGTCGAGGCCATAAAGAAGTTCCCACAGCCTAAAGACGTTCGGCAGTTGCGCCGATTTCTCGGCATGATTAATTTTTATAGGCGTTTCATCCCCCACGCCGCTCAGATACAGGCGCCACTTCACAACCTTTTGATTGGCAACGTAAAGGGCTCGCACCCCATATGTTTGGCGGAGAGTACTTTACGTGCATTCGAGGACTGCAAAGAAAGCTTAGCTAACGCTGCTTTATTAGCTCACCCCGATTGTAGTGCCAAACTAGCATTGGTTACAGATGCGTCTGACACTGCAATCGGCGCGGTGTTACAGCAGCTTAGCGACGACGGCTGGCAGCCATTAGCTTTCTTCTCGCGGAAGCTCAGCCCTTCGCAAGTGAAGTACTCTCCCTATGACAGGGAGCTGCTGGCCATTTACAAGGCCATCAAGTACTTTCGCCACATGCTGGAGGCGAGGCACTTTGTCGTGTACACGGACCACAAGCCGATCAGTTTCGCATTCCACGAACGGAAGAGAAACTGCTCGCCTAGGCAATTCCGTCACCTCGACTTCATAGCCCAGTTCACCACCGAGATAAGGCACATTTCTGGCAAAGACAATGTCGTTGCCGACCCCTTATCTCGCGTGGAGGAGCTACAGGTGCCGGTTAGCCTCAACACCCTCGCAGATTCTCAGGCATCAGATCCAGAACTGAAGAAACTTCTTCAGGACGGATCTTCACTGGTGCTTGAGAAGGTGCAGGTCCCGGGGGAGCGTACGTCCGTGTACTGCGACGTAAGTACAGCGTCTCCCAGACCTTATGTGCCCAAAATGCAGCGAAAGCAAGCTTTCGACAGCTTGCACTCCCTCAGCCATCCAGGCGTCTCAGCGACTGCCAAACTGGTTGCAGAGCGCTTCGTTTGGCCAAGCGCCAGGAAGGACTGCAGGGAGTGGGCACGAGCATGTCTTGCATGCCAGCGGGCTAAAGTGAGCCGCCATGTCTCTGCGCCTTTAGGGACTTACCATCTCCCACGCGCCAGGTTCACCACGATCCACATTGACCTTGTGGGCCCGCTCCCAATTTCACAAGGCTTCAGGTACTGTCTGACGGCAGTCGACCGTTTCACCAGGTGGCCAGAGGTCGTACCTATTGTCGACATTACTGCCGAGACAGTAGCTAAAGCACTGCTCTCTGGATGGATTGCCCGGTTTGGCTGTCCCACGGACATTGTTACGGACAGAGGCCGTCAGTTCGAGTCGGCTCTGTTCGAACAATTGTCCAAGATTGCTGGCTTCCAGCACAAACGGACAACGGCATACCATCCAGCGTGCAACGGCATGGTGGAGCGATTTCACAGGCAACTCAAGGCGTCCATCACGTGCCATGCCAATGACAAATGGACCGAGTCCCTGCCGTGGGTATTGCTTGGCATAAGGAGCGCATTCAAAATGGATGTCCAAGCGTCTTCTGCCGAACTTGTATACGGTGAACCGCTAAGGCTCCCTGGAGAATTCTTCTCTCCCAGTGATGACGGAACGACCGACATCACGGACTTTACCGCGCGCATCCGCCAGTTTGCACGAAACATGCAGCCAACTCCAGCTTCCCATCACAGCAAGGCAAGCATTTTTATATTTAAGGATCTGCAGACCACTGATCACGTGTTCCTCCGTGAAGACGCATTATGTGGCTCGCTGCAAGCAGCATACACAGGTCCTCACAAAGTTCTGCATAGGGGTGATAAAGTATTTAAAATTTTATTTAAGGGCAAAGAGGTCACGGTCTCAATTGACCGCCTAAAACCAGCCTACATTGCATTGGAGGATATCTTCAAGGTTCTGGATTGGAGAGGACTTGGCATCAACGTCAACGGCGAGTACATCACTCACCTTCGGTTTGCCGACGATATAGTGGTCATGGCTGAGACCATGGAAGACCTCAGTGCAATGCTCGATGACCTCAGTAGAGCTTCCGAAAGAGTGGGTCTTAAAATGAACATGGACAAAACCAAGGTTATGTTGAATGTTCATGTAACACCCACTCCTATCAAGATTGGAGACTCTACGCTCGAAGTTGTGGACGATTATGTCTACCTGGGACAAACGGTCCAGTTGGGTAGATCTAACTTCGAGAAAGAGGTCAATCGTCGAATCCGACTCGGCTGGGCAGCGTTCGGGAAGTTGCGCGGTATCTTCTCGTCCAACTTACCCCAGTGTCTCAAGACGAAAGTCTATGACCAATGTGTGTTGCCAGTGATTACATACGGGACCGAAACGTGGTCGCTCACAATGGGCCTCATCAGAAAGCTCAAAGTCACCCAAAGGGCAATGGAGAGGGCTATGCTCGGAGTTTCCTTGCGTGATCGAATCAGAAATGAGGACATCCGCTTGAGAACCAAGGTTACCGACGTAGCCCGAAGAATCGCCAGACTTAAGTGGCAATGGGCAGGGCACATTGCTCGCAGAACGGATGGCCGATGGGGCCGAAAAGTTCTGGAATGGCGACCGCGAACCGGAAGACGTTGCGCTGGAAGGCCTCCCACTAGGTGGACCGATGACCTGGTCAAGGTTGCAGGAAACCGCTGGATGAGAGACGCACGGGACCGGTCAATGTGGCGACGCCTGGGGGAGGCCTATGTTCAGCAGTGGACGTCTTTTGGCTGAAATGATGATGATGATATATAATTATCACTTAATTACACATCACCGGCAACTTATATTGCTACGACAATATAATGCCGGACGATGTCGGGAGACTTACGTAGTATATACTATATATATATATAATATATATATATAATAGACTTCAACTTACTTATAATTTGCATATATAGATCAAACTTGACGAATGTTAATGACTTTTTGAATTGTTTTGACTCACTCCTTGACGAACTTAACAAATATGACGAAGAAACCATAATTTTAGGTGATATCAATATTGACCTTTTGTGTTCAATGAATTCTAGTCAAAATAGACTTAAAGACATGCTATCGGCCCATGCCTATTCTAGTGAAATTAACTTTCCTACGAGGGTACAGGGGAAATTCTTCTACATGTCTTGACCACTTGTATACTAATATGTCACCAGAGTCGATTGCGACGTCCTGTGTAAATACACTCATCAGCGATCACTTTGCAATTCGCGGTGAAATTGTATATACTGTCCCGTCATCAACACCTGTAAAACATATGGCGCGGAACTACAACAAAATGAATAAGGACAACTTCGCCGCATCGCTAGCCAGCGTCGACTGGGAAGAGGTGGCGGCGCGCTGGCCGGGTGCGGACGACTTAGCTCGCTCGATCGTATTAACAATACAAAACAAGGTAGATGTTTGTTTTCCTTTGAGACGCGTACCACAAAAAAAGGGTGAGAATTCGTGGATCGATCAGGACATTCGTAACACTAAGTATTTGCTGTTTGACGTTGTAGGCTTAATAAATAAATACCCATTTCCATATTTAAACGAGGTTGCACTTCTACTTCAGGAAAAATACACCAAGATGCTTAGGAATAAGAGGTCTAAGTATTATACACACCATATAAAAACGGCAAATAACCCGAATAAAAGTATGTGGCACGTAGTAAACGTAGAATCTGGAAGGAAAAATCAATCGAGATCGGATTACACCGAGAGTATAAAGCAGGCAGATGGTAAGTCTTATTCTACAAAAAAAGAATTGGTAGATATGGTCAACGCCAAATTTATTCAAGCGGCTGTATCGTGTGGCGCTCCTCAGGCAGACCCAAATATAGCCCTGGCTATGCTTCTGGAGACACGACTCCCAGCCAGTCAGTGTGTTTGGCTTCAACCTTTCTCACCGGTTGAGGTGTACCGTATAATTACTAAACGGATCGCACGTAAACCAACAAAAGACTTATACGATACATCAGTGGAGCTACTGTATATAGCGGCTGCATCACTTGCGAGTGTTCTGGCGGTGTTATTCAATAGGTGTTTGCGTAGTGGTTGCTATCCCAGTACTTTTAAAAGGATCAAGGTGTCTCCGCTGTACAAAGGCAAGGGCAAGAAGAGTGACGCAAACAATTATCGGCCTGTGTCGATCATTCCAGCTGTTGCCAAAGTCTTTGAAAGCGGAATATGTGACCGTTTACTGGGGTTTCTTGAGAAGACCAACTGTCTCACCGACCGACAATATGCCTACAGGAAGGGGCGATCAACAACTGCCCTCGCACGGATGGTCGTCCGCGATGTAATGAAGGCTCGGGAGGAAAAACAGCAGGTTGCAGTGCTCTTCTGCGACCTCTCAAAAGCTTTCGACGTTGCGGACCACGGGGTTCTGGCACAAAAGATGAGGCATCTTGGGGTAGAGGGAAAGGTGTTGGAGTTGCTGCTCGACTTTTTAAAAGGCAGATCGCAGGTGGTGATAGGAGACGGCGGAAAGATTAGGTCAGACCCTCTTAACATCAATACGGGTGTACCACAGGGCTCCTCCCTCTCGAACATCATGTTCAGTTTGCTGCTCAATGACCTACCTGATGCTATAAGTGAGGCTAACGTCTTTATGTACGCAGACGATGTGGCTGCGGTGGTGTGCGCGCCGTCGATGGAAAGGTTACAAGAAAGACTCAACGTGGTAGTGGGTAAAATCAACAAGTGGTTCCAAATAAATGGATTAATACTCAACACGACCAAAACCCATTACATGCACGTTAATCTTTCCGGTCGAATGTGTACACCACTGTCACTTCGGGTACGAGACAGTCAGGTCGAACAAGTACAGGTCACCACATTTCTTGGTTTCGAACTGGACAGTTCCCTCACGTGGGGGCCGCATATTGACAAGATGTGCGGCAAACTCGGACGAGCATGCTTCGCACTGGAACGACTAGCGCAAACGCTCCCACGTAAAATGTTGAGAGGGTGTTATTTTGCGTTGGTACACTCGGTCCTTCAGTATGGTGTTGAGTTCTGGGGCCGAGGTGCCGATTGGGAGCGAGCGTTTAGGATGCAGAAGCGTGCTGTGAGGGCAATTACGCGTTCGCAGTGGGATGACACCGCCAGCAGGGCTATTGTGTATCTTATAATGACAGTGGATAACTTATAATGTCTATCAAATAACTGCCAAATGGTGAGTTTTTAAGAAAAAAATGTACCAAACCATAACCAATTTACAGTTAATCTATGGACATTTCTGATAGCCACTGACGTTAAAAAGATACGCAATAGGGGGGCAGACCACTTTTTAAAACTCTGAAAATATTGACTGTTCCCGCTATGGTGATATTGCAGGCGGCAGTATATGTCAGACAACACTTAAGTGACTATATTAAACGTGGAGATAGGCATAACTACTGTACTCGTGGTCGAGACAAATTAGCTGGATGCCCACACTCCCTAACTAAGACTGGAAAGCTAATTCATGTTATGGGTCCAGCGGTATATAACCGGCTACCAGATCAAATTTTAAGTGCGACATCTGAGAATGCTTTCAAATCTAAATTGAAAGACTGGTTAAACGACCAGGTATTATATGACCTAAAAGAATGGTTTTAGATACTTACTTCATCATGTTAATTATTACTGACTTGGTTTTTATCATATTATTTATCTTTGTTTTCTGAAATTATTGTTATGACATAATTAATTTTATTATTATTATTTTTCCTTAATGTATGATTATTTTGTGTATGCTTTTTGAAATGTTGATGTACGTGTACCTTTTATTCAAAACCTGACATGTAATTTCTATAATTATTAATAAATAAACTAAACTAAACTATATCGGAACCGCGCAACCAACAGCCTACGTCATAGTGACGTGTAGCGAACGGCTGAGGGAACGATGAAGTGAACCCTGCGCGCGAGCGATGGCCGACTTACTCGTGACCTTCAGTCTGTTCCTGGCATGACAACACGCACACTTCCTGGCATGACAACACGCACACGCGCACCTACTTGTGTCGCCTCGAATCCGCATATTATTGTTCGCTGTGCTTAATCTGATACTAACTGTCCTTCCGTATTTCGTGTGTGTATAAACTATTATCTGTGTCGTAACTACTGTGACTGTAATCTATCATCTCTGTTTCTCCTTCTTGTGTTTTGTGTTGTGTGTGAATATTGACTCAATACAACTGTGAGTACCTAAGGCAGTGACTTTTACTTGTGCCCCTGCCTACCACACCTAACACATCTCTAAACATAGAATAATCAATACGCAGAATACTTACTTTGAAGAAACTAGAAACTTCAAAATCGCATCCTTTTTAACAAAATTAATAACTGGCATCTGTAATAATTATGTAGTATGACAGCGGTTCATAACTGTCAGACGTAGCCGTAATACTTCGACAAATTTCGATGTAGCGCTCGCCGGCCTCTGCCACGGCACCGCTCGCTTCGCTCGCTCGGCTCGCGCTTAGCTGGTCACAGTTCTAACCTAACAAATTTGGTTGGATCGTGCTCGTATCATAGTTCGACGTTACGCTATACTTACATTTTCGTTGAAATAAAATACCATGGAAAAATACACCGAACAAACAATATTCGTTAAAAAAATAATTCTACTGTTTGATAAGTTGATGAAATAATAAAATTCATTGAATTGTGTTTCTGTCTGTAAAACATATTTAATTGAGAAATTCCCAGTGTGGGGCAAAGTTTAAAAAAAAGTTTAATAAATAATGTATTATTAAGCTTTTCTTATGTTTATGTAGGTACTTTAATGTAGTATGTTAGTTCGAACGAGAGACATATTGAAACCCGCAATGGGGCCTGCTTACATGATACTAATTAAAATATGAACAGAAAAAAAACACTGATAAATAACATACCATATATTTCGAAAAACTCAAGCAAAAAAAAAATTGCCTAAAGTGGCCAATGCTAAGGTAGGAAGACGATGAGTGGCCGACGCTAAGGTAATAAGGTACTATTTTATACACCTTTACTACCCGCTGACTGCCAAAGGCACCACAGACCAGACTCTATATTCGGTGGTCGTTCTTACCTGTATAGGGGTCATGCACCTAACAACTTTCAGCTTTTATAAAATAACTAAGGTCTGGCCGTCGCTGGCTTTAAGGCTATATACCTAGAGCATCGGTTATTTTCTCGATACGGTTTTTATTTAATTCGATTTCAGTGCGTAATTTTACAATTTCTTCTAATACTTGACTCACTAGTACTTTAACTTCATTATCTGGTATATCTGGCTTCGTTGGTACAAACGTGTTTTTGTTTACAATAATTTGATGCATTTCATCCAGTTTGGCTTGGAATAACTCCGTGATTTGCTTTTCATCCGATTGCCATTTCTGTAACTGAGCGTTTTCAAAAAGTTTTTCAATTAAACGAGCCGATAACCCAAAATCCTGAAGTCTACTTAAAGAGGCCGGGTAAATATATATTCTTTCTTCAAAAAATCTTTCGAGTTTTCCTTTAATTAAGTTATAAATACCAGCATCTTCAAATGATTTTATAAACTGGACCTGTTTTTTTAATCGGTTTATGTTACCTATAATTTCCAAAGTATTAACATCATTAACAGCAACACCGACTAAGAGATTCATAAGAATAATTGAGACAAGTATGAGAAACGGCACAAATATTAAGCGTATCATAGTAAGAGATGGTGGTGATGCATGTTCATCGCTCTTCTTATTTATAATCTCGTTATAACCAAGCTCCGATGACATCATTACCATTGTGGTCAGGAGAGAAGAGATCGGATCTTCAAATGGTGGCTGTGCATGGAACTGTATCATGAAGCTCACGCAGAACCCAATGATGAGAAATCCAAGTGATACGAGTATCTGAAAGATAAAGAGAGATTAATAATTAAAATATATATAATAAAACTACCCTTAAACAAATTAATTGGTTTAACTAAAAAAAAAATTGTACGACTAAAACAGCTTGAACCAAGAAAAATATTTTAGAACTCATGTTTTAATTCACATAGCATCGATTCATACAAACCACACCTTGAATACTTTGGTCGCCACTTTCCCGTACATCAGAACATAATACCCATAGCCCGGGAGTCTGGAGAGCAGGTACATCACTCTAACCCAGGTGAGGAGCAGTGTAGCTGACCCAAAGAGCCGCACCCACTCTGGATGGGATTTTGAATCCCACGATACAACTTGAGGCAAGACAACTGCAAATATAGTGGACAAACATTTCACTGACGCCTCTAAATTTAGAAGGTCCCTCATGGTTTTGATTTTAATGACGATGACCTCCTGGTGACAAAAATAAATATTTTATATCTTGTTACTTAAAAAAAAAGCCTTCAACAAGGCATCCGAGGATTTGAAACAAATGATAAGCCAAGGAAACAACGAGGTTAATTGGTTAATCTTACTCCATATGTAGATAGTAACTACTCACTGTGGAAGACAACGAAAAAGTTTAAAAGGCCAAAGCTTCATATACCACCGATAAAAATCACTGCCGGTATGTGGGCAAGAACAGATATAGAAAAGGCTCAGGTGTACGCTGAACATCTAAAATACAGATTTTAGATGTTCAGCGTACACCTGAGCCTTTATTTCAAGCGCTACCTAACAAGCACCCCGAGCAAGACAAAGAGGTTCGTGAACACCTAGATGGACCGCTACAGATGTGCATACCACTGGAAAGTGTTAGCCCCAATGAATTATGGAGACTAATTTCAAATTTGCTGGATGGTAAAGCGCCAGGTTACGATTTAAGAGGAAATGCGAGTGCTGTCTCTCTCCACTATCGCTGTCTCTCTCCGTCCTCCTGCCCTCAAATTCGTGCGATAAGGACAACTACAGAAAAAAGTTATAATTTGAGGTTTGGCTCTCGCCTATTTCCTCCTCCAATATTGAACCAATTTAAAAGATATTTTAGACAATGAATAAGGAGGTTATATACTACGCCGCTATGTTTTTCTTTTTTCGTTAATAGTTGTCAAATTTGTACACTAGGACTCTGTTAACAGCGATCTAAACAAGAAATTTTGAGCATTTTTTGAGGGTTCTAGTGCTTATAAAAACAATTTATCCCCCAAAAAGGAAAACATAGGGGCATAGAAATAGTTAATATTTATTATTCTGTAAAAAATCATTGCTCTAGGGTCATTAACCAAAAACAGGCGAGAGCGTTTGTATGGAGAAAAGACCGCGTTTCCTCTTAATTGACGCGCAACTACTAAATCATCTTCCTAAAAAGGGAATCCGCCAAATCACTGCAATTTTTAATGCTTGCCTAAGATTGAAGAACGCCAGGTTACGATTTAATTGACGCGCAACTACTAAAGCATCTTCCTAAAAAGGGAATCCTCCAAATCACTGCAATTTTTAATGCTTGCCTAAGATTGAATATCTATCCCACCAGTGGAAAATTGCGCAGATCATAATGGTACCTAAGCCAGGCCAACCACCGCATGAAGTTAGTTAATACCGACCCATTAGCCTTCTCCCGGTGATGGGTAAATTGCTAGAAAAAATACTGCTGAACAGGATGCGCAAGTACTATAAGATATTATGTTGTACACAGAAGCTGTTGGTAAACCTAATAATAAAATTAATAAATAAATAAAGTACAGACTGAAGTAATTCCCCCGCACCAATTTGGATTCCGAGAGAAGCACAGTACCATCGAACAGATCCATCGCAAATCGGACACTATCCGCCTTATTACAAAAAGTAGATAAACCTGGTTTAACTTAGACCTGGTTGATCTCGCATGCTGTCACTTTCTTTTGAATATTATTGAAGTGAGACGTCATGCGAGATAAACCAAGTCTAAGTTAAACCAGGTTTATCTACCTTTTGTAATAAGGCGGTATAAGTCGTACCCTGGAATGCAAACAATACTGTTCCACTTCCACCGTATTCTTGGATATTAGTCAGGCCTTTGATAAAGTTTGGCATGACGGACTACTCTACAAAATTAAAAAATTGCTTCCTCACTCCTTCTTTCTAATACTAAGATCATACCTGCACAAGAGGTGCTATGAAGTAAAATTCAATAATGCGACCGCTCCCCTATATGAAATTCTCTCAGGAGTCCCACAGGGAAGCATATTGGGCCCGTACTGTATCTACTATTTACTGCTGACCTTCCGACGCAAGGCGATACAATAACTGCCACATATGCAGACGACACAGCACTATTATCTGTCCATGAAGATCCAGTCACAGCATCAGCCAAACTACAAGACCATGTAGATGAAGTGGAGCAATAGTTAGACAAGTGGCGCATTAAGGCAATTCAAAGCAAATCAATCCACGTAACATTCACTCTACGAAAACAAACCTGTCCCCCAATAAAACTCTATAACGAGGATATTCCTCAAGCTGAGGATGCCAAATATCTCGGAATGCATTTAGACCGTAGGCTTACCTGGAGAAAGCATATCTGGACCAAGCGCAAACAGTTGGACACAAAGTTCAGAACGATGTACTGGCTGGATAGGTCGCAAGTCAAGACTGTCACACGAAAGCAAAATAGCAGTATATAAGAGACCATACTTAAACCCATCTGGACTTACGGGATTCATCTGTGGGGTACTGCTAGCAACAGCAACATCGAGACTCTTGAGAGATTTCAGAACAAGACATTGAGAGCCATGTTGGATATACCATACAACGTGAGCAACAAATACATACGTAAAAATCTAAATATCTGTTCCGTCAAACAAGAGATTACAAAACACAGTAGAAGCTACCAGACTAGAATGTTAACACACGTGAATCAACTGGCCTCAAATCTTTAGGACACAGGAAGTACCTCCCTACGCTGGCAGCGAGATCCAAGCTATGAAAGGGGTTTCTTAGAGAGTCCTTCTGCCAATGATGTCATCGATCTCAAAATATGAATACCAAGCGCTTGGCCTATTGTGTAGACACAGCCAAGTTACAGAAGAGAAAAGAGGAAAGAAAAAAAAAATCTCAAACTGATAAAAACAATAAGAATAATATAATGTACTAATGATTACCTGGATAGTAAGTAAGAACGCCATCAAATAAATGATATAAACCCATTCTCTGCTGCGAAATATAATTGGCACAGGTTCAATTTTTCTGTCTGTATACCAAAACAAAGATAAGGCAAAGACATTGATAGACAACACGAAGCACACGTGTAATGCCAATATAATGTAGAAAAATGGTAATAATGATCTCCACTGTAGATACAAAAAGCTTTCCACCAAAGGATGTAGTAGTAGACTGTGCTGATCGTATGTATTTCCGGTATCAAGCAGCGCCTGGTACATCTTCATTTTTTTCCTGCTACATCTAGGTAATAAAACTTCAAAGTCTACTTCTACAGAATATTTGTCTACAGGTTCCTGGTCTATGCGAATTATTTTTGAGTCAAAGAATTCTTGCAAGAATTTTGTTGGTTTTGATACGTTCATAATCAACATCTCTATGGGTAGCTTTCCTTCATATTCTTCACCAATCAGGTCAGCTCCGTTGCGAAGTAATAATGTAATCATTTCTTTGTTGCCTTTACTACACGCTATATATATAGGTATTGCCCCTGAGAGATCGGCAACATGAACAGTTTCCTTATCATTTTGTATAATCATTTCTGCCATTTTAATGAAGTCGTTATGAACAGCTATGTTCAAAATCGTAGAATGGTAACCCCGATCCTTTATATTTACTTTAGCACCTCTGGTGATAAGCAACTTTGCGATATCGTACCGGTTGTGATGTACCGCGTAATATAACGGTAGATGATGTCTTTTGTTAATCTTGTTGATATGTTTTTCTATTTCTTCGTGATTACAAAAATTAAGTAAGTGGATTAGAATATCTTCGTTGGCTTGTGAAGCGGCTAAATGGAACACGGTAGATTCATACCCTGACAGGTCTCCTAGCATCACCTGTAAGTAATAACTATTTTTAACAATACAGCCAGTGGTTTGTAAAGCTTCTTTATTTCTATACCGCCATGGATCTAGTCTGCCTTGGTTTTACATGCCGTTGAGAAATATTTCTCAGGCAAGTGAAAATTAAGCATTAAACACATGAATCTTAAAAATCAGAAGTGCATGTCTTGTTCGAGCACTAGACCTGTAGTCATAGCAGTCCGACGGCGAGTGTGGCGTAGTGGACGGTGACCAGTCAAGCTAGTATTCGCAATCTGGACTGCTAAACATGAGGTCCTGGGTTTTCTCAGGTCGGCCAAATTGTCATTGGGTTTTTCCATCAGAAATTCCTCAGTAGCAGCAACGGAGTCTGGAGTTCTGGACTAATAACTGACAAAATGTGGATGTAATATTAGGTACATTTCTGCTGGCAGGCGTGATGATATGTATGAATAATTTCCATGTGGAATAAGACCAACCATTGCCATAACCAAAATAACGGAAAAGGGTTCATTAAGGCTCTTCTCTGTGAGAGGGGTGAGCCGTCATTTCATCAACATCATTTTTTATTCTCGTAAAAATTCAGGATTTCATAAATACATGAAATAATAAAAGCTTGTCAAGTGCAAAATGAATTCGCACAAATCGCACATGAAGGGTTTCATACCATCGTAGTAGGGAAGCCCCCTTTAATTAGAATTGTTTGTTGTTATCTATTTGTATGAATGACAAAGTTATGTTTGCGGTTATTAATGTGTTATGTATTCTTTATTTTGGTTAAAAGCAAGGTATTACAGCACAAGTAAAGGAACAATTTCGAAAAACAAAATGTTGGTTTTGGTACATATAAGTTTTCGCGAAAATCTTTTGCCTACATCTTTTTATCGTGTTGACTTTTACAACCCTACCTCGTACCGTAGGTCGTCGTCGTTGACTTGATTTTTATAACCCTAATAGGGACTATATACCGCAGTATCTGGTATAAAATTCAACTTGCTAGGTTCACCTGTTCCTGAGAAAATTGGCGGTGACACTCGGACGGACTGACAGACGGACAAGAGAGTGTTCCTTTTTTACCCCTTAGAAAACCTGCCCATTTCATTTTATTGATTCGGGTGAAGAATCAGTAGTATAGTTGCCTCCTTGCATTTGGCGAGGATATAATTTTTTTAACAGAATACCTTTAAGTTGGTAGCCCCAGCGCTGAGAGCTATGCGGACTCCTTCTAACCAGTCTTCGTTGATAGACGCACATAGCATTGTTTCACCTGATCTATTTACCGCATCTATAGCGGCTATGTTCGAACCTGTATTGCTGCTCGTATGGCTGACTAAGATCTAGAAAAATAAAACTGACATGAACTTAATAGACCAGAATTTTAAAGAAAAGATGTGAAATCTCTGGTAATTTTAAACATTTGTAATCTAAATCAGCCAGAAGGACCTGTGAATTGAAATATACGAGGTGTAGGCCAAGATTTTTTGATAAAAAGTGCCAGTGGCGCGGAGATTGTTATACAGGGTGTACAACATTCAGTCGAATTGAGTACCGACTACCGAGTAGGTTCTCAATATTACTATTTTTTTTTTTGAAGTCGTTACGGCATAAACTATGCTTAATAACTTCAGTTTAGTATTGCCTATAATAGTTTTTAAGTTGGCTTTAAAAGTTTTTTCTAAAGCTACAGAATTTGTGCTATTAGTGACACATTTCTGAGTTTGGCATATATGCTTCGTTTTCATATCTATTTGTGACGCCGCCGCCGTCACTTGTTATTGAATGGGATAGGTTTAGAACACTAGTTGTAAATAAAACTTTTAATAGGTACGTTAAATTGAAATATACAAATACAAAATCGAGAAACACGGCGAGGCCCTTGCCGTGTCGCTGGACATCTCGAAAGCATTCGACAGGGTTTGGCACGAAGTCTGTTGAGCAAACTTCCAGCATACGGCATTCCCGCTGACTTTTGCTGCTGGATATCTGACTTCCTGAGTGAACGGTCGATCCGAGTGGTCATTGATGGCTGCTCCTCTGACTTTGTGGCTATTGATGCCGGAGTTCCTCAGGGGTCTGTTCTCTCCGCGACACTTTTCCTGCTGCACATCAACGACCTCCTTATCCTGGTATTGTTGGGTACGCAGATGACAGCACTGTCATGGAGAGTTACACATCCAGCGCAAAAGCCGGCGGTGATGAAATACGTTCATTGAGAGAGGCCATGGTAGAGCGAACGAATTCAGCCTTAAGTCTTGTCTCCAAGTGGGGTGACGACAATCTGGTTGATTTCAACGCCACCAAAACGCAAGTGTGTCTGTTCACTGCTAAAAAGAGTCCGTTCAATCTGGCCCCCACTTTCCGGAGTGCGTTTGTACAAGTTACTGACAGTCTCGAGCTTTTTGGCACGAAGTTGAGTGCAAATCTGAACTTCGGCGCCTACATCGAGTCGAAAGCTCAAACTGCGGCAAAAAAGCTGGGTATCCTAAACAGGGTCAAGCGGTACTTCAAGCCTCAAGTCCGGTCCGGCATGGAGTACTGTTGTCACCTTTGGGATGGCTCAGCCTAATACCAACTTGCCACAGTCGACTCAGTAGATCGCAGGGCCAGCAGGCTAATTGGTGACGCTAAGCTGGTTGCCAAGCTACATAGCCTGGCCCACCACCGCAAAGTTGCATGTCTGTCGGTCTTCTACAGACTGTACTTCGGAGAGTGTGCGCAAGAGCTCCACGAGCTTATTTCACCATCGCCCTTCTTCCATCGAGAGACTAGACGTACTGCGGGTTATCACCCATACCTTATCGATGTTCCACACATTCGTACGAAGCGTTTTGCTAAGTCTTTCATTATTCGTACAGCCAAGGAGTGGGACACCCTGCCTGCGTCGGTTTTCCCGAGTTCATATAACCCCAATCTATTTAAGTCGCGAGTAAATAGGCTTCTTCTGGGTACACTCGTTCCATCGTCGACCTCATCTCTGCCCTTTTTTTTTTTTTTTTTTGGTGGGTGGAAAATCATCGAATGACCCCCCCCCGCTCTTGGGCAGAGCGAAGGGGAGTGTCAGACTTCTACTGACTAAAAACCGAACCCATGTTCCTTCTTTGCCCTTGCGCCGAGGCCACGTAATCTAGTACAAAATACCGCGGCCCCGACGGGGCCTCATCTCTGCCCTTAGGGCAAGATTGAAGTCAAGAGTAAGCCCATATAAATAAAATAAAAAAAAATAAAAAAACAAAAAAGACCGCGGTTTTATTAGTCTGCGATTTTGTTCGTAGTCGGGTTTTAGTTTTTTAAACTTACTTTATTATTTCAATGTGAACAACCGTTCACGTCACCACTTCGCCGACACTGCTGTAGCACTACTAGCACTCACTTTGCAAACTAGGGTGATGTTACAGTAAAACAATTGATATACTTCACTGGTGTATTAAAAGATCAATATCGCATAACAATATATGAGCGACCTTATTCAAGGCCGGAGAATCATAACATCGCGATTCACAATCGTGACGTAATCGATCAACGCCATCTATTGTCACAAATTAACACTAGGTAATATTATGACTTCTGTCAAACATACCGCCCACCAAGGCCAATTTTTTAAAACTTGGCCTTCCTTAGTAACTAAACACGTAATTGAGTTATAGTTCCGCCCACCATGAAATCTCGTAATTACCAATACAGAGTTAAAAATAAAACCTTAAAATTAATTACACAAAATCATACTATTCTAAATAATACAGCTGTTTAGCTACGTAGACATCACAGGTAAGCTACAAATTTTAGCAATGGACCTTTTTATTATGGCTTGTTTTGTACAAATAGATGCGACTCGAGTGATGCCATCGGCTCCAGGGTGTGTTGCAACCACACGACCAAGCAGCCAGCGAGAGGGTGGTAAATCATCCTCTTTAATTAAAACCAAATCTCCGATGGTTGGTTCCGGAGTTTGCTGATTCCATTTGTATCTGTTTAAAACCATAGTTAAATAATCCTGCGACCAGCGCCGCCAAAAATCAGTCATCTTTTGCGTGAGCTGCCATCGACGTAATGAGGATACATTAGAAGACTCAAAATTGTACTCGGGAACGGCGACCAAAGATTCACCAACAAGGAAGTGACTTGGGGGTAAAGCATCCAATCCATCCAAACCGTCATTTAATCTGAATAGTGGTCGCGAGTTGGGCCAGGCCAACACGACAGTAGAATCAGTCCAGGCATGAATATTCTGTTTCTGAGCCACCTCAACCAACAATGTACTGAGAAGAACTGCTCCACAGAGTTCCAATCTGGGAATCGATATTTGCATGATAGGTGCTATTTTCATCTTTACTTTCACCAAATTCACTGATATATGACCCTTAACATCGATTACCCGGATATAGACAACAGCGGCGTAAGCTGCCATTTCTACTAACTTGTTAAATTCATGATACAAATGAATACCTTCTTCAACTGTTTCGACGCCCGTAAGCAGGTCATCCATGTAGAAGACTTCCTTTACCAAATTAGCAGCTTTGGGATAGTTATCTTTTTCGTCTATGGCCACTTGCTGTAGAACTTTAACTGCAAGATACGGAGCACATGCCGTACCAAAAGTTACCCTTAGTAAACGATATTCATGAACTGGATGATTGGGACTTTCTTTCCACAAAATTCTTTGAAAGCCAACGTCTTCATCGTCAACTTTGATTTGCCGGTACATTTTAACAATGTCCGCAGATAAACAGATTGGATACAATCTCCATTTCATCAAAATATGCCTTAGAGTTGGCTGCAAAGTAGGGCCTATCATTAAAAGATCATTCAATGAAACACCGTTTTCACCTTTACAGGATGCATCAAAAACTATTCTCACTTGCGTGGTATCTTTGTCTTCCCTAACAACCGCAAAATGAGGTAAGTAAATTCCATTCTTGTTCTCGTTTTCAGGAACCTTCTCCATATGCTCCAACTGTAAGTATTCATCTAACACATTTTGATACTTTACTTTCATGTCTTCACTTTTTCCCAACCTAGTGACTAATGACGAAAGCCTCTTTTCAGCTATCTTTTTTGAATTCTTCACTTTGAATTCTGGATTTGTGGTTTTAAACGGCAATCGCACGATATACCGCCCACCCGCGTCTCTTTTTGTTGTTTCGGCGAAGAATCGTTCGCATTGTTGTTCCTCTTCAGTGAGAGTATTGTTGTTGATTGTTGTCTCCGCCTCCAACTCCCAGAACTTTTTCAAAAAGTCATTTTCCTCCACATAAGAATGCATAACTACTACATTTTTATGAGGTTGATGTGATTTTTCAACCACACCCGAAATAATCCACCCAAATAAAGTAGCTTGCGCTACCAAAGTTCCCTGAGGTCCCTTTTTCATTCCCTCTTGAATTACTTGACCATAAACCTCGGCACCAAGCAAAATATCAATCTTGTTTGGTGTGTTATATTGTGGATCTGCTAAAGGTAAGTCACATACCCAATCCAGTGATACTATTTTCTTGCAAGGAAGAAACGTTGTTATAGTTTTGAGTACGTAAGCGGCAACTGATACTTTTACGCTTGGATCATGAATAGAGGTAAGTGTTATTTCTACCATAAACTTTGAAACAACATGAGTATTTCCTTCCAGCCCTGAAATGTGTCCCCTTATTGGCATCTTTTTAAGACCCAAGTACTGAGCAGTTGCTTCTGTCACAAAGGATGCTTGAGACCCTTGATCAAGCAACGCCCTGATAGTGTGACTCATTCCATTCCTGGCTGTAGCGTTTACTAGAGCCGTGGCTAGCAACACCTGATTTTCCCTTTTAATTTTACTCGACGAGAAAAATGTAGACACCATGCCGGAGTTTGACGATTTGGATGATGTAGCCTTCTGTTCAACAGATGTGTCTACGTCATCGTTCCGAGGCACGTTACAATTTTTTGTAAAATCTGCATCGCTCTTTACCTGACCATCGGGATGAAGCAAAGAATGATGTTTACGCTTGCAAACTCGACATACGGCTGAACTCAAACACTGCTTGGCTGAATGGTTGTACCCTAGGCAGTTGAAACATAAACCGTTTTGTCCTACAAATTCCCGTCTGGCATTTACATCAGTTTTTATAAAGTTTTTACAGTTCATTATTTTATGATTTTCTTTACAGAATTTACACTCGATAGTAGAAGCATGAAACACTTTAGGCTTCTCCATTTGTTTTGTTTTTCCCGTGTTAGATCCTGATTCCAGAAATTCAAACGCTCGGTAACGACTCGTTAGAAAATTATTAAATTGTTCGTAAGTTGGTATATCATCGGAAGAAGTGTCGCTCGTTACGCTTAACTCCCACTGCCGTCGGGATTCAGGATCCAACTTCAAAGTAAGTAAATGAGTCACTATGAGGTCCCAGTCAGTAGTATTGATTCCAAGGTTATTTAACGCATGTAAGCAATCGTTTGAAGTGTCCATTAATTCCTTGAGACCCACAGCTGACTCATTACTTAAATTCTTTTGACTAAGTAACCTTTTCAAGATAAAATGAGATAAATACCTTTTATTATTATAACGCGCGTTGAGCTGTTTCCAGCACCGTTCATAATTTGTATCCGATATGGGTATTTGTCTCAGAAGTTGTTCGGCTTCCCCAGACAAATATCCTTTTAAATATTGCATCCGTTGCACGTTATCTAATGAGTTGTTGTTATGAATGAGCGATACAAATAAATCCCGAAAGGTAACCCAGTCTGTATAATTTCCAGAAAAGACAGGAATAACAATTTTAGGCAGTTTGACTTGACACTGTTTAAAATCACGTTTTACATCATTAGAATTTTCCTCTTTAACCTCATATGATTCCAGAATAGTTTCTAGTTCAGTCTTATACTGAATGTAGACTTCTTGAGTTACATCAAAAATATCGTTTTTAACATATGAACTTTGTTTTAATTCGTCTAGATCATATTCCTCGTACAGTTTGCTATGACTCTCAGACAACATATCCCACATTTTCTCCAAACTTTCCAATCTAACTTTAATGTAAGGACGAGTTATTCTTTCCTTTGGTGACTTTTTAAAATTAGAATAAGCTTTATTTATTCTGGTGCAAGCTTCTTCTACTTTATGAACTAATGACCCCATTTTAAAAAGTACCAGCGAATATTTAAACACAAAGTAAACGTTAACAAACTTTGAAATAAAATAATTAAGAAATTTTACAAGTCTTTAGAACATAATATTTTTGAAAAAATTGGGCATAGGTTCCCCGTCTTAACCAATGTTTCTTAAAATTAAACTAAGTCTAAAAACCACTACAAATTATTCTAAGTCCAAAGTTATTTCCCGATAAATTTTCTAAGTTCTGAGATTCAAGGCAATAAAGTTCAAATTAAAGTTTATTTCCAAATGTTCTGCGACTGAACCAATTTGACTACCACTTTTAGTAATAAAATTCACTCACAGCTGTTCCTCTGATTGATACCACCTGATGAATTGTCCACTGGTTGATACGTATGACAGTGCACCCTCGCACGTCACACCCTGGTCATCCTAGTTGCTGACTCCTGACGATGACGACTCCCGGCCCCGTCTGCAGTAGCTCGCTGCCTGCACAGCTACTGCTGCTCTGCTGAGTTGCTGCTGCTGCTGCTGCTCAGCTACTTGGCCAGTTCGCGCAAGCAATCCACTTGCCCGGCCAAGACGTGGTAGACACAAAAAAATCCTCGGACTGTGTTATCCGGCTCGAAGGACCAAATGAACAACCGTTCACGTCACCACTTCGCCGACACTGCTGTAGCACTACTAGCACTCACTTTGCAAACTAGGGTGATGTTACAGTAAAACAATTGATATACTTCACTGGTGTATTAAAAGATCAATATCGCATAACAATATATGAGCGACCTTATTCAAGGCCGGAGAATCATAACATCGCGATTCACAATCGTGACGTAATCGATCAACGCCATCTATTGTCACAAATTAACACTAGGTAATATTATGACTTCTGTCAAACACAATGTACTATTCTACTTTATGTTGGTTTGTTATTTACATAATACGAGTAGGTAAATAACACAGACTAGACCGCGAGAACTGTTTGACCGCAATCTTAGCGTATATTAAAATCCATTCAGTAGTTTAGGCGCTATGGTGGAACATACATACATGCATACATAGACTGCCACAATCCTTACCCTCCAAATCGTACGATAAAATTAAGTAAGTATGCGAAACAGGTTTAGGATTTAATGCGCCCGTTTCATTTATTTGGATGCCTTATTTTAAATGGGTAGTTGTTTGTTTGATATTACTTTGTTACCTATATCTGTTAGGTATACCAATTTTATTTTCTTATAAAAATATTTATTCTGTCTTGGCTTATCTCTGTATTTATTTATTGTTACCAGTATTATTACCTACTTTCTTACACAAAAATATATTTATTGCTTACTTTTTTTCCTTTTTTATCTGAACTCGTACCTACATTCCTACACATTTTCTTATACTTACCTACTCGATATATATTTAGTGTAACCATTTGTTTACTTTATTTACATAAGTAATCAAAATATGTTTGAAACTGTTTTCTGTCTGTCTGTCACTTACCCCCTCAAGGTTCATTGGAAGACCAGCGTCAGACAGCATCACCTGTCTGGCATGAATGCTGAAATGAACCTTTTTGGCGCAGCCGTGAGGCACACAGCACATAGGTACCTACTATGTTTTTTCCATTTTTGTATTTTTTTTTTTGGTATTATTGTGTGTGTGCTTGATGTACTGACGTCAAATAAACATTTTTTCTTTCTTTCTTTCTTTAAGTTTCCATAAAAGTGTGTCTTTTAACCTTCAAGCGATAATACGTACCTGTAACAGTTCTTTATTTCGCTTCTCTACACACACATGCATGGCAGTTTTTCCGTACTTGTTCCACGCAGTGGCGGATGCACCAGCACCCAGCAACTGTCTTACGGCCGCCTCCCACTCTAGCGTGACCGCAGTGTGTAGAGGAGTGGTAAAGCATTCGTCGCTGTCGACGTAATTCGAAAACTGACCACCGGCATTCACTAGCATGTCTACTGTTTCCATGAAACTGAAAAAAAATGTCGTATACATAACTTTTACTTTCATTTTTTTAATTTTCGTTATTTGAATGATTTTGTTTTTTTTTTGGATGGTCGTAGATTTCTACTGACTTAAAACCACCCATGTTCCTTTTTAGCCCTTTTAGTCGAGGCCGCGGTGTCTCTTTCGAACAGCCCGCAGCCCCGATGGGATTATTTGGCTTTTTTTTTTTTGGTGAGTGGAAAATCATCAAATGACCCCCCCCCCCCCCCCGCTCTTGGGCAGAGCGAAGGGGAGTGTCAGACTTCTACTCACTAAAAACCAAACTCATGTTCCTTCTTCACCCTTGTGCCGAGGCCACGTCATCTCTTTCGATAATCCGCAGCCCCGACGGGCGTCGGCCCTTGCGGGCCCCTCCTTGCTGACATCTCTTTGAGGCGCGCGTGGAACACGAACGCGCCGCCGACGTTATTTGGATGCCTTACGTGTTCTCATCAGTCCTGTGTGTGCAAAGTGCACAGCCAGCAACGTCTAGTGGCGTCCTACAACGATAATCTAGTGCGCTCACGTCTGCGCCGGCCGCGAGCAATAACTGCACGCAATGATGGTGTGCGCGGGCGCTGGCTACGTGCAGCGCCGTCCATCCTTTCTCCGGAAACTTCGGGAGCTGGCCGCGCAAAAAAAAAACAATAATTAATGAGAAGTTTTGAATTCCTTCTGATTTGGAATTGGACTAGTGTACGAAATTAACAAAACTGCGTGTGTAAAACATAAAATATACACATGCACCCACCATTTCTTCAAGACCAAGCCAGCGTTTGTGACTGCTCCAATCATCCGGCAAAGTACACTCGACGTTCCGGCGACATGGTAAGTTTGTCAACTTATTCACCGGTAGACAATGCCTTGTCACTTCTGCCATTGTTTCAAGTGACAATTTGGCATGATCAACCAGGCTTTTTCTAAGTTCTGAAAATAATGCACCACAGGATTTAATGAACCAACTTTTTCCTTAACCCCAGAGGACACGTGCTGATTTTGAAGTAAGAGACAGCGTTCGCAACAAATCAAGTTACCTTCCGGAAAATTTAGCAGTACAGCAATCTGCTTCACGTGCCCAGCCCAGGCGGCTAGGTGGAGAGGAGTTCTGCCGTGCAGGTCAGTCCTGGAGCTATCAGCACCTGAACTGACCAGCAAGTGTAGGGCATCGTTGTCTTGCAAGGCGGCGATGTGGCACGCTGTTACGCAATCCAGAGGACATGTCGCGTTTAGGTTGGCACCATTTGTCATTAAACTGTAATAAAAAATTGTTTATTTATTTATCTTAAGCCGAAACTCAGTGCATGATCCATATGCTTAAGTGAATTGTGAAAACCATTTAACCTTAGAATTAGGACTCACCTCCTCATGTATGTGACGTCACCATCCAGAATTGATTCTAATAATAGTGTGTTTAACCTCTGACTGATCAGATTCATTACATTCAATCTCCTTTCGAAATCATTATCTAAAATCAAACAACAGTCTCAGTGGGTAAGATGAGAGTTCCAAGGGGTTTGGTCACCAATCCCCTTAGCGGCACGGAAACTTGGCCACACGTAAATTTCATGATATTTCGCACTGAAATGTATTTTTGACACTGAAATAGGGGTAGATGCACTCCGTAAGTGTTTCTCAAGCTTTTAGAAATTGATTTTGAAAACGTCACAACTCCAATAAGTTTATTTTTTAAATTGGGCACTTTTGCAGAAACAAAGAATTTTACACTAGAAATTTTAAAACACTATAGAATAAAAAAAACCTTCATTTGGTTCATTGTCTGTACGTTTTAGTATCGGGTATTTCCTCCTCTAGCCCTAATAACGGCCTGCATTCGATCTGGCATGCTTTGAATGATGTTTCTGACATCAACTTGCGGTATGCTCTCCCAAGCAGTCAGTGCTGCATTTCGAAGTTGGTTAAGAGTTTCTGGCGGGTCGGAAGTGGACTTTATCTTTCTTTTGAGCATGTTCCAGATGTGCTCAATCGGGTTTAAGTCCGGACTACGAGCTGGCCACTGCAATTTTTGAATACCAACTTCTTGAAGGTATTCTTCAACGCAATGTGCAACGTGTGGGCGTGCATTATCGTGCATTAGGAGGAATCGGTCATGCCCAATGTATCCCGAATACACCAAAACATGTTCCTGGAGGACCTCCTTGATGTATCGGGCCGCAGTTAGCCGGTTATCGACGATAACCAACTCCGTACGACCATCGGAACTTATTCCTCCCCAAACCATTACAGAGCCTCCATTGAAACTCACAGTTTGTGTGGTGGTAATGGGTAGAAATCTCTCTCCTCTTCTTCTCCACACTCGCTCCCGACCGTCTGGGGCGCGCAAAGCTATTCGGCACTCATCTGTGAACAGCACTCGAGCCCATTGCTCGTGGGTCCAGCTAGCGTGTTCACGTGCGAATTGAAGTCGAGCTACTCGGTGATATCTGAGGAGTTCTGGACCGCGTGCTGGTCTACGGGCTTTTAAATTCACTTCCTCCATTCGTCTTCTCACAGTGCGCTCACTAACATTCACGCCTCTTGCAATTTTGAGCCGCTGCCGTATCTCAACAGCGGTCAGGTAGCGGTTTCTTAAAATTTCCAGGACAATAAAACGGTCATCCCGGGCCGATGTGCATCTGACACCTCCACTGCCTGGTCTACGGGAATAGTGGCCTGTCTCCTGGTATCGTTTTAGGGCATACTGCATTGATGAACGTGGTACATTAAGCACCACGGCAACTTCACGCTGTGTCAACCCTTGGTCGATTAATGCTACAGCCTGTGCAACCTGCGCTGGTGTTAATGGCATTTTTATTGGTGTTAAAGCACCTTCAGTTAATCAATAAAAAGCACAAAAGCACAATACCTCAATAAGTTAACCGTAAACTTTTACAACACACAAATTTAAACTTGCAACTTAGTCGCTCAAGAGACACGATTCAACTAAAAATTAAAAGTTGCACCCTAGTGCACTCAAACATAATGAATTACCCTCTTGAACTAAGAGTAAACATTTTTGTAACCTAACCCCATAAGAAACAGTAATTGGAAACACTTAAAGTTTTTGTTATTGCGTGTATTTGCGAGATAAGCGCTTGGCCAAGATTCCGTGCCGGTGAGTGTATGTCAGGTATCTCATACATTTAGTTTTATCAGTATTTATTTCCAAATGATTTACAATTAGCCAGTCATGTATATATAATATACTCTTTAGAGCTTCACTGGTGACTTTGATCGACTGATCAATAGTAGCTTCTATGGATAGGACATCGGTATCTGCGAATAATACGGTGTAGGTACTGTCCGTTGAATCTGTCAATTCGTTTATACACACACCGGCAAAATTAGGAGAACACAAAAAGTTACTGTATTTGAGAGATTTCATGTATTATCATGTAAGTAAACTATAATAATGGTATTATTTTTCCTTGTGTTAAATGTGTAACCTACGCAGTGCTTGTAAAGACGTTATAAGGAAATAATACCTTGACTCATACATGTGAAGTTATTTCAAGGCCAGCATTCGTCATCGTCGATAAGTTCCTTAATTATTCCATCATGTTCTAGGTTTCGAATTTGCACAGAATGCGTTGTAGCATTTTCCCACTGCCCGAACTCGTAGTGGACAAAATAAAAGTATTGTTTTTGCCGTGCACTCTTTCATTGCGGTGATCAGAATTGGCCCCTTAGATCATGTGAATTAACTCCACTCGATTTCTTTTTATGGGGCTATTTGAAGGCAAAGGTCTATGCCAACAATCCCACAACCACCCATACATTGGACAAGGAGATTCGACACGGCATCAAAGAAATTCAGCCATATTTACGCCTGAGAGATATTTAGTAGAGATAGTTTGTAAAGCTTAGTCAGAGACAAATGAACATGGACAAAACCAAGGTTCGAATGCCCATGTAACACCCTCTCCTATCAAGATTGGAGACTCTACACTCGAAGTTGTGGACGGTTATGTCTACCTGGGATAAACGGCCCAGTTGGGTAGGTCTAACTTTGAGAAAGAGGTCAATCGTCGAATCCGACTTGGTTGACCGGAGGTTAACGTAACGCAGTGTCTCAAGGGTTACCGACATAGCCCGAAGAATTGCCCAATTTAAGTGACAGTGGCAGTGACATTGGACTCAAAACGGATGGCCGATGGAGCCGAAAAGTTCTGGAGTGATTTTCGAAGACGTTACGTTGGAAGGCCTCCCTCTAAGTGGATCGATGACCTAGTGAAGGTTGCGGGGATCGGCTGGATGCGAGACGCACGGGACCGGTCAATGTGGCGCCACCTGGGGGAGGCCTATGTCAAGGAGTGGACGTCTTTTGACTGAAATGCTAAGGGCACGAACCACTCGATAAGAAAAAGTCACGTTTATGCCAAATATTCATGAATAAAAACCGGCCAAGTGCATGTGTCGGACCAAGCACAATGTACAAAATATGTATGCTTCCACCTGGCCTACCTGCCTCCGGACGATGATTTTTCGGTCCTGTTCCTGTGCCAGCTTCATCCAGGTTTTGCCCCCGATGGCAACTATGTCTGCCGGATGACCCACCCTTCTTTTGCCAGGTAACACTTGATTCTAACAAAATTTTGCACTTTTAAGCTTAATATTGCACAAACGAATCCCTATAACGAAAAAATGTACGAGCAAAAATGACAGCCCGGCTTAGCATGCGAAAAAAAAGAAAATACCTGACCAAAGAACTATTTTATATGAATCAACGTCATCATCACTGTCTTTGGGATCAACATTTTCATAATCCTTATTTTCCATGACTCTTGACATAAGAATCCGTGTGTAACACACTAGAAACGGACTAATACTGTTTTCGATTAACAGTGCATATGTCTATAATTAACCAATATTACACCAATATAACTGTAATAATATAATATTGAGAAGTCCTGGCTCTTGTGATTGTGATACAGGAACTCCTAGTACAAGAGCCAGAGCTACACTGATGTCTGTAAATAATATTTGCCAAAAAAGACTTTATGATTTAGTTATTATTATATTATACTATATAAAGCTAAACTACCACTGACTCACTGACTCACTCACTGACATAATTGTTCTCCCAGATGTTGGATGGGGAGGTGGGTATATTTTGACAGATTCGTAAACAAGTAACTCTGGTGAGTATGGGAAAAGTCCGAAACCCCCCCTTTTTGCCCCCCCTCCCCCCCCTCCCTATCGTATCTCGGAAACTAAGAGACCGGTATTTTTTTTTTATTACGGATTCGTATAGAGGAGGCTCGGTAAAGTAAAAATCATTTTTCAAAGTGGCCCCCCTTGCCCCCCTTCTCCCCCCCTTTAGGCGAATCTCGGAAATAAAGAGAATTTACGTGTTTTTTTTTCGGGATTCGTATAGAGGAGGCTTGGGAAAGTAAAAACCATTTTGAAAATTTGACCCCCTTGCCCCCCTCCATCCCCCCCCTTTCGGATCTCGGAAGTTAAGAGACTTGGAACATTTTTTTTTTCAGATTCATATAGAGGGGCATTGCGTTAGTCGAAATCATTTTTAGAAACTCCCCCCCTCTCCCCCCCCCCTTCACCCCCCCCCCCTCTTCACCCCTTTTTTCTGTTTTGTTTACAGATTCGTATAGGATAGGAGGCTCGGGGAAGTAAAATGGTGGTACCGGTAGAGCGAAGGGGGGAGCGGGCGAGCGAAGCGAGCCGGCGACCCCCGTAGCGTAGGGATAATGTCATGATAGCTTTCCGGTGGTAGGTAGGTCCTGAGTGGAGCGAACCTGCGAGACCGAGTGGAGCGAAGGGGGGAGGTGGCGAGCGAAGCGAGCCGGCGACCTCCTTAGCGTAACGAAGGTTGAGTGGGTGAAGCGTAACTCAGGGGCGACGACAAGCAAACTTTAGGGTAATGTTCTTTTAGTGGTAGTAGGAGGTAGTAGGTAGGTGGAAGGTAGTAGGTATGTGTAGGTAGGTGTAGGTAGGTAGGTGTAGGTAGGTAGTAGGTAGGTGTAGGTAGGTGTAGGTAGGTGTAGGTAGGTGTAGGTAGGTGTAGGTAGGTGTAGGTAGGTGTAGGTAGGTAGTAGGTAGGTGTAGGTAGGTAGTACCGCGAGCTGCATTGAAAATTTTTTTTTTCAGATTCATTGAGAGGTGCAATGCGTTAGTCGAAATCATTTTTCAAAGCGCCCCCTCTGCCCCTCTCCACGCCTCGCGAGCTGCGCGCAGCTCGCGCACCCACGCAAATACTAGTTCTATTATATAAAGCTAAACTACCACTGACTGACTCACTCACTCACTGACATCATTGTTCTCCCAGATGTTGGATGGGGAGGTGGGTATATTTTGACAGATTCGTAAACAAGTAACTCTGGTGAGTATGGGAAAAGTCCCAAACCCCCCCTTTTTGCCCCCCCTCCCCCCCCTCCCTATCGTATCTCGGAAACTAAGAGACCGGTATTTTTTTTTTATTACGGATTCGTATAGAGGAGGCTCGGTAAAGTAAAAATCATTTTTCAAAGTGCCCCCCCTTGCCCCCCTTCTCCCCCCCTTTAGGCGGATCTCGGAAATAAAGAGAATTACGTGTTTTTTTTTTAGGGATTCGTATAGAGGAGGCTTGAGGAAGTAAAAACCATTTTGAAAATTTGACCCCCTTGCCCCCCTCCATCCCCCCCCTTTCGGATCTCGGAAGTTAAGAGACTTGGAAGATTATTTTTTTCAGATTCATTTAGAGGGGCCTTTGCGTTAATCGAAATCATTTTTCGAAACTACCCCCCTCACCCCCCTTCAACCCCCCCCCCCCCCTTTACCTCTTTTTTTCAGTTTTGTTTACGGATTCGTATAGAGGAGGCTCGGGGAAGTAGAATGGTGGTACCGGTAAAGCGAAGGGGGGAGCGGGCGAGCGAAGCGAGCCGGCGACCCCCGTAGCGTAGGGATAATGTCATGATAGCTTTCCGGTGGTCGGTAGGTCCTGAGTGGAGCGAACCTGCGAGACCGAGTGCAGCGAAGGGGGGAGGTGGCGAGCGAAGCGAGCCGGCGACCTCCTTAGCGTAACGAAGGTTGAGTGGGTGAAGCGTAACTCAGGGGCGACGACAAGCAAACTTTAGGGTAATGTTCTTTTAGTGGTAGTAGGAGGTAGTAGGTAGGTAAGTGGTAGGTAGTAGGTATGTGTAGGTAGGTGTAGGTAGGTAGGTGTAGGTAGGTAGGTGTAGGTAGGTAGTAGGTAGGTGTAGGTAGGTGTAGGTAGGTGTAGGTAGGTGTAGGTAGGTGTAGGTAGGTGTAGGTAGGTGTAGGTAGGTGTAGGTAGGTAGTAGGTAGGTGTAGGTAGGTGTGGGTAGGTGTAGGTAGGTAGTAGGTAGGTATAGGTAGGTAGTGGGTAGGTGTAGGTAGGCAGACCCGCGAGCTGCGCGCAGCGAGCGCAGCCACGCAAACACTAGTTATACTATATAAAGCTAAACTACCACTGACTCACTGACTGATCTATTGACAGAATTGTTCTCCCAGATGGTGGATGGGGAGGTGGGTATATTTTGACAGATTCGTAAACAATGAACTCTCAATCCTATGGGAAAAGTCCGAAACCCCCCCTTTTCCCCCCCCTTCCCCCCCCTCCCTATCGTATCTCGGAAACAAAGAGACTTGAAGTGTTTTTTTTTAGGGATTCGTATAGAGGAGGCTCGGTAAAGTAAAAATCATTTTACAAAGTGCCCCCCCTTGCCCCCCTTTTGCCCCCCTTTCGGCGGATCTCGGAAATGAAGAGATTTTACGTGTTTTTTTTTAGGGATTCGTATAGAGGAGGCTTGGGGAAGTAAAAACCGTTTTGAAAATTTGACCCCCTTGCCCCCCTCCACCCCCCCCTTTCGGATCTCGGAAGTTAAGAGACTTGGAACGAATTTTTTTTCAGATTCATATAGAGGGGCATTGCGTTAGTCGAAATCATTTTTAGAAACTCCCCCCCCCCTTCCCCCCCTTCACCCCCCCCCCCCCCCCTCTTCACCCCTTTTTTTCTCTTTTGTTTACAGATTCGTATAGGATAGGAGGCTCGGGGAAGTAAAATGGTGGTACCGGTAAAGCGAAGGGGGGAGCGGGCGAGCGAAGCGAGCCGGCGACCCCCGTAGCGTAGGGATAATGTCATGATAGCTTTCCGGTGGTAGGTAGGTCCTGAGTGGAGCGAACCTGCGAGACCGAGTGGAGCGAAGGGGGGAGGTGGCGAGCGAAGCGAGCCGGCGACCTCCTTAGCGTAACGAAGGTTGAGTGGGTGAAGCGTAACTCAGGGGCGACGACAAGCAAACTTTAGGGAATGTTTTTTTAGTGGTAGTAGGGGGTAGTAGGTAGGTGATAAGTAGGTAGGTAGGTGTAGGTAGGTGTAGGTAGGTGTAGGTAGGTGTAGGTAGGTGTAGGTAGGTGTAGGTAGGTGTAGGTAGGTGTAGGTAGGTGTAGGTAGGTGTAGGTAGGTGTAGGTAGGTGTAGGTAGGTGTAGGTAGGTGTAGGTAGGTGTAGGTAGGTGTAGGTAGGTGTAGGTATTTTTCAAAGTTCCCCCCTTCACAACCCGCGAGCTGCGCGCAGCGAGCGCAGCCACGCAAATACTAGTTATACTATATAAAGCTAAACTACCACTGACTCACTGACTGATCTATTGACAGAATTGTTCTCCCAGATGGTGGATGGGGAGGTGGGTATATTTTGACAGATTCGTAAACAATGAACTCTCAATCCTATGGGAAAAGTCCGAAACCCCCCCTTTTCCCCCCCCTTCTCCCCCTCCCTATCGTATCTCGGAAACTAGGAGACCCGTATTTTTTTTTTTTTACTGATTCGTATAGAGGAGGCTCGGTTAAGTAAAAATCATTTTTCA
Organism: Diarsia mendica; assembly: GCA_949316265.1. Classification (NCBI taxonomy): domain Eukaryota; kingdom Metazoa; phylum Arthropoda; class Insecta; order Lepidoptera; family Noctuidae; genus Diarsia; species Diarsia mendica. The sequence goes on along the minus strand of OX438908.1, from coordinate 17,858,212 downwards.
AAGTGGCCCCCCTTGCCCCCCTTCTCCCCCCCTTTAGGCGAATCTCGAAAATAAAGAGAATTTTCGTGTTTTTTTTTAGGGATTCGTATAGAGGAGGCTTGGGGAAGTAAAAACTATTTTGAAAATTTGACCCCCTTGCCCCCCTCCACCCCCCCCCTTTCGGATCTCGGAAGTTAAGAGACTTGGAACGAATTTTTTTTCAGATTCATATAGAGGGGCATTGCGTTAGTCGAAATCATTTTTAGAAACTCCCCCCTCTCCCCCCCCTTCACCCCCCCCCCCCCTCTTCACCCCTTTTTTTCTGTTTTGTTTACAGATTCGTATAGGATAGGAGGCTCGGGGAAGTAAAATGGTGGTACCGGTAAAGCGAAGGGGGGAGCGGGCGAGCGAAGCGAGCCGGCGACCCCCGTAGCGTAGGGATAATGTTATGATAGCTTTCCGGTGGTAGGTAGGTCCTGAGTGGAGCGAACCTGCGAGACCGAGTGGAGCGAAGGGGGGAGGTGGCGAGCGAAGCGAGCCGGCGACCTCCTTAGCGCAACGAAGGTTGAGTGGGTGAAGCGTAACGAAGGTTGAGTAGGTAGGTGTAGGTAGGTGTAGGTAGGTGTAGGTAGGTGTAGGTAGGTGTAGGTAGGTGTAGGTAGGTGTAGGTAGGTGTAGGTAGGTGTAGGTAGGAGTAGGTAGGTAGTAGGTAGGTGTAGGTAGGTAGTAGGTAGGTAGTGGGTAGGTGTAGGTAGGCAGACCCGCGAGCTGCGCGCAGCGAGCGCAGCCCCGCAAATACTAGTTATACTATATAAAGCTAAACTACCACTGACTCACTGACTGATCTATTGACAGAATTGTTCTCCCAGATGGTGGATGGGGAGGTGGGTATATTTTGACAGATTCGTAAACAATGAACTCTCAATCCTATGGGAAAAGTCCGAAACCCCCCCTTTTCCCCCCCCTTCTCCCCCCTCCCTATCGTATCTCGGAAACTAAAAGACCCGTATTTTTTTTTTTTTACGGATTCGTATAGAGGAGGCTCGGTTAAGTAAAAATCATTTTTCAAAGTGCCCCCCCTTGCCCCCCTTCTCCCCCCCTTTAGGCGGATCTCGGAAATAAAGAGAATTACGTGTTTTTTTTTTAGGGATTCGTATAGAGGAGGCTTGAGGAAGTAAAAACCATTTTGAAAATTTGACCCCCTTGCCCCCCTCCATCCCCCCCCTTTCGGATCTCGGAAGTTAAGAGACTTGGAACATTTTTTTTTTCAGATTCATTGAGAGGGGCATTGCGTTAGTCGAAATCATTTTTAGAAACTCCCCCCCCTCCCCCCCCCTTCACCCCCCCCCCTCTTCACCCCTTTTTTTCTCTTTTGTTTACAGATTCGTATAGGATAGGAGGCTCGGGGAAGTAAAATGGTGGTACCGGTAAAGCGAAGGGGGGAGCGGGCGAGCGAAGCGAGCCGGCGACCCCCGTAGCGTAGGGATAATGTCATGATAGCTTTCCGGTGGTAGGTAGGTCCTGAGTGGAGCGAACCTGCGAGACCGAGTGGAGCGAAGGGGGGAGGTGGCGAGCGAAGCGAGCCGGCGACCTCCTTAGCGTAACGAAGGTTGAGTGGGTGAAGCGTAACGAAGGTTGAGTAGGTAGGTGTAGGTAGGTAGTAGGTAGGTGTAGGTAGGTGTAGGTAGGTGTAGGTAGGTGTAGGTAGGTGTAGGTAGGTGTAGGTAGGTGTAGGTAGGTGTAGGTAGGTGTAGGTAGGTGTAGGTAGGTGTAGGTAGGTGTAGGTAGTTGTAGGTAGGTGTAGGTAGGTGGTAGGTAGGTGTAGGTAGGTGGTGGCATACGTGAGATTCATATAGAGGAGGCTCGGGGAAGTATAATCCGTTTTTCAAATTTGAACCCCTTGCCCCCCTTCACCCCCCCTTTAGGCGGATCTCGGAAGTTAAGAGACTTGGAACATTTTTTTTTCAAATTCATTGAGAGGTGCAATGCGTTAGTCGAAATCATTTTTCAAAGCGCCCCCTCTCCCCCTCTCCACGCCTCGCGAGCTGCGCGCAGCTCGCGCACCCACGCAAATACTAGTTATACTATATAAAGCTTAAATACCACTGACTCACTGACTGACTGACAGAATTGTTCTCCCAGATGGTGGATGGGGAGGTGGGTATATTTTGACAGATTCGTAAACAAGTAGCTCTGGTGAGTATGGGAAAAGTCCGAAACCCCCCCTTTTCCCCCCCCTTCTCCCCCCTCCCTATCGTATCTCGGATACAAAGAGACTTGAAGTGTTTTTTTTTAGGGATTCGTATAGAGGAGGCTCGGTAAAGTAAAAATCATTTTTTTAAGTGGCCCCCTTGCCCCCCTTCTCCCCCCCTTTAGGCAAATCTCGAAAGTTAAGAGACTTGGAACGATTTTTTTTTCAGATTCATTTAGAGGGGCCTTTTCGTTAATCGAAATCATTTTTCGAGACTCCCCCCCTCACCCCCCCCCCCTTCACCCCCCCTTTTTTCATTTTTTTTTTTTTTTCTTACATAAAACTACTTATTGAGGGGCGTTGAAATTTGTATACTCTCCCCTCCCCTCCCCAACCTCCCCTAAAATTAAAAGGGCTGTAACTTCGTAACGGTTAGAGATAGCCATTAGGTGTTTGAACAAATATTGTAGTAGGCACCTGTCCGGTGGTGGTACAGCGGTAAAGCGAAGGGGGGAGCGGGCGAGCGAAGCGAGCCGGCGACCCCCGTAGCGTAGGGATATCGACATGATAGCTTTCCGGTGGTAGGTAGGTCCTGAGTGGAGCGAACCTGCGAGACAGCGTAACAAAGGTTGAGTGGGTGAAGCGTAACTCAGGGGCGACGACAAGCAAACTTTAGGGTAATGTTTTTTGGTAGTAGGAGGTAGTAGGTAGGTAGTATGTAGGTAGGTGGTAGGTAGGTAGTAGGTAGGTGTAGGTAGGTAGGTAGTAGGTAGGTGTAGGTAGGTGGTGGCACATATGTGAGATTCATATAGAGGAGGCTCGGGAAAGTAAAAACCATTTTTTTTAATTGACCCCTTTGCCCCCCTTTTCTCCCCCTTTAAGCGGATCTCGGAAGTTATGAGACTTGGAACATTTTTTTTTTCAGATTCATTGAGAGGTGCAATGCGTCAGTCGAAATCATTTTTCTAAGCTGCCCCTCTCCCCCTCTTCACGCCTCGCGAGCTGCGCGCAGCTCGCGCACCCACGCAAATACTAGTTATACTATATAAAGCTAAACTACCACTGACTCACTGACTGATCTATTGACAGAATTGTTCTCCCAGATGGTGGATGGGGAGGTGGGTATATTTTGACAGATTCGTAAACAATGAACTCTCAATCCTATGGGAAAAGTCCGAAACCCCCCCTTTTCCCCCCCCTTCTCCCCCTCCCTATCGTATCTCGGAAACAAAGAGACTTGAAGTGTTTTTTTTTAGGGATTCGTATAGAGGAGGCTCGGTAAAGTAAAAATCATTTTTCAAAGTGCCCCCCCTTGCCCCCCTTCTCCCCCCCTTTAGGCGGATCTCGGAAATAAAGAGAATTACGTGTTTTTTTTTTAGGGATTCGTATAGAGGAGGCTTGAGGAAGTAAAAACCATTTTGAAAATTTGACCCCCTTGCCCCCCTCCATCCCCCCCCTTTCGGATCTCGGAAGTTAAGAGACTTGGAACGATTTTTTTTTCAGATTCATATAGAGGGGCATTGCGGTAGTCGAAATCATTTTTAGAAACTCCCCCCTCCCCCCCCCTTCACCCCCCCCCCCCCCTTTTCACCCCTTTTTTCTGTTTTGTTTACAGATTCGTATAGGATAGGAGGCTCGGCGAAGTAAAATGGTGGTACCGGTAAAGCGAAGGGGGGAGCGGGCGAGCGAAGCGAGCCGGCGACCCCCGTAGCGTAGGGATAATGTCATGATAGCTTTCCGGTGGTAGGTAGGTCCTGAGTGGAGCGAACCTGCGAGACCGAGTGCAGCGAAGGGGGGAGGTGGCGAGCGAAGCGAGCCGGCGACCTCCTTAGCGTAACGAAGGTTGAGTGGGTGAAGCGTAACGAAGGTTGAGTAGGTAGGTGTAGGTAGGTGTAGGTAGGTGTAGGTAGGTGTAGGTAGGTGTAGGTAGGTGTAGGTAGGTGTAGGTAGGTGTAGGTAGGTGTAGGTAGGTGTAGGTAGGTGTAGGTAGGTGTAGGTAGGTGTAGGTAGGTAGTAGGTAGGTGTAGGTAGGTAGTAGGTAGGTGTAGGTAGGTAGTAGGCAGGTGTAGGTAAGCAGACCCGCGAGCTGCGCGCAGCGAGCGCAGCCACGCAAATACTAGTTATACTATATAAAGCTAAACTACCACTCACTCACTGACTCACTGACTGACAGAATTGTTCTCCCAGATGGTGGATGGGGAGGTGGGTATATTTTGACAGATTCGTAAACAAGTAACTCTGGTGAGTATGGGAAAAGTCCGAAACCCCCCCTTTTTGCCCCCCCTCCCCCCCCTCCCTGTCGTATCTCGGAAACTAAGAGACCCGTATTTTTTTTTTTTTACGGATTCGTATAGAGGAGGTTCGGTAAAGTAAAAATCATTTTTCAAAGTGGCCCCCCTTGCCCCCCTTCTCCCCCCCTTTAGGCGGATCTCGGAAATAAAGAGAATTACGTGTTTTTTTTTTAGGGATTCGTATAGAGGAGGCTTGAGGAAGTAAAAACCATTTTGAAAATTTGACCCCCTTGCCCCCCTCCATCCCCCCCCTTTCGGATCTCGGAAGTTAAGAGACTTGGAACATTTTTTTTTTTCAGATTCATTGAGAGGGGCATTGCGTTAGTCGAAATCATTTTTAGAAACTCCCCCCCTCTCCCCCCCCCTTCACCCCCCCCCCCCTCTTCACCCCTTTTTTTCTCTTTTGTTTACAGATTCGTATAGGATAGGAGGCTCGGGGAAGTAAAATGGTGGGAACGGTAAAGCGAAGGGGGGAGCGGGCGAGCGAAGCGAGCCGGCGACCCCCGTAGCGTAGGGATAATGTCATGATAGCTCTCCGGTGGTAGGTAGGTCCTGAGTGGAGCGAACCTGCGAGACCGAGTGGAGCGAAGGGGGGAGGTGGCGAGCGAAGCGAGCCGGCGACCTCCTTAGCATAACGAAGGTTGAGTGGGTGAAGCGTAACGAAGGTTGAGTAGGTAGGTGTAGGTAGGTGTAGGTAGGTGTAGGTAGGTGTAGGTAGGTGTAGGTAGGTGTAGGTAGGTGTAGGTAGGTGTAGGTAGGTGTAGGTAGGTGTAGGTAGGTGTAGGTAGGTGTAGGTAGGTGTAGGTAGGTGTAGGTAGGTGTAGGTAGGTGTAGGTAGGTGTAGGTAGGTGTAGGTAGGTGTAGGTAGGTGTAGGTAGGTGTAGGTAGGTGTAGGTAGGTGTAGGTAGGTGTAGGTAGGTGTAGGTAGGTGTAGGTAGGTGTAGGTAGGTGTAGGTAGGTGTAGGTAGGTGTAGGTAGGTGTAGGTAGGTGTAGGTAGGTGTAGGTAGGTGTAGGTAGGTGTAGGTAGGTGTAGGTAGGTGTAGGTAGGTGTAGGTAGGTGTAGGTAGGTGTAGGTAGGTGTAGGTAGGTGTAGGTAGGTGTAGGTAGGTGTAGGTAGGTGTAGGTAGGTGTAGGTAGGTGTAGGTAGGTGTAGGTAGGTGTAGGTAGGTGTAGGTAGGTAGGTAGTAGGTAGTTGTAGGTAGGTAGTATTGGAACATTTTTTTTTTCAGATTCATTGAGAGGTGCAATGCGTTAGTCGAAATCACTTTTCAAAGCTCCCCCTCTCCCCCCCTTCACGCCTCGCGAGCTGCGCGCAGCTCGCGCACCCACGCAAATACTAGTTTTAATATAAAATCACTTCCCTCCATATCAGTAGGATAAAGTACAAATAAGGCTAATATGTAGGTGCCCGTCGGGGCCGCGGATTTTTGTACTACATAGATGACGTGGCCTCGGCGCAAGGGCAAAGAAGTAACATGGGTTCGGTTTTTAGTCAGTAGAAGTCTAACACTCCCCTTCGCTCTGCCCAAGAGCGGCGGGGGGGGGGGGGGTCATTTGATGATTTTCCACCCACCAAAAAAAAAAGGCTAATATGTAGGTACAAATCGGCATATTCAACTGGAATAAGACCAGCTGCGTATCAGCACGGATAAATATTATCACTAGTAATTAATATTAATGAATTTTAAGTTGTGAGCAGTTCGATTATATTACAAACAAAATAGAAACAACAAGTATTTCAGAAACGCTTGAACGCACGGGAAGTTGTTCTAGTTGTTCTAAACGGAGGAGAGATGTGTGGAACCTGTTTTGCTGAGTTTCATCAGCAATGTGTTTTTGTTAATTCTTTCTAACGCTTTCCGGAAGCCGAAATGGAGGACTCTAGGTCTACTTGATGTCCTCAGGCTTCCAGCTTGAAGATTTACTTGATACGAGTCAAAAGATTCATGATACTGGTTCTAATTCAATTGTAAAAACTAAGTTATCAAATAAATGTCTGCCACTTTTAAGATTTGTTGATTTGTAAACTGGATATACGCCACTGACAATGCAATCTCTGAAATAGAAATAGCAAGTTATTCGAAATAATGGGTATGCTGTGATGTGTATACTTTTGAATCACTGACGATTATGTCTACCCACTCGTTCCTTTTTTTTTAAATTGCTTATTGTTCACAACACATACACATTTTTGTTCATCTACAATTTACTCGCCAAACTTTATTTCATGGCGAGAAGCGCTTGTTAAAAGCTTTTATTTAACTTGCAATGTATATGTCGCAGGTTTTTCATAAAATTAGGTTTTTGATCAAAAACCTAGGTTTTTCATCAAAAACCGGAAGATGACACATTTTAAACTCAATTTCATCATAAACCTGTAACAATCCAGACTAGTTCAGATTTTTGATCAAAAACCTGTACTAGTTTGGGTTTATGATAAAGTTCTTGTCAAAACATATGTCGCAGGTTTTTCATAAAATTAGGTTTTTGATCAAAAACCTAGGTTTTTCATCAAAAACCGGAAGATGACACATTTTATATCCTTTATGGGCGGCATGGGCACCGGGCCGTAGGCCGACGAAGGAGGCCGGCGGAGGCCCGGCACTTTGGGGACAGAAGATATTAGTGTTATATAATATGCGAGCGAAGCGAGCGCGCGTCACGGAGTACTACTGGGATTTGTTCAATTCACTAGATTTGTTTAGGGAAATGATAAAACCGTGTTGTTATTTTATCTTCCTCCGTGGTTTGATCAAATCCCTTAGGTTTTTGATCAAAAACCTAATTTTATCATATCCCTGCGACATATATATATTTTTTAATACAAATGTTATACAAATAATCAAGTAAACCACTAACCTAACCTAATCGACTGGACTGTTGCGCTGTGTGCCGCGGGTTCGATCCCCGCACGGAACAAATATTTGTATGGCCTACAGATAGTTGTTCGGGTCTGGGTGTGTTTGAAATTTGGTCCAAAGATCTAGAGAAACTCAGATCTGTGTACTAAATTACATTTACATACAGAAGACATACAGACGCGGGCGAAGCCGCGGGCATCAGCTAGTGGATAATAAACCGAGAAATAAACTCCTTAGTCTTAAACTTTAACCGTTGTAGAATGGGAATTCTTCGTCGTGTGGAGACGATCCTGGCTGCAGGGTTAAGTTATGGTTGTCATAAAAATGTATTGTCATCAGAACCAAAGGTGTGTGCAAAATTTAAGTTCAAACGATTCGGAGAAACTGGTTTGAAATTCACTTGCAAGATTCCGAAAATATGCTAACAAACTATTAAACTAACACTTGGCCAGAGGCTAAGTGTTGCCATACAACGAGGCAATGCCGCCAGTCTTTTGGGCACATTACCGGCTGACAGCGTTGAGGAGCAGTATTTCGATGCCTTCTTATAGTTTATTGTTAGTTTAGTTTATTTTATAGTTTTTAATTAAGTTGAATTATCTAAATAAAGTATGATATTACTCCCTTAGGGGTTCAATTTCACACGGTAAGTCGAATGAAAGCTAAAATGATTCAAATCTCATAAATACGTTCTGTTTTGATGATCTTTTTCTTTTCATTGGAGACATGAAGCGAGCTGCAGTTGTAGAACGACAAAAACTAACGGTGTATAGATGCTAATATTCGAATTAACTGTCTAATTGGAAAAAGTAGTCCTTGGCTTTTTGAGAATTATTAATCCTTTTAAGAATTAGGCATTTATCGATTAAACCCATAGGGCATACTATACCCAGCAGTGAATGAAATCCACCTGTGAATGATGTTGATGCATGAATGGGTAAATGACATTAAATGCTATGAAATATATTTAGTTTTAATACCGCGAGACATATATCCAACCCCCCTACTATGACGTCTTAAAACAGTCCTAACTTAATGTTAGTCCAGTGTGGAAACGTGACAGAACTATACAGGGTGTCTAGCGCCATCCCTCCTCCACACTGGATTAAGAACAAGTTAGGACTGTTTTAAGACGTCATACTAGGGCCCCTGGTTTGAAAGCAGGACACAAATCCCACCGTCAAGCATATGCACATGCACAAATGGGCCCACCCTCCCGCCCTCATGCATATGCACACATACAAAACAAGTGAGAAATAATTAGCATGCCATGCAACCAAACCTATACCCCCAACCCGCCTGCCTGTTTCCATAACTTAGCATGAATGGGTTTTAAAATAAAAGTCAACGGTAAAGGAGAGTGATACTGAAAGATTAAACAACATTATCTCATTAAATATTTATTATTGCATTTCTTTTTTTACAGTTACGTCGTCCATAGTCATCTGTGAGGTTCCAATACCAATGAGCTCAGATATTTCTTCCCACGTAGATGCATCGATCATCAATATTAAATCTGATTCCAAATAGGCGGTTTCCACTGAAAGAGACATTGAGAAATAAGTTGAAAACCAGGGTCGCCGAAATAGCTCTCAGAATATGCAAGTTGAAGTGGAAATGGGCAGGCCACATCGCTCGAAGTACCGACAACCGATGGGGAAGAAAGTTTCTGGAGTGGCGACCGGCGAAAAACCGGAAGATGCAGGGTTGGTAGACCATTGCAACCAGGTGAACCAACGACATCGTGAGAGTCGCGGGCAACCGGTGGATGCAAGCGGCTGGTTTCCGTTCGTTATGGCGTTCTGTGGGGTACTGGCCTTTGTCCAGGAGTGGATGTTGTCTAGCTGATGATGATCATGAGAAACCTGACTGCATCGTTGGTGTTGTGGTCGGAAGATCGACTGGTGAGCATTACATGTCACTGTACCATTGACATGACGGAGAATGGATTGTACTTAATTATTATTATTTTGTGAATTCATTGATTTTTAGCATGTCATTGTGAATTTTTATTAGACATTTTAATTGATTTTTTATAGTATTTTGTTCTAATTGTATCTGAATTATAATCTTTTATTTGTGCTTATACAATTTGTGATTTAAATGAATTCATATTCATTCGTTGTTGGGTTAGATTCCAAGGTTTCCATCAGTTATTAATTCTCAGTAGCAGTTGAGAGTCTGGACTTGTAGCCGGTTGATGGCAATAGGCGAACCTAAATCTAAGTGACGAAATATTAGAATAAGTTCCGTTTTTGTTTTGGAAGTGTCAGACTTCAACTGACTGAAAACCACCCATGTTCCTTCTTAGCCCTTTGTGTCGAGGCCGCGGTATCTTTGTGACCAACTCGCAGCCCCGACGGACGGGAGTACCTACGGTATAAGTTCCCTCACCTAACGTTTCGGAAAAACACGACGCTTTGTTTAATTTAATTCTTAAAGTAGTAAAAAACCAAAATAAAACTTTTAGTGCAAAATCTAGTAGGCATAGGTAGTAGTTACATTACGTTTAAAGAATTTGAACAACGCAGACTATTTTGTAAACCTAGGTATTTGAATAGGTCCGGTACAAAAACGGCGCCATTTGCATTTCCCTGACATCTAATTCACCGCCAAAAGTTAAAGTTACACATTCTAAAAGATTTCCGTACTACTCGGTTTAAATAAATATTTAAACCACCTCGATTTTTCTCTAAAAGGGTGACTATAATCTGTATTCAAATAGCTATTAGATATATAGCATCATGGGAAATACCAGACTACATAAGAATATCAATCAAAACTAGTTCTTACAAGTTATTCCAATACTTTATTGATTTCCAGTTAATTGCCATCTAAATGATATTATCATTAGATATTATTATCAGTCATTTCTAACACAATTAGGGTCAAGGTGAACCCAAATTATAAAAATAAATGACATATTTGAGTCATTTTAGTTATTGATAAGTACCTCTAACAGAAACTCGGTAACCCGGTTATTATAACTAAAATCATTATTTACCTCTCATTTGGTTGATATTATTGACAATTTTCTTCATTTTATCGAGCTCCTTTTCAATTGCAGCTTTACTATTATAGAAGAAATCGGGGTCCGGAGTATCTTCCGCGGATTTACTTAGAGCTTCCATTTCTGAGAACAATTCTACGAGCAGTTCAAAATATAGAGCAATATCTGTATTTTGATATCTACTATCAAACTTATGTATTATTCAGTTAATTTCAAGGTATTTGTTATCTGTGAATAATTGCCGGGACGAACATAGAATATTGTCAAAACAAAATGCCTGGATGGCGTCTATTTACAAATTCAAAACACGAACCTGAATGTTTATTCTTGTTTTAATAAACACTAATAAAATTTAAAAATATTTTCACAAAATATAAAAAACTTTATTTGATTTTAACTCGACGCCCTAAAAAGTTTGACAATCGGAAAAGCAAACGGAGCGGGAAAATGTACGGAACTTTTTAAAATCAGAATTAGGTCAACGATTGCACGCGATCGTCGACAAACAGCCAGATTATACTACGAAAGAGTTTTATAACACCGAAACTGTTAGCGAGTGAGAAATAAAAAAAAAGTGTAGTGAATAATAAAATTGGAATATGAAAATAGAATCAAGCTTTGTTTTTTTTATTTTTAGTGCGGCTGCATTTTTTACCTATTATAGAGCATTAGGTTCGTACATTATTCTTTAGTAAAATAGCGAGTGTGTTTAAATAACTAGATACCTATTTATTTACTTCAACATAATTTTCTTAACAAAATAATTTTATCAATGTTAGTTAATAATCTCGCCAACGAGATAGGGCTTTGTCTAAAAACTTGAAGTAAGTAATTAGGTACGGCTTTCAACATAATATTCTTGATAGACATAATTCTTTCCCAGCGTCTGATTATGTTAATTACATAGTTTACGACTAAATAAATCGAGAGATAGATTACATTCATTATTAAAAATAACGGTGGATAATGTTAATGATACTATTAAACAATGGAATAAAAAAGTGACGTAAGCAGTAAAACAAATTAAATTCAAATAAACGACGCAATGACATCAACTCATACATCCTACTAGTACTCGGCTCCCGAATTTTATGTGTGAAATCCTCCACAATGCATGAAATAACGATCAATTAGCACAAACAGTCGAACAATGATGCCAATCATCTCGGTCGAGCGAACTAAATCTGTTTTTGGATGAGTTTTGGTATGTCAGCCGCGTCACACGCCGAATGTCATTGGATTTATAAATACAATCAGCTCCAGAAATAGGTGGCTACAGGTTTTCCAGGCGTACCGACTTAAAATAAAGCAGCCTGGATTCGTTAACAATATAATTGTCTCCTCTTCGTACGTGCATCGATCTAGTGAACGTAAGAAGTTTTGTTAGTGCTTTTTATACAGTAAATATCTGTGGCCATGGATGATGAGGATGTACAACAGTTTTCTTTGCGCTGGCACAATCATCAGGTAGGTGAGTAATATTTTATTTTATCAACACACCCACTACAGATGACCAGGTACACACTTACAGTTTTTTCCTTGGACACATTTCTTTTTTTTTTTTTGCTTCAGTCATAAAGCCTATGCGTTTTTATTTTTACTTTATTCTGTTTTTTTAAAAAAAAATTGTTGCGTAGTGTAAAATTAGACGGTGTTATTTATTTCTTATATATATGTAGTCGTGTTGTTTGAATGCCGATATTATTTAAAATGCATAAATAATTAAAAATATGTTTTAAAGCTTTTGTTAAATGTAGTAATTAAATTGCTAAAATGATTATTACAGTCGTGAGAAGTTTAAAACTTTACGAAACACTACATAACTATGTTAATTTCAACATAAAATTGTTTGACTTTGTTTTGCCGCTGAATAAATTTTAAAATGTAAATATTAAGCTCCCTATGCTTAGCCTGTATGTTACCTTTGCCAATTACACCAAATAGAAGGTTACTAATAGATCACACGCACACCAACTAATCGACTATTGAGCTATAACTAATATTGATTTAAATTAATTATTTATTTAAAAGCAGCAGCTGTTTGCTAGAAATCTGTCTTTGATACACCTACTTACATCCGTAGTCTGTGAATGAAAAACTTTTGAAAATTACTATTAAAAAGTTTATTTCAAGAAAACCATGAAATGAATCTAAAAAGTCATATATTTTCATATCAGTATGGCAATTAAAACTTTGAATATTTAAGCTTTACACGGAAAAATTTAGTCTAGTTGCTACATAGGTAAAACACACTCATTATGTTTTCATGAAATAAAACACCTAGTTACCTACTGTTTATTTTTCTAAGTCTTACATGAATTATTATCAAAATTATAAAATGGCTGAATCATAGACAGATTTTTCAAAATAGCTGCTGCAGGCCAAAGAACTAAAATGCAAATTTTACTTAAACAGAACAGCTTGATAGGAGCCCTAGGTCGCATGTTGAGTACCGGAGCCCTGACTGATGTCACGCTGAGTGCCAGCGGGACCTCAGTGAAGGCGCATAAGCTGGTGCTGGCATCTTGCAGTCAGTACTTCGCTCAACTTTTCAAGGTGAGCCTAACTCCCATATTTTTACCTATAGTATAGTGCCTATAAAGTCCACCAAGATGCTTCCTCCGTATAAGTACATACATTTCCTCCTACATCTGCCATCCTTGTCAAACTCATAGTTGCAGCCTGCTTTAATCAATGCTAAAGATGTCATGTGCTACTAAAATCAATATAAAAATGTTTATAATGTCATTTTATATTGAAAAGTGGGCGTTTAAGTCAAATTATAAACTAACTGTACACACGGCTACACATCAAGCTATACATTTCCAGTTTACGCTGATCTCGCACTGTACGGAAATCCTATACAATGCGAGACCAGTTTATACTGAAAGTGTATAGCTTGATGTGTAGCCGTGTGTACCTGTTAATACGTCTAATGGAGCGGAATGTAGGCGTATCAAGTTGCAAGTCAAGTTCAGTTGCTAACGATACCAGTATAAGTCTTGCAGGCATTTTATTGCAGGTTTTTGCAGATTAAGAATGCTTTCAAGTGGGCAACAAATAAAAACTTTTTAACAAAAAATAAAATCGACTTAAAAAAAAACACAAAAAAGTGAAAAATAAACTTTAGAAGAAAAATCAGTTTCTGAAGTCGGTGACTTTTGTTTGTTTGTTTGATTTCATTTTTTTGCCACCGACTTCAGAAACCGAGTTTATTTTTCACTTTATTGTTTTTTTTTTTTGAAGTTAGTTTTTCACTTTTTAGTGGTTCACATGTTCATGGGTCATGTGGACAATGTAGTTTTTTTTTTTGAGTTTTGTTGATTTTTCAAAAACCACCTGTCCGATTTCGATAAAAAAAATTATGAAACCATTTGGGAACCTTAGACCCTTTCCGACAAAATAAGAATTTTTCAAATCGGTTAGCAAGTGACGGAGTTATGCCCGAACAAACATAAAAAAAACATCCGAATTGAGAGCCTCCTTCTTTTTTCAGAAGTCTGTTAAAAATAATACTTTTGACTAGCTGTTGGTACTTACGGACAGGAATTAGACACACAGGAACCATGGTGCCGCTAGTCCAAAGTTCGTTCCATTCAGTCAAACCGCACCTTTAATATTTCTTCCATACTTCTCTATTCGTGGTCATCTCGATGAGTCCCTTTCTAGTTTTAATCTTAAATCTATCACACAGTGCATCCATCGCTTCTTTGGTTTCCTTTCCTACTCATTATGACATTTCCATGTTTCTTTGTAACACCGTATTGATTGTTAAGTACCTACTACCGATTTTTGAAGAAGAGCCTTCTGAACCTTGCTCAAAAAACTGAAAGTCTAGATAACAATATTAATTCATCTTAATTCTATGCTTTGACGCCCTAAGCCAAAGCTGTTACTATACAAAGGGTGCCCTAAGAAGGCTAACACTCAAGGCGGACAGGATAGCCAGTTTTAGTAGCCGACAACCTCCTGAATTGATTCGAGAAGCAAAACCCTAAAAAATCATATAGCGGTTCACAGAACACATCTACCTACCTTTTCAACTATGTAGTCTAAATAGTTTCCGAATAAAGTGGCTGTGACATACGGACGGACAGACAGACATGACGAATCAAAAAATCGGTTTCATCTTTTGCCATTCGGCTTAAAAAACTGCCCAAGTGCAAGTCGGACTTGAACATGAAGGGTTCCGTACCATGACTTCTTATAGGTTTTCCTGTAATCTATAAGTGTTGAACTAAGTAATTTGACGACATGGTTGGCGCAGTGACTGAGAGATCGGACTGCTGCGTTGCGTGTCACGGGTTCGATCCCAGCACGGAACAAATATTTGTATGACCTACAGATACTTAGTTGTTCCGGGTCTGGGTATTTGTGTAACGCACCCACGATCCAGAAGAAATTCCTAGTGTGGAGCAAAGTTTTAAAAAGAAATAAGAAACTGTATTTCTTTCAGAATTGTATGCTCAGTAGTTTCGGAGAAAAGGGGGGGAATGGTTGGACAGACAGACAGACACACACACGAGTGATCCTATAGTATAAGGGTTCCGTTTTTTCCTTTCGAGGTACGGAACCCTAAAAAGAACACCATGATGCTGATCCTCCTTCAACATATTTTTCAGGAGGTGGAAGCTGAGAACAACACGCTAGTCGTGGTCCTGGGCTGCGATGTGGCTGAGCTTCGACTGCTCCTCACTTTCATGTACACCGGGGAGGTCACGGCCTCCAAGAAGATCTTACCATCGCTGCTCCGACTTGCACAGACCTTGAAGGTTTCTGGACTTACTGATGCCGATACGGTGAGGGCTTTTCAATGGCTTTTCTTTCTTTTTTGTCAAGCAGTTTCTTAGTATTGCATTGATAGTAGGTACTCCTGAATGCTCCTGATTATATCTTACCGATATTGATACAGATATATCAACATCGGTAAAAGATTATTAGATAAGCGCAAAAACTGTCGGACTCGCACATGAAAGGTTCCGTACCAAAACGGAAAAATTACGTTTGTTGTAGGGGAACCCCCCTTAAAGATTTTTTTTTTGTTTATAGTATTTGTTAATAGCAGCAACAGAAATACATACTTTGTGAAAGTTTCAACTGTCGAGTCACTTGAGCTTTACGACGGACGGGTCCCGTTTTTACCCTTTGGGTACGGAACCCTTAAAAATGACATACAAATATATACAAAATAATAGCTATTTATTCACCAAGGGGAGTAAGGCACAGATTACTAATCGAGGGTGCATTTGAGGCCCGACGCGAAGCGGAGGGCCGTGAACCACACGAGTTTAGTAATCTGTACTTACCCTCGAGTGAAATATACTGCTTTATACTACACTTAGCTTGTTTTTCACTTTTCCACTGCATAAATATTTCATATTCCTTCATATATTTCATCTTGGATTTTCCAGGCAAGAGATTACTAACAATGTCTTTAGCATCTGCTATTATGTCAGGTGGAGTTGTTGTTAATAAATTGCTATCATTGTCACTCATTTTAACTTGTGATTTACACCGCCAAACTTTAAAATTTACCAAGAAAATTGTTTCTACAAAATACGTCAACCAACAATAAGTTCTTTTTTTTTCTTTAAATTTTAGCACGTCAAACAATTTTCACGCCAAAAGACGTTAAGCCGCGTCCCCACTAGAGCCGCACGGCACGCGAAGCCGAGCCGTGCGGCTTTGTGTGGGGACGCGGCTTTAGAGAAGGTAAAAAACGCCCCGTTTCGCAGGTTCCAACTTATTCGCGTGTTAAAGCGAGAGAGTGTTATAAATCTCTCGCTCTATCGCATATAGGTTTGAAGTTTTCCGGCCCTACCGGAATGTAGAATGTATGCTACCTGCTTTAAAAGTTCTAGTGGCCAGTACTTTTTATGGTAAAATTAAAAAACTAAATCGTTTGATTACCAACGTCATCAAGTCTTTAAAAAAAAAAAAACAAAACGCGTTAGTAATGAATCCATTATTACCCTGATTTTCAGGGCAGTAATGAAATTCCATACAATATAACTGCCTAGATTTTTGAGAAGGTTTAATGAACAGCTTTCAACCCGTATAGTGGGGTAGTATTGGTACACTTACCAAGCAAGTGTAGTATAAATAAAATAATTGACTGCCTCGTTGGTCTAGCTGAGTACGATACGATACGGTACGGTACGGTACGGTCCTGTGCTCGATTCACAGGTCGGGCAGTGTGTTTGGCTTTACCCATCAGGAATTTCTCAGTAGCAGCCACGTAATCTGGATTTGTGCCCAGTTGATGGCAATAGGGGGTATTGTATACGGGACTTAAATATAACTGGCTAGATGTGGGTGTGCTATTAGGGTACACCTCTGCCTAACGATTCGAGGATTTGAAGCGTGATGTTAGATTATGTAAATTAAATGTTTACCAATTCAATCTTCACCAATTCCAGAACTCAACCCTAACACCGACAGAACCCGACATGACCCCCGACGAATTCAATTCCCCCGTGACCCCCGAGATAAAGAACGACCCCCAGCAAGCCCAGGTCATCAACGACAACTCCAGTTCCAGCTCCAAACTAAACTACGACGACATACTGTCACCAACGAACGATAAAGACGGAAGCTACGTGTCTGATTTCATGGGAAAGAGCGAGAAGGATAGACTTAGTAAGCTGGATCAGATTGTCCAGAATTTGTACAGCACACACAAGATTGGAACACCGCCGGTTGCTACGCTGGTCAATTCTGGAGGTGAGCTAACTTCTTAATATTTCCGTCCACCTTCAACGTCTTATAAATCGATGAACGCCGGCTGCATGCACGAAAAAGGATGACTCATTGTCACGTTACGCTCATTGTACGCTTGCACCGCATCTAACAAATGCGCAGGCGCAGCAGTCAATTGCTCAGCTACTACGCCAACCGTACCATCAATACTATTTACTAACTTACAGATAAGGAAGACGAACTCCTGGCTTAAAATAACAGCCCCTCGGGTCATCTTGACCATCGAATTCCTATTCACTTGTTTATTTCTTATTTTATACCGCCAAATGTACACCTAGAAAAATGATTTACACATAATTATGAAAAATTAAGCACTTTAACTTAGAGCACCATCCAAGACCAATCCAAGACTCAATTTTGTGTACAAATTACGTTATAATAAGGCAGTAACTCGGTCCATGGTTCAAGCCATGGTCCGGGGCGAGAGGGAATGGAACGCCATCGCCTCCTTCTGTGAAGCAGTGATACTAGCGAAGGAGTTGGCGGAACATAAGAGGGAGAGTCTGTGTTAAAGACTGTTCCCACGCCATAAAAAAATCTCTCGACTTCTCCTGTAAAGCCCTTGCTCCAATAAAAGACAGCCCGCTTAAAAAACATAAAATTGGCCTACTACATGGTAAAATCCTTCCAAATGCAAATATTTTTATTTATTTATATTAATATTTAGATTATCAGTAATGTGGTATTTTATGTACAAGGACCGCTAGCAAGAGCGGTGAAAGCCTCCTCCATTCGTTTCCATGCTATTCTGTCTCTAGCTGCTCTACTCCAAATTTTGCCCACTACTTTTATAATATCGTCGCTCCATCTCATTTGTGGTCGACCTTGTCTGCGCTTTTTGTTCAGTGGGTACCAGTTAGTGGTGATTTTCGTCCACCTTTCATCTGGTACTCGTTGGAAATAATCTGATAATCTAAATCAAGAAAAATAATAATACTAATACTAACATTAAATAAGTCAAACTTGTAATACTAACCACTAACCTATGTCAAACTTGTAGAAGGAAAAATAAAGCTATTTTTATTTTTATTTATTTATTTTATATTAATATTTTATGTACACACATAAACACATGTTTTGTTTTACATTCTTAACACAGTTCTAAACCTCAGTTACAGACCTACCGGAAGCCTACGACAGAAAATGGCGCATGAACAGCTCAGTTTGCACCATCTGCAACAAGCGTCTCTCAAACCAGTACAACTTGAGGGTACACATGGAGACCCATGCAGGCAGGAGACACGCCTGCAGGGCCTGCTCCCACGTGTCCAGGTCGAGGGATGCGCTGAGGAAGCATGTGGCTTATAGACATGCGCCGCCACAGCATAGGACGGGGAGAGCGGATTTGTGAACTGAGCGGTAAAAGCGGTACCTCACCAGAAACCTGTAATTTTTCAGTTCAGGCCCCGTATTCACAAAGGCTTCGATTCGGAAAGTCGTATGTCTATCTCGCTGGTAAAACATTTATTTGAGTAAATTAATTTTGTAGGTACATTAATTTAAAACAATTTCAAAAAATAAACTTACAAGAAACTATAAAATGGCACCAAAAAACATCATCTGACTTGTTTTCGTAAAGCTAAAAAAGATAACATACGACTGATTCAATCGAAATCGTAGCGTTTATGAATAGGGGGGCTGATTCTATACAAAATCGAATACCTCACAGTCTATTTGTAACGTTATGCTCAATGAATCTTGTACTGTTACATTACACCAGACAGTCGACAGCAGGTTTAATTTGCCTGATATCTAAGACAAAAAATAAGTTAGTAAATTGGTTTCCGATCTGGATTTCTATTGATAGATCTACTGAATTTTTCGTAAAGGCAATTTTGCCCAGGCACAGGAGTCAATTTCGCATGAAAGCAGTGCTCAATCTTTGGGCAAATAATTGTCTCTTTAGATGGACAAACTGTATCTACGTTTGATTATAATTATTATTATTATTGAATCTAAGTTAGATAAAAGTGACAAACTGTTGAATACCCACCGACGGTATATTACCTAAGTAACATAAAAAAGACGTTTTTGTTACATTTTTGTGTTTTACACAATTTTAATATTAGTGTATTGTTCTTTATTTCTTCAATGTTATTTACTTATAATGGAATCAAAATGGGCGTAGCCATGTTTTAATAACGATATTAAGGTTTATAGGAATTTACTAATATTTGGAAAGTTAAAACGATCCAGGCACCTGTGTGATGTTGACAGTTGTTGTATACATTTTTTTTAAATTATTTTCGTTTTTCTCACAAATAAAAGTACGTTCCTATTTTGAAATTTATGGCTACGCCCATATAATAAATTATAACAATGGTTGTGAAACCATTTTCACAATAGTGAACATGGCCTTTGCACACAAACTGTGCCTATAGAACAATTTTACAATGCTAGTAATTTTTACTCTGTATTTAATATCCATTTTAAATATATTTATAGGAGTGTTGTGTATTTAAATGTTCAATTTATTTATATTCTGTGATAAAAGGAACTAACGAAACCTAGGTACATTTATTCAGTCATGCCAATTTATAAATCATTGTAAATTTTGGCGCCATAATCTTAATTCAAAAAGGTGGTTTAGTAACTCAAAATGCCTGGCGCTAAACTGGACAAGAGAGGTCATAGACAAAATAGAGATTCTTTATTTTATCGTTAGTTCCTCAAGAATAGTAATGTCGCTCCTGGATACCAAATTACTTTTAGGTTTTGATTTGTATACAGGGTACCTCTTAATGGACGATCAAAATAGATAATACAGTTCTTGCAGATAGTTTACCTCTATCAAAAATAGAGCTTTTTATTCTCATTCTAGACAGGAACCAGTCCTGGTAGGTCTACCAGGACTTTGAATAACTTTTTCTTAAATTAATGAGCTGTAACAAATAAATGCAGAATAATTCTGTCTGCGCTATTATAGGAGTGACATTTACAAAACAATTAAGTACGTTCTAGTCATGTTTATTGCCCCTATGTTTATATTATTTAGCCTAAGCTAGCTTAAAAAGACATTTTTATTTAATAAAAGACAATTTAGTTTATTCTTAATAAATATTTAAACGTTACGAGTTGCTTTTAATACCCCCAGACCCCATTAGTCGTTTAGAAGTTGAAACACGGAGTATTTTAGGAAAAAATCTCCGGGACAAGAAGAGGTAAGAAACGTTATAATAATCAATCCATACGAATTTCGGTGTGTGTCAGACGGGTGTATTGTAGCAGAAATGAATATTTTATATATAAAAGGAATGTACCAGCAATGTACTTGAATGTACCTTTAATGAAATTCAATGTACCTCCATGACATCCTCCAAACAAGAACAATTACAATTATAAAGTGAGCCGCAGTATTTTACATTACTGTCAAAATCATAGTGCTAGGTTGCGATCGAGTTTGGTATAACTGTGAATGATTGTAATTAAATTACTTCTTCCAAATAATACCCGAACAGTATGTAGCCACCTGCTCTTTCGTTGGCTTCGTTAAAATCCTGGAAGGTGCAGGTGTTCCTGCCTTTAGCCAAACTCGCAACTCCTACAAAAAAGGCGACACTATAATAAAAGTAATCTGTTCGGCAACACAACAATCTGTACATACCCAGATTTCGCTTTGCATGAGCTTACCGTACAATGACAGATCAGCTTATACTGGTTTGCAGAGTTTGATCAGTCGTTGTGCGTATGAGCGTTGACACGCTTGAATAAGCGCAAAAAACAATGCATCTTCGTCGGAACCCATATTGCTAATGGCTGAACCCATCGATTCGAGAAAGGTTACTGTTAAAAGAACACTAATCTAAGACCGCTCGAAATAGGTAGGCATTAATATAATAAAAATACTTTCTACAAGTGTATACAAGTTTATTTTTATCATCTTACATACTTCATTTTAGTAGAAATCGCGTAAAACTAAGAAAAAGTACATCAGAAATTAGTACAAAAATACTGTTTAGAAAACGTTTTTGACTGCATTATTTGGAAAGATAACGTGAAACCTTTGTGAAATAGTATAAAATCTATTCAGAAAAATATCTCCATGTTCAAATTACTAAATTTTCTAGATAAATTTATTAGAGACTGGAATTATAACCCAGACAAAAAAAAACATGATTTCATGATCATGACACATTTAAAAAGTTTAAATCGATAGATTCCACGTCAAAAAATGGACACGTGTCTGTTAAATAGTTGTCTCGCCCACTCATATGGTTCTATCCCGTATGGGCGAGCTCACTATTCGCTCTTTGCACACTTTTTCGCGCGACTTAAGTACCTACGGTAAAGGCAATCTAATGATTTAACTTTTTGTTTACGTAATACATTGAATTTAAATTTAATTTCTATGATATACAAATAATAAATTAATTACATTACGTTTAAATATTAGTGACCGATTATCATTACACCTATAGAACTTACATTGACAATAGGATTTTTAGTAAAATTGTAGATATATTAATATTTCTAATACTGGACAATATTTCATTAATATTTTACACCTCTTTTAACGAGTCTTTGGTCAACTGGACCTACAATAAAACTATGAAAAAAACAACAATTTAAAATGTGATTTATTCGACTGATCTCGCGGGTCCACTTCGAGTAGGTCCAGTTGACCAAAGACTCAACATAGCACTCTGCTAGAAAAGACAAAAAAATGTTTTACAAAAAATGTTCGTGGCAAGGGCAACAGTGGTCACAAAATGTGAAAGTGAGACACGACTGTTCTGTTCGAAATCCCGCACTGTAATTACCGTCCTGCTCGCATGTTTTATGACCACGATTGACACTTTCTGAATATTTTAACGTTTAGTACATTTATGGCATAGTTTAGTATTAATGTTCACAAGACACTAAAGTTTTGATCTCCTAGCCAATAAAAAATAAGTTATTCTTTCCAAATAATTAAAATATAAAATTCTCACTAGGACATTATAAATGCGATTTCACACCGTTAGTATGCAACAACGGGTATAAATGGACCGTTCAGATCGCACCAAGTTCAATAAAATAAACAAAAAAATCACAATGCTCGCTTAGAAGTAGGACTGATTTATTAGAAACCATTTTTCTGTTCATGTTTTAACTTCCCGTGGGATAATTATCGAGTTGTAGCGGGTGAAGCCGCTGGCAACTTAGTAATATTGTATTTAAAATTAAGGTGTGGCTAGTTCCAGTTTTAACCGTGCGCCAAAAGATCCATGTCTGTACAAATAATTCGGTTATTTAAACTTCTTGAATGCATCCTGTGCAAGTCTACCCAAGGCTTTATGTTTTGAAGCCTCCTTTTTATACCTTTTGTCTATTTTTTGATACTTATTGTTTATGTATTTCTGATTGACTTATTACACTTTTGTTCTCACTACCAAGAACCAGCGATTTTTATTTCGGTAGTTAATAATCCTATAAACCTAATGAGCTAAATGTATCTTCGATCAATGGTTTTGTAGTAATAGAGAGCGAATAACGAAGTGAACAGAATATTCTCGTCTAGCAACTTTCTATAATTCCATAACTATTTGTAGGCATTTACTATTGTAAATTCCGATGTAAGACTAGAAATAAATGCAGGTATTATTTTATAACTTGTTCTATTTTAATAAATAACTTAAAAGCACTTAATTCATTCATGAATATACTTCAAACAGTGCGATTTTAGATCATGGATGTAGCTATAAAAAATCATAAAAGCAATAACAGAATAAAATAGTTGACAATAAAAAAAAATCTAATGGGGTTGGCAAGTGAAAGCTGATTGTAGATGGCGTCTCCATAGCTTGTCCCAATCCGACCAATGAGGTCAAGCTATTTTGAAATATAAAATGACATTGACAGATATTCAACCAATGAAGAGCTTAGGTTCATGCGGTACTAGCGCCATTAGTTCCACCAGTTGCCCGTCCCATTAGTCCGTCAGATAGGTTTCCAAAAAATATTGAACCATTTTTTTTTGTGTAGTAGCTATTAGCGTGTTATTGTATTCTGTCATTGCTGCCTACTTCCAAAGTAAAACACAGCATGAACGTCGTATGTAAGTAATAAATAAATTGAGCAAACCAGTCCACAGTTCTAAAAGCGAGCAACTTCACTCATTGTTAGTAACAAAAATCATATTTATTGTTAACTAACGGAGACAGTTCATAACTTAAGTGTAGTAAGCGAAATAAATACATTAGTATTTTTCTTATATATGCTAGATAATCTGAGTTATTTATATACTATTACATTGCTTTGGGGAAATATTATTTTTAATAAATTAATGCACTGGGCCCGCGTGGTGGATTATAGCCCATCCCTCTCCTAGAGAGGAGGCCTGAGTCCCTGCAGTGGGAACATTATACGCTGATAATGATGAGATGAGATGATTTTTTTTTTTATTCAGGTAGCGTTCTGTGGTTTCTGCCTACCCCCCATGGGGGTGACTTATTGATGTTGTTGTAACGTTAAATAAAATCGGCATCGTGGGTCCCAAAAATGCAATAAATAAACGGAAGAAATAATTAATATTACAGTCACATCTGTACAGATAAAAAGGACAGAATATGTATATTTTTATTTAAGTTAAAAATTTCATCATCGCAATTTTCATCTATACAATCGTTAAATAAAAAGTAGTACTACCAGAATTAATTTTACAATAATTTCGAACGCATGAAAAAAATCTACTTAGTCCGTCAGATAGATATCCAAAAAAATATTTTTACTTTTTCCACGTAAAAAAAACTCATAATGTAAGGCATTGGTATGACTACATTACATTACTACATTCGATGATTTTCCACCCACCACAAAAAAAAAAAAGGCTTTGGTATGACTTTTTTTACCGGCGAATGACGTCACAAGCCCCCACTCAAATCTTTGTCACGTTTTATCTTCATAATTATTTATTGATTTGATAAAACAAGAAATACGTTTCCAATATTTTGCGATAACCTAACAGACGGACTAATTAAACTTTTTTTTAAATCAGGAAACATTCCTAATGGTACTAATTTTTGCCTGGTGGTGCTTACTTGTACAGTCAAAGAATACTTCCCCAAAGTGTAGATTAGGAAGGTCTAAGCTTTAGGTACAGTCCAGACGCGGGTGTTGGCGTCTTGTCCGACCGACACCACGGTCTCGTCGTCCAGCCAGGCTAGACCCGTGATCTGACTCTGCGGGTGCGCGTCTGGAATTGACAAAAACAGGTAATCAGCATAAATATAACATAACATCACGTCTGTAATCAGATAAAAAAGGGGAGTTATGTAGAAGGAGGTAGCAAGTTTTTTTTTTTTTGGTGGGTGGAAAATCATCGAATGAAGGGGAGTGTCAGACTTCTACTGACTAAAAACCAAACCCATGTTCCTTCTTCGCCTGTGTCGGAGCCGCGTAATCCTTTCGATAATCCACAGTCTAGCCTAACTTTTTAGGGATTTTAGATATTACATCCATCCGAAAACAAGAAGGGATTTTGCCTGTTAGCCTACTCTGCGCAAAGGTCTTCCTTTCGAAATCTCTGTATCCAGTTTGATCTCAGGCCATATTTGCTTCGGGGCCGCAGGACTGTTCGAGAATTTGAAGAGGTTCATGTTCCTTCTTAGCCCTTTGTGTCCCAGGCCGCGGTATCTTATCGAACATCCCGCAGCCCCGGAACAGGCCATATTTGCGTCAGGCATTCAGTGATCGCCTGAGGGTCATCCCATCCTTACCCATCTCTCCGGATGCATGACTACTCCCCAATAGCGTTGAAAATTGCAATGAAAGATTCCCGTTTCTTGCAATTGCCGTTGTATTTTTCAATGTAAGTTTCGTAAGTTTCAAGAACATTGGCCACATACATCATTACATATACATTGGCAGTGTAAATTATCGTTTTTTTCGAATAATACGGTAAAAAACGGAAAATTACGGAAAGATTCGAAAAAAACAGGAATCTTTCATGTTTTAAATCAACACAATTTAAAATGAATCGCTGTTCGTTAGTCTCGCTAAAACACGAGAACGGCTGGACCGATTTAGGTAATGTTTGTTTTAAAATATAAGTGGCAGTCCAGGGAAGATTTGAACGGTGAGAAAGTAGGTGGGTGGGTGGGTGGTAGGTAGGTGATGGTAGGTAGGTGGGTGGTAGGTAGGTGGATGGTATGTAGGTGGTAGGTAGGAGGGTGGTAGGTAGGTGGGTGGTAGGTAGGTGGGTGGTAGGTAGGTGGGTGGTAGGTAGGTGGGTGGTAGGTAGGTGGGTGGTAGGTAGGTGGGTGGTAGGTAGGTAGGTGGGTGGTAGGTAGGTGGGTGGTAGGTAGGCGGGTGGTAGGTAGGTGGGTGGGTGGTAGTGGTGGGTGGGTGGTAGTGGTAGGTAGGTGGGTGGTAGGTAGGTGGGTGGGTGGTAGTGGTGGGTGGGTGGTAGTGGTAGGTAGGTAGGTGGGTGGTAGGTAGGTGGGTGGTAGGTAGGTAGGTGGGTGGTAGGTAGGTGGGTAGGTGGGTGGTTGGTAGGTAGGTAGGTGGGTGGGTGGTAGTAGTAACAAAGAACTTAAACTAGGTTAGTAGGCTCAAAATACATAATTAAATAAAATTAACTGTGCAATGCAATTTGTTAGTAGTACAATAATTCGTACTGTGAATTTTTCACTGCAACTTTCGTAAAATACGGAAAAAGTGAAAATTTCAATGCAACATTCGAAAGATTCCCGTATTTTTCCGTAAGATTCGTACTGTGAATTTTTCACTGCAACTTTCGTAAAATACGGAAAAAAACGAGAATTTGTATTTTACCGTGTAAAAATAGTAGATTATTACATCGAGCACAATAGTATATTATGCAACTAATGAATAAAGGACGGATTTAAAGCGAGGGCCGTAGATGAGTCACGAGCAAGTGAAGGATTCTAATGATTGAATCACGAACGCAGCGAGTGATTCAACTGTTAGAATCCTGAACGACGCGAGTGATTCATGGCCCTCGATATAAATTCGTACTTTATTCAAGAGTTGCATACTATCAGGGTTGGAAAAAAAACAGTTTTTTTTACATTTTATAAAACAAACAGTTAAAAATGTTTTAAACAGTTGTTTTTTTTGTTTTTTTTCCTAAGTTAGTTATCATCCATTTTTAATTGATTAAGCCTGACATAATTCACTTTTATACTATTTTAAAAACTGCATGACCAAAATTGATCCTAATTCAATACATTGCGGTATGTTTCAACGTTCATTTTTACTAGGGAAATCACCTAAACTTCGCTTAAAATAAGGGGAATACCCAAATCATTTATTGAATATAATCACATTCACGAATTACGGAAGTTCTGGGAATTCCCCGGGGGACTTTACCGAATGGAGTGTATAAATAGAGCGGACTTTCTTTCCGATTTTTCATTTCACAATAACACAAAAACATTTGGATTTATTCATTTCGAAACGAAACAAACTTGGTAACGAGAAAGCTGCAAAACTTGTCAGTTTTTAGATACCTACCTAAACCGCCTTATTACAAAAGGTAGTTAAACCTGGTTTATCTCGCATGCTGTCACTTTCTTTTGAATATTATTGAAGTGAGATGTCATGCGAGATAAACCAAGTCTAAGTTAAACCAGGTTTAACTACGTTTTGTAATAAGGTGGTAGGTGTTTGACACCTAATAAAAAACGATGTTTTATTTGAAACTGTTTTAAACACTGTTTAAAACACATGTTTTAAACAACTTGTTTTAAACATGCCAACCCTGCATACTATACTTTATACCATGACTACGAGAAAAGACATAATTCACTAAACTTTGTGTCCGTACAATAGGGGATCGGACTGGGTCAAAATAATATGATTCTGTTGAGTCCGTAAGTTAGATTATCGAAAAATATTGAATACTTACGTGTTTTTTGTTTTATCAAATCAATAAAAAATCGCGAAGATAAAACGCGTCAAAGATCTTGGAGTGGGGCTTGAAACGTCACTTGTGTCGACAAAATGTAGGTACTATCCTACGACGTCACACGAGTTTTCGAAGCACTGTATCGTCTTCATTTTAAGTTTACGTGACAAAAGAAAAAATACGTGTCCAATATTTTTTGGAAATCTATCTGACGGACTAATTAGTTTTTTTTTGTTCGATCCCCTATTCACAGTAGGTATTTGAAATGGCGCCAATTAACTATTTTTTTTTTCTATAAAGGCAGCAAAGAACACAAAACAGTTTTTAATCTAATCCCAAACTCCTTGTCGCAAATATCGACCAATCAAATCTCGAGAATTTATTTGCACCAAAGAGTTTTGAATGTCGAATCTTAGCGCAAGGAGTTTGTGTAAGCATTGAAATAGAGACCGGATATATTTTTGTGTTCCAAATTCAAACACCAAAATAGTGAATAAAAACAAAACAGTGATTAAAAGGCCTTTTTATTCACTGTTTTGCGAGAATAAAATAAGCTTTTTAGAGTAGGTATGGTATAAAGTAATTTATTATTGCACCGAGTGCCTGATTTAGAGCCTGAGCGTTAGCGAGGGCTCTAATCTAACAGGCACGAGGGCAATATAAATTACTTAAGGCGAGGTGCATAATCTGCTTTTCTTTCAACTATTACATAAAGGAAATGAAATGAAATGAAATGAAATGAAATGAACTTTATTCGCTAGAATTGTAGTACAGTCTTGATGGTCAGGTTTTGTAAGAGTAGCTCACACAATTCGCTAAAACTAGCATGCAAAATTAAATACTTAATACATTAAAAGTGAATTTATAAATTGGTAATAATTGGTATGTTGTAAAATTAAGGATGTCAATAGTGATATGTCAATAGTAAAATGTCAATAAGTTTGCATCAATTAGAATAGGAGAATGTCAACGTAAATCTTTTAGGTTAAGGTACTCATTCACAGAATAAAATGTCTTATCGATAAGCCATCTGAATAATGCCGTTTTAAAGCGATTAGTTGGCAGTTCCCTATATGATTTTGGTAGTTTATTAAATAATCTTACAACCATTGGAAAGCAACTCCTGTGAAATAAGTGGCTTTTCATTGGAGGAATAATGAGTCTGTCAGGATATCTCGTTTTAAAAGTTACAGTATCCCCAAGACGCTGAAATAGTTCGGGGTGTGTTTTAACAAATTTACAACATTCAAAAATGTATATTCCAGGAACTGTTAATATATTTAGTTCTTTAAACAAAGGTTTACATGAAGTCAAAGGTGGCACATCACAAAGAGCACGGATGCATTGTTTTTGGGCTATAAACACCCTATTGATTTCTGTAGAATTCCCCCATAGTACAATGCCATATCTAATGTTAGAAGCCACGTAACCATGATAAGCTAAGAGGGCTGTTTTGAGGTTAGCTATCTTACAAAGTCTCCATAAAGCGTAGGCGAATCGGTTAATTTTGCTTGTGACCTTTGCGCAGTGAGGTTTCCATGTGCAACCACTGTCCACTGTAATACCAAGAAATGTTACCTCGTTGGCTTCGTTAATTTTTTGATCGGAGTATGTAATCACAAGGTCAGATTTCGACTTTCTATTGTGAAATTGAACGAAGGATGTTTTATCTATGTTGACTTTTAAATTGTTGTTATTAAGCCATGTTATTATAGCATTAACCGTCTCGTTAATCTCTATATTATAATTGAATGCCTTGTTCTCCGTAATAACCACCGCAATATCATCCGCAAACAGCGAATAATAATGATTGGTAACATTTGGGAGGTCGTTAATATATAATAAGAAAAATAACGACCCAGGAATAGTAGATAAAAGAAACTCATATCAAACAGTTAAAAGATTTTCTATAACACTGTCGGCTTCATTTAGAATGTTTTCCGGAGTTAATGTGTCGCTAAATGATTTCATTTTAAGTCGAAGCCGAAGCACTCAAAATCAGATAGTATCACACTTTATCGTTTCCAAAAATATATTCAAGCAAAATTAACAAAGTTCCCCAAAAGTTCCCGCCAAATCACTTTTTTAAATTTCTTTCATTTTAAAGTAGTTAGCAGAAATCATTTTTTAAATTTGGAACAAGTAGTAGGATAGAAACGAAAAATACGCAGGTACGTAAAAAAAAAGTATTGATATATAATAAACAATACTTTTTTTTTTAATTTAAATTAATTATAATATATCGGCTGGCTGAATAGAGCTAATCCATTGAGATTGGCACCGGTGCGATTAAAAAAAATAAACTGTGCAATAATGAAATTTCATACATTTTTATTGCTCTAGAGCATTAAAGACTCGCTTTGTACTGAGTTTTTAGTGTGATTGTGATGAAATTAAAGCATAGTTGGAAGAAAACAAATTGAAACTTTCGAAATTTTCAACGCTACTCCCCAATCGAATTCTGCCCCAATCCAGGGCAAAGGTCTCTCTCTCCAGTCCCATAAGACTTCTCGCGAGCCAATTTTTTTACTACCAGTTATGTGAACGTTCGCGGTTTGGTTAACTTACTCTTAATGTAGGTATGTTTGTTAGGCGCGGCGACGCTCCAGATGATGATGCTGGTGTCGAGCGAGCCGGACGCGATGCGCGTTGAGTCAGGGCTCCACGCGGTGTGGTTAACTTACTCTTAATGTAGGTATGTTTGTTAGGCGCGGCGACGCTCCAGATGATGATGCTGGTGTCGAGCGAGCCGGACGCGATGCGCGTTGAGTCAGGGCTCCACGCGGTGTGGTTAACTTACTCTTAATGTAGGTATGTTTGTTAGGCGCGGCGACGCTCCAGATGATGATGCTGGTGTCGAGCGAGCCGGACGCGATGCGCGTTGAGTCAGGGCTCCACGCGGTGTGGTTAACTTACTCTTAATGTAGGTATGTTTGTTAGGCGCGGCGACGCTCCAGATGATGATGCTGGTGTCGAGCGAGCCGGACGCGATGCGCGTTGAGTCAGGGCTCCACGCGGTGTGGTTAACTTACTCTTAATGTAGGTATGTTTGTTAGGCGCGGCGACGCTCCAGATGATGATGCTGGTGTCGAGCGAGCCGGACGCGATGCGCGTTGAGTCAGGGCTCCACGCGGTGTGGTTAACTTACTCTTAATGTAGGTATGTTTGTTAGGCGCGGCGACGCTCCAGATGATGATGCTGGTGTCGAGCGAGCCGGACGCGATGCGCGTTGAGTCAGGGCTCCACGCGGTGTGGTTAACTTACTCTTAATGTAGGTATGTTTGTTAGGCGCGGCGACGCTCCAGATGATGATGCTGGTGTCGAGCGAGCCGGACGCGATGCGCGTTGAGTCAGGGCTCCACGCGGTGTGGTTAACTTACTCTTAATGTAGGTATGTTTGTTTGGCGCGGCGACGCTCCAGATGATGATGCTGGTGTCGAGCGAGCCGGACGCGATGCGCGTTGAGTCAGGGCTCCACGCGGTGTGGTTAACTTACTCTTAATGTAGGTATGTTTGTTAGGCGCGGCGACGCTCCAGATGATGATGCTGGTGTCGAGCGAGCCGGACGCGATGCGCGTTGAGTCAGGGCTCCACGCGGTGTGGTTAACTTACTCTTAATGTAGGTATGTTTGTTTGGCGCGGCGACGCTCCAGATGATGATGCTGGTGTCGAGCGAGCCGGACGCGATGCGCGTTGAGTCAGGGCTCCACGCGGTGTGGTTAACTTACTCTTAATGTAGGTATGTTTGTTTGGCGCGGCGACGCTCCAGATGATGATGCTGGTGTCGAGCGAGCCGGACGCGATGCGCGTTGAGTCAGGGCTCCACGCGGTGTGGTTAACTTACTCTTAATGTAGGTATGTTTGTTTGGCGCGGCGACGCTCCAGATGATGATGCTGGTGTCGAGCGAGCCGGACGCGATGCGCGTTGAGTCAGGGCTCCACGCGGTGTGGTTAACTTACTCTTAATGTAGGTATGTTTGTTTGGCGCGGCGACGCTCCAGATGATGATGCTGGTGTCGAGCGAGCCGGACGCGATGCGCGTTGAGTCAGGGCTCCACGCGGTGTGGTTAACTTACTCTTAATGTAGGTATGTTTGTTTGGCGCGGCGACGCTCCAGATGATGATGCTGGTGTCGAGCGAGCCAGACGCGATGCGCGTTGAGTCAGGGCTCCACGCAACACTGTTCACGCGCGCCGTGTGGAAGCCCCACTCCTTGTTGTGTGCCAGCTGAAAGGAAACAACCACTATTAGTAAGATACGTGGTTCTAAGCCTACGTACGGGACCAGGGTGGCTGATTAAGCGAAGAGATCTATGTCTGTTCGAAATCGCTGCCAACAGACAGTGCGACGTGACTGAGCTGCTGTGCGGGAAGCCCTACGGCCGCGGGGCGTGGCCCGGGTGGGACCAGGAGCCTACCGCGACGGACAGACTTGCTAGAGAAACACACAGTGCTATGAAAAAGTGACGTCATATTTGCGTACCACCACATAGTTACGTAGTACAAAACGGTCATTTCGCGCGACTAGATAAAAACTTCTAAAGTTACTCTCATTTTTGATAGATACTATTTTTTTACTTGTCTTATTATTGTGTTAGTTCTTTGAAATAAATAACGTAACATTTTCGTAAAACAGTAGTCATCTACCCTATTGTATATTTAGTCGGCAGAATACCAAGTGAAAGAGCGAAGGGATGGTCTATCGATGCTTGGGCGCGCGGGGCGAGGGACGGCGCCGCTGCGAGCGTGCGGCAGGCGGCTGCGCAACGCAACCCCGCACGGCAGTCGCGAAAACCTAATTGGGTCAAGACCACGTCCGCTTTCGATTCCGACGGTCCCTCTCGCGAGTGCAATAATATAATAATCCTGATTATACGCGATATGATCTTATAATGACTTTAATTACTGAGTTCCCCTTTCACAAGGCTTTTCATACAGTCCACTACTATTTTATTTACCCCAACGAGCAAGTCGAACAATGTCATTTAAATGGGATTACTTGCCTACGTAAAACTATTGGTCCCGACTGTCATTTGTAGATTTTTGACAGTCCTTACAGGTAGTCAGTGTTCCGAAAGCCTGACAAATAATCTTACCAAGGGGTATCGTATTACCCAGTACCTAACAGGGTTGTGGAAGTCAGATAGGCTGACGCTTCATGTAAAGTACCGGTGTTCAGATGCAACGGTTAGACTGGAAACTCAACATAGCTGGGGAAAGGCTAAGCAGATGATGACTAAATCAAACTCTAAATAGAGTCTGCATTTGGTGGAACAGCTGGCGGAAGTGATGGTGATATACCAACTTACCAAGGTATAATCATAATTATGTCAAACATGTTATGAGGAGGAACGCGTTGCATGTGAATAAAAGAGTAATGAATATAAAAGGCGTTGAATGGAAAGGGAGAGGAAGACCAAGGACCCGATGAATAGATTGTGTGAGGCATTCCTCCATTGTATGAAAGGGAAAAGGAGTAATTGATAGCGTGGCGGTTGACAGAGGAGAATGAACGAAGCAATGACGACGGCACGGTTGGCGCAGTGGCTCTTAGTAGTAGGTCTTACAAATATTTGTTCCGTGCGGGTTCGATCCCCGCACGGAACAAATATTTGTAAGACCTACAGATAGTTGTTCCGGGTCTGGGTATTTGTGTATGTGAGTTTAAATGTTTGTGAACGCACCCACGATGCAGGAGAAATTCCTATTGTGGGGCAATTTAAAAAAATAAAAATAAAATACGGCAATAAAATCTGATTTGTCGCATGGGAGCCCCCACTTCAAATATTCATTTTTTTTATTAAGTTTTTAAACTGACATGGTCACTAACATTATTATTAATATTGAAAACGAGATATTTACCATGTTTAGTCTGCTCATAAACATCCACCTGCAATGACTTCAGTTTATCCGTGATCATGGTGCTTGTAACAGCGCCGAAATATCGGGAACTCGAAATTAAAACTAAACATGGTAAATATCCCGTTTTCAATATTAATAATAATTAATTTTATTGTTTATAGTATTTGATGTTATAGCGGCAACAGAAATACATCATCTGCGAAAATTTTCAACTGTCTAGCTATCACAGTTCATGAGTTATGCCTGGTGACAGACAGACAGACGGACGGACAGCGGAATCTTAGTAATAGGGTTCCGTTTAACTCTTTGTGTACGAAACTATAATAACTTGTTGCGCCGACTTCAACTAACAAGGGACAAGGGCAGCAAGATGATGTATGACGTACCTTGTACTCTTCAGTGGAGTAGAGAATGAGTTTCCTATTGGCATCGCTGGCGACGAGATATTTAGAGTCGGGACTGTAGCGTACGTCTGTGACGGCGCCGAGGTGCTCCAGTGTCGCGCCCGGGGTCAGTGTGCGACCCGCTAGGGTGTATATGTGGACTTTGTTGTCGGCTCCTGGAATATTGTTAAAAGGTTTATTAGGATAAGTTATTTTTTCTTGTGAAGAGGGTAATTGGTACTACTCGTAACACTAGATAATAAGTTAATTAATATTATGTTACTAACACTATGCATCTTATTATTAATACTGAAAACGGGATATTTACTATGTTTTTTTTTAAAAAAAACGTTGCCCCACACTAGGAATTTCTCTTGTATCGTGGGTGCGTTCACAAACATTTAAACTCACAAAGTCAAAGTCAAAAGTCAAAATTCATTTATTCAAACTAGGCTGATAATCAGCACTTTTCGAAGGTCAAAATTTACTTTACTTTACTTTACTACAGTGAAATTTGGCTAACTGGGACTTGGATAAGTGAGAAACTTCTATAACTTTACTGGAACTCATACTGAGACATGAGACAGATTTGGATATCTGAGACACATTTAACCAGGTTTCACTGTATTTACATTTTTATAAGACAGTCCCCCAAAAACGCCCACCCATCGACACTTCCTAGTGTTTAGCTGGAAAGAAGAAGTGGCGGAACAAACTCCCCAGCACACATCTGTCTGTTAGGTTGGTTAGAAGAACCAGACTCGATACAATAGCAAGGTGTCAGTTAAATTTAAGATTTACTACAGACACAATCATTATTAAACAAAAGTATATAACAATAAACAGTGTAAAAATAAAATAATAAATACATAACATAACAGTAAACTAATTTTGGAGAAAGAACACAAATAACAAACATTGTCTTGTGTTCAACTCAGCGACCAACTATTCTTATCATCTAAGTAGTCGTTAATAGAATAGTAAGCTTTTAAACAAAGATTAGATTTAACTTTGGCTTTAAACTCATTAAATGGCAAGTCCAGAAAAGAAGATGGCAGTTTATTATAAAATGTAATCCCGAGCCCTACGAATGAATTGTGAACTTTGTGAAGCCGGTGAAAAGGAGCGCGTAGTTTATGCTTATTTCTAGTGTTAAAATTGTGGATATCACTGTTTTTAGTGTACAGGTGGATATTTTGTCTAATATATAAAATGTTGGCAAAGATGTACTGAGAAGCAACAGTGAGAATACCAATCTCCTTAAAAAAATCTCTAAGGGAAACTCGGGCACCCAGCTGATAAATTGCACGAACCGCTCGCTTCTGCAGTACAAATATATTTTGAATATCAGCAGCTTTGCCCCACAGCAGAATACCGTAGGACATAACGCTGTGAAAATAACTAAAGTAGACTAACCGTGCTGTATCAACGTCAGTGAATTGTCTTACTTTTCTGACGGCGTATGCGGCTGAACTAAGCCTTCCCGCTAGGCTTGATATGTGTAAACCCCATTGTAATTTTGAATCTACTGTTATGCCCAGAAATATAGCAGAGTCGGCAGTTTCCAGCTCCTGATTGGCGAGGATAATACTGGGACCTAGATTTCTAACATTGGGTAAAGCGAACTTAATTATTTTAGTTTTCTTGGCATTAAGAACAAGGTTGTTTGTTGTGAACCAATCCGTGACCATTGATAGCGCGCTATTTACGTCGTCAAAATCGTGTCTATTCCTATCTACTTTAAAGATAAGAGAGGTATCATCTGCAAATAGTACAACGTCACAAAAACCCTTTAAATAATATGGCAGATCATTAATATAAACCAAGAATAAAAACGGACCCAGTATTGAACCTTGAGGTACACCTAGCCGAACCGGTAGCCCGGAAGATTTCGCGCCATTTACGTCTACACATTGGAATCTATTTTGTAAATACGAATCTATCACATTAAGGGCCTCATTTTGAACACCGTAATGACGCAGTTTCCGTAAAAGCGCGTCACATACACAAACACCCAGACCCGGAACAACTATCTGTAGGTCTTACAAATATTTGTTCCGTGCGGGGATCGAACCCGCGACACGCAGCGCGTCAGTCCTTTACTTGAGCCACTGCGCTAACCGTGCCGTCGCCATGTTTACTTTTAATATCCCGTTTTCAGTATTATTACTAGTGTTAGTGACCATGTCAATTTAAAAACTTATATTATGCATCTTATTGTGTTTGAAATAAAATAAATAATTATTTTTATAGGTGTTATAGAAAACTGCTTCTTTGGTCTAGTGGTAGGACGGGCGAAGTGTTATTGGGGTTTTTCATCAATAATTTCTCAGTAGCAGCCACGGAGTCTGGATTTGTACCCAGTTGATGGCAATAGGCTCGCCTTCTATAAGCTCACCGTCCGTCCGTCTTATGACGACGACCGTGTCGGCGGCGCGTTCGTGCTCCACGCGCGCCTCAAAGAGATGTCAGCAACATTGCATGGGCTCGCAAGGGCCGACGCTTGCAGTGGCTGGTGGTTGTTCGAAAGTGATTTTGTTCGAAAGTGAGGTTGAACACAAACCGCCTTATTACAAAAGGTGGTTAAACCTGGTTTAACTTAGACTTGGTTCATCTCGCATGCTGTCACTTTCTTTTGAATATTATTGAAGTGAGACGTCATGCGAGGTAAACCAAGTCTAAGTTAAACCAGGTTTAACTACCTTTTGTAATAAGGCGGAAAGGGTTAAGAGGGCACACCCTCTTAGCCGTGTTGCCGCGTGCCGTTAGAGTGTTAAAAAACCACAGTTTTTAGTCAGTAGAAGTGTCACTCCCTTCCGCACTGCCCAGCCACACACAAAAATAAAAGCTTGCCCCCTTATACATGGGACTCAAACATAATATTTATGACTACTTTTGTTAGCTTGGGTCTTACTTGTTAAAACTAATGTATGTGTTAATCCTAACTAATATTATAAATGCGAAAGTAACTGTGTCTGTCTTTGCTTCACGCCTAAACTACTGAACCAATTTGTGTGAAATTTGGTACCGACATAGTTTGGAACTTGAGAAAGGACATAGGATAATTTTTTTTTTTTTCGCGAGATAAACCAAAAATCTGCCGGAAGTCACTATTCCACGCGAACGAAGTCGCGGGCAAAAGCTAGTGATTTAAATAAATAGCTGGCGAAATGTGGATGTATATACTAATAGGTACACCTCTGCCTAACCCTTCGAGGATAAAGCTAGTAGTTACAATAAAGAGTACTCACCGCCGACGGCGACGTGTTTGGTCGAGGTGTCGATACTGACACACGTGGGCTCGTAGTCCAGCGGCAGGCTGGACTGCTTGCTAGTACCGATGATCACTGCCAGCTGGTAACAGAAACAATACGGTTTCACCGTGGAGTTTACTGCCGGTTCTTCTACATAGGAAACTACTAAACCTAAACGTGCAACTTTCCTAGACGTTTTTTAAGGACCCATGTATGCCTATATGAAATAAAATATTGTTTTTTTATTTTTTATTATACGGCTTCGAAGACGGTGAGTTTCTGGAGCTCTGATACATGAAAATGTATCTATCGATTAGGATTCTTGACTTTTGCATATATTTTTATAAACCATATTTAACATTGTCAAAGCAATAATTTTTGAGTATTTCTTAGATTAGTATTAAAAACAAATTGGTGGACGGCTCTCTGATGAGTGCTTTTATTATATACCACTAAAAATAGAATACCCACCTTGGTGGGAATACAAGATCCATGTTTTTCAAAAACAAGAACAAATACATACATAGCCAGTCAAAATCATAACCCTCCTTTGGCTTTGCCGTAGTCGGGTAAAAATAAAATAGCCACGTATTTTGAAGTCAGTTAAAAACTAAATGAAAGTGTTTTTGATAACCTACCTCCTTTACGGTTGCGACGATAGTTGTATCATCTTCAATGATGTGGTCCATGGCACGAGGCTGGGAGCCCAGAGGAATCGATACGTCCGTGTATGTTGGAACATCACCTGAAAAACCACATTATATTATAGGAAAGCACGCTGGTCTCTTCTTTCATTAGAACTTTGACAGCCCTAACAGTAGCAGCCACGGAGTCTGGATCTGTGCCTGGTTGACGACAATAGACTTACCCCCTATTACGGCACTTAAGGTTGATGTTCCAGGGTAGCCCGCGAAATTCAAATTTTCTTAAGTTTTTTTTTTTTTTTTTCTTAAGGTTCCGGAATGACTTTGACCTTGTAAAAAGTCATTTTTACACCTTTATGAGCTCGGAGGGTTGTATTAATGATTTTGATGATTATAATTCTGTAACTACCTAAGTCTTACAGCCGCGAATCAAATGTTCATCAACATACAACCTATCACTGGCCTGCAAATTGCAAAAAACTTAAGAAAATTTGAATTTCGCGGGCTGGTTGGAGGATTCACCTTAAACAAAACTAGTAAAATAGTGGTGTACTAATGGGTACGCCTTACTCTTTGGGAATTACAGGCGTGATAAAGGATAACATGACCTCGAAAGTTGTAATCTAACTCAATAGATGGCGTTGACGTCGAATTAGATCGCGCTATGGTTTCGTTACACACGTTTGCATAAGACGACACGAAATAGCAAACCCGGTGCTTGATAAGCTACGCTACATAATATTTTTGAAAATTAGATCGAGGTTTAAAAACCTTTGATCTATTATTACTTGAATATACCTATGATACTTCTTCGTATCTCGACGCTGTATCGCCAGCTTTAAAATATTACGGGTAGGTACTGCCCCAGGAGAATAGTGATATGATACTCTTCATCTGCCTGCCTTTTTAACCACTTCAAAAAAGGAAGAGGTTCTCAATTCGACTGTGTTTTTGCCGCCACCTCATAACGCCGTCATTTATTAAACGATATAAAAATAATGGGGCCTTTGATGGTTGCAAGAGCGAGCGAAGCGACCTCGAAAATTGCAGAAGCGGTACTTTTTTTTGGTGGGTGGGATATCATCCAATGACTCCTCCCGCTCTGGGCAGAGCGGTAGGGAGTGTCAGACTTCTACTGACTTAAAACCACCCATGCTCCTTCTTAGCCCTTTGTGTCGAGGCCGCGGTATCTCTTTCGAACAACCCGCAGGCCCGATGGGGTAGTAGTGGTCCTGGCAAAAGTATGGTTTCTTTTGACAGCCTCTAGCTTTGACAGTTCCAGCAACTTGGGCCCCCTTGGATCGTGGGGCCCAGAGCACGGGCCCAGTGGAAAAGATGGCCCTGGACATGCGTGACCTAGTGTTACTAGCTTTTGCCCGCAGATACGCCCGCGGGGATGTCGGGAATATCAAAAATGTCGATGTGCCATACAAACCTTCATCCCCTATTTCACCCCCTTGGGGGTTGAATTTTGAGATATCCTTGCTTAGTGGATGCCTACGTCAAATAAAAATATATTCGAGATTTACAAATTACTAGAAAATATCCTTTTCGTACCACTTGCTCAAAAAAATTTACATTCTATGCCACAAAAAGCGAACATAACAATAGTCATTTTAAATCTGTTAAAAACAGGGAAAGAAAATTGTACTGAATTTCATTCATCCTCTAGGGGGAGAATGTGATTTCTATCAATAATTGGACCAAGTTTCAAATGTTAACTTTTACTTTTAATTGTCATTATTTTTAATAAATGCTTATCTCATATTATTATTGTGTTAATTTTTTCGCAAATGGTACGAAAAGTAGAGTATTTTCCTCGGTGATAAAGCTCGGTGATAAACACTGGTTAATAATCTACTATCTCTTATCAACTATCTAAAAAAAAGTATAAAACGTAACACAAAGTCATGGACTACATTGCGAAAATCGTTTTTGATTTAGTACAGGTACAGTAGTTAATCAGGGATTACTCTATAGAAAAATCTAAATAACTCAAAAACTTTTTACAATTTACTATTTATAGCAAGAAGTACGTCGAGTTACCAGTAACCTTGTAGAATGTAGATAGATATAATTATAACAGTATAGTACCTTCGCTCATGGGCGCGGCCCGTCGCAATGTATCGTCGATCCCGCACGTGAGCAAGGCGCCATCCTTGCTGGCTCGCATGCCGTTCACCTGGTTGCCGTGACCCACACCCAGGATGTGACGACCTTCGCCTGGGGAAAATAATCATTTTCTTTGATAGGGGATCGGACTCACTCAAAAAAATATGATTCTGTTTAGTCCGTCAGTTAGATTATCGAAAAATATTGAATGTGTTTTTTGTTTTATCAAATCAATAAAAATTGACGAAGTTAAAGCGCGTTAAAGATCATAGAGTGGGGCTTGAAACGTCACTTGAAGGTACAAAATGTACTCCCCGTCGGGGCCGCGGATTTTTGTACTAGATGACGTGGCCTCGGCGCAAGGGCAAAGAAGGAACATGGGTTCGGTTTTTAGCCAGTCGAAGTCTGACACTCCCCTTCGCTCTGCCCAAGAGCGGGGGGGGGGGGGTCATTCGATGATTTTCCACCGATTGACGTCACACTAGTTTTCGAAGCACTGTATCGTCTTCATTTTTTATTTAAGTGAAAAAAGAAAAAATATGTGGTCAATATTGTTTAGAAATCTATCTGACGGACTAATTAGTTATTTTTTGTTCGATCCCCTATTACTGTTTTTTATCATCCCGTGAGCTGCTTCTACCACGAGACACTTCACTTCTACATCACACTCACTTCTACATAAGTATTACGGAGAAATCTGTGGCTGTAGATACATAAAAAAAAGGA
Source organism: Diarsia mendica (assembly GCA_949316265.1). Lineage (NCBI taxonomy): Eukaryota > Metazoa > Arthropoda > Insecta > Lepidoptera > Noctuidae > Diarsia > Diarsia mendica. The sequence goes on along the minus strand of OX438908.1, from coordinate 17,818,290 downwards.
TGCCAGCCGAATACAATCAACTACTCCTTTTTTTGAAAGAAGGTTAAAAATATATCTTTTCGATCTATTCAAGACGAGTCAGTGACAGCACTAATTGTTATTGCTATGGCATGCTAGCTTGCAAGTAATACAATGACTTTTTAGGATATAAGATCTTTCCTTGTAATTTGTATGTATTTCTTTGATTTGATTTGTTTGCCGCCACTCAACGCAGTGTGTATAATGAGGTAGGTACACCTCTGCCAAACGCTTCAGGAATTACAGTCATGATATTATTTTTTTTTATTAAAAAAAAAATCTTTTCCTTTTTTCCTTCTTTTTTTTCTTTTTCTTTCTTCTTCACATGCAAACCAATAAAACAAAAAATAGAAACCACAGCCTTACTAAAACAAACAAACTCACCGCTCTCCACATTCCACGCGGTCACACACCCATCATGGCTGGCCGTGTACACAGTATGTCTGTCCGGGTGTAAGGTTAGGCAAGTGATGGGCTTGTTGTGTCCCATCAACACCCGCAGAGGCTTGTCCGGGTTGTCCACGTCCAGGTAGTTGATCACACCGGACAGGGACACGGATATAAGGTGCTTGCCTTGCCAGAGACAGGATACCTGGGAAGAGAATGTAATGTTAGTAAAGTAAATTCAACAGGTTTTTTTTTTGTGGGAAATCATCAAATGACTCTTCCCGCTTTGGGCGGATCGGAAGGGAGTTTCAGACTTTTACTGACTAAAAACCACCCATGTTCTTAGCCCTTTGTGTCCAGTGGCGTGCCAGCAATTATTTGGAGGTAAAGCACAAGTTCCAAAAAAAAATATATTATAAAAACAAAAAACCCAACTGCGTAAAAACAAAACTAAAAAGAATAAAATAAGCATCAGAATTTAAAAGCAGAATAGAAGGATCAACAGTCGGGACCCATTCATTTTTGTGACTTATCAAGGAGCTCCCCGTAAAATTTAAATGGGTCCCGACTGTTGATCCTTCTATTCTGCTTTTAAATTCTGATGCTTATTTTATTCTTTTTAGTTTTGTTTTTACGCAGTTGGGTTTTTTGTTTTTATAATATATTTTTTTATTTAACACTTTTTAGTCAGTTTTCATTAACTTCGTTATTACTATTATAAGACGGTAGATTTCGATTAGATTTTATATTCATTCCGTACACGTAAAAAAATCCGGTTATAAGTAAGTAAGGAATGCGATATTGTTTGTTCTAATAATTTAAATCGTTATATATCCTAAACGGTTTTATAAAATGAAATATGATAAAGGAAACCTAATATTCATTTTCAAATACCTATTCAACGATACCCCACTTGACGTGGTGCGTCGATTTTTTTTTTTTTCATTTTGACAATATGGCGACTAGTTGTTACTGTTAGAACTTCGTCTGCAGAATCGATTGCATTTCCCTGATGCTAGTATTTCGCAACCCTGGGATTTCGAATGAGGAAGAGAACAAAAAACACTAACCTGGATAGAGGCAGGATCGGAACTGGGTATCCGCTGCGCTCGGGACTTCTGGGCCGGCCGGCGTAACGAGTGTCCAATCCTTAGGGGTTTTCTGGATTCCACTTCACAATAGGGTTACGAACACTAAACAGTCAATCAAACTCTGGCGAAGGGATTTTTTCTGTATTTTTTACAACAGTAATACGGGAGCTGCGCGGGAAACGTGTCGACCACACTTCGCGCGGGGTGTTGGCATAGTTTTTTTATGTCGCCGCAGGGAGGCGCCGGCGCTGCGCGTTGCGCGCCCGAATGGCGCGAATTTTTAATTTGGAAGGGAACGAATTGGATGGGATGATTTAAAGGATTGGTTTAATGTTTATTCATTTCCCCCCACTCGAAATTGACCAGGATTTCGCAAGTTAAAGGACTGCCAGAGGTCCACTAGCAGTGCTCGAGAAACATAAAATTTAGAACTTAACTTAACTAATTGAATTTGAACAATACTGATCAGTATACAATATTGTTCGAGAAATAAGATAATAGTTAATTAATAGGTAGCGGACAGACCTTAACTACTGGTCTGCGCATAGTTTTACCGTTTGCAGTTCGAAGAGTCACAACCCGGACTATGTTATCTGATCCCGGATGGATCTGTTCTATACGAGCTAATTTCCATAGTAAAGGTGGAAGATTAGGGTCATTAACAAGGACTAAATCGTTTAGTTTAAGATTGGGTGTATTTGTGAACCATTTAGTTTTCTGTTGAAGTGTATGCAGATAATTACGTTGCCAAGCAAGCCAGAAACTTTGAGTTATTTTCTTAAGCATTTGCCAACGAGAACGTGGGCATAAACATTCACTAACAGGTTCCTCAGGTAGTGACACCAAAGGACCTCCCGTCAAGAAATGTCCTGGAGTCAGAACGTTCGATTCCTGCGGATCCGGAGACAAAGTACAAAGCGGGCGTGAATTTAGCACAGCTTCCACCTTAGCGAGGATCGTAATAAACTCTTCCAGGGTTAAAACTTGAGCGCCAACTACACGCTTAAGGTGATATTTGGTGGACTTTATGCCACTTTCGAATATGCCACCGAAATGTGGTGCACCTGGCGGGTTAAATTTCCATTTTATTTGACGGGTTGCTAAACCATCTGATATTTCAGAGTGATGTTTGCGAAGCTCACCGATTATTTCGTTAAGATATTTGTTTGCACCTACAAAGTTGGTGCCACAATCGGTAATGATTGTATCACACATTCCGCGACGGGAAACGAATCGATCTAGAGCCGCGAGGAATGCTTCTGAGCTCAACTCAGTGACGGCCTCTAAATGGACGGCTTTCGAACTCAAGCACACAAAAAGGGACATGTATGCCTTGTAGGTTTTAGCTCCACGTCGACGACTTTCTTTTATAATGAATGGACCACCGAAGTCAATTCCTGTGGTTTGGAAGCATCGTGAGGGATGTAGACGAGCAGCAGGGAGTTTGCCCATCAGTGGTTGACTGGACACAGGTTTGAGTTTGAAGCATCGCACACACTTTGAGAGAACAGTACGAATAAGTAGCCTTAACCCAATTATCCAGAACCTTCTTTGAATTAGGGACTGTAAAGTCCGAGGACCGCAATGCAGGTATTTTAAATGGAAATGATCGACAATCAGCCTCGACAATGGACTTAATTTTGGTAAGAGGAGAGGATGTAACGCAGATAGCGATAGATTAGCCTCATCGATGCGTCCCCCCACTCGCAACAAACCATGCTCATCCAAGAAAGGAGACAGTTTTTGAATTGACTTGTCGCATTGTTCTTGCATTTTCACTTGACTGACTTGAGACGACATGTAATGGTCTTGAGTAAACTTGACTAGACTTTTCATTGAGTTATCGAGTTCAGAACTACTAAGCGAGGAGAAATTTCTATTTGAAGGAACAACCTTTGCATTTGATATGAAACGGAAGCACCATGCTAAAGTTCGTTGAATCTTTGTCAGCGAAGAAAGTCTAGAAGTTAACGTCAGCAGCGGATTATCAGATTCAGTAACGTGTAAGCAGCTGGGGATGGAAGGTTTTAATTCCGGCAGTTCTGCGTTTACGAGCAACGTACGTTTGCACGGCCATTTGTTAGGCGACATTTTCAACCAAGAAGGCCCACTCCACCAGAGTGGGTGATTGATTAATTCTGAACAGAGAATACCGCGACTACAACAGTCGGCCGGGTTATCCTCAGTGGACACATGAAACCAAAATTCGGGACTAATTAAATCGGTTGCTTGCACGACTCTATTTGCGACGTACATTTTTAACAAATGAGGTGCCGTGTTTAGCCAAGAAAGCGTGGTGGCGCTGTCCGAGTAGGCTTTCATAGAATTTAAACGAATTTTGTCCTTGAGTAAGTTGTACATGTGTGACATGACTTGCGCTAGAAGTACAGCTGCACTCAACTCAAGTCTGTTTATCGTTGTCGGTTTTAACGGAGCCACTCGAGATTTACCTATTAACAGGTGAGTGACCGTGGTGACTTCATCCACCGCAACACAAAGATAGACACAACAGCCATACCCTTTCATGGAACCATCACAAAACCCTACTAAATGTACTTCGATAGGACTAGAAGGCATAATCAGTCTCGGTAGTGAAATATGCTGTAAATCAGATAAGTTGGCTGCTATCAAATGCCACACTTTAGCTAAATGTGATGGAATATTTTCGTCCCAACCTAAGTTTAAGCGCCACATCTCTTGTAGAAGTGACTTTGCAGAAAACACTACCGGGCTGATCCAACCGAGCGGGTCGAAAATGCGAGCCACTATAGAAAGGATAGATCTCTTAGTAAATTTAACGTCAAACGAGTCTGAAAACTTGTAGGAGAAATTGTCGCAGGATGGATTCCACCGTATCCCCAATATCTTGACAAACTCATTTCCAGCATCATCGAAAGATTTTGAAGTCTGGAGATGATCAGGAGGAACATCAGACAAAAGACTTGGAGTATTCGTACTCCACTTACGAAGTTCGAAATTACCCTTTGACAATAACGAGGTAACATCCTCTTTCAATTGCTTCGCTTCATCCAGAGTTGAGCATCCCGTAGTGATGTCATCCATGAAAGTGTCTTCACAAAGGACTTGAGCGGCACGACTTGAGTATTCAGAACCGTGGTCCTCAGCAAGTTGACGCAGAGTGCGAATAGCTAAGTATGGGGAGCTGCTGACACCATAAGTCACGGTATTAAGTTCATACTCATTCAAAGTCTCGTTAGGCTCATCACGCCAAAAAATGTGTTGATAACACCTGTCCTCAGGACGTATCAATATTTGGCGATACATTTTGCAAATGTCCGCAGTGAAGACAACTTCATGAAGTCGGAATTTCGTAACTAAATCGACAATATCAATTTGCAGTTTCGGTCCAACATGAACTACATCATTTAGAGAAAGATTATTTGTAGTCCGACTGCTAGCGTCGAAGACTACCCGAAGTCGTGTCGTAGAACTGTCTGGACGCACGACGCAATGATGTGGAATTATGTAACGATCAGTAGTCGAAGAATCTGCAGGCTGCATATGTCCTAGCTCTTCGTACTGGCACATGAATTCCTTATAATCAGCTTTCAGCTCGGTCTGATTAGTAAGACGCCTTTCTAAACTGAGAAAACGATTAAAAGCTGAGCGGGACGAAACTCCCAAAGAAGGTGCATCCTCCCTTAACATTATAGGTACCACGTACCGACCTTCTCGCGTACGGTAAGTACCCTTTTTATACATTTGTTCACATATTTCGTCTTCAACACCGGAAATTTTACCTTTCGGTGGTTCTTCAGAGTCCCAGAACCGTTGAACGATTTCTTCGAGCGAGCAAGAGGCCGCGAGGAGTGACGTAACGGATTCACCGGGGGTATTGTTAGGTAGTGTGTTATGAAAATATTGGCCACTTATCACCCAGCCGAATACACTAGACAAGGCGCAAGGTAATCCGGGACCGGGAGTGAAACGCGAGCCAGTGTATATTTGATCAAAACACTCGACACCTAACAGTAGATCGATCGGACCGGATCTATCGAAGTCGCGGTCGGCGAGATCAAGATGCTTGTAATGATCCTTGACGTGCAACGGTAACGTCGACGAAGGCATCATTGAAGTAATTTTAGGTAAAACTACTAAAGATAAGTCGAACTTGGGCGACTCACTAGAATGAGGTAGAATCGAAGCGAAAGTATAACCTTTTATGTCACAAACATTACTCTGTCCGAGACCGGTAACGTTCAAGTTACCTTTTCTTATACGTAAACCTAGGCGGCGCACGCATGCACTGGTCATAAAGGAATCCATCGAGCCGCTGTCAATAATGGCGCGTGCACACTGGAGCGAACCGTCCGCGTGACGTAATCGCACCACCGCCGAGCCAAGAATCTTCGTAATACTATAATTTGGATTCGAAGTTTGTGACGTCATACAGGTAAGTGTACTGGTACCTTTAGCGGAACTTTCGTGATTTTCGTTGGATTCAGACGTTAATAAACTTTTGTGTTCTCCATGTAATAACGTGTTATGCTTCGCGTTACAAACAAAACATGTGATTTTAGATTTGCAATTATTACTATCGTGACTGGGCCTTAAGCAATTGACACACAAGTTTAATTTCTGAACAAACTGTTGACGCTGTTCAAGTGTCATAGAATGTAACTTGCTGCATCGGTAAATAGAATGATTTTCATTACAACATAAACAAGCTAATGAGCCCGATGCATTATTATTATTTTGATTCGTAGATGCTACAAATGATGATGACCCTTGCTGACCTTTATTTCGAGATGGTTTATTATTATTAGAAGAGTTCGATGGAGTAGTCGAAACCGAGACAGGTTGACTAACTTCCAGAATCTTTATATAATTTTGTAAATAAAGAATTAGGTCATTGCACTTAGGAATCTCGCGAGAGTTTTGTAACTCAAACCGTTTCCTAGTTTCAAGGTCAAGTGATCGAGATGCGATGTGAAATAAGAGAAATTCACTTAAATCATCAATTTGTAACGCACGTAACGCGTTTACGCTTTCATATAACGCATTGGTCCGTTCGGATAAGATTTCGAGTGACGGCTTGTTGACGGGCGTCAAGTTAAACATTTTTTCTAAATAATTATTTGCTAATATGCGTTTATTGTCATATCGCTCTAACAAAAGATTAAAAACTACAGAATAATTTGACGCGGTTATAGGTACGCCCTTGGCCAAGGTCAGTGCACATCCCGACAAACAGGACAATAGATAATGAAACCTTTCCGTGTCCGAAAGTGAACCATTGCCATGAACAAGCGGGATGTAGCTATCCTTGAAGGTCTGCCAGTTTTCTATTCTACCATCAAAACGCGGAATTTGCAACTTAGGTAATTTTACTTGAACATTATAACCTTCTCGACTATGCGCGGGCGGGGCGGCGGCCGCGTGCGCGGGGGGCGCATGCGTCGACGACGTCGCGAGCAAGGATTCGGCAACTTCGATGGACGCATAATACAAGTCATCAAATGACAACATCGCACCTAGGTCTACTTCTGACTTGGGGTTTAACTTTAGCTGTAATCTATTTACATTTTCGCTAGACTCCATGAAATCAGCTCTAATCTGATCAATCTTCTTGTACCTAGCCTTGAAAGAGGATAGCTTAGCACTATCTTTATGAACAACTTTAGACAAATCGTAGATAATCTGCATACACTTGAAGTCATATTCCCGTCTTTTATGGGACGTCTGTAATTCAACTTCATCAGACATTTTCACTTGCTTATGTATTCACGACTTACGAGTTAAAAAAGTAGGTAAGTCAGTAACTATCCGAACTGCAAGCGGACTAAACTTATTAGGTATACCTACCTTGTCAAATAATACAAGTAGGTACAAGTTATGACTTTATAAAAGTAGGTAAATACCGGTTACAATTCAGCCGTTATGACTTTTATTTCGTAACAGAATGTAGGTAGGTAGGTACTAGGTAATTTCTCGAGCACAACTATTTGACCATGAAAACATTCCAATTAGCCTTACACCAACATCAGTTAAATGGCAAGAAATAATTGTACAAGAAATAGGTTAATATTGAATTTGAGGTTTGAATTCAAACTTTAAAACGCAGAATTTTACTGAATTTAGACAATAATGATTAATGAGGGTAAGCACAGTCGTGATCCGCTGGCCAGCAGCACGATGCGGGAATCCGACTGGATACCTACTCTCTTTGCGTTGCATATAAAAATATGAAATCTATTTACTTAAGGTTTTTACTTGTTAAAACTACACGATATTAAACGCAATATGTACTCATTGACCGAGAATTATAAGAGAATGTGAGGTTAAGTCCTCACAGGAGGCACCAAAATAAATGTTAGAACTTCGTCTGCAGAATCGATTGCATTTCCCTGATGCTAGTATTTCGCAACCCTGGGATTTCGAATGAGGAAGAGAACAAAAAACACTAACCTGGATAGAGGCAGGATCGGAACTGGGTATCCGCTGCGCTCGGGACTTCTGGGCCGGCCGGCGTAACGAGTGTCCAATCCTTAGGGGTTTTCTGGATTCCACTTCACAATAGGGTTACGAACACTAAACAGTCAATCAAACTCTGGCGAAGGGATTTTTTCTGTATTTTTTACAACAGTAATACGGGAGCTGCGCGGGAAACGTGTCGACCACACTTCGCGCGGGGTGTTGGCATAGTTTTTTTATGTCGCCGCAGGGAGGCGCCGGCGCTGCGCGTTGCGCGCCCGAATGGCGCGAATTTTTAATTTGGAAGGGAACGAATTGGATGGGATGATTTAAAGGATTGGTTTAATGTTTATTCAGTTACTATAGTGAGTATTGTTTACTGTAATGTTTTTAGTGACACTCGCGAGGTCAAGACGAATCGATTGACGTACGGATCATCAAAATCGGCCAAGGCGTTTGGCCTCTACAGTGCCACATAGGAACAAACATACATACATACATACATAGACTGATAAACACATAACCCTTCTTTGCTTTGCGCAGTCGGGTAAAAAAAAAAATACATTTTTTGTTCCGAATTCTGACACTGCTTTTTAATAACACCGGTTTTGTTTTCTATTATTTAATTATGACTAACACTTTTCGTATTTTATCCTGTCAGAAAATTTACAACTACTTAGTTCAATAGAATTAATAATAATATCAAGTCGTCAGTATCACGTAAAATAATATATTAACAAGAGCCATCTATTGACATAAATGTAACAACTGAACTATTCGAGTCAATACGTATTTCGCTCGTAAACAGTCGCTTTGGGCAAAATATTACAGTCACCGCTAGATGGCGCACAAAATAATAAATTAGTTTCTAACTACTAGTTGAAAAAAAAGTTATTACTCACAATGTATCCATACAGCCAAAACTCTTCATTCTTCGCTTCTTTACCATGGACAGATGACAAACAACAAAACACACTGAAGGCATAATATTACTAGATAGATTTACAGATACATATCAGCACAATGACATACCAAAACTACAAAATGAAATAACAGCATTCAAATGTTTATGAGAATTTTGATGTCTTTTCATGGCACCAGAGAAGTTATTTAAATCATCGTAACCTGATAAACTCCAAGCATTCTTTTCATTCGAAAAAAATATACAAGGCCAACAGAAAAATTTGTTTTTATGAGAGCAGCCGACAACCCATTGGCATTGTACACTGTATGCTGATCCATCATTGTGCTGATCGATTAAAATACCTAATATTTATTTTACCTTTCTGAGAAATATTCAAATCAGGAGTGGGTTTAGGTGAAGTAACGAGATCCAATAACGCTTTCACACACTTTAATCCATCACAAGGAACTGTTGCTTGCGTTTTCGAATTCATTTTCGTATTAATTAACTTCAATCAAAAACTAAGTAATCACAAAACTTATTTAAATTCTAACAAGAAACGGAAAAATCTAATCACAATAAAAAATGCATCAACAACCATCAACGCTCAAGACTAATTTGAACTAAATCGAAATTCCCTTCAAACAAGTTCAATCGCGTCGCGAACTTGCATTCACACACTCATTCACATTCTCTCGCAATCGCAATCTTTACACTCAAACGTTCAAAGCATGCTTGGAAATTGTTGGAAATCCTATACATTTTGTCGTAAACCCGGTAAAAAGTATGTAAACAAACAACTCTAAATTATGTTCGTAGGATAGAGAGGTCAGAGAAGCAGTTCGAAATCGGATGGTGTGACAGAGAAAGGGCTAGTCGAGCCCGATCATGCCCGATCGATCTGTTTGATCAATCGGCTGAGGTCGGGAGTCGGGAGACATATTATAAGAAGTTTGGCAACGTCGCAGTGCGAGTTGCGCGCGAATGTATTTTCTGGTTTATTGAGTACGTAAACCTGACAACGTCGCATCAATACGTTCCGTTTTTCGCGTGGCATGCAGTTTGATGATAATGATTATAATATTAATTTTGTTTTTGTATTGACCGTTTTTTTTTAATTCGTTGTTTTATTAAGGCAAGCTGTGCTTTTCTGCTTCTATGGGAGTACCGCCACTGCTTTGTGTCCGGGACCGCGGTATCTCTTTATGGTCGCGGTATTTCAACATACATCGTTGGTTTTATTTTTTGTTTGAACCGTATTATTAACATAAATGAAGTGTTGAGTAGAGACAGTAATTTTAGATTGAAAAAAAGGAATAGGAACTGAAAAAAAGATTTTAAAAAACCCGGAGCAAAATTCCGGAGTGGAGAATGATTCAAAATAAGGAGCTCAATGCGGACGGCTGTCCCTTATATCGTGTATACCTGTTGGTTCTCGACAGCGGTGCCCATATTGAACAGGACAGTCCGCTCCCTGCTCTCGACGTCCCAAATAGCGCAAGTTTTGTCTCCGGAACAAGACAGCAGTTGTTTACCGTCGGGAGACCATGCGATGCCGTAGACACCACCCTTGTGGGCTGGGGAGCCGATCTGGAAATTAAAAAATAAAATAGTTGTAATCAGTTACTTAGCAAAAATGGCTACTTAGGTGGAACCTTCAAGGTAGCTCGCGAAATTCAAATTTTCTCACGTTTTTTACAATTTGCAGGTCAGTGTCAGCTTTAATATTAAAGTTGGCATGGCATTGGCAAAACAGTGCTCGTATTTTGACAAAACACTACCTGTAATCATACCAATGTTTTACAATATAAATAAATACTGACCTCCCCCTTGAGTTCGGAGGTGGCGCCATCGAACAAGAAGATCTTGCCATCGAAGCCAGCTGAAGCAAAGAGACTGCCATCAGGGCTGTAGCGGACGGCTTGGGCGAAACGGGTGTGCTCCTGTAAAATTAAAAATAATAACCAATTCAGCAAGTTTTATTTATTTATTTGAGGAAAAACATGTACAATTTGACAGAAAAATCGAAGCTATTGTACAAGAATAAAAAAAACAAAAATGGAATAACTGTCGCACTCAGAAAGCTTTAATGATTACTTAGACCATCACTAACACTGGTTTTGACAGTTTTGTCATATCTTTACTAAGTGAAGGCGGGAAACCAATATTAATTGTGCTGCCCTTGTAAGACAACTAAAAAGTGACGGTATATCTATCTTCTATCTATCTATATATAAATAAAGAGAGAAGTCCTGACTGACTGATTCATCAACGCCCAGCCCAAACCCTTGGACCTAGAAAGCTGAAATTTTGCACAGAGGTTGCCTTTACAATGAAGACAAGGAATAAGGAAGGATTTTTCGAAATTCAACCCCTAAGGGACTTAAATAGGGGATGAAAGTTTGTATGGAAAATCGACATTTTCACGCGGGCGAAGCCGCTGGCATAAGCTAGTAAACAATAAATCACCTGCTTGGTACACTTAAACTTGAAGGGAGGACCTTCGAAGACGCCCAGAGTGTTGTCCTCGGACGCTGTGACGATACGGAACGGCCTCGAGGGTTTGAAGTCCACAGAGTTGATCGGCTTAGACTGGCCGCTGATCTCACCGACTGACGTACCGGTCTCAGACATGAACACGTGGCCGAATCTGAAATGATAAACTGATGTTTAATTTTCCGGCACTTGCTTTTTTTAAACGACTTCTAAAAAAGAAGGAGGTTCTCAATTCGGATGTTTGTTTTTTTTTTTTTTTTTTAGGGTTCCGTAGTCAACTAGGAACCCTTATAGTTTCGCCATGTCTGTCTGTCCGTCTTTCCGTCTGTCCGTCCTCCCTTAATCTCTGTGACCGTTAGCACTAGAAAGCTGAAATTTGGTACCAATATGTGTATGAATCACGCCGACAAAGTGGATAAATAAAAATTGGAAAAAATGTTTTATTAGGGTAGCCCCCCTATATGTAAAGTGGGAAGGGTTTTTTTTTTTAATTTCAACCCTGACGTGTGATATATTGTTGGAAAGGTATTTAAAAATGAATAGGGGTTTACTAAAATCATTTTTTGATAATGTCAATAATTTCGGAAATAATCGCTCCAAAAGTAAAAAACAATGTGTCTCCCCCCGCTAACTTTTGAACCATAAGATTAGAAAATATGAAAAAAATCTGAAAAGTCTGACTTACTCAAGACACGACAAGACAATAATGGATAAAGTAAGAAACGAGTATAATATACTAGTGACCCGCCCCGGCTTCGCACGGGTGCAAAAAAAATACTAAAACCTTTCTCTTGAATCACTCTATCTATTAAAAAACCCCGCATCAAAATCCGTTGCGTAGTTTTAAAGGTAAAGGCATACATAGGGACAGACAGCGGGAAGCGACTTTGTTTTATACTATGTAGTGATTAAGAGGAAGTTTAAAAGTTGCGCCAGTTACAGAAAAGTCGATCGACTGTCGAGGTATGGGCATGTGAGAGTAGGGACAAAAAGAGTGAGATGGAGAGGAAGACCACAAAAAGATGAATGGAGTGTGTTAGGAAAAAAAAAGTAATTATGAAGCAAAATAGAAAAAATGATAGCATGACATGACGACTGACAGAGGAGAATGGAAGAAACAAATGTGTTGCGCCGACCCCGAAAAACATGGGATAAGGGTAGAAAGATGATGATGAGTTAGTCTCCTCATTGATACGGCGTGTTTCTATCAAGAACAAGACAAGAAATCTCAAATGGGGTTGGGCAGGACACCTGGTAAGGCGTAGAGATGGCAGGTGGAGTAAGGCTGTCACCGAATCGCGTCCAAGAATGGGGAAAAGAAATGAATGTTGCCCGGTGGCGAGATGGGCAGACGATATAGTTGCCATCGAGGGAAAAACCTGGATGATACAGGCACAAGAACGTGGCGATTGGCACCAGAAAAGAGAGGCCTATACCCAGCAGTAGTGGGTGAATTCGGGTTGTGGATGATGATGATCTATCTTCTATCTATCTATATAAATAAAAACTACTGACTCATCAACGCCCAGCCCAAACCCTTGGACCTAGAAAGCTGAAATTTTGCACAGAGGTTCCCTTTATAATGTAGACAAGGAACAAGGAAGGATTTTTTGAAATTCAACCCCTAAGGGAGTTATATAGGGGATGACAGTTTGTATGGAAAATCGTCATTTTCACGCGGTCGAAGCCGCTGGCAAAAGCTAGTATATTATATTTTTGTCATACGATATTTAAGTGGTGATGTCATAATGAACTTTTATCAAAAGTTACAACACGCTCGTGTAGATACAATACTATTAAAAACTTGTTAATGCTCACCAGAGCAAAGCAGTGCGAAGCTAATAAGTGCATCAATGTTACACATTTAACAATACATTTTATAAATGTTACGTTGGAATTTCCGGTACAAAGTAGCCTTGAACTGGAACAAAATGTTAGTGGACTACCAAACTGACCGCTAACATTTATAGTAGAATCGTTTTTTTGTAAAAGATTCCCAATAACAGCCCTAAAACTGGGTATAGTCACTGAATACAATCAGTGGTCATTATTTGCCTAGCCTGTTCCCATTTACGTTGGGGTCGGCTTGTAGTCTAAACGAATCAGCCCAAAAGGCGACGAATTTGGCACTTTCAGTAGCCCCGCTCTTGGGTGTCACTGTCAGACTTCTACTGACTAAAAACCAAACCCATGTTCCTTCTTCGCCCTTGTGTCGGAGCCGCGTTAACCTTTCGACAAACCACAGCCCCGACGGGCGTCGGCCCTTGCTGACATCTCTTTGAGGCGCGCGTGGAACACGTACGCGCCGCCGACACGGTCTGTTGCCGTCATGACGACGGCCGGACGGCGAGCTAGCCCAACACTCACCGTCCACAGGCCCGCGTAGTAGGTGGCCGGAGGTCATCGCGTGCCCCCCGACGCCCGGAACTTTCAGTAGCCTTCATTAACTGTGATGTGCAAATAACAGGACACACAGGACACGATATGAGGTTTCCCATTACTCCATAAAAATCAGTCTTTCGAAAGCAAGTTACGACTTAATAAGTAAACTACAATAAAATCGAAAATTAAACAACACGCCTAATGTCCCTTAGTCAAATCAATTCTGGCTGCAATGAAACCTGCACTTTGATAAATCAGCTATTAAAGTATCTTTCAGCAAAGCACATACCTCTCCCGGCCTTCACCAACTGCGACCATGCGCTGGTTATCAGCACTCCATGCGATGTCCTTAATCGGGCCTCCGATCGGCTGGAACTCATTCTTGAGGATGTGTTCCTTGTTTACCGTGTCCCAGATACGAATCTTGCCGGATGCATCTGAAATGGTAGAACTTTCAATTTTATAAATATGCTTTGGCGTACATCATCGTCGACTTACGAGCAGTAGGCAAATTACTTTGTGTCATTTTGAAAACGGTGAAGGAAAACGTGAGGAAACCGGCAAGTCCTAGCTAGAACCAAAAATTCGAAGACATTGGACATCTAATTACTCGCACTGAATCGTCGTGGTAGATTGCCCATTCCCTCTTATATAGAGGAGGCCTGAGTCCCAGCAGTGGGAACATTATAGGCTGATTATGCTATACATCATCACCACGACTTGGTGAGAGTTAATGAGCCCATTTGAAAGGCATGAGCTCAGTGCAGGATAGCGGATGTCTGAGGGACTTAACATGTTTGATACAGGAGCATCTCGATTTCACAATGTTTTCTTTCAACGCCTTGAGGTTGAGAGCAGTAGTGATAAAATATTAACTATGCTCTGCGCCACGACAAGCTATAAATTATTTAAACAAAGAAAAAAATTAATATCGCGGGGTATCTTAGCGCATCCCCTATAGGGAGAAATTACAAAACAAATACTACTGCGGCATTCTGATTGTGTGTCGTAAATTACTGTTCCATTTTTGAAGTTTTCACTTTATTTTTGCTACAAACGCTGATTTCAAAGTCAAAGTAAACGTTATCAATAATTATTAATACTTCGATCGATACATGTGATAAAATAACAACACACAACGAGGGAGTCATTGATTAGTTTATGTTTTACTGGGAAATTTGTATTATCAGCTAATCCGCATATCTTTATAACGAGATAAAAAGGCAGTAGAACAGTGATAAAAGTATTTGTAAATAAATAAGTTGAAGCTACACCCATATCAGGGAAAGTTTAGGGCGTGGATGGCTCGAAAACCGCTAGTATACGCGTATACTAAAAGGTAAGATAAACTGATGAACACATAATTTTTAATGAAAATGCTTAAATTGTAGCCAAATATGGGATCGGACTGATTCAAAAAAATATGTTTCTGTTTAGTCCGTCTGTTAGATTATATCGAAAAATATTGGATACGTGTTTTTTTGTTTTGTCAATTTGTTAAAAACTAGATTGATAGACGATTTTCCATACAAACTTTCACCCCCTATTGAACTCCCTTAGGGGTTGAATTTCGAAAAATCCTTCCTTATTCCTTGCCTACATTATAAAGGGAACCTCTGTGCAAAATTTCAGCTTTCTAGGTTCAAGGGTTTGGGCTGGGCGTTGATGAGTCAGTCAGTCAGGACTTCTCCTTTTATAGATGGAGCGACTGCCTATCTGACCTCCACAACCCAGTTAGTACTGGGTAATACAATACCCCTTGATAAGACTGGTTATCAGACTTTCGGGGTACTGACTACCTGTAATGAAATGACTGTCAAAGATAGAGTACCAACGGGTTCCGGCTGCCATTTGTAGATCTTTAGAAAATACGTAAATATTTCCACGCACGGAGGAAACTCGGTAGGTATGTGTTGGATGGCCACCCATCCACCGACCAACTTAGGCAAGCGTGGTTTAACCCGAAGATCCGACCGAACGGTTGCCGTTACTTAGCCACAACTCCACAAGCCTCCTCCAACATCATGATTACATTTATGTAATTAACTTTCGACACACAGCTTGCATAAATATTCAAGACCATCAACGTTAGTATAAGGAAAAACGCCATATTCGTATTTAAATGTTATCAATGACCATAATATGAAAACCTCGGCCTTTACACGTGTATGTTGGTGAACCAGGGTGAACCACACATGTGTTTACGATCGTATCGCACGCGAATTTGCGTGCATCAGCGTATCAAATCAGTCTTCGAAATGGCAAGAAATCTTTATCGCAGGACGGGCCCAGATTGACAAACGTGATTTTGTATCATCTATTTTTGGGCTCGGTCAATGGTAATAGGCTGGCCCCTTGTTACATGGAATGGCGCACCCTATGGGCTGAGGTAGCTAGTTTTACTACCTCCTCACTGTGTGTAGTGTGTGTGCTAAGGTTACATAAACACTGCTTCAAGCTTCTGGAATGTGTGGAGTAAAACATATCTTGTTGTGTCCGACAATAGAGAAGTTTTCTCCGTAACTATCTCAAGCATTTAGCCTTTAATGTACCCACTTCTGGGATACATAATCTATAACGCCTGTCCCGTGCTGAAAGGTAGAAGATAGGCGATGAAATGAAGTATACAGAAGAAAAACTAAAAAAAAACATGTCGGGTATTAAGTCCTCTGTACCACTATTGTACAAGACGTTTAAATTAATGAAAAGCTCCCCGGAGACCACGACCTACAAAAGGTAAGATTGGGTCGTCCTCTCTTTACAATATTAGGACTGAATTAGATTCTAACATAGTTCGTGGCGATACAAAAGATCTAAAGGTTAAAACTTTGAAACCGCCTCCACATTTAACCGCCCTGCATATTTGGCATGTAATCAGGACATCTTCCGGTACACAAAATTAGCTCCGAATATCTTATAAAGTGTCAACATAATGTAGAAACTCGGATCTTAGTAAATACAACGCGAACGGAGTTTCATAGTTTAATTCTGGAGGGATCCGAGTGCCGGCTGGCTAGGCGCCAATGAGCGCTTTAGTACGAGAAATCATAATAAATGTTTTAGATACAAATGTTTTCCTAATACCGGTGATGGCATAAGACCTACAGGTTTTGGAGAAGTATTACATAAAAGATTGAGTTTTATCGGTCTATTCTATAATATTATATGAAAGCAGCGGTGGCCCAGTGGTGGCAGCCCCGACTTACGAGCAGTACGTTGTGGGTTCCAACTTCGAACCCAGACAGGCGCATTACTTTTAGTAATAATAAGGAAAACATCGTGAGGAAACCGACATGTCCTAGAACCAAAAATTTAAAGACATAATATGCCATCTACCAACCCGCACTGGGCACGCCTGGTGGATTACAGCCTATTCAATTTCATAGAGAGGAGGCCTGTGTTTCAGCAGTGGGAACATTAAAAAGGCTGATGAAAGTGATGATGAATATTATAAAGATGAACAAGTTGTTTGTTTGGCGCGAACACGCTTATCTGAGCTACTGGTTCGAGTTGAAAAAATATTTTAATATTGGATAGCCCGTTTATCGAGACAGGTATATTTTATGTGACGCAGACGAAGTTGTGTGGGTCAGCTAGTTAATAATAAAAAAATGCACTTTCGCCCTTCTTTCGACTGAAGTTTCTTTTGGATGTCAGTTTTTTATCGATGATAGTTTTTCGAAGACCACTGCTGTGACACAGGCCATGCTTAACGAATGGCTCTTCTTCTGTGCCTGTGGCCTATTTGAAACACATCTTTAATTTGCTAGCCCGATGTAATGAGGCGGTCAAATCTATAAACACGGAATGGCATATTTCCATGCTCCTATTCTATTGATCAGAACCGTCATTTGATAGACTAATGCCCGGTTTCTGAGGCACTTTTTTTTGTGGTTTATCTATTCAAATGTACGCATATGAATAAGAAAGCGAGCGGGAGATCAACGATTCATCTGTAATTTCACAAAGAAATCGCAGAGTAAACTGAGTCCCGTCGGAGCTGCGGGTTTTTCGAAAGAGATACCGCGACCTCGGCATAAAGGGCTAAGAAGGAACATGGGTGGTTTTTAGGCAGTAGAAGTCTGACACTCCCTACTGCTCAGCGCAGAGCCGGAGGAGTCATTTGATGAATTCCCACTCTCCAAAAAAAGTCCATTGCGTATTTTTTTTATTTTTTTTTAAAAACGTTGCCCCCATCTAGGAATTTCTCCTGTATCGTGGGTGCGTTCACAAACATATAAACTTACATACACAAATACCCAGACCCGAAACAACTATCTGCAGGTCATACAAATATTTGTTCCGTGCGGGGATCGAACCCGCGACACGCAGCGCAGCAGTCCAATCGCTTAGCCACTGCGCCAACCGTGCCGTCATTACATACAACATTTACATACAACTTGCTTTAATATTTCCAACGTTATCGCAAGAATATAAGGCTCAAGGTTGGTTGGGATGACAGTTTCGGTAAGCTAGGTGTACAGGCATCTATCCTATGTCTTATCAAGTTATCACAAAGGGCAATGTCTTCGATGTGACCTTTAACTGAACTAAATGATTGGAAAATGCGAAAGAAACAAGAAACTCCGTGTTTTTTTTTACTGAAACCACTTGATGACGACAATGAAACTCAGTACCTAAGTAGTTGGATAGCCTAGGACCTGAGAAAGTACATTATTTTATGAAATTATTATTAATTATATTTTTGGGTTTCGCGCAAAAATATAAAAAGCCTGTAAGTAATTGTTAACAAAATCCGATTCAAATTTATAGAAATCTGATGAAGTCATAATTTTCTAACAATTACAATTTCGCGGAGGCAGATTACGGGCAAAATCCCCACCTACTATACTTAAAACAGAGAAAGTCTCAGGCAGCAAATCTATTCAAATACAATTAAAAAACGATAAAACCACAATATAAAAGAATCAAGATCTAAAGACGCCACTACACAGCAACTACATAAAAAAGTCTGTAAAGAAAGCTAAATATCAAAGTCAGTCGACAAGAAAATCAAGCTGAAAGCTTGGCAACGATCTAGCAAAACGATTACTGCAAAAAATATACAACTGAGAGTTCTTTCACCTTAACATTTTTAAATGAGACAATTTGTTTATAATCATTATCTAAAGACTCGGTAACAAGCCAGCCATGCGTTACAAGTTTTGGCAGACGTAATCGTCTGTTTGACGAACTCGGAAATGTGGGCTTCGTATGAACGTGCGGAGAGACTAGCGAACGGCAAGCGCAACTGCTGTACATGAATGAAGTGCATTGCAAAGGACAAAGTGTTATTAGGTTTTTTTCCATCAGGAAATTCTCATTAGCAGCCACGGAGTCTGAACTTGTGCGCGGCTTAATGGCAATAGGCTAGCCTCCGAATACTTGGAACTTAAACGCAACCCTCCGCGGATTACAGGCGTAATGTTATATTTATATTATGTCATCATCATCATCAGCCTATAATTGTTCTCATTGCAGGGACTCAGGCCTCCTCTCTAGGAGAGGGATGGGCTATAATCCACCACGCGGGCCCAGTGCGGATTGGTAGATGTCGCATATCTTCGAATTTTTGGTTCTAAGACATGCCGGTTTCCTCACGATGTTTTCCTTCACCGTTTTGAGAGCAGTGGTGATGAAATAAATTACACAAAGTAATGCGCCTGCCTGGGTTCGAACCCACGACCAACTGTTCGTAAGTCGGGGCCGCCACCACTGGGCCACCACTGCTCATGTGGGTATGGTATGTAAACTCAAACTATCTTACCCGACTACGGATACTACGGAAAAGTCAAAAGAAAGGGTTATGATTTTTATAAATCAAAATATTTTATTTCACAAAGGCCTACATGGGCACTTGTAAAACGTCGAATAGGTGCACGGTTCGGGTTGGTCGTTTCTTAAGGAGAAGAACTGGAGAAATATAGGTAGTATCTACTCGCCAATAATATTTAGTTAGGTTTAATTTTAATGGACGGTTTGTTGAAATGAGGACATCCGCATGAGAACCAAGGTTGCCGACATAGCCCGAAGAATTGCCAAGCTTAAGCGGCAGTGGGCAGGGCACATTGCTCGCAGGACGGATGGCCGATGGGGCCGGAAGGTTCTGGAGTGGCGACCGCGAACCGGAAGACGTTGCATTGGAAGGCCTCCCACTAGGTGGACCGATGACCTGGGGAAGGTTGCGGGGATCCGCTGGATGCGAGACGCACGGGACCGGTCTATGTGGCGGGCGACACTTAGGGGAGGCCTATGTCCAGCAGTGGACGTCTTTCGGCTGAAATGATGATGATGATGAGGGTTTGTTTGAGGAACGACCTATACGAGAAAGGAGTAAATAATGCTGTGACGCCTGGCAGCAGAGAATGGTAGAAGAAAACGTGTTGCGCCGACCTTAAGTAGATTGGGACAAAGGCCAATGATAAACGTAAACTTTAATGGCTGTCGTGATAGCTGGAGAACTTCCTATGTCTGTGTCGAGATGTCGGAAAGCAAGCGAGGAATACCGAGACACCGTCCTATCTCGAAAAGTCTCGCTACCACGACCTCTGTTCATACATGAGTGTATTTAAAACATCGAACTGCTTTAGTCTATCTTTACAAGATGCCAAAAAACAGAGACAGTGATGTTTTAATTTAATATCTAACAGTAAACAGGTTTAGCGACGTTTGGAGATTGTACTTTTCTAAAAGCAAAATGCTTTGTAATCGTTGTTTCGATACATCATCATTATCGCGCATTCGTGCTAGGACCTCAGTTCTTGTGCCACAATAGTTGATCGTAAAATTGTTATGGGACAAGCAAATTTATCGCACAGCTCCTGTGTGATAAATTTACTGTTGAGAACAAATTGTTCGCGGATTTGCGAAGTTGTCCTATTGTTTTAACATACCATCGTGACTGTATTTCTCCTCCAGAGGGGTAAAGTCCACAGATAAATACACGCCCACACTTCTACGTTAATGTGAGCAGTCCCATGGAAAATTACATCTCTGGTTCGCATATTTGCCTTTACTCAGGGCGACAACTGAGAATTAATTCGGTTAAAATTTCCATTAAGAACGGTCGCTTTTTAAGGCGGGGATTGGGGGGGTGGGAGGGGGGGAAGAGGGCTACCCCCTAGTACCACCCCCAAATCCCGGAGCCCCATGGTTATGGAGATATCCATGGTTAAAGTTTTGAGGTTAGAACAGCGCTATAACGCGAAAAAGGTCAAAATTTTGCACCTTTTGACAGGGGAAAGGTGAGGGGGGGTGCCCACTGTGCTCTGGCACCACTCCCATGTAAAGGCGACGCACCATTCTTGAGAAAAAATCATTTTTTGGAACCCAGTCGACGGAGCCCCGCTTCGCGGGGCTCCTACTTCTGGGTGGTTTTTAAAAAAAATAACCACGAAGGGGATGGCGGGGTCTATTCGCTCGCTTCGCTCGCTCATTCGACCCCGCCATCCCCTTCTTACCTAACCTGTCCGTGTCGGGGTGCCCCAAGTCCCGAGCTCGCTTCGCTCGCTCTTGCATCCAAGTTTTCCTAGTTACGTGTTCGGTACCCTACAAACCTAACCGCCCCGCTGTTTTTGGTATTATAATACAGCAACAATTATTATGCACACTCTTAATACATCCAAAAATACAAAAAAAAAAATTAAAAAAAAAAAAAACTGTTACTTGACAATTTCCAAAAAGCTTTCTAATAATGAGTACTATCTACAAAAAAAAAATGAACTTCCTAATCAGCCGTTCTTAATGGAAAGTCTATCCATTAATTCGCCAATAGTACCTATCTGGCGAAATAAAATAAACCTGTCTCGGCCCTTCTGATGGAACCCAGGAGGAGAACCAGAACTAAGAAATTCATGACCGACCCATAGTCACACTAAACTACTACACCAGTGTGACTATGGTTAATTATATTTATCCGTAGTCACACTGGTGTGACTACGGCTGAACCGTAGTCACACCAGTATCGTAACTTTTGGTCACGTCACTCATACATGCAACGCATGTACTCCATGACGCGCGCTCGCTTCGCTCGCATATTAAATAACACTAATATCTTCTGTCCCCGAAGTGCCGGGCCTCTGCCCATGCCGCCCATAAAGGATACTGTCGCGAGACGGTGATTCATCCACTTAGCGGACGACTAGCAACAGCCTATAATTTTGGTTATTCATCCGGGCGTGACTACGGATCAGGTTAAATTATCCGTAGTCACACCAGTGTGACTACGGATCAGGTTAAATTATACGTAGTCACACCAGTGTGACTACGGATAAATAAAATTAACCATAGTCACACTAGTGTGGTAGTTTAGTGTGACTATGGGTCGGTCACTAAGAAATTGGTCCCGGTTGTCATTTATATACATAGATCGTATACAGACGTAACAGGTAGTCAGTGGCACGAAAGTCTGACAGTCTTATCATGGGAGATCTGATAGGAAGTCGCTTCATGTAAAATACTGATACGTTGTCTGGCTACGCATGATCAGCCGCCAGTTCCTCTGGCGACAATATGTCACTGACGACTGATCATGCGTAGACAGACAACGTTGCTAAACAATAGTTCCGCGCAAAATTTCAACATGTCGCGCGCCTAATGTTGCTTAGTGGTCTCCCTAGATGGATTCATCCTCATCATCATTTCAGCCAAAAGACGTCCACTACTGGACATAGGCCTCCCCCAGGTGCCGCTACATTGACCGGTCCCGTGCGTCCCCGCAACTTTGACCAGGTCGTCGGTCCACCTAGTGGGAGGCCTTCCAACGCAAAGTCTTCCGGTTCGCGGTCGCCATTCCAGAACTTTTCAGCGTCAACGGCCATCTGTTCTGCGAGCAATGTGCCCTGCCCATTGCCACTTAAGTCAGGCGATTCTTCGGGCTACATCGGATTGATGGATTCATTCATCACTAATCTGATTTATTTGGGGATGTCACAGCATATCTTCTTCCATGCTTCAGTATTACTCGTAATCTTATGAGTCACTTTTCCAGCCACATCATCTCTCATACAATATATCTATTGAGATGGATCGAAGGAAAAAAAAGTCACAAGAAAAAAGTTAGTTGATGAAATATTTTTCATTAGGAGTGCCTTTATCAGCATGATATAATAATAATGAATCATATACAAGATAAATTTCGAATACTTTGTCAATAATGTGTGAGTCACTATCAGTCACATAAAATAACATTGTATGATTTTAATTTAACACCATTTATGGAAACGGATGAATGAGAGAACGGAACAGTGAAGAGTGACAGAGGAAAGGGGAGGCCTTTACCCAACAGTGGGTGATTACGGGCTGAAATGATGATGATGAAGGAACTAAAAGATGAAAAAAGATATTATTGTGACTAATGGTAAATAAGTTATATTTCCCATACAAGATGTAAATGCACACTTAGGTTTTTAAATTGGGACAAGCCCGCCCGACTATTCCCAAACCACTGTAACTCCTGTTAGCCAGAATCAACAGTGGCGACCACAAGAAAAGCGCCGAGACAATGAAGCTCGACGAAGTCCCAGAGAAATGATTTAACTGTCTCGGATCCCGCAACGAAATTAATCAGAAAAGAATAGCGGAGGAGTAGGAAAAAACATAGTTGAAACACACACACAGACACACACACACACACACACACACTTACACTTACACACACACACACCACTTGACACTTAGGTTGTTAAGTCATTGGTCCCAGGCCTGATCTCTCTCTGGTTGTATTGGATTCAGAGAGTCAGATTACGAGAGTGTACTGTCTGCGTACACTATTTTGTCCAAAAGTTTTCAACGTCAACCATGGCAACCATTTTTCTGTACTTTTGACCTTAGGTCGTAGAAACATTTATTTCTCTTTCCATTTATACTTTGTTTGGTTAACTTCAACCCTTCCAAATTCAACCCCCAAGGGAGGAAACAGGTGATGAAAATGTTATATTGTAGGATTCCTTGAATCACCTGTTTCACTCCCTTGGGGGTTGAATATTGAAAACTACTTTCTTAGTGGATGCCTACATCATAAGAGGAATATGTGTAAAGTTTCTAGTCCTAATCTTCTTCTTATCTTGTGGGCAGTAAGGTCTAACGACCCCACACACCCTAGTGTCAGAGTTTCTAAACCGCCTAGTCTAGTCCTAATGGTTTGGCCTGTGTGTTGCGTTGATCCTCAGTCAGTCAGCTTTGCCTTTTATAAATTAGTTAAGTTATAATTATAATAAGATTAACAGCAATCCAATACTTAGACTGAAATCATAATTAGTGTCTAGACCCAAAATAAGGCTTCAATTATGTAGTGCTTAAGAAGTTGACTACAAAAATTGATTTTGTAAGTCACATCATGTCTGTTTTGGCATGTATATTAATGTATGTTTTATTTACAACAATATTGACATCAAAGCATGTTTTAAATATTATTAGAATTGAGTAAACAAACAAGGCAATACAGGAAAACTGTCCCAAAAATGTGCTACATAGGTACATGCTAGAAATATTATATATCACTGAAATGGAGTATGACTAATGACTATAATATACACAATAAATACATGACTTATTAAGATGAGGAAGGGAACTCCAAAGCCCGTGACTAGAAAAAATAACGCTGTTCACAGCAACAAGTTCCACATTCCAAATTCAAAATAGTAAATCAAGAAAAAAATCAGGAAAGCGTAACCTTACCTCCTGAAGAAATGTAGAATCCACTTGGCGAATATTTCGCGACATTCACTTGGCAAGAATGCTCCGTGTATGTATCCGCGATCGCGGGGTTCTCAATATCTCGTATGATAACGGAATTCCCATTGGTATACAGGAAGTTTCTGCCCTTCGGATCACCGCCTAAAACTAACGGTGTACCTCTCGCGGTCCTCGGTAAAGCCGCCCAAGTATACTCTGCGGACACAAAACCACACTGTAAAACCACTGATCACTATTATTTTCATACACAGACAGATTTATCATCATGTTTCACCCGCTAGTTACAACAACCATGCTGCCCCGTAAAAGATTCAAATTAGAACTTACTATGAGAATAAGACATTTTATAAACACTCTTTGCTAACTAATCACTTAATTGGTAATGCTAAAACTATTGGTCACTCAGTACTTTTAATTATTTTTAGAGAAACACAGTCAGCCGCTTTACCCCTGTATCCAAAAAAATGACGTACAATAATATTTTTTTGCAAAGTTGGCACGATTGGTGCTCATCGATATTACCATATATGGGCAGAGGAATACCGATGTTATTTTCTGTTGGCTTATGATTTTGTAGTATCGTTCTATTTTACCATATTTTTATTTAGAAAATAATTACTTTAACAACCATAATTTCAGTTTTCCAATGAAAAAGTTTTCGTTACCGGTTATTTGGAGGTAGAGACGTTCTTAGTCGATTTTTATCCATAGACAACTAACACGTCTTTGTTTATGACTAGAGAGCGCGCCCCACCAATTTGACACCCGTCGAAAAAATTTTTGCTCACGCATTTATCCCTAAGTAGTCTGTGCGCATTCCGCATTTCTATTTGTCAGAAAAATGCTACGAACGAGCTCGCTACGCCATGTGACGAAATTAAATTAAAAACTACAAGTTTTTGTGATTTTTATTCGGTGTTTTAGTGTTTTACTTGAATTGGAAGAGTGATGCTTGCGTGTGGGACATTTAATTTTTACAACAGAATTTCTTTTGTTGCATTTTTCGGCTTCAATATTTGACACTTGTTTCCACGTGGTTCACGTCATAATCGGTCGACGTGTTAATTTTCTACATAGAATTTAAAGTTCCTGATCGGATTTAACAGTTAATATGGAATCGTTGAATATCTCGAAACTGAACTTGTACAGCGGAAGGAGTCGGGGCTCCCAGGACAACGGCGTAAAGTTTGAAAGAACGGAAGAAAAGTTCGAAACCAATGTAAGTGCATGCCATGTGTTGTTATATCTTTTTAATACTACAAGTTATATTATAACAGTATGAAGTATAATGCTATACCCTAGGCAGTGATGGGCAAAAAGTATTTAGATTAATAATTACAAATTACAGTTACATTGTAATTAGTAATTGAAATACTTTGTAACAGATTACTTAAGTAACTAATTGCAATGAGTACATACTGTATTTAAATACAAAGTAATTGAATTGCAAGTTAATCTAATTACATTATAATAGATTACATAAGTAATCTGATAAAATGTAATTACACATTTATATAAGTATTGGGACACCTCTTACAAAAATGCCCTATTTCATACAGTTTTGACAAATACGAAAATAAAACACATATAAACCTAAAAAAAAATGTAATCATCTGTCAATCATTGTTTAATTTTAAATCTAATATCTAATAATTACATAGTAATAATTATAATATAATTAAATACTATGTAATTAGGTTACATTGTAATCAAATTATTTCGTAATTAAATACATTGTAATTAATTTCATAGCACATCCAAAGTAATCTAATTACAATGTAATTGAATAATATGTATTTAAATTTCATTTTAATCAAATTATTATGTAATTCAATTATTAATTAGATTACATAAATAACTAGTTACGCCCATCCTACCTAGGGTCCCTAGGTAACACTTCTGAAACTTGGTTTTATGCAAGCAAGACATTATATTTGCATGATATTCAAAATCCCAAAATAAGATCATTTTTCATGACCAAATAAAGGTGTCAATATAATTGATACATCGTAAAAAATATGTTTCCAAACACTGATTATAGCAAATGGTACCTAATTGTTTATTATTAGGCAAAAACATTGTTTTCCTATGATGTAAACTGAATGCAATGACTGGCCATATGATGACACAAAACAGCTGTTTTGCAAAACACTCATAATCTTGAAATCAATAATTTAAAAATATGTTGAATAAATCTCAAATATCTAAACAGCTTGATTATTTTGGTGAAAAATGCTGTCTCAAGGTCCTAATTTTGAAATAAGTAACAAATAAATTATAATATTATTTATTTTACTTTGGAATAATAACTTACATCCTACTTTTATTTTTTTCGAGTTATTTATGATCTGATTTGAAATTTAACATAATACTGTATAAAAAAATTGCTGGATACCCTAAATTTAAACCCAAGGAAAACAATATAATTTAATAATTTGTGACTAGGCCACCTAAACCACAAACTAACAGAAGCCATTGTGATTTGTTGGTTAAATATATCATTTCCATAATTTTATTATCATCATCTTCCAGCCCTTATCCCATGTCTTTTGGGGTCGGCTCAACACGTTTTTTCCTTCCATTCTGCCCTGTTTTATGAATAGTACAATTATTCAATAACAACTGTGTTACACCATCCATTTCCTTTTGTTTCTATTGTGAAATTTCCTATGTGAGACGAGACACCTTTGTCTTCGAAACAAACAAATGTATTTTACACAGATTGCTGCCCAAAAATTGAGAAAAAAAAACTGCTAACTATATTGGGGTTGGCTTCTAATGTCTCAGCTGCTGTTTACCCACAAATACATCAGTAGTAGGTTTCACAGCTGGGTTTCAGACCCCAGGTTATCTAGCCTGAGGTTGAGACCCTCTCTGATTGTCAGCTATTCTATTCCCCCGTCGGGGCTGCGGGTTGTTCAAAAGAGATACCGTGGCCTCGGCACAAGGGCTAAGAAAAAGACATGGATGGTTTTTTGTCAGTAGAAGTCTGACACTCTCTTTCGCTCTGCTCAAAAGCGGGAGGAGTTATTGATGATTTCCCATCCCCCAAAAATAAAAGCTATTCTATTCCACGCTTTAAAAACACAAAGAAAAATGAGTCATATTATGTGGATGTGTTCTGATAGTCTGGCAGATTGCCATAACCCATGACTTTACAAACTTTACACCCAATACTTTGTATATTGGGTTTCATCATACTTTATAGAGATAGACTGATAGACTTCAACTACCCTATCAATACATGTAGGTAACCCCGAAAGGGTAAGGCAGAGGTTTACCTAATAGGACACCGATTTTTGCCAGTTAAGTTTAAGTCCCAAGTAATAAGGGGTGAAGCTTTTGCCATCAACCAGAGAGACTCTGGAGGCTACTAAGATAATCTTGACAAAAAAAACTATACACTTTGCCTAACCTGACTGTCAAACCCAGGAACTCGGGCTCAGCTGTCGCCTTTGCAACCACTAGATAATTAGGCAGTCCCTTTGTCCTTTTATCTATGTTGTGTATATTAGATGTACCTACTACAGTATTGTTTTTAACCAACTTCCCAAAAAGGAGGAGGTTCTCAATTCGATTGGTATGTTTTTTTTTTCTGTGTATGTACACCGATTACGCTGCGATTTATGATCCGATTTACGTGATTATTTTTTAGTGTGATGCGGAATAGTTGCCATTTGGTCCCATAAAAATTTTGTATGGTTTGGCCCAGTACTTTTCATTTTATGAAGATTTTTCTTGATTTATGATTTTTTTTTTTCTTTACAGTCTCTCACAGATCAAGATGAAGAGTACCACTGTGAATACAAAGAAGAAATTTGGAAGAACCTACTGGAACAAGAGGCAGAGAAACCCACCATTCACCTGCAATCACCACAGGTAAGAATTTACCTTATTTAGGATGAGATTGGTACAGTCAGCTTTAGAAGTAGATTAACACTACTCACAAAACCTTGTTAGTTTCAAAAACTTGTTACTGAAAAGTCAGGAAAATTTTAAAGAATAATCTTCTAAAAATTAAAAAATATAATAGCCTTGATTCCTGACATCAAATAATTCAAGACAAAAACATTGGATTGAATAAAATAGCCACAACAGCTTCCGCATCACTTGAGTATGTTTAAGTTAAGTTTCAACACATTTATACTTGTGCACAACTAATTAACCAAATATCTCAGTAGCAGTATTTGTTTATCAAATAGACTTTTTGAAAATTCCCCTTAACTGATTAATTATGTTGCATTATTGTAATTTATTGCATTATATGTAGACATTCCTTGATGACCACTTGATATACCTAATCAATGTTCAGATTATACTGATAAAATGCTTTGATTAAATAGGTATCAGGAATACAAATCACGTAACATAAATATGTGTACTTAAATGTTATTGTAAACATTTATTTAGCAATGCACCAATAAACAAAATAGATTTGACGGCACGGTTGGTGCAGTGGCTCGAGCAATTGACTGCTGCGCTGCGTGTCGCGGGTTCGATCCCCGCACGGAACAAATATTTGTATGGCCTACAGATAGTTGTTTCGTGTCTGGGTATTTGTGTATGTGAGTTTATGTATGTGAACACACCCACAATACAGGAGGAATTCCTAGTGTGGGGGAAGGTTGAAAGAAAGAAAAGAAAAAGAGATGTGACTGTTTGTATACCCTGTTGGCGGCGCTAGAACATCGGGATCCCCCGAGCCCCACCGGCACCTTTTATCTTTATTTTTACCTACCCCACCGGCACCTTTTGTCTTTATTTTTACCTATCCCAACGGCACCTTTTGTCTTTATTTTTACCTACCCCACCGGCACCTTTTGTCTTTATTTTTACCTACCCCACCGGCACCTTTTGTCTTTATTTTTACCTATCCCACCGGCACCTTTTGTCTTTATTTTTACCTATCCCACCGGCACCTTTTGTCTTTATTTTTACCTACCCCACCGGCACCTTTTGTCTTTATTTTTACCTATCCCACCGGCACCTTTTATCTTTATTTTTACCTATCCCACCGGCACCTTTTATCTTTATTTTTACCTATCCCACCGGCACCTTTTATCTTTATTTTTACCTATCCCACCGGCACCTTTTATCTTTATTTTTACCTATCCCACCGGCACCTTTTGTCTTTATTTTTACCTATCCCACCGGCACCTTTTATCTTTATTTTCATTGTCTTTACTTTGTTTTCATTATGCCAAATGGCACAATGGCGCAAGCCCCCAAAAAAAAATGTGCCAAATGGCACAATGTGCCGGCAAGCCCCCAAAAAAAAGTGTGCCAAATGGCACGTTGTGCCGGCAACAGGGTACGATACTTACGACAATTACTGTCTCTTTGTTCCGGGCTTCCGGTTAGCTTTCGGCATTAACAACTACAGCTACTTCTATTTTTTTAGAAAAAGAATTAGTTTCCTTGCAAAGGTATACCTTGATTGTTAAGGCTGAACCTCCAGGGTAGCCCGCGAAATTAGAATTGTCTTACGATTTTTGCAGTTGGGGTGGTTGGAAAATCATCAAGTAACCCCTCCCGCTCTTGGGTAGAGCGAAAGGGAGTGTCAGACTTCTACTGACTAAAAACCACCCATGTTCCTTCTTAGCCCTTTGTGCCGAGGTCTTTGTGACCAACCCGCAGCCCCGACGCATTGATATAATAAAACCCAAGATACACACTCCGCGTCTCAAAACCGTCCGCTTAAAATGAGTTCACAATGAACTCATTTCAAATAGTCTCGCGTCGCTCGCGTCTCTGCACGGTCGTTCAAAATACTTTTTATATTGCTTTTTATAACTGCATTGTAAAAGGAATCTGCGTAAAGTTGAATTTGCCAAAAAAAATATGTATAAAGTGACGATAACTACATGTAGTAGTGCGTGTATTGGTGAGTTTTTGGCGACAGCTTCGACTGTTTGTTTTGTTCGAGACTGTGCATCTAGGGTTTTATTATATCAATGCCCCGACGGGACCAATACAACCCTCTGTTCATTTGACTTCCTTGAGTGACTATTTGATTAAAAAAAATTAAGGGGTGCCTTCATTAAAGATGAAACATTTAATGAAGGGATCTCTCCCTCTTTCACTCAAGCGAAAGCTCATGGACATGTGCATTCTCCCCACCCTCACCTATGGAGCGCAAACATGGTCGCTTACGAAACGTCAGAAGTCCGCACTTGGGGTCTGCCAACGAGCTATGGAGCGAAGTATACTGGGTGTCAAACTTACGGACCGCATCAAAAACACTATAATTCGCTCTAAAACCCAAATAGCTGATGTTGGTCTTACGGCTGCGAGTTTGAAGTGGAACTGGGCTGGTCACATCTGTCGCATGTCGGAGGAGCAATGGGCAAAAATTACCACTCAGTGGATACCAAAAGGCAGGAAACGACAACGCGGCAGGCCCAGAAGGAGATGGCGGGATGAGCTGGACTCTTTCTCAAGGGATTGGTCTAACATCGCACTGGATCGCGAAAAGTGGAAAGAGGGAAGGGAGGCCTTTGCCCTGCAGTGGGACAACATGGGCTCATAATAAAAAGGGGTGCTAAAACAATAAAAGTATTTTTTTGCGTGCGGTGGTACGGAATACTTGATCGGTTTATTTTTGTTTTGGCTAGTAGACAGACACAGAGGTATTAGTATTACGTTTTATGATGACACAAGTATCATAGACCGTACTAAAATATTGGATTTGAAATCGATACGATGTCTAGATGTTTTCATTTCGGGATATTATAACAAGAGTACTAACACGACTTTGAATTTGAATGCCTCTTTGGTCTAGTGGTCGCAAGCGTGACTACTCTACATGAGGTACTGGGTTCAATTCTCAGGTCGGGCAAAGTGTTATTGGGTTTTTCCATTAGTAATTTTTCAGTAGTAGCCAGGAAGTCTAGATTTTTGCCCGGTTGACGGCAATAGGCTCGCCCCTTATTACATACGTAACTCTCGAAATGTGGGTGTACTAATGGATGCACCTCTGGCCCTTCGGGGCTTACAGGCGTGATATTACGTTTATGTAAGACTAGCTTTTGCCCACGGCTTCGCCCGTGACGATTTTTCACACAAACTTTCATCCCCTATTTAACTCCCTTAGGGGTTGAATTTCGAAAATCCTTCCTTATTCCTTGTCTACATTATAAAGGTAACCTCTGGGCAAAATTTCAGCTTTCTAGGTCCAAGGGTTTGGGCTGGGCGTTGATGAGTCAGTCAGTCAGGATTTCTCTTTTTTATTTACTTATTTATAGACGAGTTTTACTACGTCTTTAATAAATCAATACATTCGGTTCGTCGGTCGTTGTACTATACTGAATTAGGGTGTCCCTTCGTCCAGCATACTCACCATGGAATCCTGATATTTCATGAATGTCAAAAAACTGTTCTGAAATAGTGCTAAATAGTGCCCAAAGGAAAAAAATAGTGCTCTTGTACTTGCGAAGTTATAGCCATAGTTCGATGAGTATGCTGGACGAAGGTTTCGCCCAGCATACTCACCTCCGTCCGGAGAATCTGTATACGCTTCAAACATAATTCATCCTTCAAAAAATAGTTCCCAAATAGTGCCAAACGGTGCCCAAAAAGATAAAACAGTGCTCGAATAACTTCGGAGTTATAGGCTTCGTTCAGTGAGTATGCTGGGCGTAGGTTCTACGCCCAGCATACTCACCTCAGTGCGCGAATATCGAACGAGCTATAGGTACAATTTACGTCTCAAAAAATTGTGCTTGAAATAGTGCCCAATATCAGTCAAATTTTTGCTTGACTTTTGACTTAGAAAACCATTAAATTTTAATGTAAACTTCTACATACTAACGTAAAATGGGGTACAGTCGTCGACACATGTTTTTGGACAAAAATATTAAACTTTCTAATTGTAGACTTCATGTTATTGGAAATAATTATGGTATTTTCTCACATGTCAAAAACTTTCGATTAAATGCATTATTATATATTTTATAAATAATAATAAATGAATGAAACTTTAAGCGTAAATGAAGTCTATTACTTCATTGCATTGTGTGTTTGTCTGAATAAAAACAGTCATTTGCAGCCAATAAAATTAATATCTTGAAAAATTGTAAAAAGGAAATTATACAGTTTCTTTTTGTATATATGTTGCAGACAAAACTTATAACCAGTCAAAACTAGTACTGTGACATAGTTATACAAATTTTTAAAACTCTTTCCAATAGTTTCATCAATGAAAGGTTTAGCAATAAAAAACATTTTTAATTACTTACGTTATTTATTACTATTTAAAGGGCCAAAGTAATCAGAATTCTAGTTAACTAGTTCACAGCTTTTGTTAACATTCATAATATAATCAATGTAAATAGAAAAAATTGTAGTTTTAATATTGTATATAATATATATAATAAGTCCCATGCGACGCGCGAAGGCTTAATCATATTATTATAAAGTATTATTAAAATAATGTGTAATTAATAATATTGCGATTCTAAAGTAAATACTCCCTTACATAGACAATTAATAATTTACACAAGACAAAAATTGTTAGAAAGAAAGTTAATAATATTGTATTCGACTGTACTCAATGTAATGTATGTAGAAGTTTACAATCAAATTTAATGGTTTTCTAGGTCAAAAGTCAAGCAAAAATTGGACTGATATTGGGCACTATTTCAAGCACAATTTTTTGAGACGTAAATTGTACCTATAGCTCGTTCGATATTCGCGCACTGAGGTGAGTATGCTGGGCGTAGAACCTACGCCCAGCATACTCACTGGACGAAGCCTATAACTCCGAAGTTATTCGAGCACTGTTTTTTTTTTTTGGGCACCGTTTGGCACTATTTGGGAACTATTTTTTGAAGTATGAATTATGTTTGAAGCGTATACAGATTCTCCGGACGGAGGTGAGTATGCTGGGCGAAACCTTCGTCCAGCATACTCATCGAACTATGGCTATAACTTCGCAAGTACAAGAGCACTATTTTTTTCCTTTGGGCACTATTTAGCACTATTTCAGAACAGTTTTTTGACATTCATGAAATATCAGGATTCCATGGTGAGTATGCTGGACGAAGGGACACGAATTAGGTACTGGATTTTTCTTTAAACTATCCCGCTCTAGGAAAGTCTCATACACAAACAGACAGACTCGGAACAAGTACCCCTACCTGTATGTCACACAAATAATGGGTTTATAAGGTACCCATAACGAAGCCAAAAGACATTAGCTCGCTCTGTATAAAAAAACGTCCCCGGTCAGGCAAAGGATACATCTGCTATTGTTGTAAACAATAGCAATAAAATCTAAAAGGTATCTATCTACAAAACCTTGAAACCGGTTTCATAAATAAATACAACTGCTTGTGAGATCCATACCTGCTAAATGGGAAACCGGTTACCTGGGTCTTGGGGGTCCTTTATTCAAAATATTATGGTACCTGCAGGTATACTGTTAGCATCACCAATTAAGGCGCTGACAAGAGCCAAATAGGCTTGTATTGAACAATTTTTTAGCCAAATCTATACAGTTTGACACGGCGGAAAAAATATATGTTAAACTTGAACATATTTCTGATAATTTCGTTGTATTCAAAACACGTTTTTGAAAAGTTTTCTCGATACAAAAAAATGGTAAACTAACCTCTTAAAATGATCTTCCAACAAAAATATCTGTATTACTGATCAACGTACGTTGGTAAAATTTATAACAATAACGTATCATATTTAAATACAAAATTTGGTTGTTTTTAATTTTTGATTATTTAATAAATTATTTTTATGTAAGTAATTAATCATTATATGGTTTGTAAGAAGTTCGAGCGTTGCGTCATCGCGCTCTCTTTCTTACGTATGCAATCCGACAGTGAGCGCTTAGGCGCGGTGCTAGACGGACGTATGTCACTTTGGGCCCCACTGACAGCTATCCGTTCATCTATAAATTATTATTGACCGCGTCACAATGTTAGTCCAGGATCCACGGTACATTTTTTCACTTGATTACTATCAAGTGTAACGACAGTGGTAAAAAATAAACAGGAACTGATTTATAACTTTATTCGGGCAGAGCTTCCCCTTACAACTACTACAATCGAGTGCGACCAGATCGCTAAAATGAGCTTGCAGGGCATTATAAAGCTTTATCCCCACCGGAGGCGTCCGGTAGTTATGGCTTGGCTATCGTTGGCGAGGCTCGCTGTCAGGTGGCTGTCAGATGGCTGTCAGATGACTGTCAGTGGGCTGTTGTAACATTCGGCCGTCCTGAAACAATTGCTCCCGCAATGGGAACCAGAAAACAACGATTACAAGTCAGCTCAAAAAAACCAAGTTGGGACAATAAACTTTGATCTCTCAAGAAGATTTATGAAATCTTCGGTGCTCAATTTATTGTTCATCTACACTACTGGTGCTATCAGACATATTATTATAAGCATCGCTACGATATAGTCATAAGGAATCAACGGATACTAAGCCTGTAAACCCGTTGTATCATAATTATATTATGACCTTTTGTACTTTTTAGTTTATGTCAATCATGACCTAACTCCTCAATATCACTTAAGTGGGCCAGAATATAAATCCTTAATAAACAAGAATTAACTTGGCAACAGGCTCGCCCCCTATTGCATGGGACTCAAACTTTACTGTATATTACTATGTGTGTGTACTCATGGGTACACCTCTACCTAACCCTTCGGGCATTACAAGCGTGATGTTATTAGCATTGACCTTGTTGCCGCTAGTACTCAGCGCCTGATGGCGTAAATGTGCGTAATCACCGTTTTTTGTAATTTGTAAATCACACTATTATCAGCTATTATTATTTTTCGCCTTGTATCTAAGCTACGTCCCATTTTCTTTCCAGCTATTCAAATTCCAGTAGTAGATAACTCTATCGCTTCTAAATTGCACTGGTTCAGAAACCCGGTCTAGGATAAATCGTAAGGCTTAGGTACCCTGTTGTATTATTAACAGTATTATTAAAACTCCAAATTATGTTTGGTAACCTATTGTCCCCATATTGAGTTGCTTCCTTAAGTTCCGTGAATTGTGCGATTAGTGCCTCCCACACTTCGACCTACTCATTAAACGTAGAATCAGAGACATTAAAAACATGAAACACTTTTCATATAAGAAAAGATAACTAAAAAAACTAAGTTTGCCAACCTATCGTATAAAGAAACTGAAGAAACAATTTAAGTTAACTATAAACCATACCAATATGACACACGCACACACACATGTTGGTACTAACACACATGCTTCTTAGCGTGTCGATGGCAAAACTTCATTACTTTTACACACAACACCATTTAACCCCATCAACCTAGATATTGCTCAACTCATCAACGCTAAGATAATGCTACTCTGGCCCCCAAGATACCTACAGGCGTAGCCTAGTTTCGAGACCTCGGTTTTATCACCATTTTCAAATTAAAATTAAACTTGCTACATGTATTACTTATTAGCGCTAAGTTAGATTAACAAAAATGATTGTAAATAGACTTAATTAATATTATTCTTCTTAGCAAACCTAGGTAGGACACGCAATAGCTGTTAACAGTTAACGTATTTTTAAACTGCTGTTCCGTTACAAACTTCTTGAAATATCTACTCGTAAAGACCTTGCCATGGTCGGAAACAATGTGATCTGAATAAATAATTGCGATCTAAACTAATTGTCACCACAGAATTATTGACATTAGGCGTTGGTTCAGAAACAACGAATTTAGTGAAAGCATGTATCAATATAAACAATATGTACCCACTAGTACTCCTTTTTTTGTTTAGCCAGAAGGGCTCAAACTATCGATATTTACCTACCATTTTCATTGGTTCAGTAGATTTAGAAATTGAATGTCATTGGCCCTCCTTCCTACCGTACCGCTTTCCCGTAAGCACAATGTAAACATGATGTCACATAATAATGTTTAAGTATAAATCGGGTAATTTATATATGGAAACCAGAAATGTTGCTCTTATTTATAAGTTCAGAACTTCGTTCTTTACGCACTTTACGCCTTGGCCAACATCGTCATGATGCATTTTGTAATATTTTCCATCGCGCGAAGTTTGACACAACTAATCGGGTACCGTAAAGGTTTGTTTACGTTACAGGCTACTATCAATACTACAATTATTCACTATAGTTATACTACAATTATTCACTATAGCAAAACAATACAACTTTTTGGCTTTTCATCTTGTCATTGCACTGTACTGAACTAATCGTTAACCTCTAAATGGTACACATTAAACGGCATTCATCAAACGATCTACTTACTTATGGCTGAAGCAAAGGCAGGCATAGAATTTAACTTTAGCTTCGGTTTTGGCTTGCTGGATTTTGCTTGGCTTTTGTTTGTAATATCGAGCAATGCATAGCATAAGATCACGTTTAGTCATTATATCGCGCACTGCAGTACAGTCCGAAATTACATGGACATTTTTACATAACACATTTATACGATAATATCTTCGCAACAACTTCATTACTGCAAGGGATTAAAGCCCAAAATCATGATTAACACTCTTTCCGACTAGTAACGCGACTAAACTAAAGGACTGGGCGCAAACTACCGTCAATCTGCTTTTATAAAAGATACCTTGCTGCATACGTGTGAATTTCTGTTGGGAGACTAGGATCGTTTATTATAATAATCACATTTTTTTTTTTTTTTTTTACTTCCTTAACAAGATTTATGTGACTTGCCGCATAAGTCATACCCACATCGTATTATTTTTTGTTAGTTTGATAAACAATCGAGCTATTATTGCAAAGTTACTATTGAACTGTCGTAGGAGCCTATACTACCTCAAATTAGCAACACTATTTGTGGTGGTTCAAACTTCGATTGAAATACTGTTAAAATAAAGTTCTAATCAGCTTGCACTACAAAGCGGTTGTTACGTCTTTCGCTGCGGCCGAATAGTGCGAAATTAGTGGTATTTTGCGATTTACAACAAAACTATTGATTGGACTAAAAAAAAGTAAAACACTGATTTTGTTTACTGCAGTGAATCATATACTTTTACGCATTATAAAACTCGCGTTTTACTCCTGTTGGCCTCATAAATAACTACATAGAACTAGATGGAATAAATTGACGCACTTCGTTTACCTTACTCGAGACGGGAAATTAAGACACATGTATCAACTTAAATTCAACCGGTTGAATGCCATCACATGCTTATTTTACCTATGAAATATGTAAAAATTAACGGTTTCTCATATTTAATTTTAAGATCCTCGTTTGCAATTTGTCAAGAACTTTATGCAATAAGTTTATACCTGTTTGAATATCGACTGACGGTAGCAAGAGATTGCCTAGGAATGCTATAAACCACTGACAATAGTTTGATGAAATTATTGTAGCTATTTATATCTAAAGATTTACTTTGGAGTTGTTGGATAATCTGATGCGCACTTGAACTAAATAAAATATGTACATCTTAAGTTCTCAATTCCTTAATACACAACTAGTAAAACCATTTTTGTACCGAGATAATAATATACTGATTAACTGACTATGATTAGATTTACTTATCGGGCCTACCAAATTACCTAATTTTGTCTACGATTGGCATAATTATTATCAACACATAGGGCACTTCATTGTAAAACACATTTGGCTAATATATTTGGCTAATGGCATTTGGCTAATATTTTGCAAATATCTGTTAACTGGCATGTTAACTGACCTTGTTATTTATGCATGGTTCCTGGCAGCTCTCAGCGTGAAGTAGGACGGTTCGTCCCTTCCATGTCCTTGGGCTCGCTGTTGACGACCTTGAGGTAGCCTTCATTTACCGTAGCAGCGTTACTGGCAGAGAAATGGATACTTCTTGTAACTCGAAGTGTCTCACAGGTGGTTACTGGCCGCAGTCTTCGTTTTCAGGGTCAAATTATGGAATCAATGATGCGGTACTGAGGGCAGGCGCTTCGTGTTCCATCCAGATCGTAGACTGCTTTTTCAATTTGTGCCTTGTGATTCTGGGATGGGCGACTCTTCAATATTTTCCTTGTAGGCGGTGTGCATCAACGTTCTTCGTTTGAATTTTCAGACCTCGTCCTTTGTACTTGGTGACCGTTGACTTTTAAATGTATCAGAGCGTCGTTTAATCGTAGGTTTATTGTTTTCGATCCCACTTCTGAGTGTAACGACAGTGGTAAAAAATAAACAGGAACTGATTTATAACTTTATTCGGGCAGAGCTTCCCCTTACAACTACTACAATCGAGTGCGACCAGATCGCTAAAATGAGCTTGCAGGGCATTATAAAGCTTTATCCCCACCGGAGGCGTCCGGTAGTTATGGCTTGGCTC
The DNA here is from genome assembly GCA_949316265.1 of Diarsia mendica. Taxonomy (NCBI): domain Eukaryota; kingdom Metazoa; phylum Arthropoda; class Insecta; order Lepidoptera; family Noctuidae; genus Diarsia; species Diarsia mendica. Next base: position 17,779,590 of record OX438908.1, on the reverse strand, counting down.
GGGTTGGCATGGCTATCGTTGGCGAGGCTCGCTGTCAGGTGGCTGTCAGATGGCTGTCAGATGACTGTCAGTGGGCTGTTGTAACACAAGCTAATTTTCCGTGAGCAGCTGCATTTTGATGAGACACCAACATTACCCTATACGAAAACTCTCGATTGTGGTAGGTAATAGGGGCAGCAGGGATAAAATATATATTGATTATATATTATTATAATTATTTATTTGATGATTTTCAAAAATCTATTACTAACTATTTTATTTTTAGTTGATGATCATTATCTAAATCTAAATCCAACATGTATTGATAACGAGCTCATCAAAAATTACTACAAACCAGCTGTTTTTTAGGGGTCCGTAGCCGAATGGCAAAAAACGGAACCCTTATAGATTCGTCATGTCTGTTTGTCCGTCTGTCCACCCGTATGTCACAGCCACTTCATTCGGAAACTATTGAGACTACACAGTTGAAACTCGGTAGGTAGATGTATTACTGTGAACCGCTTTACGATTTTTATACAAAAATAAAAAAAAGGATTTAGGGGGTCGCCCCATATATGGAACTGAAACTATTTTTTTTTTTCATCAAACCTCTACCTACGTGTGGGGTGTCTATAGACATTAGACAGGTCTTTAAAAATGACATTGAGGTTCCACAAAAAAAAATTTCTCAAAGCCAATCGCTTGGAAGACAGACACTTCCAAATTTGTAAAATGGCGACCGGCCTCGCGATCGCTTGCCTTCGGTATTGCCAACAATGACCAGCTTTTCAAGGCTGCTATCTCCTCTTTGCATCATGTGGCCGAAATAAGACAAAATACGCTGTAAACTGTTGACAATCGAGTCTTGATATCGAGTTGGTAAAGGATAGACACATTTGTGCGTTTGGCCGTCCATGGAATTCGGAGAATCCGCCTAAAACACCACATTTCGAATGCGTCTATCCTCTATCTTACTCTTGTTTGGATTGTCCATGTCTTAACTTGTGGCGAAAAATGCTCCTTCCGAGAAGCCTGTGCCTGAAAAGGAACCGATCCAGGCTGATGATGGTTTCGTGACGGTGTTGAGGAGGAAGCGTCAGCGAACCATCAAGAACCGCTGCGGCACGGCTCCATCGGAGCCCAATGTGCATATTCGTGCCGCAAAGCAGAACACTCCGGTGTACCTCTCCTACCGTCTACATTACACCACTACGAGTTACGACGGAGGACATCGTGGAGTACGTGCGCCAGAAGATCAAGTACGTGGCGAGAGTGCAGCTGCTCGAGTCGCGCCGCAACGTCAACTTTAAGGCGTTTGTGGTGCGAGTACCGACATGCTACCTGCACCTCGTCTTGGAAGAGGACTTTTGGCCGCAGGGGGTGGTGTTTCGACGCTTCCGCGGGCAAGTGCCACATGATCGCACAGTGACGTCAGTGCAAGTGTAGTGATACTAATATAGTTTTAAGGTTTTATTTACTAACACAAGCTGTCAATATATCGTATGTATGTTAGTCTGTAAGGTATTTATCTATGGGCCAAAGTAGCCTGAAAATAAATAAATATTATTATTATTAACTCTATGGAGGAAAATCAGGAAAACTAGTGCTCTGACCAAACGGGCCTTCGTTTTAAAACTTATACCACGTTTTTCCCAGATGTTCCGGGGGCGTAATATAGCATCTTTAGCCATGGCTATCCGCCGTTTTATTTCTGTGACGCAGTTACCTTCATTACCTATATTGGAGCCCAGTTAATCGAAGCTGTCCACAGTATAGATGCCTTAGATGTTATAGGCACCCGATAGCTTTCCCGCACGATCTACCACCATAAGCTTGGTTTTCTGCCTATTTATTGCAAACCCTACTTTGCCACTTTCCACTTCCAATCTGTGCCGTATCTCTTTCATGTTGCCAAATGTTGTAGCAAGGAGAACGATGTCATCAGTGTACCTCAGATTGGAAATCCACTTTCCACCAACAGTAAACCCCTTGTCCCAGCCCTCAAGAGTCTTGAATGATATTACTCTTCATACATATTGAAGAGCAGAGGTGAGAGGATGCATCCCTGCCTAACGCATTTGAACAGTCGGTGTCTATTTTGACGAAAGAGCGGTTGTTGATGTGTAGGTAGAGGCATCGGACTATGTCAATAAGATGTTGAGGCGTTCCCATGTCTTTAAGAACCCCCCACAGCTTGCCCCACTCCACGCAATCAAATGCTTTGGTATAATCTAGGAAACATATCAATACAGGGCTGTTAAATTCCCGGCTTTTCTCTATAATTTGGCGAACGTTCAGGATTTGTTCCCGCGTGTCTTTGCCTTTAACAAAACCTGCTTGATCTTCTGGAATTTGTGGCTCCAGAAAGTGTATTAGCCTGTTGTTTATGATGTACAGGAGTATTCATGGTGCGTGGAGTAAGTGCCAAACACTTAATATAATTTTTAGAATCTTGTAGGTAACTTGTAAAGAGTGGGTTTAATAGAAAATATCCAATCCCCAAAACCCAGTTAGTAAGTAATCATTTTTAATGACTTCGTTATCGATACATATTGGAAGGAAGGAAGGAGGGGACTCTTTGATCAAACCATACATTTTGTAGGACAAATATTTTTTCAAATAATTTAGATAATTATCATCAGATTTAACAAAAAAAACCCAACCAACAACAAAAACCAAACCAACATATTTTATCCCTGCTACCCCTATTACTTACCACAATCGAGAATTCGAGAGTTTCGTGCAGGAAATTGTTGGGCGTCTCGCCGTCTCATCAAAATTAGCTTGATAGTAATCAAGTGCAAAAATGGACCGCGGATCCTGGACTATTTGTTTCTTACTTGGTAGTATGGCGCTAGGGTATCGGAAAAATTGTGGGCGTGTCCAAAAATACTGAAACATCAGAAGTCAATAGCTATTGTCATCGTCTTAACGATTAGAAACAGTTTTCACCAACTGATTGATTTCGTTTTCATGTTACCTAACGAAACTAATCGGGGTACAAACCCATATTATGGTAAAGCTGGTCATAGCTATTTCAATGAACGAAACGATTGCATCGTTCTTTGACGAGAAAATCGCGTTTGAACTTTGCCAATACCATCCCCAATATCATCCACAGCCCGACTACACTCACTGCTGGTATAAGCCTCTCTTTGCTCACAGTGCCAAGCTCTACGCTTTTGTGCTACCCTCATCCAGTACACTCCCGCAACGGCAACAATATCGTCTGTCCATCTTAACGCCGGACGACCAACACTTCTCTTTCCATACCTTGCACGCCACTGAGCCGCAGCTTTACTCCATTTTTCATCATCACGTCTTGCTAGGTGTCCTGTCCAACTCCATTTTAGTCCCATAGTGCCATTGTTGCCTGAATTCACTCAATGCTAATTTTAGGCCTCTCTTTTCTTGTGCTCATCTCCACGGTCCTGTGCCAGCCTCATCCAGTCCATACCTACCTATTTATAATTAAAAGATCCATCAATTTAGCGATGCATTGGTGCAGTTTAAGTTTTTATTGTTTCCTTGTACTATACTATACTAGTAAGTAAATGCTTCACAAACATAACGTTGTAATAAGGTAATTATTTATTTACGTAATAAAACATAATAATATGACGAAATAACATCAATATTTTCGTCATGCCCTACCCTTATCCCAAATTATTTGGGATCGACGCAGCATGTCTTCTTCTTCCATACTTCCCTATTTCTCGTCATCTCAGCAGTCACCTCCTTTCTAGCCATATCATCCTTCACACAGTCCATCCATCGTTTCTTTGGTCTTCCTCTACTCTTGTAGCCTTCTTCATTTATACTCAACATTTTCCTCACGTCATTGTTCTCATTTCTCCCCATCACATGACTACCGATTACCACACAACTTGTCAGTGACCAGTGCCATTTTTAAACTCACTTTCTAGTTAATTGTTTATTTACTTACATAACAATAACAAATATGACGAAATAACATCAGCAATGACGAAATTATATCAATGAAATAAGGACATTTTTATTACTATAGAAGGGGTTACCGAACTATTGGAGGTAATTACAATATCATGATTCATACTATGTTTTGCTCAATCCAAATATTTCATCATGCAAACATTTTTCCTACATTCACCTTTACGTCAATGGGATAAGAGATTAAAATCGCTTGCAGCTATTACGATTGCATGTATTTGTAAAGTATTGCAGTATATGATGACATACAGCTGTCTCCCCTTAGGGACAAACATTGTTCATTATATTTCTAAGCTCTAAGCAAAAAAAAAAAATGTTTCTTACATTGACAAGTAATAAATTGTGAAGAAGTTTTAGCCGTAGGTACCTGCGAATTTTACAAAACAATACGTTAAGCCAGCTGCATCTTTTCGACAAAGAATATAATCGTTGCAAGGGTCCTACCAAAACTTAGGGGCCAGTATAATAAAATTTGTACTTTTGTACTTATCTTCTTTATGCCAAACTGGTTTCAGGTAGATAATAAGTAACGACTAAGTAACTGACGAAATTTGAACATTCCGAAAAAAAAGGAAGTTTATGTTGGAGAATGTCTAACATCTGCCATACCTTTCATGACATCAAAGATAAAAATCTTTTTGCATACTTTCCAACTGAAGCGACCATAAAATTCTCAAAGAAACATTTACTTATCAAAAGAAATACACCCACGGCCCAAATAAATTTACAAGGCTATAATTATAAGGGATTAATCTTACGAAGTAGCCTACTCCCATTATGTCTAAAATGTCACGAAAGTAAACCACGATTTAGGTAACTGAACCAGTGACACAATGTGCTAAATGACGTCATTTACAGCCTTTTTACTGAGTTTACTTACCCTCCATTAAATCTAAGACCGCTGACTGATTAGTTAAGAAAATGGTAAATCGTTTTCTCTCTTCTACTTCTTATATCTCCGTAACTAGAAGGATTGGCAATCGCGTTACGGAACTCAAATGGGGTTGGACAGGACACCTGGCAAGGAGTAGTGATAGCAGGTGGACTAAGGCTGTCACCGAATTGCGTCCAAAAACGGGGAATAGAAATGTAGGTTGCCCGGTGGCGAGATGGGCAGACGATATAGTTGCTATCATGGCAACAGGAAAGAGAAGTCTATACCCAGAAGTGGGTGAATTCGGACTTTGGATGATGATGAGAAGGATCCAAGGTATGGTCTAGTCTAGATCAAAAGTAAAACGCAATGACGCAGAGAACAAGTGCCTTTAGGCTTCGTTACGGGTCTTTTTGCATTCATTAGGCTACACCTATTTTTTAAATCCACCTTTATCATCTCACTTCTAGGAGTTCTAGGCAACAGAACTTTTACTGTCCCTTACGGGATATATTCCGAGATTATTCATTTTATTATTTCGCACCAATCGCGGCATGAGTGATCAAGATCATGGCTCTTGCAACAGCTCATTTCAATTCTTCTTATCGTGTGGGCAGTACGGTCTAACGGTCTAACACCCTAGTGTCAGAGTTTCTAAACCACCTCAAGGGCCTCCAACATTCCCGTCAGGGCTGCGGATTATCGTAAAGGCATAACGCGGCCTCGGCACAAAGGCGAAGAAGGAACATGGGTTTGGTTTTTAGTCAGTAGAAGTCTGACACTCCCCTTCGCTCTGCCCAAGAGCGGGGGCGGGGGGGGGGGGGGGGGTTATTTTATGATTTTCCAACCACCAAAAAAAAAAAAGGGCCTCCAACATGGTTTGACGACCGCCATTTGGCAGCTGAGGACACCGGCTTATACGTGCCGTCCGAAGCACGGAATCGTCTTTTTATCAGACAATCAGGTCAATGTCCTAGCCAAACAGGAAACAACTTTACAAAGTATGCTTCCCGTGGGAATCGAATTTTAAATGTAACTTTTCCTACTTTCCAGTTGGAATTCCGTGGCGCCTTAGTGCAGCAGCTTCGTGATGTGACTAAGAAGTTAGGACTGTGCATCGCAACCTTACACACGGCGGTAGCTCAGCTAGACCTGTTTATGGACGCTCATAGACTGAGGGCAGATCGACTGACGCATGTCGCTCTGGCTTGCTTGAGTTTAGCAGGTATGTTACTAATTATTGTATTTAACAGACTGATCTAAAATAGCTTGCTGCTTGTCTGTGCAGAGACGGGTCGACCTGATGCCTATTTCTCAATAGAATCATTAAGTTTAGAACTTACGAGTATCAAACTGCGTAAATTTTGAATTTAGAGTTGTAATAGATACCATACGTATTATATTACCATACGGATACACCTTTGACTACCCTCTACTCAAATACATTTTCTTCTGAGTATCTGTGTAAAAATTATAATGACTCAAATTGTCCACAGCAAAAAGCGAAGAAAAGTTCAGTCGAGCGCCCACTCTAAAGACTTTATCGAAAATCAGTGGGGTCCAATTATGTGGTAAGACGTTCAGGCAGTTAGAATGGATGGTAGGCCAACATGTTCGCTGGAGGTTGCTGGCGCCAACCCCGGTGACCTATGCCGCGTTGTTGGCCCAATATGTGGTGACCGACAGTGACCTGACGACTCGACATCCCAAGTTTGTGAGGCGATTCAAGCGGGATGGGGCCAAGTTACTCGAGGCCTACTTGGATTTGACCTTGTCTGGTAAGTCTTTTAATGTATTTACTTTGTTTTTTTGTTTTTAAGTTGGTCCAATATTTATTTATAATCAAAATGGGCACTATTGAAACGTCGAGAAACGTTGTACTTTACAAATACTGCCTTTCCCTTGTATCAGCTTAGATTTGTTGATAGATTTATTCTTTTTCTTGGTCTTTCACTCTTGATAGAGTGGTCGTGGTCATGGGGGTTCGCTGCCTTGCTATGCTTTTACACCAGGCTCTAGATGACGGTCTTAGACTGGGAGTATAAAAGTAAAAAAATGTTCTCCCTCCCCCAGATGTCCGTCTGAAGGTGGTGGAGTGCGTGGACGTGGGCTGTGCGTGCGTGGCGTGTGCGCGCGCCGAGCTGGGGCTGGCGGCCTGGCCCGCCTGGCTGGCGGCGCGCGCGGGCCGGCAGGCCGCCGCCGTCGCACCCATCGCAAGACTGCTGCAGCGGTCAGTATAGCTGAGGGGTCAACTATGTCCCGTCGGGGCTGCGGGTTGATCGAAAGAGATACCGTGGCCTCGACAGAAAGGGCTAAGAAGGAACCTGGGTGGTTTTTTAGTCTGTAGAAGTCTGACACTCCCTACGGTACCGCTCTTCCCAGAGCGGGAGGAGTAATTCGATGATTTTCCACCCTCCAACTATCTCCTTCCAAACGTCATCATATTATCACTTCTTATAAAACTCAAATGATGATCAAAGGCCGAAAAGACGCTCCTATGAGCTACAAGGTCGATATCCCTTTCGGTTGATGTCCCATCCGTGGTTATAACAACGAAGCGAATACCTGAATATTACATCTTTAACCCTACCTCTCATCTACTAAAACAACAAAAAATAACAAGTGCGAATAACATTACAGGATGATGCAGATTCTCAAGTCTCGTGAGACTTCGGTGGAGTCCGATTTGGATCAAGGCTACAGCAGCGCTCGAACATCCCCCAACCAGACACCTACCGCATCGCCCAGCTTCCACGTCTCCCCGGCCTCCAGCACTTGCAGCACTTCATCTCGAAGCCATCTCAATGTGGACACATCCTACCGTCAGCGCCCCGTCGAACGTCGACCAGACACAAACTACTCAGTCTTAGACTTAGAAGATTCGAACGTGCCTCAGAACAATGTTCAAGAATACTACACATTACCAACAGCTGTGGACATGACCTTGCACCGGGTGAACACAGCGGCTGACTACAGGTATTGTAGGTCCCGTAGACTTGTTGAAGCTAGTTTAGAGGTACAACCGTCAACCAGTATGGCTGTGAAACGTGGTCTAGATGCCAATGTTGAACTTGAGAGGAAGAGGTATCGTCTCGCCTCACAAATGTCTCAAGTGGTTCTATGATCATGTCTTGTCTTTACTTTGGTCTGTATTCATGAGAAGCACTTAAAGTTAACAGTTACAGTTACTATTAAAATTGTGGTTATTTTCAGTAAATACTAATTAATTACTCTTATAGCTATATATGGGTTACTATTAAGATAGTATTATATTTTAAAAAGATAACACTGCCAACCTAGTTATTGAACAACGAGCTATGGGGTTTCGCTAGATGATTCAATTTACCCTTTTAAAATAACTGTGAACATTCTGATAATTACTCCAAAGTCATGAATACAGACGGTTGACTATAAATACTTTTTATTTTAGCTTTTAAATTGAATGATGCCCGTTTCTATATCTTAATAATTCTTATTTATTATTGAAATCGAAAGTATTTGTAGTCAATATATAGGTTAGTATGCATATTCCAGAATATGTTATTTAAAAGCGTAGCTGATTATTACGAGTATGCTTTAATATATGCAAATGTATGTAATATTATCGTATGGTTGATGTTTTCTAATATCTGAATTAAATACCTCATTTTAGTTATCTTAAGTCTGGTAACAAAGGTCTGTTTCTGATTATATCCATCTTCTACTTCAGTTGTATGAATATATAGTAGATGTCACATGTGTACGAAGTTATTCATGAATCAAACCATAATATTATATACACTTGCAATAAATTATATTATCATAATAGCAATAAATGATTGGGAAGTTTAATAATGTTGCTTGTCTAGTATTGTTAAAATTTAAATGTTGCACTTTCAAAGAAATTAATGGATAAAATGATAATAGATAGAACTTCATGTTTAAGTTAGAACCATTTCTGAAGGCTACCAATACTGGTTTCTGTAATACAATTGGGTATTTGACTACTGTTAAAAATTCACGAAAATTGTATGCTATTCATCATTAAAAATATTAATTTCGAATTCAAAACAAACTTCTCAATTATGCATTTCCTAATTAGCAATATTTAGTAAGAAATTGTTGGTCGATCACCAAATCTCGAATTAGCTACTTAATGCAAAGTATATGCTGGTTAGCATTTAATGGTGATTTCGACTTACGAAGTGTATGGTTGACATAACATGGGCTTGTACTACCTTTGATCAGCGGACATAGAATTCAAGGAAGACGAACAAAAGTATTTAGGAATACGCCGATAGATTACACACCCCGAATAAGATCGAGGGGTGAAATGCCAATATTCCAAAATTTGCTTATATATATTCGGAATCAGCGAATTTTGCTGATTCCGAATGTATATAACTCAATGTCGCATAAACTAAATAGCCTTTCACCCCTCGAGATTTATTTTAATTAGATCTTGGGAACAAAAATTTACGATACAAGGGATGCAAACTGGCTTACTTTATCTTATACGTACAAGATGACTTTAACATATCATAGACCTACCAGTATCATATTTTTTATTGGATAAAAATGCTGTTCCGTACATTTTGACCTTGTCGGTATTATTAAATTTGTATAAAACCACATTATTTTATAACCGGCGAAAAATTTCGGCCTCGAACGTCTTGTTCGAAATCCTTGGTAATAATTTTCGTCACTTTCCATTAAAACGTGTTTCTTAAACACACACAAATTGGAAACCTCTTCTCTTTTGTTGTCAACGAAAATCTATGTAGGTCGCCATGTTATGTCAATCCGGTATTGTATGACTGCCTTAACAATACTGTAACGTATCACCTATGATGAGTCCTCATTAGGCGAACAGTGAGTGGCTGACTATTAGCTTCCAGTTCGGCTTCAGCGCGTACTGTACGCAGCAGTGAGCATCTGACTAATTTAGTGGGCGACTGATTTGCAGTGAAATTAGCCGCGAAATTTGCGCTTGCGATAAATTTGCTATAGTTGATTTCGTGGCTACTTTGCTACAGTTCGCTGCTCACGCAACGTTGAGTTTACTAGTGATTCGCAGCTCATAGTTAGTCAGCGGACAGTCAGCCACTCACTGTTCGCTAAATGAGGGCACTTACATGGTTGCCAAAGTTAGCTTTGACGATCAATTTTTCCTTAATTTATGATAATTAGAAACTTTTGTATTGAGTATACGTTGTTAAAGGTGAAATTATATGGACGAGTGATTCCCGTGAGGACTTGGTTTTGGAAGCATGTTCAAGTCTGTGAATCTATGGTCATCACTTCCGATTGATTGACCGAAACACCATAGACAATGAATTATTCTTTTTTCTATCAAGGAATATAAACAATAATAAACCGAAAATAAATCATGTTTAATGCTTCATTAAATCATCATTTCTCAATTACTCGAATCTTTGTAATAACTATACCTCCACAAAAAACATTCGTCTATAGAAAAGTCAATTTCACCTTGATGTTAGTACCAATCTAGTATATTTTAATACTTTATCCGAAATAGCAATTTTTCTAGTAAATTATGCCAATTTCTTTTTAAGGCGAGTCATGTTATAAAATAAATTAGTTGATTGAATCGATTTTGCTGTTTTGGGTGTACAGCGGTTGTGATTACGTACTTTTTAAACTATTGTTTTATCAATGTTATTTCTTTCTGCTTGTAAATGTTACTCTATGACATGTCCTACTTATAGGTATTTATTTAAAAACGGCCTCAGTTTGGCACGCCATATAGCGTGTTTCTATTCTACAGCCGTCTTATTATAAATGCAAAATGTGTACGTCCAACATTGCGCGAGCTCTAAAAATCTTGGTAAAATTACTGCGGTTTGGAACCAAGAAGCCATATTGTTCCCGCCATATATTATGTTTCGAATTTAGAATGTTACGTAGGCATAGATAACTTTTACAAGCAGAAAGCGGATCGTGGTATGGAATAGAATCTTGTTGCAAACGTTATATTGCTCGTTTATAGTGCACTGTTTAAGTTATTTTTTAATGTTTTTATGAATGAAATGTAAGATTCCGTTCCATGTTCGCGTGTTTTGTGTAAACTGTTATACCTATATGACGAAATATGTGATGTTGAATTCGAATTAATGGACCAGTTATAGTTGACTTGACACACGAATTGGTCACTTTCTATTGACACTACGTATTGAGTTGATTGATGCGAAGGTTCATCACATATTTTGTCATATCACTCAACATTATTTTATTTATCTAAGTACCTTATTTTAAGGGTTTTTACAATCTTGCAATAGGGGAAATTTGCAATGACGACCTAGTTTCTTTGTTGCACTTTTGAGACTTTCTGTCATTAAATCTAGGTACCAGACTCATTTGTGATCGGATAATAGAAATAGACAAGTTTTTATTAAGTAATGCTCTAAAGTCTAAACATTATTAAGTCAGATCGTTGCCAATTAAGCCTTAGACAAATATTAACTGTACTCGGCCATTTGATTAGAGATGTTTTTACTGAGGGTTGCTACACGCTTGCTTGGGCCACCAGACAACGAAGGTGAGCCGGAGAGTTTACTACGCATATCAGGCTCATGTTTAGAGCGGGCAATTCGATGCCATACGAGCTAAGTTGGGCAGCTTTATCCGTGTCGACCCTAAAAGAGTGCCTGCTACACAGTATCATACCATGACCATGTTAAGAACGAGTCGGGCAAAAAATACTCATTGTTTTAAAAGTGAGACTATGCCCACTAGACTGTTCTGTCATTACAAATACCATTGCGTGCCAAGCACTGAGTGTATCGGCGTTGTGCTCGGGTATGATTCATTTTATTGGGTATAGGCATAGTAGTCGGAGTTATGTATTCTCTATGCCCAATACGTTCATAACACTTGATGGTATGGTACGGTATAGTATGCAGACTCCTTAGCATAAAATATGTGTAGTACCTTTGGTTCATCATCAAACAATGATATGTATTATGTGGCTAATATACTTACTATGAACATGCTCAAACTCAAAGACCTAATGAGATAAAGTTACCAGAACTATTTGGAGATATTATGTTGCATACTTAATAATGTTCGTTTATTTAATTTAAATTATCATCATTTGCTACACAAAACTTGTATTTGTTATTCCTATCTCTATTTTTTAATACGACATGTATGGTATTGGTAAACTGTGCTTCATAAATAATACTGCCTTGAATTCATAATTTGTCGGTAATTAAACCATTTGCAAACAATAAAATTGAACTCTTTGTCGTGACGTTATTTATTTCCGATTTAATAAACACTGAACTTACAGAGAACAATGATAGTTAATTCGGTGTGTTATAAAAGTTATCGACAAATAATCAATCTACCCCTGTTATGAAAATATAGATTGCTTAAAAAAATAGAAAATTTTCATTGCATTTTCACCTTTCATATATATCTAGGATTAGGTACCTACGCAATGTAAATTATCTATGTTATATGAATATAAAATAGCTTCAAAATACATATTATAAAAATGTAAGTAAGTACATGTTTATCAATGTAGAAAATGAATGATTGTTCGAAGACTGAAGGATATGTAGTATACATCGGCATTGGACTGAACTGAATATGAAAATTATTTTGTACCTCTAAAACTAAGATAAAGACACATTATAAACCTTGAAATAAATATTTTACTTCTTTATTTACTTGTTTACTTTCTCATACAAAGCCTCCAAAAAGTACCTTACTTCTACCGAGTCTTGAAGGATGTTAATGTTATTATGTTACCCTGTCTGTAACTCTGTATGTCTCTATACTGGCCGTCAAATCCCAGTCTTGCCTACAAATGATCTCAAGGCTTGGCTTGGCTTATAAATGGCGACATCAATAGTGTATTCTGCTAATACAAATAGTTTATAAGGGAAGGTAATGGCCATTTAATAGTGAGTATTCAGCTGCGTTCGGTTAGAGATTATAGCCAATGGGTTGTTCTTTGCCAGCACACTACCCACCGGTCAGTGGTGTATACAGAAAAGACAGAGGAAAAGAAAACTCATCTTTGTTTTAATTTTTATTGGCATCTTTACAATAAATATTTTAATTCTCAATGATTCACCATTTTCCTTAATATTACCCTCAAAAACTGTTTTGACGAATATGAAATAAAATATCGCCGTATATATATATATTTACACATATTATATTATTCTTATTTACATTCTCACTATCGAAAATATAATTTGTGCTGGTATTTTTACTATGCCACTCGGTAGACTGATGTTTCATCGGGAGATAGTGTCGGCATACGCGGGGGACGACGAGGAGGACGGCGACGACGCCGGGGCTTGCACTCGCAATGCAACGCACACAAGCCGATCCCGGCACAGCCAGATAGGAACAGTGGAACAGCCAAGGTCCTGGTCACCGTGGCCACTTGCTCTCCTCTAGACCAACGCGGCACCACGACCGTTGTATCAGCTCGCGACCAGAAACAGGGATACCTCGCACCAACAAATCCGTAGCTTATCGTAAAATTCTCACAGTCAACCAAAGGTGGATAGCCACATCCTTTTATATTGACAAACAGCACTGCCGGACGCCATTCTTCAGCATGAGCTTTGTATTTCACGTGCAGCTGTGTACACTTATACGCATCGCTGGTACACCCCTCTCTACATGAGGCCCAGGTGCAGTTGTCCAAGCCGAGTCTGTCATCACGCCTCTCAGTGACGCACTCTGCCGGCACTGGATCGAAATCAGCTGCTAGAGCACTTAACGCTGGATCAGCGTACAGTGGCACGAGGAAGAGCAGAGCGGAGCCACCACCTCCTAACAAGGTGGCTAGTATAACGGTGATATATCGCGTAAGTTTGGCACGCGTTTCTCCTCGACGGCGAGACGGTCGTACGACCAAACGTTCCGAACTTCCACCCCTCATTTTATGAGCACTGCGTCAACCCATGCTGAATTGAAAGCCTTGCCCCATATTCATTACCGAGGTACGCATGCGCCAGGCCAGAGTGAAACATGCGCTGTATGTTACTTGTTCATAGTCAAGATTCTTTACATTTGCCTTGATAAAATAATATGATTTATATATACAAATACAAATTTATTTGTACGTGTATTATTCGAGAGAGCAGTGGTGGCCCAGTGGTGGCGGCCCCGACTTACGATCAGTTGGTCGTGGGTTCGAACCCAGGCAGGCGCATTACTTTGTGTAATTTATTTCATCACCACTGCACTCAAAATGGTGAAGGAAAACATCGTGAGGAAACCGGCATTTATCTTAGAACCAAAAATTCGAAGATATGCGACATCTACCAATCCGCACTGCGGCACTGGGCCCGCGTGGTGGATTATAGCCCATCCCTCTCCTAGAGAGGAGGCCTGAGTCCCTGCAGTGGGAACAATATAGTCAAAGTCAAAGTCAAAATTATTTATTTGCAACAAATGTGGTACAAAAGATGTTAAAATAATAATTATGTAGAGCAAAGACACATTTCGCCATAAAGTTGGCATGCAAACATTAACTATGATGCTTAGTTCAACACACAGTAACTGTGAAATAAGCATTAATTTAGATAAATATGTGCGTTTCGATGTTTAACATAGGTAGGTACTCAGCACAAAGCAAATTTTGCTGTTAACATTACAAAATAAACAAACAAAGAAATTTTTAACACAAACATAGAGAAAAAATCAAAGATAACATAATATAAAATATTTTTGAAATATACAAATACAACATCCTGTAATTATAATTAAGGTAACCTTATAATGCATTGCGGTAATGGCAGGATTTGCAGGCTGATGATGATGATGATACGTGTATATTTGCAGCAGGGCTTGTTAACGTTACCAAATTCACGATAAAAGTATCGGTAAGTAACGATATTTTCATAATGTTAATTTATTAACGTTATCACTGGTATCGGTAATTTGGTATCGGATCAGTTTATTAATGTTCCCTGGTAACGGTAAAAGTATCGATACTTTTACCGTTACAGTCACTTACCTTCAATTTCGGTTAACCCACGTAGGTAATTTTATATACTAAATGAACAGATAAACCGTTTGCGTTCGGTTTTGGGTGGCGACTAAACTCACAGCAAGTGGAAACAGAAAAAAATGCTATTATGACGACATAAATGCGTCGTAAGAAAGAGATGAAAGAAAAATACCGTTACTTATAGGGTTAATTTGGTATCGGTATCAAGTATCGTTACCTGATAACACTATCATTTAACGGTAAATCATTGATAACGTTAAGTCAAATTACCGGTAAAAGTCCACCCAACTATCGATACCAGACTTAACGTTACCTATGAAATTAACGTTACCTTCGAATGAAGGAGGTAACGATACCTAATTTTTAACGGTATTCAAAGCCCTGATTTGCAGTATTTATCCCTATTGCATGTAGCCTTTGGTAGGTGCGTGTATGGTAAGTTCTTCCTGTTCTGTGTGTAAAATAGCTAATCTCGTACAATGTCAACAAAAACACGATAATCCACAAAAATGGACTAATACTCAGATTTCTAACGAGGAGGTGTCCGTAATCCCATTCGTACATTATACCTAGTTCTAAAAGTTATTTAACTCGACTAAAATGACAGCCATAAGATTATGTTGGTCCCTTTAGATCTTCTTCTTAGCGTGTGGGCAGTTTCTTCTTCGTAACGTGTGGGCAGTAAGGTCTGACGACCCCACACACCCTAGCGTCAGAGTTTCTAAACCGCCTCCAGGGCAGAGGCCCTGTTTTTTAAGTATGGAAGAAGAAAAGAAAACATGCTGAGAGCAGCATGTTTTCTTTTCTTCTTCCATACTTGCCTTATCATCCTCTACTTTACATTATCTCTCCATCGTTTCTTTGGTTTTCCTCTACTCAACTCATCCACTACATACAAGGCACTTTACTAAAACCGCCCAAGTTGGTGTAGGTGGAAAGGGCTAGCAGCAGCAGCCATAGAGTAATGAATGCATAGTAAAAGTTCTACTCTTTGGTATACCTACACGTCACACCACTAGTCCTAGTCTTTGGTTGGTCTAGTCTTATAATCTATGGTCTACATTTCTACAATAACAAAATGGCTGACTGTAACGCCGAAACGAAACGCTGAAAAAAAGTTTTTCAAGTGTTAAATTGTAATCAACCATAGTTTTCGCTTGTAGGTATGTCCGTCACGTTATTCAGATTATTCGTTAATACATTGAGGGGGAATCTGCCGAGACATCCCATTAGATCAGGTAAAAAAATTACACATGGGCAATGTCAATCATATTTTTTACAACAAACTTGTGTTCAAAGCTTGTGTTAGGTACAGTGATTATTTGCTTTCGGTTATGTTATGTTTTGTTTAATTAGCTTTGAATTGTATGTACTTAAACTTATTGGTAAACATGAGAAGTTGCACCCGGCTGATTTGGTAGGTATAATAACCTCAAAATGGGAATATTCAGTAACCCCGAAATTAGCTAGACTTTTTGCAACAATAAAAATTACTCATTTGTAGAGGTATGGCGGCCAAGGCCATTGGGAACCGTGGGTAAAGTATGGCAAGGTGATTTTCGTGAATGGTTACTCGGCCGACGACAAAGCTGCGCAAAAATTTGCCTGGTAAAAAAAAATGGTTGAATTGTTTTTTTTTTTAAATTCATGTATCTACCGCATACTTCTTTTGAATAAAGAATATCGGAAAATACAAGCATTTTTGTGGAACAAATCGATCGATACTCGTTATTTATCCGACACGTTCGATTTACGCCCACGCAATTGGGCCGCCGGTACCAGCGCTATGACCAACATTTTCGTTTTTGTCCTTGCGTAATTAGACCCCTGAAGAACCGTCATACTTGTACAAATGACCTAATATTTTGTGTCACCATCTCCCGGTCTAAGTGTGATCATGTGATGTAATATAATTATATAACATCCCATAGTCAAAAGGCGGCTTCAAGAGATTCATGTACCACCATCATTCAGACAGACATTTTAAGCTACAAACATAAATAAATGTAAAATGTCTTTGTTCATTGCAGTATTGCCAGTGCGGTATATATCAGCCATGGAAATAGCAACTACAGAGATCAAAATTGTTGAGGAAAGTCCTCAAGAATCACAAAATATAGTCCCTAACAAGAATTCAACGAGATTCAAAAAACGTTTCATGAAGCGTCAGTGGGAAGAAACAGAAAATGCAAATGAGAACAAGGAAACTGATCAGAAGAAAGTTTGTGAGAGATCTGTGGAACGCATTAAGAGAAAGAAAATGGCACTTTTGTTAGGGTACTGTGGGGTTGATTATTATGGCATGCAACGGTAAGCTCTACTTCTAAATTAACACTATGATTATCCTCTTTAAGTGTTAATAACTTTTGAGCACTTACGAGAAGACCTAACCTTCTTGTAAGTGCTCAAATGTTAAACAAATTTTTACTGTTATGTAGGAACTAGTCTCTTAGTATCATCACCAGTCTATAAGACTTGGGTATAAAAGACTTTGTTTTCCTCTGTAGCTCCTCAATAGTCAGTATGTTTTGATCACAACTGTTTCACTGTTGAATTCACAAGAGAATTTTAAAACACATCTGCTTAAAGTGAGTAAAGACAAAAAAACTATTGAACAAAAATGAGTTTGTTTAAGAATTTAGTGACCCAGACATCTCAAACGCATTGAGATTTGGATTATTGGACACACTAATGCTTATAAGCCATTGTCTTTATTTGAATTTATGTGAAATGATAGTACCTATAAAAATATTTAAAATGTCACTTACGGGATATCTTCCGTGATTATTATTGGTTTTGAGTTCCCGATATTATGAACCGTGAAAGCTTAAAACAGTACCTATAAAAATGTTTTTTTTTTGGGCGGGTGGAAAATCATCAGCTCTTGGGCAGAGCGAAAGGGAGTGTCAGACTTCTACTGACTAAAAACCACCCATGTTCCTTGTAAGCCCTTTATGTTGAAGTTGCGGTATCTTTGTGATTAACCCGCAGCCCCTTACAATACCTTAGCACTAAAGTAACACTCAAATTACTGGCGAAACAGGTATTGTTGAAATGCAACCATTTATGCCTAACATAATAATTATAATAAGACTTGGGTTCTCTCAGTGAGAATGTTGCAACTCATAATCCCAAACTTGGACCCAGAGAGGGTTGATGGATGTCACATTTTTGGGGAAATAGATGTAGCAGTTTTTATTCTTTTGTTTCTAGTAACCCTGGTGTAAGAACAATAGAGGAGGACTTATTGAAAGCATTAATGGAGGCTGCATATTTGACGGAGGAGGATTTCAACAATCAGCAGAATGCCCAGTTTCAAAGGAGCTCTCGGACAGACAAGGGGGTGTCCGCTGCCAGACAGGTTGTGTCACTTAAACTACGTTAGTATTCTCACATTAATAAGACATGATGCAATAACAGTCTCGTTGGCTTAGTAGTCATAACCGCAACTACAGAGCATTGGGTCCTGCGTTTGATTAGATCGGGAAAGTGTTGTTTAGTTTTTCTGTGTGGAAATCTCTTAGTAGCAGCCTCCGAGTCTAGATTTGTTTGTGCCGGGTTGATGGATGCTCCCATTTCATCATATCCTCTAACGAGGGACTTAGTTGACCTAACCCTTGGGGGTTTAAACATGACAATACATTATTTTCTTTTTTTATTACAAGTAGACCAAATAAAAAGGTTGATCAGAAATGCAATTTTACTGTGTAACAATGTTTTCTTTGTATATATTTTAAAATGATACAAACAGTGTTCTCGAAAGCAAACCATTATTCTATTTAAATTATAATTACTATTAGCACAAACATAAATATAGTATAGCCAATACGTATAGTACGTAGTTCTAAATATCTAATAATAATAAGCCTTTTATTTCTTATCTCACAATATTTAAATTTTAGGTTTCTTGTTGTTTGGGTTTCTTTTGGAGATGTAGTCCCATATCGGGTAAAGGCCTCCTCCATCCGCTTCCAATTCTCCCGATCTTTGGCAAGGGTTCGCCAGCTTGTGCCAGCAGTCTGGGCTATGTCGTCTGCCCATCGTTTGAATGGTCTTCCAACCTTTCTTTTCCCTGGCGGTCCTTTCCAGTTAGTGGCTCGTATCGTCCATCTGTCGTCAGTGAGCCTTGCGATATGTCCTGCCCACCGCCACTTTAGTGCTAGTGCTTGTGTTAGAGCATCTGTCAGCATAGTCTTTGCCCTTATTTTTGTACTTCTTACCTTGTGGATCTTTCTAATTCCTAGCATGCTCCTCTCCATTGCCCTCTGGGTGGTTGTAATTTTTTTCTTGGTTCTGTCGGTGTGAACCCATGTTTGGCAGCTGTATAATAGGCAGGGTAGTATACAAGTGTCCATTACTACTCTCTTGAGATTCAAGGAGTAGTGGCCTTTTGGGATTTTCGTTTAGTGACCAATATTTTTGCCATGTGATGTTTACTCTCCTTTGTATTTCCTCTTCGTTATTTGTTTTGCTGAATGTCACTTGTTTTCCTACCCCCTTATTAATAAAAAAAAGTTAAGCCTGCTTAAACTTACGCTTGGTTTATCTCGCATGCCGTCCCTTTCTTTTGAATATTTTTGAAGTGAGACGGCATGCGCGATAAACCAAGCGTAAGTTTAAGCAGGCTTAACTTTTTTTTATTAATAAGGCCGCTAGGTATGTATAAGTTTTTACATATTCTATGCGATTTCCCTTGGCCCATATTGGTTTTTCATAGCTATTCGTCATTACTCTAGTCATGTTTGCATTCATTTCCAGACCTACCTCGGAGCTTTCCGTGGCTTATGAACATATCATTTCCTCGAGTGTGTGAGGTTTCGGCCAGTATAACGAGATCGTCTGCGAACCTTAGATGGTTAAGGTATCTCTTGCCTATTTTTTGTTGCATACTTTCCAGATGCTCTGGCTTCCTTCATTTTTGGGATAAGAGCCTTTCTTTCTTCCAGTTCCTCTTTAAACAGGTCTTCTGTTACGTAGACTCCTTCTGGGAAGTTTTTCTTCTTTTTCAAGATTTCGTTTCTTCTCCATGTTATGAAACTTTTATAGGTCTTGTCTTGCCTTCCGTCTTTTTCCCGACTCTGTATACGTTGCTGAGTTCCCATTTATCCCAATCGTGTTTCTCTTCCGCTTGTTCTGTTGCGCAGGGAACGTTGAATAGTTCTATTACATTATTAGATTTAAAGTTAATTAATACGATATGGAAGAGTGGGGTTTCCTAATACAGGCGTTAGACGCCTAAAAGAAAACTCCAATCACTAGTTTGTAAGAATACCTTGTAAAAACAATAAAAAAAAAAAAAAAAAAAAAAAAAAACATTAACTCTAGATTGTTATTTTCACTTTCTTCAACCCCGTGCAGTAAGACATTATTTTTCCTTGTTTCAAGTTCCAGGTACTTATTTTACTTTCGATCTTAGTAGCAAAATCTCAGACTTCATGGCTTCGTTTTCCTTTTTTATTGGTAACAGTTGCTCTTCAATAGTTTTGCTGATAGTCTCGGTTATGGTTTGGGTTTGTTTATCATTTTGTTTTTGAATCTCGTCCTTTATAGTGGTCAGTAGGATTTTTGTTTGCTCGTCCATACTTGATACCGATTTTCTACCAAATTGGTAGGTTTTGGATTGATCTGGTAACACACTTGTGTGTTTTGATAGTAGTTGGACTGCCGATTTTTGTCTATGGTGTTTGATAACCTCAAATTATATAATTTTGCCAACTTTCAATGGTTATTTCACTGTATTTGCCACTTCCCACTAAAGGTTTATTAGTTTAAATTTATAAACACTGTTTGTTCGCTGTTTTTGTGCAGTTTTTTTCCCGATCGGTTACTTTTGAGCTGTTGTTTCTAATTAAAATGCGGAGACGATCACTACGTACTGTTTACAGTTTGACAGGGTATTTGTGTATAATGGTACTGATTTATCCTACAAATTCCATATTTTAACAAAAAGGCTCCAAATCACACAATAATTTCAGATTTTGTTCACAGCGCTGGAAGTTAAAGTAGAAGAAATAAACAAAAGACTGCCTGAATGTATCAAAGTCTTCAGTGTAAAAAGAGTGACAAACAAATTCAACTCAAAATCAAAGTGCAATGCACGAACATATAGCTATACTCTTCCCACATATGTCTTGGAGCCTAGTCTTCTCACAGATGAAGAGAGAAGGCAGTATAGGATCACAGAAGATAAAAAAGAACAAATGAACAAGGTTCTACAAGTTTATAAGGGGACCAAGAGTTATCATAACTTTACAGAAAAGAAGTAAGTTTGAATATATTTTAGTTAATAATAAAATAATAATAATATTCCACAACTATCACACAACGCCATCTAGTCCCAAGCTAAGCAGAGCTTGTGTTATGCATTAGTTAAGCGTGGCTTGCCTAAATTCCACCATTTTCTTTTTTAAATAGTGGTCATGCATAATTGCACTTTTTTATCAATATGTAGCTGGTATTAATGAATACAACAAACACATGTTGCATGTTATAAAATCATGTAAAGCTAAAGAAAAATTCTGAAATAGCTAATTAATTAAGAGCCAGGCAAAAAGCCAGCTCACCTTTCGATCAGAATGTTAGGCGAATCCCACATATTCCTCTCACAGAGAGGAGGCCTGTGTCCCAGCTGTGGGAACATTTATAGGCTGATGATGATGACGATGATGATAGCAAAATATCTAACCAGAGCATTTCTTCCAGACATTTCCAAGATCCTTCATCTCTACGATTTATGATGGGCTTCACATTAGATAGAGTGTTTGTTGACTCAGATATGGAATTTGCTGTGTTATTAGTAAAGGTATGTTAAAATTATCCTATTTTTTAAGTGTAGAGAATATTATATTAACCTTAACTTATTTATGTAGGTTTTACTTTCTTTAATTTTTATCTTGATTATTAGGCGATAAAGGATCAATGCAATTTGATAAAATCGTCATCTTGCATGTGAACCACTAAAAAGTGAAAATAAAAACTTTTTAACAAAAAATAAAACCGACTTTTAAAAAAAACACAAAATAGTGCAAAATAAACTTTAGAAGAAAAATCAGTTTCTGAAGTCGGTGGCAAAAAAATGAAATCAAACAAACAAAAGTCACCAACTTCAGAAACTGATTTTTCTTCTAAAGTTTATTTTGCACTTTTTTTTTTTTAAAGTCAGTTTTATTTTTTGTTAAAAAGTTTTTTATGTTATGTATTTTATTTTATAACCACTGCTGTCAAAGCCGTGAAAGAAAACATCTTGAGGAATCCAATGTCACTGGTTTTAAATTTTCACGGGGAGGAGACCGTCTTAGCATTGGGAACAATACTCCAGTTGATTATGCTACAATCTACATTAATGGATTCCATATTATATCCTTTAAATAAGTGGTAACATGTTTTGTAACAACATTAACATTTCACTTTTTAAACCCAGGGTCAAAGCTTCATGCTGCATCAAATACGCAAGATGGTCGGCTTGGCGATAGCGGTGGTACGTGGTCTAGCTGATAGTGCAATACTTGAGAGGGTATTTGGCAAGGAGAAGGTCATGATACCCACTGCACCTGGCCTAGGTCTTGTCCTTGATACGGTATGTTTTTATAATCTTTAGCAAAATTAGCCATCCTTCTAATATTATAAATGCGAAAGTCAGAGACGTCTCTAGCCCATGTAGCGCCCGTGTGCAAACATTATCCTAGCGCCCCCTCTATTTTCATCATTAGCCAAGAAAAGTAGCAAAAAGACAATTTACTTTTTTTTTATATTTGAAATGTAACACTTTGTGTTTATTTTTCAAAGTCATTTTTTTTTTTTAATTCGATTTCATTGGTTCTAAGTAGCTTCTATGTACGTCATATTCGATAGCCATTATAGCTAATAGTGTATTAAGGTTGATTGGTAATCGATTGTCGTGGTATGGACATATTATTATGATGCGAAGGAATGAAGGAAATGTTGTGAGGAAAATGTTGAGTATGAATGCAGATGGCTATAAAAGGAAGGCCAAAGAAACGATGGATGGACTGTGTGAAGGATGATATGGCTGGAAAAGAGGTTACTGCTGAAATGAAAGCAAGAAATAGGGAAGTATGGAAGAAGAAGACATGTTGCGCCGACCACAAATAAATTGGGATAAGGGCAGGAGAATGATGAGTGTATTAAGGTTTGCCATTCCGAAAATTTACGAAATCAGTGGGCGAGCTCAAACAATTTTGGTACATCGAATAAATGAGAAATTCATATATATAGATAGAAATGGTCTCTGTATGAAAAAAGCAAGAGCGAGCTCGAAAATTTTAGCCCCCGCCTCGGAAAGGTTATTTTTATCATTCAATAAAATTATATTTAACTTACTTTTAGTGCTTGGCCAGACTGGCAGCGCGGCGCGGGGAGCGGCGCGGGTGCGGCAACGCGCGCGATTTGCCTGTCCGCACTGGACCGCGATTTCGTTCCGAGCGTTGTCGCGTTCAACTGTTCGTCCAGTGTTTGTCAAAATATAATATGGATGACGAAGACTTGTTTTTATTGGAAAATTCTTACTTTAAATGGCAAATGCTAAAAGTGAAAAATCGAGTTAATAAAATTAATTTAACCAGAGAAAATGAAGGAGAATTTTACACACTGTATGAAAGATTGCGAGACCAACCTCAAAAGTTTTTTGAATATACAAGAATGTCAATGGATACGTTTGACTACATATTACAAAATATAGAAAATTATATTATAAAAAAAAATAACAACTTACGCCGAAGCAAAAAAAAAGCAAAAATTTTTTTGGTAAGAATTTTAAAATTCGGTTATTTTAATTAATTGGATACTTCTATAAATAATTATAAATAATTGGATTAATTTCTTAAGCTTTAACTTATAAAAGTTAAAGCTAAATAAATAAATCCAATTTATCTGGTTATCTGGCGCAGACTAAAGTTTGAGATACGCCGCTCCCGCGCGGTTTATCGCTTGCCGCCCCGCGCAGTCACTGCGGCCACTTGTATGAACGAGCTATGGCACGAGTTGCCCGCGCGCTCCCCGCGGAAAGTAGCCCGCGCCGCTTCCCGCGCCCGCGTGCCCACTACGGACACTCAAATGAAGTTCCATACGTTTAAGTTTGTCGCGCCGCGCCCGCCCCGCGCCCGCGTTTGCAGTCTGGCCAAGCACTTACTACTAACGCATTGAAAAATGGGGCAATAATAAAAACTCGGCGGCAAGAGCGAGCGAAGCGAGCTAAAAAATTTTGAGCATTCCAATTATGAGATGGTTTAGATTTTCTTTTTACCGTGAATACAGATTTAAATAAAATAATAATTTAAAAACAATCTTTTCAATCAATGTAGTGTAGTGTAGTTTTCCTGTAGTGTCACCAGAACCAAAGTTATGAACTGTGAGCAACCTTTCAGCTCAATCGGATGAGGGGAACTGGTTTGAAGTTCAGTTGCAAGATTTAACCAATACTAACAAACTGACAAGGGAACTAGTGGGTGGCGGGTTAGAAGAAATATAGTAATACGTATAGATTTTCTAGATTTGCGGGGCGGCAGACCGGAATTTTAATTAATTGTCTGATGACATAACCATGACCTGACGCTGCCGCTTGACTCCGCTCTGTGCCGCCCCCTGAAACGCGCCGCCGGGGGCCATGGAATAAATAAAATAACAGGCCAGAGGGGGTTGGTTAAGTAGATGTCACATGTCTTCGATTTTTCTCCTTGGGCGCTCCGTAGCGAGCGCTGATCGGCGCCCACATGGACTCTGCGCCCGGGTACTACGCACACCCTGCACTATATGTAAAGACGCCTTTGCCAGTTTTAGTTGTAATAACATATCTTACACAAATATTTTCTATGCATTTATTTTACATTGATACCAATTCATGTGGTTTTCCCACATTTGATTTTTCAAAAACCGATCGAACGAATTCGATAATATTTTAATGGAATCTCCTGGCGCCCCTGTATCTCTGGCGCCCTGGGCCGTCGCCCAACCGCGCCTTACCTTAACGCCGCTACTGTTTGGAGGTGGCGCACTAGAGGGCGCTCGGCGCCCGCTTAGACCCGGCGCCCGTGTGCGCCGCACACCCTGCACTATAGGTAAAGACGCCTCTGGCGAAAGTTTGTGAGTATGTATGGATGTTTGTTACTCTTTCACGCAATAACTACTGAACGGATTTGGATAAAGTTTGGTACACATATAGTTTATAACCTGGATTAACACATAGGATTGTTTTTATCTTGATTTTATCTTCCCGTGGGATAAATTTCGAGTTGCAGCGGGCCTAGCCGCTGGCAACATCTAGTTCTGAATAAAAGTCATAGAGTGTGCATTGACTGGAATTTATCCACAAGATGACGATTTTTACATGAACCCGCCAAAAGCCGTTGGGCTACCCACTAGAATCTAGGGACTACATACAACACCCAGCTTTCAAAGAATCTTACTTTTTCAATGGAGTATGAGAAACTATACAACCTGTTCCTCAATATATTATTATATTTCTTTAGCTTGACTGTCCTTTTGGTCTTGTTGTTACAAGTGCAACAAGTAAGTGTTGACTTTTGGAGTTGATACCCAGGTTCGGCAGTGATACCTTTTTTTTTTCATTAAGGTGACTACAAACCTAAAGCAGCGTTAGATGAGACTAGAGCATTTAGGCCCCTAGCACACGGACGTATTTTAAATGCGCCGACGACGCGCGTTTCTCGATCGCCCCTTGTCCTTAGGTTACAAGGTCGCGTTCGAGTCTCCGTATACGCGCTTCATGTGCGCGTCGTCAGCGCCGTAGAAAATACGCGCCGTGTGCTAGGGGCCATCTTGTAGAAAAACATCGAGGTCTGAGTTTCACGAACTGAATCGCGCTCTTACAAGCGACATTTTGAAACTATTGATCCTATTTCAAGAATTCTTTCACACACAGGAGGGTTAGTTATCCCCCCCGAGTGTCATACACTACATTTGAAACATTCTCGTGGGTTAATTTCCGTACAAAACGGGAGTGAAGCCGCAAGCAAATGCTAGTTAGAGCAAGTAACATAAAAACCGTCGTGAATCCCTATCTTGGCCTAACATCCTTTCTTCATTTCAGGTCCACTATGATAGATACGACGCTAAATTTAAGGATAGCCACGACAGTTTAACTTGGTCAGATGTAGAAGACGACATTCACCAGTTTATACATAAGCACATATATCCCGTGATAGTAAAGGGTGAAGTTGAGGGCAAGTCTATGGAGCTGTGGCTTGAAAAACTACAGAGACATTCGTATGAGCCCTCAGAAGAGGTTCCAGAGAAAGTTGATGAAAAAGAGTTGGGCGGTGGTGATGATGATGACGATGATGACACTGAAATCAAAGATGGCGGTAATGGAAGTCAGTCTCCTAAGATAGAAGTTAGTTACGTTGAGTCTAGTGAAGGTAAAATTGACAAAGTTTTAGACAATAATGTAGAAGAATCTAAAATTGAAGAAACTGCAATAAGTGAAAGTGAAAAAAGTGAAATTGTTAAGGTTGATGATGGTGCAAATAGTAATATTAATCAATAATGACTGCTGAACATCTGGTCCTGCGTTCGATTCTCGGGTCAGGAATATTGTTATGGGGTTTTCCATTTGGAATTTCTCAGTAGCAGCCATGGAGGCTGGATTTGTAGTTGTATCCATTGATGGCAATAGACTCAACCCCTATTACATGGGATTTCAACATAATTGGAATAATGTGGGAGTACTATTAGGTACACTTATGTCTAACCCTTTGGGGATTACAGGTGTGATTAGGGGATCGGACTGGGTCAAAATTATATGATTCTGTTTAGTCCGTAAGTTAGATTATCGAAAAATATTGAATACGTATTTTTTGTTTTATCAAATCATTAAAAAAATGACGAAGATAAAACGCGTCAAAGATCTTGGAGTGGGGCTTGAAACGTCACTTGTGTCGTCAAAATGTACTATCATATGACGTCACACGAGTTTTCGAAGCACTGTATCGTCTTCATTTTAAGTTTACGTGAAAAGAGAAAAAAAACGTGTCCAATAATTTTTGGAAATCTATCTGATGGACTAATTAGTTTTTTTTTGTCCGATCCCCTATTATTGTTTAAGGTTTTAAGGCGACAAGGTAGTCCGCGAAATCCTATTTTATTTAACATACTACTTGACACTGACCGGCAAATTCCAGGAAACGTAAGAAAATTCGGATTTTGCGGGCTACCTTGTCGCACGTTTAATGATTACTTAAGCCATCACTTAGTAAAGTGAAGGTTTTGTATGTCACATCTTTACTAAGTGACGGCTTAAGTAATCATAAAATATCTCTGAGTACCGCAGTAATTGCCGCACGTTAAATGATTACTTAAGCCATCACTTAGTAAAGTGAAGGTTTAGTATGTCACATCCTTACTAAGTGACGGCTTAAGTAATCATGAAATATCTCTGAGTACCGCAGTAATTGCCGCACGTTTAATGATTACTTAAGCCATCACTTAGTAAAGTGAAGGTTTTGTATGTCAAATCTTCACCAAGTGATGGCTTAAGTAATCATTAAATATCTCTGAGTACCGCAGTAATTGCCGCACGTTTAATGATTACTTAAGCCGTCACTTAGTAAAGTGACAGTTTAATGAAGGTTTTGTATGTCAAATCTATACACATGATGGCTTAAGTAATCATTAAATATCTCTGAGTATGGCAGTCAGATAAAGAAATACAGTTATCATTTATCTAAAATGTGGATATAATATGTTACTTGTTGATAAAGGTGACCCGACCCAGTGGTAACTTTCATCACCATAATAGCTATCAGAAAGATAAAGTACCACATTGTAAGGAAATCAATGTGCCCTAGAACCAAAATTTTTACATTCACCAAACACTGGGCCTACATGGTGGATAATAGCCCATTACTTCTTACAGAGAGAGCAGTGTCCCAGCTGTGGGAATGTTACAGGCTGTAACATATGAATGTGGGGAAAGTTTCTAACCTCTACTCATTAGTATAGACTAGATCCTGTTTTATGTTATTTCTGAGTAGAACTTAAATATTATTTTATATTCTTTATATAATAGCAATATGTATAAATCAATTTGCCGGACTGGCATTCAAAATAAATGGCTGAGCCATTGTTCAAGACGAATTAAAAAAATACATTTTATTTCTTCTATTACATTTTAATTTATTCACCTTAACAGATAGAAATGTTTCTATTGGTAAAACCTTTACAATACTTACTCAAAATTAATAATAATAATAATATTCCACAACTATCACACAACGCCATCTAGTCCCAAGCTAAGCAGAGCTTGTTGTAAAGCAACATGTTTTTGAGTTGCTAAAACATTTTCAACACACATAATCAAATCTACATTTGTGTAGGATGTTGTTTTCCACAACACTAAACATGTTGCTGAAACAATGTTGTGCAAACTAGTTAACACGGATACTCTGCTTTAACATGCATGATTGTCAATCATAAAAAAATGGATTGTACAATAATTCTTATTGTATACCACCTAATAAAATTGTTGTTTGCCGTCCTTTTATTATGTGGGAAATCGTATCAAATTCAAATGATTTATTTGCGTAATATGGGTAAAATAGATGGTACATAATGCATTACATAATACAAAAAAAACGATCCTCATATTAACCATTTCTGGTATGCAAAAACTTAAAACTTAAAAGATACAAGTTTATGAAAAAAATGAATTAGGCATCTACATAGGTACACACATATAGGTATTTGGAATTACATACTAGCTTAAATTAAACTAATTATATTGCACTGATAGGAACATACTTAATAAGGCGCTACACTAATTTTCTATTCTTATAACTAAGGTATTCCTGGGTCGTGTAGAAACATTTATTTACTAACCAGGCGTATAATTTTTTTCGGAATAAAGGTATTGATCTTAGGTCTTTTAGTTCAGTGGGTAATTTGTTAAAAAGTTTAATTGACATGGGGTAACACTTTCACTATTTCATCACTTATCCACTTTCACTATTTTGTTGATATAATATAATTCAGTTAGTCCTGCAAGCTAGTCATCGTTGTTTCAATGTGAAAAAAAAGGGAAACAGGTGAAAAACTTCCCTGGAGCTCTATATCTATTTCGGAAAGCCTGAAAACAGTGGAAGTAGATAAGTTTTTTCGCTGTATTGGAGAGCTAGTTTCGGCCCATCAGGTTTCCAGGCTTAATACTTCTATGGTCTGGTCAGAAAAAAAAGTTAAGTAAGGTTCCTCATGAAATGAAGTACATACAAATTGGTTTAATATTCCTTTGATGACAGCTTCCTTGTTTTTGTCTGAAAAAATGTCGGTGAGGTTGGACAAATAGTGTGTTGCAAATAAACTTGGGTCTGGTTGGTCAAAACATTTTTTGTAAATGAAGAACATACAAATCGGTTTAATATTCCTTCAATGGCAGCTTCTTTGGTCTTGTCTGAAAAAGTGTCAGCGAGGTTGGACAAATAGTGTGTTGCAAATAAACTTGGATCTGGTTGGTCAAAAAATTAAGTGTAAATGTAGTAAGTACATACAAATTGGCTTAATATTCCTTTGATGACAGCTTCTATGGTCTTGTCTGAAAAAGTGTTGGCGAGGTTGGACAAATAGTGTGTTGCAAATAAACTCGGGTCTGGTTGGTCAAAACATTTTGTATAAATGAAGAACATACAAATTGGTTTAATATTCCTTCTATGACAGCTTCTTTGGTCTTGTCTGAAAAAGCGTCAGCTAGGTTGGACAAATAGTGTGCAATTAAACTTGGGTTTGGTTGGTCAAAAAATTAAGTGCAAATGAAGTACATACAAATTGGTTTAATATTCCTTCAACGACAGCTTCATTGGCCTTATCTAAAAAGTGTCAGTGAGGTTGGACAAATAGTGTGTTGCAATTAAACTTGGGTTTGGTTGGTCAAAAAATTAAGTGCAAATGAAGTACATACAAATTGGTTTAATATTCCTTCAACGACAGCTTCTTTGGTCTTATCTGAAAAAGTGTCAGTGAGGTTGGACAAATAGTGTGTTGCAAATAAACTTGGGTTTGAATGGTCAAAAAATTAAGTGTAAATGTAGTAAGTACATACAAATTGGCTTAATATTCGTTTGATGACAGTTTCTATGGTCTTGTCTGAAAAAGTGTTGGCGAGGTTGGACAAATAGTGTGTTGCAAATAAACTTGGGTCTGGTTGGTCAAAACATTTTGTATAAATGAAGAACATACAAATTGATTTAATATTCCTTCTATGACAGCTTCTTTGGTCTTGTCTGAAAAAGTGTCAGCTAGGTTGGACAAATAGTGTGTTGCAATTAAACTTGGGTTTGGTTGGTCAAAAAATTAAGTGCAAATGAAGTACATACAAATTGGCTTAATATTCCCTTGATGACAGCTTCTTTGGTCTTGTCTGAAAAAGTGTCAGTGAGGTTGGACAAATAGTGTGTTACAAATATACTTGAGTCTAGTTGGCCAAAAAGAAACATGTAGTTTGGTCAAAAAATAAAGCATTGTTAATATGAACGCTTCTATGCTATTGAACCTAAGAAATCTGAAAAAAGAGGTCAAGCTCGGTTGGTAAAAATAATGAGTTGTCAATGTAACAACGTCATGCTTATCTAAAAGTGTCAAGCTGGATTGGTCAAAAAGTAAGCATTTGTTAAGAATTGAAGGCGTTCATGCTCTTGCCTAATAAAAGTCAAGATATGTTGGTCAACAAAATTAAACGGCTTCAATGCCCGAAACGAAGCACACTAGTTCTAAAATAATGTAACGGCATGCTTATGTAAACACGTCGTAGTCTAACTTCTGTCTGAAAAAGTGGCACACTGGCAAATAATGTGTTGTAACGACTTGGTTTCCATGCTCTTGTCTGGAAAAGTGTCAAGCTGGTCATAAAATGATGTGCTGTAATGTAAGGACTCGATGATTCTATGCTCTTGTCTGAAAAAGTGTCAAGCTGGTCATAAAATAATGTGCTGTAATGTAAGGACTCGATGCTTCTATGCTCTTGTCTGGAAAAGTGTCAAGCTGGTCATAAAACAATGTGCTGTAATGTAAGGACTCGATGCTTCTATGCTGTTGTCTGAAAAAATTGTCAAGCTGATCATAAAATAATGTGCTGTAATGTAAGGACTCGATGCTTTTATGATCTTGTCTGGAAAAGTGTCAAGCTGGTCATAAAATAATGTGCTGTGATAAGGACTCGATGCTTCTATGCTCTTGTCTGGAAAAGTGTCAAGCTGGTCATAAAATAATGTGCTGTAATGTAAGGACTCGATGCTTCTATGCTCTTGTCTGGAAAAGTGTCAAGCTGGTCATAAAATAATGTGCTGTAATGTAAGGACTCGATGCTTCTATGCTCTTGTCTGGAAAAGTGTCAAGCTGGTCATAAAATAATGTGCTGTAATGTAAGGACTCGATGCTTCTATGCTCTTGTCTGAAATAGTGTCAAGCTGGTCTTAAAATAATGAGCTGTAACGACTTGATTTCTATGCTTTTGTGTGGAAAAGTGTCAAGCTGGTCATAAAATAATGTGCTGTAAAGACTAGGTTTCTATGCTTGACTTAGCTCTGGAGCACTCACTCCGGCCTTAACACACATGTTGTGCAATACACAGCAAGCCAAGATGATTTTGCCTGCTCGTTCAGGATCGTAGTGCAGCTCCCTCGCTGCCAAGAGATCTCCAGCGATCCTTGAGGATCCCAAATGTGCGTTCTATGGTGGAGCGGGCACGTTTCTGCAGAGCATTAAATCTGCCTTCTGGACTGTCTTCTACAGCATTACTTAAGTAGTTTTTTTTTTAATGAATATCTAACATATACTTGCCTAACAGATATGCTGTCTCGGTGAGACTCCCCAGGTGGCTCTTTACATCACATTGTGACCAAATGTATGCATCGTGTGTGGCTCAACCATAGGTTGCATTTACATCTAGGATCACACAATCTGAATCGCATATCTGGAAAAAATACTCTCATGACTCTTTGAATGTATCATGAAGTTTATTATCTAGTATTTTTTATTACAAAATGTCTTACTACTTGGGTGTTAATGGAGTGGAAATGCTTTCTATTAAAAAACCGCTCCTCGTGCTCACTAGGCCTCACAATAGCAATGTGAGTGCAATCAATACACCTAATCATACCCGGTGTGTAAGCTTGTGATAGTGGGTAGCTGGTGAGGCGCTGGTACGTTGGTGCCGGGGAAGATTCAATAAAAATACGAGAATAAAAATTGTACGTCTGTATTGGACCAGTGTCGCAGATGGAAGGGATAGAATAGTGTTGCCACTATATAAAAGAGGATTTACATTAAATGTTGGTGTTGCAAAAGAATAATTAAAATCTCCAACATGCTGCGGCCTCTCAAGAATAGCAATGAACTTACAAAAAGTTACACAAAAATTAAATTGTTCAAACTTACAAGTTAACATTTGTTTTTTAGTCTATTTAAAAACTAGAACTTAACATACATAATACAGTTCAATACGTACACATATGTTACTTAAAATTAACAAAAGAAATATCTAAGAACTATCATCATATTCTATAGGTAGCAGACAAATTTTATTGATGGCCCGGGAATGAGTTTTCCCATTTGGGGTCCTAACCTCCACTGCCCGTATTTTACCATCGTGTCCTGGAAACAAATTAACAATTCGTGCCATAGGCCACGACATAGGAGGAATATTGTCCTCTTTTAAAATGACTAAATCGCCTAGTTTGACATTACATATATTAGCACGCCACTTAGGTCTATTTTGTAACAAATTTAAATAATATTGATGCCACACTTTCCAAAAGGACTGTTTTAGAGAATTACACTGTTGCCAAAACTTAAGTCTATTTTGTGGAATGTTACAGACATTATTTTCAGGATACATTGACATTGCACTCCCTATAATAAAGTGACCGGGTGTTAGATAACAATAATCATCAGTGTTTGAAGATAAAGGTAAGAGCGGTCGAGAATTAAGCACTGCTTCTATTTCATTTAACACTGTATTCAGTTGTTCATAGGTTAAGACAGCTTTTTGCAATATTCTTTTTAAGTGAAACTTTGTGCTCTTTACTGGCCGCCTCCCAGAGTCCCCCAAATGTAGGCGAGTAACATGGTATAAAGTGAAATTGTATGCCACGCTCGGCGGTGAATCTTTGAACTTGCATTTGGTGGCTCTGAGAAGTTTGCAGTTTATAGAGTTCGACTAATTGACTCCTTGCACATTTAAATGTGCTTGCATTGTCGCAGTGAATTTCGGTGGGCAACCCTCGTCTAGAGATAAATCTCCTCAAGCACGCGAGAAAAGTTTCTGTGGTCAAGTCTGAGGCAAGTTCTAAGTGAACGGCCTTTGTCGCGAAACATACGTATACACAGATAAAGCCTTTACCTATTAATGATCTTCTTACGCGAGAGAGTTTTACATCAATTGGCCCAGCGAAATCCACGCCAACCTTCTCAAATGGGCGGCTGGTAGCTGTTACACGTGCAGCCGGCAAGGAGCCCATTAGTTGCTTGGCTACTGAGGCCTTTTGTCTGAAACACAAACATCTACATTTGTGAGTTATTTTCTTTACTTCTAATAAACCATTAACAATCCAAAATCGTTGGTTCAGATGCGAGAGTAAAAGCTTAGGCCCTGCGTGCAGTAGCCTTTCATGCTCACACCTTATAAGCAAGCTAGTAATTGAAGAGCCTTTGGGCAGTATGATAGGATGCTTTTGTGAATAAGCGATATCAGCATAATGCAATCTACCTCCAACGCGCAATAAACCTTGGCTGTCGAGAAAGGGATGCAATTCGGATAGATTTCCTTTCAAATTATTATTATTGCTTATTGCTTTGATTTCAGATTTAAAATATATATTTTGTTCGTGTTTAAGTATTAACATTAATGCACGATCCAACTCTGAACTTTGCAAAAAGTTCGTATTTATTTTTATTAATATTGTTTAAAAATCGCAATATGTAAGCTAATAGCCTATTTTATTTAAATTAGAATAATTAGAGAAGCGCTTGAACACATAATCAAGCGGATTTGGATTTTCGCATACAAAGTTGCTGGAAAGAGCTAAGCAGGGTTCCACTGAGAGTGAATCAGCTAGAGTGCTGGAAGCAGGAAAGTTGTACTCACTGTTTTGCAGAAACTTTGGGCCATTCCACCAAATATCGCAGCTACTCAGCTCAGTCGGGTTGACACCTCGGCTAATGAGATCAGCAGGATTGTCATTTGTGTTGACATAATGCCAACTACATCCAACTGTGTTTTGACGAATTACACTTACTCTGTTCGATATGTAAGCCTGAAGTTTTGTTAGCTCAGTATTCAGCCATGCTAGGACAATTTGCGAGTCACTGAATAAACAGACACGCCTTATGTTAATTTTGACTCTGAGTGTATTATGAGTCCGCAAAATTAATTTCGATAGCAATAGCGCAGCATTCAATTCAAGCCTTGGCACAGTCATGCCTTTCTTTTGAATAGGGTTAATTCGCGATTTGGAACAGAGTAGATGCAATTTTGTTGTACCTGATTGGTTTGTGAATCGCAGGTACACACAGCATCCGTAGGCTGTCTTACTCGAAGCATCTGCAAAGCCGATTAAATCTGCTGAGTCTGCATCTGAAATTCTAATGTTCCTATCTAAAAGGATTGGCTGCATAGCAGCTAAATTATTGGTAAATTGAAACCATTCTTGCTGAACAATTGCAGGCGGACTATCATTCCAACCTGTATTCAGTAGCCACAATTTTTGCATTATGGCCTTAGCAGTGACTACAATTGGGCTCACAAATCCCATTGGGTCATAAAATCTGCCTATATAACTAAGTATGCTCCTTTTTGTAACATTACTCCTATTGAATGGTTCTGGAGCAGAGATTATAAAGTGATCATCCTTTACATTTATTTGAAGACCTAAGGCTTTCATGTTATAGTCACCCTTTTGTAATTCTAAACTATCAAAGTGTCTATCGCTAAATGGTATATCGGTCAACACATTCTCATCATTTGATGACCATCTAAGAGTATGGAAACTACCTAATTTAAGCAAATCACGAAGCTGGTCTCTGGCAGCTATAGTAGTTTCTAAGTTATTATTACAATATATAATATCATCAACATATACATTATTTTTGATAATAGATGATGCTATTGGATATGATTTTTCATACCTATTTGCTAGCTCATCTACGCAGCGAGTGGCTAAATAACTTGAACTTTTCAAGCCGTATGTAACCGTATCTAACCTTATACACTTGACTGGCTGGTCAGGATTGTCCCTCCACAAAATATTTTGAAGGGTAGTGTATTGAGGATCTACTTTAATGTTTCTGAACATACGCTTGATATCCGCAGTAAATGTATATCTACCTAAGCGGAATAATAAAATTATATCAAACAAATCCTTTTGAACCACAGGTCCATTGAGTTGTAAATCATTTAAAGAAACTTTTTTGTTTGTTTTCATTGAACCATCAAAGACAGTTCGAAGCTTTGTGGTTTTGCTATTATTATTAATAACTGCATGGTGTGGTAGGAAATACACTGCATGCTTATTTAAATCATACAATTCAATATCAAAATAATGACCATGACCAAGTGATAGATATTCATGAATGAAATTTTTATATAGCATGAATAAATCAGGATCATTAAGCAATCTCTTTTCCAAATTCATGAACCTTTTGAATGCTAGATGAAACACCAAGAGTATTGTTTACATCTGATAAAGGTAATTTTAAAGGCATAGGAACTTCAAACTGATTATTAATTAATTTAACTGAAGTTTTAAAAATGTGTTCACAAAGCTCTTGCTCAGATGTTTGCTCAGTGAATATTTCTGGAACTTTTTCATTGGTCCAAAACTGGGCAAGTGTCTCATTGAGACCTAATTCACATTTTAATACTACTCTATTACATGACTGTTGAGATACCTTGGGTGGCAGACTTCCTCCTACAATGTGACCGAAGTATGTGTTAAAGATGTGTAGTTGCGTGTTACCAGGCTGCTGGAGCGGATGAGCAGCATTCCACGGCAGAGCTGATGACTGCTCGCTGTGTGTTGGCAGGTTGATGCTTGTGCACAGCGCGTTCGGTAACAGGGTCTGGAAAAACACATCAGCACCTAATAACATATGTATTTCACTAGGCACATTAAATTGGTCATCTGCCAATTTAATATTGGGTGGTATCATGAAACAAGAGAGATCAAATTTATTCTGAGGTAATTTGCATGTTACCTCTTTTACAACATGACAATTTACCATTGTCTTGAATGGTGAATTTAATGAATGAACTTCAATGGGAATGCAATACTTTACATTACTCTTTTCATTCGTGATTCCAACAATACAAGTATTATTTTGCAAGGGCGTTAAACCTAATAGCTGAACAACTTTTGCAGTTATAAAAGAAACCTGAGATCCGCTGTCCAGTAACGCCTTGATAATGTATTCAGTGCCATTTCTTGCTACAACTTTGATTCGAGCTGTAGGTAAAAGCACATTATTGTTAACATTACTTGATAAGGTGACAGCTGGTGGGGTTTCACCGGAATTGCAGTGGAGCAGAGTGTTATGAGGTTTCTTGCACTCTGAGCACCGGAAGTAAAACTTACATTTGCCACCATGCATGCCTAAACAAATTACACACAACTTATGCTCTTTGGCCAACTTCAGTCTATCGATTGCTGGCAATAGCTGAAATTTCTGACATTTATATAATTTATGGTCATTTAACTTACAGAAGATGCATGTTGCTCCTGCAGTGGCGACCGCTGTTACTCGGCTTGACTGTTGCTGCAAGTGAAGACTCTGTCCAGCATTTTCCAATGCCAGAGCCCTCTTCTCAATATATTGCAGGAAATCCTCGAGTTTAGGTTGTATACTGGGATCTCGGTCCAGCTGATAAGCTCGTGCAGTAATTCCATCTAATTTACGGGAAAGAACACATAACAAAATTGCATCCCAGTATATGACATTAGAGTCAAGGTTTTTAATAGCAGCCAATTGTTGCCTAATACATGACACAAAGTCCCTCAAATTACTAGCTGTTGACTTACCAATACAACTTAAATCTAAAATGTGGCATACATGGTCATTAATAATCTTATATTTATTATCGTAGCGATCTCTCAATAGTTTGCGAGCTTCACTATAACTTTCTGCGGTTAAACTTAAATCTTTTATCAGATTGTATGGTTCGCCTTTCAAAAATGTTCTCAAATAATAAAACTTTTGAATATGGTCAAGACTACTATCATTGTGAATCAATGAATCAAACAAATTAATGAATGGCACGTATTCTGTGAATGTACCATCAAATGTTTTTATCGAAATTGGTGGTAACTTTGTTTTATTATTTGTCTGACGTGCATCAGAATAAGTTGAGGAGCCGGAGGGGCCTGCATTTTCCTGGGTCTTAATGTGTTCGTTCAATGATGCCAAGATACTATAATAATTATTTTCTATCTGCTCGACATCTTCTGTGTCGGCAGTATTGAGATAGAGAATATCTTTACATAAAGACTCATAATCGCGAAAAGCAGACACTAATCGATCCCGTTTGGTGATCAGCTCATCACAACTTATTTTCGAAAGATCAGAACCATGAACGAAATTATATAATCTTGTGATTGTACCTTTAACATAGCCACGTGTGGCGATTTTACGTTTTAGTTCCTCCTCCATTTCTAACTACCACGCACTTTTATAATAATTGTAGTATCACAACACAAATTAATGCTAGAACACAAACTGATTTCACTGAAAAGTCGATCCTGTCAATCGAATGCCACAAAATGGTGACGTGAAGCGATGTCCGTAGCGTCTCGTTGTCTCCCTTGCGCTCGTTCTAAATTGTTTCTGTCCCGCTCCGCGCTCGGCGGCGCGCGCAGATCGCGTTCCAGACGCGTAAACTCGACAAATGATGTATATCGTGCCGTCTCGCTCGTTCTTGCGGAATACCTGTGTGCTTGCTCTTCACACTTGCAGAGGTGACTCCGGCGACAGCGGCAAATTTGAACGATGAAATTGATGATGAATTTATTTTGGGCTTATTCTTGGAATAATTATTGCTGGAGTCGAATCGAATAACATTGCGATTTGTGGCGACCACCAGGCCAAGAATTATGGAGAGCCCGTTGCCAACCAAAAATCCAAAATGGCTGCGACACGGCAGAAAATAAAATTCTCCAAACCTCTTGATTGCCTCTTCCTCAGCACGGCAGTTCTCTTCGAAGGACCAATGTGTAAGCTTGTGATAGTGGGTAGCTGGTGAGGCGCTGGTACGTTGGTGCCGGGGAAGATTCAATAAAAATACGAGAATAAAAATTGTACGTCTGTATTGGACCAGTGTCGCAGATGGAAGGGATAGAATAGTGTTGCCACTATATAAAAGAGGATTTACATTAAATGTTGGTGTTGCAAAAGAATAATTAAAATCTCCAACACCCGGTAAATTATATTTTTCATAATATCTGAAAAAAAATAACAATTTGAAACAATAATAACTTACGGAACTAAACAAATTCTATGAAAGAAAGAAAGAAAGAAAATAAATTTATTTGACACACGCCACAAGTTCACACAACAAAAAAATATAAAAATTAAACTAAAAACTAAACAGAAAAATAATAATATTGTGTGTCTCGCGGCTGCGCCAAATAGGCCCAGTTCAGCATATTGTCGAGCAGCTAGTGCCCGACGCTGGTTTTCAACTGGACCTGAGTAAGTGATTTAACGGACGTCAAACAGTTTTTGTATTTTATGTATTAAGTAGGTTAGTGTATGTATAGGTGATTATGTATGTGTGTGTGTTGTGTTTTGTATACAAATAAGAAATATTTAGTAATAAAAAAAAAATGTATATTAAATATAGAAATGAAACTTATGTATCACCAGTCGCATTTTGTGGAAATTTTATATATGTATTTCCTTAGGATTGCAGGTGTGTTGATTGCTAATGAGACCTCGCGTATACATCGGGAGACGGTTTGCTGGGCCATTGGAGCATCATCGTTCTGCCCTACAGAGCCTTGATAGCTGCCCCGAGCATGAAATTCAAGGCAACAAGTATCTAAAATGTAACAATAAGGGCCTGTTTCACAATCGCTGAGTAAAGTTCTAAGTAAGCTACTTCGAACTTATCTGCTCAGTAAACAATTTTTTACGTTCACAATCTCTGAGTAGGGTTAATCACCACTTTATCTGCTCAGTAAGTTAATCATCGGATGCACCGCCAAGTAACCGTTTACTTGACAAGTAAATGTAAGAACGCATAACCTCAAATACGACATTTCCAGATTTTCGTCAACAACAATATTTTTTTAAATTTAAAATGGACATTTTTGATCTTATTGAAGATGAATTTGATGATTTTTTCCAACGCATGACGGGACCGCGTAGAGAACCAATATTTCGGTATCGTATAAATAATATGGAAAAATATGACGATACCGACTTCAAGATGAGATTCCGACTTTCTAAAGAGGCTGTTAATCATGTTTTTTCTCTAATAGAGCAATCAATAACTACTCCTACGTCAGGGTAAGTTCTTATTTAAACTAGATATTCCTACATAATATATGTAATGTAAGTTTAAAGAAGAACGGTCACGTCCCATATAAAAAAAACCCAGACCCGACAGAAAAGTGACATATC
The DNA here is from genome assembly GCA_949316265.1 of Diarsia mendica. Taxonomy (NCBI): domain Eukaryota; kingdom Metazoa; phylum Arthropoda; class Insecta; order Lepidoptera; family Noctuidae; genus Diarsia; species Diarsia mendica. Next base: position 17,740,156 of record OX438908.1, on the reverse strand, counting down.
TCAGTTTTTTTGTTATTATTTATATAATCATATTATATAGTTTTTATATTCGATATCAATGGCTAACACCAAAATATTGCCTTATGTTTTTGTTCAGGGTTTACACTAAAAAAATACAAAATGCTTACTTATCTACAAAATTCGTAATGTATGTAACTAAATGACGATAAATAGTTATGGGATGTATCCAGGAGACCTGGAGATACAGCTGTATTATATATAATTTTTGAACTCCGAGTACAACATTCAACTTAGGATTATTTTTTTTTAAGGTGGTTTAAAATCATCTAATGACATCTCTCGCCCTTGGGTGGAGCGAGAGGGCATGTCAGACTCTTACTGACTAAAAAATTCCACCCCGTTCCTTTTTGCCTCTGGTACTGGGGTCAGAGCATGCCCTTCTGGATTCGCCCTCAACTTAGGTTAGGTGGTTAGGTTAGGTTCCCCACCGGAGTGTTCCCACGTTGCCGTCGTGGTGGGGCATGCGTGTCTCAATGACCCTTGGGGCTCTGCCGGTAGATATACTCATGCCGGAAAGGTCCAAGGCGAGAGACCAGACAAAGAGGGACACGCGGGGGGCGCACCGCCCGGAGACGTGAACAGTGTTCGGGTCCTCGGGCGGTGTGCCTACCGCAGGAGGAAACCCTACTTGCTGCTCTCTGGTTCGCGTCTGCTCATCAGACGTAACTGTGAGAGCAGTGAGTAGGCGGAGGGAGATCGGCGGCGGCGACCTCTCGCGTCCGGCCCTGGTGCAAGCCATGGTCCGGGGCGAGGAGGAATGGGACGCCGTCGCCTCCTTCTGCGAAGCAGTGATGCTAGCGAAGGAGGTGGCGGAACGAGAGAGGGAGAGAACCTCCCAACGTCCCAGCCGCCGCGGAAGGCGCGGAAGGCGCTCCGGGCGTCGGGGGCCACGTGATGGCTTCCGGCCACCGTAGACGCGGGCCTGTGGATGGTGAGTGATGGGCTAGCTTGCCGTCCGGCCGTTGTCATGACGGCAACAGACCGTGTCGGCGTCGCGTTCGTGTTCCACGCGCGCCTCAAAGAGATGTCAGCAAGGAGGGGCCCGCAAGGGCCGACGCCCGTCGGGGCCGCGGACTTTTGTACTAGATAACGTGGCCTCGGCGCAAGGGCAAAGAAGGAACATGGGTTCGGTTTTTAGTCAGTAGAAGTCTGACACTCCCCTTCGCTCTGCCCAAGAGCGGGGGGAGTCATTTGATGATTTTCCACCCACCAAAAAAAAAAAAAGGTTAGGTCAACGAATTAGTGGAATAATCCGATCTGAATCATCGAATATGACGATTTTAATTAATCCTAAGTTGAGGGCGAATCCAGAAGGGCATGCTCTGACCCCAGTACCAGAGGTAAAAAGGAACGGGGTGGAATTTTTTAGTCAGTAAGAGTCTGACACGCCCTCGCGCTCCACCCAAGGGCGAGAGATGTCATTAGATGATTTTAAACCACCTTAAAAAAAATAATCCTAAGTTGAATGTTGTACTCGGAGTTCAAAAATTATATAATACAGCTGTATCTCCAGGTCTCCTGGATACATCCCATAACTATTTATCGTCATTTAGTTACTTATATTACGAATTTTGTAGATACGTAGGCATTTTGTACTTTTTTAGTGTAAAGCCTGAACAAAAACATAAGGCAATATTTTGGTGTTAGCCATTGATTTCGAATATAAAAACTATATAATATGATTATATAAATAATAACAAAAAAACTGAGATATGTTACTTTTCTGTCGGGTCTGGGTTTTTTTTGCCTGTTCTTCTTTACACTTTTCAATATCTTATGCATCTACTTACTCTCTTATGTATTATGTCTTGTTCCAGGAATTATGCAGTTAAACCTATGGATCGACTATTATTAACACTAAGATATTATGCAACAGGAAGTTTCCTTAGCGTAGTTGGTAACTTCACTGGTGTAAGCAAGGCATCTGCTTGTCGAATTGTTAAATTAGTTTCACATGCGATTGCACAGCTACGGCCACAATTTATAAAATTTCCTACAAACAAGGATCAACTGCAGGAAGATTTCTATGAAATCGCAAGATTTCCTAGAGTTATAGCTGCTATTGATTGTACACACATACCTATCAAGTCTCCAGGTAAAAATATATAGCTTTTGCATTTCTTTATGATAGATAACCAATGATATAATGATAATGATAGGTATAGTTAGGTACAATAAAAATCTGTTTTTATTATTCGTACCTGTTCCTATTAGATAGCAAGTCCCTCCCAATCAGGAAATTCAATTTACCTGGACAATTGGTCCAGGTCAATCAGGTAAATTGAAATTGAGTAATGTAATTAAACCTAAGTACTTATTTTTATTTTTAGGTGGTGAAAATGCAGAAAATTTTAGAAATAGAAAGTCATTTTTTTCATTTAATGTTCAAGCCATGGTAACTGCAAAATTGAAAATAATTGATATTGTGGCTAGATGGCCCGGGGCAAGTCATGACCAAACTATATTTAATAACTCATATATTAAGCAAAGATTGATGAGCAGAGAATTTGGTTCTGGTGTAGTTCTTGGTGATAATGGATATGAAAATAATTCATATCTTTTAACACCACTCTCAAATCCAAGAACACATGCAGAGCAATTGTACAATGAATCCCAGATAAGAACCAGGAATGTTGTAGAGAGAACATTCGGTGTTTGGAAAAATCGGTTCCCAGTTTTGTCCAAAAAAATAATATTGCATGTGACTCGAGTTCAGGCTGTGATAGTGGCATGTGCAGTATTGCACAACATTGCTATTGATATGGGAGATCAACAATTTGATGATGACTACATACGAGAAGAGTCTGATGACAGAGAAGAAGACCACAGCACCACACAGAACACACAGGATAATAGTGTACGCAACAATTTAATAAATGATTATTTTGCTTCACTAATACAATAAATAGTTTGATAAGAAATTTATTGAAATTAAAATGTTTACAAAGGTCATTGGGCGTAATCCGACCCGGTCGCGGACATGAATGAAAATGATTTAAAATGAAAGAGTATAAATTCACTTAACATTACATAAGGTTATTTTTTATTTATTCCATGGGAGAACAAAGTTTGAACTAAAAATACATTTACTTAAAAAATCGAATACTACTACTAAATATTAGTTGTCGTTCTGTTAAATAACTACTAAAAGGTTTTCGCGAGTGCATGTGCGTCCCGTCATCCCGTGTGATGAAAACGGCAGGTATACGTTAAAAATAAATAATAATAATAATAAATAAATAATACAGAAATAGCCGGAGGGAAGTTATATAAATATGTAAAGCCTTTTCTGGTTGTTTGCACCGATGGTTATATAATAGACGTTGTGGGCACGTTATATAATAGAATATAATATATAAGAGACGTTATATAATAGATGTATTATATATAATTAATATATAATATATTTATAAATATTATATATATTTATACAAATATTTATATATATTTATATAAATATAAGGCGGGTGGCAAACCGGTCCTTAAGGCCCTACAGAAGCTGTTTGATTCCGTCATACTCGAGGGGAAAACGCCATAGGCTTGGTGCAGGGGTGTGGTGGTGCTCTTCTTCAAAAAAGGTGACAATGCCCGGTTGAAGAACTATAGGCATCTCACTTCTAAGCCATGTCTACAAGTTATTTTCAAGAGTCATCACGAATCGTCTCGCACGCAGGTTTGACGATTTCCAGCCTCCCGAACAAGCCGAATTCCGAAAAGGCTTCAGTACCGTAGACCACATACATACGCTGCGGCAGGTTATACAGAAGACCGAAGAGTATAACCTGCCTCTCTGTTTAGCGTTTGTGGACTACGAGAAAGCCTTCGATTCGATCGAGACTTGGGCTGTGCTGCAGTCTCTCCAACGGTGGCAAATCGACTACCGGTACATCGAGGTGTTGAAGTGTTGTACAAAAACGCCACCATGTCAGTCCGACTTCAGGATCAGACCTCGGAACCTATCCTTCTGCAGCGCGGTGTGAGACAGGGAGACGTCATATCTCCGAAACTGTTTACCGCTGCATCGGAGGATATCTTCAAGGTTCTGGATTGGAGAGGACTTGGCATCAACGTCAACGGCGAGTACATCACTCACCTTCGGTTTGCCGACGATATAGTGGTCATGGCTGAGACCATGGAAGACCTCAGTACAATGCTCGATGACCTCAGTAGAGCTTCCGAAAGAGTGGTTCTTAAAATGAACATGGACAAAACCAAGGTTATGTTGAATGTTCATGTAACACCCACTCCTATCAAGATCGGAGACTCTACGCTCGAAGTTGTGGACGATTATGTCTACCTGGGACAAACGGTCCAGTTGGGTAGATCTAACCTCGAGAAAGAGGTCAATCGTCGAATCCGACTCGGCTGGGCAGCGTTCGCGTTCGGGAAGTTGCGCGGTATCTTCTCGTCCAACTTACCCCAGTGTCTCAAGACGAAAGTCTATGACCAGTATGTGTTGCCAGTGATTACATACGGGACCGAAACGTGGTTCCTCACAATGGGCCTCATCAGAAAGCTCAAAGTCACCCAAAGGCCAATGGCTATGCTCGGAGTTTCCTTGCGTGATCGAATCAGAAATGAGGACATCCGCTTGAGAACTAAGGTTACCGACGTAGCCCGAGAAGAATCGCCACCACATCGCTCGCAGAACGGATGGCCGATGGTGCCAAAAAGTTCTGGAATGGCGACCGCGAACCGGAACACGTTGCGCTGGAAGGCCTCCCACTAGGTGGACCGATGACCTGGTCAAGGTTGCAGGAAACCGCTGGATGAGAGACGCACGGGACCGGTCAATGTGGCGACGCCTGGGGTAGGCCTATGTTCAGCAGTGGACGTCTTTTGGCTGAAATGATGATGATGATATAAATATATAATATAATTATATAATATTATATATAATATGCACCAACGGTTATATAATAGACGTTGTGGGCACGTTATATAATAGATGTATTATATAATACGTTATATAATAGACGTTGTATACACGGCCGCCGCACCGTCGGGAGCTGCGCGCATATAGCCAATACAGTTTATTTTTTATCCTGGGCTAGGCACCAACAACAAATTGAAGCCCCTGCGGTATTTTTAGATGATGTAACAGTAGATATTGATCACGCCGAATAAATAATTTGAAACATGTAAAAGTTTTTTTTTCTCTTTACTCCCACATCCCACAAGAAAGCGACCCTTACCATGATAACTAGATACATTTTATCTATATATCTTCACTATTTCATTTCTGTCCGCTGTGGGTTTTTCTCCCATATTATTTGCCCATTGACCTTTTTATCTATTTTATTTTGTAACCATTGCTTCTCTAAAGCCCACATTGCTCTTTTGTGCTCCCGTTCTTCTTTTTCAAACAACCACTGTTTCCGTTTATTTGCTAATTCCTCTTCAATTAATTGTTTTTGAATGCCTGCAATTTCTAATTTGCTTTCTGCCACCTTTTCAAAAGGTGTCTTTGGTTTTTGTTTACCTGGAACAAGTAAGAAATGAATTTATTTAAAGCATGTGTGACCTCACTCACATGTAAAAACAAATTTTACATTTGGATAAAATATATTTACATAATTACAAAAAACTCACATAAAGCAGGATGCTTCTTTGCACGTAAAGAAGTTGGTTTCCATTGTGACCATTTTGTAATTGGTTCGGCAGTATCAGCATCTTCAGAATGATTTAGTTTTCTTATTTTTTTCTTTTGCTCATTATCACCTGAATAAAAAAATGATTTAAATTTTACACTATTTATTGTATACAGAGGTAATAAGGATAGTTAATGGATATTGAAAATACTCACATGATACATTTGATATTAAGGTATGTGAAGACATCACTTTTTTGGGTTCTTTGTGTAACAGAAGTGTTTCATCTGGCTTTTCAATAGCTTCAACAATTACTGGTGTGTCTGTAAAAATTTTACAATCTTGAGGTATGTTGGGGATGATCTCGAGCTCAGGAGATTCTGTAAAATATATTAAATGCAATTTCCAGATTAAAGATAAACATTCAAGCTATGTTGAACTTAGCCTATGTATTTGCAGTAGTAGAAAAATGTTTTTTTTTTTACCTATTTCTGGTATTTGGTCAGAGTCAAATAAACTGTCCGTTCCTTCCACTGAAAGTAAAATCATGCCTTTTACTTTTTCTTCGCTCGGTGTTAATATTGGAGCAGTGCTTGGACCGCCCCCTGTACGATACATTTCTGCCCGGATTACCGCGGATTTCTTCCTCGTATCCCTCTTGATTCCATCGTATTTGATTTTTAAAGCTTTCGCACTACGAAATCGAACACTGCTTAAACTGTTAAATTTTGCTTCAATTCTTTGCCAACATTGTTCTTTTTCCGCCCAAGTAACGGCATCACTTTTTTTGTTTTCCAACACGTGCTTATTTTCATTAACAAGTTCAATTAACGTGTCACTTTCTTCTCGCGTAAAATTACTACCTCTTTCTCGTTTTGCAGTCATTTTTTAATAGTTTTTGAAGTTTACTGACTGACCGACATTTGACATAGACATTTTGTTGACAGCTCGTTGCGTTCCATCCTTGCAGAAACATTACCTTTATAAAAGGTGAAATCACTCTTTTACATTACATTGTACTATTTTTTTTGTATGTATTTATCTCTATTATACTTGATAATTATAACGAAGAATATTTTTAATGATAATCCTGTGATTACTATACTTTATAGAAACACATAAATTACTCATGCCTTGAAACGAAACGTTAAACTCTAAAGTTGCCAGCACACTCATTTGTAAGTATTAATTAGTTAATCATCACTTTAGTTTACTGACAAGATGATTGTGAAACGCAAAGAAAGCTAACGAAAGGATTTAACCTCTAAGTAATTAACTCGTTGAGTAACTACTTATACCTTTACTCAGCGATTGTGAAACAGGCCCTAATTGTTAGGTATTATGTTTAATTGCTAATTATGATAGTACGAATTACTAAGTCTTATGTATCGAAAATACCTTTGTAGTGGGCTCGACTGCACGGCGATTACGCTTTCGAGGTAACAGGGGCACTATATCCTGGCAGAGTTCTTCGAAAAGTGCTCGACTGAGTCTATAATTAGATACAAACTTACGGTCGGGCACAACAGGGTGTAAAGTTACCCATCACACAATCGTCAACCAAGCATTCTGTACATCAAACTTAGTACCCCTACGTAAAAATTTTTGCTGGGAAACGATTTTTTTATGGGGTCCAAAATCACATTTTACGGTAAAACTCAATGTAGCTCTCATAAACGTCTCCGGAAACAGCTTAAAAAATTCGATGGGCCCTTTAGTTTTTGGAGACCCAGGTAGGACCCAGGTAGGGTTACTACCTGTCTCCTTTTGTCGTCTCGAAGAGAGGGTTGTTGATGACGAGAGAAAGTAAAAGTCCAACTTGCAGTAGAGTGATGTATAAGATATATTTAGAGAAACACAGTTAAGTATAGTTATGTACACTAAAAACTAATTAACTATACAACACGCGTGTGCGTGGCGTGTCTCGCGACGGTCGACAAGTAACAGAGGGACGCTATGGGAAGCACCCGGGACCGAAGCTTGACTTGGCCACTTAACAAAAGCATACATGCGGCGCCACGTAATCTATGGTGCGTTCATACTGCATATTACGTGACACCATCCCCCCCCCCCCCCCACGGAGAAGGATAAACTGATTTAAAAACAAGTTGTTTTTAACAGAAATCGGAGAAATCCTTGAATTTAACTTGTCTGCCAGATCTTGTTGTGTATGGCAGTTTTGTGGTTGGATTGGCCTTTGTGTTTGGAGATAGGTTTAAAGGTTGTGTTAGTATTGTTGGAGGGCCGAGAACTCTGTTACTAGCGTTTTCAATGTAAGCCGGCTTGACGCGATTAATGCTTACTGCAACTGGAAGGGGCAGTCGGGTCGATACCGCGAGAGTGATCGGTCGATATGAGCGATTAAAGTCAATTTAGGAGACTTAGTTAATATGGAGAGGCTATGTCCTAGCGTGTGATCGCGAGAGTGCGATAGTGATTGAATAAGTTAAATGTAGTTTGGTTCAAAGCCCTGTTTAGAGTAATTCACGATTATTATGTGTGTGTGTTGGTGAGTGACTGGGTGAGTTCCTTATTACAATAATTATCCTAGGCTGATGGAGTAATTAAAGTTCTTCCAACTGAACAGACAGAAGCGTGTTGCTGGGGAGTTTGTTGCGCCACTTCTTCTCCTCAGTTCCAACACTAGGAAGTGGTGACGGGTGGGCGCTTTTGGGGCTGTCTGTAGGGTTCCAATAGAGTTGATCTCCAACTCTATTGCAAAATGATTCTGAGTTTTGATTATCAACTCTATTATCTGATAATTCTTGAATTATGTATTCATTAGCTCTAATCAACGATACAGCCAATTTGCCTTTTGAGTTTTGATTCTCAGCCCCAATATGACCAACCATATAGTGATTCTAAAATAAATGTTCTATAACTTTGACAAATGATTCGGTCTGGCTTTGACAAACACGTGTCTTGCAGATGCGCTAGTTGTACGAAAAGTGCACACTATACATGGGGAGGGATGGGGATGGTTTGATACCATATCTATTTTATACCCAGTCTGATGACTGTTAGGGACCATGTCTACTGATAGCATGATGACCGACATTCTGCCGCTGAAAAGCCGCCCTGTCAAGTTCACCAGTTCGAAAGGACTGCTAGGGACAATGTTCACTAGGAGCATGATGCCGACGCATTGCCGCTGAAAAGTTGCTTACGTCACTTATGGAAGTGTCGCTCAGAGTGCTGCAGGTGCAGATGTGAAGTATCGTGTGAGTCACGACTGACTAATTACCCGTTACGCTAGCGTAAGGGTTATTTACATGGACTATTGGTTGCAATACTAATATATTTGGCATCTCTCAATCATTAATTAACTGTTTGAAACCACTTTCAATATATTTCAATAACTATGAATTCCTTTGTCTGATAGACTATAATATCTTTCGATCCTTTCCTTGATCTTATAATGATACAAGGCATTGGACCTACTTACGTTAAGGAATTCATTTCTATTAGTATGGTGGGGAGGTATCCATTCAGAAGGTCGAGCCTCACAGGGCTGAGCGGTGGAAAAGGAGCTCGCCCTTTCCCCATTGGGGAAACCGATTGAAAATACTAATATTACTATGATTTTAGGAAAAACGAAAATTTTATCAGCCTGGGGTAATTTAGGAACAGTCACATGTGGTGTGTGAATTTATATATATTATCTGGTGTGGGGTCGTCAACTCTCACAATTTGTGACTCAGGTCAGAGGTGTCGGTGAAGGAGAGATTTTACGTCTATTTTAACCGGACGGATTTGTTAGCGCAGTTTACTCTGCGGCCCACTCTACATCACTAGTGCGGTGGCCATCACTCCGCTGTAACTAATTACATGCCGTCGTTGATTTACTTCGGATATGCGCCTCATGTACAGCGGATAGCAGGATCTGAGAGATGTTGGCGTTTCTCCCAGAAGACCAATGACGCCGTGGCAAACGGAACTAGGGTCCAGATGAAGTGTAGTCCAAAACTCTTTGACGTCTCCTATTGGACGACAGCTTCTAACGTAGTCGTCGATGGATCCAGTACGAGGTGGACACCTCAAACTTCCCATGTCGTTGCTCAGCAACATAGCGATGGTACCAGGTGCGTCGTAATCAATTTGCCCGCCCACGAACTTAGGGATATGCTTCTCAACGAAGTGTAGAACGTTCGTAACTTCAGAAATGTCTCGGGATAAATCTGTAGACGAATAACCCGGTGGGATTATTTCATCCGCGTTCATCAAAAGTCGTCCTGCAAAGTTACATCCTGGTATTGGGTTGTTCTGTATGAATGCATCCCTGACCTCTCTCGGTGTTCGGACATCTTGGAGTGAGGTTACAACGCTTCGAAGATTAGACAGTACTACTACTTGTGGAGATGGAATAAAATGACCATGCTCGTCAGTTTCGTCCTTAGCCATAACGGGAAGATAAATTTCATCCCCGTGCTTAAGAATACCCAGTGTTGTTAAAATACTAAAAAGAGGTTCTGGGGCTATGGTCGCCGTGTTCATTACTTCAATCCACTCCGGGCTGAGTAGAAACTCTCGACAATCGTGCGGCAATGGATTCACCGCAGGAAATCGAACTTTAGACCGTCTCATCTTCGCTTCAAAAATGCCCAAGAAACTGCGATACACAGCATAGATGGATGGTTTCTCGAAACCATGATAACTGGACATGGCCTTGGAAAAAGCACATGCTGCAAATCCAACGCCCCTGGAAGCAGGGACTGAAAGCGGTTACGGTTAAAGGTTAAGATACCTCAAAAATATACCGGTACCGGTTTAAAATAAAGGTTGAGCTATACCGGTACCTTTATAAATAAAGGTTGGGCTAAACCGTTATTTAACCCTTACACGATTTCGGTACCGAAATGCATGCGCGGCGCGCGTGTGTGCGGTGGAAGACGTTAGAACTTGCGTATGTAGTTTATAATCTAATAATGTACAACAATCGGCAAGTGAACGACAGACAGAGTGGCGAGGCGGTGCGTCAAAGCAAACCCCTATTTATTAAGGTTTAGGTACCGCTACCGATACATTTATAACGGTTACGGTACTTCTACCGAAATATACCGGTATGCATTTCCATACTCAGAATTTCACTACCGGAAAAAATAACGGTATCGCAATATTTCGGTAACCCTTATTTAAAGGTATGACGTCATACCGAAATTTAAAGGTACCGTAATTTTTGGGTAATTCAGTCCCTGCCTGGAAGTGATGGAAACAGGCACAGCTTTGTGGGTTGAAATCGACCCAAGGTGCCCGACCGCTCCAGAAGCATCAGTTACGCCAGCAAACAACTTCGATCGAATACCATTTGGGCTAACGCCTAGGCCGGCCATCTTAGCTTTCGTCCGCTCATCAGAGTACTCAATCCCCTTGATCTCTCTGTACTCAGCAGCCCGTTCTTTCTGATGGATAGATTTAAATAATGCTTATTTCCAAATACCTTTACATCCAAATTCAAGAAAGTATACAGGGTTCTCTTTCATGGGACGAACCTATACTTATCGCGTGTTGCCTCAAGGATTAAAGACATCTGTGGCAGGATTCTCGAGAGCAATGGATTCTATATTAGAAGGAGTACGTGAATTTTGCGTAAATTATCTAGACGACATTGTCATATATACCACAGGGGACATAGGGTTACATCTAGAACATCTAGATCGAGTACTAGTCAAATTAGGAGCCATCACAGAATTTGGTGCCGTTTGGGACGTTGAAAATTCGGTTTCTTCTCGTCTTCTGAAGCATTTTTGGCTTGGTGCGTAGCTCTCTCGTTGATGTCTGCTCCACGCTGGGAAATCGCAACATCGGCTGCAACTCGTTGCAGCGGTGTCACTGACTCTGGCAGAGCCACCATCAGGGATTTTCATTTTGAAAACACAAAAAAATTGTCGCTAATTAGTCGAAATTTGTCGCCAAATATCAGAATTTGTCGGTCACTGGTTCAAAAGATATAAGGGTTTATAGGTGGCTCTATCTGGAGAGAGTCTCCCCAGCAGGGCCACATTTATATCTCAAAAACTAGGGCACCTAGCAAATATCTCTTTTCTCCCATAATTTGTCGCCAATTAGTCGGAATCAGTCGCCAAATATCAGAGTTTGTCGGTCACTGGTTCAAAAGATACAAGGGTTTATAGGTGGCCGATCTGGAGAGAGTCTCCCCAGCAGGGCCACATTTATATCTCAAAAACTAGGACACCTAGCGAAGATGTGTTTTCTCCCATATTTTGTCGCCAATTAGTCGCAATTTGTCGCCAAGTCACAGATTTAATCGGATCTTAGTTTAGGAGATATAATGAGTTCAATTAGTAAGGTATAGTCCAAGAGCTAGGTCGAAGAGTTCACGAAAAATACCAAGAAAAAAATATTTCTATTAATATGTGTAATATACTTCTAGTTTTATCGGTCTAAAGTCTTTAGAAATGTCCGAGAGAGATAAATTCTCAATTTAATTCATGTTTTTATGTTTTAAATTACTAGGTTAGAGTGGCTTAAACTTCTTTGAAAACATTAAACCTTGCTCTTGGTCTATTTGGTGAAAGATGTACAGTCGCATGCAACTGTTTTACCACTTTACAATGTTAAGCTCTAATTAACTTTAGAATAAGAAATAAATGTCGTACCTTTAGTAAAATGTTTAAAATACTTAAACGTTGAAAAAGTATTGTCAATTGTAATCAAATTTTATTATATAAAAATGAATTTCCATAAAGTTCGTTTGATGTGTGTTGTGTTGGTGTGTATTTTGAGGTGATTGCGAGTGTTGTGTTGTGGGTATGGACGGGTTGAGTTTTTATTTTATCTTAATTGAGGTTAGAATAATAAAACTTCTGTTGTCGAAATATAAAATGATTTATTACCTTAAAATTATTGTACTTTCAGAAAATGTTACAAATAGGTATTTGTAACATTTATAAGTAGGTACTTATTCAATATTATTAACAGATACAGTTTGTGACTTTGTATGTTAGGGGTAATCTCCGGTAAAACTGATCCGATTTTGAAATTTTTTTCACTTTTAGTCTAGGCTAATAACATTATGACCGATAATATTATGACGTTATGACCAATAGGAGCGGAGCCTCAATGAAAAATGTTGCAAAAAAGGGGAAAATTATTTCTTTGGCTCTATATCTCTGTGACGCAGACGAAGTTGCGCGGGTCAGCTAGTTAGGTACCTATATATGGATTATATCTCTCAATAAAAATTTCAATGGGTGTTTCTTCATTGGACGACTCTGCTTGAAACCAATACCTATGCCGATCGATACCTTCCTATCTACTCGACGACACGTCACCGACAGCTACATTCTTCATTTCGCCACCGACACGACCGCGACCGACCCGATACGACGTCATTAGCTGTATCTACTACAAGTACCGTAGAAACTCAATGAAGTCCAATTACGTTGTTTTATATCCACATAATTACATGAAGTTACAGTCATCGTACCTACTATTATTGCTGTATTATTTAGGTAAATTTCTACCAACCCTGATTATTAATTATAATGATTTGCAGGTAACAATTAAATACTATAATTAACAATAATAACAAAAAATAATTTCTACTCTTTGCACTAACCATGCCAACAACATAAACAATATCAAATATATCAATAACAGTACGACATTTTACACATTTTTAGAAAATCCTTACAATTATACATTTATCGTGAAATTCTAATTACAATAGACATTTTAATCACAGTATAAATTTTAATCTCTGTATAAATTTTAATCACAGTATAAATTTTAATCACAGTATACCTAAATTTTAATCACAGTACTTACTTATACCTTTTAATCACAGTATAAATTTTAATCACAGTATACATTTTAATCACAGTATAAATTTTAATCACAATATATAAACACAGTACAAATTAAACCACAGAACTTTCATTATACCTACTTAATGTTAGCACTATTTGGTCCGTTGGTTAGACAACATATTTTTTTTACATTTTTGAACCTTAATTCTACCCCTTCCTGGGAATTAAGACATATTACGTATATATACATATATCTTTTAATCATTATTATGTGTTTACTAACAACGTGTAAATAAGGTTATGCGGTATTATTTCTGTGGAAGGTAATGAAATTAAATCTTGTAAGTCGTCGTAGCATTCCCAAGTTTTTGTAGACTTTCGGTAGCACCAACTTCTGTAATGACCTATAGAACCAGGTATGTACTCAATCACCGCTAAAACAGTAAACTTTTGTTTTTTTACTGTAATATGCAATGGTATGTTAGTTATGTTAATTTTAGAAATACCAGTCATTTCAAGAAATAATATTGTCGTTAAATAGTAATGAAATCTCACTTGCTTTCCGCAATCAGAGCACATCCCTTTGTCTTTTTCAATTGTTAACTTTATTGATTTAGTTAATGCTGAAATACCATCTTTCTTTATTACATCGATATTAATCGGCAAATACTGACATTTCCTTAATAAATTACTCTGACTAGAGCAACGCTCGTTAGTACATTTCTTTTGGCGCATTGTGCTATAAAATAGGGGATAAAGAATGTGATCAATAATTTTAGACGTATTGCATTCGCAGTTAACAAGTTGGTGTATTGTGTCATCCTCTGTCCGAAAGTGCTTTAACAATAATTTAGTTCGGTTTCTATATAAGTCGGTTTTATCTCCACTGTTTTCAACTATTTGTTGAATAATTTGACAAATTTCAGCATCCTTATTCTCTAATATATATTTTTTAACATGGGGTCGATCAACATAAGCTATAGCCATACTTTGAAACATACTATCAAAGGCACAAGTATTAAAGGTGTCAACATTTTGTACATAAGAATTAGCTACAGAGCCATTTTTTAAAATATGGATTGATTTAGGTTTTTTTGATTTGGGTTTCATCTGTCCTCGCCAGTTTTCCATGGTAGATGGAACGTCCAAAAATACAGATTCTTGTTCAAAACTTTTGCGATCATCTGTTTCTAAAGTTATTATGTCTTTTTTGACAGGTGTGTTATCCATATTATGTTGTTTTAAATCGCTGATGGCTAATTTCAGGCAACCTGTTACTTGTGTTATGTGTTGGATTAAAAAATAATCAATTCTTAATCTTTCCCTATTAGAATCCATTAAAAGAGTTTTTATGTCTTTGAAATAACTCTCTACATTTGTACTTGATGGATTAGGTTTGGATAAATAAAAATATTCAGACATAACTTCACCCCACAAAGGTATTTTTTTTAAAATTCGATATAAATATGTTAAAAAAGTAGGGAAATAGTAAAGGTTTTCGGTATCAAAATTCGGTGTTATGTTTTCATTATATACTGTTTCTCGTCTCTGTACGTTTTTACAAAACCTTATCAAAGGGTTTTCATCGATATCGTCATATTCTTCTATGCATGCAGTAGTTAAATCCCCTTCAGACATTTCACTAGGCACTGTGTCTACAATCGTGATCATTGATTGTAATTTTAATAATGCATTACTTCACCTGGAGACTTTTTTTTGGTCTGTTACACCACAATATCTGTTGCAGGCGAGTGTTATAATATCATCCAAAATATTTTTTAATTGGCTATAACTTGTAGTTTGTCTAAGTAGTAAGACACATCTAACATATAAGTTTTTTACACGATTATCTACATGTTCAAAGCATGATTGTTTATATAAATTTTTAACAAAATGTGATTTATCGAGACGAATGTAACAAGGTATCCTAATATTGTTGTGATTATCGCCTTCTAATATGTTAAAGCAATTTTGTAAATAGATATTTGTAGAAATAAACCCTGTAAAGTTTGTTACAACAGCACCCAATATTGCAGCAGAATCATCAGAGACACATTCATTTGGTGCGGATTTACCACTCAACCACCTGCTTTAAAAACATACTAATATTTTCTTGCGTATTAACTTCAGATAACATATGGCACAACGGAATACTGCTACCTTCTTCACGATAGCACATCAATACGTATAAAAATACGTGTTTTTTCTGCTTGTTAGCGTTTTTTGTAAAAATATTGACTTCCGGTAATACATTTCTTTTGACAATAGAACCAGTCGCGTCTATTGACACTCTTATATATCTTTCTGATTTAGAAAATAAATTATAAAAAAAAATTTGTTCCCTTGACCAGTACAGAATAAAAAAAGGAAATAAGGAAATTTGTCGAATTGTTTCATTGTAAGGTGGTGTAAAAGCCATAGACCAAACTGATAATACAGGTGAAGAGTGAAGAAGGGGAGCTTGTTTCATCTTACTTCTTATTTGTTGTAGAGCTCCTAAATTTGGTATAATAGGGGGTTCTACATCATTTATATCCATGTATTGATTAGCTAGCAAATTTCTAGTTATTATTGGTTTGTTTTTTGCTAAAATTTCTTCTAATTGTTGCTTATGGTACTTTGTTACTCTAACTTTTACAGACTTGTTGTGTCTATAATTTTCGTCAATATTTGATATCGAACATTTCATTTCATAAAAATTTTCGGATGTTATGCAGTTTTCTGAGTAATAAATATTTATTTTTGCTTTGCATAGTTTGCATTTGCCTTGGCAAAAAATGTGACCATTTGGTTGAACTGTGTTATTTTTAAATATCCAACTACATTCGTTCCTGCTCTGTTTCCAAATTTCTTGTCGAAGAATGGTAGTCCACTTTTGCTTTTGAAATCTTCTTGTGGACTTGTAGCGTGAATTGGGTATTTTAGGATCATTACGGTGATAGAAATATTTAATAGGCTCTATTTCTCGCCACTGATAAGCATCTATAAATATAGAAAATGTAATTCCACTATGATCTACTTGTTTTTCTAAATTATCATTTAGTACATAATTATCTTTGGAAGATGACGTTCTGGATGAAAATTCAGTCTCCGACAAGAGTTCCTGTTGTGTACCACTATACGAAATCGATCGTTTTTCTCTGTCTTCCTCTTCTTCAACATTTGAACCAAAAAAAAGTGCATAATTTCTCTTTAAGCTCATAAATATTGAATCCTTAGACATTTGTTTGTTAAATTTTTTAAACAGGAGATCATAAATTGCGTCATTTCTTTTTGGCTGTATTGGGTAAAGTACATCTTTATGTTCAAGATATACGGTTTTCTGGCTGTCTATGTTAACTTTTAATCGGCGACCGCGTCTTGACATTTTCTATGGTTTCTGAAAGTAAAAAAGGGACTAACTGAGTACCTACGTTATATGTGGGTGAACGATTAGGTACACCTCTGCCTAACCCTTCGGGAATTACAGGCGTGATGTTATGTTATGTACCTATGTTTATTTTACTACATAGGTACAAATCTATTGAATTTTAGTTATAATATACTAAATGGTTCGGCACTCTTCGTTCTTCACTTCCCTCCGGCCGTCATTGCGCGCGGTTTATACTGGCTTTGCTCCTGCTTTTTAATTACGATTGTTGTGTTTTGCGTTTAATTCTCGGCTTGTGATTTGTTTCCAATTGTGTGATTTAGTGTTGAGTGCTCGTGTAGTAAGTTTTTCTGGCATTTTAACGTCGGTTTTATTGGTAATAAGTTAATTTCGTTGGCATTCGGTGAGTACATTTATTTTTTTGGGTGTGTGGGTACCTCGTCATAAATTTGCCGTATTTGTCGCCTGTTATTTCTTTTACTGTTAACGATATAATTACGTTTTAGAGTGAAATCCGTAATTTATAATATGTCGACTACAAACGACGAACCCCCGGATCGCGGAAAAGAAACAATGCGCCGGAATGATGAAACACCTACCTCCGGTAATCCGAAACGATTGTTCAGGGAAATGTCTCCTACGTACATTTCGCCCAACGACAGATCAAAACGGCTTCATACATCCAATTCCATTGAAAAGTCTTCGCCGTTATTAAGTGCCAGTCCAAGTGCGAGCCATGACGACTATTACGATTTAGTTTCTCAAGCGTCTGCATATCTAACTAAAATTAATGAACTTGTTAATGACCAAGGTTCCCGAATTAATGTTGCGAATAAATCTGCCATCATGGACATGACTCAGCGCATAACGTCCATTGTTTCTTTGTTAGCCATAAAATCATCCTCCAATGAAACGAAATTGGCAGTTACGGAACGCGAATTGGATAAAATTAAATCAAATACCAATGTCAATACAAGTAACTGGAATAAAGTTTCATATGCGGATTCATTAAAACTTCGACTGCCTAAAACTAAACTTGCGCCGGTTGTCGACTCGCGCGCACCCCTTCCATGTGTCGTGGCTTATCCCACCGCTGAGCGATTAGCTGATTACTCATCGTCCTCTGCTACTAAACAAGCACTCATGAAGGCGATCAATCCCAGTGACGACGGGTTTCAAATTGTAGGTGTTAGAAAAACTGCAAAATCTGGTGTCGTATTACGTGTCGCTAATGACAGCCAAATTAAAAAATTGCAATCGGTCGACGCTATTAGGTCCGCCGGCCTGCGACTTGAAAAACCGAAAGGCCGAAAGCCACGTATATTAGTTAAGGACGTGCCATCCTCAATGGAAGACAATGCTTTTTTGCACGCATTGTACCGTCAAAACATTCAAAATGAACTGCCAATACAAGAGGACGATTTTATTAAATCAACTAAAATCTATCGTCGGCGTTCCTTAGATAGCGGTCGCAAGTGGATAGGCATTGAAATCGAGTCCAACGTGCGTAAACATTTAGTGTCCACTAAGGAAAAATTATTTATTGATTGGGCGACTTGCCGGTTCAATGACGACGTTGATGTAGTCCGCTGTCTGCACTGTCAACAGTTCGGTCACGTTAAAAAATACTGCGTTAACAAGTCACCTACCTGTGCTAATTGCTCCGAAGCACATGAAACAAACGACTGCCCGCATAAGGACAATTTAAATTTTATACCTACTTGCGAGGCGTGTAAGCGTTTTAAAAAACCATTTGACCATCGTTGCGGGTCACCAGAGTGTACTACCTACAAACTTAAGCTCGAATAGTTAATCCTCAACACAAACTACTAAAATAATGGATAGTTTAAATATAGGACAATTGAATCTCCACAACGATAGGGTACTTTTTTTCTTCTTAATAAATGTTCATTGAAACCTGCTGTCTTGTTGTTTACTTACCTCACAATCACTACGATAGGCGACTTCTGAACTAGACAAATTAATTATCGATTACAGCTTGGACATAGTACTTGTTCAAGAGCAATATCAAAACGCGCGCTTACGTCATAAAGTAGTTCAGCTGGATTCAAGGTCACGAGCCGGAATTTACGTAGCGCGTTCTTCTAAGTTTACAGTAACGTCTTTGCGTAACCTCATGACGCCGCACTGTGCCGTTGCGGAAGTCTCCTTGGCTTCCTATAAAGTTTACGTTGTGAGCTGTTACTTTCAATATTCAGACCCTGTTGGTCCTCACATACATAACCTCCGTCATGTCTTGCGGTCACTCGCTGGCTGTAAAATTATCGTTGGCGCGGATGTTAACGCGTCCTCGTCTCTGTGGTATGGCAAGGTTCGGTCTACGGATTCCGACCGACGTTCCGCTGTCGAAGATTTCATTGCTGAAATGAACCTATCGATTCATAATACCCCAGATGCACCACCTACTTTTTGCAGCCAAATGGGCGAATCTTGTATTGACGTCACACTTTCTAGTGCAGACGTTCGCTTGGATAGGTGGCGTGTCCTACCTGATGCGTCATGTAGCGATCATCGGCTTATCGTGTACGAATTTGTTCCGATGTTTACTCAAGGTCCGTCACATTCACATATCATTGGTAACTTTAGGTATAAAAGTAAAGGCGCGAATTGGGAATTCTTTAGCTTGCTTTTTGCGTCTAACACCAAAGACTTCACTCGAGACGGGCTATCAGCTGAAGAAAGTGCTGAAATTATGTCAGACGCCTTCACTTACTGTGCTGACATCGCCATTGGTCGCGGATCTATGACCAATATCCGCAGATGTGATTGGTGGTGTGACTACCTAATTGAACAACGTAAAAGTTATCGCCGAGCGCGTAGACATTTAAATAAGCTTAAAAAGCGAAAGGTCACCGGAGACCTCCTAACCTCTGCTTTAAATGCGTTTAGAGTTGCCAAGTCCCGCTACAGAGCATCAGTAGAAAAATCTAAAGGTAATTTACTGCGGAAAATAGTAGAAAAATTAGATAAAGAAGGTCCGTGGTCTCCTTTGTATCACGAGTTCAAAGCAAATCGATCAGTCGATCTTGCGTTCGTCGAAAACATCAAAGTAAACAATAAACACACCACCGGTATTGAGGAGACAACCGAAGTTCTATTAAATACGTTGATACCTGATGATTTGCCTGATAATGATAATGACTACCACAAGCAGATCAGGGCGTGGGCGGCTGTGCCACCTGAATCACCAGCGTCAGACCTTCCATCCATTGACGAATTCATTAAAGTTGTCAGGAAACTCCCACTCAACAAATCGTCAGGTGAAGATAAAATATCTAATCGGATGATAATAGAAGCATGTAAAACAGCGGCCGACGCGATTTTAAGTGTTTACAACCGTTGTATCGCAGAAGGCGTTTTTCCTCGTATATGGCGACGTGGCTTTATACGAATAATTCCGAAAAGTGGCGACAAGCCTCCGGACGATCCTAAGTCTTACCGCCCTATAACACTGCTACCATCTTTGGGGAAACTCCTGGAGCGTCTTATCGTTCCACGTTTACTACCAGACGGACCGAAATTTCACAACAACCAATTCGGTTTTACCGTGGGAAAATCTACCGTAGACGCGGCACTTTCTGTCAGAAAAATTGTCAATACATCCGAACATAAGTACGTAGTTGGGATCTTTCTAGATATTTCTGGGGCTTTTGATAACGCATGGTGGCCGATGCTACTCCTTAAACTGAAAATTCGTGGTTGCCCTAAAAACATATACAATCTTGTTTGCTCGTACTTCTTAAATGGTTCCGCGAAACTCAAACTCGGACATCATTCTATGTCAAAGTCCCTTACCATGGGATGCCCTCAGGGTTCGGTTATGGGTCCGTATGTATGGAACGTAGGCTTCGATGACTTCCTCGCGATTCCACTTCCATGCGGCTGTTCATTAACCGGTTACGCGGACGACGGCCTGCTGCTCATTCAGTCAAGTACTCGGGCTGGACTCGAAAATTTGGCTGACACTTGCCTAAAATTAATATCCCAGTGGGGTGATCGTAACCGTCTGACCTTTGCACCACATAAAACTTATCAACTTCTTTTAAAAGGTAATCTTAAATCATGGCCTAGTATTAAATTTAATAACGTTCCCGTGAAAAAGAAGGAGTCTGTATGCTACCTTGGGTTTGTCTTAGAGAGGAATTTTTCATTCATTGAACACATAAAAACAGTCGGTGAAAAAGCTAAAAAGAACTTTTATGCTTTAACGAGAATATCCAAATCTACATGGGGTTTATCATTTTTAACTCTAAAGACGATCTATGGGGCTACTTACTTGGGGTGTATGTGCTACGGGGCACCAGTTTGGGCCGATAGGGCCACCATTGGAGCGGTACGACGTAAATTACTTCAAAGCCAGCGGTTGGCTTTGATTTTCTTGTGTAAAGCGTATAGGACGGTTAGTACTGAAGCCTTACCGGTACTTGCAGGGGTACTTCCAGTCGATCTTGAAGTACAGCGCCGTGCTTCAATGTACTACTGCGCACGAGAGACCGCGGACACAGACTTTTTAACGCAACGTGACCGTGCTAAAATAGCTAGATTACTTAAACCACAGACTGACGTCTGGGAGGAACTTCTGTCTGAATGGCAATGTAGGTGGGATAATTCCATCAAGGGCCGACATCTTCACCAGTTCTTTCCATCCGTTCGTGAGCGGCTGGCCAGGACATGGCTGGAGGTGGATCACTGTGTCGCCCAATTTCTCACAGGTCATGGTAACTTTAAGAGTAAATTATTTTCCTTCAAGCTTGTTGAGTCGCCTTTTTGTCAATGTTCTACATCTGACTGCGAATTTGAACAAACTGCACATCACATTTTATGGGAGTGTAGTCTTTGGCAGAATGAACGTAATATTATGTTAAATAGTGTACAGGTTACATCCGGAGTTATTTACTATACGGACCTTGTAGAAACTAGAACAAATTTCCGTGCGTTCAAGCAATTTTGTCATACCTATTATTGGAATCAAATATAACAGCTCACAACTTAGGACCCAGTAATATTAATGACAATAATATCCGTGGTGCTAGGCAACTGGGCTTATCTCAGTTGTATACGTCCCTGTGTGCCTATTGGCCTTGTTCTGTTCTGTCTCCTGCTGATATGGAGGGAAGTGGAAACTATGTTTTTTCCTACTCCTCCGCTATTCTTTTCTGATTAATTTCGTTGCGGGATCCAAGACAGTTAAAATCATTTCTCTGGGACTTCGTCGAGCTTCATTGTCTCGGCGCTTTTCTTGTGGTCGCCACTGTTGATTCTGGCTAACAGGAGTTACAGTGGTTTGGGAATAGTGTGGCGGGCTTGTCCCAAAAAAAAAAAAAAAATAAAAAAAAAAATGGTTCGGCCTGAATGAAAATATCCTCGCGAGGATAAACAACATGTAACTGGAATAATGCACACCCTGCCTGATACACCCCAATTAGAAAATTAAGTTACAATCATAATTTATGCACTGAAACACCTAAGTATTGTTTTTATTTAAATTAGCTATCCTAATTGTAGCTAAATAATATATGGACATCGACGGCTTACTTTAGCAGGTAGCGCCTCGGTATTGGTATCTAAGGACGCACACACAAACACGCTAGTGACGTGAAAAATCAAGGTAACTTACATATTAATCTGCACTCATACGGTGTCCTCTTTTCAAAACACTCTCAAATTGTCCACTAACTTGTTCAATGCACTTAAACACCCGTATTCGTAATTGTTCTTTTAATTTTTCACACAAACAAACCTTCTCGCTGTACTTCCGGTGGATGACTAAAGAAAAAATCCTTTAGAGCAAGTTTGTTTGTTTACCTATTCTTTTTTAAGTAGCTACTTTGAGCGGCGGGCGCGAACGCCGACGCGCCGCACCCGTGACGTACAGCAGGTGACACCCTCGTTATATCTCGCTCGTTTCTCCGTTTTTGTATTTTCGGAATACCTAGAGATAACAACACTCGAGTTCGTAACTATTCATAATAAGTTCCACTTTAATTAAACTGGCTGACTTCAACTTACGTGACGGGCAACTCGTTCGAAGCAGCTCATCTGTACACGCGCATCTATCTCTTTCTTACTTACCGTAAATGAAACGGAGCGCAGCGATCTATCTGCCAGCGACTAAGTGGTAAGTGCACATTGTGTTAGATAAATAATTACATAATTATATGTATTGTAGATTTGTTTATAGGTAATGAATACAGCTTTCCTATGGTGGGTTGAAATTATAGAATAAGTTTACATTTATTTAATTCGAAACAAACATTCCTCCATAAGACGTCATAGATACTGTCTAGAAACTACATAAAGTATTTTGTACTCGCTTGTACCACTGTATGGGGAAATTGAATTCTTTAATATCTTTTTAATTACACACCGACTAAATCTGTAACTTTGCGACAAATTGCGACTAATTGGCGACAAAATATGGGAGAAAACACATCTTCGCTAGGTGTCCTAGTTTTTGAGATATAAATGTGGCCCTGCTGGGGAGACTCTCTCCAGATCGGCCACCTATAAACTCTTGTATCTTTTGAACCAGTGACCGACAAACTCTGATATTTGGCGACTGATTCCGACTAATTGGCGACAAATTATGGGAGAAAAGAGATATTTGCTAGGTGCCCTAGTTTTTGAGATATAAATGTGGCCCTGCTGGGGAGACTCTCTCCAGATCGGCCACCTATAAACCCTTATATCTTTTGAACCAGTGACCGACAAATTCTGATATTTGGCGACAAATTTCGACTAATTAGCGACAATTTTTTTGTGTTTTCAAAATGAAAATCCCTGATGGTGGCTCTGCCAGAGTCAGTGACACGTTGCAGCGCGATTCCCCAGTGTTAAAAAAGTCCCCAGGGCCTGCAGTCTCTACACTAATAACAGCGCTACGAATGTCTCTACGTCGTATCGATGTCAAATTTCTTTAATAGATTTTCAGCTTTATTTCAACAGCATAAGGTTGAAAATCGATTAAAGAAAGTTTTCGATTTTTCGACCTAACGACATTCGTAGCGCTGTTATTAGTGTAGAGACTGCAGGCCCAGACCGCGATGTCCCTAGATTTTGAAAAAAAAAAATGACAACAATCCGCTAGAAGTCGCTAAATATTTCAAAATATTCCATGGTAACAAAATATGGTGTAAATAAAAGCAAGTTTATAATTATAATAAGCATTTAATCATAATAATCAAATCCCCATAGGTTTAAACAAGCAAAAATTTCGTCATCTATTGCGTCATTTTCGACTTCGGCAACTTCTACGAGTAATGGCTCTGAAGCAGCAGAAGTTGATGGTTGACTGTAGAAGGACTTTTTGCACACCATTTAAAATACTTTCAGGTATATGAAATGTAAGCGATTAGCTTCGTCTCTGTACATTCCACTCAATAAATCTGCAGTGTGGCATTTATCTTTAGTTAGTGAAAAAAATGTAACTTAAGCTCTTCCCACTGTTTCAAAATTCTGACAACAGTTGGTTCTATAGACAGCCAGCGAGTGTAACTGAGAATTTTAAGAGGTTCGTCGCCGCAGTTAATTAGGCTGTATAGGTCCTTGTACTCGTGCTGGCGCTTTGATGAGATTGAAAACCACTTATAAGTTTCTCTTATCATAATTTGAATAAATATGTTGTGGAATAGAGTGCTGTGACTGACGGCTAATTGTATATATGAACTTTTCATAATCAAAAGGTCATAGAAATAGAATGTACGTGTGCCTGTACAGTACGCTCAAATTATCTTGGCAGCTCTGAACATAGGCTTTGCGAAATTTTACGCATGTAAACTTGGGAATAAAACTGTTATTGCCAGATAAACCAATACTTAAACGATCAGAAAATATCTAATTTAAACAGTGAGAAATACAAATAAAGTAAATATCATAACACTTTAATACATTCGTTGTAACAAAATGACCTGCACGAAGTTCGGAGCTGCCAAGATAATTTGAGCGTACTGTAAGTGCGTGTTATTTCTTGCTTTGTGAAGAGACATGAGACAATCTGTCCTGAATTTTAGGCTAGTGATTTAAGCAGCGAGTACCCTTATTTGTTAACAAGTAAGCTAGTAGTGTTGCTGTATGAGTATGATCCAACCTTTTCACTACAATTGCACGAATCGAATGTCGCATAAAATGACTGTAAGTAATTGAATTCATACTCTATCGGGTGGAATAGCCGCTGAACCAGTATTTAGGATTTTTGAGTGTTAGAACTGGAATAGGCGCCGGGATTTTATTTATATTATTGGGCATGCTACCCACCGAGAGTGACGAGGCGAACGGAGTGAGCCGATGGAACGGAAGGTGGGGTAGAATTTGACATAACTTTTCATTTCTAATGCACAACCAGAAAGAAAAATGTAACTTCAAAAACATTACAATAACATTAGCAAAAAAACTCAGGAATTATAATAATTTTCTTTATTTTTTAATTTCATTTGTGTTTTAAAATATTCATTTTTCTCTTCTTCACACACACATGGTCACATCTTTCAAAACTTGCACCTGACAATATGAAGGACCTGGTTGAGGTTCAGCCTGAAATTTAAGTAAAAAAATTGTTGTAGTAGTAATAATCATACACATAATACTATTACTACAATAGTTGTAAAATCTAACACAATCTCAAAACCCCTTAAACATTCTAGCTCTATCCTTTGTTTTTCTATAGGCTTTGCATGCGGTTCCAGCTGGGCTTATAATACAGAAAAACTTATTGTGTATCGCTCGGGAACTGTTTATTTTCCTGAGATAAAGAGTAACTTATATTTTAAGCCGGTTATGCTCTTTGTGAGTGACAGATTTAATCCAAATTGTCTTAGCCGTTTAAGCGTGGTTAAGTAACAAGCTTTTAAACATCTTTATGAATTTTCACATTTATAATATTAGTAGGATATCCCTTAAAGCTCTGAACCAACATTTATTGTTTTCTATACTGCAAAAATTTTAATATGAAACTACTAACTACAACTATAAACTTAATTTAAGTGACAATTTTAAAATATTGTATTTGTTATATACTAAATAATATAATATTCTCCTACAGTACGTCGTAGAGTAAACCAAACCCCAGCTTGTGAGTGACCACGAATGGTTTTAAAAACACTTCCAAGTGAAGAATGGATGCCAATTACCAGTGGGTAAAAGAATGTGTGTGGGGGTGTAGTATAAGCAGGTATGAAGATTTGTTGAGTAGTCTTCAAGAAGAGTGCTGAAGAGGAAAAGTAAATTAGTATTAGGTCTATCTGGAACCTAATATAAGTTATAAAAAAGAGACTAAGCCAAATAAAAGTCCAAAAGAAAATAATACTGGTGATAGTTTTAGAATTTTGAAAAAGGGATAGCTTGGATTTTACGTTGGGCGCCAAGCAGAAGTGCATGCCGCTGTCCCATATGACTCGGGGCGTGGCTTCACGGATGTAGGGGTATTTGGTCTTCACGGCGGACATCACCTTATTCCGGTAGGGTGCGCCCGGGCGCGCGCTCAGCGTTCTATTCGCCTTTATATATTTATCTAAGTGAACGTATAGCTTAAGCAAAGCGTAGGAGGCGGTGTTCGTCACCATCCCCCAAGTTACACTTCGATGATGCCACAAAACCTTCTGCCATCTTCTCGCGGCCAAGTCGATCGCAATTTCATCGTAATTGGTTTGGTCCTCCTCCGGCTCGAGGTCAGTAACCTGGAGCATCCCTTGGTACATGTCTTTGAGTAATGTAAGGATTTCCATAAAGTTTAGGGCTTCAATTTCCAACCGGGAATATGCTTTGTGGATTAGGCTATATTCTGGGTGATGCCTATTTTTCCAGTAGTGTATTAGTGAGTAGGGTCCTACACCGTCGGTTTCGTTTTCACGTATAGGTACTTCAATCAGTGTGTTTCCTAGCGTCGTGACTCGGAAATTGCGTGTCCAGAGCGGAAACGAACTCCTGATGTGACTCCTGACAATTGTGTCGCGCGATATCAGATCAGCTTGTATTACAGCGATTCCGGCGCGCCATGCATCGCTATTTGCGTTGTTCTGCAGGAAGAAGCGGCACCAGTCGATGCTGCTATTCCTACTCTCTCTTTCGTAAATTCGTGCGGCAGTGTCGCGCGGACTAAAATTCAAGGGAAATTCTATCCTATCACGTCTCGCACCCCGTGTAGGCAACCGCTTTAACGGTGTTAGAGTACCATAATTCGATTCGAGGAAACGTTTGATCTCATCGCCCGCGTGGCCTCGGATGATGCATTCCGAGAGAATGTCGTGGACGATTTGGGATCGCGAGTAAGCCACTTTGCCTGTGAGCTCGTGGAAGACTCGTTCTCCCGCGAGAGCTCCAATGCTCCACTCATCAACACTATGCCATAGGCTGGGAGGGGAAAGCTCCAAGTCTTTCCCCAGAACTTCGAAATCTGCTCCTGTATTACTTCCGTGTTGGCTAGTGATCTTAGATCCAGACCTCCAGTTGATATCGTCTCAGAGTTTAGTAGACCTGCAAAGCGCTCGCCTTTTATCTTTCTCTCGATTGGCGACATTATTTGGTCTCGAAGCGCGTCCATTTGTTTTGATGTGTAAATTCCAGCAGCCGCCAAATTTCCGGCTGAGGTGTATGACCAATTCGAGTATTTCCCTGGTGATAGCACATTTGGCCCACTCGAAGCGTGTAAAGTTGGAGTGGTACTGAACCATTCCCCATTTATTTTATATTGTGGTCTCAGAACGCCAGCGCATGATACAGGTGTGCCGCTTGACTGCAGAATCCTGCTCCTGGCCCGCATATACATGGTCTTGTTTTTATACATCACCGGCATTTCGGATGTGCATTCCGGCATCTGTGTAGCTGAGATTTCCAACGGCGTGCACTGTATTATAAAAACCGCTTCACCTAAGATTGTGGCCGTGTAACCTGGTTTACCCATATGTTCATATGCGAACTCCAACGGTGATATAGCTGCGAGAGAGAGTCTAGTTTCCAACATTTTTCTCTCCAATTCGCATCTTCTGGCGACGATTTCTTGGTACATGCTAATCATATTGTTTGACATAACCTTCTCCAGATGCATGAATTTGGTGTTCACATACATGAACATGTCCATGTCTAGAGCTGGGATGTCTTCCTGTTTGAAATACCAATTCTCATTCTTGACTTCATGTATGAAGAGTTTTGGATGATCGGTCGTTTTGAGCTCTAGAAAGCAATATTGCCTGATGCCTGCGGACGTCAGGGTGAATACAGCCTGATCGCTCTGGACAGTGTATGTTGAAATAAATCTCTTTGAATTGTCTGGGAGCACCGCGGTCACTCGCTTCGCTGATCCTCTGAAAAGAACATGATAAGCGTCCCTTCGGCAGTCCTCTTTCGTATATTCGTTCCAATACGTTGGACCATAATCGTTGTCCATGCAAAGTGTTTCGGCTATTGAGCATATTGACCCTGTTCTGAAATGTATTTTCTCGGAATCCATGTCAATTGTGCCTAAATGCTCTTGCAATGATATGGTAACCGACCGAGTAGCAACGACCGAGCCCCCAATTCTGATTTCCGTCAATGAATTACGCTAACTCACAGGCCTTGTTGCTGTCAACCCAGCCGGCAAAGTCCATGTCTGATGTGATTGTCCCGTTCACTACCAGACCACCAATTCGATGTACATAAAGGGAGATGGTTATTTCTCGATGCATTGTCATGCACTGATCTCTTGTAACGTCTAATATCCTTGAGACCACCCCACCATGTGCGATGGAAGCGTGAGAGTGCATGCCGCAGTGAAAGACAATGTAGTTGATTTCTACCTTGCACGAGAACGCCTTGACGTTGGTTTTCGTTCGGGGCTGCAACAGCTGTATCACGACATCTTCCTCAACAGGAATGCTCATTGCATTAGAGATGCCGATCATAGCAGTTGTGAAGCTGGTCATTGAATTTGTCATATTTAATGCTGCAGTAGCCATTTCTTCTGTTCGCGCCATTTCGCGCACGCATCTCTTCAATGCGGGCTATGGTTGCCCTTGTTTCATCAAGAGCTGCTGTGTTACCTATATCCCATTCCTCTGTGAGAGCAATTTTGAGCTCACGAAGCGTCATTGGGGGAGGGTTTCGTTGTTTTACGCATCTGCCTAGCACGTCCCAAGCATGCTCGATCGGGTTGATATCCGGGCTGTGCATATGTGCTAACTCCAACGGTGATATAGCTGCGAGAGAGTCTAGTTTCCAACATTTTTCTCTCCAATTCGCATCTTTTGGCGACGATTTCTTGGTACATGCTAATCATATTGTTTGACATAACCTTCTCCAGATGCATGAATTTTGTGTTCACATACATGAACATGTCCATGTCTAGAGCTGGGATGTCTTCCTGTTTGAAATACCAATTCTCATTCTTGACTTCATGTATGAAGAGTTTTGGATGATCGGTCGTTTTGAGCTCTAGAAAGCAATATTGCCTGATGCCTGCGGACGTCAGGGTGAATACAGCCTGATCGCTCTGGACAGTGTATGTTGAAATAAATCTCTTTGAATTGTCTGGGAGCACCGCGGTCACTCGCTTCGCTGATCCTCTGAAAAGAACATGATAAGCGTCCCTTCGGCAGTCCTCTTTCGTATATTCGTTCCAATACGTTGGACCATAATCGTTGTCCATGCAAAGTGTTTCGGCTATTGAGCATATTGACCCTGTTCTGAAATGTATTTTCTCGGAATCCATGTCAATTGTGCCTAAATGCTCTTGCAATGATATGGTAACCGACCGAGTAGCAACGACCGAGCCCCCAATTCCGATTTCCGTCAATGAATTACGCTAACTCACAGGCCTTGTTGCTGTCAACCCAGCCGGCAAAGTCCATGTCTGATGTGATTGTCCCGTTCACTACCAGACCACCAATTCGATGTACATAAAGGGAGATGGTTATTTCTCGATGCATTGTCATGCACTGATCTCTTGTAACGTCTAATATCCTTGAGACCACCCCACCATGTGCGATGGAAGCGTGAGAGTGCATGCCGCAGTGAAAGACAATGTAGTTGATTTCTACCTTGCACGAGAACGCCTTGACGTTGGTTTTCGTTCGGGGCTGCAACAGCTGTATCACGACATCTTCCTCAACAGGAATGCTCATTGCATTAGAGATGCCGATCATAGCATTTGTGAAGCTGGTCATTGAATTTGTCATATTTAATGCTGCAGTAGCCATTTCTTCTGTTCGCGCCATTTCGCGCACGCATCTCTTCAATGCGGGCTATGGTTCCCTTGTTTCATCAAGAGCTGCTGTGTTACCTATATCCCATTCCTCTGTGAGAGCAATTTTGAGCTCACGAAGCGTCATTGGGGGAGGGTTTCGTTGTTTTACGCATCTGCCTAGCACGTCCCAATCATGCTCGATCGGGTTGATATCCGGGCTGTGCATATGTGCTAACTCCAACGGTGATATAGCTGCGAGAGAGTCTAGTTTCCAACATTTTTCTCTCCAATTCGCATCTTTTGGCGACGATTTCTTGGTACATGCTAATCATATTGTTTGACATAACCTTCTCCAGATGCATGAATTTGGTGTTCACATACATGAACATGTCCATGTCTAGAGCTGGGATGTCTTCCTGTTTGAAATACCAATTCTCATTCTTGACTTCATGTATGAAGAGTTTTGGATGATCGGTCGTTTTGAGCTCTAGAAAGCAATATTGCCTGATGCCTGCGGACGTCAGGGTGAATACAGCCTGATCGCTCTGGACAGTGTATGTTGAAATAAATCTGTTTGAATTGTCTGGGAGCACCGCGGTCACTCGCTTCGCTGATCCTCTGAAAAGAACATGATAAGCGTCCCTTCGGCAGTCCTCTTTCGTATATTCGTTCCAATACGTTGGACCATAATCGTTGTCCATGCAAAGTGTTTCGGCTATTGAGCATATTGACCCTGTTCTGAAATGTATTTTCTCGGAATCCATGTCAATTGTGCCTAAATGCTCTTGCAATGATATGGTAACCGACCCAGTAGCAACGACCGAGCCCCCAATTCCGATTTCCGTCAATGAATTACGCTAACTCACAGGCCTTGTTGCTGTCAACCCAGCCGGCAAAGTCCATGTCTGATGTGATTGTCCCGTTCACTACCAGACCACCAATTCGATGTACATAAAGGGAGATGGTTATTTCTCGATGCATTGTCATGCACTGATCTCTTGTAACGTCTAATATCCTTGAGACCACCCCACCATGTGCGATGGAAGCGTGAGAGTGCATGCCGCAGTGAAAGACAATGTAGTTGATTTCTACCTTGCACGAGAACGCCTTGACGTTGGTTTTCGTTCGGGGCTGCAACAGCTGTATCACGACATCTTCCTCAACAGGAATGCTCATTGCATTAGAGATGCCGATCATAGCAGTTGTGAAGCTGGTCATTGAATTTGTCATATTTAATGCTGCAGTAGCCATTTCTTCTGTTCGCGCCATTTCGCGCACGCATCTCTTCAATGCGGGCTATGGTTGCCCTTGTTTCATCAAGAGCTGCTGTGTTACCTATATCCCATTCCTCTGTGAGAGCAATTTTGAGCTCACGAAGCGTCATTGGGGGAGGGTTTCGTTGTTTTACGCATCTGCCTAGCACGTCCCAAGCATGCTCGATCGGGTTGATATCCGGGCTGTGCATATGTGCTAACTCCAACGGTGATATAGCTGCGAGAGAGTCTAGTTTCCAACATTTTTCTCTCCAATTCGCATCTTTTGGCGACGATTTCTTGGTACATGCTAATCATATTGTTTGACATAACCTTCTCCAGATGCATGAATTTGGTGTTCACATACATGAACATGTCCATGTCTAGAGCTGGGATGTCTTCCTGTTTGAAATACCAATTCTCATTCTTGACTTCATGTATGAAGAGTTTTGGATGATCGGTCGTTTTGAGCTCTAGAAAGCAATATTGCCTGATGCCTGCGGACGTCAGGGTGAATACAGCCTGATCGCTCTGGACAGTGTATGTTGAAATAAATCTCTTTGAATTGTCTGGGAGCACCGCGGTCACTCGCTTCGCTGATCCTCTGAAAAGAACATGATAAGCGTCCCTTCGGCAGTCCTCTTTCGTATATTCGTTCCAATACGTTGGACCATAATCGTTGTCCATGCAAAGTGTTTCGGCTATTGAGCATATTGACCCTGTTCTGAAATGTATTTTCTCGGAATCCATGTCAATTGTGCCTAAATGCTCTTGCAATGATATGGTAACCGACCGAGTAGCAACGACCGAGCCCCCAATTCCGATTTCCGTCAATGAATTACGCTAACTCACAGGCCTTGTTGCTGTCAACCCAGCCGGCAAAGTCCATGTCTGATGTGATTGTCCCGTTCACTACCAGACCACCAATTCGATGTACATAAAGGGAGATGGTTATTTCTCGATGCATTGTCATGCACTGATCTCTTGTAACGTCTAATATCCTTGAGACCACCCCACCATGTGCGATGGAAGCGTGAGAGTGCATGCCGCAGTGAAAGACAATGTAGTTGATTTCTACCTTGCACGAGAACGCCTAGACGTTGGTTTTCGTTCGGGGCTGCAACAGCTGTATCACGACATCTTCCTCAACAGGAATGCTCATTGCATTAGAGATGCCGATCATAGCATTTGTGAAGCTGGTCATTGAATTTGTCATATTTAATGCTGCAGTAGCCATTTCTTCTGTTCGCGCCATTTCGCGCACGCATCTCTTCAATGCGGGCTATGGTTCCCTTGTTTCATCAAGAGCTGCTGTGTTACCTATATCCCATTCCTCTGTGAGAGCAATTTTGAGCTCACGAAGCGTCATTGGGGGAGGGTTTCGTTGTTTTACGCATCTGCCTAGCACGT
Source organism: Diarsia mendica (assembly GCA_949316265.1). Taxonomy (NCBI): domain Eukaryota; kingdom Metazoa; phylum Arthropoda; class Insecta; order Lepidoptera; family Noctuidae; genus Diarsia; species Diarsia mendica. The sequence continues at coordinate 17,707,568 of OX438908.1, read as the reverse complement.
CCCAAGCATGCTCGATCGGGTTGATATCCGGGCTGTGCATATGTGCTAACTCCAACGGTGATATAGCTGCGAGAGAGTCTAGTTTCCAACATTTTTCTCTCCAATTCGCATCTTTTGGCGACGATTTCTTGGTACATGCTAATCATATTGTTTGACATAACCTTCTCCAGATGCATGAATTTGGTGTTCACATACATGAACATGTCCATGTCTAGAGCTGGGATGTCTTCCTGTTTGAAATACCAATTCTCATTCTTGACTTCATGTATGAAGAGTTTTGGATGATCGGTCGTTTTGAGCTCTAGAAAGCAATATTGCCTGATGCCTGCGGACGTCAGGGTGAATACAGCCTGATCGCTCTGGACAGTGTATGTTGAAATAAATCTCTTTGAATTGTCTGGGAGCACCGCGGTCACTCGCTTCGCTGATCCTCTGAAAAGAACATGATAAGCGTCCCTTCGGCAGTCCTCTTTCGTATATTCGTTCCAATACGTTGGACCATAATCGTTGTCCATGCAAAGTGTTTCGGCTATTGAGCATATTGACCCTGTTCTGAAATGTATTTTCTCGGAATCCATGTCAATTGTGCCTAAATGCTCTTGCAATGATATGGTAACCGACCGAGTAGCAACGACCGAGCCCCCAATTCCGATTTCCGTCAATGAATTACGCTAACTCACAGGCCTTGTTGCTGTCAACCCAGCCGGCAAAGTCCATGTCTGATGTGATTGTCCCGTTCACTACCAGACCACCAATTCGATGTACATAAAGGGAGATAGTTATTTCTCGATGCATTGTCATGCACTGATCTCTTGTAACGTCTAATATCCTTGAGACCACCCCACCATGTGCGATGGAAGCGTGAGAGTGCATGCCGCAGTGAAAGACAATGTAGTTGATTTCTACCTTGCACGAGAACGCCTTGACGTTGGTTTTCGTTCGGGGCTGCAACAGCTGTATCACGACATCTTCCTCAACAGGAATGCTCATTGCATTAGAGATGCCGATCATAGCAGTTGTGAAGCTGGTCATTGAATTTGTCATATTTAATGCTGCAGTAGCCATTTCTTCTGTTCGCGCCATTTCGCGCACGCATCTCTTCAATGCGGGCTATGGTTGCCCTTGTTTCATCAAGAGCTGCTGTGTTACCTATATCCCATTCCTCTGTGAGAGCAATTTTGAGCTCACGAAGCGTCATTGGGGGAGGGTTTCGTTGTTTTACGCATCTGCCTAGCACGTCCCAAGCATGCTCGATCGGGTTGATATCCGGGCTGTGCATATGTGCTAACTCCAACGGTGATATAGCTGCGAGAGAGTCTAGTTTCCAACATTTTTCTCTCCAATTCGCATCTTTTGGCGACGATTTCTTGGTACATGCTAATCATATTGTTTGACATAACCTTCTCCAGATGCATGAATTTGGTGTTCACATACATGAACATGTCCATGTCTAGAGCTGGGATGTCTTCCTGTTTGAAATACCAATTCTCATTCTTGACTTCATGTATGAAGAGTTTTGGATGATCGGTCGTTTTGAGCTCTAGAAAGCAATATTGCCTGATGCCTGCGGACGTCAGGGTGAATACAGCCTGATCGCTCTGGACAGTGTATGTTGAAATAAATCTCTTTGAATTGTCTGGGAGCACCGCGGTCACTCGCTTCGCTGATCCTCTGAAAAGAACATGATAAGCGTCCCTTCGGCAGTCCTCTTTCGTATATTCGTTCCAATACGTTGGACCATAATCGTTGTCCATGCAAAGTGTTTCGGCTATTGAGCATATTGACCCTGTTCTGAAATGTATTTTCTCGGAATCCATGTCAATTGTGCCTAAATGCTCTTGCAATGATATGGTAACCGACCGAGTAGCAACGACCGAGCCCCCAATTCCGATTTCCGTCAATGAATTACGCTAACTCACAGGCCTTGTTGCTGTCAACCCAGCCGGCAAAGTCCATGTCTGATGTGATTGTCCCGTTCACTACCAGACCACCAATTCGATGTACATAAAGGGAGATGGTTATTTCTCGATGCATTGTCATGCACTGATCTCTTGTAACGTCTAATATCCTTGAGACCACCCCACCATGTGCGATGGAAGCGTGAGAGTGCATGCCGCAGTGAAAGACAATGTAGTTGATTTCTACCTTGCACGAGAACGCCTAGACGTTGGTTTTCGTTCGGGGCTGCAACAGCTGTATCACGACATCTTCCTCAACAGGAATGCTCATTGCATTAGAGATGCCGATCATAGCATTTGTGAAGCTGGTCATTGAATTTGTCATATTTAATGCTGCAGTAGCCATTTCTTCTGTTCGCGCCATTTCGCGCACGCATCTCTTCAATGCGGGCTATGGTTCCCTTGTTTCATCAAGAGCTGCTGTGTTACCTATATCCCATTCCTCTGTGAGAGCAATTTTGAGCTCACGAAGCGTCATTGGGGGAGGGTTTCGTTGTTTTACGCATCTGCCTAGCACGTCCCAAGCATGCTCGATCGGGTTGATATCCGGGCTGTGCATATGTGCTAACTCCAACGGTGATATAGCTGCGAGAGAGTCTAGTTTCCAACATTTTTCTCTCCAATTCGCATCTTTTGGCGACGATTTCTTGGTACATGCTAATCATATTGTTTGACATAACCTTCTCCAGATGCATGAATTTGGTGTTCACATACATGAACATGTCCATGTCTAGAGCTGGGATGTCTTCCTGTTTGAAATACCAATTCTCATTATTGACTTCATGTATGAAGAGTTTTGGATGATCGGTCGTTTTGAGCTCTAGAAAGCAATATTGCCTGATGCCTGCGGACGTCAGGGTGAATACAGCCTGATCGCTCTGGACAGTGTATGTTGAAATAAATCTCTTTGAATTGTCTGGGAGCACCGCGGTCACTCGCTTCGCTGATCCTCTGAAAAGAACATGATAAGCGTCCCTTCGGCAGTCCTCTTTCGTATATTCGTTCCAATACGTTGGACCATAATCGTTGTCCATGCAAAGTGTTTCGGCTATTGAGCATATTGACCCTGTTCTGAAATGTATTTTCTCGGAATCCATGTCAATTGTGCCTAAATGCTCTTGCAATGATATGGTAACCGACCCAGTAGCAACGACCGAGCCCCCAATTCCGATTTCCGTCAATGAATTACGCTAACTCACAGGCCTTGTTGCTGTCAACCCAGCCGGCAAAGTCCATGTCTGATGTGATTGTCCCGTTCACTACCAGACCACCAATTCGATGTACATAAAGGGAGATGGTTATTTCTCGATGCATTGTCATGCACTGATCTCTTGTAACGTCTAATATCCTTGAGACCACCCCACCATGTGCGATGGAAGCGTGAGAGTGCATGCCGCAGTGAAAGACAATGTAGTTGATTTCTACCTTGCACGAGAACGCCTTGACGTTGGTTTTCGTTCGGGGCTGCAACAGCTGTATCACGACATCTTCCTCAACAGGAATGCTCATTGCATTAGAGATGCCGATCATAGCAGTTGTGAAGCTGGTCATTGAATTTGTCATATTTAATGCTGCAGTAGCCATTTCTTCTGTTCGCGCCATTTCGCGCACGCATCTCTTCAATGCGGGCTATGGTTGCCCTTGTTTCATCAAGAGCTGCTGTGTTACCTATATCCCATTCCTCTGTGAGAGCAATTTTGAGCTCACGAAGCGTCATTGGGGGAGGGTTTCGTTGTTTTACGCATCTGCCTAGCACGTCCCAAGCATGCTCGATCGGGTTGATATCCGGGCTGTGCATATGTGCTAACTCCAACGGTGATATAGCTGCGAGAGAGTCTAGTTTCCAACATTTTTCTCTCCAATTCGCATCTTTTGGCGACGATTTCTTGGTACATGCTAATCATATTGTTTGACATAACCTTCTCCAGATGCATGAATTTGGTGTTCACATACATGAACATGTCCATGTCTAGAGCTGGGATGTCTTCCTGTTTGAAATACCAATTCTCATTCTTGACTTCATGTATGAAGAGTTTTGGATGATCGGTCGTTTTGAGCTCTAGAAAGCAATATTGCCTGATGCCTGCGGACGTCAGGGTGAATACAGCCTGATCGCTCTGGACAGTGTATGTTGAAATAAATCTGTTTGAATTGTCTGGGAGCACCGCGGTCACTCGCTTCGCTGATCCTCTGAAAAGAACATGATAAGCGTCCCTTCGGCAGTCCTCTTTCGTATATTCGTTCCAATACGTTGGACCATAATCGTTGTCCATGCAAAGTGTTTCGGCTATTGAGCATATTGACCCTGTTCTGAAATGTATTTTCTCGGAATCCATGTCAATTGTGCCTAAATGCTCTTGCAATGATATGGTAACCGACCCAGTAGCAACGACCGAGCCCCCAATTCCGATTTCCGTCAATGAATTACGCTAACTCACAGGCCTTGTTGCTGTCAACCCAGCCGGCAAAGTCCATGTCTGATGTGATTGTCCCGTTCACTACCAGACCACCAATTCGATGTACATAAAGGGAGATGGTTATTTCTCGATGCATTGTCATGCACTGATCTCTTGTAACGTCTAATATCCTTGAGACCACCCCACCATGTGCGATGGAAGCGTGAGAGTGCATGCCGCAGTGAAAGACAATGTAGTTGATTTCTACCTTGCACGAGAACGCCTTGACGTTGGTTTTCGTTCGGGGCTGCAACAGCTGTATCACGACATCTTCCTCAACAGGAATGCTCATTGCATTAGAGATGCCGATCATAGCAGTTGTGAAGCTGGTCATTGAATTTGTCATATTTAATGCTGCAGTAGCCATTTCTTCTGTTCGCGCCATTTCGCGCACGCTTCTCTTCAATGCGGGCTATGGTTGCCCTTGTTTCATCAAGAGCTGCTGTGTTACCTATATCCCATTCCTCTGTGAGAGCAATTTTGAGCTCACGAAGCGTCATTGGGGGAGGGTTTCGTTGTTTTACGCATCTGCCTAGCACGTCCCAAGCATGCTCGATCGGGTTGATATCCGGGCTGCGCGCTGGCCACTCCATACGAGTAATGTTCATCTCTTGAAGGTAGTCATTCACAATCCTACCTGTATGAGGTCGGGCATTGTCATGCATAAATATAGCATCCTCACCTAAAACCATAAATGGTACAACGTGATCATTGAGGATTTCTTCCACATATCTTTCGCTAGTTAAAGAGCCGTTTTCTATGATCACCAGCTCTGTGGGACTTTCAGAAGAAATTCCGGCCCACACAAGTACAGACCCACCACCGTAGGCTACTTTTTCTTCGATGCATGCTTGCTTGAATCTTTCCCCTGGTCTTCGATACACTCTGTGTCTTCCATCGTGCTTGTAGAGCATAAATTTTGATTCGTCGGAGAACATAACTTTTGACCAATCTTCAATACTCCAATTTACGTGGCTCTGGGCATATCTTAGTCTTGAAATACGATGCCCACGCTCCAGTTTAGGGCCGTTTGCAGGTCTAAGGGGTTTTAAGTTAGATTCAGCAAGCCGACGTCTTACTGTTCATGCACTTGGGTTACTTCCTCCGAGGCGTCGAAACTGATTTGTGAGTTCAGTTCCTGTGAGAAAGCGATTTCGAAGCATGGTGTTCACCAAGTATCGGTCTTCTCGTGCTGTGGTACACCTGGTTCTGCCCGTTCCTGGTCTGCGTAGGTTAGAACCAGTTTCTTCGTAACGTCAAAGAACTCTTTGTACTCTTGACAGCGACATACCGACGACAGTCCTGGCTGTATCGCGCTGACTCCGGCCGGTTTCCAGCATTGTAAGTATTCTGGTGCATTCTTCAGGCGTAAGCGACATAATTTCAGCTTGAATAATGAATATAGAGCACTATCAACATGGTTTAAGTACCCACATAAATGACAGATTACAAACAAAAGTAAAACCAAATGCTGTAATTACGTAGTTCCATCTTCGAAAGTGGCCCTTTTTTAAATTTGTTTTTTTTATGATATAACTTTACAATAACTAAGAAGTTTTAATACCTTCATTTAAGGAGTATTACATTGTCTATTAAATACAATTTATTGCATTAACCTAGCATTTTTAGTTTCCGATATTTTTAGGATTCTTTAAGTGACCCGGATTCATTGCTCTCGAGTGTAGTTTGATTTTATTATTCGGTCATGTTTTCACAATAAGACTTTTTGAAGGGCCAGTCGAAAAGTGACAAGACAACCTCAATTATTGTTGCCATATAAAATCTTCGAAATTTGTGGAAGCGAATTTTTTTGAATGGCGACACCCCAACATTGCAGTGAAGATAAACGCCTAGAGTTGGCATCCATGTGACGAGCTAAAAAGCCTCGTTACAATTATTGTTGGGGAAAGTAACAAATTGACTTATTTTTAAGTCAAATTTTATTCAGTGCTTACATTATCACTGTTTTGTTAAGAATTTCATATTTATCTAGATAAAATGGTACAGTGTATATCTTACTTTCAATATCTTGCTGCACAAACATAAGTGACGTAAAGTGAGAAGATATAGCCCGCAAGAGTAATGGCGGTGGTGGTGATTGATGTGTTGAGGCCTCAACTTGGTTCACATTCTGAGAATCTGAAGCAGAAAAACAAAAAATGCTTTATCAGAAACCATGTTACCAAATTATTAAAAACATAGCTATATTCCAGGCAACTTACATTCTTCAAATTGATGGAGGGTAGTATGCCTTGTTCATCATCATTGTTAGGACTGGGCTGAATGTGAACTTCCTGAGAATACAATTTTATAAGACATCAATGTGGGTACCGCAAATGCATGTAATAAATATAGGTACAGTCACGGACTATAAATGATAAGCCACTTGCCACCATTCGTATTTTAGCCGTGTAATGCAAATCGGGTTTAATCGGTTATATTCGTACTGTTAGGACACGACTTAATAATCCCTTTTTAAAAAAAACGAATTTAAAACGTTAAATGATTATATTAATTAAAATTACAATTGAAAGGGAAACTTGGTCAATACTTTGACATGCGACCTATCCGGTAGGAGTCTCAACCCGAACTGAGCTCTAGTCCCTGACCAATGCACTAGGTCTTAACCGTTATGATGACGAAGGGCTTATTAGGCACTAAAGGGTGCATTCTAGGGATGTAACAACCCCCCGTTTAAGAGGAACTTTACGGTTTTCATGGAAAGTTACGAGTTAATTCTTAACCTTGGAAGAGGAATTGTTTCAGGTTCCGGATCGTTATCTAAATTGTTATCATTCTGTGAGTCAGGCTTTCTTTTGCAGTCAAAATATTTCCCAAACTTCTTACAAAGTTTATAACTAATAAAGATTAAAATTAAAATGATTACAAGGTAAGTTAAAAGTGGATAATGAGAACTATATTCAATTAAGTTAGGGCTAGGATTATTTATAATTTTATCAACATCTGACAATATTTGATTATTGATAACGTTAGGTAGTTTGTCTAAGTCTATATTTGACAATTTAGAAAATAACAAATTGGGTTTTGATATATTAAACTTTTCTAGATTACAACAGGCTTCATTAATTAAATTAAAATCGGAAACTATATTTTTAACATTTATGACAATATTGTTTCTACCAAACAGTTGTTTGTTTCTACAATAAGCAGTACAATTAGGTGCAATATTAAATAAACCAGTACCTAATATTTTCAACTCTATTAAATCAGATTTACACTGGATAGAAAGTTTAGTCGGTTCAGATTGGACAAATATCCATCTGTTACCTTGCAATTCTTGCCAAATATCTATCTGACCATACATTAATTTAGTTTGACAGTATTTAGGTATTTTCGTAACAATTTTTGTTAGTATGTCGGTTTCACAGGTTGGTGTTTCTGGAATTGAGAGTGTGTTAACATCATCACAAATATAAACTCTATTTACGGGTTCAACACATGATTTTAAGTTATTTATACAGGTATATGTTAGTTTATCTTTACTAATGCCAATATAATTACAAGATGCTACAATCATAGCATAGGAGTTTGGCTTATCTATGTTGTGCGGTATGGGTACCGAAATAGCCTTAAACAGATCTAACTCAAAAGAGTGTACAAGAGGAACTTTAATTACAAAGATTAACTTATTGTTTGCAAAATAACAAGACAATTTTAATATATTGATTAAAGCATGAATATTATCTAAATCTAAGTCTAAAGGCAATTTTTCATAATTAGGTAATTTTCTAACATTATCTACTAGCTCATTATACAACTGTTTAGGTGTCATAACTGACGGATGTAGAGTATTAGTTTTAGCGAATAGCATTGCATTTACAAGGTCGTCTAATCTAAATGACAAGGTAAGTAGGCAAGATGACAGTTCAGTATAGACATCGTTCATTTTTGATTTAATATATAGCTTATCAGAAATAATAGACAGGTTACTAAAAGTGCTAGATAGATTAATAATAGCGTCATTCAAACGGATTTCGTTTGTGTTTAGAGTTTTAAGAGTTTCGTTATAACGGGAAAGAGCCGTGCTCGTTACAATTATGTTATCCTTTAAAATAGACGCAATCTTAATATTATTACTATTTAGGGTTTGAATAGCGTTATTATATCTTATAGCATCGTCTTCATCCATTGTGCCAATGACTTGTTTGAAAAGAGAGCCAACTCCTGCTAACCAAGCGGATCTCTTTTCACGCCCAGATGTTAAATGAGATAAGGTACTGTAGTCTTTTTGAATATCAATAAGTCGCAAGGCCAGAGGCTGTAGTATATTTGTGCATTCGGATTCCTTAAGTACTGTATTTTCTTGACACAAAAGTGTGGAACTTTTTAAAACATTATTTATATAGTCCATGTGGGGTTTTATATATGCAATATCTATGGGTACAAGCAAATGAATATTATCCCTGGTCTGTTTCATGATTCCTATCGGGTCGAAGTATATGCCAGGGCTTTCAGAAACTTGTTCGACGATATCAGATGTTGCAAGGGACAGGAATGTAGATATTCTGAAATATATACATAGGACAAAATATTTAACTAATGATATATTTTTTTTTTATATAATTAAGTTAAAACTAGGTTTAAAGATACTAGGTTATAATACTAGGTTAAAACTAAATGTTAGTTGTTTCCGCCAACTTTAATTCGTCATAGTGATACTTAACGTGGCGGCGATTAACGAGAAGGGTCAACGTATTGTTGCCATTAATTTTTATCACTTTATATGGGCCTTTCCAGATAGGCAACAGGGCTTTATTTTGCCGCGGGTGGTGTTTGATATACACCATATCGCCTGTTTTATATTTCATAGGTCTGGTTTTTCTATCGTAATAGTCTTTTGATGTAATTTTAGATTTAAGAATGTTTTCTACAGCTTTCTCTCTGGAGAGTTTCATTCTTTGTTGGAGTATACGGACATAACTAGGGTATGTAGGTTCTAGTGCTGTATCATAAATAGAAGTGGGTATAAATGGTTTGCAACCGAATAATAATTCGTATGGTGTATAATTTGTGGTGCAATGGATTGTGGTGTTATAGGTTAACATTGCCGTGTAAACATATCTCGGCCAGTCATTTTGGTTGTCATCGACGAAAGATTTTAAATATTCTTTTAGAGTCGCATGACTTCTTTCCAAAGCACCTTGAGTTTGTGGATGATAGGGGCTGGACCATAACTGTTTGATTTTCAAAAAGTTACAAGTTTGTTTAAACAGATCAGCTGTGAAATTGGTTCCTTGATCTGTGAGGATAGTCTTAGGGATACCGAATTGGGATATGAAATGGATTAAACACTCAGCGGTTTCTTCTGCTGTAGCACTTCGGATAGGATAGCCAGCAGAGAATTTCGTGAGGTCATCCTGAATTGTCAAAATGAACCTGAGCTTGGCCGTGCCTGATTCGGGCAACGGTCCGACAATGTCAAGTGACACGCGTTCAAAGGGTTGCGTAGATGTAGTTGTGATCTGCATGGGAGCTCGATTGGTTCTACGCAATGCTTTATTGGTTTGGCATTGATCACACTTTCGGACATAGTTTTCGACATCTCTGCGCATATTGCGCCAATAATATTTCTCCTGGATTCTACTTAACATTCTATTTGAGCCCAAATGACCTGATATGGGAATATCGTGGTTCTCTTTTAGGATTTTAGTAATTTCCGTTGGAGAAGGGTAAATAATGGTATTTTTGAAAATATGAGTTACGATTGAAGTAGAGTGAAAAAGGTATGTAATTATATTATGAATTTTCATAAAACTATGCGAGTCGAATGGATTACGGAAGTCCGTCGTAGCGAATTCGGTTGTGTTTTTATTAATTAATTCAAGTTTTAGATTTTTAAGGCTCTTAAAAATATCTTCATAGTTACACTGATCAAAATGATAAACTTTTACGAAAAGTAAGTAAAATTTAACATTATTATTTTCGAAAGAGAGAAAGGAATGTAATGTTCTTTCTTCTTTCAGGATATCTTTTGGTTCCGGAAGATTATCGATGACTTCCGAAATATAGTGATTTGACTCGTCGAGGTCGATGGAAGTCGGTATAATAATAGTTTTTATTTTTGTTTTTAATAAGTTTTCACTATGTTCATGAATTTTAGTATCAAATTGATTTAATTTGTTGTTTATTTCTTTCAGGCATTTAGTATAAGTGTCGTCGTCATTTTGGACTTCAGGTGGAGTTGGGATGTCAAAATCTTCAGGGAGTTCGAGGTCATCGGGTAACTCAACGTTTTCAGGTAAGTCTAAAAAGTCAGGTAAGTCGGGAATTTCAGGTATTCCGGGACTTTCAGGATCAGCGGGAAGAATTTCCGGCTGTGGAGGTAGAGGTGGAATACTCACTGGTGGTACTTTGTCGGTAAGTACGTGAGCAGTGTTTGGTAAGCTAATGGATTTTACAGGGTAGCGGGAAAGAGCATCAGCGTTGCTGTTGATCTTACCCTTTTTATATTCGATCTCATAGTCGAATTCCTCAAGTCTTAATCTCCATCTTACTAGTTTGGAGCCTGGTTCTTTACAATTGAATAGCCACCTAAGTGGTCTATGATCAGTTAAAATTTTAAATTTGTGACCATAAAGATATGGGCGAAATATTTTTGTTCCATAAATAATTGCCAGACATTCTTTTTCAGTTACGCTGTAATTAGTTTCAGCTTTATTTAATGTGCGTGAGGCAAACGCGATAGGGCGGTCTTTCCCTACCTCGCCTTGAGAAAGTATTGCTGAAATAGCGTAATTCGACGCATCACACGTCAAGATGAAAGGTTTAGTAAAATCGGGGTATATTAAGACGGGTGCTGAAGTTAAACTATTTTTTAACGTTTCAAAAGCAAGTTGTTGACTATTAGTCCAGTCAAACGGTATATCCTTTTTTAACAAGGATGTAAGAGGTTTCGCTAGCTTAGAAAAATCGTGCAGGAAGCGACGATAATAGGACACCAACCCTAAGAATGATTTTACGTCTTTTGCGCATTTTGGGACAGGGAATTCGCTTACAGCTTTTATTTTCTCGGGGTTAGGTTTTAAGCCTGCTTCACTAATAGTATGGCCAAGATAAGTAACTTCTTTGCGAAGAAACTCACACTTGTCCGGTTGCAGTTTGAGGTTGAATTTCCTCAGTCTGTCAAATGTGTAGGATAATTTCTGGACATGGGATGTAAGGTCGTAGGAATATATAACAATATCATCTAGGTACACATAGCAGTGTATACCTTGCAGCCCTGAAAGGACTGTGTTCATAAGTCTCTGAAAGGTTGCAGGGGCATTTTTGAGGCCAAATGGCATTCTAATAAATTCGTAGTGACCTTCGGGTACACTGAAAGCAGTTTTAGGGACATCTTCATCTGAAATTTCTATCTGATGGAAACCTGACGCTAAATCGAGAGTTGTAAAGTATTTGCTATTACCAAGCTGGTCTAGGATTTCATTAATTTGGGGAATTGGATAGCTCTCTCCAATAGTTATGTCATTGAGCTTCCGATAGTCAATCACTATACGCCATTTTCTTTTTCCTGATGCATCCACCTTTTTGGGCACTATCCAAATGGGGGATGACCATGGAGAGGTAGATGGTTTAATGATATTTTGTTCCAGCATCTTACTGATCTGGGTTCTGACCTCATCTTTATGAACCTCTGGAAATCTATAAGATTTTACATTTATAGGTTGCGAGGAACTTGTTTTGATCTCGTGCTTGATCGCACTGGTTGAAGTAAGTTCGTCGTCGGGAAGGTGGAATATATCTGCATATTGACTGCAGATGTCATAAAGGACTTCAGATTCTTCTGAGTTTAAATGGGAAGTTCGTAACTGTTTAAGGACCTCGTTTGTTCTCTCGTAACAATTGGCGTTAGGTTGAGATAGGCATATTTCATTTTTAGTCATAGGTATTAAGGTCAAAGATAGGTTAGGATCTATTGAAATAGGGTTTTCAGATACATTAAGGATGGATACATTTATTCGATTATTACTTTTTACTTTCACTATTGAGTTAGCAACTAGCAATTTGTCACAAATATGTTGGTCCAAAATTATACCCTCTTTAACTTCTGGGTTTTGAACTAAACATTCTATGATGGTTTCGGTTCGTGGTTCAATAGTGTAAGATGGATGATTGAATGATAATTTTATATGATGGTGTGCGATTTCCAGCATACCAGAATCGTAATTTATTCGGCAGCCATTTTTAACGAATAGGTCATTACCTATAATACCATCATAAGGAAAGCCTAGGTTATCAAATATATGAAATTTGTGTGATACTATGTATCCAGGGGATAGACTTAGGTCTAAAGTAAGGTTACCGTGACTCGTAATCGGGTCTTTTGAGTCTATACCTTTTATTCTGACAACATCAACTCTTGTTTCAGGAGGTTTGGTAAGACATGATTTCTTTATGATACACAAGGATGCTCCAGTGTCTATCAGAAGGGTAAGTGGTTTCTCGCTGACAGACGACTGGGCGACGACATAAGGTAAGTATGTTTTTAAGTTAGTATTTACTTCATACACTTTGTAATCATCACTGTTTTCTTTTTCAGCGATGCACATGGATTGAAGAGGATTGGAGATGTCTTCTGTTTGGGGCTGGTTACCCTGTCGCGTGACATTTTGAGAGCTGCCAGTTTGGGGCTGGTTACCCTGTCGTATAGCTCTAGAGGATAGATGATGATTAGAATTGGAAATGTCTTCTGTTTGGGGCTGGTTACCCTGTCGCGTGACATTTTGAGAGCTGCCAGTTTGGGGCTGGTTACCCTGTCGTATAGCTCTAGAGGATTGGTGGTGATTAGATATAGGATTAGCGGCATCGTCTTTTAAAGTCCGTCTCGTGCGACACCCTGTCGAGACGTTTAGTAATTTAAAGTGTTCTGATCAGATTCTAGAATATTTGTAATGGAGTTTTCTTCATTATTCACAAAGTTTACATGAGGATTTTTGGGCTTAGAAGAATGTTGTTGCGCGGGGTAATCGAATTTATTGTTGTATTTTTTATTATTAAATTCGCGCAATTTACATTCGGCTAAGGTATGACCCTCCTTCTTACAGTATCTGCACACTGACGAATCTCTAGAGGAAGAAGGTTGATTGTTATTATTAGGTAGAAGTGGCTTAGGTGGAGGTCTATTATTTTCTTTCCTAAAACTAACATTCTGTCGGAATGTGTGTTGTTGAATTTTTTCTTCAGAGATCGCATAGTTGACGGCTTCGTTCAGGTTTTTTGGATCTCTACATCTTACAATGTTAGCTATGCGAGGGTGTAACCCTATATTAAATGTATGAAGGGCTAGATCCTCCATCGCAGCCACTCTTCCAACAAGTTCACTTTTCTTTGTATTGGAGATAGTCACTTCTGTAAGTAGTTTGGACAGGCAAGTTTCGACTCGCAGATGAAATTGGCTAACCGTCTCCTGGTTAGTTTGATGACATTCTTGGAGCTCGGTGAGTAAATGGGCATAATGTTTTCTCTCACCGAATTGATTTTTTAGGAATTCTTTGAGAGATGACCAATTGTCAAAGTCTTTAATGGAGCACGCGCTTTGCGCTTTGCCATCTAGTTGGCTGATAATAAATTTAAGAATAATATTTTCTTGTGATGAAGAAGACAAAGATATTGCGTTATCGCAGTTTACAATAAAAGCATTTAGTTTATCTCGAGAGCCGTCAAATGGCTTGATAAATTTTAAAATAACGTTTAGGGGTATTTCCTCATCTCTCACCTCTTTGAGGTCTTTTTTAGAATCGGATTTGCTCATTTTGGCTCTGAAATAAAATACAAGTAGCTAGAATAACTATTATAAGGTCGCGATATAAAACTTTAGCCAACTGGTTCTTGACGGCTTATCAGTATTCTGAGTACTGAGTTACCGAATACGTGGGCGAAGGATGTTTAGACTACGGTCTGGACACAATGTTATCTACAAAATACAAAGTAACAGGACTATAAAGTAACTTACTATTTTTAACTATGGGAAATCTATAAATAGAATTAAAATTAAAATCACTGAACTGACTCACAGAACACAGAAACACTTCATGTTGCGGAGACACGGAGGACGTCTGATCCTGGTCGGTGCTGGATACGAGCAGGTCCGTAGAATGCGCTTGCAGCGCTCTGCCCAGTACCGCTGCACAGTAGACAGGTGACGACTTGGATGAACCTCGAAAAGGCCCTGGATTTGGCCTCTCGAGCTGGAGTTAGCCTTTCGAAGGCTACTGGATATGGCCTATTTCAGCCAAGGTTGGCCTCTCTTAGGCCGCAGATAGGTCGTCAAGGTCGTGGTGAGTTCGGGTCGTAGGATTTGGAGCACACAAGATACACTTGGCACAGAGACACTTTCACTGGATATACTTCACGGGGCGTTCCACAGGATACTATATCCCTTTACCGCTGCCACCAATGTTAGGACACGACTTAATAATCCCTTTTTAAAAAAAACGAATTTAAAACGTTAAATGATTATATTAATTAAAATTACAATTGAAAGGGAAACTTGGTCAATACTTTGACATGCGACCTATCCGGTAGGAGTCTCAACCCGAACTGAGCTCTAGTCCCTGACCAATGCACTAGGTCTTAACCGTTATGATGACGAAGGGCTTATTAGGCACTAAAGGGTGCATTCTAGGGATGTAACAGTACACAGAACAGAGTGACTACCTAAAGTCGACGAATTGCAGGTGTAGAAACCGTAACCTAGCGACAATTGTTTTAGCGTCGCCATAGTAACGTTGGTGTACGGAGAAATTATAGTTGGTATAATTTAGACATCGGAAAAACTCGAAACCACGATTTTATCCGAACGCGTAGCGTAGCGTCCAAGATGACGTTCACGACAATTATGATTATGTATTAAACATAGATAACACCTAACTGCCGCCATCTTGCAAGAAGTTTTATTTGCTATTTCTGCTAAAGAGTTTACGTTTTAGCTATTATAAATGTCTTAAAATGTGCTAAGCAAAAAAAAACACTATATTATTTGAATAATTATTTTATTTAGTATAATAAGAATCAAAACTGTTGGACTGTCTTAATATCTTGTAAATGCTCCCTGGCTGTCTATTACAGCTTGCAGTCGTGATTGTATGGAGCTAACCAGACGAGTGCAAATATCAGTCCCTCGCATGTTCTCCCATACTTCTTGACAATGTTGAGCCAGATCTTCCTTTCTTCGTTCATTACGGTGATCCCATCGCTGCACCATTAAAACCCCACAGATTTTCTATGGGGTTCAGGTCCGGGGATTTAGCTGGCCATGGAATCACCGTTATGTCTGGATGTGCTTCAAACCAGGTCCTGACAGTCCTTGCTCGATGTATGGCAGAATTATCGTGAACTAAATTAATATTTTCCATTTCGTGCTGTGGATACACAATCCTTACAAGACGGAAGCATAAAATCTTCCAAAATCCTTATATAGTTCACGGCATTTGCACGAGGTGGTAGTTGAACAAGCTCGCCTACACCTTCGGAGCTCATCCAACCCCACATATTAACAGTTATCCTTCCTGATTCCCTATTTGGTATGACGTTATCTGCATCATACCGTGAACTGTTATATCGCCATAGGTGTAAGCGGCCATGATCGCTTGATTGGAATGACTTCTCATCACAAAAAAATAGTTGATGACCAATCGAAATTTAAAAATCGGTGTGCAAAATTTATACGTGCGATTTTATGAGCGTCTGTCATATCGACTTTGTAGGCAGGAATCCTATGATGCAAATTCATTGAGTGAAGATGCCTTCGGATGGTTCTGGGATTCACATCAAAACGTTCCGCGTAACGCTGCGTTGGTATAAATCCATCAACTTCATATTCGCGGAGCATTTCAGTTCTCTGAGCTTCGCTTAATGCAGAAGGGCGATGGTTGTTTCGGCGACGATCATTTATATGTCCTTCTTCGGCGTATGGTCTTACCCACAAAAACAAAAAAAAAAATTAAAACAAAATTTTTGAAACCAAGTAGATAAACAAATAAGTAATTTAATAATAACTAACTTAATAATTAAAGAATAGATAGACTGCTATAATATTAATAGAATAAGTAAATAAATATAATTAGATATAAGATAGGTATAGAAATAATACCAACTTTAATATTAAATAAAAGAAGCAAAGCGCTCTTCCTCTCTCTAATTATTATCTAATTATTTTATATAGAAAATTGCTGTGCCCGACAGGGTCCATAATTGTGTCTAAAATTATTTTATACCACCTGTAAAAATGTACATTATGGATTGCAATAAACGATTTGAATTTGAAAATTTGAAACGGTGTTTCGCTAAAAAAAATAACAACTTTCAAGTTAATAAACTTGATAATTACCTTTTTAAAAAAATTCAAAAACATATAGAATGAGTGAATAAGCTCACCGTCAAGTGCAGATCTCTCGAAATTGCACCAATGCTCAGACCCTGCTGATGCATTATTATTAGTAATTTGTTATTTTGTTTCCGAGCATTCGGTTTGAGTTCGTGTTTAATCGTGTAATCTCGTGAATGTATAAAACTGCAAAATTGGAAATCTTGAAAGTGGCTTATCAATTATAGTCCGTGACTGTACAAGAATTAGAAATATACCTGTGTGTGACAACCCAGCCTCTTCCACTGCTAAGCCTGTAGCTACTTGTATACCCATCAGATTTAGAACTGTGCTCTAAATCCGATAATTTGGCATAAATAGCGGGCCCACCACCAGTACCGCTAGCTGCTCGATGCAAACGAGCAGCTTTTTTTTGGTATTATTTTTGAAGTCACTCCATACCATAAAGCATACAAAGAAACCAACACTTTATTCCCCAACCCAACACCACACCCAATTTAAACCAAAAATGGTTAGCAATAAACCTTTTGACTAACCTTCTTCCATTTCTCAGTGGTTTTAGTGTCACCTGCACCATCACTATTCAATAATGCAGTCAATGCCTCCCAATTCTGTATGCTCGTTATCCTACCTCGGGCATTATTTGAAAATTTACTTAGATCTCCATGCCTAAAAAGTAACATAGTTTTACAACGTTCACAGATTGGATCAAGGTCACTACACACCAAAATTTGTAGACTGCACTTACTGCTCCATATATGTCACCAGCATTTCAAATTGAGACGGTAGCCCGTCTTCATTTTAATAATAAAAAATCTTGAAGCAAATACGAAATACACACTTTTATAAACGTCAACTTCGTTGGACAACCATCACTATTTGAATGGTCGCTTCTATTATCCGCTTACGCGCCCTGCGACCCTTTTGAAGTGCCTCTCAAGATTTAAGTTCCTTGGTGCCTCCTCAGACCAAGAAAAAACCTTTTTTTTTGACTGGGACACCGTTTACAGCCAAACAAACGAAGAAGCTACGCAGGCGTGGTCCCGTTAAAAATCATAGCTCTTTCGTATTCGACTTCGTCATCGGCAAGACCAACTATTTTAGCAGCTTCCTGAAAAGTTTTGCAATCGGGACCACCAAGAGATTTAAGATCGGTGTAACTACGACACGGGAATGTTTTCAATAGAATTCTAAGATAAAACTCTTCACCTCTGTTAGGTGCGACCCAAAATAGACGCGCGACAAGCTCACCCCTTTGTCTTTTAGTAATGAATTCATGATTTAATATTTCAAGAATTTCCGTATTTTTTGTTGAGGGATGCTTGGAATGGACAATGTATTGTTCGTAAAAGTCCAAGTAAGTTAACGAGTTAAATTCGTCTCTTATTGGTCGGTTAAAATATGTAATAAGGTCCGAACCAGCTTGTTGCGCGGCTTCTACTTCAGTGCCTGGTTTAAAATAAACGGTTTGCTGATTTTCTAAATGAACCGACAGTTGTTAAACGTTGGGTTCCCTCGCGGTCACATCGAATTCTAACGTCCTCCACGCGGCGTCGCTGGAGCCTATATAACGTTTTGTGACATACTGTTCTATTTCGTTATTTTCATGTTCTTCCGGTACGACAGCTACGCGCGATTTGTCAGGACCCATAATAATATATTTAAACAAATACTTGACAATCGTGCGTTTCGAGGAGACTTCCAAGTTGATGTGAGCATCGTATTTTAAAAGAAGACTTGCGTTATAAGGGACTACCCAAGTATCGTTTACAATTACATCGCTACCGCGATATTTTATGATTGCTTCGTTCTTACTGTCTCTACGCAAGTTAATAAAACCTTTTTCATCAGAAAAAGTGGTGGCTGTCTCACGTTTTGGAAAAAATTTTGAACATTTACTTTTCTCACTGTCCCAACAAGGTAAATTAGTTCTGTGCGAGGGACCGCAAGGACCGTGAATCATGTGATTCAAAACAGCTTTGCGTAATCTTCCCTCTGCCTCTGATGCATCAGACATGTCTGCTCTAGCAAATTTATCAATATCTATATTTTGGACAGGCCCGCCACCTTCAACCCTAAAACAAATGTGAGCGTGCGGTAAACCTCGCTTTTGAAATTCTACTACGTGCATCATATAAATACATTTACCAAACCAATTACCACTTCGGATATCTCTTAATAATTCTGTTAGCTTTAAATTAAAAACTGTAGCACACACAGAAGGATTTACATAGCTGCCTTGAGTGGATTCTTGAATTTCAGGCCACTTGGGATTACAGGTAAACGTCAAGAAAAATGATGGGTTCCCTAATCTGCTTACTATGGCAATAGCATCACTATATTTGCCTTTCATGTATCGCGGCCCCCCCGTAAAAGTGCTGGGCAAATAAACGCGACCCGGTACGAATCTCTCTCCCTGAATAGTTTCATCCTGAAGAATTTGACGCGCGACTTCGATGCTCATTTCAACTTCTTGAAGGGGAGCGGACCTCGGTGCACTATTCGAGTTATGTTTTTGTAAACTTGCTAAAAAACGTAGGCGTTCTTCTACAATTCGGCAATACATGTCAACTAACCATTCTTCCGATAGCCTGCCTGTGTCGGAAAATTGGGGCTCCGACAATAACAAGCAGCGAACGTATTTTGCCTGAGTTAATTTATTTCCGTTATTATCTACTTTGTTCGGATACCAACCCGCATTACCCTCGGGATAAAGTAACGGATATTGAAAACTTTCATACAACGGATGCATTATATCTACAGTATGTGGTTTCCTATCACCGATTTTCCAAACTGCTATGCAATGAGGTATAAAATTTTCGCGTTCTGTACTAATAATAGCCGCAACTTCTTTACCAACAGGTAAATCTCCTAAAACGTTAACGTGGGTTGAGCGAGACGTGTGCTGAAATTTAATAAAGGCCTGATCGGATGGTTACTTAATCGTTTAAAACATTCGATAAACGGATTGACGTTATGTAAAAAGTTAGTTATGCAAATAATTACCTGCCTATCAAGGTTCATATTTGCGGCTATTTGTTCGCGTTCGTTTGTATCGTTAATGTATAGTCCTAAATTATTTACGCTACCAGTGTAAGCTAAATCAAAAACTCTATGATAGACTCGACTTTGAATTTTTAGAAAAGATATTCCCGTTGGTTGTTGGTACCCGTGCAAATAAATTATTGTACGCTCGCGGCGTTCTCAGAAACGACGGGTGAGAGTAAAACTCCTCGGTTAACGGCATGAAATGTTGTATGTTGTTGGCGCCCGATCTACAACACCATTGTTTTCTAGGTTTTTCTTCTTCAAACAGACGCGCATTACAAGATGGACACCTAAAAGTGTCTAAGGTAAGGACGTTTTTTTAAAGAAAATCATTTTATTACGTTTAATTCAGCCCCCTCTTCTGTGCTATTAGGTTTTTAGATTGACGTAGCGGTATGTCAATACGACGGCTGTTTTTATTATATTTATCAGTGGCTATTTGATTTATTTCAGGGTTCTGCTTGGTATAACGGTCTACATAATCGCGATGAATTTCTGGATTCTTTTTATTATATTTTTAATGCATCGCGATTTATTTGTGGGTTTTTTTTATTATATTTTTTAACCGCATCCAAATGGGCGTTTTCTTTAGTAGATTTCCTGCCACGTTTTAGTTTACCCGTCTTTGTTGACGCCACATGGGTGTCAACATTATCCTCGATCAGTTCTGAAAACATGTTTTGTAGAACGACAACTGGTTTTTCGATTACGTCTGTTGCCACAGCCACCGGTATATGCTTTTTTTTTTATTTAGCCCGTATTGTCCCACTCCTGAGCAAAGGCCTCCCCCCATTCCTTCCACTTTTTACGATGGTGAGCTTCTTCCCCCTAGTTGGTGAGGAAGCCATCCAAGGCGTCGCGCCATCTTCTCCTGGGTCTACCGCGACCCCGTCCAGCTGTGTCAGGGCTCCAGTCTTGCGATATTCGGGCCCACGGCTGCGGTGGCATCCGGCTGACATGGCCTGCCCAGTCCCATTTCAAAGCTGCCAGACTGAAATGGGAAATGGGTATTTTATTAGACTTTGTTATTTTTGTAAACGTTTCTACTACCGGTTCAGGGGTTTTTGATATCCAAGCAATATAGATTGTGATTCTAATTCTGATAATTGACTATACCTATTCTGTTGATGGGCGCTGCTCGGCTAGTGTCAACATCGTCTCTGTGTTATTTGTGTTATTAAAAATATAAAGACATCGTAAAGAAGTGATAAATCGATTCCAAATAGTAAATTAAAGAAAAAAAAGTGTTACAAGTGATAGATACAATATAACTCCTACGTAAAAGTGCTTAAAACAGTGAAATTGGACAACAAAAACATTGCCCGCAAATTGTGCATTTAAAGAACAAAACACGGAAATATTTGCAACTATCAAAGCAAGAACAGTGCGCAGAATGGAAATGTGCGAACTGCAGAGTTATCAGCCAGAAGATAAGTAACTTCATTATAAATCTAACCTAAAAATATCTATCGATTTACGCCAAATCATCAGAAACAATAGCCACATAGTGACATCTGGTATGGAATAGCAAAAGTGCTCAGTGAAGAGCAGCGACTGTCAAATGACAGCACCTGAAACCGATAGCGACACCTGTTGTCAGATAGCAAAAGTACCCAGAAAAGGTCGATATGGCGTAGGTTTCCTTATTAAAAAACACCTGAAAGAAAACATAGAGTTTTACTGCAGTGTCTGAAAGAATCTGTACATTGAATCTGCATTTAGGAAATGAAAGCTTGTCTATAATTCAAGTTTACGCCCCCACCAGCGACGCTAGCGACTTAGAAATTAACGATTTTTACGAACAAATACAAAACTGTTTAAATCATTGTAACACAAACCTTATAATTATGGGCGATTTCAACGCTAGAGTAGGCTGTAAGTTGAAAGGCGAAGACAAAATACTGGGCAGCTCATGTTTCGGAACATCCGACAGACATCAGACAGATATGATTTTATTTTTTTCAAATTAAAAAAAAAGTTGAAAAAAAAAAATGAAAAAAAAAGAATCCTGTCTGTTTTTGTGACAATAAGTAAAATAAGAAAAAAAATATAAAGTAAAAATTTATTTGTTTTTAACAAATTGTTTATTATATAAACAATGAAAAATTTAATAAAACATTTTTTTTTATATATGTATCGAAAAGAAAAAACAAATAAAGGTGATTTTAAAAAAATGGTTCCCTAATATTAATTAGAAGTGGGAGAAAATAATTGTTAATCAACAAATGCGTTTTTAGGCAATACATTTTTTATTTTATTTTTATGCAACGATTTTTTTAAAAAGAATCATAGTTATCATCAAAGATTATGTTATGAAAGAAATAATTAAATTATCTCATAAACAACGCATTTGTTTATAAAAATTGTTTAAACAATAAAAGATAAAAAATATTAAAAATCATTTTTAAGTAGCTTCTGATCATACAAAAACGGTTCAATAATAATATAAACAAAAAAAAAAGAATTTTTGAATGTCTAATGAAGCTTTGAAATTTTTCATCTCGGTAAATTGTTAATAAAAAAACGAAAATTAACATTTTTTTAATTTTTCTAACGAGAGCCTATTTTGAGACCTTTGAGAAATAGCTCCACGGAAGGAAAAAAATTTCAGATTAATAGTTAAATAATTATCGTACTTGCTATGTCAATGTTCGTGCTATAAAAAACTGTTAATTAACGAATGGATAACTTATTGAAAATTCGCGATAAAAACTTTTGAACCACGGATTATTGTTTATTGATTCATTCTGCAGGCGCCTGAATTTTTTCAATTTTCATATTTAATAAGTTTAAAAAATGTTTAATAAGTTTAAATTATATTTATTCATGAAAGGTCCGAATGGAGCGTAGCTTGCGCAAGACGGAGTACCAGTTTTCGGGCGTATTTTCAACCCGATGGAAAAGTTATTAATATTGGTCCTACAATTCCGAAAGTTAGAACATTCTTTAGGAAATTTCCTCCTCTTTTTTTTTTTTTTTTTTTTTTTTAAATAAATAAATTTGAAATATTTTAATTAGGTTTTGAGATATTTGCAAAACACTAAACCCATTTTCAATTTTTTAGTTAATTGTTAATAACTTTTGCAATTTTTGCAAGCGGAACTTCTATAACAAAAAATACTAAACATAAAATAAATATTTAAGGGGGGCTCCCACAACAAACTCGATTTTATTGACCTTTTTTGCTTGATATCAATAATGGCAACAGGTGGGTAGTTGTATTTGTAATTTAATAATAAAATAAAATGGTTTGACAGCATTGGTCAACAGTAGTTTTTATCCTGGAAAAGTTCAAGTTTCTCATGGGAGCCGCGATAAATGAATCTGCAGGCGAAGGCTAATAAAAAAATATTATTATGATTATTCTGCATTACTATTAGTGGCACTTACATTCACAAAGGCAAATAAGTTCCTGACTAAAGCCGTCTTTCAAATTACGTTTTTGAAATATTTCCATAATCTTTATTCTTGCTAATGGAAAGAAGGCAAACAAATTTTTGGAGTGGTCTTTGTAGATTTCTTCGAAGTCAATTATCAGCTGGAAAATAAAAAAATAGGTATTAAATTAATGGTACAAAAGAAAATAAAAACTGAAAGATTTGAGATTTCACTCACTATGATTTTGTCTATGAATGAAATTAAAAACATATCTGCAATATTAATTAAACAAACTAATACATCCTACTTAAATTATAAATACTCAATAAGTTATTGTTTCCTCTCATTACAAATAAGACACATATGCCCATGACTAGCCGCAGAGACTATTGGATTTATAAGGAATACAATCTAGATTGATTTACATTCAGTCCAAACAGATATACCTATAAAGTGATAGGTGATGAGCCCATCGCCGTTGTATTGATGTGTCTATAAAAAAAATCTACTTCAGGTGTTGCAGGTGTCCATAGGCCACAGAAGTAATGACTTTCCATCAGGTGGGCCTTATGCTTGTTTGCCAGCTTAGTGGTATAAAAAAATACTTACTAGGGTATAACCTTGCGGAGTCCTTAAAGCGGGGTATGTGTTTAAGTAAGATTCAACTGTGTGTTGATTGTCCTGATTATGATGTAAGTTACGAATTCGTTGTTTGGCTGTCTCTTTCCATTTTTCCTCTACTAGGTTCCAAGGTTGAGTGGAATTTTTTAACCACAATAAATCTTTTTCCACATTTTTCATTAGAAAATCACTTGTATTAATGCTGTCAGGCAATGGTCTCGGGGAGGAAGAGGATGGCCCAGGACTTTCTTCTCTGTTTCTTTTTTTAGTGGTCAAAGTCCCTAATTGTTGCAGACGTCGCCTCTTATTCAATACTTGGTGTACAAGTTTACCTCGTGCTTGCAATATCACTCCAGACGCTGTTGTACACGCAGGGATGTAATATGTTGTTGTCCGTTCACCAGGAAAGAGTTCATTGATCCATTTTGTCCACTTGAAGTATATTTGTCCAATTATTGGTGAATTTCTGTATTCATTTAATATTTCTTTAGCAATCACGGATGCTAATAAATTACGAGTAGCATCACCGTCTAAGGCACCACCCTTATATATTAAGAGTGAAGAAGTTTCGAGAGATTGTTTTAATAAGTTCTCAAGTGTCTGAAACGAAAGTTAAAACCATATTGAATACATGTATGTGATTAAAATAATACCTTACCTACCTATCAACTATAAATATTTTTGTAATTTATTATTTACTAAAATTTCTTGTATTCTATTCAGAAGTTCATAACCCAAATACCAAAATATAACTTTAAAAAATAACATATATATAGTTTTAAAACTATATTTTAAATAAATGAATGTGTATTTTCACATCAAGTGCAATTTCCATTTAAATATGACTTGCTTCAAATGGTGAAAGAAAACATCATGAGGAAGCCTGTGAGTCGGAGAAGGTTTGCACCCTTCAAAGACAAATCCTTAACCCACAATTACAGAAGAGGGTATAGGCCAAAGTCCACCATGGTAGTGACCATGGTGGACTTTGGCCTATACCCTCTTCTAAGGGTGTTCTTCCACTATAATTAAGCTGTGTAGCTGTGTTTAAGATCCACCAACCAGGAGCCTTTATTATAAGAAGCTGAGGCCTAGACAAAATAAAGGCTAGCTTGAGAGTAGCTCTAGTTATAAAGTACCCTAAGAGGAGATCTGGGTTTATGCAGGTGAAGCAGTAGGGTGCAGCTAGTAAGTATACATATTTATAATATTTAACTTACACCGCTCTGAGAATCCAAAGTTGACACTGGTTCATTGTTATTTTCGTTTTGTAGTGTTATTGGTGCATTTTGTTTTCCTATTTGTGTCTCTGACTCGCAGTCCTTCAACGGTATCACAACCAGTTGGGAAGAGTCTTTGGGGTCACTTACACAATCATTTTGCAAATCCAGATCAAACTGTACATTTGAAAAATCGAGGCCCTGAAAACAACAACACACAATATTTCATCACACTAATATTAAGTATTAATATTTTTGATATTATAAATGTCAGAATACTGAAACAATTATTAGTAGTAGTAGAGCTATATGATTATACCTTAACACTTAGACACCATTATTTCATCGCAGGAAAATGCAATGTGTACCTATTACACCTTTTGCCGTCATTATTAGCACAGATAGGTACATTATTAATGATTATAATGGTCAGTGGGTATCTTTGAATGACAAAATGATAATAAAGCTTACCGATAAAGATAATATATTGTAGGTGCTCTCACTGCCTATTGGCAAAAACTCTTTCTTCCAGGTACGCCAACACCTTGTAAATAGAACCCTTGGTCCTGTTTGGGGGATTAGATCCTTCAGGTCTTCGTGTGTAAGGGCCGATAAGGCCTGGACTGTTATCTGCTGTTCTAAAAAATTAAAAAAAAACCTCTTGAACCCACATAATAACGGATCTCGAAGTTCCATGAGCGCATGCAACATACACGCTAAGTAGGTAAAATCTTAGTTTGTATTTTTTTTCTTATGTAACGATGACGAGATGAACAGACCTAAAGACCTAAAACGACGACAATGGTAAGTGAAAAGTAGCAGCGCCGATCTTTGATCTTGCGACCAAGATTTTAAACGACACGACGCACTGCGATCGTCACCTTGAGATTTAAGATGGTAGCTTAGTTTATTATCCTTGTAACCATGGACCTTTTTTATACGTCTATGTTTGTAACAATCGCCTACAAACCAGAACACAGTAATGTAATGTTTGCACACAAATGCTTGACGGTAGAATATCTAAGTTATGGAATCAGGCGTTACTTTGCGGAAATCCATGACATTAAATGCTATGAAATATATTTAGTTTTAATACCGCGAGACATATATCCAGGTCTGAAAGCAGGACACAAATCCCACCGTCATGCATATGCACATGCACATATGGGCCCACCCTCCCGCCCTCATGCATATGCACACATACAAAACAAGTGAGAAATAATTAGCATGCCATGCAACCAAACCTATTATTATTATTATTTATTCGAGCTCGAACGCTCGACGAGTCAACAACTCCTGAGGATGCCCCGTGGAGGGGCGAAACACGTGTCGAGTATAGGTTTGGTTGCATGGCATGCTAATTATTTCTCACTTGTTTTGTATGTGTGCATATGCATGAGGGCGGGAGGGTGGGCCCATATGTGCATGTGCATGACGGTGGGATTTGTGTCCTGCTTTCAGACCTGGATATATGTCTCGCGGTATTAAAACTAAATATATTTCATAGCATTTAATGGTAGAATATCTGCCAAAGGTGTGGTAGGTAGGGACTTCCCCAGACGGCGGCCCCCGGCATGATGCCTATTACTACTAATAATAAAATTAAGGTAGTATGTTGTAGACATACTTAGGTAGTGAATTTGTTTATCTCTGATCAAATAAACATTATGTATTTCATACTAACCTTCAAATACAGGTATAAGGTTGGGAAGTTCCCATGTTTTCAAAAGTTCTGCCACATCGTCCATGTCCACAAAGCACTGTTTCAACTTAACTTTTTTAAACACAACCTAAATATATACCAGAACGAAATCTGCGTAAATTTATTACTTCTTAACACGTTGCGGGACGGTAATGACTTTTTCAAATTATGCGATATGACAGTAAAATTGCCCATACAAGTTACGACCACTGCTATATCCGTACTTACCTAGAGCAATACTAAAGAATAATAATATAACGATAGTACTTTCATAGCCGTATGCCGGTTATAGCCGTACTGTCATTTAATTATGCATAAATGACATGTTAAAATTACACTACGGCTATTCCCGTAATCGGCTATAGCCGTACCGTATTTTATAAATATTTTACGGTCTCAAAATATGATGCTACGGCTATTGCAGTATTATAGGGATGTAAGTTGTTTTCAAAATAAAACCAAAATTTAAAAGAATACTTAGCATTTATTGAATCACATAATGTAGTATCTAATATCTAATACTCAACAAACAGTAAGAAAAAAAAAAGAAACTTCTAATCAGTGCCATGTAATCAGAACATTTAAATTGACCTTAAATCTAGTCTTCCCGATTATTTGCATCTTGCTGAATATGCCCATGCAAAATGTGCCAATCTTCAAAACACTCAGGACACAAAGGTGTTCTTTTCACACATCCCTTGCAGATATATTTAGTTTCCTTTCGCTTGTTTACCTTAGTGCACAATTTGCAATTTAAATATTTGAATTTTCTTTTGTTGCCATCTGAGGTTGGAGGTAGCATCACGACTGGCCAGTGACCTTTCATTACAGCGACGCTACACTCTTCAACAACATTTTGCCTAAATCTTCGGCTGCTGTACACACTATCTTTTCTTACCACATCGGGACCTTTTATATCACCAGAAATCTGACACATTTCCTTTATCAATTGGTCTCTGAACTCAATAGACTTATATTTTCGATTCTTTTTCACATAAGTCTTGTACAAATAAAATGCGTTCCAGACGGCTATATCGAGGCAGTGAAAGATAACCCTCTTATACCATCTTATGCTTTTGCGGGGGGATGAGTAATATGAAGTCATCTGATCGACCCTATCTACTCCCCCCATAAAAGTGTTGTAAGCAGCTACTTCTGCAGGTTTAGTTGCTAATTTACCATGTCGATTTGGTACTTGTTCTAGCTTTGGGTGATCCCGAGTAGAAATTGTATAAACCGGTCTTTTATCTCTCCACATCGAAACATAAATTTGGCCTTTGCGATACCAGTAATAATCTCCCTTTTTCAGTTTTAGACTTGTTAGTACCCTTGGGTTGCCTTTACGGTTTTTTCTCAATGTCCCACAAGAGTGTGTCCGCAAATCAAGTAACTTTTGCGACAACTCCACTGAATTATAAAAATTATCCATGAAAACATGGTGACCTTTGAGCACATATGGTTCCAATAATTTCAGCACGATATTTTGAGTTTTCTTTCCTGTCTCTGCAGATGAATCTTTACCACGGTACATAATCATATCAAGGACATAACCGCTCGCAGTTGTGAGGACGTAGAATTTGATACCATACCTCGCTTTCTTAGACTTTATATATTGACGAAAGATTATTCTACCCCGAAATAGAATAAGTGATTCATCTATGGATAATTCTTTCGAAGGACCGTAGATAAGCTGGATGCCGTCTCACTTCAATAATATTCAAATGAAAGTGACGGCATGCGAGATAAACCAAGCTTAAGTTAAACAACTCTTAACTATTTTTATGAATAAGGCGGTTATAGCTAATGCACACACAGATTCTTTGTAAGTTCAAATAAAATACATGTAACAAACATACAGCGCCATCTAGTATAACTTAACCAAAGTACTATGATGAGCGGATCAATAACATGGAAGACAGCAAGCCTTCAAGACGAAATCTTTACATTTCAGCCGACATTTTTCTCCACAGGGGGGTCCAACTTTTCTCTCTGGCACTTGTAGCTTCGATTTCGACAAAGACTGGTAGGCTTTACCAGAATTTCTCAGCTCTTTTGCAACTTTCGATTTCCACATCGCTGGTTTTCGTACTCTCTTTGTACCCTTTTTTTCTTCTATCACGCGTTCTTGCGCATTAATTTCAGCAACCACAGCATCTTGAGGTTGAGGTTGTACATTTGCACTATCATCTTCGGAGTCCGACGAGCTACTAGAAGTCGATGAACTCTCAGAGCTGCTACTGCTGGTGCTCGACGAAGACAACGATGAACTAGAAGGTCAACCTTAGCTGGTGTCTTACTTTTATGAATCAATCGGAAATTGGGATCCTCATCCGAGTTGTCAAAGTCACTTTCGTCACTTCGGATTGGTGAAATGTAATAATTTGATGTAAATTATGTAATAGGCAGCGGAGGAGTCCAAATAAATCCAAAGGAAGTTTCCACTATATGAATTTAATAAAGAAATTACATATAATTCTTATTATTAGGTGAATAGGTAATAACTAAGAGGTTGTCCTAACGACCGATGTATGTGACGAAAGGCCCCGCGCCCCATCTGCTGCTTAGTTTTATTGGATGCATCGAGTTGGGTTGCGCAATCCATTCACGGTAACTGAATGTATGGTGATGACGTATCTGGGAGGCACTCACAGATATAACACCTCCCCCCTTAGATGAGCAACTATTTGCCAATTTCTACGGCGAAAGTTGCGGCTTTCTTGTTCCGCTGCGATAACTCGATGGCTTCTTTATTCGATTCAATTTTAATGAGTTTTGCTCGATGACGACGAATAAAGTAGATGGTAAGAAGTGCACCTGCACTTAACAATGCAAGTACAATCGCATACAATGGTATTGTTGTGTGGTAGAGACTCGAGGAATCCGCAGTATCGATTTCGACAGACGTTTCCATCGTAATTTGTTTCTGTATCTTGTGCAATGTACCGAGATCCATTGAATTCAGG
Source organism: Diarsia mendica (assembly GCA_949316265.1). Lineage (NCBI taxonomy): Eukaryota > Metazoa > Arthropoda > Insecta > Lepidoptera > Noctuidae > Diarsia > Diarsia mendica. Next base: position 17,677,876 of record OX438908.1, on the reverse strand, counting down.
TGGTAATTTGGTTGAATCTTCCGAGAATCATTAGTCATCCGTGGGAGCGCTGAGATTTCAATTGAAATTCCGTTGACTTTGTCATCGATGTTGGCCAATGTGAATTTCGGGGTTTTCATTTTGCAAGACTTCGGAATTGTAGCCAGAAAACTTCCTTCCAGAATTTGATGTTTTTCAGGGCCGCAGTAAAGTTGAACCTTGGTGGGCTTCGGGAACGAAACTATGTAGTGCTTGCTATCTAGCTCCAGCAGGGCTTCCTTGGCCAGAGAGATAGGCGTGATTTGACACGTTTCATCTATCTCCTGGGAATGTATCAGTTTTTCTATGCAATCCTGACCGGAGCGAATTTGGTGACTTGTTTTTTGCTCGCAGATGTGCCAGTTATCTACCTTCGGGCATTCAGCCTCCATGTACACATATTCCTTTGAATTGATCGCTACATATGGATAGGAAGGCAGGATGACGTCAAAGTTTTTATTAGGAACTGGACAAAGTTTAAATAGTTCAAAGGTACTGGGAAGAGTGATAGGGAATTGAAGGACAACCACGATTTTCTTATTGACATAATATGAACCTAAACTAATTATGTCATAGTAATATCTAATGTCTAAGTCTATGACCTGATCGGTGCTATATAAATGCTGTAATTCGCTTATCATAGTTCTTAATTCCCTAACAGATAGAATAGAATGGTGCAAGGATACCGTGCGACTAAAAGCTAATATATTTTCTAGCCTACTTATTTCACCGGATAACTCTTGTACGTTATCGTTAAGTATAACGAAGAGTTGCGCAAGGTGAGCATATCTTAAAGTACGATCGCTCTCTGACGTAGTCATATTGATGACGTACGCAAGGGCTTTATCTAATTTGAGCTGATTTATTGTCAAATTATTCAGTACGTGAGTTTGTTGTAAGGACATTTCCTTAAATAATGAAATATGCTGATTAATTTTGTTGGAAATGAGTTTATCATTTCGTTTTAGAATTTTTATAGCATTTTCGAACCTTAAAGCATCATCATGATCCAAATTTCCCGAAATTGATTTAATCAAAGTGCCCAATGGGTTTATCAAGCCACGTTTGACTCTACTAGGTTGCAGCGTCTCTAATTGTAAAAGGATTTTATTTAATTTAATATGTAAGTACTTAATTTGTGCACTGAACATGAGCAGACTATTATTACTTAATTTTTCCGTAGTGTCACGTAATTGTCGTTGTAAGTCGTATATTTGTCGTTCTATCTGAATTAAGTTAATGTCCTGTAAGAACGTATGATGATGGGATATGATTTTTGTGTCTCCTAGATTATAAGGTAAAAGTCCCGGTCCGTCATCTAAGCTGGCCAGTTGGATCTCTTGAGCTCGGCCCAGGCTCATTATCGTCAGTACTAGGTACCTGTAACAATCGAGGGTCTTTATTTTTTTTTGGTCGTTTCAGTCTACTTTTAGCTACCGGTCCTCGTTTCCTTGAAGTGTAAATATGAATAGGTAAGTTAGCAATAACTTTGTCTTGCGTAAATCGAGGGGCAAGTTTTTGCCGGGTTGCAGTAGGGTTCCGTATGTATATCTCCTGGTTTTCTGAGTACTCAATTTCAGGTTCCCTATCGCTGTTACGTTGCGTCATCGATGCCTCGCGTTCGGCAAGCGATGATTCATGGACAAGGCTATATACCGTTTCCATTCGACTACGGTGATCTTGAATGTACTGTTGTAGCAATCTTTCCGACAGATTTAAATCCGTGGGGTCCCGTGGGTCGAAATGCCCAGTGATAAGGTCAAACGGCCTACATTTAGTCAGACTATGAATGGAACTATTATATGCTAAAAGAGCGTAAGGGACTAAAGTGAAAGCACATTCATTTTTGTGTTTCAGCTTTAATATGCGTAAATGTTCAAGAAGTGTGCTATGGAAACGCTCTATCATCCCATTTTCGTTCGGGGTATGAGCAGCAGTGGTATGATGCTGTACTTTGTGTAGTCGTAAAAATTCACTAACTACCTGATTTGTGAATTCGGTTCCCTGGTCAGTTATTAATCTCATTGGGTGACCATGGTGCGTACTAAAAATTAAAAGTGATTTTATTATATTAGGGGCTGTACAGTCTGCCATACGGTAAGCCTGAGCATATTTACTAAAAGAATCAATTATAGTAAAATATTTTTCTTGTTCGATAGTTAAAACATCGACATGTGCAGTTTCAAAGGGTTTACTAGGCGGTGGAACGATTCTAAACTCTTGGCGAATCGGGTTACGGTCGTATTTTGCACAGTTACATATCCTACATTCATTAATGTACTTAGTTATGTCAGTTTTCATTTTAGGCCAGAAAAATTGATGTGATAAGGCTAGGCAGGTCTCATTTATGCCACGATGATTTGTCTTTCCCTCGTGATACTTGCGAATAGCATCCTGTTGATTTAAATATTCGGATATATTAGTAATTTGGCATTTAACCAGAATCAACTTCATAGATGAACTTTTAAAATTTCTTTGAATTACAGGAACTATTTCAAGCATTTTCTCTATTGGTTGGACTAAGATAGCTGTGCGGAATTTGGGATCTACGCGGTTTTTTATTAGGTCTACAATGTCTTTATCAAAATGGGATTTTCGTACATTCGTCACAACTTGCAGGTAAGTATCAAAAGGTTTTTTAATTACAGACTTAGATGTAGGTGAGTCACTAACTATATTAATTATAATTTGTCTACGATATTTATTTAAGGGGTCTTCACTAATGGGAATTTCGAGAATTGGGCTTTCTACGCTAGTGTGAGCGGTCTCTCCGTCTGACATGTCTTGAATTTCAGGTGCTGTGATAGTTGAAGAACTATGGTTATCTTGAACCACTGAAGAATTATTCAATAACATAGCTTCAGGTGCTGAAATTGTTGATGACGTACTATAGTGACGTCGTGGTGCTTGTGACGTATTGACTATCATTGAGATAGTCTCATCATTATGAATTTCGATACGTGACAAAGCGTCGGCGTTTGTATTACATTTACCCTTTTTATAAATTACATTAAAATCGAATTCGGACAATTTTAGTCTCCACCTAGTTAGACGCGAATTAGGCTCTTTTAAGTTCATTAGCCATTGCAACGGTTTATGGTCAGTGACTACTTTAAATTTGCGCCCAAATAAATATGGCCTAAAGTACTTTGTTGCCCAGACGATCGCAAGGAGTTCTTTTTCGATTGTTGAATAATTTGTTTCGCTATCGTTTAGTGTTCTAGATGCATAAGCTATGGGCCTATCAGCTCCTATTGGGCCTTGGGATAGTACAGCGCCCAGTGCGAATTTGGATGCGTCAGTAGTGAGAATGAATTCCTTTGAGAAGTCTGGATACTGTAGTACCGGGTCATTAGTCAGAAGAGCCTTACAGTGTTCAAAATGTTTTATATAATCAGGTGTAATAATAATTTTAGCTCCCTTTTTCAGACATGTTGTGAGAAATTTTGTAACACGAGCGAAATCGGGAATAAATCTACGGTAATACCCGATAAGGCCTAGAAAAGATTTAATTTGTTTCGGAGTTTTTGGGATAGGATAATTTTCAATTGCCGAAGTTTTTTCGGGATTTGGTCTGACACCGTCAGGGGTAATAACATGCCCTAAATATGGTGTTTCACGTTTTAGGAACTCGGACTTATCCATCTGGATCTTAAAATTGGATTCCCTAAGACGCTGAAATACTTTACCTAAGTTATCTATGATTTCCTGTAAAGAAGTACCAAACACTAGGATATCATCTAAATATACAACACAAATTTTATTCAGAAGACCTTGAAGTACATTATCCATTACTCTCTGAAAGGTGGCTGGCGAATTTTTCAAGCCCATGGGCATTCGTAGGAATTCATAATGTCCATGCTCCACATTGAATGCCGTTTTATGAATATCTTTAGGATCTAATTCTACCTGGTAAAACCCATTAGTTAAATCAAGAGTAACAAAGTATTGACACTTCCCTAGCTTATCTAATATATCGGTGACATTTGGGATGGGATATTTATCGTCAATTGTCTTCTCGTTCAGCTTACGGAAGTCAATGACTATGCGCCACTTAGTTTTGCCAGACGCGTCACTCTTCTTTGGTACTACCCATATAGGTGCACTCCATGCGGAGGTAGAAGGCCTAATTATCCCTTCATCCAACATTTTACTGATTTGAGTTTGTACCTCATCCTTATGAATATATGGATACCTATAAGTTTTACTATAGACAGGTAATTCGTCTGTGGTGTTAATGCTATGCTTAATTTGGTTTGTGAACGTTAAAGGTTCATCTTCAATATAGAATACATCTGAGTATTCTCTACAGAGGTTAGTTAAATTGATTGTCTCCTCTGGGTTTAAATGGTCTATGCGCAATCGCGATAACATCTGCTCGGTTCGACGAGTATTGTTATTGTAAGTATCCGATGACACTGCAGTTACAGTTTGTTCGCTAAATACATGTGCGACGATTGGTTCTGACAAAGATAAAATTACATCATTATTCGTAGGGTTAGATATTTCTAAAAAAGCTCGATTATTTTTTGCTGTAGTTACACATTCAGTTATGTTACAACTCTGTATATATTGCTGATCTATGTATATATCTCCTTGGCCAATATTAATAGGCAAATTTAATATTTTAGAAGATTGTGCCGGAATAATGTTCTCATACAAATTTACACTTCGGGAGGTATACATATTTATAGGGTTGCTAGAAAATTCAGTTTTAAGTACGCGAGAACTAAGGTCAATTTTTGCTAAGAATCGTTCAAGAAGATCGCACCCTATTAGTCCGTCAAAGTAATCGTGAAATCTGTATATGTTCAACTTGATTGGATTATTGTCTTTAAATTCTTCGAAACAGGGTATAGTGATTGAGTAATAATTCATTGTAGATGCATGCACGTTAGCGACTATAAATGGTTCATAGTTAAGTTCATAGTCGGGATAGTACTTTGCCACAGTTTCAGGACTTATGAACGACTGGTTAGCTCCCGTATCAATTAAAAATTTTAAAGGTGGAAAGTCGGGCCTAACATTTAATTTTAAAAAAGGCAATTGTCTTTTCCCCTGTATATTAATTTCTATTCGGGGGCATTTTTCGGGGCTTCCTTTGGAAAATTTGACGACTTTGGATTTTCAGGTAGAACTGTGGGTATGGGTTCACCTCCGGAGACGTCCTGTGTCAGTGTCAAGTGAGTAGTCGGGTCACAAGCTGGGACACAGTCTGGGACATAGTCATAGTCACAGTAGAAAAAGTCTTCTGGGACATAATAGTCAAAGTCGGGTTCTTGTACAAAAAATTCGTTCACGTTTGCTTCTCGTGTTCTAAAGTAATTACTAGGGGGTGGACTACCGTAATTACGCCAATCATGCATATTGGTCGGTGGCAGGACACGCGCAACGGGGTGACTAACACCGCTCATTGGTCGAGGCTGGTTGTTCGGTGCCTGCTGAGACGTTGGGGGTCTAGGGTTGACTCTAAAACCGGTGGACATATTGGATCGCGGTAAAGCTTTGAACATTTGTTGGGTTCTAGAAGGTCCCTGATAAAATGGTCTAGGCTGCTGTGGAATAAAGCGATTTGGATCAAAATTTCGAGGCATCAAATTTCTATTCATCTGAGGATACTGAGTTAGCACATTTGGGGATATTGGAAGTAACCTTTTACTTGAAGGCATAATTTTTTGTTGGAGGTAAACAACGTTCATCTCCTCTTGGGCATATTCTAATGCTTCCTCCAGGGAAGGAGGCCTCATGCATCGAATCCTAGATCCTAAAGGTTCCGCTAGGCCTCTTAGATACGTCTGCAAAGCTAGTTTCTTATACAAAGTTCTTTTTGCTTCGACGGTGGTAGCGACAGCATCGTGTATTTCTACGTATGTCATGATGGTGCTTAAAAGGTTTAACACGCGCTCATAGAATACTTGAGGCGTATCTGATCCTTGAGATAGTAACGATAGATCGTTGTATAACGCAGACTCATCTCTATGGTCTGAAAAATTATGAATTAACGTACTCCTAATACCGTTCCAATCCCGGGGAACACCATTTGTCACTAGCGTTCTAGCGGCGTTTCCGGTGATTTTATTTAATATACCATTTAATAATGCTAAGTTGGTTAATTCATGACCAGGTGCTGGATTAATATAGCTCGCAACAAGCTGGTCACATAGTGATAAAAATCTAATTAGAGTATTGCTATTGCCGTCAAATTCTGGTACTAGTTTTAATGTTTTAAAAATTTTATTGATCATATCGTCTTGATCTGCCATGGTTATATTTTCTAAGCTATCTAACTCTAAATTTCGGGAAGCGTCCCTCAGCGCGATGCGAGAGGACAACCGATTGCTCAGGGGTTCGATACCCCTAATAGATCGCGATGATCGTGGGTGGAAAATTTTGGAGGCGGGAAATAGCGACCGACTGTAAGGAATTTGTGCAACTCACATAAAGTACATATCGGCGGCTCCCGTAGTATCGATGTCTGGATACGGTCTACAGGATCTCCAACGGCTGCTTCTGGTTCTTCTGGATTGTCGACGACGCACGTTGAAACGTGAACAGCACGCACAAAAATGTCTAAATGTTCAGCTCGATCGTGAAATTATAGTCTTTGATTTGCACGCACTGACTCGACAACCTACACCGACTGCGCCAATTATGTAATAGGCAGCGGAGGAGTCCAAATAAATCCAAAGGAAGTTTCCACTATATGAATTTAATAAAGAAATTACATATAATTCTTATTATTAGGTGAATAGGTAATAACTAAGAGGTTGTCCTAACGACCGATGTATGTGACGAAAGGCCCCGCGCCCCATCTGCTGCTTAGTTTTATTGGATGCATCGAGTTGGGTTGCGCAATCCATTCACGGTAACTGAATGTATGGTGATGACGTATCTGGGAGGCACTCACAGATATAACATGTACCAGGCTGTTGTTGTTTAGACGTGCTCGGAATAGATTAATCAACCACGGATAAGGGGGCATGAGGTTCTGTAGATGAGTCTTCATCACTTCGTGGTCTGTTAACAAGTACCATCTCCTTCTGTGGCATTTGTTCAAACTCCTGTTCTAAAGGTGTAGTATCTGGTTGCGTATTTTCATTTTGAGCCAGTAAGCTAGGGCTGATGTTTTCTTTGTCCCTTTCTTCAACCATATTTACTAAATATCTTCCACGATTCATTCTTTTTCTGAAAGAGAAAATGTAAATTTCACTAACCGAAAGATAATAAGCCATCGATGAAACGTGTTCGATTTCATGAGCTTCGATGTAATGAAATTTGATGTGGCGTACCGGAGTCCATCTAAACAGCTCTAACTTAAAAACTGATCAGTAAAAACACAATAAGCTGTGTAGTTCTAGGACGAAAATAAAATAGAATTAAGATGAAAAGACTCCAATCGCCACTAGCAGAAAAGATCAATTTCATTTGTTTTTTAAAGAAATATAATAAGTGTAATGAATGAATGTGAATGTGTGTGTGTGTGTGTGTGAATGTGTGTGTGTGTGTGAATGATGATGTGTGTGTGTGTGTGTAATGTGTGTGTGTGTGTAATTTATCTATAATATGTATGTATTTAGAAATATATAAGTATGTTTATCAGTTGTCTAGTACCCATAACACAAGCTCTGCTTAGCTTGGGACTAGATGGCGTTGTGTGATAGTTGTGGAATATTATTATTATTATTATAAGAGTTTAAACAATGAGTCAACAAAACAGACTCAACTACAAATTCAAAAAAAAATCATCAACGGTAACAATTCTAAATAAAAACAGAAACTTTACTCACCTTACCATCAACACTGGTTCAACTCAAAATGTAGTAGTAATTTACTAATAGTCCGGTCAAAATAGACATTTGAAATAACAATAATTCCCACAGAGCCAAATATTGGTGGAGAGCTGGGGTATACCATTACAAACAAAGCCTTAAAAAATCCCATCGATCCTATGTGTGCTACAAAAGTTATTCGGGGTCAAAGGTCAAAATTTGAGGATTTTTGAATTTTTCTCGAAAACGGTAAGTTTTATCAAAAAAAATCTCAATCCAAAGTTGTAGATCATAAAATTCTCTACAAAAATGTTCTACATCATTATTTTCTGAGAGTTACCATTCCTGAGATATCGCGATTCTAACAGTCACATTATTCTTCACTACATAGTATAAAATAAAGTCGCTTTCTCTGTCCCTAAGTCCCTTTGTATGCTTAAATCTTTAAAACTACGCAACGGATTTTGATGCGGTTTTTTTAAATAGATAGAGTGATTCAAGAGGAAGGTTTATATGTATAATAACATCCATTTGCACCCGTGCGAAGCCGGGGCGGGTCGCTAGTTATGTATAAAAGCGAAAGGTAACTCACTCCTCACGAGATCTCGAAAACCGCTAGCCGTATAAAGATGATTTTTGGACAGGAGGTAGTTTATAGTTAGCAAACGTCCGCTAAGTACGGATTTTGCGACAGGGCCGTATTAGGGTGATCTTAGGGCCCTCGCAAGTTTGTATGAAAGTCCTTCATTTTTTGTGCTACAATCTTGATTTTTGGCAGAGACGTAGTTTATAGTCAGTAGACGTCTGTTATGCATTAATTTTCTGACAGGGCTGGATTAGGGTGGTCTATGAGCTTTTGCAAGTTCTTATTCATACAAACTTGCGTGGGCCCTTAAACCACCCTAATCCGGCCCTATCGCAAAATCCGTTCTTAGCGGACGTCTACTAACTATAAACTACCTCCTTGCCAAAAATCATATTTATACGTCCAGCGGTTTTCGAGATTTCGTGAGGAGTGAGTTACCTTTTGCTTTTATATAAAGGCTCTTAGAATCGCGATATCTCAGGAATGGTAACTCTTAGAAAAAATAAAGAACGGCATTTTTGTAGAGAATTTTAAGATCTACAACTTTGGGTTGAGGTTTTTTTTGATAAAACTTACCGTTTTCGAGAAAAAATCAAAAAATCTCAAATTTTGACCTTTGACCCCGAATAACTTTTGTAGCACACATAGGATCGATGGGGATTTTTAAGACTTTGTTTGTAATGGTATACCCCAGCTCTCCACCAATATTTGGCTCTGTGGGAATTATTGTTATTTGACCACTACTTTTATGTCTAAATTGACCGGACTATAAGCACTAACCACAAAAACGGCGACAACTCGAAATAATGTTAGTACAATGTCTACAACACGGAATCAACTCAAAATAACTCTTTATTTGTTTACGACAGTACGTGCGTTCCGCATGTTATTCTGGCTGCAACTAGCGATGTCCCTGTTTTGGTGGGGGAGGTGCGCGGCTCGCTCGTTCAACAAAAAGGGCTTCCGGCGTCATCTAGCGTTGAGTAGTGGAACTATTTTTGAATCTGTTTTGTTGGTGGCTAGTTAGTGAGTTAGGGAATTCGATAGTATGCATAACTCAAAAATTGAGATTTTAGAGTTAGCTCCCTTTAGATCTAGGTGTGCGATATGATACCCTCCGGTAGAAATGGCTTAACCGACATATATAACGTGTCTCCACTTTGGAGAATAACATCGATATCATGACAAGTCAGATTTCGACGTCTGCAAACTGACAATACTGACGCGCAAGCGGACATTGCCACGCATTGAGCGTTATTACCTTCATAATTACCTTGATGTGTTGTTCCTAAAACATTAACAAAAATACAAGGTCAAGTGCAAGGTAGATATAAAGTTAGCACCTCTTGTAGTCCTTTTTGAAGTCGGTTAAAAAATATGAACATCGAAATCGTTGTTCTGCAATGGAAAGTTTTAAATCCAAGACAATTTTATGCCTTTACAAAATCTCCATAAATATGGGGAAAAATATGTCATCGCGATCCAGCAATATGCTATTTCTGCTTCTCTTACTTTAAAACCATTTTTTTTCAATATTTTATGTAGCGTCGTTCTCTTTATAATGCCCTAAGTACCATCATCACTGATTTTCTTTAAAATCTTATCTAGAGTAGGCATTTCATTCTGCGCGAAGAAATTGTGGACTTTATTTCTGATGGCACATTTTGTAAAGTTATCAATCGTATCAACAATTGACAAACGTTGCTTCAATTTCTTCGAAGATTTTAGCACACCACTACCATTCTTCTCTTTTACAATTCTATGAACAGAAGCCCAGTGAAGAGTGAACACCTAAAGAAGATGCAACAGCTTTCAGAATGTCACCCTTGGAGGCCGAAGAGTGCATTTCTCATTGCGTGGTACATATTTAAAATCATAGTATTTTCGGTAGACAAAAAAGCCCGCCGTTTTCTTTTCCTAGCAGGTTGTTCGATATCCGCCATTAAATCAATCAAAGCAATCAATTATAAAATCCAATACACCAGCCGGTTCACAAATTGAGCATACAGTCACAAGTAAGAGCACGTCTGCACAGTACGGGAAGTATGAGTAGACTAAAAAGTACTCGTACTGTGTACACACTTCAAAACAAAATTTTGTTCTGATCCATAATCTCATCAAATCTCATAAAGAAAATCTCAACATTGAAATCAACATTCTTCAAGAATCATCAACTTTCGACCAAATCTAGTATCCGATCAAATCCAGTATGCAATGCTCTGCTCGGTACCATACAACACACACAGCTCAAACAGGCAACCATGGGACCTCCATTCGGTACCCAAACTCAACACATCTCATTGCCTCCATCCGGCAACCATGGGACCTCCATCCGGTACCCAACATCAACTCAACTCAACACATTGCCTTTATTTAGCACCTTTAGCTACATTGCCATGCTGGACGTTGGTCACAGCCCTCAAGTAAACACTTACACGCGTGCAGCAACGAACAGCATTGCAATGTATGCAATCTGAGTCACTTGCATACTACATTTGCATCTTTTACCTCTCACTTAAGGTCTGACCCCTTCATCATCACCCGATCTCGTTTTGTAGATGTCTATCGTGTCAAAGTCAAATTTACAGTCAGCAATTGCGTCACATGCCTCAATTGACCGTATTTTCTCAAATCGCATCTCATTTGATGACATTATGAACCGAAACTAATCTCAAATAATTGTCGGGTAAAACGTGAAATAGAATTTCTAAAACATGAGCTAAAACAATTCAATCGGGGCATGATTTATCGTAATTAAAAGAACTATGAGGCGTTAGAGTTACATACCACTTCTGATGACGACGGTAGGTCAACTATTTCGGGTACATCGTTGTCAGAGTCCAAGTTCAGCATGGCGGAGATACGAAATAATAGTCTCAACACTGATTACAACCGCCTATTTATTTACTTCCGTTAACAAATTAACAAAATCTCAAACGATCAAGCCGATGGAAATGGATTTAAGTACGGAAACGCGGTAAGTTCGATACAGGCGGGCAGCACAACCGTTCGCACTCGTGTCTCACCAAAAAGTAACGTCCCTCAAGTCAAATGCGTCTAACGTCAACGTCAACCGACCACTGACGTTTGACATATCACAACTGACAGCTGTCAAACCAGACCTGCCACGCACTGTATCGACCTCACCCAAGCTCACTGCTTGACATTTCCGAAAAACGAGAAAAACGATGATAGATGGCGTTATTCTAAATTGTCAACTCTAAATATTGTGCCTCGGTGTTGAATCTGCGACATATATAAAAAGCAAAATTAACTGTTAGAAAGCCATAAGCACAGAAGAGAAATTAGCAATCTGTTTGAGGTAAGTAAATTATTTGAATGCACAAGTTAGGGCAATTTTCTATTTGCATTTTCCCTCGTGTATGTATTAGTAATTAATTTTGTATGTAGAATAATAATTCATAAAAAAATTACATGGTAAGATAGTGAACATATATTGACATATCTTTTCAAAACTTTACATGCAATGCGGCAGTACATATCGCTGCCCTAGTTCAACAGTAAGATATGTTGAACAAAGTATGTTTTGAGTTATTCATACTTTTATGATTTTAGTGTCATTAATTCACTCGTTGTTAATTGAAATGTGGTTGATTTTTTAAAACTATAGCTTAGTTTAATGTGTTACGGAGTTATTCATATTTCAATATGAATAAAATATTTTGTATAATAGTTTAACGGGTTTTGATAGTAAGATAACCTTATATTGAACTCAGACTAAATAAAACATGTTTTGTAATTTTAATGTTGTCTCTAAAATGGTTTATTAAAAATTTAGTCTATATTGTAACTCATAGAGTTATTGTTTTTTGTTTTGTTTAAGAAATACCTACTAAAGATTTATCCAACCAAGCTTCCAAATTTATGGAAAATCAACAGAGATCGACATAATTTTAATATATCTTAGTATTACAGCACATCGTTGTCCGACTAAATCCGCGGAAATGTTTGGTAACGGGATAGGAAAATTAATTAAAAACTGAGAAATTAGTTTGCTTGTAATGTATTATTTATTAGCTAGTATCATAATTGCACAAATCAGTCTCATAATCAGTTAAAATCTTATTATTATTTTTGCACAAGTCGGTTTAAGTATTAGAATAATCAGTCAGTGCTATATTGTTCATTATGTGAACCTTAATGGCACAAATAGGTAAGTCTTTTAAAGCAGCTAAAATTTAGTATTATAATAAAATTAAAATAATCTAAAACTAATTAATAACAATAGTGAGTTAATTATGTGAATCTTAATGGCACAAATAGGTAAGTCTTATAAAGCAGCTAAAATTTAGTATTATAATAAAATTAAAATAATATATAACTAATTAATAACAATAGTGAATGAATGAATTGTTTTAATTAATTCTATTATCATACTGAACCTACTCGTTACAGGCTTTCATCATCACTATTGCCGCTTTCGTTTTCCTAGTTATTTGTAGTTTTAAGACTTTCGTAAAAGCTGTGTAAATGACATTGAGGTATCAAATTGGCAGTACACAATGATATCAGATCTCTCTTTTTGTGATTTGGTATTGCTGGTGCTTCATTATAAGCATGTTCCAGAGTTATATTTTCTGAGATGCGGCCTCTTTGTTTCCTTCTGGTATCCACAATTTTAAAATCAAGATCTGTTGAACTTGGGCAGCGATATGTAGTGCGTGCGTGACTTGTCAATATAATAAAACAATGGTAAAAAACGTTCATCAAATTTAATGTTACATTATATAAAAAACAAGTACTTAGCAAACATGAAATTAAAATGGTACCCACAAGTACTTAGCAAACATGAAATTAAAATGGTACCCCTTAGAATTTTTAAATAGTGCGAATCGTCCAATAACCCTAATCAATTAGCGAAGTAGCATTGGCCTCCTCACTTGCATACGGTCCGAACACGGTGTTCCCACCGACTGGAAGGACATTGGCATCTTGTTCAGCTGTATATCCTCCTACAGATTGATTTGATGCACTACTTGGAGATGTAAACAGAGATGTATCTGAGGATTGGACACCTTGAGCTGTTGTATACCCTCGAGTACTTGTTAAGGCACTATTATAACTCTCAGATGCATACATATCATTGTAAATCTTTAACTCTTTGAAGTTGCCAATGGCGAATTAACGTTATGCAACATACTTTGCAATCCTCTGACCAGACCAGAGTCCAAATGGGGGACGTGTCTACTTCGCAGGTTTGCTTGTTCTTCAAAATCGCTTACAAAAATTTTGGAATGTCTGTAATGGTATGAAATGAAATTTATTTGCTAGAATTATAGTACAATGTTGATGGTCAGGTTTAGTTACAGTAGCTCACAAAATTCGCTAAAACTAGCATGCAAAATTAAATAATACATTGAAATCGAATTTAATAATTAGTAGCAGCGATCCGATTTGATCGTAAACTTGCCCCTGGACCTTGAATGTCCGTCATGAACCCTGCTTCAACGATTTGATTTGCACCAAACGAATTCATCTGGAAGGCGCTATTATAAGTTCGGATGTTTTTCCAAAAACGGCTGGACTTCGGATGCTCGCCATTTAGTAAGACTCTTAACAGATCTGGTGGATCTTGCATAGACTCCAAGCGTACCGTACCAGATGCACAACACAACTCATTGGGCTCCCCTTTCCATTTGCGGGCTTGGCAGTGGGCCCACACTTCTTCTAAGATGCCAATATCTCCGTGAGAGGCGTAGTTAATCGCAACATTGTACATGAATCCACTTCCCTCTTTATTTAGCCGCGGTTGCTCTTCGATATCGTAAACCGTTGATTCATCGTCAGATGTTGAAAGTTGCTCCTTCATCACGCTCAGCTCTTTGCCAACTGATGCGTGAAGATCCTTAATCAGGAGCATATTTCTTCTTGGCGCCGGACCAATTCCTCTTGCTCGCGTTGCAACTTTTCCTCCAACCGACGAGCCTGATCCTCTTGACCACGTTGCAACTGTTCCTGTAACTGGCGAGCATGCTCCTCTTGACGGTGAGCCTGTTGCTCCTTATCCCATTGCAACTGTTCCTGTAACTGGCGAGCCTGGTGTTGCAGCGGCGCCATTAAGGCAGGCAAGTTAGGCACTGCTGATGCTGGAGAAACGCCAGATGAGCCAGTGACTGGCTCTGACGTAGGCTGGACACCATCTGTGTCGTCGCTTTTAGTCCTTACTCAGTTATCACTGACTCCTAGAACGGATACTATCCGTGTTATTCCTTTGGTAGAAACGGCATTATTTATCCCTCACTTCTGACACCAAATTGTTACAAGCTGGGTATGGGATAAATAAAAACACTACCAATTAAACACACGAAATAACTTTATTGATCACAAAACACTTACACACAATCACTTCAAAACTACTGAACACTTTACCGCACTAGTTATATCTTCGAACTGTTCGTTGTCTCGCTCAAAAGTAGACTGCCTCGCACCGACCTATGCCAGTCCTTTTATATCCAAGACACAGACAATAGATGTTAGAAAAAATTCCCTATTGTTAACTAAAAATGAATCAAGCAAAGAAATTCACAAAGAAAAATAAACTTTACGATAAAAGAACCAACAAGAAAGAAGATTACGCCGCCGACGCCGCGCGTGAGCTGACCTTGGAAATACACTAAGCGTACCTAGACGAATGTACTCGATTTTTGTGGGTACCAAGTATCGAAATTTCTTGAAAATTCGGGATGACCGTCGCGGTCGTTAAACTATTGACATAATATTAACTTTCTATTGACATACAGGATGGTGCCGACAATACGACAATAAATGAAACCACTGGTAGTTCTAGTTCATAGGAACATTTTTAAACTGTCAAATACATCCTAACACCGAAATAACAAAAATGAAAAACAAATAAAAACTAAATAGCATAAAACTGTAAACAAAATACAATACAATTTACAAAGAAATATTGGTTTACTAACCTTAGGAATAATTTACACCGATTAAGGTGTGGAAATAAAATGTAACAAACGAATTTGGCAAAGACATTTAGGTAGGTTGGTGCCGACGATACGACAACGATTTCGGTTATTATATTCCTGATTTCATTATTAATGAAATTTACTGTTTGATTTCGATCTTTTATTGGTTTTAGCTGTAATAAATTAATTAGTGTACTAAATATTTCATACACAATGTGAATGAATAAATGAATGAACTACGAATGAATGTACTACTATGTACAAAGGAACCCTGAAGGGTTGCATGTGTAAGACGGACTTGCACTTGGCCAATTAGAAAAACCGATTTTTTCTAGTTCGAAAAACTCGGTTTAATGCATTGCCTTCAAATGATTTCTCATAGCAGTTGTAGTTCTTCTGTTTCTTGAATATTCATTATTATACAGCTTGCATTTAGGTCGTTCAGCATCGCAACATGTAAAATAAGTTAATATTTCACTAGAAGTTGACTTACTCGGTTTGTTAAATAATACTAAAAGTTTCGTAGTAATGCCTTCTTGCCAAAAAAAAATGTATCAAAATAGGGGAAGAATTATGTGTTCCGTGGTTGCTCGCATCTGTAGAAACACTCACGTTCTGATCATTTTCCAGTGCCGTTTTTTTCTATTAAACGACCCAAGGAGTTACCGTAACCGTTGCTCTCAAAACGGTGAAGAAAAACATCGTGAGGAAACCGGCATGTCTTAGAACCAAAAAATTCGAAGACATGTGACATCTACCAATCCGCACTGGGCCCGCGTGGTAGATTATAGCCCATCCCCTCAAAGAGAGGAGGCCTGAGTCCCTGCAGTGGGAACATTAATAGGCTGATGATGATGATGACCCAAGGAGTAATCACCCCACTACCAAAAGGGTAGTTGACTGACTAAAAAAATATGATTCTGTTTAGTCCGTCAGTTAGATTATCGAAAAATATTGGACACGTGTTTTTTTGTTTTATCAAATTAATTAAAATTGACGAAAATAAAGCTTGTCAAAGACCATGGAGAGGGGGGTTTTGACGTCATCGTCTGGTAAAAATAGACCAACCGTTGACGTTTCACGACTTTTCGAAGCACTGTATTGTCTTCATTTTTTGTTTACGTGAAAAAAGAAAAAATTCGTGTGCAATATTTTTTGGAAATCTTTCTGACGGGACTAATTCGTTTTTTTTTTGTCAACTACCCTATTGCTTCGATTATATCGTTATTGCATAAGAAATATATTTTGCATTATTGGAATCGGGAAATACTGTAAAATTCTTCGAAACTAATTTTCCTTCTTTGCACCAAATCGATGACAAAATTCGTTTCCGGTTTGGGTTTCTGTATCCATCAGAAATAATAATAACTCACTCTGTTGTATGTGGAAGGTTTTGACAGTAGTCTATCATGTTAAGAGCGTATGCTACCTCAGATTAGCAACCCTATTTGTGGTGGTTCAAACTTCGCTTTTAAAGCGGTTGTTACGTCTTTCGCTGCGGCCGAATAGTGCGAAATTAGTGGTATTTTGCGATTTACAAAAAAACTATTGATTGGACTAAAAAAGTAAAACACTATGACTTTAGTTTGTTGCTTGTAGAATTATTTGGCAAAAAAATCAGAACGATGACATGTATTTTAGTATGGTTTTTACTCGTTAAAAGAAATTTTTAGAGGTATCTTCGCGATTTTTTTCTATCGAGCAAAGTTAGTTGTATTATGTTTTCACAACACTATGGCACTAGCATATATCCTGAAGAATATCATATATTTTTCTGATGTTGATTACTGCAGTGAATCATATATTTTTACGCATTATAAAACTCGCGTTTGAGGTACCATACGCTCTTAAGCAAGATGTGAATTCATTAGCAGTAACATTACCATTTGCTACATGCATTATAAACATATTAAATGCATTTAATGAATTGTACAAATTCATCTTTGTGATCATTATCAATTTTTCTCCTCCACAAATATTCCACTAGCCACTCGTTAAAAGGAGATCGGACATTTTAATATGGACTTTTTATTAGATAATTTAAAACACTTACTATACCCGCAAATAAATCGACACATGGAGAAAAAAGTAATTGACACATAGGTATATCCACCCATATCATTTAAAGGAGTTATTGTAATATATTTTTTTTACTATTTATATGCAGATTATTAGAAAAATACGATATACAGGGTGGAATTTTGTAATGCCACCACTCCTTTATTTTTTAATAGAAAGCAAACTGCATTCAAAGATTTTCGAAAATTCTCTTCTCCCACACTCGGGAATCGAACCGGCTAAAATCTGAAAAAATTATACCCTGTACTTTTATTGCATCGATCGTTAGGGTCAAATAAAAGGATGAAATCTCTGTAACAAACATGATAAATTGAATAAAAGGAAAACCAGGAAATCTTAAATTAATTTAATTATTTACAAAAAATGGTAAACTAATTAGTTGCTCGAAATGGGCTCCATTCTCTTGGATACACTTTATTCTTTTAACGAATTAATTTCTAGTAACCTTTAATAAAGTGTTGTGGTGAATATTATAAATCGTATTCTGAACTTCAACTCTCAACTCGTTGTCATTCGCATAAGATTTCATGTAAATTTGATTTTTTACATATCCCCACAAAAAAAAAAACTAATGGGGTGAGATCTGGCGATCTCGGAGGCCATCTGATTGTGCCGTTTGTACCAATCCAGGTATTAAAATGGTTATTAATTTAGGCAGTAGTGATTCTGCTGTTATGTGCTGGAGCACCATCTTGCTGTAGAATTATTTGGTTTCGCTCTTCCTCGGGGAAACCATTTAACTCGTTTCTTAAGAGATCCAGTATTTAAAAAATAAAATAAATATACTTGACAGTGTTTAAATGACCTTCGTACACTTCCTTGGCTGTACTTATCTCATGAACCGTGATAGCTAGACAGTTGAAATTCACAGATGATGTAAGTAGTTCTGTTGCCGCTACAACAGGCTACAACAACGAATTTCCCCCAAATCGACAAAACTTTTTTTTACGGGACCTTCTATAGAACAAACGTGTTTTTTTTTTGGTACGGAACCATTCACGTGCAAGTCCGACTCGCTTTATAATCTGACTGAGTGTTAAACAATATTGACATTCTACTGTTTAGTGCTGCGAAACCCATAGACCAGACTGTTCAGCAGTTCATACTTACGGAGTACTTGGCTCGAATTTTGCTCAAACCATCGGAAAGTCGCATGGTGATCAAAACGGCCTCCTCCAGTTTATCGTGGCCTTGGTCCAGTGGCGTGCGCTCTATTAAGGCTCTTAGGCTTAGCCTACCTTACCAACTGAGCATTTCTTATAACTAATTAACCATGTAATAAAATAACACCATGTACAAAATAATAATAAAAAAGTTCAAACTCCTGTTAAAATACTTAGAGCAATTTTTCGCGTACGAATCTTTTAGTTACAGGCTTGCTTAGGCTAGCATTCGACTAGCCTAAAACCCATTCATAATTTTACGCACACAGCGTCACATCGGAGAATGATCGGTGCATATTTTCGTGTATATGAACCCGCACACATGCATGCCAGCTCCTGCGAGTGGAGGCGGCCTGTGATTGGCTGCAACAACACAAGGCTACGATTGGATGCGTCATGCGGCCATCTTTAGCCCGCGAACTCCGGCGCGAAGTTCAAATTTTGTTTTTTTTTTTTACGTTTTTTGCAATTTGCAGGCCAGTGCTAGCTTGAATACTGACTACATACGTCTTACAGCCGCGAATCATATTTTAATAATCAACATACAACCTAGCACGGGCCTGCAAATTGCAAAAATGTAAGGAAATTTAGAAATTTGAATTTCGCGCTTAGCGGTCTTCGCTCTTCCGTCCACAGATAGAGTGCAGCACTGCCAACACATTTCTCATTGATCGTTTTCGTATAATCCTGCAAAATTTTGTTGACCGCTGTTGTGAACAAACTCGATATGAAAATTATGCAATTTTATTTGGTAGTATTTTGCTATCGGCAAATTAGAAATTATATTTTACGCGAGGAAGCCATTATTATTTATTGTTTCATTGTTGTTTTATAGCGCGATTTGTTTTGAAACCGAAAACGTACAGATATTGTCAGTATTAGATAAAATTATTAACAGTAGTGTAGGTAAATATTAGCTTTGTTGTGTATTATTTGTTTATTCCCACAAATAATAACAAAGTGAAGTTTGTTTGTGCTGTTAATGTGTGTTTGCTAGATGTTATAGGTAATAAGTTTTCTCAATTATGATATTATCGTTTAAGTAATGTAATGATAAGGTGCAAATTGTATCTAAAGGTAGATGTGTGAAAGCCACTTCGGTTATTATCTTGCAAGTGACGTGTTTTGTACTTTTGTAACTATCACCCACTCACTTGGATGAGATATTTAAGGTGGCCGAATCTTTCTTCTGTTTGCATCGTTAGAAAATCATGAGTTGCACCCTTGAATAATGTGGTGAGTTTTTGAATTGTATTTAGGTACCTATAACTTTTACAGGCTTATTTATTTTTATAAATGTGACAATTTTTTTTTGCTGTCAATATTTCGTGGCCTACCCACCGTGGGAGACCACTGCACGCCACTGCCTTGGTCCAAGTACGCTTGAGTCACCGTAATATAATTTCTGGGACTCGGTGCTTGGTATACGAAGGCACTAAGCAGCGCTGGTATTGCATTCAGAGGTATGCTTGTGAACACATCTTGATATACTAATTGGGTATTCAAGATCGAATATGGGCCTACATGGCGTGCGAATCGGCCTGTAAAAGAAAATAAATGCACGTTTAAACAACAACTTCTATAATTATATGATTCCTCATCCTAATTCTACCAACTTTCTAGGATACGTTAATTCGATGCTTGAGGCTTGCGTAGGGCTATGACGCCCCCTCGTAACGCGCAGGCATAACTTGTAGCCAGATGCTTATAGAGGGAACATACGCACCTCTCTCCCTAAGGCGTTCCCAATCATCAATAAATTCGAGCTCTTTCAGGAGCTTTAGTCGTCTCTGGAATTCAGGGTATAATTCCAGGTGCCCGTACGTCAACTCTTTGTACTTATCTAGTTTTTGTTTTGCCAGCATTCGCTTGTAGAATATTGCGAACTCCGTTAAGGTTACTGTGTCCGTGTATTTCTTAAGCTCCTTGATTTGTTTCTGAAATTGTAATATAATTATATAGAAATGTAAATAACTCAAAAACTACTGAATTTCGGGGGAACATTTCTTGTTGTATGTGAAATAATATATACATATCAAATGATCCCATAGAAATTTACAATAATCAGTTCAGTAGTTTGGTTTCTAACACGTTCATTGCCACAGAAAAAGGCGGCGTAAAATTGATTCTTATCAATAATTAAGTGTAGTGTAGTATTAATTCTACAACTTAAATAACCCACAACAAAAGAAAAATACTTTCGGAAATCGGTAGCAAAAAAGTCAATAAAACAAAACAAAGTCACCGACTTCCGATAGTAAAGTTATTTTAGCCTTCTTTTGTTTATTTTCAGTCGGTTTTTTTAAGAATGGGCATTTAAGTTATCTCTGCAACTACATCCAGGCGGGTCCATATTGGCTCACCTAAAGTTCTTTACCCGAAATTGTTCTACCTAACGATTTGTAATCCGAATGATCAATCTTCCTAAAATTTTTCATCCTAAAGTTTTCATTAATACTATTTGGAGTGCTACCGGCGATGTTCATAACACTCATGTTTCCGAAAATTGTAATTCATAATATCATTATTGTAAATATATTTAAACTCCTACTGTTTTTTATCATAACGCTTTTATTCCGAAACATAATTACCATAATATTTTCACTCATACAACTGTTTAGAACGATAACTATAAGGTCGTTTCACTGATTTTTGTCTTGAAATGAAATTCAGGTCAGAGTGTCGTCTTGGGGGCACTATGAAAAAAATACTTAAAAATTTCGCGACCAATTTCGAGGTAGTTGGTCACAGTTCTAACCTAACCTATGGATATCTTTGCATAGTATATAAGGTCCCATTAAAATAGGTGGACAAATTTTAACACAGCGTTTTCAGTAAGCCTAACTAAAGACATCCAAACAAAAAAAAAAACACTGAAAGTGATTTTATTTTGACTTAACCCTCTGCAACTGAGGTGACTTTACTGTTAACATTTGACTGACGTGTTGTCTACCAGACGTCAGCTATACTAGCCTTATTTGGCTATATTTTGACGATTTATTACATAAATGCATATTTTATATGTTGTATTGGTTCATAAACTTTCAAAATAAATAAATATCAATATTAAGAAAACAATGCATTGACTTATACGAATCAGTTTTAATGAGATCAACATTTTACACATTTGGTGACATACAGGTACAAAATATTATAAAAAAAAAACTTAATGCTTATTTTTTCTTTGAGCAAACAATTATTTTTAACATTACAATTAAAAGCTATGAAAAAAAAATCAACAATATCCTATGATAGGTTTAGGCACAAATCAGTCAAAGTCAACCCTAATTTTATTATCTAGAACTTACAGTCCTCACAAATTTGAGCCGAGCATTGCAAGCAAATAGCTTTTTTGCAAGCACAGCAGCTGAATCTTGTCTGCCTTTTCAATCTGCTGGGGCATATGCTACATACGCCCGAATACTCGAACGTCACTCAATTTTAAGTTGCACTTAAATCTCGTGCTGTCTTTGTTACTTTAACGCAGAGTGACAGAGATAGCACGAGTTTTGAGGGCTACTTATAATTGAGTGACGTTCGAGTATTCGGGCGTTAGTCTTCTTGCTGATGGTCCAGGTTGTGGAGGAGGTTGAGGAGGGGGAGGCAAATCCTTACCTAAAACCCTTCTGATTGTCAATCGAAGCTCTCTCGGCAGTCTGTCATTATAGACGCGCTCTTTCACGCTGGGAAGTACTAACTCTCTTGCTAAGGATAGTAAGAAGTCTCCTCTCCGCAATTTGGCACCAGGACAACCTTGGTACAAGACAAAAGCATTCACACCAGCTAGATCCAACATCCTGTAAAATATTGCCATTGGCCAGCGACGTGTCTTTCGAGTGCTTGAATAGATCGAACATTTCTTGTCGATTTTATCGACTCCGGCCTTGGTGTGGTCACTTTATCAGTGTTTGGTGCGTGGTGTGAAGAAGAAACCAAAATCACAGCCTTATTTATCTTCGGCACATAGGATACGATTGTGTAGTCCTTGGTGCACTCATACAAAGCGCTTCCCAGGTCTCTTCTTCTATTGGGTTGGAACTCGGGTGGCACCTCGCGCTTGTTCTTTCTCAAAGTTCCCAAATACGTCAAGCCCTTGGAACGTAATATCTCCATCAGTAGGATTGAACTAAACCAGTTGTCAGCTGTTATGTTTCTGTTGGTGTTTTCTATAGGTTTCGCCAATCTTAGAACCGACTGAGTTGAAACACCGAGGTTTCTTTCTGTATCTGGAAGACCGACGCCATCAGAATTTTTCCCACAGTAGTTCAGTTTGATTGTAAGGAGGTTTTTGATTCGTATTATTATTATTAAAGTGGTTCTTTCTAGATGTCGGTCGAGTGTTAGCGTCGTTTCGCGACTACATTTTGTTTGTATGAGTATTGTTGTAATTTCTCTTCTGACAATGCGCAATTTATGGCGTAGTTAAGGTTTTTGGGGTCATGGCCCTTTAGATACAACCAGTACCTTCCCTGGTACTAGTTCCTTTAAGATTTTAGGGTTAGAGAGCAGTATCGGCATAATTTTATTTTGTACATTGATGTACTCCATTGCGACATTGAAAAACTGCTGGAAACCTTCCCCATTCGACGCTAGGGGTGTCTTGCGGTTTTTCTTTTCGGTTGTACTGACGGAAGGACTGCTCGATCATGGCTAGCACTGACATTGTTTGTGATCTGAATTAGAAGTAAAATGTGTATTACAGTTTCTGCGTGTGTTGTGATTCAGTTTTAATAATTTGTATATTATGGTTGCATTTGGTGATCATCATCAGCCATAACACGTCCACTACTGGACAAAGGCCTCCAAATGACATAAAGAACGGCAGCCTGCTGTTTGCATCCATCGGTTGCCCGGTCGTCGGTCCACCTGGTGGGAGTTCTACCAACGCTGCGTCTTCCGGTTCGTGGGCACTCGAGAGCATTTGGTGATACTTGGCCAGCTAAAATCAGCTATGCAAGAAGAGTTGGAAAAGATTGTGCGTCTCTTTTTTCCTTATGAGGAACCACATGGAAGCAGTCATCAGAAGCCGGGGAGGAAATACTCGTAGTAGATACAGTTTATTTTGTTTCTAACATGTTAGAGTTTGAACTTACCTCGCAGTTTTTCATCTTCCATATGTAAGTTTTTATCTGTCTGGTGGGATACATTAGTGATGTTACTAGATAGATGTAGGTCAGTGTGATGGTGCCCGAATATATCGAGCACGACAGGCTGGACAGTTCCTCTGAAGCGCTTGTGAAAACTGGACCTACTGGGGAATCTTTGAACCTAAAAGAGTATTTTAGTTTAAGCAGTGATTAGCTACTTTCTTTTTGCCACAATATATTTTTTTTAGCGTGATCTTTTCCTGTTTTCCACTCCTAGACAAAGGCCTCCCCTCATTCCTTCCATTTGCCTCGTTGTACAGCTTCTCGTCGGTTAAGTTACAAATACTTACCACCCAAACTTAGTTGTATCTTATTACTCAACAGAACACCAAGCTTATTTATATATGGCCCTTTAGATACAACCAGTACCTTCCCTGGTACTAGTTCTTTTAAGATTTTAGGATTAGAGAGCAGTATCGGCATAATTTTATTTTGTACATTGATGTACTCCATTGCGACATTGAAAAACTGCTGGAAACCTTCCCCATTCGACGCTAGGGGTGTCGTAAAAGTTTCCAAGTACTCTCTTTTCGCTAATTGGAGTTTTTCCCTGCATGTGTTTTGCGGTTTTTCTTTTCGGTTGTACTGACGGAAGGACTGCTCGATCATGGCTAGCACTGACATTGTTTGTGATCTGAATTAGAAGTAAAATGTGTATTACAGTTTCTGCGTGTGTTGTGATTCAGTTTTAATTTGTATATTATGGTTGCATTTGGTGATCATCATCAGCCATAACACGTCCACTACTGAACAAAGGCCTCCAAATGACATAAAGAACGGCAGCCTGCTGTTTGCATCCATCGGTTGCCCGGTCGTCGGTCCACCTGGTGGGAGTTCTACCAACGCTGCGTCTTCCGGTTCGTGGGCACTCGAGAGCATTTGGTGATACTTGGCCAGCTAAAATCAGCTATGCAAGAAGAGTTGGAAAAGATTGTGCGTCTCTTTTTTCCTTATGAGGAACCACATGGAAGCAGTCATCAGAAGCCGGGGAGGAAATACTCGTAGTAGATACAGTTTATTTTGTTTCTAACATGTTAGAGTTTGAACTTACCTCGCAGTTTTTCATCTTCCATATGTAAGTTTTTATCTGTCTGGTGGGATACATTAGTGATGTTACTAGATCGATGTAGGTCAGTGTGATGGTGCCCGAATATATCGAGCACGACAGGCTGGACAGTTCCTCTGAAGCGCTTGTGAAAACTGGACCTACTGGGGAATCTTTGAACCTAAAAGAGTATTTTAGTTTAAGCAGTGATTAGCTACTTTCTTTTTGCCACAATATATTTTTTTTAGCGTGATCTTTTCCTGTTTTCCACTCCTGGACAAAGGCCTCCCCTCATTCCTTCCATTTGCCTCGTTGTACAGCTTCTCGTCGGTTAAGTTACAAATACTTACCACCCAAACTTAGTTGTATCTTATTACTCAACAGAACACCAAGCTTATTTATATATGGCCCTTTAGATACAACCAGTACCTTCCCTGGTACTAGTTCCTTTAAGATTTTAGGATTAGAGAGCAGTATCGACATAATTTTATTTTGTACATTGATGTACTCTATTGCGACATTGAAAAACTGCTGGAAACCTTCCCCATTCGACGCTAGGGGTGTCGTAAAAGTTTCCAAGTACTCTCTTTTCGCTAATTGGAGTTTTTCCCTGCATGTGTTTTGCGGTTTTTCTTTTCGGTTGTACTGACGGAAGGACTGCTCGATCATGGCTAGCACTGACATTGTTTGTGATCTGAATTAGAAGTAAAATGTGTATTACAGTTTCTGCGTGTGTTGTGATTCAGTTTTAATTTGTATATTATGGTTGCATTTGGTGATCATCATCAGCCATAACACGTCCACTACTGAACAAAGGCCTCCAAATGACATAAAGAACGGCAGCCTGCTGTTTGCATCCATCGGTTGCCCGGTCGTCGGTCCACCTGGTGGGAGTTCTACCAACGCTGCGTCTTCCGGTTCGTGGGCACTCGAGAGCATTTGGTGATACTTGGCCAGCTAAAATCAGCTATGCAAGAAGAGTTGGAAAAGATTGTGCGTCTCTTTTTTCCTTATGAGGAACCACATGGAAGCAGTCATCAGAAGCCGGGGAGGAAATACTCGTAGTAGATACAGTTTATTTTGTTTCTAACATGTTAGAGTTTGAACTTACCTCGCAGTTTTTCATCTTCCATATGTAAGTTTTTATCTGTCTGGTGGGATACATTAGTGATGTTACTAGATCGATGTAGGTCAGTGTGATGGTGCCCGAATATATCGAGCACGACAGGCTGGACAGTTCCTCTGAAGCGCTTGTGAAAACTGGACCTACTGGGGAATCTTTGAACCTAAAAGAGTATTTTAGTTTAAGCAGTGATTAGCTACTTTCTTTTTGCCACAATATATTTTTTTTAGCGTGATCTTTGCCTCTTTTCCACTCCTGGACAAAGGCCTCCCCTCATTCCTTCCATTTGCCTCGTTGTACAGCTTCTCGTCGGTTAAGTTACAAATACTTACCACCCAAACTTAGTTGTATCTTATTACTCAACAGAACACCAAGCTTATTTATATATGGCCCTTTAGATACAACCAGTACCTTCCCTGGTACTAGTTCTTTTAAGATTTTAGGATTAGAGAGCAGTATCGGCATAATTTTATTTTGTACATTGATGTACTCCATTGCGACATTGAAAAACTGCTGGAAACCTTCCCCATTCGACGCTAGGGGTGTCGTAAAAGTTTCCAAGTACTCTCTTTTCGCTAATTGGAGTTTTTCCCTGCATGTGTTTTGCGGTTTTTCTTTTCGGTTGTACTGACGGAAGGACTGCTCGATCATGGCTAGCACTGACATTGTTTGTGATCTGAATTAGAAGTAAAATGTGTATTACAGTTTCTGCGTGTGTTGTGATTCAGTTTTAATTTGTATATTATGGTTGCATTTGGTGATCATCATCAGCCATAACACGTCCACTACTGAACAAAGGCCTCCAAATGACATAAAGAACGGCAGCCTGCTGTTTGCATCCATCGGTTGCCCGGTCGTCGGTCCACCTGGTGGGAGTTCTACCAACGCTGCGTCTTCCGGTTCGTGGGCACTCGAGAGCATTTGGTGATACTTGGCCAGCTAAAATCAGCTATGCAAGAAGAGTTGGAAAAGATTGTGCGTCTCTTTTTTCCTTATGAGGAACCACATGGAAGCAGTCATCAGAAGCCGGGGAGGAAATACTCGTAGTAGATACAGTTTATTTTGTTTCTAACATGTTAGAGTTTGAACTTACCTCGCAGTTTTTCATCTTCCATATGTAAGTTTTTATCTGTCTGGTGGGATACATTAGTGATGTTACTAGATCGATGTAGGTCAGTGTGATGGTGCCCGAATATATCGAGCACGACAGGCTGGACAGTTCCTCTGAAGCGCTTGTGAAAACTGGACCTACTGGGGAATCTTTGAACCTAAAAGAGTATTTTAGTTTAAGCAGTGATTAGCTACTTTCTTTTTGCCACAATATATTTTTTTTAGCGTGATCTTTTCCTGTTTTCCACTCCTGGACAAAGGCCTCCCCTCATTCCTTCCATTTGCCTCGTTGTACAGCTTCTCGTCGGTTAAGTTACAAATACTTACCACCCAAACTTAGTTGTATCTTATTACTCAACAGAACACCAAGCTTATTTATATATGGCCCTTTAGATACAACCAGTACCTTCCCTGGTACTAGTTCCTTTAAGATTTTAGGATTAGAGAGCAGTATCGGCATAATTTTATTTTGTACATTGATGTACTCTATTGCGACATTGAAAAACTGCTGGAAACCTTCCCCATTCGACGCTAGGGGTGTCGTAAAAGTTTCCAAGTACTCTCTTTTCGCTAATTGGAGTTTTTCCCTGCATGTGTTTTGCGGTTTTTCTTTTCGGTTGTACTGACGGAAGGACTGCTCGATCATGGCTAGCACTGACATTGTTTGTGATCTGAATTAGAAGTAAAATGTGTATTACAGTTTCTGCGTGTGTTGTGATTCAGTTTTAATTTGTATATTATGGTTGCATTTGGTGATCATCATCAGCCATAACACGTCCACTACTGAACAAAGGCCTCCAAATGACATAAAGAACGGCAGCCTGCTGTTTGCATCCATCGGTTGCCCGGTCGTCGGTCCACCTGGTGGGAGTTCTACCAACGCTGCGTCTTCCGGTTCGTGGGCACTCGAGAGCATTTGGTGATACTTGGCCAGCTAAAATCAGCTATGCAAGAAGAGTTGGAAAAGATTGTGCGTCTCTTTTTTCCTTATGAGGAACCACATGGAAGCAGTCATCAGAAGCCGGGGAGGAAATACTCGTAGTAGATACAGTTTATTTTGTTTCTAACATGTTAGAGTTTGAACTTACCTCGCAGTTTTTCATCTTCCATATGTAAGTTTTTATCTGTCTGGTGGGATACATTAGTGATGTTACTAGATCGATGTAGGTCAGTGTGATGGTGCCCGAATATATCGAGCACGACAGGCTGGACAGTTCCTCTGAAGCGCTTGTGAAAACTGGACCTACTGGGGAATCTTTGAACCTAAAAGAGTATTTTAGTTTAAGCAGTGATTAGCTACTTTCTTTTTGCCACAATATATTTTTTTTAGCGTGATCTTTGCCTCTTTTCCACTCCTGGACAAAGGCCTCCCCTCATTCCTTCCATTTGCCTCGTTGTACAGCTTCTCGTCGGTTAAGTTACAAATACTTACCACCCAAACTTAGTTGTATCTTATTACTCAACAGAACACCAAGCTTATTTATATATGGCCCTTTAGATACAACCAGTACCTTCCCTGGTACTAGTTCCTTTAAGATTTTAGGGTTAGAGAGCAGTATCGGCATAATTTTATTTTGTACATTGATGTACTCCATTGCGACATTGAAAAACTGCTGGAAACCTTCCCCATTCGACGCTAGGGGTGTCGTAAAAGTTTCCAAGTACTCTCTTTTCGCTAATTGGAGTTTTTCCCTGCATGTGTTTTGCGGTTTTTCTTTTCGGTTGTACTGACGGAAGGACTGCTCGATCATGGCTAGCACTGACATTGTTTGTGATCTGAATTAGAAGTAAAATGTGTATTACAGTTTCTGCGTGTGTTGTGATTCAGTTTTAATAATTTGTATATTATGGTTGCATTTGGTGATCATCATCAGCCATAACACGTCCACTACTGGACAAAGGCCTCCAAATGACATAAAGAACGGCAGCCTGCTGTTTGCATCCATCGGTTGCCCGGTCGTCGGTCCACCTGGTGGGAGTTCTACCAACGCTGCGTCTTCCGGTTCGTGAGCACTCGAGAGCATTTGGTGATACTTGGCCAGCTAAAATCAGCTATGCAAGAAGAGTTGGAAAAGATTGTGCGTCTCTTTTTTCCTTATGAGGAACCACATGGAAGCAGTCATCAGAAGCCGGGGAGGAAATACTCGTAGTAGATACAGTTTATTTTGTTTCTAACATGTTAGAGTTTGAACTTACCTCGCAGTTTTTCATCTTCCATATGTAAGTTTTTATCTGTCTGGTGGGATACATTAGTGATGTTACTAGATCGATGTAGGTCAGTGTGATGGTGCCCGAATATATCGAGCACGACAGGCTGGACAGTTCCTCTGAAGCGCTTGTGAAAACTGGACCTACTGGGGAATCTTTGAACCTAAAAGAGTATTTTAGTTTAAGCAGTGATTAGCTACTTTCTTTTTGCCACAATATATTTTTTTTAGCGTGATCTTTTCCTGTTTTCCACTCCTGGACAAAGGCCTCCCCTCATTCCTTCCATTTGCCTCGTTGTACAGCTTCTCGTCGGTTAAGTTACAAATACTTACCACCCAAACTTAGTTGTATCTTATTACTCAACAGAACACCAAGCTTATTTATATATGGCCCTTTAGATACAACCAGTACCTTCCCTGGTACTAGTTCCTTTAAGATTTTAGGATTAGAGAGCAGTATCGGCATAATTTTATTTTGTACATTGATGTACTCTATTGCGACATTGAAAAACTGCTGGAAACCTTCCCCATTCGACGCTAGGGGTGTCGTAAAAGTTTCCAAGTACTCTCTTTTCGCTAATTGGAGTTTTTCCCTGCATGTGTTTTGCGGTTTTTCTTTTCGGTTGTACTGACGGAAGGACTGCTCGATCATGGCTAGCACTGACATTGTTTGTGATCTGAATTAGAAGTAAAATGTGTATTACAGTTTCTGCGTGTGTTGTGATTCAGTTTTAATTTGTATATTATGGTTGCATTTGGTGATCATCATCAGCCATGACACGTCCACTACTGAACAAAGGCCTCCAAATGACATAAAGAACGGCAGCCTGCTGTTTGCATCCATCGGTTGCCCGGTCGTCGGTCCACCTGGTGGGAGTTCTACCAACGCTGCGTCTTCCGGTTCGTGGGCACTCGAGAGCATTTGGTGATACTTGGCCAGCTAAAATCAGCTATGCAAGAAGAGTTGGAAAAGATTGTGCGTCTCTTTTTTCCTTATGAGGAACCACATGGAAGCAGTCATCAGAAGCCGGGGAGGAAATACTCGTAGTAGATACAGTTTATTTTGTTTCTAACATGTTAGAGTTTGAACTTACCTCGCAGTTTTTCATCTTCCATATGTAAGTTTTTATCTGTCTGGTGGGATACATTAGTGATGTTACTAGATCGATGTAGGTCAGTGTGATGGTGCCCGGATATATCGAGCACGACAGGCTGGACAGTTCCTCTGAAGCGCTTGTGAAAACTGGACCTACTGGGGAATCTTTGAACCTAAAAGAGTATTTTAGTTTAAGCAGTGATTAGCTACTTTCTTTTTGCCACAATATATTTTTTTTAGCGTGATCTTTGCCTCTTTTCCACTCCTGGACAAAGGCCTCCCCTCATTCCTTCCATTTGCCTCGTTGTACAGCTTCTCGTCGGTTAAGTTACAAATACTTACCACCCAAACTTAGTTGTATCTTATTACTCAACAGAACACCAAGCTTATTTATATATGGCCCTTTAGATACAACCAGTACCTTCCCTGGTACTAGTTCCTTTAAGATTTTAGGGTTAGAGAGCAGTATCGGCATAATTTTATTTTGTACATTGATGTACTCCATTGCGACATTGAAAAACTGCTGGAAACCTTCCCCATTCGACGCTAGGGGTGTCGTAAAAGTTTCCAAGTACTCTCTTTTCGCTAATTGGAGTTTTTCCCTGCATGTGTTTTGCGGTTTTTCTTTTCGGTTGTACTGACGGAAGGACTGCTCGATCATGGCTAGCACTGACATTGTTTGTGATCTGAATTAGAAGTAAAATGTGTATTACAGTTTCTGCGTGTGTTGTGATTCAGTTTTAATAATTTGTATATTATGGTTGCATTTGGTGATCATCATCAGCCATAACACGTCCACTACTGGACAAAGGCCTCCAAATGACATAAAGAACGGCAGCCTGCTGTTTGCATCCATCGGTTGCCCGGTCGTCGGTCCACCTGGTGGGAGTTCTACCAACGCTGCGTCTTCCGGTTCGTGAGCACTCGAGAGCATTTGGTGATACTTGGCCAGCTAAAATCAGCTATGCAAGAAGAGTTGGAAAAGATTGTGCGTCTCTTTTTTCCTTATGAGGAACCACATGGAAGCAGTCATCAGAAGCCGGGGAGGAAATACTCGTAGTAGATACAGTTTATTTTGTTTCTAACATGTTAGAGTTTGAACTTACCTCGCAGTTTTTCATCTTCCATATGTAAGTTTTTATCTGTCTGGTGGGATACATTAGTGATGTTACTAGATCGATGTAGGTCAGTGTGATGGTGCCCGAATATATCGAGCACGACAGGCTGGACAGTTCCTCTGAAGCGCTTGTGAAAACTGGACCTACTGGGGAATCTTTGAACCTAAAAGAGTATTTTAGTTTTAGCAGTGATTAGCTACTTTCTTTTTGCCACAATATATTTTTTTAGCCTGATCTTTTCCTCTTTTCCACTCCTGGACAAAGGCCTCCCCTCATTCCTTCCATTTGCCTCGTTGTACAGCTTCTCGTCGGTTAAGTTACAAATACTTACCACCCAAACTTAGTTTAATTTTATTACTCAACAGAACACCAAGCTTATTTATATATGGCCCTTTATATACAACCAGTACCTTCCCTGGTACTAGTTCCTTTAAGATTTTAGGGTTAGAGAGCAGTATCGGCATAATTTTATTTTGTACATTGATGTACTCTATTGCGACATTGAAAAACTGCTGGAAACCTTCCCCATTCGACGCTAGGGGTGTCGTAAAAGTTTCCAAGTACTCTCTTTTCGCTAATTGGAGTTTTTCTTTTCGGTTGTACTGACGGAAGGACTGCTCGATCATGGCTAGCACTGGCATTGTTTGTGATCTGAATTAGAAGTAAAATGTGTATTACAGTTTCTGCGTGTGTTGTGTTTTAGTTTTAATTTGTATATTATGGTTGCATTTGGTGATCATCATCAGCCATAACACGTCCACTACTGGACAAAGGCCTCCAAATGACATAAAGAACGGCAGCCTGCTGTTTGCATCCATCGGTTGCCCGGTCGTCGGTCCACCTGGTGGGAGTTCTACCAACGCTGCGTCTTCCGGTTCGTGGGCACTCGAGAGCATTTGGTGATACTTGGCCAGCTAAAATCAGCTATGCAAGAAGAGTTGGAAAAGATTGTGCGTCTCTTTTTTCCTTATGAGGAACCACATGGAAGCAGTCATCAGAAGCCGGGGAGGAAATACTCGTAGTAGATACAGTTTATTTTGTTTCTAACATGTTAGAGTTTGAACTTACCTCGCAGTTTTTCATCTTCCATATGTAAGTTTTTATCTGTCTGGTGGGATACATTAGTGATGTTACTAGATCGATGTAGGTCAGTGTGATGGTGCCCGAATATATCGAGCACGACAGGCTGGACAGTTCCTCTGAAGCGCTTGTGAAAACTGGACCTACTGGGGAATCTTTGAACCTAAAAGAGTATTTTAGTTTTAGCAGTGATTAGCTACTTTCTTTTTGCCACAATATATTTTTTTAGCCTGATCTTTTCCTCTTTTCCACTCCTGGACAAAGGCCTCCCCTCATTCCTTCCATTTGCCTCGTTGTACAGCTTCTCGTCGGTTAAGTTACAAATACTTACCACCCAAACTTAGTTTAATTTTATTACTCAACAGAACACCAAGCTTATTTATATATGGCCCTTTATATACAACCAGTACCTTCCCTGGTACTAGTTCCTTTAAGATTTTAGGGTTAGAGAGCAGTATCGGCATAATTTTATTTTGTACATTGATGTACTCCATTGCGACATTGAAAAACTGCTGGAAACCTTCCCCATTCGACGCTAGGGGTGTCGTAAAAGTTTCCAAGTACTCTCTTTTCGCTAATTGGAGTTTTTCTTTTCGGTTGTACTGACGGAAGGACTGCTCGATCATGGCTAGCACTGACATTGTTTGTGATCTGAATTAGAAGTAAAATGTGTATTACAGTTTCTGCGTGTGTTGTGATTCAGTTTTAATTTGTATATTATGGTTGCATTTGGTGATCATCATCATCAGCCATAACACGTCCACTACTGGACAAAGGCCTCCAAATGACATAAAGAACGGCAGCCTGCTGTTTGCATCCATCGGTTGCCCGGTCGTCGGTCCACCTGGTGGGAGTTCTACCAACGCTGCGTCTTCCGGTTCGTGGGCACTCGAGAGCATTTGGTGTTACTTGGCCAGCTAAAATCAGCTATGCAAGAAGAGTTGGAAAAGATTGTGCGTCTCTTTTTTCCTTATGAGGAACCACATGGAAGCAGTCATCAGAAGCCGGGGAGGAAATACTCGTAGTAGATACAGTTTATTTTGTTTCTAACATGTTAGAGTTTGAACTTACCTCGCAGTTTTTCATCTTCCATATGTAAGTTTTTATCTGTCTGGTGGGATACATTAGTGATGTTACTAGATCGATGTAGGTCAGTGTGATGGTGCCCGAATATATCGAGCACGACAGGCTGGACAGTTCCTCTGAAGCGCTTGTGAAAACTGGACCTACTGGGGAATCTTTGAACCTAAAAGAGTATTTTAGTTTAAGCAGTGATTAGCTACTTTCTTTTTGCCACAATATATTTTTTTTAGCGTGATCTTTTCCTGTTTTCCACTCCTGGACAAAGGCCTCCCCTCATTCCTTCCATTTGCCTCGTTGTACAGCTTCTCGTCGGTTAAGTTACAAATACTTACCACCCAAACTTAGTTGTATCTTATTACTCAACAGAACACCAAGCTTATTTATATATGGCCCTTTAGATACAACCAGTACCTTCCCTGGTACTAGTTCCTTTAAGATTTTAGGATTAGAGAGCAGTATCGGCATAATTTTATTTTGTACATTGATGTACTCCATTGCGACATTGAAAAACTGCTGGAAACCTTCCCCATTCGACGCTAGGGGTGTCGTAAAAGTTTCCAAGTACTCTCTTTTCGCTAATTGGAGTTTTTCCCTGCATGTGTTTTGCGGTTTTTCTTTTCGGTTGTACTGACGGAAGGACTGCTCGATCATGGCTAGCACTGACATTGTTTGTGATCTGAATTAGAAGTAAAATGTGTATTACAGTTTCTGCGTGTGTTGTGATTCAGTTTTAATTTGTATATTATGGTTGCATTTGGTTATCATCATCAGCCATAACACGTCCACTACTGAACAAAGGCCTCCAAATGACATAAAGAACGGCAGCCTGCTGTTTGCATCCATCGGTTGCCCGGTCGTCGGTCCACCTGGTGGGAGTTCTACCAACGCTGCGTCTTCCGGTTCGTGGGCACTCGAGAGCATTTGGTGATACTTGGCCAGCTAAAATCAGCTATGCAAGAAGAGTTGGAAAAGATTGTGCGTCTCTTTTTTCCTTATGAGGAACCACATGGAAGCAGTCATCAGAAGCCGGGGAGGAAATACTCGTAGTAGATACAGTTTATTTTGTTTCTAACATGTTAGAGTTTGAACTTACCTCGCAGTTTTTCATCTTCCATTCCATATGTAAGTTTTTATCTGTCTGGTGGGATACATTAGTGATGTTACTAGATCGATGTAGGTCAGTGTGATGGTGCCCGAATATATCGAGCACGACAGGCTGGACAGTTCCTCTGAAGCGCTTGTGAAAACTGGACCTACTGGGGAATCTTTGAACCTAAAAGAGTATTTTAGTTTTAGCAGTGATTAGCTACTTTCTTTTTGCCACAATATATTTTTTTAGCCTGATCTTTTCCTCTTTTCCACTCCTGGACAAAGGCCTCCCCTCATTACTTCCATTTGCCTCGTTGTACAGCTTCTAGTCGGTTAAGTTACAAATACTTACCACCCAAACTTAGTTTAATCTTATTACTCAACAGAACACCAAGCTTATTTATATATGGCCCTTTAGATACAACCAGTACCTTCCCTGGTACTAGTTCCTTTAAGATTTTAGGGTTAGAGAGCAGTATCGGCATAATTTTATTTTGTACATTGATGTACTCCATTGCGACATTGAAAAACTGCTGGAAACCTTCCCCATTCGACGCTAGGGGTGTCGTAAAAGTTTCCAAGTACTCTCTTTTCGCTAATTGGAGGTTTTCCCTGCATGTGTTTTGCGGTTTTTCTTTTCGGTTGTACTGACGGAAGGACTGCTCGATCATGGCTAGCACTGACATTGTTTGTGATCTGAATTAGAAGTAAAATGTGTATTACAGTTTCTGCGTGTGTTGTGATTCAGTTTTAATTTGTATATAATGGTTGCATTTGGTGATTATCATCAGCCATAACACGTCCACTACTGGACAAAGGCCTCCAAATGACATAAAGAACGGCAGCCTGCTGTTTGCATCCATCGGTTGCCCGGTCGTCGGTCCACCTGGTGGGAGTTCTACCAACGCTGCGTCTTCTGGTTCGTGGGCACTCTAGAGCATTTGGTGATACGGGAGTACCTACTAACAAAAATATGGATCACTGTTGTCTAAATTGAATAAATGAATTATTATTATTTTATTAAATAGAGGAAAAGTGTTTCTTTGAAGTTTTCACGCTGTAATATAATAATTAACTTTATAAAATCTTTTCTTTTTTCTCCACTTACTCAATTCTCTGGATATGGGTACCGTCTTCAGCCACAATGGGTTCTCAGGGTCATTATGAGTTACAATTTCGTGAATGTAATCATTTTCAGGGAGCCCTCTCCACATGTTTTTTTATTAACGGTATCAACGTTTCGGTATTCCTTATATTTTCGGGGCACACTTCCAACCGCAAATCGAGCAACTCAGGGATTCCCAGGTATGGTCTAGAACAAAATAAAAAGATCGCAGTGACGGGGAGAACAAGTGCCTTTCGAATTCGTTAAGGGTACTTTTACACCCTTTATTTTCGATTGCCAAATTTACTTTCATCTATCTGTACTATTTTTCCTAGACCACCAATTTTTTCTTCATGTTCGGCATGCTCCATCTCGTACAGATAGGCAAATTGTTTCGCGACAGTAACTGAACCAATCGAGTACAGTATTTTGTCACGCATATCTGCAGTTCCTCTTGCTGGATCTGAAATTAAAACAGTTTACTAAATAAGTAACAACAAGTTGTGCCCCGATTACACTGAAGACTCAACAACAACACATAACAAGTTACATATTTACCTTAATGCTCCAACAGCTCCTGTGTCTGTAACTGTCGTAGGAGACCGATGTTGTGGGCAACGTTTGCTCTTCAATATCAGCCCTTGTTCTTCGACAAACTTCAAACATTTCTCCCTCGTATCCAATAGTTTGGAGATCTTGTCTAAGTACTGCTCTGCTCCCGGTACTCTTCTGCATAATAATGCTTCCGACGTTTGGAAGGATCAGAGGTGGATGGTTCAGGAGAGGCGGAATGCCTTGCAGCTGTACTGGAAGTAGATGCTTCAGGGGTTGCCATAGTAGAGCTGGATTGTTCCGTCACAACCGAAACACCAGAAACGACAGCCACAAGAGGCTTACTAGAGTCCAACTCTTGCGTCGTCACTCTCACTAAAAGGTACGAGTGGCTCGATGGAGTCCAACACTCGGGGCACAATCACTGACAGAATCACTGAAAGACATGGCTTCAGACAATGATGCGTGGATATTCATTGAAAGTTCTCAAGTGGATCAAGTGCTCAACGTGAGATGCAGACGATGAATAAGCGCTGTTACAAACTCACAAAATGGCCACGTTTGTTTTTTTTATTACTAGTGATGTTGCAATAACATATCTAGTTTGTCCCTTTTTTACTAAATAATTACGTATTTCTACTAATAAGGCAAAATTTTGTTCCAAAATATCAATCATAATATTCTTAATCTAAAAATAGAGTTGCAAAAATGTAACACATTCTACATAAATGCGAAGCAGCGGCAAAAAAAAAGTCCGACGTTGCATTTTGTTTCCGTTCGGTGTCTTATTGCTAAATGTCCGCGCCCGGTTTAAGCACCTTTAGAATTATAGCGTTATGAAATACGATACCGCGTAACTAGCTCACTCACTGATATTTATTATATTTTTTACGAAAAATGATCAATCCACATCACTTTTATTTTTCACTTTCACTTTCACTTCACTTCTAATTACTGGTTCTCGTTACCTTCTGTGCGCCCTCTGATGGAGGATCTTACTCTCTGCATGGTAGTCATCCCCATCTCCTGCTGGATCCATGCACGGTGGCAGCTCCTGTACATCCGCAGGCCCACATAAACAGCAACGAGTCCAATAATGGCCAGAACAATATAGGTCACAATGCTAAGCCGCTCCACGTGGCCTCCGATTTCATTCAACCAGCCGCGTTTTGTCTGAGGAAAACCTCTTCTTTCTACAGAGTTGACCGACACAAACTATACTAGAACTAACAATCCCCTTGACAGAGCCCTACGACTAGCCTCGACTCAACTCGACTGCGGTGTGTGGACAAATAAATAAATTTGCATTCACTTTCTGGTAAAAAATGTGCCAAACTGTGACGTCGCGCGACTTTTCTAAGCACTGTCTTCATTTATTTTATTGTTTACGTGAGAAAGAAAAAATACGTGTCCAATATTTTTTGAAAATCTATCTGACCGACGTATAAAGGACGTTTCGGCCTGTCGTTATCTATTGTGGTCGGGCATCAGTTCTCCAACACACTCAGTCAGTAACTTCTTTGTTTACTCTGATTCGCTCGAGCGAATCAGAGTTCGGTTCGGTTTCGGTCCGGTACTTATGTTACTGAATGGTAATGGATATTGCTAGCTTTTCTAGTTTAATAAAGAAAAACATCCATCGTTCAATACACCAATATATTGACAAGTAAAGTAACAAAAGAATACAATAATAGACACAAGGCGTGAAAAACTAAAGTATAAAACATAAACAATATAAAGAAGGCTCCTATCGGCCACATGCTCCACTTTTTTAAAGAAGAACGACTTTCCTTAATGGCCGCCTCAAAATGCCCGCTTGTGTTCGAACATCCACCACCCGTACCACCCCATCACGACCCGGGTGCAGAGCAGCGATCACGCCGCCATTGACCTAATCACTTGTGGTGCAGAGATTCTCGACGAAGATCTCCTGAACCGGACAGAGACATGCCTCTCACAATTTGTGTTTCAATTATTGAGTGTCAATGGGGTCTTGATCTACAAGGCACGTATCAAAAATATAACTGGACGGTCGAGGTCCGAGGAATATTCTGACAGTTGTAGGGTGTCTATTCAACCAAGTGGAGATTATGTGGACCGATCTGACATCATCCCAGAGCTCTGAAGTCTATGTTCTGATAAGAGGGATTTTATGTGGAACAGTAGAAAATTCCTGAAGAAATGCCTTCCCTCTCCAGAGATTGAGTAAGCCCGGATGTTTCGAAATTATACTCCCATCGCCCATAAATTATAAAGAAAGTACCTAGGTACCTAGCTGATAATTATTTATCAAAAAACAAAGAAATCAAACCACTTTTCAAATACAGTCAATAATAATTAGTCTGTAGCAAAAACCCTTACTATTAGTATTAATTATTTTACTTTATTCGTTTTTAAACAATTTTTTACAATTTTTAAATAGGTATTGATTAAAAAATATACCTATATCTGTTGTAGATTTATGGATGTATGTAATTACTTTCAATCTCTTACTACTACTACTGTTATTACTGCTAACTTATTACTACTGTTTTATGGATTTTCCTGGAATTCATATGATTGTAGTAGAAATTATGTTCATTGGGTATTTATTGCACACTGTATAAAAAAGAGGCCTAATCAATAGAAAGAATTTCTTACAATGACATACCACCAGCCATGAGGGGGTAATTTTGTCAGAACATTTGGTTTTAAAAAACCTAGATCATTGTAAGAAAAATACTTTTTAACGTTCGTCTTACTTACACAATAAGCACAAACATGAAAATCATAAAAAAGTGTATCAAACGCCAGACCCCCAAAAATTACTTGCTTCGTATTATCATCATAATGTATGTCAGAAATTTGTACAAAATCCGGTTCGCCACTACTCATATCAATATCTAACGCTTAGATTTGGTTAGGTGTGTATCTAATACCATTAAGGGTAATAATGTTCATACAAACAATTTTCGAGTTAGGTGCTATTAGAAACTAGCTTGATAAAATTCCGTTTGTCACAACGTCACAGTCTTTACGGCAAGTAGTAGGTTCTACATCGGAGATGATTTAAATTTTCAGAAATAAGTGATTCAATTGCAGCTGTTGTTTAATAGCAAGAGTTTTGGGCAAATTGATTCTGTTAGATGATGCTCTTGCACATTGAAGTTCTATTCTTAGTCTCATATCTCATGGACCACAAATTATAAAGAGGGCCTAATTTTTCCATGACGCCTGTATAATGTAATAAATGATGTAATTTAGGTTTTAAATGCGAGTTACTCAGTAAAAGATACAACTTGTTGAAATCATTCACTGTATCTCTAATTTCATCACAAATTTCTGGATAAACAGCTTTGGTCATTGTTACTGTTACTGTTACTGTTAGCCTGTGTCATCCCACTGCAGGGCAAAGGCCTCCCCCCATTTGGTCATTGACAAGTCTAAAAGTTTTCGGAGTAGCAAATAAAGCGTCCAATGTTGGTCTTCATAAGGAACTATATGAGAAACAAAACATGGAAAGTATCTGATAAAATTATAAGCTTCCATAGCAGACATTTTCCGCTTCACAATGTGTCCAGCTTCTTTACATAACTGTGGTGGTTTGCAGTTCGAGTCTGGACCATATTTAAAAAAAGCTATTCTATTCCCACACACCAAGGTAAAATTTTGCTATTATGTACTATTTTATTACAATGTTATTATAATTTCCGTTTAAACAATTAAAATTGTAAGTTAAATATCGTAAGGTCACTTATAAAAAATAATAACAACAACATGCAAATAAACATAAAAGTTTAACAACAACATGCAAATAAACTGGTTTTTCAAACTCAATGTTTGTCAACTTTGTAAAAATATTTAAAGTATAATGTTTGTTTATGTTTAAATTTAATATGAAATATTCCTGCAAACAACATTCAAAACCAAACACAGATGATATCAACCAGTCAGCTTGTATTTGTATTAGCTATGTATGCGTATTCATCCGAAACGGTAACTAAGCCAGCAGTGACTGCCAACAACTGCATTAACTAAACTTCAATCCGTAGTCACTGCTTACCCCCGTTAACACTCCGTATGAATTATGCTTACATCAACATGAGACATTCAACAGTTCTTAAATCTCCTTACCTCCTGGCTAAATTTTAGGTACACAACAATGAACAAATTAAATCATTAAATCTTACGAGTGAATAGGAAATAAAACAACCACACCTGTGTTTTTTTTTCTCTTTAATAACTGCAGTTTCAAACACACATCCTGGCTATATTGTAGGTACACAACATTAATTTTTAAAATCCTACATAAGATTTGGAAATAAAACATCCAACACCTGTGTTTTTTTTTCTCTTTAATAACTGCCAGCTTCAAACACCTAAAAAAAAAACCAGTGGTAATCTCCTACTTTGCCTTTCAAAATCAATTTATCTCAATCTTTTAAAAAAGATGTAAAAAGCTTATGATCTCTGCTGTGTTCGGTTGCAAAATAGTTATTACTTAGACCAAGAATGTTTACCAAGAAAATTCTTACTGCTCCAAATGTTGTCTACAAGTTATTGTAACTGCCGGGTATGTATCTGTTGGGTTCTTAATACGGGAGACAAGTGAAACACATGACAGCTATCGACACACTGCTTTATTTGCT
Organism: Diarsia mendica; assembly: GCA_949316265.1. Classification (NCBI taxonomy): domain Eukaryota; kingdom Metazoa; phylum Arthropoda; class Insecta; order Lepidoptera; family Noctuidae; genus Diarsia; species Diarsia mendica. Next base: position 17,636,934 of record OX438908.1, on the reverse strand, counting down.
GTTGGGCACAAGGCGCGGGCGCAGCCACGCACACATAGATATTGTTAGCACACATATACAACAGTCCCTCCCCCTATTTAACCTAAATAGAAATAACAAATTAATTTTAAAAGAACTGCTTATAATCAACCCTTGGTATGTCCCGCAACAGTCTACTGGAACATCTCGAATTCAGTGAAGGTGAGGATGACAATTCCACCTCATTCCTTTCTCCCCCCCCACTATCCGGTGACTGAGCATCACTGGGTTCTCTTTGAGTTGGGTCGCTTTCCAACATGAAATCGTCCAAATCCCGGGATGGAGACATACCTTTATTTAATACAATTTGATTTTTATGTTTTTTAACATCTGATGATGAACCATGGTCTTTAATCAAATACAACACTTTTCCGAGTCTTTTTACAACAGTCCCTTTGCACCAAATAAATTTGCGGTTGTTTTCAAATTTTTTAAACATAACCTCATCGCCCGGGTTATACACTTGTTTATTATTACCGCCATAACATTTAATTTGCGAGCACTGCTTTTTTTTAACATCATCAATAAGTGATGTGAGTGGGGTCGTCGTTAACTTTGGGTGAAGTAAATCTAGACGTGTTCTTAGCTTTCGCCCAAACACTAACTCAGCCGGTGAGAAACCCGTGACAGAATGTACTGAATTCCTGTAGTCAAACAGATATTTCAACATTTTTAGTTTACTCTCATTCCTACTGCGTGAACCTAAAACGCTTGATTTTATGCCCTTTTTGACAATCTTCACAAAACTTTCTGCTTGTCCATTACTAGCGGGATTGTAAGGTGGTGAAGTAAGATGAGCAATACCATTTAGTAAACAAAATTTTGTGAACTCAGCGGATGTAAACGCCGTCCCGTTATCGCTAACGATTGTGTGTGGTAGTCCGTACTTAGACATGAAATCGTAAAGTTTTTCTGTAACGGTCGCGGAGGTAGTAGAAGTGCTCACGTCGTATACTTCTAACCATTTGGTGTGCGCATCTACCACTACTAGGAACATTTGATTGTTGAGCGGACCAAGGAAGTCGACGTGTAACCTATGGAATGGAGTAAGGGGAAACTCCCACGGTGCTAACGGCGCCCTGGGCGGTGAAGGCCGTAGCTGTTTGCATATTTCGCACGAGTTTATAATTTTTTCTAGTGCTGCATCAATGCCTGGGAACCAAACCCGTGATCTAGCTTCAGATTTCGTTTTTACGATACCTAAATGCGAGCTATGTAACTCAATTAAAACCTTCGATCGCAAAGATTCGGGAAGAATCACCTTATGACCCCTCATCAAACAACCGTCTTCATATGATAGTTGTGTTTTACATAAATGATAGGGTTTTAACTGCGGGTCCTTTATTTTTTTAGGCCAACCGTTTTGAACATTATTTACCACTAACTGTAATATAGTATCCTCTTTAGTTGCTTTGCGTAAATCATTCAAAGTCAACGGCATGCCGCCTTCGACAACAAAGTTAACGTACGATGCGCGATCAATGGGAGCGGCGGCTGCGGCAGCGTGCGCGCCTACGTTGTCTCCCTCACTCGCGGCGCGTACCCGCCCCGCCTCAGCCGGTAAACTCGCACGAGACAGATAGTCCGCGTTGTTGTCGGCGCTACGAACATACTCAATTATGTAGTTATATGCACTTAAAAACATCGCATATCTCTGCAATCTATTAGCCGATACCTCCGGTATACCTTTATGTGGCCCGAAAATAGAAATTAGTGGCTTGTGATCCGTACGTAATATGAATGGATCTGATCTGCCATATAAATACTGATGGAACCGACGTATTCCAAATATGATCGCAGTCGCCTCTTTCTGTATTTGCGAGTAATTTTTCTCAGCAGAATTCAACGTGCGGGAAGCGAATGCCACTGGGCGCTCCAACCCGTCACTGTCTATTTGGGACAAAATAGCACTTAACCCACTCGGCGAAGCATCGACTGTTAAAACTATTTTGGCGTTTGAATTAAAGTGTGATAAGACCTGATCAGACGTCAAACATTTCTTTATTTTGTCAAACGCTTCTTGACGTGACGTAGACCAGTCCCATTTAACCTCCTTTTTTAATAGGTCATACAATGGACTCAGGATACAGGATGCTCCCGCCACGAAATTCCTGTAGTAATTTACAAGTCCTAGAAATGATTGCAATGTATTAACGTCGGATGGAACCGGCGCATCAGCTATAGCTTTCACCTTAGCTGGATCTTTCTGTAATCCATCCTTGTTAATTATGTAACCTAAATATTTAATTTCGTTTTTAAAGAAATCACATTTTTCTTTCTGAACAGTTAACCCTGCATCCTGAAGTCTTTGCAGAACTATGTTCAACTTTTTCATATGCCCCTCTGGGGTCTGGTCCGTGACTAAAATGTCATCAAGCAGACACAGAACCCCGTCTAATCCCGATAGCATAGTTTCCATAGCGCGTTGGAATATAGACGGCGCACTAGACAGGCCGAACACAAGTCGAGTATAATTAAATAGTCCCCGATGTGTATTGATACATGTAACGGGTTGGGACTCTTCGTCTAACACGAATTGATTATAGGCCATAGACAAGTCAATTTTTGAAAACTGTTGGCCTCCGTACAGTCTTGAAAAAAGTTCATGTACCGTGGGTAGAGGATAGTGTTCTATCAACAGCTGTTTGTTGATAGTAACCGAATAGTCGGCGCACAATCTAACCGAACCGTTGTGCTTTAGCACGGGGACAATAGGTGACGCGAACTCTGAGTGCGAAACCGGTTTAAGAACACCTAGATCCGCCAAACGTGTTATCTCTTTGTCGACCTTTTCCCGTAACGCGAAAGCAATTGGACGCGCTTTACAGAATATCGGTTTCGAATTATCTTTTAATTTTAATTTTACACGATATTTATTAAATTTACCCAGCTTGTCCGAAAATACCTCCCGAAAACGCGATTGCAAGTGATCCACCATACTCTGCTCACCCTTCAGAAAATTACAAGGCGTTAACTTAAGTTTAAATTTAGATATAAAATCTCTGCCTAATAACGGTGGTCCGCCATTGCGAATGACGTACATGTCCAATGTGTGAGTGTGTCTCATGTACGCCACAGGCAAGTTTACGTACCCTACACATTTCATAATATTGCCGGTATAGCTAATAAAACTTTTTTTGGAATCTAGTAACGGAATATTACTGAACATGTTTTTATAAGTACCTTCGGAAATAACTGTCACGGCCGATCCACTATCTATTTGAAATTGTACATTCTTCCCGTAAATCGAAACTGTTTCTGTCATTGGTTCCCCCCGGACTGAGCGAATGTTAAACAATGACTTACCGTCGTCGTCCTCACTCACATCACCTGTCGATACGTAATTAACTTTCTTGCACATTTTACGTAAATGACCCTTGGTGTTGCACTTATTACATTTATAGCTTGCAAACCGACATTGGGATGACTCATGATTATTTCGACCGCACACTGTACACTTTATTTTACCGGCACTACTTGTTTTAGCACTGTTTTCTTGTTTGGCGATCTTGAACACCGGCTGTTGCCCAGGGACAGCCGTAGTAGTGGCGGCACCAGCACGTGCGCACCGCACGCTCTCCGCCAGCTCCACTGCCTTGGCCAGGGTCAGCTTGTCGATGTCCTGCGCGAACAGCTTCTCTCGTTCATTGCCTGGTGTCATTCCCATGACAAACCGATCTCGTAACGCTTCTTCGACGTTACTAAATCTACAATGAGCTGTTAGTCCTCGTAGCCTTGACGCCCATTGCGTGTACGTCTCGCCCGGCTGCTGCGCAGCCGCGTAAAAATTGTAACGCTCGCTGAAGCCGCATATTTTTGGAAGAAAATGCTCATCCAATAACTGCACTATATCGTCATACGGTACTTCCTGGATTTCCTTTGGCAGCGCCAGATCCGTTGCCAACTTGTAAGTACCGTCACTAAGCGCGCTGAGCAGGATCGCCCGTCGCTTGGCTCCAGCTGCGTCATTCTTCGGGACGATGTCGTTCGCAATAAACCATTGCGTAATTCGGCCTTTATAAGACTTCCATTCTTGCACGTTGTGATCAAATGTAGACAAAATGCCAAAACTGTTCATTTTTTCCGATAATTAAATAAAGATGTGGGTAATAGATACTCGTCGCCACTGTTGGGTTCTTAATACGGGAGACAAGTGAAACACATGACAGCTATCGACACACTGCTTTATTTGCTGTTGGGCACAAGGCGCGGGCGCAGCCACGCACACATAGATATTGTTAGCACACATATACAACAGTATCCAAATGTTGTTTGCAAGAAAATTATAGTAACTGAAGCTAAGTTATAAATATAGTAATGACTTTATGCTGTAATTAAATACTATTTGATGCTACTTAAACTAAAGCTGTAGGTACTTGTGAAAACCCAAAAAAAACAAAAATGAAATCTCAACACTCTCCTTCTCCTCTCTCCTATCTACCTTCTTGCTTCTCATACAGTAAAAAACACTCCAAAATAAACCGCCAGGACAGATGTTTCACACGCAAAATTCCCTGCAGTCCGGGCCAAACAAAAGTGAAGAGACAGAATGTTGAAATTACCCACACACACCAAAAAAAAAAAAAAAGTGGGCGCCATTTGTTACGTAGACCTCTCTAAATGTTGCCCTGGAGGGCCACGTGGCAAAGAAAATAAATAAAACAAAAATCTCTGTTTCTATGTGTAATAAAAAAACAAAGTTACACATACACAAAAACAACTTTTGTAAATACAAAAAAAGAAAACTAACTCAGCGACAGGGGTCGCTTAAACTAAAATGGGTTCTTTGGTGTGTGGTGGTAGATTCCTTAATAATTATAGGTTTCACAGGTTTCACAAGGTTCCTACAGCATAATACCACTTAACATTAAAATTAAAGAAAAGATGCACCGACCTCGACGCATGCCTTGCGTTCTAGTGAAAAGCTCGCAGACCTGACAGAGGATCCGTCCAGGTAACGAGCAAGCAATCCGGACAGCGCCGCCGATGCAGCCGGTGGCAGATTGACGAGCAAGTCCTCGTCTCAGAAATAACGTCCCAAAAGGGATTCAGTCTCACAATCCTTACTTTCTTCAATATAAAAATCTCCTTAATTTTCGTATTATGAATTTCTTAAATCTTCCTTAAACTCTTTAAATTCCCGTTCTGAAAATGACACGAGTCTAATAAGTATCGATAAGATAACGAAAGACCAAAACCGCCCATGTGCGTAAGCACATGGCGTGACAAAGAAAGGACAAAGGAAACTCACCAGATCATCGATTGTTCCAGAATTTGGAGTACATTCCGATGTCTGACCCCTCCAACCCTGTCACTTCCTTGTGACATGAAAATCAGGCCTAGGGTCCACCTGGATTCCTTCAGAAATTTTCGAGGATATGCTATCGTAACCTGGAAACCAAAATCAACACTGAACTTAACGAAACGAAAACTCCCTATTCCGGGATTTCCACGAATATCTTAGAACGAAACTCACCTTACGATAAAACCAAAAACTCATGGAAAGACGACTAGCGTCGTTAAATGAAAAATAAAATAAAGCTCTTCTCAAAACGAAGTCTTTGCAAATTCCACGTCAACCTGTCAAGAGCTCAGGGTTACCCGCCTACTGCGAGGATCGACCGGAGGACACGGTGGAGCACACTGTGGAGGTGTGCCCTGCTTGGGCGGAGCCCCGCCGTGTTCTCGTAGCGGCGATCGGCGGCGGTGACCTCTCGCGTCCGGCCCTGGTGCAAGCCATGGTCCGGGGCGAGGAGGAATGGGACGCCGTCGCCTCCTTCTGCGAAGCAGTGATGCTAGCGAAGGAGGTGGCGGAACGAGAGAGGGAGCGATCCTCTCAACGTCCCAGCCGCCGCGGAAGGCGCTCCGGGCGTCGGGGGCCACGTGATGGCTTCCGGCCACCGTAGACGCGGGCCTGTGGACGGTGAGTAATGGGCTAGCTCGTCGTCCGGCCGTCGTCATGACGGCAACAGGATGTCAGCAAGGAGGGGCCCGCAAGGGCCGACGCCCGTCGGGGCCGCGGTATTTTGTACTAGATTACGTGGCCTCGGCGCAAGGGCAAAGAAGGAACATGGGTTCGGTTTTTAGTCAGTAGAAGTTTGACACTCCCCTTCGCTCTGCCCAAGAGCGGGGGGGGGGGGGGGGGGGGTGTCATTCGATGATTTTCCACCCACCAAAAAAAAAAAAAGGGTTACCCGCCTCAATTTCCAATTCCAACCTAACTCCCGGAATACAGGAATTCTTCCTAATCTAAATTTTGAAAGCGAACACATACTACAGCAATTAAAGCTTACTCAGTCGAAATAATATTACTGAATAACTTACAATGAATCTAGCTGAAATGTTTACCACTAAACGACGTTTGAATCCACAACAAGTATTTCCTCAACTTTGGAACATTTGCAATGTTAGGAAAACCAGCCTTCGCCTGGCAACACAGTAACTCAAATCGATGCGCGGGATTGGTCAAGCATCTCATTGGTGGATGGTCTTCGCGCGTTCCTGTTAATTCTAGTTTCCAGAAAAACTACAGGGATCTTTAAAAGTCTTGTTGTGGATTTCAATTCAGGTATAGTTTCAACACCCCGGTGTAAATTATTTCCTGGTTTGAACACTTTATTTAATTGCTGTGATTGTAAAATTTTAACCAATAGGGTGAAAGGGGCGGACCCACAGATCTGACATTGAACTGAGTTGTAATTGCTCTAAGGCGCGAAAATTCAAATTGTGGTCTATTGAAAATCACCACGTTACATGTTTAATTCCTCTAAAGTGATGTATTTTTTACAAAGTAAACCCTTCAGTACGTCTTTCATTGCATAACGTACCACGCCTTCCAATATGTCATGCATAAGATCTACAGATGCTTGTTTAAACATGTCAAAACCTTCTACTTGTTTCCATAGAGATTCTTCTTTTATACCAGTTTCACTAGGATTTTGTAGATCTGATACATAGTTACTTTCATTTGGGAGTAAGGATAGTTTCTCACTGCACATTGTCTTTATTTCAGTTTTATGAGTTTGACAGAATTGGCAAGGATACTGTGAAATTTTCTACGAATTCTAAAATAGAATGCAGACCAAGGTTGTCGCCAATTAAAGATGCTAATTGAAATTTGATAAGACCTTGAAAATATCCCGGAATATTTATATCAATACCAGTATCAGCCAAGAAATTTAATTAATCGATTACTTTATGAAAACAATTAAAATTGCCACCAAACCGTGTTCGATCTGACGAATAAAATTGAATTTCTTTTGAAATAAGCAGTACCTTTGTGCTCTTCTATTTGTAATGTTTTTTTTATCCTTTTTTGTATTTTGTGTGCATAAATAAATAAATAAAATAGAGCGAAGAGAAAAATATATTTCAACTGTGACGCTAAATTTGGAGGTAAACATGCTATTGATGCATAAACTGCACCTTATTTATGTATGCAAGCATGTGAGCCAAGAGGATTACCAGTTTCATAATCGTCGAATATACAAATAGCGGAAATATCTTGACATTGCGATTGATTTTTCGTTCGATGCGCGTATTTTGCGTGCAGGTGGGAATATCACTCGATCCACCCTAGCTCCCCGAGAAAAGCCAGCAGTCCCTTGGTGTTACTGGCAATCTCGCGGAGAGTACCTGGGTCACCGAAGTACTTGGTCCTATACCGGGCAACGCCCGGACAGTGCAGAAGCACGTAGGCGGCTGTTTCTTCTTCCAAACCAAATAGAAGTACGAACAACGTTTGTAACTACTTTTGAACGTAAGTATTGTTCAACATATTCGTCAATTTACTTTAAAACTCCAGGGAAGCTAAAAAACTTACACGGAACAAAACGTAGCGGAATAAATTGACCAGTACCCAAAATATGTTTTCTTTTACCGCCAATAAGTTCAGCTCTTAGGCTGAGTTGCATCAAAAAAGTAGTTAAAGTTAAAGTTTGTGTCAAATGGCACGTCAAACAAACATCAAAACTTCAGTTTTGTATCGGTTATGCCAACAATGAGTTGCGCGATTTGACAAATAGTTAAATGACGTCATAACTTTAACGGTAACTGCAACCACTCACTTTCCGCTGGTTAGTGTTATAGTTTATGTTAAATTGTCTGTCAATTTTATTGTCAAACGCGTTGAATATAACCTTTAGACATCATGTCCCTGCTCCAAGAAATACTCGCAGAAACCAGTTCTGATGACGAAAGCGATGAAAAGAAAAGTGTGATTACCTAGAGCCGATCGTTTTTCCACATGGAACGACGAATGTTTCTTGCCAAGATTTCGAGTCTCTAAAAACGTAGCTTGGTGGCTGACTATACGATTGCATTGCAAGGATATTCATCTTAAGTAATTGTTCAACCAAAAAATAATAGGTACGTGCTATAGGTAGACAAAGCAATAAATATAATAGGTACTTAAATTGTTTGAATGTTTGCAAAAAAAAAATTGTAATAATTTTTCTATTAGATACCCCATATAGTACTGTCAAATTTGACAAAAACTTTAACTTTAACGACTTTTTTGGTGCAACTCAGCCTTAGTTCTGTAGTAGTTAGGTTTTTTTTTTTTAAAAAAAGTTGCCCCACACTAGGAATTTCTCCTGTATCGTGGCGTGGGTGCGTTCACAAACATATAAACTCACATACACAAATACCCAGACCCGAAATTGTTCCGTGCGGGGATCGAACCCGCGACACGCAGCGCAGCAGTCTAATCGCTTAGCCACTGCGCCGACCGTGCCGTCTATTATTCGTTCCGTGCAAGGGCTCAATCTTTGTTTTTTTTTTTTTTTTTTAATATTTTTTCCATTTGTATTCACTACAGAAATCCTTAACTGATTTAGTTACATCCAACATGAGTCCACCTACATTAGTTTCTTGTTCTATTGGACAAATTAGCGGTATTACATTAGCGACATACGATGTCATTGATTTCATAAACAATTTAACAGTACTCCTTGATACTAATGGGTCAGCTAAAAAAGAACTAACCATTAATGCAGTTTCAAATACTAATAACTGTTTTTTGCTAAAAGAGGCACTGAATGTACCATCAACTTTACCTGTTTGCTCATTTAAACATTGCACAAGAGATTCCTCACTTTTCAATACAATAACATAAAACACGCTTTGAAAGCCGCTAGCCAAAATATTAAGAACCATAACAAAAAGCAAAAGAAGCTCACCAATTTCACAAATAACCTTATCGAGGAACGTCAGACAAAGAACTTTCAGTCTTTAGGTTACAGAGAGCTCGATCGTAAAGTCAAGAGAAGCATACGACATGACATCAGACATTATAACACACAACTTGCTAATGCAGCTCTTACAAACAACCGCTCCCTAAGATCTGCCATGCGCGGCATGGACACAGGCAGGCCCACAATTACACACATAAGGGATACCAACGGTGTGAAGCAAGGAGATAGGACTAGAGTTATTGATATATGCACTCAGTTCTACAAGTCCTTATACTCTGATGCTACTCCACAACTCGCAGAAAACGTAACCTACACATGTCCTGACGATATTCCAATAATTACGGGTTTCGAAGTCCATCGGGCCCTAAGTGCCATGAAATATAACCGAAGTCCTGGTGAAGACGGCATCACCACGGAATCACTTCGAATTGGAGAACCAACCCTACTACCTCACATCTGCAACCTTTTCAACACTATTATCAAAACAGGCATCTTCCCTACTGACTTCTGTCATTCGAACATAATCCTGTTACACAAAAAAGGCGATAAATCTGATATTGGGAATTATCGCCCCATCAGTTTAGTCTCACATCTCTACAAAATTTTCATCAAAACCCTCGAAAACCGCATATCGGGATCACTAGACCTCCATCAACCTCCAGAGCAAGCTGGATTCCGCCGTGGCCTTTCTACTGCTGACCACCTACAATCTTTAAACCAGATCATCGAAAAACACCAAGAATTTAATCTACCGTTATACCTCGCGTTCGTCGACTACTCAAAGGCTTTCGATAGTTTAACACATAGCGCAATATTTTCTGCACTCCGCAAACAAAACATAGAGCCTACATATATACATTTATTGCAAAAAGTCTACCACAACAGCACAGCAGCCATTCGCTTAACTACCACCGGACCATCTTTTCCCATTCAGAGAGGAGTCAAGCAAGGTGACCCGCTATCTCCCAAACTCTTCACAGCTACGCTGGAAGAAGTTTTTCAAGAAATAAACCCACATTGGCAGGATAAAGGTGTTGTCGTCGGCGGAAAGAGATTAACTAATCTTCGTTTCGCCGACGACATTGTCCTTTTTTCTTCATCAGCAGCTGAGCTAGGCCTAATGCTCGAACAACTGAGCCATGCCAGTCTCCAAGTCGGGCTTTCAATGAATATGACGAAGACAAAATTGATGACGAACAGCACAGAGCGTAACATAGAAATTGGGGGTGTGGTGATTGAATATGTCCATGAATATATATACCTCGGCCAGATAGTCTCTTTCCAGGCAAGACAAGATAAAGAAGTTGCTCGACGCACCCAAAATGCCTGGAAGAGCTACTGGTCGATGAAGCATTTAATGAAGGGACCACTCCCTCTTTCTCTTAAACGAAAGCTCATGGACATGTGCGTTCTCCCCACCCTCACCTATGGAGCGCAAACATGGTCGCTTACAAAACGTCAGAAGTCCGCACTTGGGGTCTGCCAACGAGCTATGGAGCGAAGTATACTGGGTGTCAAACTCACGGACCGCATCAGAAACACTATACTTCGCTCGAAAACCCAAATAGCCGATGCTGGCAATACAGCTGCTGGGTTGAAATGGAACTGGGCTGGTCACATCTGCCGCATGTCGGAGGAGCAATGGGCAAAAATTACCACTCAGTGGACACCAACCAGCAGGAAACGACAACGCGGCAGGCCCAGAAGGAGATGGCGGGATGAGCTAGATTCCTTCTCAAAGGATTGGCCTACCATCGCACTAGATCGCGAAAAGTGGAAGGAGGGAAGGGAGGCCTTTGCCCTGCAGTGGGACAGTACAGGCTAATAATAATAATAATTCCTCACTATGTTGATTATTATTACTGACGTCATTATTAATGCTCGATGGCACAAAATCATGACCTGGTACTGATTCCTGACTTCTACTACAACTATGTTGATTACTATTACTCTCAATGAGTGTCGGTAACGAGTTTTGACCAGGTACTGGCAACGATGCTTTTGAAGTAAAAGCATATCTATTTTGGTCGGTTTTACTATTAACGTGCATCCTATTCACACGCATTCTCAGTGTATTTAAGGAATCATTTTTTTTTTTTCAAAACAACCTTGTCCACATTTATAACCAGCTCCACTAGATGTTAACTTCGGCAGATTATTGCATTCGTTTTTTAAATAAATTATCAATGAATTTACTTCGGAAAATTTACTTGAGCAGTGGCCACAACTTACATATCATTATTGAAATACTAAGTTCTAGTTCCTCTCGTTTTTAGATGGTCGTTTGATTGAGAGGCCTAACTGTTCCGCCAATTCAGATGTTGAACGGTGGTTCCAATCAAGCTTTGTATGTATAAATATTGTAGACCGCTTGTTATATGAATTCCCATACGTTATGACTTTCAAGTGGATATTAGTGCCCTGCACACGTACAGTTCGGACCGCGCATCTTGGACTGCGTTCCAAACAGCAGTTAGATCTGTACGGTTTGGACTGCGGATCAAACTGTTGTGCTAATTACGATTAAAAATGTATTCACGGTTTGGATTGCCGACGAAACTCACACAGTTAGACAAACGTTCCAAACTAAGCGTGTGAATTGATTTTCAAGAGTTTGGACTGGCGCGTGGAACGTTATAGCTTTTAAAAGTTTTTTTACACAGTAGTAAGAAAAATGGACGATCGGTTGGTCATCGCGTTAGCTGGATTTGTAGTTAGCTTAAACAGCCGAAAAAAACCACGAGTGTGGGTAAAGGAATACAGACAAAATTTACCGATGTTAAGGGAATTACGACAGTCCAAACTGCCATTTTTGTAATTTACGTTTATACGTGATGCGCGCGTAAAACTGTGAGACATGCACTCGCGTCGAGGTGCCAGATCGGACTGTTAGATCCGCACAATAACGCTCATCTACACGTACAGTTCGGTGCGAGGGATGGAACGGCGCGTGGTGTTTCCCGCGGTCCGAACTGTACGTGTGCAGGGCGCTATTGTGTATGAAACGAATGAAACAGTTACAAGCAAACTTCTACAGCCTCCAATACACGGGGAAAAGAGTATATTATTTGGTCAAGTACAATGTGCGCTTGATCAATTTCGGTCCAAGAAGTACCTACCACTAGCACAAATGGTTGTAGGTGTAGATTTTCCCATTTCAGTCTATTTTGCACATTTTTAAGGTGATCACTGCCTAGTGTCTCATTCATGACTGACCAGTCGAACTGCAATGCAATGTCAGATGATACCACAGAAATATCGGGTGAGCACTTTTGCCATTCCAAATTAACCATTTTAACCGAGTAGGACTGCCATTGTTTAAAGTAATAAACTGATTGTCCATTACAGCTTCAAAAATTTGCATACCTCTACTATCTATTTTATTTGACCAATTAGAATGGTGACCATTAAAATCTCCTAGAATTACTGTATTTTTTGCTACAATAGACAATAAAGTATCCCAATCGTTTTGGGAAGTTCTAATCGAGGGGGGACAGTAAATAGAAATGATATTTTGTATCGTTCCACAGTTAAATACTTTTGTACAAACTAATTCAATACCTTGGTTACTGAGTTGGACTTCATACGGCTGAGCTTTTATAGATTTGTGGGTAAGAATTGCAACCCCTCCGTAGCCATCAAACCTGTCTTTACGGAAGATTGTGTAATTGCTCAACCTCATTTCACTTTCTTCGTCCAGCCATGTCTCACTTATCGCAGCAATGTGTATATGTTCTTGATTCAGCAGTTGTTTCAACAAGATCAGTTTAGGTTTCACGCTTTGAGCGTTCCACTGTATCATGTTAAGTTTAATACTAGTTTTGTCCATTAAAGAAATTAAATAAATTCTTCATAATTTTCCAGTCCGATACGTTATCAACCACCACTAAGATCAGCCATTCTACAACATTGAATTGCCTTTTGAATTTTTTCCCCTACCGTACATTTCTTCAGAAATACAATATTTTTGAGTCTAGCTAACAGCTCATCAAAGTGCACTTCTCTCTTTCTAGACTCCTCGGGATTGCTGTTCGGTTCCATTGCTTCTTGCTTTCCTGTTGGTAGCCAGTTTGCCCAATCATCTTCTTTATCATCCTTTATCTCTTCGTGTTTCTTAGCACCTGATTTTTATGAGTGCGCGGAATGTGGATAACGGCTTCCGTTTTTACCACTTCTGCATATGAAGGTGACCCTGATCGTTCTGTGACGTTAGTTTGACGTTCAGGAAATAAATCTGCGCGTGTGAGGTTATTCTGGTGATCGCGAAATACATCAGCTGTGGGAGTGAATCTAGTAGATTCCCTCTCATCCCTGCGAGGAGATGGTGCAACGTATAACATTAAGGCCTTCCTATATGTGCAATTGAACTCAGCCATGAGATTTTTGAGCTTCTTCTCGTTTAAAAATGCAGGGCAAATTTTAAACAATGCCATGTGCGGTCCGCCGCAGTTTAAACATTTAAAGTTTTGTGTGTCGCAATTTGGATGATTGCTACCACATTTTGGGCACAACGTCTTTTTTGATGGGCACACTCTTGTTGTATGACCGAACTTCCAACAGCGAGAACATTGCGAGACAGGGAATACAAATGGTTCCACCCTAATCTTTAAACCCTCTGCATAAACATAGGCTGGCAACATATCACCTTTGAAGCACAACCGTACTGCTTCACTCGTAACCCATAAATCTTCCGGTGAGTCATCGCTATTACGCCTCTGTAACCGCTTCAATGAAATCAACTCAAAGGTCTCAGGGCAAGTTATGCTCTTTTTGAGCTCTTCGTCGGATAGGCCGAGATCAACGTCTTTGATGACACCGTATGAGAAGCTTTTGAAGTCTGGTCTGCTGAATCTCCACTCCATATCTATGAGGTAGTTTAATGGCACTCAATTCGTTTTTACAATCAATGCGTACCCTGTAGTTATTTAAGTATTTTACTTTCGTTATATCTTTGATCCCTTTTTCTTTAAATAATCTTGCAAGTGCGAATTGTCTTGGTAACTTCTCTTTCGATGAAATATAAATCTCAATACAGTCTTCTTTAGCCTTTTTCTCTTTATTTTGTACCAATGTCCAACCCGTGTTATCTTCTTCTCTTTCTCGCTTTTTCGGTCCTAAAGAATCTTCAATTGTTGTCACATCCATATTAAATTGCTCCCCAAAATCTTGTCCCGTTAAAGAATTGTTACTGCTAGTCAAAACACTCCTTGGTTCGACATTATCGCTAAAAAGTTCCTTGTCATTCTCCATTGTAAACAAATATTCCAATACTCATTATATTAGCTAACGATGCGCTAGCACTGCGTCCGCTTCAAGGTCAAACCCGACGCTCGAGAACAAACAACTCGCTAACTAGTAAGGTACTAATAATGTTCACTGCGCGCGACCGATCGAAACGAATACCGCTGCGTAACTGATTTCAAACTTAAAAACATATTTTAAATCAAAGTTTGTAGGTACTTATTTTTATGCGAATGCGAACAATTATTAAAAATGCTAATGAGATCAATAAAATTATTTAAAATATAAGGACTATATTACAATTTTACAAAATATCATTTAGATTTCTCTTAAATTTTAAAGTAGGTAACAGAGTTCTTTCTAAAGTTATTATCTTAATAATCAGTCTCTTGAGTCTTTTTAAGAAATCAAAAATATGAAATATAAAAACTAGTTATTCTGTAGACGACTGATCAGAATAGCAATTAGGACACAAATGCTAGGCTTTCTTCATCTTCAATACATTGCAAATGGGCCCAATTCTTACATTCTCTGCATTCAATCAAGGGGTTGACAGCTGACATGTAAACATTAAACTGAGTTGTGCCACCGTTAAAAATATTCTGAAAAAAATAAAGTAATTAGTCTTTGGACCATAAAAAGCGCATCAAAGTGAATCAGGACACACAAACTTACTGTGACAGTGGTATTGACAGTGTTTGATGACTATTTATAAACAAAAACGAACAATAAAAACTATCGGAACGGTGACTACTAATATGACTTAGGGCCGATTTTACCGTTTCAATTAAACGCGATCACTTCAAGCTAATCTCAG
This sequence comes from Diarsia mendica, assembly GCA_949316265.1. NCBI lineage: Eukaryota > Metazoa > Arthropoda > Insecta > Lepidoptera > Noctuidae > Diarsia > Diarsia mendica. The sequence continues at coordinate 17,621,664 of OX438908.1, read as the reverse complement.
TTTAGGCATCTAACTGAGTTCAAATGCCCAAATTGGATTTTACCAACACAAACTGAACTCAGTTAGAGCTTGAACTCGTTTAATTTCTTAACGCCCAATTTTGTACGGTTAACGCGTTCAAACGCGATCAAATGATATGTCATCTGTCATCGTGTTGTTTTAAGTTGTGGAAAGATTTCGTATTTTCGAAGAAATCGACTTTAAATAATAAAATAAAAGGATGAAAAGGGCTTTAGCGCTTGCATTTGATGAGATTCTCGATGAAAATACGATTCCTCTTCGCCGACCAAGATGGATCCGTGAGCGAGAAGAACATTTTGACACCCTTGATGATAAAGATTTTGTAACCAGATTTCGTCTCACGAAACACACAGTGCTAGAATTATTGGAGTCTATTGAGAATAAACTAGTTTCCTACAAATATGTAAGTTCTGTTTTGTAGTTAGTTAATTCTTACATAGTAAACTGATAGCTAAATAAAATCCGTGTTTGTTTTTAGAAACAACAGTGTAACACCCATCAATCAATTGCTATGTGCCCTACGCTTCTACGCAACAGGGTGCTACCAAATGACTGCAGCAGATTTATGTGGATTCAGCACATCTACTGCCCATAGATTTGTGCACAAAAACAGTGCTGCTATTGCTGCACTTCGACCTCGTCACATTAATTTTCCAGAATTACAAATACAAAAAAAAAAAAAAATACAAAATATTTATTTGCGTAAAACAATATTTCTTACATTAGTTGATGATTGGAGTCTCCTTTTAAGCAAATAATGCCTGTAGTAGGAGACTCCGCTCTTCCGTAAATTAATTACGAGAAGAGATCCGCCAGACAGAAGTAGAATTTTATAAGAGAGCTAAATTTCCGCATGTTGTTGGTGATATAGATTGCACTCATGTGAAATTTATTAAATCACCAGGTAAGGTGTCGCTTTTTAAATTTCATGTTTTGTAACATTATTGAAATTCACTATAAAATAGATGTTTGTTATTAGTATTACATTAAAATACGCCAAATAACTTTTTCGAGGTGGAGATCATCCTGAGATTTTCCGAAACAGAAAATAGTATTTTTCGCTTAATGTACAAGCAATCTGTAATGCCAAATTAGAATTCACCGATGTGGTTGCACGATGGCCAGGTAGCGCACATGACTCATATATTTTTAATAACTGTTATAGAAGATCTTTGTTTGAACAAGGACAATATGGTAATGCTGTTCGTGTTGGAGATGCAGGCTATGCATGTAACAAATACATAATGACTCCACTAGAACAGTGCAATACTGACGCTGAAAATGTATATAATGAATCTCATATCCGAACCAGAAATTGTGTAGAGCGACTATTTGGAGTCTGGAGAAGACGTTTTCCAGCCATGGCCATTGGCTTAGGAGTGGCATTAAAACATTCATTTCCAATAATCATTGCCACAACTGTTTTACATAGCATAGCCAGAGGAAGTGGTGAGGAAACACCACCTAATGATAATGAAGTAATAAATCCAGCATCGTGGGATGCTATTTTATATCAAGGAAATATAAATACTGGAAATGGAGATGGAAGACTACAAAGAATCAATCCAAATCATAGAAGGCGCAATGAATTTGTGACAAACTATTTTGCACAGTAAGACATTTTTAAATCTATTAATTTAATTAGATTATTATGATAATTTTTCATTTCCATTTCATGAAAGTGTAACCAAATGCTAGAATCCACATCAAAATCGACTAAGTACCTACTTTTAAAGACACAAGCCTAAGGACTGAAGAAAGCTACTATATTTTAAAAGAACTACTGTTACGCTCAGTCTTGTCAGGGAAAGAATATACTTAACTAAGGGACAATATTCATATAGAACAGATATAATAGTAATTCCTTTTTTATCTTTTAGACTAGCTGCACGTCCCGGATTGTAATGGATGTCAGAGACATCTTTAATCTATTGGTGAAACTGCATGAACAGTGGACTTTGACTTATAATATGTAGAGATAGCAAAATATGCAAGGAGATTGAGTATTCCACTATAATTTACTTTTACAGCATCTCAAGTGATTTAAGCTAAAATAAAAATTATCTTAATTGTGTAAAAATTGAATTGTAGAAATTGTCTGATATTATAAGTTCTGAACATTAGTTAAGTTAGAAAAAAATATTTTCAACACACTTGCTCATAAAGTGGCTATAATTTCACCGCAATTAAGCACGTAATGACACATATAATCAAATTGTGACTTTTTCATTGCTATTATTCACTAGTGAGTTATAGGGTTTTTTTTTTAATTTTATTGGTTGAGTTGCTACGTTCATAAAAAAGTTTCGATACAAAAAAGATCGTGTTCAATAGTAAAAATAAATTAATGTACCTAGTGCTTCCCCATTTCATGCAACTTTGAATTTAAATAGATAATTTCAACTTAAACGTTTTTAATAAATTAATCTTTCACTCATAACTTTTGTTTTCTCTGTAATAAAGAAAAAAAATCCCCATTTTGTCTGTGGCTAAAACTCTATCCGCGAAAAGTCAAAAATAAAGAAACCACATTCTTTTAGTCTATGGCCGATCGTCATTGTTACAGTAGTGGCGCCACTGGTCAAGAAAAAATGCATCGCTACGTCAAACTTAGTACATTTATTTTAGTTCCGTGTTTTCCCGCCTGCATAGATAACTTGGTAGTACTGTAGATGCGCGCGCATTAATTTTTCCCGCTATTGTGAAAAAAAAAACAGAACTTGTTTTAATTGTTGAAGTTGGTAGAACTGTAGATGCGCGCGCATTAAATTTTCCCGCTATTGTGAAAAAAAAAATAGAACTTGTTTTAACTGTTGAAGATGACTTTTTAGTATTATTTTCTTCACAAGTGTGTTGAAAAACGTCGTATGATACACGTGTGTATTGATGATTACCGTCCTCGGCTTTCTTAAGACCCTCACCTGACGGCTCGGGTCTCAATGGCGCCTCTGCGGTAATCACCAACGTTACACACTTGTACCATAATGTACTATTAAGTATGAATGATTGATAACAATAAAACAACATACTTTGTAAAATCTATTGTTTTAATTTTTCTAACTCAATTTTCAACATTGCTAGTTTAATTTTCTCTTGCTCCGATTTATTTATTTATTTATTTAACAATTTATGTACACACTAAATACAGAAAAAAAGAAAGGAACAGAAAATAGTACAAAGGTAATGCTTATTTCTAAAGAAATCTCTTCCAGCATACCTGCGAAAGGAGAATCTAAAAAAGAGATGTAGACATAGTGTGTAAAAGAAGAAGAGAAAATGGAATACGTAAAACATCAGAACTAATTAAAAATAATATACCATAATTATAAGAATAAACTAACGTACTTCTAAATACAAAGACAAAACATATAACAATACTATAAATACAATAAGATAACTAATAATAATTATAGTTATGCAACTATGACGAAATTGAAAGATAATGTTCTTTTACTCTTCCTTTATATTTTTCTTGGATTAGTCTTTCCTTCTCTGATTCTTCTTTGAGCTGTAAAATTCTTAAGTTCATCTTATGCTCCCCTTCGTCATAGGCATTCGTGGTCAGCAGCATTTTAATGCGTTCTGCATTTAAACTTTGCTCCTGGTCCCGCCGTAAAACCGGCCTCCGACGGCTGGTCCTGGCAGAGGTAATTGTTGCAGAGCGTGGGTCACTGAAAATATAATCAGGATAAATAAATCTGAGAAAACCATACAAATCTGTGAAAAATAATAGGCTAAGTTGAGAAAAAAAATCGAATTACTCCGTCAGATAGATTTCCAAAATCAAAAATGAAGACAATACGACGTCACATCGCACTACATTTTTTACCACGTAGTGACGTCAAAAGCCCTCACATCTTCGTCAATTTTTATTAATTTGGTAAAACAAAAAACGTACCCAATATTTTTTATCTAACTGACAGACTAAACGGAATCATATTTTTTTTTACTCAGGACACATTCCTATTGTGTTTCTTTTACTACAGTTAATTCTCAATAAAGGGTTATCCATCATCATCAGCCTATAATGTTCTCACTGCAGGGACTCAGACCTCCTCTCTAGGTTATCCAAAACAAAACAAATGAAAATACAGACAGGCTTTCACTGATTTTCGCTGCTCTCGGGGGAATTTGTTTTTATAATAATTATGTAGAGAATTAGAGATTGAGATTTACTAACCTTAATGGAGTCGGCACTGTGGGTAGCAGATTTTGAGCCTCAGGTTCTCTTGGCCCTACGTCAGGTGAGGGACTCCGGACCAAAACTGGGTTTCTTGGCTCCCTCAACATGCTTTGATCATACTGTGACCAATCCTGAATAGAAGGCTTGTTATTGTGTCTTTTAATATTGCTTTTCCGAATATTATTCACAGTATTTATGTAGATGAGATAATTATAATTTAAACACCTAAATATATATATTTAGTCATGATTGCATACTTACAGCGATAACAGCAGCATCAGCACTCTCCATAACACCACCACTACCCACAACAACTTCTGTTTCAAATTGATAATCTGAAAAAATAAAATGAAATAAATATTCATCTTATAACATTTCAAGTATATTAAGTATTACTTTCAGTCTATTGCATAGGTACAAACAAAGCATGCTAATTAATTGTAATGAAAGGGTCAATCTGTACTTCTATACAAGTAAAATAAAGTTATCAAGTTATACCTCCTACATAAAAACAAGAAATGTAGCAACCTAATATTTTAGAATTAGCAAACACATACCACTAGTATAAGTGACCTCTGCTTCCGCTTCTGCAGTACCGATACCAGCTTCTGCTGTACTGCTACCAGCTTCTGCTGTACTGCTACCAGCTTCTGCTGTGTTGGTACCAGCTACTGTATAAAATAATGCACATAAGCACAACATCTAATGTGTATTACAAATATAAATTGTACTAATTTATTTAATAAAAATTAATACCAACCTAGAACTTGAGTCCCGTCTGAATCAAATTGATTGACATGGCCAGTCACTCTTTTTTGAATTATTTGCAGAACACGTTCAGTGGCTGGATCTTCCACAAACTTTTTTGGAGGACCTCCACCTATAACATAAAAAGAAAGTAAATATCTAGCTCAAGGTATCTATGGATATCAAGTAGTTTGTATGCACTCACCTGTTCCCAAATGATGTTGGTTACGCATGGTGTTCAGTTGCTTCGCCCTTTTTTTCATATTCTCCCAGCATGTTTTAGGGCTCCGGAATCTCTGGGATGGAGATTGGAAGTAGCGTTGAACTCAGTAGCAATTTTTTGCCACTGTATATTTTTCATGTTCATTGTAACATTGTCTGTCTTTTTATTTTCAACTATGTTGTAGTATTTCTCCACCAACTCTATTATTGTCTGTTTTTCACTCGCGGCGAAAGTGGGGTCTCGCTTCTGTTTTGATGCCATTACACTGAATTACACAGTCGCAACAAACACTAGAGAGAAAAAGTAGAGTCACTGTCTCGTACACAACATTCAGGTGTTTCGGCACACAACAGACGGAGGAACCTAGGTAGCTGTGCTAGGTAGTCTCTACTCGACGTCGTTAATGGCGAGGATAACACTGAACGTGTCAAAAAGAAACATATATATTGGGATGGATACGGGACACCTCGCCCACGAAAAAAAATCTGGCCTGCGGGCCAGATGTCCACTTTTTAAAATGTGCATGGGTAGATTCGCCCGAACCAGTTGAGTATAACGGGCCAGTTGTTTCCAAAATAAAAGATAAGGGATATTTCGTCCACGTCGTTTATGAATTGGGTGTAAAAAGCCGGGTCTTTTCCCACCAGGTGCTTTACTATACGCGCATTCTAGGCATGAGGATACATATTTTGTAACAAAAGCACGCATATCTCAACCAGTAATGAGTTTTTATCTTTTCCAGTGTTTTATCTAAAGCGAAGTGGCCTATGTCGTCATGATTCTGTTTGACGATTTGCCATCGAACGCCTTTAGGCACAACCCACCTGTCTCCATCAGGTGTGATTCTAAAAAGCTTACCATTTTTAATTTTATATTTTTCTTTTATATCTAAAATATCATTAAATTCTGAGTTACTTAAAATCCCGATAATACGTTGAAGTTCTGAATCTGAATTCTGAACTGTTGAAAGCCAGTCTGTTTCTGTTATAGAATTAACCATTTTTTCCGAGTGATTACTATTGTTGGATGGGTTGCGACTCAAAGCGTCGACATGAGCCATAGAGGATCCCGCTTTGTACTCGATTTCAAAATCAAATTCTTGCATTTGGGTCCACCATCTGGCTACCCGGGGAATAATATCACGTTTCATGAAAGTGGATCTTAACGAATTACAATCGGTTACGATTTTAAAATGTATCCCTACTAAATATACCCGAAATTTTTGTAACGAGGCTACCACTGCCAGAGTTTCTAGGTCATAAGAGCAGTAGTTTTGTTCTTCAGGGCTAGTTTGTCTGCTAAAATAAGCTACGGGTTTTAAAATATTGGTGAGGCGTGTAAATAGCCTACACCTTTGTGAAGAACGTAAGAAAATTTGAAATTAGAATCTATGGCGGATGTTTAATGGCGGACCTCAAAATAAATTAATTTCCCTTCTGATGAATCCTCGACAAACCAATACAAGAGAATTATTAGCAGCAAACATGCCCACGTACCTTGACAATCCAGAGATCCCACTCAGACCCAGGGAGATGGGAAGATACCTCGTTCATGCGCACTTGCAAGTATGGGCTGCCGGCCGGCGAGCTAAATCTTCGTGGATCCGCCGGTGGAATGGTGAAAACTCCAAAAATCAACACTGCACTATAAGTTCTCAGTGAAGCACAGATGCAGGTCCATTTATTTTACGAGTATCGTCCAGATTTCAACAAAAAGGGATTTTTTAAAGCGGAGCGCGTCGGAGCACACACCGTCTTGTTCAAACGGTCAAGGGGAGCTGTCAGCTCGCTAGTGCCATCTATATGTGTGCCCTTGCGGAAAAAACTCAAGAAAGTCTCGATACATGGGCGCTGCTTACAGATGGCGTGAGGATTCATCAATTGAGAAGTTAAAATATTTAATTTGAAATACTAACATATTTTATGATATGGAGAAATCCTAAATTATTATTATTTTATTTTTTATATTAAAAAAGGCATTGACGCTTCACCATGCTCGGGGGCTTTGGAAGGACGCAAGTGCTTTCAGAAAGGAAGTGAAAAAATTATAAGTATTTACTAACCTAGATTATGATCAGAAAAACTTTAAGCTTTACGACTGAATGCGAGAAACAAACGATATAAGTTATTTAAATATAATATTTCCTAAACCTTAAGACTATGAATTTCGTATAAGAGTTAAACTTTATTGCGTTGGAATAGGATATAATTTAACGACGGCACGTTTAAAGTTACCGAACTTCGTTTTTACCATTGCAACACGAATGACATTATCCGTGCCTTTATAAACCTCAGTTATAACTCCTAATGGCCAACTTAGAGGAGCTGAATTATCCTGTCCCACGAGTACGACAGTCCCAACTTCTACGGGTTTGTCCGGAGTTGCCCATTTCTGCCTGACTTGCAGCGTATGCAGATACTCTAGGTGCCATTTCTTCCAGAAGGATTGGACCATACTATCTAACAACTGTTTGCGCTGTGATAAATTAATGCGCTGACCAGACAAATCGGCTGCCGGCAAGTACTGCAGTGGAGTCGACATCAAAAAGTGAGCGGGAGTAATAACTTCGGGATGGGGATCGGAAGACAAAACGCTCAGAGGGCGCGAGTTCATAATGCACTCTATTTGAATGAGTACAGTTTGTAACTCCTCATAAGTGAGAAGCTGACTTCCGATCACGCGATAAAGATGCGTTTTTAATGTTTTAATATTCGCTTCCCACATGGAACCAAAATGTGGGGAGCGAGGTGGAATCATTTTCCACATTATGCGGCGGGTTGATAACTCATGTAAAAGAGACGAATTGAAACTTGAATTTAATAAGAATCTATAAAGCTCATCTAGTTGGGCCTTAGCACCAACGAAATTAGTGGCGTTGTCCGAATAAAGACAAGATACTGGCCCTCGACGCGAGATAAAGCGTTTAAACGCGGCTAAAAAGGCATCAGAGGTTAAGTCAGAGACTAACTCTACATGGACGGCCTTGGTTACTAAGCACACGAATAAACAGATATACGCCTTCTGGGCGTGCTGGCCTCTGCGCCGAGTGAGGGTTATGCGTATGGGACCAGCATAATCCACTCCAGTGTGGACAAACGCCTTCGCTTCCGATACTCGGTACTCAGGCAGGTCTGCCATCACTGGAATGGGATGCGTCGGATTTACCCGAAAACATGTGTTGCATTGTCGCAATTTGGACCTAATGACAGTCCTGGCATCTAGTATCCAAAATCGCTGTCTTAGAATAGACATGAGTAGTCCCGGTCCAGTGTGACAATTCATCACATGGTAATGACGGATTATTAGATCCACGATATGATCATGTTTCGGAAGTAAAAAAGGATGCTTAGCGTCAAATGGAAGGTGCGACTTCGAAAGCCTTCCTCCAATGCGCAGTATTCCCTCTTCATCCAAAAAAACAGCTAAACTTTGGAGTCTCTTTGAAAGCAATTTCCCAGATTTAATGAGCTTAATGTCATTTGCAAAGTACACAGATTGCACAGCACATACTATCGCTCGTTCCGCAGCTGACAAGCCCTGAATAGAACGAGGTTCACAATGAACCTTTGGTCTAGCAAATTTCAATATATAGGAAACAATGCGCAACAATTTATCCCATGATGAGGTACGTTGAGCAAGTTGATATAGAAGGGGTTGTTCTACTTGCGTGGTCACTGTTAAGACATTTACCTTGTGCTCGGGAAGTTCCCCACAATTAATAGGAGAAAACGGTTTAACGGGCCAATCCTCAGGAGCACAACGAAGCCAAGAGGGGCCGTCCCACCAAAGTTCATGTGACATTAACTGGGAAGGAAGGATGCCACGAGATAGACAGTCGCTTGGATTCTCAACACCTGCCACATGGTAAAAATGTTGAGAACCCAAGTTCTCCTGACATTGAGCGACTCTATTGCTGACAAAGACTGACCAGCGGTGCGGAGAAGAGTGTATCCAAGATAAGGCTATCATGGAATCCGAAAAGGCGTAAATTCCTGCAATAGGAACACGTAAAGCGTAAGTATCGCGAACAGTTTTTACCAATTTTGACATGAGCACGGCGGCACACAGCTCCAGGCGTGCAAGAGTTGTGACTTTGGTAGGTGAAACCTTTGATTTCGCACAAATTAAGCGGACTATGACACCAGATGGACTAGTAGAGTGTATATAAATCACACACCCGTACCCACCCATACTAGCATCAGCAAACGCGACTATACGAACAGAACAATCATCGGTAACACCCACATGGCGTGGTATGCGTAATGTATCTAGCAATGGAAACTCTTGCATGAGAATCGAGAAACGTTTAAAAATGTCGTCAGGAGCGGGATCATCCCAGCCAATATTGCTCAGCCATAACTCTTTGATGAGCAACTTGGCATAAAAGATCACTGGGGCAACCAAACCGAGAACATCAAATAAGCGTGCGACTATCGAGAGTATATTTCTCTTAGTACATTTCTCAGCCACTCGAGCGGAAGTGAAGAAGAAATTATCCTGAGAAGGTTCCCACGAAAGGCCTAGAACCTTAGAAACATCACTCCCAGCGTGAAAATCGAGTGACTTGCGATGCGAGTCAGGAAGACTGTTTAAAAGAACGGGTGAATTGCTACACCATTTAATAAGGTCAAAATCGCCCGATTTAAACATCTTTATAAGATCATGCGATAGCTGCATGGCGGTATCTTCATTATTCACAGAATACACCAGATCGTCCATATAGAGACTGGTCTCTGCTACTTTAGCAGCTTTGGGATAATGCGGACTGTCAGAGGCCAGCTGTCGCACAGTGCGCATAGCTATGTATGGACTCGACTTAAGTCCGAAAGGTAAGCGATTAAAAGCAAAGGTTAGCACAGGTTCGTTCTCATTGAATCGAAACAAAATGCGTAGGTATTTACGCTGGTCAACGGGTACACCAACGCGTAAATACATTTGTTTAATATCCGCATTTATAGCGATGGGAAATAATCTAAAATTTATTAAAAGAATAAACAAATCTGTTTGTAAATTGGGACCAATATGGAGTACATCATTTAAAGATAATCCTGTATGAGTCCTAGCGCTAGCATCCAATACAATGCGCGGCATCGGTTTGTCTGGCCGAACGACAGCGTGATGAGGGATATAATACCCGTCATCGGAAATGGCAGATTCGTCGACTTGACTTAAGTACCCACTGTCAATATAATCTTTGAGCACTGCATTATAATTTTCCCGCAATATCGGCAATTGGCGTAGTTTCCTTTCAAGCGCAATAAGTCGACGGTACGCGGCGGTGCGGGAGTTACCCAACTCGGCGGGATCCTTACTAAAAGGTAACGCGACGGTATAACGTCCCACATCGTCCCGTGACACGGTCGAGGAAAAAATATTCTCACATTCGGTTTCCTCAGGAGATAAAAAACGTTTATTCTCAACTTCTTCCAATTCCCAGAACTTTTGTAATAAATCATTGAGAGCCAATGCCGTGAAAGGAGAGGAGTTAAGTAAATTTAAATTATCACTATTATGCGGAAAATCACCCATAAAGACATACCCGAATGTGGTCAATAATGCAGGTGGGGCGCGTGAACCAAAATCGACCCTATTCCCCAAGTAAATGTACGGAAACAGTTGAGCGCCCAACACTAAGTCAATATCCCCTGGAATATTCCAGCTTAAATCAGCGAGCGGAAGCGCGTGGAAGTCTACATGGCTATCCCAATTAACATGGTGCGATGGTAGCTGGTCCGTAATGCACTCAACTACTAACGCGTGAATAGTATATTTTTGATCCGGATATACACGAGACTCGATATCTAAATGTACGTATCCTATTATCGGTCGCGATACAGAACCAACTCCTTTAACAAAAGAATTACTCAAAGGAATTATCAGTAAATTAAGTTTTCTACAACAAGCTGTAGTTATTAAATTATTCTGCGAGCCATTATCAATTAAGCACCTCACTATTGTTTTGTGACCCGCACTGTCACTTTTAGCTCGCGCATAAACCTGAGCTGTCGATAACAGAACTATCGCCTTAGCCCTCGCTGCATCAGCTGCCAATAACACGGCCGAGTTGTGAGCCGAAGACGCTGGCGTCACATCACACGAATCAGACGCAATCACCTGTTCGGGAATATCGACCTTATTACTATGAGCATAAGAGCGCGGCACCGCGACGGAAACCGGGGCAGGCAAAGACGCACCGGGGGACGAGAGGGGCGAGGGAGGCGCGACGGACAGCGGCGCAGGAGGCGACGCGACGACTACATTGCAATTCGTAGCTAAAACGTCAGCTGTTTGCGGTTTATTTTCTTTATCAAAATGCAATAGTGTATGATGGCGTTTTTTACATAAATCACAGACTGACGTTGACTTGCAGTTACTCAATCCGTGCAATGTGCTCAGACAATTCGCACACCCACGTTTGGATTTAATAAACTCGAACCTTGCTCTAGGAGTCAACGCGGATTTAAACTTAGCGCAGTTGTACAAATGAACATGAGCGTTATCATTACAATACGCGCAGCACGGAACCGTCATCGCAGGTAAACAAGCGGACGAGTCAGCTGACTCGCTCACAACAAACGCTTTTGTCTGTGTGCGTGACTCGCGTGGCGCGGAAGCGGGGTTTCTACTAAAGTTTCTCGCGTTCGATTGAGACAAATTCGAACGTGCCAATATCTTTGCCTGATCTTGAACGAAGCTTATCAATAATTTCGTTGTGGGAATTTCAATATCTCGAATGGAAAGTTCAAACGATTGAATAGTCTGTGAATCGATTTTTCTCATTGCGCAGTGCAAAAGAATAAAATCAGCAAGATCCGTAATCCCAAGTTGTTTCAAGGCAGAAATAGATGCACTAAATGTTTCTATGAAAGAATCGAGACTGTTAGCGTTAAATGAACAACTTTTTAAATCCAATATATTATTTAAATAATGCGTACCTAGTGAGCGTTTCTCTTGATATTTTTTAACTAAACTGTCCCATAAGAACTTGTAAGTATCACCCGTAGGCACAATTCCAGCAGTAATCTTCAATGCGTTGTGCGTAAGTCTACCTACCAAGTACTGCACACGCTGTGAGTCAGTCAGCTGATCATTCTCATGAATATTCGACTTGAACGACTCGTAGAAAACAGGCCAATTCTCAGTTTTCCCGTCGAAAGACGGCAGCGCGATAGGAGGCAACTTTATTTTAAGCGGTTCAAAAAGAGTCTTATAGTTACTACTGGGTGTTGATGGTGATTGATTACTGTTTATTTTGTTCCTAACACGTTTAATATGAATGTACAAATCTTCAAAGGACTCTAAACAAGCATAATCGACACTTGTACCAGGTTTTATACTAATGTTTATTTGATTAATTTGATCAACAAAAGATTCAAATTTATCTCGAATGTCATCAATTGTCTCTGACTCAGTCATAAAACTTTCATTCAGATCTAGATGGCGCTGCCGTCGCGTAAACACTAAGTTCGTGTCAGAAGCTATAATTATTTGATTTAAATTATAAATTACAAGTTTACCACCTCTTTTTAAGTTTCAAAGTGAACATCAACTCCTAAATATATAGTACGAGTGTTATCTTCAAATTACATTCAGTCTGGAACAATATTGTTAAACTCACAAGTGAATGTGGACATAAACAAACAAGAGTAAAACTACGATTGTTTTAAGCAAGGTACGACAATTGATCTTCAAATTAACCAGTGAACGTTGTGTTTTTGATCAAACAGTATAATAAAGTGTTTTTGTGAGCATTTGTGTGATAAGATAAGTCTAACGTCGGTTATTTTTCACACATTTGAAAAGCGCGCAGTGATAGCGCCTCAGGTGGCTAGTAGCCGAACCAACATTTTTGAGCTGTTTTATCGACTTATATTATTATGCCATCTAGCGTCGAGTAGCGAAACGCAGTGACAGCGCCTCGGGTGCACCAAATTTGGAGCTGTTTTATCGACCGATACTACGCCATCTAGCGTCGAGTAGTTAAACCTAATATCCCTTGTTTCAACATCTTGAGCTTACGCTATACGATTGCAACAGATTTAGCATACGCCACGGTACGTGAGCCAAATAACAATATCTTCAGAAAGTGAAATTACTCGGCAACATGGAAAATATAACTGTACGCAACAAATTGATAAGATCACAATCTCAAATAGACTTATCGTCTTCAACTAGCAAAGACCTATTGAACTCCACAATGTTCGATTCTACTATGATGAGTATCCAGAGTGATACGCAAAACTGCGATCAGTCATATTCGGAGGATCTGAGGCGAGAAATAAATGATATAAAAGAAAAATTAAAGAGTGCTAATAATGAAATTGAAAATCTTAACTACGAAAATACTAAGCTGATGCAGGTTACACAGGATCAGCAAAGACAAATAGAACTTTTGAAAAAACTTACCTGCACTACCCCACAGCGTAAAATTAACTCGTCTCCCATCTCGAAACGAATACTAAGTATGAGAGTAAACACACCCCGCCACTCTCCTCTACGACTTGCTAGAAGCACACTTAAGAATAGTCCCAGCCCTCGTTCAGTCGAGCACGATAATCTAGAATGCATTAAAGATGTTCAGCCGGAAAGCCAACTTTTCAATGTTGACCAAAAACAGTGTAGAAAACCACACTATGCTATAAGTACGGCTCCAATTGTGACTCAGAATAGCAAACACAAAGTAATTATCCTAGGTGATGGGCAAGGTCGGGGACTACGCACCATACTACAAAATCTGCTTGGATCTGATTACGACGTGGTATCCTACATAAAACCAGGTGCTATATTGAGTAAGATCCTAGAGTACCCGAAGATCGAAATAAGCACACTAACAAAAAGCGACTACGTGATTATATTGGGCGGATGCTGCGATAAAAACCCTCTTGATATCGATATAAATTTGCATCGTTGGTTATCGTCTACTGCAAATACAAATGTCATTATAAGTGAAGTACCCAGTAACAGGTTTCTTAAGGAATCAAAAATTAACTATTTACTACGATTTATCTGTAAGAAATATAAAGATGTACTGTTCATGGACATGAATTACGATAGGTTCTCACCAAGTAGACGCAACTATGTACTGAATCTTGCAAGGTCTCTATTAAAAGAAATATTGTGCATTCATTACCATTTCAAAGCATCGCAGTTTGAAATGATGTGTCAAATTAAAAATGAAAAGTGTTTTGAAAATAAATACGTGCAAGTTAATTTAAATCAGAACCAAAGTGTAATAAATGGAATTGATACAGACTGTATAAATGTATCAATCAACGAGCACGGTGAATCGAAATGTAGCAAAATTGAAAATCCTAACACGAATGATTTATTTCGTTTATAAATTTGTAACTATCCTTCATCAAAATATTAACGGATTGCTCAATAAATCTGATATGCTTTCTGTCTGTATTAACGATTTGGCTGCCCAGAACAATCCTGTTGACATACTTTGTATCACTGAACACAACATGACGGATGGTGACGAAGTGTATTTATCAATACCAAATTATAAACTTGCGTCCCATTATATGAGAGATAGCAGACACGGAGGTTCATGTATCTTAATTAAAAACAACTTAAAGTACAGAATTCTTAATGACATCACAAAACTTTCCATATGCAACACGATAGAATGTTCTGCAATTGAGCTGTTGGAACATCAAATAGTTGTTCTATGCATTTACAGGCCACCTAATAACTCCGCAGGCACCATAGAGAGCTTTTTCACCACTCTAAATAAAATATTAAATAACGTTTCCTCACACGGTAAAAAGATCGTTATGTCCGGAGATTTCAACATAGATACTTTGAAGCATACAAAACTTTCCATCGAATTTACAGAAATCCTAAACAGATATAATTTAAAACTAAAAATCAATCAAATAACGCGATTTGCTAGTAAAACGTGCATAGACAACATAGCCCATAACATAAGAGCTTGTAAAGGCACTATTAAGGAATTAGCGTTATCAGATCATAATGCGCAAATAGTAAAGGTTCCAGTTAAAAAGACCTGCAACATAAAATACTGGTATATATTAAAACGAGATTACTCTCAAGGCAACAGAGCATTATTTATAAAATATTTAAATCAGCTAACTAATAGTGACGTCTATAGTTGCTCGGATGCGAATACTGCCTACAACGTATTCCATGATAATTTCGTTATGCTATATAATCTCTGTTTTCCTATGAAGAAAGTCAAGATACATAACAGATCTAGACCGAAATGGATTTCACGTGGATTAAAATTATGTAGCAAACGTAAATGTCAACTATTGTGGCAATATAGGACTAATCCAAATCAAACCACTAAAACTGCTTTCAAAGCATATGCAAAAAGGTATAAAACTATAATTAGACTGACAAAAAAATCTCAGAACGACTACTTTATTAAATCTGCAATAAATAAGAACAAAGCTACTTGGAAAGTTATAAATGACATCAAATGTAAGTTTCCAAATGAAGGTGTGGCCCAATTAATTACAAATGACGTAACCATAAATAATCCTCAAGACATTGCTAATTCGTTTAATGACTTTTTTCTTGACATCAGCAATAACAATACTAGTGTACCCCAGGAATCATCCAATAAATTGACATATAATTCTAATTCAATCTTTATGACACCGACGATCCCTGATGACATTAATAAAATAATAATTGCTCTAAAAAATAAAAAGAGTGCCGGTTATGATAACATAATGACAAATATTGTTAAAGATGTAGCCCATATTATATCAGAACCACTTAGTTTCATTGTCAATTTAGCTATAGAAGAAGGCACTTTCCCAGAAAAACTAAAAATATCGGTCATAAAGCCAGTGTTTAAAAAAGGAGACAAAACCAATATGAGTAATTACAGGCCCATTGCATTAATACCTATTTTTGGGAAAATCTTGGAGAAGGTGATCTATAACTGTCTTTATAAATTCTTTGAGGCAAAAAATATCCTAACTCCCAATCAATATGGTTTCAGGAAAAACAAATCCATAAATGTAGCAGTTTATAACTTTTTACATAAGGTAATGATAAACTTGGATAAGGGGTTGTCCGCTGTCGCACTATACATGGATATGTCAAAAGCTTTCGATCGTGTCGATCACAACATACTCTTAAGAAAGCTGTATGCATATGGTGTAAGAGGAAATGTGTACAAACTCATAGAATCGTACCTTAGCAACAGGCAACAATTCACAGAAGTAAGGAGGATAAATCTTAGTACTAAAACAGAAGAACTATATGTATCTGAATCTAGAACGGTTAAATTCGGCGTTCCTCAAGGGAGTATTATCGGCCCTCTATTCTTTCTCATCTATATAAATGACATGCCTTCGGTAACTACTCATGACATTACACTGTTTGCTGACGATAGCACCGTTTTATTTGCTAATGATAGTTCAACCGATTTGGAATCTGACATTAACCAAACAATATTATTGATTATAGATTGGCTTAAAATGAATAATTTAATGATTAATATTGATAAGACTAAAATAATGGATTTTAAAATAAGAACTCGACGTACAGGTGCTTTAAAAATTCACTACCTAGATAGTGACATTGAGGAAACGGAAGTAACGAAATTTCTAGGGCTACATATTGACCACAAACTTAATTGGAAATTTCATATTGAGCATGTTTGCAAAAAGCTGGGACAATTTTCATATGCACTATACAGATTAGGGAAAATCGCGAATCAGAGTACTTTGCTGACAGCTTACCATGGTTACGTTGGCTCTATTCTCAGATACGGTGTAATATTTTGGGGCAACAGTACGGAAAAAGAGCGCGCTTTCATTGCTCAAAAACGCTGCATCAGGGCTATATTTAATTTATGCGGAACTGACTCCTGTAAGCCATTTTTTAAAAACAATAAATTATTAACACTACCGTGTATCTATATACTTGAGGCAGCAGTATTTGTAAAGAACAATATCCATATGTTCTCCTACTACACGCGTATACGGCGTAAGGACAAATTACGCACAGCAGCCAGTAGAACTCATCTAATGCATGAGAGCATCTTTTGTTCAGCTTCTCGCATCTATAATAATATACCGGGGCCTATCAGAATAATGGAAAAGGAAAATTTTAAAAGGACTCTCCACGATCTGTTAGTAAACAAAAGTTACTACTCTGTAAAAGAATTTCTGTCCGACATGTCTTTGCTTAAATATAGTCCCACCCAGTCATGATGTGTTCGACGACATAAACAGACTTTATTTATTTAATTTATTTAGTTCTTTTGAGCATGATCTATTTTTTATTTTATTTTTATGTACCTATGATTTAATTTTCAATTTGTCATTTTAATTTATTTAAAAAAAAAAAAATTGTAGGTGTATAATTGGACATGTTGTTACTTATGTTAATTTGTTATGTTTGAATGTATTATGTAATTAATTTTATTTTCGATATAATTTGAATTTGACATTTCTCTTAATTTGTGCCCTTTTGGTTTTTTGGCTCTATTTTTATTTATGCGCGGGGTCGTAATAATGTTAATTTTATAGAACAGCTAATTTAATATGACATGTAATTATTGTATGCCCTACGGGCGGGACATAGCTGATCAAAATTTTCTATTTAAGAACTGTACCTGTACCTACCTATGATCCACAATAAAATATTTTGAATTTGAATTTGAATTTGAATTTGAATTTTTTCTCGAATCGAACGACGATATATTTTTTGTTAAATCATACAACCGATTAATGCGTTTAAATAACAATCCTTTCTTTTCATGGAGAATAGTCAGTAAATCTTCCGGCTTCAGTTGTTTATCCGTCATTTCGTTATATAACAAATGACAACAATAACAGAAAAATACCTTACAGGCGGTTTGCAATATTATCGCACCTACCAACTATGAGTGGGTATCTATCTAATTACAATTATTGTATTAAAACGCTCAAAGCCGAGATGCGTTGGTAACTACCTACTTATTTTCATAATATCAAAGCGAATTTTTAAATACGGATACCTACATAGAATGAACTTTACCAATAAATACGTAATGTCGTTCCATGTAAATTATGTACTAAAATAATTGAACAGATTTACCAACAACTACGTAAATTCTATTGTCAATTATGATGCGTTTTATAGGCAATGATTTACCAAAAGTTTACGTAAACTAAATACCTATTGTGCGTTATTGAACCTATATGATTTTTACCAAATTACGCAAAAATCTAGGTAACGGTTTTTAACCCGGTTAGAAGGACCAAATAATATGGTGAGGCGTGTAAATAGCCTACACCTTTGTGAAGAACGTAAGAAAATTTGAAATTAGAATCTATGGCGGATGTTTAATGGCGGACCTCAAAATAAATTAATTTCCCTTCTGATGAATCCTCGACAAACCAATACAAGAGAATTATTAGCAGCAAACATGCCCACGTACCTTGACAATCCAGAGATCCCACTCAGACCCAGGGAGATGGGAAGATACCTCGTTCATGCGCACTTGCAAGTATGGGCTGCCGGCCGGCGAGCTAAATCTTCGTGGATCCGCCGGTGGAATGGTGAAAACTCCAAAAATCAACACTGCACTATAAGTTCTCAGTGAAGCACAGATGCAGGTCCATTTATTTTACGAGTATCGTCCAGATTTCAACAAAAAGGGATTTTTTAAAGCGGAGCGCGTCGGAGCACACACCGTCTTGTTCAAACGGTCAAGGGGAGCTGTCAGCTCGCTAGTGCCATCTATATGTGTGCCCTTGCGGAAAAAACTCAAGAAAGTCTCGATACATGGGCGCTGCTTACAGATGGCGTGAGGATTCATCAATTGAGATGTTAAAATATTGAATTTGAAATACTAACATATTTTATGATATGGAGAAATCCTAAATTATTATTATTTTATTTTTTATATTAAAAAAGGCATTGACGCTTCACCAAATATTCTGTTCATTTTTCTGGAATAGTATGCCACCGATACCTATTTTGCATGCGTCGGTGTGTAATTCTGTTATGGATTTTGGATTATATAGGGATGGATGGGCTAAATGGTACTCACGGTTTTTGGATAAGGGAAAAGCGTAATTTCTTCGATAGCACAGCTTTCTAGAGCACGTTGATTCAGAGAAAGACCACCAAGTGTCAAAAGATGATATGAGGAGGATCACACACACATTTCTATTCACAGTTTCTAGCTTGGTTTTTGAGTCTTTTAATGGCGATCGCGGAGGCGCGGGCGCATGGCAAATCCACGTGCGCTTTCCAATAGTGCAGGCGTAAGACTGATGGGTGAGGAAGTTTGGAAACGGAAGGATGGGATTTGAATGAACGTCCGATCCTTCATTTTGACCAATGAGAGAAGAGTATAGCGTGTTTAGGGTTGCAAGTATGCGTTTTGTGATTTCCATAGATAATTAGATAAAATAGATATTAATAAAAATGCGGATAAATAATGTGAATGGCGCAGACAGGGCTAATATCGGTTTTTGAACTAAGATCGTTTTTAAGGTATTGAATGCATTTTGTTGATCGGGCCCCCATAACCAAACAGCATTTTTTCTAAGTAACTGTGTCAATGGTTTTGAAATAATCGAAAACCCCTTCACGAACCTACGGAAAAAACTTGCTAGCCCTAAAAACTGCCTTACATTGTGTTGATCTTTAGGTACGGATTTTTTTTTTCGAAACTTTGGGTAGAAACCTAAGTATTTAGATACCAGATTAGAGCACACATAATTGGTTTTAGGTACATACTGTATCAATTTTCTCTTCAAATACAATGGCTTCAATTAGGAATCTAGATGTCATTTAGGGCACTCGTTCGTTTCTATAATTGTTTAAAAAAATGTCAAGGTTAAAACCATACGTACAGAACCTCAGGAGAAGCAGTTTCTCAAGATACACCTAGATCACTGCCGTGGGTTAGATGTAAATAAGACTCACCTTGGAACTTCGTTATAATTTCGAAAGGAAGATGCCAAACTTTTAACAGTAATTCCAAATCCAAACCCGTTTCCATCTCAGCGCAGCGTCTTTTCGTAGGTAGGCACTCGTAACTAAACCAAACAAAAATTTGTGACGGTTACGCCATACCGAAATACTACCGATTCCTGCGGTTTGAGCAATCACTACTTCTTCCTTGCTGTTTGTGGATCCCATTTTTCAAAGTTATAAACCTTGCGCGAATACGCAACAATAAAACACGCCTTGCGGTAACTCCCTTACCGCAGGAGTGTATTTTTCTTAATTTTAAAGCTGATGGATAACCCTGGCTACAAGGTTGTGTCTATGCAAGTATTCTCAGTTAGCCAGACGAGAACATCAGAACACCCGGAGATAATGTGACGGACGGTGGCATATTATATTATACTAGTGACCCGCCCCGGCTTCGCACGGGTGCAAAAAAGGTATTAAAACCTTCCCCTTGAATCACTCTATCTATTAAAAAAAACCGCATCAAAATCCGTTGCGTAGTTTTAAAGATTTAAGCATACAAAGGGACATAGGGACAGAGAAAGTGACTTTGTTTTATACTATGTAGTGATTATATCTCTTATTATTATTATTACAATGCAACTTAAGCTCTTCCCATCCCGTCGGGGCTGCGGATTATCGGAAGAGATGACGTGGCCTCGGCACAAGGCGAAGAAGGAACATGGGTTGGTTTTTAGTCAGTAGAAGTCTGACACTCCCCTTCGCTCTGCCCAAGAGCGGGGTATTTGATGATTTTCCACCCACCAAAAAAAAAAAAGGTCTTCCCATTGCGATAAAATCCGGACTACTGCCGGTTCTATGGATAGCCAACGTGTATAACATAGTTTGAGAATCTTAGGTGGTTCTTCTCTGCAATTAATAATATTGTAAATTTCTTTATATTCGTTTTGGCGTTCTGAAGAAGTAGAAAACCACTTGTAGGTTTCTCTTATTAGAAAATCAATATGGCTCGGAATGGTTTGCTGTGATGCATTGCTGCATGCATCTTATTAAAATTAAATTGGGTAAATTGTACTGCGTTCGCAATATTTCATAAACGCTATTGTGCCGTCCCGTCATAACTGTAGCATTATCGGTTCCTATACCGACCATATTTTGGATCGGTAACTTATGTAATTGTAAACATTTTACTAACGAGGAGACGAGGCCGCTTGCATCTGCTCGCTCTACTGGTTCCAGTGAGAAAAAGGCAGACACAATAGCATCCTGAGCATAACTAAAATATCTTATGACAATTCCCATATATGAATTTAGTCACGCTGATGTCTGTAGATTCATCTATGATGAAGCTGTACTTTTGGTTGCCTATATCTTTTAAAAGGTTTTCTCTAAAGTGTGGTGCTAGTACCTGGTTTATAATCTGTATGCATTTGGTTGGTTCTATGCATCCTTAGGTCGTCTGATTTTGAATCTGCAAATACATTTTTGCACAAATCCGTTAAATGGTCTATTTGAGAAATAGAACCATGTTCCGCAATAAATAATGCAAGTTTACCTTCAGCCTTTTGGACAAATCTGTTTTCTTTGGGAGCTGGTACAAAACTTATTTGCTGATTTTTTGACAAAGTTTCACATTTCTGTTTGTTTCTTTGTATCTGCGTGTTTTCTTATATCGGTTAGGTACTCTAGCAGAAAACTCACTATGGCAAAATAAGCAAAAAACTTTAGTGGGATCACTTAAACCAGGTTTTAACCAGTTTCTAAACTCTTCTTGATTTTCCCACTCAGTTCTGAACTTCTGACTATACACCTTCTTCTTTAAAGGCAGATCCATTTCAGAAACTTTAATCAAACTTGAAAACAAAACGATAAAATAAACCAGTTTCACTCAGAGAATATCAATGTTACTACAAACAATAACAATCGAGAACTATGGACCAAATAAACTATATAATACTTGACTATGCTTTAAACATTTTACGTTAAGATAGCAATATATTTTTCTCGTGACAAAGCGAGATGCAAGATCATGCCTATAAACGAACGAATCGTGCTGCAACGTGAAACGTTAATAGGGGAATACCCGGTTGGTCAAATCATATTATAGGTACCTACATAGATCATGGACTGAACCCGTGTTATTATAACACGTGGTCTAAACCCAGTACCGGGTTTAGTACAAGCTTTAATCCATGACCTTGACTAAACGTTATTACAAAAAGAAGTTTAAGGCTAGTCCTAGAACTACCTCTGGTACCAAAACTAAACCATCGTGACCCCTAGTTTAACTATCGTACTAAATTGTAAAACGATTGTTTTCGTCGATTTATCTTAGTATTTGAGCCGAACCCCGCCGCACGTAAGGCAAAACAATCGATTTACGACGACAAAAGTATTTAAAACAAAATCATTGAAATACGCTTATTACATAATTATGTTAGGTGTTCTCTACCCTTCAATGGTCAAAAATCAACAAAAGTTTTTTTTTTGCGAGCGAAACTTTACAAAATCCACTTTTGTTCGACTCTTCGCTAATTGTTGGGCGTGCAGCCAGTATTCTACTAAACTCGGTGCGAATACGATGTGTTGATGTGCAGTTGTTTTAAAGTGAGATCTTGTTTTTTAGCATGGATGCATTACCTAGTAGTAAGTACTTAATTTTAAACCTATTAATTGAGTTCTTTCAACACTTTAAAGATGAGAATAATCTAAATATATCGATAGACTTAAAATAATCTTGTTTTGATAAAGAAAAATAATTCGTGAGAGCTTTTCTAAAAAGTTCCAACGAGTACCAGTTTAAATTTGTTTGTTATCAATAACTCTGATTGTTGTTATTACGAGGAAACTAGTTTTAGCTGCACGTATATGCACATCTCTGAGTATTTGTTGTTTTTGTTTCAGGTAGTCGGAATGATAACGGGGAAATGCGAACAATTAAAAGACTTGAACTATATTTTTGTGTTAAAAAGTGACAGTTTTTTCAAATTTTCTTTTTGTAAATGTATTGAACGATTACATAAGTATATATTGGACAAATTAAATATATTGATTTTGATGATTTTGATTTTTTGATTTTAGGTAACAATCAGACGATGACGGAGAAGATGACTTATAATGTTTTTTTTTTTAATAAAACATAGTTTACAATTGATTTTGAGTTGTTTTATTTCAATGTATAAACTTTATTTAATATATCGAAATATAATTTCAATATATAAAAAAATCAGTACTTATAGGTACGTAGGTTGAGTTAGAAAACGTCAAACTGCTTAGGATAGGTAATAGCCACTCAAAAATATGTTTAAATAATTAAATGTAACAAACTTTCGTAATAAATACTTTTGTCGTCGTAAATCGATCGTTTTGCCGTACGTGCGCCGGTTATATTGCGTAAATTTCCACTTGTACATAGTTTAGTGCATCAAATACTGCGTGTACATCATTTATCACTAATCTTTTATTCTGAAATCCAATTATTTACACTCCTTTTTTCTTTGGTTATTCCATTTTCTTATTTTAATGCACACACCGCACACTATCTCACCGCCAAGAATACTGTTCTTTAACTTGTATTAAATTAATAATTAGTTTACTTTAAGTAAGTTGTAACATAAACATTGGTTATAAGTGACAGCTCGATAGTAGTTACAAAACAGTACAATAATAATTATTGAATTGTTAACATGCATTCAAAGAAATCAAATCGCAATATTTAAATACCTTTAAATAACACAATGTTATATTTTACCACTACAAAAATCAATTTAAAAAACATTTTTTCTTTTAATTTCGTATCAACATTTTGTAAAATGGAACGGCGCATAGAACACTGAACGAATGAATGAATGAAAATGTTTAGTTTATGGACGTTCTTTGGTACTATAAAGTCCTTTGTAGGTCCACGATTTGTAATACGATTTGCTAGTACGGTAACAAACCTAGACCTTTTAGTTCTGGTTTAAACCTTGTATTACGCAAGTTTTTATAATGAGATGGAACAAGTCTATGGGTCAAATGAACATTTCGTGTTCCCAGTGCACGTTAGAAAGATAGAAAGAAAAAATATTTATTTGTCGCTGAATTAAGTATGATATAAAATCAAAAGCAGTAAACTAATATTAAAAAATAGGTACAAAAAAGAAAAACAACATTATACTTAATTATGTTAACATAAAAAATGGAACACAAAAAAGAAAAAAGAAATTTTTACAAATTACACGTCATGACTGCGACAAAGAGGTTACCCACTCAGCATGGTGCTGTGCTATGGACCGTATGGAGACCCACAGCACAGCGCTGGTTTTCAGTGGTCACCCGTGGGAAAAAAACGTGCGAAAGCCAAGACAGTTTTACATTGGGTAAAATTAGAAAATAAAATAAGCAGTGAAATACAAGTACTTAAGACTATTGTTATGAGCTAAAATAATAGTTACTAAATATCAATAACAAGATTAAAACTATACAATTTTCTGGTTAATTAACAAGATAAATAATATGTACTTTATTTGTGCTTCAACCTTTGTTTGTGGGCACAAACAGTCTTAACTCTCTACTACTTCAATTAATGTATAAATATTGTATTTGAATTTCTTAGCCATTTTTTTTACAAATTTTGTAAGGCTATCTAAAATTCAAGCCTGCCTGTGCCTTTGAATTTTATCCTAGTAGGATCTTGATCTTACTATATATCCCAATATTATTTTTTCGCGACAGGTAAGAAGTAAAATACAATATAAAGAGATATAAAAATTGTAAAGCAGCAAATTAAAAATCGTACCGTTTTACGTTGGTCTATAATTTTAATGTAATTAAATAGAATAGTTGCAATCTCGTTTCCGCCCCTTTTGACATCAGCTTCCCCCCATGAATAGCAAAACACTTCCTTAGTCTGACTGTCAAATAATGTAAAATTGTACACAGAATACTAACGAGAATAATAAAAGAATATACTCGCCGTATGGTGTGCGTATGGTGTGTTGAGTACCTTTTGTAAATCGAAAGATACGCATCACGTTTGTGAATTCTCTTTTGATCTTTCCTCGTAGAATTTGAAACGGGGTTTAGAATCTTCTACTTCTTTTTCGTGAGCTGCTTTTTCTTCTGAGGTGAATCCATCAAAATTAGTTTTAGAAGAATTTCAGACATTTTGCCTTTTTTCGGAACATGGAACGAAATATTAAATTCGGGTACCATCTATCTGGCAGAAACTTGATGCTCCGAAATTTATTTGGCATAACACACTTGGCATATTCTTCTTTGAACGAATGTGTTTATGGCAAAACAAATATTTAATAGAATTATCGTTTCGCAGAATGTTTAAATGGCCGAATTTTCAATGGCATACTTTTAAGATGGCAGAATTTTATTTGATAGATTTTTATAAGCCATAATGCCAATTCTATTACAATATTTTTGAACTAATTTAAAATTAAAAGTCAATAGTTTTTGCTACAAAAGTTAGTGACAGAAACGAATCGCTGCAAAACCGACTCCACGTAGTCTCTTCTGTCCTACCGAGAGTGTAATCTAAGCCCGCGTAGGCGCGGAGAGGCGAGGCGGCCCGCAAGCTGAAGCTGCGGCGGTGTGTTAAAACCATCTGCGACGATAAGCTTGCTTGGGACCGCCGGAGCACCGCAGCGCCGGAACCACAGAGTACATTATACTATACTGAAATAGAGACCAATCTTCGGCCTCAAAATGGGTAACCACTTTCGACGCGCCTCTAACGCCATCTGTTATCACGAGTGAGAATCTTTATTAAACCTATCTGAGTGTGTGTGCGTGTATAGATACACCATAGCTGTATGTGTATAGATACAACATACGCATATACGTACCCATAGGTACCATTTTTTGTTTTGTTTTTCATGGGAAAATTCCCTCCCATAAATGAAACATTTTATTAAACAAAACTAGTTCGTGTCTTTTATAACACTTATTCATTTTTTTAGCTTTGATTTGGAGACTGTCCTCATCATCATCAACCTGTCTTCTCCCAGAAAATTTTTGCAATAATTAAAAATCATACAACGAATGACAATTCTAATAAAATAATTAATCAACTTTTCTCTGTGCAATTTACGTTTTATAAATTGAAAATCAATAAATATTATAATGGCTGTTTTAATTATTTCTTTTAAATTATATTTTTCGATATTCTCTTTAATAATTTCATTTATTATGTCTTGCATATTAGAAATTAATTCGATTAATTCTTTGCTGGGAGTGCAAAGCCATCGTCAACCTGCATATTCCCTATATTTAATATATTCAAATTAATTTTTTGATGACAAATCATTTATGCAATCACTGCAAGATTTAAAAACTTGTGATTTTGTTTTTTTTTTACTCCGCGGATACGGGGATCCCTTTCTGTTACCTCTAGCGGAGTAAAATTAAAATCAAATATTTTAGAAAAATCGAACGAGGAGCAGGTCGACGTTGCTTTCGCATTTTCCTTAATGATGAGAGAATGCAGTGCATTACAAAAATCTCCTTCGCAGTTACCGCGGGTGTGGACACTGCTTAAATTATTTATTAATAGTGTGGCGAACGCAGATTCAAACTGATCACACGTGGGATTAATGTTGCGACACCCTTGGCTTCTCACTGCGCCAAAGAAATTCTCCAAGTGGTCCTGATTAAGGTGCCGCAACCATACCGATGACACGTTGAAATCATCTTTTAACTTTTTTAACAAAGTTTGTATGCCGTTCAGTGTCCACACCCAATTCGTTACAGAGGGAACAGTTTCTTTTTTATCAGCTGATGTAACAAATTTCATTGTATTAAATATTTTTATGCCCTCCACCCACATTTTATGGTGGACAGAGTTTGGTGTTGCTTGTCCAAGTAGGGGTTTGGCATTTTTATTCTTAACTAGCTGACCCGGCGAACATTGTTCCGCCTTAGCGTAAATTTGATGCACTACTTTATTTTGTATAGCTGACCTATCTTTTTTTTTTTTTTTTTATTTGGGACAAGCCCGCCACACTATTCCCAAACCACTGTAACTCCTGTTAGCCAGAATCAACAGTGGCGACCACAAGAAAAGCGCCGAGACAATGAAGCTCGACGAAGTCCCAGAGAAATGATTTAACTGTCTTGGATCCCGCAACGAAATTAATCAGAAAAGAATAGCGGAGGATTAGGAAAAAACATAGTTTCCACTTCCCTCCATATCAGCAGGAGACAGAACAGAACAAGGCCAATAGGCACACAGGGACGTATACAACTGAGATAAGCCCAGTTGCCTAGCACCACGGATATTATTGTCATTAATATTACTGGGTCCTAAGTTGTGAGCTGTTATATTTGATTCCAATAATAGGTATGACAAAATTGCTTGAACGCACGGAAATTTGTTCTAGTTTCTACAAGGTCCGTATAGTAAATAACTCCGGATGTAACCTGTACACTATTTAACATAATATTACGTTCATTCTGCCAAAGACTACACTCCCATAAAATGTGATGTGCAGTTTGTTCAAATTCGCAGTCAGATGTAGAACATTGACAAAAAGGCGACTCAACAAGCTTGAAGGAAAATAATTTACTCTTAAAGTTACCATGACCTGTGAGAAATTGGGCGACACAGTGATCCACCTCCAGCCATGTCCTGGCCAGCCGCTCACGAACGGATGGAAAGAACTGGTGAAGATGTCGGCCCTTGATGGAATTATCCCACCTACATTGCCATTCAGACAGAAGTTCCTCCCAGACGTCAGTCTGTGGTTTAAGTAATCTAGCTATTTTAGCACGGTCACGTTGCGTTAAAAAGTCTGTGTCCGCGGTCTCTCGTGCGCAGTAGTACATTGAAGCACGGCGCTGTACTTCAAGATCGACTGGAAGTACCCCAAGTAACATTTTTGGTTTTAGAAAGGTTTTGAAAAGGTTCTAGAACCTTCATATGGAAATCTGCTCGTAAGTCTTAACAGGCTCAATAACGTTATATTAACCTTATATTAACCTCCTGAGTGCAAAAAGGGCCCACGTTTTAGAACATTTCTGAGAGCTATAGCAAAACCTATAGGTCAAATCCAGAACCTTTCGAATTACTTACACAGTACCCAAATATAACCTTCACAACCTTAATTTAACGTAAATATAACCTTGCAAGGCAGCTTTTAAGTTCTAAATTAGTCTTGTATGTAACCCTATGACAACTTAAAACCTTTTTGATGGACATGAAAAAATACCTTTCCAGGACTCGCAGGTTTTAAAATGTTTCTGTGTAAGATTTTTTTACACAGAAAGACCAATATAATGGCGCCACATTCGCTGACATTTTACCAAGTTTCAAAATGGCTAACTGAGTATGTAGTAAGTATTTATAAAATACATATAAGTATCTTGCTGAAGTCAGGAAGAACAAAAATTGTGCGACTGGCACTTCATCGTGAAACTTTAGGATAATAGTGCTAAATACGAGACGGGCCTTGCGTTAGTTTATAATTTTGAAGATATTTTAATGAAATAAAAATTATAAATATACACGGTTGGTGGTACGTTGCATTAGAAATAAAACTTCTATTCATTTAAAAACATATATTTTAAATGCTATAGCACAAGTTACTTATTTTAGCCTTATTGAATTAAAATATTGCCTTTTGTTTTGATTTTGTTATTTAAAATTGATTTTTTATGTAAAAAAAATGGCTGGCGTTAATAAATTACTAGAAAGCATTAAAATTACCAATTTCAGAACTGTTACAGCTAAAAGCTCTTAATATTTGCCAAAATAAGAGCTAAAAGTAATCTCGCGGAGCTACTTAAAACGCATAGGCTGTTTTCGCAGCTTTAAGGTTATCGCTAGGAGTAATTCAAGACTTGCTAGTCGCGAAAACAACCCCTGCGCACAATTAGTTGCTTTTAGGTTTTGGTTGAAACAGGACGTGCGATCGACGGTTTGACAAGAGTGCTGAACAAACAGCTACAGGGTGCTTTTTTTCATCAACTTTAAGATCATGAAAAAAATCTCGAAGACATACTTCAAGCCTATAGTGCCAGTATTGACCGCCTTTAATATTTTTTATTTGCATATTATCACCACTGGGAGTATGTAGTAAGGATCTAGGATCCTTCGGAAGTTTCAGGATCGTTCGTTTATTAAATATCTCTCTTTATTTATATACATGTCTAACAGATCTTTCAAAGCAACATGTTTAATTTTGTGGGGGCTTTTGATAACGCGTGGTGGCCGATGCTACTCCTTAAACTGAAAATTCGTGGTTGCCCTAAAAACATATACAATCTTGTTTACTCGTACTTCTTAAATTGTTCCGCGAATCTCAAACTCGGACATCATTATATGTCAAAGTCCCTTACCATGGGATGCCCTCAGGGTTCGGTTATGGGTCCGTATGTATGGAACGTAGGCTTCGATGACTTCCTCGCGATTCCACTTCCATGCGGCTGTTCATTAACCGGTTACGCGGACGACGGCCTGCTGCTCATTCAGTCAAGTACTCGGGCTGGACTCGAAAATTTGGCTGATACTTGCCTAAAATTAATATCTCAGTGGGGTGATCGTAACCGTCTGACCTTTGCACCACATAAAACTTATCAACTTCTTTTAAAAGGTAATCTTAAATCATGGCCTAGTATTAAATTTAATAACGTTCCCGTGAAAAAGAAGGAGTCTGTATGCTACCTTGGGTTTGTCTTAGAGAGGAATTTTTCATTCATTGAACACATAAAAACAGTCGGTGAAAAAGCTAAAAAGAACTTTTATGCTTTAACGAGAATATCCAAATCTACATGGGGTTTATCATTTTTAACTCTAAAGACGATCTATGGGGCTACTTGCTTGGGTTGTATGTGCTACGGGGCACCAGTTTGGGCCGATAGGGCCACCATTGGAGCGGTACGACGTAAATTACTTCAAAGCCAGCGGTTGGCTTTGATTTTCTTGTGTAAAGCGTATAGGACGGTTAGTACTGAAGCCTTACCGGTACTGGCAGGGGTACTTCCAGTCGATCTTGAAGTACAGCGCCGTGCTTCAATGTACTACTGCGCACGAGAGACCGCGGACACAGACTTTTTAACGCAACGTGACCGTGCTAAAATAGCTAGATTACTTAAACCACAGACTGACGTCTGGGAGGAACTTCTGTCTGAATGGCAATGTAGGTGGGATAATTCCATCAAGGGCCGACATCTTCACCAGTTCTTTCCATCCGTTCGTGAGCGGCTGGCCAGGACATGGCTGGAGGTGGATCACTGTGTCGCCCAATTTCTCACAGGTCATGGTAACTTTAAGAGTAAATTATTTTCCTTCAAGCTTGTTGAGTCGCCTTTTTGTCAATGTTCTACATCTGACTGCGAATTTGAACAAACTGCACATCACATTTTATGGGAGTGTAGTTGGCAGAATGAACGTAATATTATGTTAAATAGTGTACAGGTTACATCCGGAGTTATTTACTATACGGACCTTGTAGAAACTAGAACAAATTTCCGTGCGTTCAAGCAATTTTGTCATACCTATTATTGGAATCAAATATAACAGCTCACAACTTAGGACCCAGTAATATTAATGACAATAATATCCGTGGTGCTAGGCAACTGGGCTTATCTCAGTTGTATACGTCCCTGTGTGCCTATTGGCCTTGTTCTGTTCTGTCTCCTGCTGATATGGAGGGAAGTGGAAACTATGTTTTTTTCCTACTCCTCCGCTATTCTTTTCTGATTAATTTCGTTGCGGGATCCAAGACAGTTAAATCATTTCTCTGGGACTTCGTCGAGCTTCATTGTCTCGGCGCTTTTCTTGTGGTCGCCACTGTTGATTCTGGCTAACAGGAGTTACAGTGGTTTGGGAATAGTGTGGCGGGCTTGTCCCAAAAAAAAAAAAAAAAAAAAAGTCATTTGTGAGCGACAAACGTAACATGTATACTGCATTGTTACTCGAAAATTCATAATGTTATAAATACTTTACCCTACAAAAACAACGTAAACAAAGAAGGAAGACAACAAATATCATGTATTTAGAAATAAATAAGTTCGGAGAGTTTATATCATTTATATCCGACATTAAGAAATAAGCGACGTTTGTTTAAGAGGTATTGTGGCTTATTACTAAGCACTTTCGCTTATATATTGTTGCAGTTGTTATTAGACCTTATTTTCAACTGTCAATAAGCAATTCACACTGCGTATCGTCGCGCAAAAAACAAATCCGCACTTCGTCGCGTTTCATCGCACACTGATTAAGGCGACAACACAGGCCACAAGAGTACGTACAACGACTATTTTGCCGCGTTTGTCGTTCAACTAGGACAACGGGTGACGGTCGCCGACGATCGCTAACGGTCGCCGATCTGTAAGAGCCTTATGCAGTTTTTACCAGTCACCACACTTCGTACCTTAATAAATAATAAAAACTTACCGATGTATTTATCATTCGTAAGAAATTTTTACGCACTTTACGTTTAAAATTTCCACTCCGTTATTTTGACATCACCCTGTGTTGATTCATCTTCAAGACAACGTAATGCTTTGAAGTAGCGGAGACAACTGATATTTTTTGAGGATGCCTTTATAGCTTTAAAATATTCTTGTAGGACGTTAATCATGCTTTCAGCTCATAAACAATAGCTTATTGGTTTGGGTTGTCACCACGCAGTCCTAATTTATTTGCCTAGACACTCTAAAACAACCTTAAGGTTTGAGGTAGGTTTTAAAAATTACTTATAAGCAATTTCAACATTCCATAACTTTATGGTCATATCAAAGTTAAAACTTAAACCTTTAGATCTCAATTCAGCATAATGCTAGCCTTTTCAGAACTTAATCAGGAGTCTACGACAGCTTTAAGATCCTAGGACTATATGCTCTTGAAACACAAGTCAAAATAACGTTAATTTAAACTCTTGTCAGCGGCTCCAAGGTTGTAATATAAAACAACTAGTATTAGGACCTATTAATCATTCTCAAATACTTAAAATAACCAGATAGCAAAGCATTAACCTTTTTACGACCCTTAGAAAACCTAAAGGCATTTTTTACAACCTAGGCCCGAATGAAATGTTACTTGGGACCCCTGCCAGTACCGGTAAGGCTTCAGTACTAACCGTCCTATACGCTTTACACAAGAAAATCAAAGCCAACCGCTGGCTTTGAAGTAATTTACGTCGTACCGCTCCAATGGTGGCCCTATCGGCCCAAACTGGTGCCCCGTAGCACATACACCCCAAGTAAGTAGCCCCATAGATCGTCTTTAGAGTTAAAAATGATAAACCCCATGTAGATTTGGATATTCTCGTTAAAGCATAAAAGTTCTTTTTAGCTTTTCACCGACTGTTTTTATGTGTTCAATGAATGAAAAATTCCTCTCTAAGACAAACCCAAGGTAGCATACATACTGCTTCTTTTTCACGGGAACGTTATTAAATTTAATACTAGGCCATGATTTAAGATTACCTTTTAAAAGAAGTTGATAAGTTTTATGTGGCGCAAAGGTCAGACGGTTACGATCACCCCACTGGGATATTAATTTTAGGCAAGTGTCAGCCAAATTTTCGAGTCCAGCCCGAGTACTTGACTGAATGAGCAGCAGGCCGTCGTCCGCGTAACCGGTTAATGAACAGCCGCATGGAATTGGAATCGCGAGGAAGCCATCGAAGCCTACGTTCCATACATACGGACCTATAACCGAACCCTGAGGGCATCCCATGGTAAGGGACTTTGACATAGAATGATGTCCGAGTTTGAGTTTCGCGGAACCATTTAAGAAGTACGAGCAAACAAGATTGTATATGTTTTTAGGGCAACCACGAATTTTCAGTTTAAGGAGTAGCATCGGCCACCATGCGTTATCAAAAGCCCCAGAAATATCTAGAAAGATCCCAACTACGTACTTATGTTCGGATGTATTGACAATTTTACTGACAGAAAGTGCCGCGTCTACGGTAGATTTTCCCACGGTAAAACCGAATTGGTTGTTGTGAAATTTCGGTCCGTCTGGTAGTAAACGTGGAACGATAAGACGCTAGGAGTTTCCCCAAAGATGGTAGCAGTGTTATAGGGCGGTAAGACTTAGGATCGTCCGGAGGCTTGTCGCCACTTTTCGGAATTATTCGTAAAAAGCCGCGTCGCCATATACGAGGAAAAACGCCTTCTGCGATACAACGGTTGTAAACACTTAAAATCGCGTCGGCCGCTGTTTTACATGCTTCTATTATCATCCGATTAGATATTTTATCTTCACCTGACGATTTGTTGAGTGGGAGTTTCCTGACAACTTTAATGAATTCGTCAATGGATGGAAGGTCTGACGCTGGTTATTCAGGTGGCACAGCCGCCCACGCCCTGATCTGCTTGTGGTAGTCATTATAATTATCAGGCAAATCATCAGGTATCAACGTATTTAATAGAACTTCGGTTGTCTCCTCAATACCGGTGGTGTGTTTATTGTTTACTTTGATGTTCTCGACGAACTCAAGATCGACTGATCGATTTGCTTTGAACTCGTGATACAAAGGAGACCACGGACCTTCTTTATCTAATTTTTCTACTATTTTCCGCAGTAAATTACCTTTAGATTTTTCTACTGATGCTCTGTAGCGGGACTTGGCAACTCTAAACGCATTTAAAGCAGAGGTTAGGAGGTCTCCGGTGACCTTTCGCTTTTTAAGCTTATTTAAATGTCTACGCGCTCGGCGATAACTTTTACGTTGTTCAATTAGGTAGTCACACCACCAATCACATCTGCGGATATTGGTCATAGATCCGCGACCAATGGCGATGTCAGCACAGTAAGTGAAGGCGTCTGACATAATTTCAGCACTTTCTTCAGCTGATAGCCCGTCTCGAGTGAAGTCTTTGGTGTTAGACGCAAAAAGCAAGCTAAAGAATTCCCAATTCGCGCCTTTACTTTTATACCTAAAGTTACCAATGATATGTGAATGTGACGGACCTTGAGTAAACATCGGAACAAATTCGTACACGATAAGCCGATGATCGCTACATGACGCATCAGGTAGGCCACGCCACCTATCCAAGCGAACGTCTGCACTAGAAAGTGTGACGTCAATACAAGATTCGCCCATTTGGCTGCAAAAAGTAGGTGGTGCATCTGGGGTATTATGAATCGATAGGTTCATTTCAGCAATGAAATCTTCGACAGCGGAACGTCGGTCGGAATCCGTAGACCGAACCTTGCCATACCACAGAGACGAGGACGCGTTAACATCCGCGCCAACGATAATTTTACAGCCAGCGAGTGACCGCAAGACATGACGGAGGTTATGTATGTGAGGACCAACAGGGTCTGAATATTGAAAGTAACAGCTCACAACGTAAACTTTATAGGAAGCCAAGGAGACTTCCGCAACGGCACAGTGCGGCGTCATGAGGTTACGCAAAGACGTTACTGTAAACTTAGAAGAACGCGCTACGTAAATTCCGGCTCGTGACCTTGAATCCAGCTGAACTACTTTATGACGTAAGCGCGCGTTTTGATATTGCTCTTGAACAAGTACTATGTCCAAGCTGTAATCGATAATTAATTTGTCTAGTTCAGAAGTCGCCTATCGTAGTGATTGTGAGGTAAGTAAACAACAAGACAGCAGGTTTCAATGAACATTTATTAAGAAGAAAAAAAGTACCCTATCGTTGTGGAGATTCAATTGTCCTATATTTAAACTATCCATTATTTTAGTAGTTTGTGTTGAGGATTAACTATTCGAGCTTAAGTTTGTAGGTAGTACACTCTGGTGACCCGCAACGATGGTCAAATGGTTTTTTAAAACGCTTACACGCCACGCAAGTAGGTATAAAATTTAAATTGTCCTTATGCGGGCAGTCGTTTGTTTCATGTGCTTCGGAGCAATTAGCACAGGTAGGTGACTTGTTAACGCAGTATTTTTTAACGTGACCGAACTGTTGACAGTGCAGACAGCGGACTACATCAACGTCGTCATTGAACCGGCAAGTCGCCCAATCAATAAATAATTTTTCCTTAGTGGACACTAAATGTTTACGCACGTTGGACTCGATTTCAATGCCTATCCACTTGCGACCGCTATCTAAGGAACGCCGACGATAGATTTTAGTTGATTTAATAAAATCGTCCTCTTGTATTGGCAGTTCATTTTGAATGTTTTGACGGTACAATGCGTGCAAAAAAGCATTGTCTTCCATTGAGGATGGCACGTCCTTAACTAATATACGTGGCTTTCGGCCTTTCGGTTTTTCAAGTCGCAGGCCGGCGGACCTAATAGCGTCGACCGATTGCAATTTTTTAATTTGGCTGTCATTAGCGACACGTAATACGACACCAGATTTTGCAGTTTTTCTAACACCTACAATTTGAAACCCGTCGTCACTGGGATTGATCGCCTTCATGAGTGCTTGTTTAGTAGCAGAGGACGATGAGTAATCAGCTAATCGCTCAGCGGTGGGATAAGCCACGACACATGGAAGCTGACCTATCTTATGTATGCGTACCTATTCAATTTGAACTGCAATCTATAATATCCTCCATATAAAAATGAATACCTATTTCCCTGGTCTCGTCATACCTGAGAAGGACTTTACTAATTTTATTAAATAAAAAACAAAATATATATTTTCATAATAGTGTTTATTCCGGTTCAATAATTTCACTTATATTTTTTTCAAAACGCTTTTGAACAACTGAGCATTTTGAAGTAAACACTGAGCTCAATATGACGCACGCTCTAGAAAAGCAACTAATAGCCCTTCACTGCTTCTCTCTATTCTAATGCTTTTTGATAAACTATATTTTTAGTTTTATGTTCTGGCGCGTAAATAAATAATGTTGATGGTTTTCCGACACGGGAACAGGCGACATATAATTGGCCATGTGAATAATATGGATTTTCTAGGTTGATGCCACATACACTTAGCGACTGCCCTTGCGATTTATTTATCGACATTGCAAATGCAAGCCACACTGGAAACTGTAAACGTTTATTTATTTACTTTGGAAGACTTACAGCTAGATACAATGGTGATATATAACAGTACGATAATCAGACAGCCAATTACAAGTCTTCACGCCTAGAGCTTGTCTGGTATAAATAAACTGTGGAACAAAACATACACATTGCCAAAGAATGGAAACAAAAACTAAATTATTAAAAACTTGCTAATAGCTCGTCACCTAAATATCTTAGAAATACTTAATACAACTACAACAGGAAATGAGAACCAAGATGTTAAAATTTAATTATTTAAATAAGAGATGATAAAACTAAACTCCAAAGAAATTAAGCTTTAAAGAAATTCATAGCTAACCGCTTTTTTGCCGAGTTCACACTAGTTTCAGAAATATCAAAGTCGAACTGTTTGCACACATTATTAAAATACCTACTTACACGCACAACGTACGAATTTTGTCTGTAGTTGGTACTTGTATATGGCACCCGTAATGGTGGATTGAACCGTTTCAACTTGCTTAGAACGTTAAAGTGGACAGTGGACAAAATATCAGAACAATTTATGTCACCTCGAACCGTCTTCAATAAAAAGATACAGTCAGAGATCTCACGACGATTAACCAACGGTAAGAGATGATATTTTTTACAGAGACTGAGATAGTTACTGGACTGATACGGTACTACCCTTTGGTGAAAACACAAAAATTTTATAAATCTTTTTTGTATACGCTCAATACGGTCGATATATTTGTGATAGCATGGATTCCATATTTCAGATGCGTATTCCAAGTGGCTTCTAACAAATGTGCAATATAGAATTTTTAACGTTTTAGCTTGTGTGAAACACTTGGATAATCGCATTATGAAACCGAGGGATTTTGAGGCTTTAGCGACGATGGCATCAATATGCTTATCAAAAATAAGTTTGGAATCATGATGGACCCCCAGATCACGAATAGTACCACAATTAGGTAATACATGGCCACCAAGAGTATAAGATGTGGCTAAGACTGACCGTCCACGGGTATATGTTACGACTGAACATTTTTTGGGATTGAGATCTAGTTTATTTTTTTGACAGTATACTTCAAGACACTGCAAGTCAGTTTGAAATGCGATCATGTCCGCAGCCGATGATATAGAAGCATACATTTTCATATCATCAGCGAAGCACAGTAATTTGGATGAGGTCAGACAGGAGTCGATGTTATTCACATAGATGATAAATAATAATGGACCGAGCAACGAACCTTGGGGTACTCCGCTGGGGACTAAAACCCAGCTGGATATATAATTATTCAGTACCACAGCTTGCGACCTGTTTTCTATGTAAGATGAAAACCACCTGAGTAAATCTCCGCGTATACCGATGCCCTCTAACTTCCGTAATAGGATGGCGTGGTCGATTCTGTCGAAACACTTGCTGTAGTCTGTGTAGACTACATCGACTCGTTTACCGTGGTCAATGCGTCGGTGATGTAGTTATTGAGCAACACAAGATTGGTGACAGTGGATCGTCCTTTAAGAAAGCCGTGTTGGAAGGGACTAAACGATTGTTCCAGAGCAGAATAGACCTGGTTATAAATGATCCTTTCGAAAACCTTGGCAATGATACACAATTTGGATATCGGTCTATAATTGACAATGTCTGTTTTGACTCCTTGATCAATGGATCGGCGGCGATAAAGTGGATATCCATCATTTCCAGTAATCGTTTCTGCTACTAATTGTCTTAGGTAGCGTTTTGAACATTTTCCTTCAACCATACACGGAGAAATGGGATTTAATATTCCACATGGACCATGTATCATATTTTTTGTAATAACATTTGTAATATTGGGTCTTCATTATTATCGGGAATTTCTGCTGATATCACATTATCAATTTCATTCGGTCTTATCCTCTCAACCAACCAAATGAGGATATGTGCATGTGGCACTCCGCGTTTTTGCCACTCAACTGAGTACATCCAACAGCGCGTCTCGCCGAACACGCGATGCTTAACAATAAAATCCATGAGTGATTTGAATTTCATTTTGAACACCCTTGCAGTGACATCGTGGCGATCAATAGGTGATTGGCTAGTAAATAATTATTTTTGAATTTCTGTCCACTTTGGATTGCATGTGAACGTGATAAACAAATCTGGTGTGCCATAATGTCGTACATAGGACATAGCATCTTGAGCATATTCATGCATATGTCGCGGACTTCCGACGGATGTTGCTGGGAGTATAGTTGTTCTGCCAACATTCTGTGCATTTCCATCAGCATTAATGGCATCCCGAAGATGAATGTATTCCTCGGAACGGAGTTTTGCCTGGTTCAACCTGATAAATGTCAATCGTTCAGTTTCAACTTTCACATACATATCCACAGCATATTGGTGAAATAGACGCCGACACTTTAAGATGTGATTCTCCTCATTTTCCCGAACCATCAGTCTGTATGAATAGTAATTCATTGAACTAACTTTTTTGTTCGTTTCAGCACCTGTAAACAATTTTTTGTGTTATATAATAATTTGGGGGTGTTGAGGAACAGGGTGTAAAGTTCCTCATCCCCCGTTGAAAAGGGAGGATCCTCCGACCGGACGGGTGTTGTGTCCGGCGGGCTAACTGCCCGTCCGGTCGGAGACAAAAAAATATATATATATATAAATAAATATATTACTATAAATTTTAAGTTAGTAAACATATTTTTTAATGTAGTAGTAAACATATATTGTTAATTAATTTACCTGTAACTGGATTTATTATATTAATTGAAAAATGATAGCCGTCTTCACCTTGCCAAAATAGGATAGGATATTGTAATGCATCATATGATTGATGTGTTTCAGACACACGCTGAAGTTGATAGTTCCGTCGATGTAAAACAATGTCTCGGTTTTCCAAATTTTCTCCCACGACGACAATAGCCACTTCATCAATTGTTGGCGCATTAAAACGTCCAGCATGTTGTCCTGCAGGCGCCTTATCGGCTCTGATGTCAATTTTATGATTATCTGATGGCATGCGGTCTAATGCAATTGTGAATAATGCAACTAATTCATTGTGTTGATGGAAAAATGTTTGAAGTTGTTCCACAATGGATCTTTTCACTGAGTTGTTGTGTGTGCAACGCTGATCGACTTCTCTTGCTGAATTGCCGATAAAGTATATTTGCAATAATTTATAGTCTTCATCAGGCATTGGCAATAAGGAACCTGTTCGATGATATATTTGACCCTGAATCTGCAAGAATATATTAGTATTTAGGTAATTGTATAGCAAATTGTTTGTACCACCATGTGGCTCGCAAAATACTGCCACAATACTTTACATCATTTCAAATTATGACTACTTTAAACCTCGACATTGAACAGCAGCCTTCCATGGCAGCTTTAGGTAGTAGGCTTTACCAAGTGTTGGAACACCTTGCTCATGTCATTATGAAATACAACATGTTATAAAATGTTGCTGATTAAGTCATTGGGCTATTGACTATTATTATGTATTTGACTTATTGAACTTACAAAATAAACACATCTACACAACACTTGCTCAACATATTTTGCACCAGCTACATGGTTGTAAAACTAAATAAAATTGTTTGCCATTATACTTACTTACCTTAAAAGTAGGCATAAAATTGTCTCGAATAACTTTTGTTGCGCCAAATGATGTCATTTGAAAGCAATTATTATATTGTTGGATATGAGTCAAAAAATGATTAGAATCTGGCCCATTTCCGGAAACCAATGAATGTAGTGACTCTGGTGGTGGTACCAATGGCGTCAATTTGACTTGGCCGCTGGCGCAACACAATCAAGGGGCTTCATTTTTGAATTTCAATGCATTACCATGTGGACACACAATATTTATTAGTTCAATAGCAACAATTTGCTCTGAACTGTAATCAATTGCCACATTATAACTGAATGCAGCTCTGTGGGGATTTCGGAATGCCATTCACCATCACATCATCATAATAATTTTTCTTTCTTTCTTTCTATAAGGATGTCTTTTCAGATGACGCAGACCTACACGGAACAAGAGAAATCATAAAATCTACAGATGAAAATATGAACAAGAACGCACCATCACCTACTTGTGTTCTTGGAGAAGATCCTTTTATGGCCGTGTATCAAAATGCATTCTCACCGTCTTTACTCCCGTCAGAAAATCAGCATGGTGTAGTCTCCCTCTTAAATATCAACGTAGCCTTCTTAATCCCTCTAAATACCTCTACCTTGATATCAGATCATCACCTTAACCGATTACCCCGGTTTTTGAAAACAATAAACAAACACCTGTGCCTTGAAACCCGTTATGAAGTATGTAACGATTTTTGCTGTCCCACTCACGATAGTGCAGACTATAGCAACTGTCCATCAATCAATACAGCTGTGTCTATGGCTGATAATTTAATCAATGTTATTGCTATATGTGAAATAACGGTGTTTCTTAAAATAAAAAGAGTGGGTATTAAAATGAACATGGATAAAACCAAGGTTATGTTGAATGTTCATGTAACACCCCACTTCTATAAAGATCGGAGACTCTACACTCAAAGTTGTGGACAATTTGTCTACCTGGGACAAACGGTCCAGTTAAGTAGGTCTAATTTCAAGAAAGAGGTAAATCGTCGAATCAGTCGGATTCGCCCCACTCTTTTTATTTTAAGAAACGCTACAATTTAAATGCTCACCAAAAAAGATTTTGAGACCCGAAGTTGTAGACGAGTATGTCTACCTGGGACAAACAGTCCAGTTAGGTAGGTCCAACTTTGAAAAAGAGGTCAATCGTCGAATCCGACTCGGCTGGGCAGCGTTCGGGAAGTTGCGTGGTATCTTCTCGTCTAACTTACCCCAGTGTCTCAAGACGAAAGTCTATAACCAGTGTGTGTTGCCAGTGATTACATACGGGACCGAAACGTGGTCGCTCACAATGGGCCTCATCAGGAAGCTCAAAGTCACCCAAAGGGTAATGGAGAGGGATAGCCCTCTCGCTCGGAGTCAGAAATGAGGACATCGGCATGAGAACTAAGGTTACCGACGTAGCCCGAAGAATTGCCAGAATTAAGTGTCAATGGGAAGGGCACATTGCTCACAGAACGGATGGCCGATGGGGCCGAAAAGTTCTGGAGTGGCGACCGCGAACCGGAAGACTTTGCGTTGGAAG
This sequence comes from Diarsia mendica, assembly GCA_949316265.1. Lineage (NCBI taxonomy): Eukaryota > Metazoa > Arthropoda > Insecta > Lepidoptera > Noctuidae > Diarsia > Diarsia mendica. Next base: position 17,580,522 of record OX438908.1, on the reverse strand, counting down.
GCCTTCCACTAGGGAGACCGATGACCTGGTGAACCCACTGGATGCGAGACGCACGGGACCCGTCAATGCGGCGACACCTGGAGGAGGCCTATGTCCTGCAGTGGACGTCTTTTGGTTGAAATGATGAAGTAATTAGATAGGTTCAAATAGGTTTGGATCCTTTGGGTTTGGTCTTCTTAGTAAATCTTCTTTAAGATCCTTTTATGTCGTGGTCAATGGCTATAAATCTGAAACCATGATCATAACCTCTGGTGTCCCTCAGGGTTCCCACCTTGGCCCCGTAATATTTATTATTTTTGTAAACGACCTTCCTCATTGCTTCCTTAACTCCACGCCATTCCTATTTGCCGATGATTTGAAAATTATCCGCTCTATAGATTCTCTAGCCGATTCAGCATTACTTCAGGATGACTTAAATAGACTCTTAAACTGGTGTAAGGACAACATTATGCAACTTAATGTTGAAAAATGTTCCCAAATTACGTTTACTCGCAAAGCTAACTTCATTGATTTTAATTATAGCATGAGTGGTACGAACCTCAGTAAAGTTGATGAGATCAGAGATTTGGGAGTCCTTCTTGATCGTAAATTAACATTTATTCCTCACATGGACAATATTATTAAAAAAGCTTCAAAGACACTCGGTTTTGTGTTACGTAACGCTAAATGTTTTCGCAAGCCTAAAACTACGATTTATCTTTTTAACTGTCTCGTTCGTACTATATTGGAATACTGCGCGGTTGCATGGCGTCCCCACTATGCAACACATAGTCTTAGGTTAGAGAGGATCCAGAAAAGATTTTTAAACCATCTTGCTTATTCCGCGGGATTAAACAAAAGAATTCGGAGCTATGCAAAACGTCTTCAAAAATTCAGTATGACTTAAAACGAAGAAATGATTTAGATTTAATTTTTCTTTTTAAAATACTTCAGAATAAAATAGACTGCCCGCAGTTGTTAAGCAAGTTTAATTTTAACCTACCCCACAACTATCCTCGTCACCCTATAAAACTATTACGTCCCCCATTCCGTAAAACTGTATCAGGATCCAACTCCCCCATTCCCAGAATTTGCAGACTTCTAAATAATTGCGATGAATCAATAGATATTTTTTCCACAACACTTCACAAATTCAAGCGCCAAGTCCATCAAAACTAACGTTATTTTTTATTAATTTTTTGCATTTCTAAACTGTCATTTTGTATTAACTGTGCTTACAGCCGTATCTATAGGCAGGTCATGCTTATTACCCGAGTAAAGGTCATTGTTTAAGATACGTTTTTTTTTCTGTAGTTTAGTAATTCCTTGATGTTAGAACTATGAAACGTTGGAATTCTTAGGTTTGCTTTCATTGACGGTTCTAACTTCGTTTAAATTCTTGCCCATTGCATACTCGTATAAATTTTTTGCATAAGTAATTACTTAAGTTCAGGTGTTTACTTTGACTTGACTATAGATGCGGATGCTATTGCTAGAGCTACCCACTGTTGTTTGTTATTTCTGCACGATAATTACTTAATTGGAGCTTAATGTTTATTACATTGATTAAAAAAGGTCCAAAAACTAAACCAAATATAATGTGATTTAATTGTGAAACCCTACCAACCGCAACCTACCTATTTACATACAGACCACCTGCCTACCTACTTACTCATGGTTAAAGTAGAATATGACGGAAGACACATCCGCCAAAATATTACCCTGTAAGTCAATAGAACATGATCGGAAAGTCACATTCGTCACTCTTTGAACACGAACTGTCCGAAGAACAATGTCGGATAATACTATGTGACTGTGTTGACTCCAACGTAAAATGAAGTTCGTTTCTAAGCATAACAAGTCTATAAAGCTACAGTCTATTATAAACGTCAGTGGGAGTACAGTCTGTGACGTCGAATGTTGGTCCCGACAGAGCTGTGAATGTCTCGCGCTGACCACGGAATGTCCGCCTGTCTTTATTCCAAGCGAAAGCGAAACTGTCCTCGGGTAGAATGTTGCGTAACGCTAGGTCATTAGCAACTTCCTCCCTCTGTAAGACTTCCGTTTGGAATGAAGTCAGGTCGGTCGGACATGCGGGTTCAGCCGCGGCATCACGATGTTGCCCTGCCAAGGTCTGTTGGGTACCACCGGCGTCGTCGTCGTCGTCACTACCACAGGACGCAGCCAACAACCAGTCCTCCAACACCACGCCGAAGCGGTCGTCGTTGACACCTGCGAAAAATGCGACACATAATTTTATATGATATCATTCAGTACTGTATGAAGTTTTCTGTATACCAGTCATTAATAATTACCTATTTGCGATGGCCCTACGTTTGATGATGAGGCGACCACGATCTCCGCACCAACTTCTGAAGAAAAAAGAAGAAAAAAACAATTTATATTTTTAATTAATTTAAATTTATATTCAAAGAATTTTGGCAAAGAAAATTGTTACGTAGATGTCCGTGATTGGAAGAACCTAGCTGGAAATATTTACCTTGATTGGCGTTTGCGCGGTGGTGCGTCCGGCAAGAGCATGCGCTCGAGGTTGGCACTACGCTTCCGCGCGATCAGTTCTTGCCGGACTGCTGGTGCTAGTGCGGCCACACGCCTTTGGGTCGTTTGCCTCTCGACCCTTACTTGGGCGAGAGGATCTTGCAAAGCGGCACTAGAAACAAATATTTAGTTGTAAAATATTTAAGATTTTTCTATTTGTAAACTAGAACATCAAATGAAGTAACAATTTGGTAGGTATGACAAAAAAAGACACGTACGCTTGTTCAGCCCCTCGTCCACGCCCACGTCCACGTCCACACCCACGGCCGCGCCCACATCCGCGACCACCCACGCTGCTTGTACTTCTAAAATAAATTTTAGTACTTTAACCATTCCATTTTCAAGAAATCAAATATTAATATTGCATACTTACGGTTCGCCTGGCGGCGCACTACCACGGCCTCCACCACAGCCCTCAGGGTAGGATGATTGATTTTCAGACCTAGAATGTAATCGTAACTTTGATTCCGCGCTTGAAATTCGAGGGTTGCCCTCGATTTAATTATTTCTGCCCTGCGGGCACAAGTGTATTGTAGAAGATCGTCAGAAATATTTTTAAAAGCAGAATTGGCATTAGTGAAAAGATTCTCGATATCCTCAAAAGCTTCCGGATATTTGGATGCCAGTTCTCTTGCCTGTTCGGTTAATGCTAGTCTTTGTTTTAACAAACCATGGCAAATGGTCCCCAAGGTCATATCAGCTGTAGCTAAAAGGCTACTACTGAAAGCCGGTGCCATATTTCCCAAACGGTCATTAATCTTGAGCGCATCAAACACAGGAGCCGCATGCAATTTCTTTTGCACATCCTTATGCCTGATCCTATTCCAAGAAGAAGACCCAAGTTTCTGGCAAGTGACACCTTGTCTTTTTATGTCTTCTGACGGAGCAGGAATTAAAGGGTCCTCTTCTTTGACGTCTGGTGCAAAACTGATGTATCTGGGTGGATCTGTGTTAGGTAGGACTTTTTCCAGGGCGAACTTCGGGGCTACAAACTCACTGGAAGCCTCGTTATGAAAGCCGAGGACGGTAATCATCAATCCACACGTGAATCATACGACGTTTTTCAACACACTTGAGAAGAAATTAATTTATTTCATTTTATTTATTTTAAGGAAACTTACAGCTAAAACATTTATAGTCAAATTACCATGTCGAGGAAAAATAATACTAAAAAGTCATCTTCAACAGTTAAAACGAGTTCTGTTTTTTTTTTCACAATAGCGGAAAAAATTAATCGGTTTTCCTATGCGCGCGCATCTACAGTTCTACCAACAAGTGAAAGTTTCATTTAATAAAATCGTACAAGTAGAAATTATCTATATTTGCATGAAATGAGCAAGCACTAAGTACATTAATTTTATTTTTACTATTGAACACTATTTTATGAACGTAGCAACTGAGCCAATTAAATTAAAAAAAAAACCTTATAACTCACTAGTGAATAAAAGTCACAGTTTGATTATAGGTGTCATTATGTGCCTAATTGCGGTGAAATTATAGCCACTTTATAAGCAAGTCTGTTGAAAAAAAATATACTACCCAGTATAAACTTTTTTCTTCGCTTCGTCTCCTGACTTAGCGCCAATTTATTCGCGTTGCTGGGGTACGCGAAGAATCGGTTAATATACAACCATCTCTTCAGGATCTTCACAGAGTGCCTCTATAATTAATTGAGGTGTGTGTGATCGACGATGTACCGTGTGCGACTGCGTGCCAACTACTGGCAATCCCTTAGTTGAGTGTCATTTACTTCGGAAATGGGTAGTTTCATTTCCTTATTATTTACCAAGAATCTTCTTTCAATTGTTTATTATAATGATGCGGTGAAGTTGGATGCACAAATGTCAGTGGTTTTCATATAACTTAATTAATTCGATACATTTCTCATTATCCATTTTGCAGCGTGCCGAGCACACGTACGTCCGTCTCCACTGAACGCACGCCTCACACTGAGGTCGTGAGGCGTCTTTGAGCATGGCCGCCTCGTTTGGTTCAAGTCGCGCCTCGCGGCAAGCCTCGACTCGCGGCACGGTCTTCACTAGATCTGCCTCGGGTCGAGGCAGCCGCTCGGCCCGAGGCTGCCTCAAATGGATACCCAGCTTTAGATTATCGTAAAATATTAGATAATTATGTGGTTTTTCTTTAATTAAATTTTTAAAAAATTTAATAAAACTTTTTACATTTGTAGCTAGTTGAAACTTTTGAATAGTGTCGTCGTGAATAGCTCTAAAGTATAACAAGCTGAGTAGCTTGATCTCGTACAGCTGTCGTTAAATACCGGATGTGCCAGCACAATCGTGTCACTTTCTGGAAAAAAATGTACCAAACTGCGACGTCGCGCGACTTTTCGAAGCACTGTATTGTCTTCATTTATTGTTTACATGAAGAAAAAAATACGTTTCCAATATTTTTGGAAATCTATCTGACGGACTAATTAGATTGTTTTTGTTAACTAACCTATTATCAAATTATATACCTAATATTACTAACATGCAGTTTATTGTCTTATTTGAAATTCTTAAGACCTCTCCCAAAGATTTGGTCTACGTAGGGAGCTAGAAGATATAAGTCTGCGGACGCTTCTCCATTTGTCCAAGCTTCTATGTCTTTTTCGACAGACTACTTAGTCCAGGGTGACTAAGAATCTTGTGTAAAACTTTATCCATTACCTTCTCAAAGCAGTCATACAATCCCGGGGGGGCCTGTATACACTTAATAAAATGAACTGCTCCAATTCTATACAGGCTATTTCAATAATGCGTTCAACAGATATAAGGCTCGCAATGTCCTTTCGGTCTTTAAAAATCTGGTTATTAACTAGAATTAGTGTGAATATTATTTAAATTAAAAATAGGTCCACTTCTAAGTCTTTGTTTCTCAGTCCTTGAATGTTCTGATGCACCAGGTTGATACTATTTGTTTTTATGCTCTTCTTATTAGACATAGTTTTGTGACACTGTACACTATTGCTAGAGTTTGCCTCTATTGCCCTGTTCTCTAATTTAAATGATTAACAATGTCAAATTATGCACAAAATTTTTCATTGATTTATTCAACACGTCATGCATCTAAATTCTTGGCTGTAATACACAAATAATAAGACAGTGACACAGCTATCTGTCGTTTACAATACCTAGAAAGATAGTACCTATCCGGGTACCGTCTGTCTGACAGAAACTTGATGCTCCGAAATTTATTTGGCAGACACACTTGGCATATTCTTCTTTGAACGAATGTGTAACAAAACAAAACAATTATTTAATAGAATTATCGTTTCGCCGAATGTTTAAATGGCCGAATTTTCAATGGCGTACTTTTAAGATGGCAGAATTTTATTTGGTAGATTTTTATAAGGTATAATGCCAATTATATTATAATATTTTTGAATTAATTTAAAATTAAAAGTCAATACCTTTTGCTACAAAACTGAGTGACAGAGACGAATCGCTGCAAAACCGACTCCACGTAGTCTCTTCTGCCCTACTCCGAGAGTGTAATATAAGCCCGCGTAGGCGCAGAGTGGCGAGGCAAGCCGAAGCTGCGGCGGTGTGTGTTAAATGTGTGCGACGACGATATGCTTGCGTGGGACCGCCGGAGCCGTGACAGAAGTCATGCCTGCTGCGTGTTACACGTGTGTATGAAATGAAATGCGTGCCAAAAGACGATTCTGATTATGAATTTTCGGCGAAATGATGGTTCTGGAAATGAAGTTTATGCTCAAAGATGATTCTGACTTACAAAATTATGCGTTTTGAATTTATGGTAAATGAGTGTACGCCAAATGATTTTCTGCGAAATGAAGTTTCTGCCATCCACTGCTATGCAAAACAAAATTCGGAAATAAAAAATTCTACTAAAAAAGGTAGACCCTACCCTATCCACTAGGATCTATCTTTTGTCATATTTAATTATTACCAATATAATTATTAATATCAATTAAACGAAACATATTATTATTGAATGTCAAATTATGTAATGTCATGTGAATTTCAAATCTTAAGAGGTTTTGTGGCAAACTTTGACTGTATGGGAATGTGAACATTAGAATTTTTCCTAAACTAAGTTTACTTAATGAATTATAATAAAAATAATTTATTGTTTCACAAAAAAGTACTTATTATAAATTACAAATAAAATGCTATATATAGCAGTAGTTGTACACAAAAGTTTTAGCCTCTATAGCCGAACTAGGAAGAACCTGTATTTCGGCTTACAGCGCCAACCCCCTCGAGTTACAGAACATAAATATTAAGATTCTTGTATGCTTGCATTTTACAATATCTTTGAAGATTACATACTCTTGTCTAAAACTTTATTTTAGTAGTGATGTGGTGTGATCCTCTTTTTGTGTATTATGCTAGGTGAATGAGTGAGGGTGTGTCTGTGGTTGAGTGTGATTGTGATATATTATGGCAATATATGAGTGGACGTGTTAATGACTGATCTCAGTCACGGTTTTGCGAGTATAAATAATAATGTATGTAAAATATAATAGTTTACTATCGTTAGAAGCTTCTCGGTCTCATCATAAGTGAGACTTTGTAGGTATTCCAATACCTTTCTCCTGCAACAATCCGTATTAAGTGGGTATATGTTAAGGACTTTATTAATTTTGTTATAGATTTATGGGCCGAGAGAGTTAAAGAATTTTGTTACAAATTTGGTGTAAGTTGATCTTTTTTTATTGAAAATCGTGTAGTGTCTGCGTTTATTCAAAATCATTGGGTTGTAAACTATTTGTGAGTGTTGCATTAAAATTATTTTTGAAATGAATAATTGTCTCACAGTTAGTACTCCACACAATTGATAGAGTTCGGAAGTAGGGAAAAGAATCGGCTTGAAGGTGCTAACCTTCAGTATTGCACGTTGGGCAACCTCAACGGATTTTAACGTCGTCTTTGGAGCACCTCCCCAAACAGATATACAGTATGTTATGAGTGATTGGCAGAGGGCAAAGTAAATTCGTTTCAAGATAGGAGGATCGGCGATATGTCGTAAATTTTTGAAGATGTTTATCAGTTTTCGAACCCGTCCCGTTAAAATTCGTATATGCTCTTTAAAGTTAAGGTTTCTATCTATCGTAACGCCCAAATATTTTATTGATTTAACCCTCTCTATCCCGGCACAAGAGCAATCACCATGCACTGTACATTCGTGTAGAATAATATCATAGGTACGATCAATGTCCAAGTCTGGTCGAATACTAAAAAAAATGTATTTGGTTTTATCAGTATTAGCGTTAAAACATTTTCATTTAGCCACTTCCTGACAGTACTAAAACCAGACTATTGGAACAATTCCCTTTTTACCAATGAATATCTATAATATTGAATCCTGGTTGAAGTTGTAATTAATATGTTTTCTCATTTATTTATTTAGTACTTGGAAGACTTACAGCTAATAAAAACAAACAAAAAGAAGAAACCATAGTCACCAGAAAGCCAAGTACAAGTCCTCACGTAATCATAATGTTGTTTAACAGTGGCGTGCAGTGGTCTCCCACGGTGGGTAGGCCACGAAATATTGACAGCAAAAAAAAATTGTCACATTTATAAAAATAAATAAGCCTGTAAAAGTTATAGGTACCTAAATACAATTCAAAAACTCACCACATTATTCAAGGGTGCAACTCATGATTTTCTAACGATGCAAACAGAAGAAAGATTCGGCCACCTTAAATATCTCATCCAAGTGAGTGGGTGATAGGTAGTTACAAAAGTACAAAACACGTCACTTGCAAGATAATATCCGAAGTGGCTTTCACACATCTACCTTTAGATACAATTTGCACCTTATCATTACATTACTTATACGATAATATCATAATTGAGAAAACTTATTACCTTTATCATCTAGCAAACACACATTAACAGCACAAACTTCACTTGGTTATTATTTGTGGGAATAAACAAATAATACACAACAAAGCTAATATTTACCTACACTACTGTTAATAATGTTATCTAATACTGACAATATCTGTACGTTTTCGGTTTCAAAACAAATCGCGCTATAAAACAACAATGAAACAATAAATAATAATGGCTTCCTCGCGTAAAATATAATTTCTAATTTGCCGATAGAAAAATACTACCAAATAAAATTGCATAATTTTCATATCGAGTTTGTTCACAACAGCGGTCAACAAAATTTTGCAGGATTATACGAAAACGATCAATGAAATGTGTTGGCAGTGCTGCACTCTATCTGTGGACGGAAGAGCGAAGACCGCTAAGCGCGAAATTCAAATTTCTTAATTTCCTTACATTTTTGCAATTTGCAGGCCCGTGCTAGGTTGTATGTTGATTATTAAAATATGATTCGCGGCTGTAAGACGTATGTAGTCAGTATTCAAGCTAGCACTGGCCTGCAAATTGCAAAAAACGTAAAAAAAAAAAACAAATTTGAACTTCGCGCCGAGTTTGTGGGTTCAAGATGGCCGCCCAATCGTGGCCTTGTATTGTTGCAGCCAATCACAGGCCGCCTCCTCTCAGTGGAGCTGACATGCATGTGTGCGGTTCATATACACGAAAATATGCACCGATCATTCTCCGATGTGACGCTGTGTGCGTAAAATTATGAATGGGTTTTAGGCTAGTCGAATGCTAGCCTAAGCAAGCCTGTAACTAAAAGATTCGTACGCGAAAAATTGCTCTAAGTATTTTAACAGGAGTTTGAACTTTTTTATTATTATTTTGTACATGGTGTTATTTTATTACATGGTTAATTAGTTATAAGAAATGCTCAGTTGGTAAGGTAGGCTAAGCCTAAGAGCCTTAATAGAGCGCACGCCACTGTTGTTTAAGGAACAACAAGGCATACAATAGTTAAAAATTGAATATTCCGGATTCTTGCTTGTCCACAAGCGGCCTAAATGCTTACCAATTTTATCAGAAAAAATTATGATTTCTCTATTGACAATCTGTTCAGTTATACAATTAATATTTTCAAATAGTAGACTATCACAGGACTGCGGTATAGTTGTATTACATACAGACAATGAATGGGCCAGTGTGGGTTCAACAGATGGACTTGTGCAATGATCACAGTTGCTGCTTTGTGTACATACTAGCTCATTCATAGCCAATACATATTCCCGTAATTGATTCTCGGAGTCTGTATATTTAATATTAAGTGAATATGGTCAATTTCACATTGCAAGTTTTCTGTGTCTATTTGGTATCTTCTATTACTTTTATTTAAATTTAAAGAATACATATCTATTATTGAGTTTCTTACCGCAAAAATTTCGGTATTTGCCACTTGAGGTAATGGTTCATCATCAATTTCTTCTTGTAAATTTTCATTGTATTCCACTACGTAGTCATCCAGATGTAAAGTCATATTATGGAGTACAACACACGCCACAATCACCACCTTCAACACTTTTGGAAGTTTCAGTTGCATTCCTGAATGTAGGCATGGAAATCTTCTTTTCAGAACACCAAAACACCTTTCAATTGTTTTCCGTGTTGATATCTGGGCTCTGTTGTAGGCTTCTTGGGATGGAGAGGCAGGGTTCAAAAAGGGTGTCATTAGATATCTGAGGCATGGGTAACCAGTATCTCAGAGAATAAGGTATGACCCAAATCTGCCAGCTTCAAATTGAGCTGCAAGTGATGAGTCATTCCAAATCGTAGTGTCGTGCACGGAGCCTGGCCAACGTGCAATGACACAAGTTATTTGTAAGTTGGCATCACAGATGGCTTGAACATTAACAGAAAAATAACCTTTCCTGTTCCTATACAGTTCAGCCCTGTTCCCTCCTGGTGAATTTATTTTCACATGTTTGCAGTCAACAGCACCTGACTCTCGGGAATCCAGCAATGTCAAAAAATCGTGCCGCTACTGGTGGTCTCTCCTGTGCATTGGGCATACAAACATATTGTCGTCTCAATAACGCTATCGCACTAGTCACCCTCTCTACCACGCGGCAGACCGTCGTCGCCTTGCTCACATTAACAGTGTCCCACACAACAGCTTGAACGCTACCAGTCGCGTAAAATCTAAGAGCTATTAAGAACTGCAACATGGGAGAAATGCAGTCTCGCCGTTGAATACGACACGTCAGTTTAGGCTTTATTTTGTCAAAAATAAACCATAACACCTTAGCACTCACTACTCAAGTTATTCTCTTTAATTTTAATCTCATCTAATTAGTCTACTTTTACATAAAATATCTATTTATACATCTGGTTCGGCGTACACACCTCTCAACCAGGTCCAGTTGAAAACCAGCGTCAGGCACTTAGTTGCCTGACATTTATGCTGAACTGGGCCTGTTTGGCTGTTTGGAGCTGCCGTAGTGCAAACAATTTATGTACCAAATAGTTTTAGATTGTTTAAAAAAAAACACTTTTTCATATTAATTTTTGCATGTTAAATATTGTGTTATGCCCTGTGTCTGTACCAATAAATGTTATTTCTTTCTTTCTTTCTATATCACACAAATTTAATTAAGGCAAAAGTTTGTGAGGGTGTATGTTTGTTACTCTTTCACGCAAAACTTACTGAACGGATTTGGATAAAATTTGGTATACAGGTAGTTTATAACCTGGATACACATAGGATAGTTTTTATCCCGATTTTATCTTCTTGTGGGATAATTTTCGAGTGTTAGCGGGTCAAGCCGCTGGCATAGTTTTTCAGTAATTTGTGGTAATCAAAAAAAAAAGACGACCGCGCAATTTATTTTTTTAACTTTGTTATTTGGGCTTTTAGCAATGCAGTCCAAAAGTTTTTATGAAGATTCATTGACCGGCCCTGGATTGCGAGGTATAAATCTTACGGCACTCCACTATTGTATAGCCGTCACACCTTTTATTTCGGTAGAAAATATGTGGTTCAGATAAATAGGGCTCTTATTCGTTCTGCAACTGCTCTGCCAGTACAAAATACAGTACGTAATAAAAAAATTGAAAACAGGAATATTAAAGTTACTTAAATTGCATTATTACCAGTATCATCAAGATCATCGGCAATGAATCTATCATCAGTTGATGATGTGGTGGCAGCTGGTTCTTCCATCAAACTATGTTTTATTCTCATTCTCATATTGTGGAGAACAGCACATGCATTAATTATCATGCCAGCACACATGGGTTCATACATCAACTGGCGCTGATGTGAGAGACACCGAAACACAGACTTTAGCACTCCAAAGCATCGCTCTACGACATTCCTTGTAGATCAGTGAGCATCTGTATAGCGACGCTCCGGAGTACCAATTTGTCGATGTTTCAGTGGGGTCATCAGCCATGGCTCCAGTGGATATCCATCATCACCTAAAAGATTAAACAATATCATAATGATATATGATTTTGAAGAAATATATAAAAATGTAAAAGTTTTCCATTAGATAAAAATGAAATTAATATATATTAAGCAGTCTTATTTACACCCTATTCCAGACAAGCTTGGAACATAACATACCAAGTAACCATGTACGGCGGTCCCCACCATCAAAACAATCCTTCATAGCTGTGCGCACAGGAGAATTTGCCCATATATTATGTGCATCATGTCTCGCTCCTGGCCATCGAGCATTTATGTTCAGTATTATAAGATCTGGGTCACACACCTAGAACAAATCAAAATATACTATGTAGATTGTCGGGTAAAAATATGAAACAATTGCTATGAAGGTAAACTTACCACTTGTACATTCAGTGAATGACCTTCATGGTGACCACTCACGTAGGTCTCCTCATGAACCCTTGGAGCTATAATTTTAACGTGGCTGCAGTCAATAGCTCCAATTGTATCTGGAAATGGGTGTGGAGCATTCAGGAACGTTTCCTTTGCCAAATGTCTCTCTTCCCGGCTTATAGGGAACTTAACATATTATTTTAAAAGTTTTTGGTTAATGGCTTCTGTTACAGCATGTATGCACCGGCTAACAGACTTTTGGCTCATGCTGCAACCCCACTGCAAGCCAGTAGGCCACTGATAGCACCCACTGGCGTAAAATCTACTAGCGTCAGTATCTATTTGGAAGGAAATTTAAACAAGTGACCAAAACATAAATCATTTGGAATAATACAATAAGTATACAATGTTAAGCAAATACTCACCTGAGAAGCTGAGCCCTTTATATTTATTAGTATATCACAATTGTGAATGCTGATGGTGACACTGTACACTATTGCTAGAGTTTGCCTCTATTGCCCTGTTCTCTAATTTAAATGATTAACAATGTCAATATTATGCACAAAATTTTTCATTGATTTATTCAACACGTCATGCATCTAAATTCTTGGCTGTAATACACAAATAATAAGACAGTGACACAGCTATCTGTCGTTTACAATACCTAGAAAGATAGTACCTATCCGGGTACCATCTATCTGGCAGAAACTTGATGCTCCGAAATTTATTTGGCATAACACACTTGGCATATTCTTCTTTGAACGAATGTGTTTAAGGCATAACAATTATTTAATAGAATTATCGTTTCGCCGAATTTTTAAATGGCCGAATTTTCAATGGCGTACTTTTAAGATGACAGAATTTTATTTGGTAGATTTTTATAAGGTATAATTTTCGGCGTAATGATGGTTCTGGAAATGAAGTTTATGCTCAAAGATGATTCTGACTCACAAAATTATGCGTTTTGAATTTATGGTAAAAAAGGCATACAATAGTTAATAATTGAATATTCCGGATTCTTGCTTGTCAACAAGCGGCCTAAATCCTTACCAATTTCATCAGAAAAAAATATGATTTCTTTATTGACAATCTGTTCAGTTATACAATTAATATTTTCAAATAATAGACTATCACAGGACTGCGGTATAGTTGTATTACATACAGACAATGAATGGGCCAGTGTGGGTTCAACAGATGGACTTGTGCAATGATCACAGTTGCTGCTTTGTGTACTTACTAGCTCATTCATAGCCAATACATATTCCCGTAATTGATTCTCGGAGGCCTGTATATTTAATATTAAGTGAATATGGTCAATTTCACATTTCAAGTTTTCTGTGTCTATTTGGTATCTTCTATTACTTTTATTTAAATTTAAAGAATACATATCTATTATAGAGTTTCTTACCGCAAAATTTTCGGTATTTGCCACTTGAGGTAATGGTTCATCATCAATTTATTCTTGTAAATTTTCATTGTATTCCACTACGTAGTCATCCAGATGTAAAGTCATATTATGGAGTACAACACACGCCACAATCACCACCTTCAACACTTTTGGAAGTTTCAGTTGCATTCCTGAATGTAGGCATGGAAATCTTCTTTTCAGAACACCAAAACACCTTTTAATTGTGTTCCGTGTTGATATCTGGGCTCTGTTGTAGGCTTCTTGGGATGGAGAGGCAAGGTTCAAAAAGGGTGTCATTAGATATCTGAGGCATGGGTAACCACTATCTCCGAGAATAAGGTATGACCCAAATCTGCCAGCTTCAAATTGAGCTGCAAGTGATGAGTCATTCCAAATCGTAGTGTCGTGCACGGAGCCTGGCCAACGTGCAATGACACAAGTTATTTGTAAGTTGGCATCATAGATGGCTTTAACATTAACAGAAAAATAACCTTCCTATACAGTTCAGCCCTGTTCCCTCCTGGTGAATTTATTTTCACGTTTGCAGTCAACAGCACCTATGACTCTCGGGAATCCAGCAATGTCAAAAAATCGTGCCGCTACTGGGGGTCTCTCCTGTGCATTGGGCATACAAACATATTGTCGTCTCAATAACGCTATCGCACTAGTCACCCTCTCTACCACGCGGCAGACCGTCGTCGCCTTGCTCACATTAACAGTGTCCCACACAACAGCTTGAACGCTACCAGTCGCGTAAAATCTAAGAGCTATTTAAGAACTGCTGTGACGTTGGTAGATGTCAACATTAAATACTAGATGTAGATTTTAAAATAAAACTAATAAATAGGGTATAATTTGTTATATTCAAAAACTGAAGTTTAGAAAAGAACCGGGTCGCGGGTACGTCAATTTAGCTGAGTTGATTCGGAGCGTTTCAAAAAGGTAACCACTTCCCTGGCAGCTGTAGTGGTTGTCCGGAGCAGTTGTGGTAGTTGATGACGTCACGGATTGGCAGTTACAATAGTGTCGGCTTCAGGGACGTAGGCAGCAGGCAACATTAAAATTTAGGGCTCGAGAAAAATTCAAAAATCCTCAAATTTTGACCTTTGACCCCGAATAACTTTTGTAGCACACATAGGATCGATAGGGTTTTTTAAGGCTTTGTTTGTAATGGTATACCCCAGCTCTCCACCAATATTTGGCTCTGTGGGAATTATAGTTATTTCAAATGTCTATATTGACCGGACTAAGATAGTTTATAACCTGGATACACATAGGATAGTTTTTATCCCGATTTTATCTTCTTGTGGGATAATTTTCGAGTGTTAGCGGGTTAAGCCGCTGGCATAGTTTTTCAGTAATTTGTGGTAATCAAAAAAAAAAGACGACCGCGCAATTTATTTTTTTAACTTTGTTATTTGGGCTTTTAGCAATGCAGTCCAAAAGTTTTTATGAAGATTCATTGACCGGCCCTGGATTGCGAGGTATAAATCTTACGGCACTCCACTATTGTATAGCCGTCACACCTTTTATTTCGGTAGAAAATATGTGGTTCAGATAAATAGGGCTCTTATTCGTTCTGCAACTGCTCTGCCAGTACCAGTAACTAGAAGAAAATATAAAATTAGTTGGGTAATAAAAAAATTGAAAACAGGAATATTAAAGTTACTTAAATTGCATTATTAATTTATTACCAGTATCATCAAGATCATCGGCAATGAATCTATCATCAGTTGATGATGTGGTGGCAGCTGGTTCTTCCATCAAACTATGTTTTATTCTCATTCTCATATTGTGGAGAACAGCACATGCATTAATTATCATGCCAGCACACATGGGTTCATACATCAACTGGCGTTGATGTGAGAGACACCGAAACACAGACTTTAGCACTCCAAAGCATTGCTCTACGACATTCCTTGTAGATCAGTGAGCATCTGTATAGCGACGCTCCGGAGTACCAATTTGTCGATGTTTCAGTGGGGTCATCAGCCATGGCTCCAGTGGATATCCATCATCACCTAAAAGATTAAACAATATCATAATGATAATATGATTTTGAAGAAATATATAAAAATGTAAAAGTTTTCCATTAGATAAAAATTAAATTAATATATATTAAGCAGTCTTATTTACACCCTGTTCCAGACAAGCTTGGAACATAACATACCAAGTAACCATGTACGGCGGTCCCCACCATCAAAACAATCCTTCATAGCTGTGCGCACAGGAGAATTTGCCCATATATGTGCATCATGTCTCGCTCCTGGCCATCGAGCATTTATGTTCAGTATTATAAGATCTGGGTCACACACCTAGAACAAATCAAAATATACTATATAGATTGTCGGGTAAAAATATGAAACAATTGCTATGAAGGTAAACTTACCACTTGTACATTCAGTGAATGACCTTCATGGTGACCACTCACGTAGGTCTCCTCATGAACCCTTGGAGCTATAATTTTAACGTGGCTGCAGTCAATAGCTCCAATTGTGTCTGGAAATGGGTGTGGAGCATTCAGGAACTTTTCCTTTGCCAAATGTCTCTCTTCCCGGCTTATAGGGAACTTAACATATTCTTTTAAAAGTTTTTGGTTAATGGCTTCTGTTACAGCATGTATGCACCGGCTAACAGATTTTTGGCTCATGCTGCAACCCCACTGCAAGCCAGTAGGCCACTGATAGCACCCACTAGCGTAAAATCTACTGGCCTCAGTATCTATTTGGAAGGAAATTTAAACAAGTGACCAAAACATAAATCATTTGGAATAATACAATAAGTATTCAATGTTAAGCAATCTCACTTGAGAAGCTGAGCCCTTTATATTTATTAGTATATCACAATTGTGAATGCTGATGGTGACACTGTACACTATTGCTAGAGTTTGCCTCTATTGCCCTGTTCTCTAATTAAAATGATTAACAACAATGTCAGTATTATGCACAAAATTTTTCATTGATTTATTCAACACGTCATGCATCTAAATTCTTGGCTGTAATACACAAATAATAAGACAGTGACACAGCTATCTGTCGTTTACAATACCTAGAAAGATAGTACTACCCTATCCACTAGGAATCTATCTTTTGTCATATTTAATTATTACCAATATAATTATTAATATCAATTAAACGAAACAAATTATTATTGTATGTCAAATTATGTAATGTCATGTGAATTTCAAATCTTAAGAGGTTTTGTGGCAAACTTTGACTGTATGGGAATGTGAACATTAGAATTTTTCCTAAACTAAGTTTACTTATTGAATTATAATATTGGAACAATTCCCCTTTTACCAATGAATATCAATAATATTGAATCCTGGTTGAAGTTGTAATTAATATTTGACTGGCCTGTTGGTCTAGTGGTTAGTGACCCTAACTGCTATGCCGGAGGTCGTGGGTTCGATTCCCACCCAGGACAAATGTTTGTGTGATGAGCACGATCATTTGTTCTGTGTCTGGGTGTAATTTATCTATAATATGTATGTATTTAGAAATATATAAGTATGTTTATCAGTTGTCTAGTACCCATAACACAAGCTCTGCTTAGCTTGGGACTAGATGGCGTTGTGTGGTAGTTGTGGAATATTATAAAAAAAAAAAAAAAAAAAAAAAAAAAAAAAAAAAAAAAAAAAAAAAAAAAGAATAATATTTTTTCTCATAATGTTGTTTAAGGAACAACAAGGCATACAATAGTTAATAATTGAATATTCCGGATTCTTGCTTGTCAACAAGCGGCCTAAATCCTTACCAATTTCATCAGAAAAAAATATGATTTCTTTACTGACAATCTGTTCAGTTATACAATTAATATTTTGAAATAATATGACTGCGGTATAGTTGTATTACATACAGACAATGAATGGGCCAGTGTGGGTTCAACAGATGGACTTGTGCAATGATCACAGTTGCTGCTTTGTGTACTTACTAGCTCATTCATAGCCAAAACAATCATATTCCCGTAATTGATTCTCGTAGGCTGTATATTTAATACTAGCTTTTGCCAGCGGCTTCGCCCGCGTGAAAATGACGATTTTCCATACAAACTTTCATCCCCTATTTATGTACCTTAGGGGTTGAATTTCGAAAAACCCTTCCTTATTCCTTGTCAACATTATAAAGGGAACCTCTGTGCAAAATTTCAGCTTTCTAGGTCCAAGGGTTTGGGATGGGCGTTGATGAGTCAGTCAGTCAGTCAGTCAGTCAGTCAGGACTTCTCTCTTTATTTATATAGATATAATTATTAATATCAATTAAACGAAACAAATTATTATTGTATGTCAAATTATGTAATGTCATGTGAATTTCAAATCTTAAGAGGTTTTGTGGCAAACTTTGACTGTATGGGAATGTGAACATTAGAATTTTTCCTAAACTAAGTTTACTTATTGAATTATAATATTGGAACAATTCCCCTTTTACCAATGAATATCAATAATATTGAATCCTGGTTGAAGTTGTAATTAATATTTGACTGGCCTGTTGGTCTAGTGGTTAGTGACCCTAACTGCTATGCCGGAGGTCGTGGGTTCGATTCCCACCCAGGACAAATGTTTGTGTGATGAGCACGATCATTTGTTCTGTGTCTGGGTGTAATTTATCTATAATATGTATGTATTTAGAAATATATAAGTATGTTTATCAGTTGTCTAGTACCCATAACACAAGCTCTGCTTAGCTTGGGACTAGATGGCGTTGTGTGGTAGTTGTGGAATATTATAAAAAAAAAAAAAAGAATAATATTTTTTCTCATAATGTTGTTTAAGGAACAACAAGGCATACAATAGTTAATAATTGAATATTCCGGATTCTTGCTTGTCAACAAGCGGCCTAAATCCTTACCAATTTCATCAGAAAAAAATATGATTTCTTTACTGACAATCTGTTCAGTTATACAATTAATATTTTGAAATAATATGACTGCGGTATAGTTGTATTACATACAGACAATGAATGGGCCAGTGTGGGTTCAACAGATGGACTTGTGCAATGATCACAGTTGCTGCTTTGTGTACTTACTAGCTCATTCATAGCCAAAACAATCATATTCCCGTAATTGATTCTCGTAGGCTGTATATTTAATACTAGCTTTTGCCAGCGGCTTCGCCCGCGTGAAAATGACGATTTTCCATACAAACTTTCATCCCCTATTTATGTACCTTAGGGGTTGAATTTCGAAAAACCCTTCCTTATTCCTTGTCAACATTATAAAGGGAACCTCTGTGCAAAATTTCAGCTTTCTAGGTCCAAGGGTTTGGGATGGGCGTTGATGAGTCAGTCAGTCAGTCAGTCAGTCAGTCAGGACTTCTCTCTTTATTTATATAGATATAATTATTAATATCAATTAAACGAAACAAATTATTATTGTATGTCAAATTATGTAATGTCATGTGAATTTCAAATCTTAAGAGGTTTTGTGGCAAACTTTGACTGTATGGGAATGTGAACATTAGAATTTTTCCTAAACTAAGTTTACTTATTGAATTATAATATTGGAACAATTCCCCTTTTACCAATGAATATCAATAATATTGAATCCTGGTTGAAGTTGTAATTAATATTTGACTGGCCTGTTGGTCTAGTGGTTAGTGACCCTAACTGCTATGCCGGAGGTCGTGGGTTCGATTCCCACCCAGGACAAATGTTTGTGTGATGAGCACGATCATTTGTTCTGTGTCTGGGTGTAATTTATCTATAATATGTATGTATTTAGAAATATATAAGTATGTTTATCAGTTGTCTAGTACCCATAACACAAGCTCTGCTTAGCTTGGGACTAGATGGCGTTGTGTGGTAGTTGTGGAATATTATAAAAAAAAAAAAAAGAATAATATTTTTTCTCATAATGTTGTTTAAGGAACAACAAGGCATACAATAGTTAATAATTGAATATTCCGGATTCTTGCTTGTCAACAAGCGGCCTAAATCCTTACCAATTTCATCAGAAAAAAATATGATTTCTTTACTGACAATCTGTTCAGTTATACAATTAATATTTTGAAATAATATGACTGCGGTATAGTTGTATTACATACAGACAATGAATGGGCCAGTGTGGGTTCAACAGATGGACTTGTGCAATGATCACAGTTGCTGCTTTGTGTACTTACTAGCTCATTCATAGCCAAAACAATCATATTCCCGTAATTGATTCTCGTAGGCTGTATATTTAATACTAGCTTTTGCCAGCGGCTTCGCCCGCGTGAAAATGACGATTTTCCATACAAACTTTCATCCCCTATTTATGTACCTTAGGGGTTGAATTTCGAAAAACCCTTCCTTATTCCTTGTCAACATTATAAAGGGAACCTCTGTGCAAAATTTCAGCTTTCTAGGTCCAAGGGTTTGGGATGGGCGTTGATGAGTCAGTCAGTCAATCAGTCGGTCAGTCAGTCAGTCAGGACTTCTCTCTTTATTTATATAGATTAAGTGAATATGGTCAATTTCACATTGCAAGTCAAATTTCTGTGTCTATTTGGTATCTTCTATTACTTTTATTTAAATTTAAAAAATACATATCTATTATTGAGTTTCTCACCGCAAAATTTTCGGTATTTGCCACTTGAGGTAATGGTTCATCATCAATTTCTTCTTGTGAATTTTCATTGTATTCCACAACGTAGTCATCCAGATGTAAAGTCATATTATGGAGTACAACACACGCCACAATCACCACCTTCAACACTTTTGGAAGTTTCAGTTGCATTCCTGAATGTAGGCATGGAAATCTTCTTTTCAGAACACCAAAACACCTTTCAATTGTGTTCCGTGTTGATATCTGGGCTCTGTTGTAGGCTTCTTGGGATGGAGAGGCAGGGTTCAAAAAGGGTGTCATTAGATATCTGAGGCATGGGTAAGCACTATCTCCGAGAATAAGATATGACCCAAATCTGCCAGCTTCAAATTGAGCTGCAAGTGATGAGTCATTCCAAATCGTAGTGTCGTGCACGGAGCCTGGCCAACGTGCAATGACACAAGTTATTTGTAAGTTGGCATCACAGATGGCTTGAACATTAACAGAAAAATAACCTTTCCTGTTCCTATACAGTTCAGCCCTGTTCCCTCCTGGTGAATTTATTTTCACATGTTTGCAGTCAACAGCACCTGACTCTCGGGAATCCAGCAATGTCAAAAAATCGTGCCGCTACTGGTGGTCTCTCCTGTGCATTGGGCATACAAACATATTGTCGTCTCAATAACGCTATCGCACTAGTCACCCTCTCTACCACGCGGCAGACCGTCGCCTTGCTCACATTAACAGTGTCCCACACAACAGCTTGAAAGCTACCAGTCGCGTAAAATCTGAGAGCTATTAAGAACTGCAACATGGGAGAAATGCAGTCTCGCCGTTGAATACGACACGTCAGTTTAGGCTATATTTTGTCAAAAATAAACCATAATTTGAACAGTGACCCCATACTTATGCCGCTTTTGTTTATTGTATTGCCTGAATATGATTCTACCACGAAATGGCACCATACTCTCATCGATACAAATATCTTCATTTGCAGTAAAATGTTGCCGAAAAGGCACATTGAAATCGTTCATCAGCTTTCTCACTCGATGAAGACGGTCGGACTTGTTTTCGTCATCATCTTTAGAAAAATGCAACATGCGAAGCAAAATTTCGAAACGGTTACGAGACAACAGTTCTAGGAAAAGGGTGTCCGATAAGTTCGTCCATCGACCAATAGTCTGATAATTTTGGAAACGTTGACGCTTCCAAAATTACTGTTTCTTGTTCTGCTACTTGCTTCAGTCAGCCACGATGGTGTTTATGTTGCTACCGAAGTAGAAAAGGCATGTATCATCGGACGTTGGAAATAATTGCATTTAATCTAAAGGCAAACGTCGAATTTTGGATTTTTTTAAACTCCTCATTTAAATTGTCTTTTTTGTCACAGAAATAACTCTGGCACATTCTGTGATCACCGTATCGCCGTAATGCCGCATGTGCCAGAAAGTTAATTATATCATTAATTTTATGTAGTAACGATATAGCTACATGCCTATGATTCTGAGAAACTTTATTATGTTTTATGGAATTTACAATTGCTTTTCGCATTGACATTATTTTTACATTGGTCAGCGTTTTCCGATGTACCAACATATATTTAGTTTCTGTGGTAAGTCCACGTAACTTTTTGCAGAAATTACGCAAGATATGATTCCGGCACTCGATTTTTTCAACCGTCAGATTCTGATTTTCGTACGGTTTGGCGTTGAGAATTTTAGCGTAGGTCGAAGCATCATCATCTATCATTCTGCCGTATATTAGTCCATACATTGGAGCCGAGAGTTTAAATCCTTCGACTATAATTTGAGTTTCCGAATCTTTGTAGTTTTTGAAACAGACATTCTGTTTCGGATCGACCTTTCTATTAGCGGCTCTGGCACACACCAAGCAATATTTATTTTTTACTCCAAGATATAGAACTTAGCCAGTCTTTCTGCTAATTATTGCTGCTGTACGTATGTTCATTTATAATTTGTTCCGTAAGACCTAGTACACCATGAGCCATCAACATATACGTCAATGACGGGGTAACCGTTCTTTGTTCTTCCTTCTGCGAGCGCTATTTATTTTTCTTTTGCTGCAGCAGCCGCCAAAGACTCACTAGCAGTTTTCTCCCATTTTGCATAAACATCATTTTGCAATTTTAAATAATATTTTGAAGAAAATATCGGTATATTCATGGAAGAACATAATTCCTCAAATGTAGAGTATCCAATGCCGGAAGCTATGATTCCCATGGTTGCAGCTATATTTAAATTTACTTGCTGTGGATCCTTGTAATCTTCAGAATGGACCAGACAAGTTTCTTGGCACATGTTGCATTGGAATTTAAAAACAGACATAAGCCCTCTAGACTACTTTTGCTGATTAAACGAAAATTACTCATCTTGCAATCGAATAAATTATTATGTCGCCCTTTTTCTTGCAGTTCTTTTAGAAGAAAATTTATATCAACGATTCGACGTCCTGTAACAGGATGAAAATTATCTTGATTTCTAGCCTCTTTTTCCACAATAAATGTATTACGAATATCTTCCATTCCACTGAAACAATGAATGAAAAATTACTAGGTTTTTATAAGATATACAAATACAACTCACGGGTTGACTTTAGACTAGCAACTCTATTCTTACATGAATACAGAGGTTTCAATTTTAGCTTGGTTAATTTTACTGACACAGTGGGTTGCGCTTGCGCATCAACAAGATCAAGTGTCATAAGAGAGTTACTGTCGGTGTTATCAACTTCACTTGCACAGGCGCTTGCCATTATTTCGTGGTATCTGAAAAAAGATTATTTCGATCTGTCACCCCGCTTTGTCCCCTAAGGGTGGTAGATAGGAAAAAATACTTAGGGCCCCTAGAAGTAGAGTTACAGCTCTTGAAAATTTAGGTGGTTCATAGTCGACCATCTTACCCAACAATCAGTCTTCTGATTTGACTGCATATAGCCTAGTTACAAATGAAAACTTTTAAACTAATAATAAACTTAAAGTTGCAAATAATCTCAATACATAAATAAACGAAAATCACTAGTATAACGAATTTTAAAACTCCACTCCAAAGGTCGTAAGAATAATAATATATAAATAAAATATCTACTGCAACTTCTCCAACAAATGACCAATTGTAATTTCACCACCTACAAACTGCATTTGACAATTATGTATTTAAGCGTCTTTCATAATATTTCTCTTTGTACGACAATTTGACGTCGGAGGTAATTGATTTTGGATCTGCTGTGATATGACTATAAAAAGCTGCATCCTTTTCTAGAATAACTAAAAGCATTTTTTTTTCCAATTGCATTATTTAGTCCATGGAGCCAGCCTTCCAGACAGTTTGTAGTACGATGACGTTCATTAAAAACACACAATAATTTTCTGAACTCAGCATCATGCAGTCTAATCCATTGTTTGATCATATACAAACGAAATTTCTTCCTCTGATCATCATCTGGACTTTCTGATGCGATGTATGACCATCCATTTAAAATTTCATTATCAGGTATCAGTGGAAGTACGGCACTCAGTGCCACTTGTCTTTTCAAAAGTTTTGACTTTGTTAGCCCAAGAGCTGCTCCCTTCTTCCACTACACACTATGTATACTAGATACTTACTTTATATTTGTGTTTTTTTTGGACGCATACATTCCTTTGCATCGTGGTTTTGATGCACTGCAACAATAAAAAAATGTTCAAGTCAAGTCAAAGTCAATTTTATTTGTGTAACATAGGTAGTGAATACAGTTCTTAAATTAATGTTAGATCGCTATGTTATGCCAAAAGGCGTACAAATATTTATGGTTGCATAGCATGCGAAATATTAAAAGAAAAATGTATCATGCGAGAGGTAAACACAAATTATTTGGTAGGTATGTCAAAATTAATAGAATTATGCTAAAAACAATTGTATTATAAAATGTCATAATATCAAGTAAATTCTACAGCCAAAAAGAAATAAAAATAATAATAATAACAACAAATGTCAAATTCAGCTAGAAATCGTCTATTGTGAATTACGGAGGCTACAGGCGGAGTATTCAAAGAAAGCCAATTTGCTTAAAATTAATTTAATTAATAGAAAAGAAATTACATGAATTTATAACTATGACTAAAGGTTGCGACTACGTTCGAGGTTGGAACCGAAGTGGCGGTGAAGCCGCCCTAGAAATGGTGGCTTGATCGTTGGCACGTTGCGCAGAGGCAGCATCTCGTGGCCCGGCCGGGCGGCCCCGTGTTCAAGGTTAATGCATAGTCGCGAAACGCGAAGGCAGCATCTCGTGGACCGTCCCCGGTGGCTGATGCAATATGTTGTTGGGTGGAAATGGGGTTAATGCATCGTCGGCGATACCTCTGTGGTACCGTGGTATAACACCTCCCACCGTAGTTCAGCAGTTATTAGAGGACTTTCGTCGAAAATAATGTTGAACAGTGATCTTGCGGGTCAGGTTGATTCACGTTTTGAGTTTCGACGTTGGCATCCTGGCACGTGGGTCGCTTCATTTCTGTCTCTGGTGGTTCGTTTGATCGCCGTTTTGCTAAGAGTCTTCGGACGATGACGTAACTACTTAATGCAGTTGCACCTAGTAGGAAAGTGTACAACGGTATGGTGGTATGATATAAGGTTGTATCTTGGGGCTTCTTTATTGTAATCGGTGACTGTAGCGATATCTTTGCATTGCTTGCGTGTAGATTTTCCAGGTTTATTGAGTTTAGGGTTAGGACTGGTAGCGTTGATAATGTCAAATTGGGATCCCGTGCAGGTAAGTCTGTGATCTTGATGACTTGTCCTTTTGCATGATCATTGTTATTAATGATGGTGAATTCAGGAGTCCGCAGGAAACAGTTATGAGGTAGGACAACTAAGAGGCTCCCTTGTAGATTCTTGTATTCATTTCTTCCACAGGACGTCTGGACCTTGGTAGCTTTTGGAAACGTGACGATGTAATGCTTGTCATCTAGTTGCTCCAGTGCCCCTCTGGTGAGTTTGACAGGGGTATGGTTGCAGGAAGAGTCAATTTTCTGCGTTGTAATCAGTTGTTGAATGCAGTCCACTTGATCTCGAGGCTTGAAGCTGGGTTTCATCTCGCAGAGATACCAAGTGTTTGCCTTCGGACATTCTGTCTCCATGTACATGAATTCGTCCTCGTGTATTGCGATATAAGGAGAGGGTGGTATTAGGATTTCATGATCTTTATTAGGTACTATGGAAAGTTTATATAGGTCATAGGTGCTGGGCAATGCAATCGGTATCTTGAACACTATAACTAAGTTATTGCTACTGTAATATGAACCTAATTTAATTGTATCGTAATATTCCCTTATGCTTATATCTAGTATTTCTTCCTTATTATATATACTGCGCATTTTAGCTATCATATTTCTTAAAACGTTTATACCGAGCATTGAATGATGCGTACTCTTTGCGTGAATAAAAGCTAGTAGATTCTCTATTCTGCCTAACTCTTCCGACAGGTTTTCTATATTATCTCCCAAAATTAGGAGTAACTGTGAGAGATGGGCATAATTAAGAAGATCTATATTAGTAACTTGGGTAGTATTTATCATTACTTTAACTATTTGGGATATATTTTTCTGATTTTCGACAATACTACTTAAGACTTTTGAATGCTGTAACATCCAATCCTTGCTTAAACTTATATGCTGATTTAACTGCGAAGTTATTTCCTGTTCGTTATCCTGAAGAACTTTAATGGCATTGTCATAACGCAGAGCGTCTGTATAATCTAAGTTGCCTGAGATACTTTTTATAACGGATCCTAGGCCGTCTATAAGGCCTCTTTTAACGCGATTGGAATCAAATGTCTGCAGTTGTTCTGAAATCATATTTAACTTACTTTTAAGATGTGCAATGTGTGGTTCATACAAGAAACGAGTTTTGTTATTTAACTGAGGCTGAATATAATTCAACTGAGTTTGAACTACTGCTACTTTAGATTTAATTTCATCTATATCAACACATTGTAAGAAAGAATGATGCTGGGTTATGATCTTTGCAGAGCCTAGCTTAAAAGGAAGAATTCCTGGTCCATCTTCGAGGCTCTCAAGCGTTATCTCTTGAGCAGCTACCGCTTGTAGTATGTACATTAGTAGTATCCTGTAACAATTGCGCGTTGTTAGGCACTCTCTTTAGACGGGACTTAGCGATTGGACCGCGTTTTTTCTTTGTATAGATATGTATTGGGAGATCTGCTAATACCGTATCCTGTGTATATCGGGGTGCTAACTTTTGACGGCTTGCCATGGGATTCCTTATAAATATCTGTTGTTCGGGTAAATAATTTTGTTCCGGCTCGCGACTCTTATTCAGATTATCAATGATTCCGGTTCTACGGTTTAAAGAGTTTTCGCTTACTAATTCATAGACTTTATTCATTTTCATCTTATGATTTTGAATATACTGTTGCATTAAGTGCTCTGTTACGTCCATGTCTAATGGGTCACGAGGGTCAAAGTGTCCGCTTATAATTTCTAATGGTCTACACTTGGTAAGGCTGTGTATGCTGCTGTTATATGCTAGTATGGCATATGGCATTAGATTGATAGCTGATTCACCATGATTTTGTAATTTTAGTATTCTTAAATGTTCTAGTAAGGTGGAATGGAGACGCTCAACCATCCCGTTCTCATTGGGCGTGTGTGCTAAAATTTTATGATGGGTAATTTTGTGAACCCTTGTGAATTCGGAGAATAACTGGTTAGTGAACTCTGTGCCTCGGTCAGTGACTAACAATAATGGTACTCCGTGGTGAGTACAAAATATTAACAAAGCCTGAATAACACTTATTGCAGTTCCATCCCTTAAATGGTATGCTTGAGCATACTTTGAAAAGGAATCGATGATTGTTAGGAATTTCTCAGTTTCAGCTGTGAACAGATCGAGGTGGATAACTTCAAATGGTTTCGCCGGAGGAGGAACTATGTGTAATTGTTGCTTTATTGGATGTCGGTCGTATTTACCCTGTCCACAGATGGTACACTCATTTATGAACTTAGCGATGTGCTCCTTCATCTTAGGCCAAAAGTATCGCCGAGATAATGCAAGGTAACATTCGTTGATACCGCGATGGTTGGTTTTACCTTCGTGATATTTCTGAATTATTTCTTGTTGGCGTAGATATTCTTTAACATTCTCTAATTCGACTTTAGTAAGTACTAAATTCATAGATGAGCTCTTAAAATGGTTTTGAATTATGGGTATAATTGAGTACATTTCCAGAGGTGGGTTAATTAGTATTCCTGTTTTTACTTTAGCGTTAACGAATTCTTTGATCGCGTTCACAACATCTGTTTCGAGGTTAGATTTAGATATTTGTATAGCCGTACGGGTATGGGTGTCAAATGGTTTTGTTACAACTGTTCTACCTTTAAAATCACCTACAATCGAAAAATGAATTTGTCTATTGAATTTATTGAGCGGGTCGTCTGATATCGGTACTTCCAATATAGGCTTTTCTGCGTCAGTGTGAGCTGTAATGGTCCTGGATTCGTCTAGCGTTGGCGGATGAACAGAAGGGTTAGCTATTACGGAACTTGTTTCCTCATTGCATATTTCTATCCTAGATAATGCATCGGCATTAGTGTTTGATTTTCCTTGCTTATAAATGACTGTAAAATTGTACTCGCTTAATTTCAATCGCCATCTCGTTAATCGAGAATTTGGCTCTTTGAGATTCATCACCCACTGGAGTGGCTTATGGTCCGTGATGATTTTAAATTTGCGACCAAATAAATAAGGACGGAAATACCTAGTGGCCCATACTATGGCCAGCAACTCTTTTTCGATTGTGCTGTAATTAATCTCACTGGAATTTAATGTTCGTGAGGCGTAAGCTATAGGTTTATCTTGGCCTATCGGGCCTTGAGAAAGTACAGCACCAATCGCTAAATTGGATGCATCTGTAGTCAGGACAAATTCCTTATTGAAATCGGGGTATTGAAGAATGGGGTCATTAGTTAAAAGAGTTTTACATTTTTCAAAACAATTTGTGTAATTTGTATCGAGAGTAATTTTTGATCCTTTCTTAAGACACTGAGTAAGAGGTTTTGCTAATCGAGCGAAATCAGGAATGAACTTACGATAGTACCCAAGTAAACCAAGGAAGCGTTTTATTTCGGTAGTGGTTTTCGGCAACGGATAATTTTGTATGGCTGATATCTTATCGGGGTTCGGTTTAATGCCATCTTTACCGATAATATGGCCTAAATAAGCTGTCTCTAATTTCAAAAATTCGCTTTTATCTAACTGGATTTTAAAATTTGATTCCCGTAGTCTCTGGAAGACTTTCTCGAGGTTATTCATGTGTTCTTGCAAGGAGGTGCTAAACACAACTACATCGTCGAGGTACACGAGACATATGACGTTTTGAAGGCCTCTGAGCACGTTGTCCATGACTCTTTGGAACGTGGACGGCGAGTTCTTAAGACCCATAGGCATTCTTAAAAATTCGAAATGACCGTGCTCAACATTGAACGCCGTTTTCGGTATATCCTCTGTGTTCATCTCAACCTGGTAGAATCCACTTGCGAGATCGAGGGTGGTGAAGTATTGACAGTTGCCTAACTTATCTAATATATCTGCGATGTTTGGTATCGGATACTTATCATCGATAGTCTTCTCGTTCAATTTTCTGAAGTCTACGACAATTCGCCATTTCGTTTTGCCGGAAGCATCTGTCTTTTTAGGTACTACCCAGATAGGAGAACTCCAGGCTGATTGGGAAGGCCTAATTATACCCTGGTCTAACATCTTCCCGATTTGATTTCTAACTTCCTCCCTATGCACGTACGGATATCGGTAGCTTTTTGTGTAAACGGGTACTTCATCGGTGGTTTTTATCGAATGTTTAATTTGGTTGGTAAATGACAACGGTTCACCCTCTATATAGAATACGTCCGCGTATTGTGCGCACAGTGATTCCAGATTTGCACGTTCTTCCGGGTTTAAATGACTGGTACGTAATTTTGAAACTACGTCTCGAGCGCGCGGTGACAGTTGTTTAGTACGCGTGCACTCAACATTATATACCTCGGCACTAACTTGGCGGTCGACAGAAAATATTAAATCATTTTGAGTAGGGTTTGAAACTTCTAAAATGCCTCGATTACGGCTGACTGACGTGATACATTCACCTATAATGCAGTTACAAATGACTTGTTCCGGGATATACGCATTTCCATTTTGTATATTAATTGGTAGTTTGATCAATTTAGAAGAACGAGCGGGTATAATATCTTCGTAAAGATTGACGTTACGGGAATCATATACCTGAATTGGATTAGTTGCGTGCCTGGTGTTTAAGCACATGTTTTTATAGTCTATATTCGATTCCCATTTACTTAATAAATCTGACCCTATTAAACCATCGAAATAATTATGAAACTTGTATACGAATAATTTTATACTATCTGACTCATCGAATTCCGCAAAACACGGCAATATGACCGAGTTATTATTTCTACTCGTCGCGTGGACATTCACGACCTCAAAAGGTTCATAATTTAGCGGCGTAAACGGAAAATACTTCCGCATGGCCTCGGGGCTAATAAAGGACTGATTAGCACCTGTGTCTATAAGTAACTTTAAGGGGGGGTTTGAAATTTGTATGTAAGGAAGTTGTCTCTGTGTCTGAATATTAATTTCTATTTTTGTTTGTCGGACTTCGATCCCGGCCGAAAATCCTCGTTGCTAGTGGATGGCTTAGACTCTGTTAATGATTCGCCAGTCCCATATGGTACATCAACAGAAATCAATTGGTTGTCATGGTAATCGTCAGTACACGTAAAATTATCATTACATTCGGACTCGACATAATAATACTCAGAGCCATCGTAGTAGGGGCCGTATGCATAGTACGGACATTCATTGAAGTTTAATTCGCGAGCCTTAAAGTAGTTGCTTGGTGGTGGATTGCCTGATTTGGTCCAGTCGTGTCCTCTAGCAGGCATGGGTCTGCTGACAAAATGACTTACGCCACTCATAGGTGTAGGCCGCTGAGGACCGGGTCCGCTTTGCGTATTTCCGGATAAGTCACGTGGAATCATCCTAAATACATTACTTCGTTCATTATAATTTGGTGGTAAAGCCCTAAATATTTGCTGAGTTCGCGACGGCCCCCGGTAAGGTTGAGGTGAATTATTATTACTACTAGGTCTCCATGGCTGCATGGGTGGATGGCGTGAGGGGCCCGGCGTGTTAAAATGGTTTGGTGTCACGGGGAACGGTTGATTAATAATTGGGGGTCTAAATTGCGAGCCCGCTGAGTTATTCGGTTGTTTTTTACTATCTATGAAGCTATTGTTCCGCTGTTGCAGATATAATATGTTAGTTTCTTCTTGTACGTACTGCAATGCATTCTCTATAGATACGGGTCGCATGCAACGAATACGCGAACCTAGCGGTTCTTTCAATCCGCGTAAGTAGGACTGCAACGTAAGCTTTTTATAAAGTTCACGCTTTGCTTCTACGGTGGTGGACAGATTCTCGTGCAAGGTCACGTATGTCATAATAGTGCTAAATAGGTTTTGACAGTTTTCATAAAACTCTTGTGGCGTGGCCTGACCTTGTGCTAACGACGAAAGGTCGTTATAAAGTGCAGTTTCGTCGCGTTGATCCGCGAAGTTGTTAACTAATGCTGTACGAATGCCATTCCAGTCAGTCGGGATACCGTTAGAATTAATAAATCGAGCGGCTGAACCCGTAACTCTATTTAAGATTCCGTTAAGCAAGGCCTGGTTTTCCAGCTCATTTCCTGGATTGGGATTGAGATACCTCTTTACTAATTGATCGCTTAAATTAATAAACCTAGTTAATGTATTCGGGTTCCCGTCGAACTCTGGGAGTAATCGAAGGGACTTAAATATGGCGTCAATTTGGTCTCCTTGAGCCATTGTGGATGTGTCTTCTACTATGTCACTTAAATCTCTAGCTTGATCTAACCTACTTTGTCTTACGACCCTAGGGGTACAAGAACCAGATTGCCTAGGATGAAAAATCTTGAAAGATTAACGTAGGACTGGGAAAAGGAAAAGTTACAACTATAAGGAGGCAACACAAGAGCGATTCAAGTGTACTCACAGTTTCATTTCTTGGTTTCTCTGAATCAGCATCGAGGTCTGGATGCACCGGCTGCAGCTTTCCGTGGTTCTGGATACTCGATGAAGGCTTGAGAGCTCAGACAGCGGCTATGCGGAGCCGACAGGATCGATTTTGGAGTCCCTTTACGCGCCGCGTACTGCCTCGAGTATCCTACCGACTGCGCCAATTACGGAGGCTACAGGCGGAGTATTCAAAGAAAGCCAATTTGCTTAAAATTAATTTAATTAATAGAAAAGAAATTACATGAATTTATAACTATGACTAAAGGTTGCGACTACGTTCGAGGTTGGAACCGAAGTGGCGGTGAAGCCGCCCTAGAAATGGTGGCTTGATCGTTGGCACGTTGCGCAGAGGCAGCATCTCGTGGCCCGGCCGGGCGGCCCCGTGTTCAAGGTTAATGCATAGTCGCGAAACGCGAAGGCAGCATCTCGTGGACCGTCCCCGGTGGCTGATGCAATATGTTGTTGGGTGGAAATGGGGTTAATGCATCGTCGGCGATACCTCTGTGGTACCGTGGTATAACATGTGTGTATTCTCCAGTCAAAATAAATAAATAAGTCTACATTAAATTATCATTCAGAAATTCATGAATAGTGTAATAACATTTTTCAATTAATAACAATTTTAACTTTTTTTTTAAATTGAGTAACATTTAAATCAACATCCGGTATCTTGTTGTAAATGCGCGGCGCCATGCCTAAAACGCTCTTTCTCAATAAGGCTGTCTTACAACGCTGATTGCTTAAAGAGTTTGCGTATTGGCTACGAATCGCAACATGTCTTAAAGTCGACACTTTTTCGAACAAGCTCAAGTTTGTTTTGACGAAAACACTAATTTCAAATATATATAATGATGGCAAGGTGAGTATTTTGAGTGATTTAAAGAATGGTACACCGCTATCATCAGTTCTAAGACGACCACACATCGATCTTATGCATCTTTTTTGTGCCTTAAAAACAATATCTCTATCAGTAGAATTGCCCCAAAACACAATACCATATCGCAGTATTGAGGCTACTAGGCCGTGATATGCAACTAGTAGCGCATCCATATTTATTTTTCTAGCAATTTGGAAAAGTGCGTAAGCTGATTTATTTATTTTTTTACTTAGGTCATCTATATGGGCCTTCCAGTTAAGTTGACTATCAAGGAGTAAACCTAAGAATTGTGCTACTTTAACTTCTTCAATGTCACAGTTACTATGTCTAATATTTACTTTTGGTACTTCAGTTCTTTGGTGAAAGTGCATGATTTTCGTTTTCTTTAAGTTAATAACTAACTTATTTTTGTCAAGCCAATTAATTATGTCCGATAGTGTATTATTTATGTCAACTTGATAAGTATTGCGATCAATACATTTTACTATGGCAGTACTGTCGTCTGCAAACATCACTATTTGATGTTGAGTCACCTTTGGTAGATCATTTAGATCAAGAAAAGAGGTGGCCCAAGGACGCTACCCTGTGGGACACCAAACCTTATTAATCTATAATGCGATAAAAATCTCTTCTCAAATGTTGTTTTTTCACATATTCTTGCAATCTCTGTACACTGCATTCTGTTGGAGAGATAGGATTCGAGTAGTTTTAAAATGTTACCTCTGATACCGTAGCTACGCAGTTTGTCCAACAAGACGTCGTGCTTTACGTAATCGAAGGCTTTGGTCATATCTGTGTATAAGGCACAAATAGGAGCTTTTTAGTCTACTGCCAACATAGTGCCACGTAAAAAAACAAAAATAGCCATATTGATCGTGGTGTTTTTTCTAAAGCCATACTGTTCCTTGCATAATAAGTTAAATTTATTAAGGTAACCATACAGAGACTGTTAGGTCGGAAGGAAGATATTTTCTATTTGGACGCTCCAAATAGAAAATATCTTCCTTCCGACCTAACGACGCTCTCGTCTGTAGTGGGATATGGAAGGGTTAAAAGCAATTTTGGTGTCGTCAAACTTTCTTGGATTTGGATTAGATCCTCGCTTATCAACTGGAATGGTGTTTGTTATGGTGCTGGCGTTCCTTACGGATTTATCATTTTTTCGACTGTAACCCAGCGTTTCTAAAAAAAATACTTTACAAACATTCACTTTTGACCCTATTTCATTTGACAGCTGCTTACATTTCTTGGCAGTTTTCTGTTTTCTTTAACGGTCTTTCTCTTAGGCTCATCTTTGGACGTGTTATTTATAATAAAATATTGCTGCTCTTTCCACACAAGTTTCTGTAGTGTTGGTTCATATTTTCACCAACGCGCAGGAAAGAAATGAAGAAACTTGAAGATATTGAATTTAAATACGAACTTCCATATCCCACTATGTACACGTGAGCACACTTCAAATAAAAAATCCAAAACAAATCAATAGTTACTACCTACGGCTACAAATCTCAATTAAGTAGTAAAAAAACAAAGTAGGTATAAACAGATAGTAGGTTCTGAACGGTGAAAACAAATTCGAGAATAAAGGCTTTGCCTAGATTAAAACCTTGTTTACTAAGGGATTTATTTAATTTTCAAATATTTTACCATAAAAGTAGGTACGTATTTATTTGGTAAGTGTCACCTCATTTGCAGTTTATTTCATCTTAAATTACTCATGGTGTTAAATGCCTAAATATACATAAATTATAAATCGAGGAAGTTTGACTTACGATTTTTCCGTAGTTGTCACTCGTTGTTGTTTTCGCTCACGGCCTGGACGCAACTAACAAAAGTCCTGTATTATTGTTCGAACCGCGCACCCCACTTCACCCCGCACCGCTAGCAATACTAAGTAGAAAAGGCACTACTGTCACTTGCGCCTGACTATTTTTCGTAATACTAAGGTGAAAAGGCACATCTACGCAGAACAGTCCTTTCTTCTTATGACCATGTAGAAGCGTCTTTTTTCATTCTATGATGAACTACATATTTTGTAACAAAATAAGACGCTTCTACTAAAATGCGTCTTTTCAACTTAGTGTTTGTCAGAAATGTCTTTTCTTTTTAGTAATATTGAATTCGTATCGCAGATCAATTATTGCGAAATATAAAAATACTAGTAGATGCTATTTTTTTCGCTGATTCCGAATATGTATGTAACTCAATTTTGATAAAAATGTTAGACGAGTCTTTTTTCTCCTTATGGCGGCAGTATTTTTAGGCTTACCTATTCATAAATCTACAGTCTTTTACTAAATGTCCAACTTCATTACAGTTAAAACATTTTCTGTTTCTGCAATCATTACGCAAATGTCCAGTTTTACCGCACTCAAAACATTTAAATTCTGACCTATCATTTTCATTAAGTACGAGGTAGTTCTTCTGCCGAGACCGGGTGTTGCTCTGAGACACTGCTGCTAATGCCGATGAAGTTTGATGTTCGTTGTTGTTAAATCTTACTTCTTCTGTCAACAATCTAGCTGTCACCTCATTCAAATTTTGTCTACTACTTTCTACGCTTTCCCAAGCACTTACAAAGTGTTTATATTCATCTGGCAATGATATTAATATTTTTGTAATCAACATCTGCTCATCCATTTTGCCACCGAGTCCTGCTATCTTACTTGAAAGGTCTTGTAAGTATGAGATCATCTCACTTATAGTTACCGGAGCTGCAGGTATACGAAAAAAATTTATGTTGTATTAAATGTAGGCTGCTTGATGACTGCAACTCAAAAACGCTTAGCAGCTTTACCAAATTTCGTAGCTTGTATTACAGTTGACCACATGCGATATCACACCTTGACCAAGCCTTGTGACGAGTATTGCTTGCGCCCTTGTATCTTGTTGCGTCCAAGACTGTTTGTCCTTGACCGCATTATCTTTATCATCTTTTGGGACCTTTCTCAAGCCGCATACGATATCCCACAAACCTTTACTAGTCAGTATCACGCGCGTTTGGAACTTCCAAACATTCCAGTTTTGTGCTCCCTCCAAACGTAGACTTCCTGCGTTTTGTATTTCGTCGTCCATTTTGATATTTCGTTCTAAGTTACCACCCCTGTAACTTTTTACCGACTCCCTAAAAAGGAGGAGGTTCTCAATTCGATCGGTATGTTTTTTATTATTTTTTATTTCTATGTATGTACACCGATTACGCTGCGATTTATGATCCGATTTACGCGATTATTTTTTAGTTTGATGCGGAATAGTTGCCATTTGGTCCCATAAAAATTTGGCATGGTTTGGCCCAGTAAAGTACTGGGCCAAACTATGCCAAATTTTAAAACACAACAACTAACAAACAGCACACAACAAACAACAACAACTAACAAACAGCACACAACAAACAACAACACAACAACAACTAACGAATAACACACAATAACAACAAGCAAACAACAATAATTACCTAAAACATAATTCTGTCAACTGCGACAACTCCATGACGCGCACTCGCTACGCTCGCATTTTACATTACACCCACTCTCTGTCACAAATGTCGTCGTTGATCCGCGGGTCTTCGGCCTACGATCCTCATGCCAGCTAGCAAGACTTTAAGAAAAATTTGATTTTGCTCCTAATAGGTATTTTTTTATAGAATTAAAGAACTATTACCGGACGACTAGTGAATTTTTATTTATCCGCTTTACGGACGATTAGCAACAGCCGTTTTCATCCACTCTTAACTATTCATCTTCAAAAATCAATAAAATGTTATCAAGAAATGAGGCTGGTGCCGTTATATTTGCTTGATGCCTGGCCCAGCCCAAATACCATAACAACGTCATGACATGGCAACAACACCCAACTGTCCGATTACCAAGTGACTAGGCAACTACAACAATAGCCTAAAATGGCATCCAAGGGATTGGGGCTAAATGGCTCCCTGTCATACAAAATGTATGAAAAATATTGTTTCCGGCTTATGTGACGTGACTTTATTCTCCCCCTCAAAAGATAAGGGCTATTTCCATGCGCTTGAGCAATCATGTTTTGCGCATTTTGCAATTCTGGACACACTTCCACTTCATAAATTCCATTATTCCTAACATGCTCTCCATAGTAGGACCGGGCTTGTTTTACTTGGTAGGGCCCAAGAGACACTAACATTAATTGCTCATGTGTGAACTGAGGGAAACTTGTTAAGTCAGGTATATTTGCATCAATTCTTGAGAACATTACTCGCCTTCTGTTAAGATTTTCTTCAGCAACATATTCAGCTAAATAATTACGGGTGTGTAAGTATTGCCTAACTCTATTTATAATATCTGGAGCATCAGACCTGTCTATGATAAGTGGATGGAATCTGTTGATGAGGGCTGTACCAATTTTAAAATCAGTCATTAGATGCTTAGATGCAACATTAAAAAAGTCTTGTCTGAACAATTTGTAATCACGCTTAAAGCGACCATTTACCACCTCTACCACCCATCTTAGACACAATGTGACACATCGGCTTTTGTTAGCCTGCATAGTTGTTAGTTGTTGTTGACCTAGGTCAACAGTTTCAGGCTTATATATTTTATAGTTGCATGATTCTAATAATGGTATCGCATCCCTGAACCCCCTATCCAAAATAAAAACATCATTTTCCCTGTAGAAAGTTCTCATGGGGCTTCCTGAATTTTGGAATAAATCTTTCATAATATCCGCATCAGTTTGCGTGGCAGCATAAGGCCCTACTACATCTACTATATATCCATCTGTGCACACAATCATAAATGGTTTAACCAAGTTTTCATATTTGTGAAGACTGTAAGTTTGTTTCTGATAGAGATAGTTGGCACTTTTTTGAATATAAATATAGGTGCCATCACAAACTGAAATGGCAGGCCTGTCTTCTAAAGGAAGCTCTTGGTTGCCATATAACGCATTAGGAATAGCTAGATTCCTTTCTGCTATTTGCTGTGGTGTTATATGCTGTATTCCAATGTGCCTTGGAACAAAATGTTCGCTTAAACATGACCTCACTTTGTTCATGTGTAACTCCAACGTTGATCGGCACATGTTAAATAGTGAGGCCAGTCTACGATTACTTTCCCCAGTCCGAGGCTTAATCAAATAAAGGGCTAATGCAGTTTTTGGTTCACTGACTAGATTTCCCATAGGAATTTCATTACACAGCGCTACAAACTCTAACACTGTAAGTCCCGTCCAATAGTGACAAATGTGATGCGGCATTTGATCTACATTATTAAAGTCAAAAGTCACTGGATCTCTTTTTAGAAGTCCTATTAAATCCTCTGACTGCTGAACAGTAAAATAAGATGATGTATTTGTGTTCTCAGGTAATAAATGCCACTCATTAGCAAATAAATGTATCTCACATATTCGGCAACTGTTGGGAATATAATAATTGTGTTCTTTAAGCAACATTACCTTAACAAAACTAGGAATTAAATGCCCTGATTGATTATTACACTCCCTAAAAATACAATGGCTAGAAGTATTCGGAGCTCGTTTGTAGCTAGGCAGATAATTCATTTGGTCAATTCTTCGTGCTCCAGCAGGATTATCAGCTGGTGGAGGTGGTGGTGGTGGTGGTTCATGTGCGACAGCAGGATTAGCAACTGGTGGAATTGGAGGTGGTTCAGGCAATCCAGCGTCAACCTGTCTATTTATATTTAGTGCCAAGTGCCGATTAGCTCGCATCCAACAGGGATGACATGCTTGCAGATTTGTCCTCCGATCCTAAAACAATGTTTTACATTTTTTAGATAACATTTTTACCTTTTAAAGTAAATGGTAGAAATGTTACGGGCAGTCTTATAAATATGGTTAGTATTAATAATAACTGGTAGTTATTACAGCTTAGTCTCACTTGGCGTATAGTTTGCAGCTGACTGTTTTGTTTTTTTATTACAAAAAACTGTTTGCGTGAGTTAGCGCCCAATACTATTTTCAATAGATCGGCCACACTATTCACATGGGCATATAATTGGCAGACTCATGAAAATAAGGATTTTGCTTCATCATGGGACAATACAATAATAAGTTATGCAGCCAGGGCAAGGTAAGCAACAGCACACACTAACCTGATTGTGGATATTCCATGAGAAGAAAATGTCGATTAATGGACTGATTTCTTCAAGTGAGTGGTGTCGTACTGAGTAACGCCTTCCCAAAACAGAGCATCCACAACCAATACACACCATTGGGTAGCCCAGTACTCAGCGATGTGTACCTTCTTCCGAGCGCAGGTTTAACAGTACATAACATGCATTGCAAATCACCCTATTTGAGGGAAGCTGAAAAACGTGAAATATTGTACTCAGTATACAATACGTGATAGTTATAATGTGCTACTCTTTCGGATTATGGAACTCGGCTGTTGTAACAAATAATAACTATGTGGGTACATACCTCTTGTAGAGATAACCATTCAGTCAATGTATTTTGTAACTGCAGTGGTAAAGTAGTTACAACATGCCTTCGCATTCGATTAATGGCTACACTACAAATCAGGCACCGTAACATCGTGAGAGTCAGAATCCAAAAAAAAAACGTAAGCAAACAAGTCCAATAAGCACAGCAAAATATTAACATTAGAAGCGTAAACGAAAGTCCGATAAACGATAGCGTGGGGTCAAGTCAAAACGGCGGCGGCATCGGCGGCGGCAGCGTCGTCACCACCACCGTCTTCGTAGTCCTCGTCAAAGGGTGTGTCCAGGGTCACTTCTAACGTCCTCCTGACCACCAACCTTGGAGGCACCACGTTCTCCTCATCGCTCTCGTCGGAACTTACGTCGCTTCCTGTAAAAAATATAGATTGGTTTAAAATCGGGTGGAAATCAGAAGCCTCAGCCCCAAACCAAACTAAAATCAGAAGGTACTTACCATAATGGAGAATCGCCTCAACGTCAGCATCCCCTAAGTTCCGACGATAATGACGAGGTGGTGCTGGACGTGAAGACGGTGGTGGAGTAGCCGCTGTCTCACAATCCACAAACCTGGAAAAAATGCAGTGTTGTAATTCAACACACATTTATATTTAGAGATTAATAGAAAAGTGCGTAAGCAACTTACGAAACCGCGAGGGCACCATCGACGACGGTATCGGCGAAAACGACTCCGCTGGCACCGCGAGTTGGTCCCCCCCAGCCAGTTCTGAACTAGATGGGCATTTTAAAACATGTTAAAACTTGCTTGCGAGTTAGTATTTAAATTATTCACCGTCGGCAATAAATCCTGGTTTAATATTTTTGTACTATCAACTATGTTTATTTTTATTTTATCGTACGTAAATAGAACCCTTATATAGTACACTAAAAGAACGAAATAGAACTACTTACGCCGCCGGTGCCAATGTCGTCGATCGGGACGGTGCGGCCTCCGGTGCGGGGGCTGGTTGCGGCTGGACTGAATTTTTTTAAAACAAAAGTTAAAACTTGCTTGCAAGTAGGTATTACAACAAACATACACAAGTCGAACTACTTACCGTGCTGCGTACGACCACTTGCGCGGCCTCCAGACGTGCATGGGCGCCTCAATTGGGTCCACCAGCGGGGAGTGCGATATTCCGCTCACATTTATTCTAAAATTGAACACGATTAAATTGTAATTATATGTGTGTGGAAAAAGTGGAAAAAGAAAAGGTTAATTGTGCATAAAAACTAATTCTTCAACATCGTGTGGCCCCGGGCGATCGTGTTGGAACCCTCTGCCACGGCCAGTGGCACCAGCCCGACCTGCCGCCACCACCGCCGCCGCCACCACAGCAGCAGCCCTGCCACCTCGCACACGCACACGCCCACCACGTCGCGGTCCACGCGTGCGAGGTCGTCGTCTGCATCAAATTTAAAAAAGCAAGCAGAACATGCAAAACATTCTTAGAAAAGGAAGTAGTAAAAAATACGAAAAAAAGAAACTTACACTGAGGCCGTAGATGATGGCGGTGGTGACGGGCGATCAAGGGGCGATCGCGACCGTGACCGCGACCGAGCCCCGGATCTGCGCCCACGTCCGCTTTCGCCTCCACGTCCGCGTCTTGTTCTTCGAGTAAGAGGAAAAGTTAAAAACATGCCTTTCGGAGAAAGTTGTGACAGACAGACAACTAAACAAACATACAAACAATTTTTTTCTCAAGAATGGTGCGTTGCCTTTACATGGGAGTGGTGCCAGGGCACAGTGCCGCAACGGTTCTGGGTGATTTACGTAATGTTTTTTTTTATTGAACAATTCTAAAATACGATAATATTCAAATTAAACGCCTAATAACTGTAATACGATACATAAAAACACACGTAATAGCCATATTTTGCATTAATATCAATAATTAGGGCCAAAATAGCGCCAAATGTTTCAACGGTTTTTCATGTTCGTTGAAATGGCAGTTTTTGGCCGAAATCTCCTGTTTCTACTATAAAAAATGTTTATTACTTACCCATGCATGTTGCTTGATAGCTACAAATCACAATTGAAACACTTTAAGCACTTTTAACCACTTTTTACACAATTTTTCCAACGAAATACTGGAGCGCGTGGGTTAGCCGGCAAAGCGAAATGTCGACTGAAGAGGGCGCTTGTTTTTGGTCAGTTCGTTACATCGTTGTTGTTGAACCAAGACAAAATGTCGTTCGTGTTCTTTCATCTAGACTCTGTGCAAGTTTGAGCGAGATAGAATAAACTTTCATGCGTCAGATATACAAAATGTCACGGAAGGAAAAAGTGACCCGCACCGGGCCACGGACAGTTCAACGATGTTTTTTTGTTATGTCACGTGACCATTTGGACAGTTGAGTGGTTGGGATTTTTCCTCGCCTTTTCTAGAGAAATGTAATGGTTGCGAATAATTTTTAATTATTTTAGAAGAAATTTTCATATAATAATAATTAATGTACATTACCAATTCTGAATTGATTTTAGGGCAGGATTCGGCCATGTCATTTCTGTGATGGTCACATGTTATAAAATTATAATTGATATTTATTGATAACACTGATTCTAAATATTCTTTTATATTTCTTTTGTGACATTTTGTCTTCAAAACTTCGGTTACTATATTTTCCGCATTAAAAAAAATGTTAATGCTTCAAGACTTGGGTAAGAAAGCCAGGTTTTTGTGCTATCATATTCTATAATTTTAATATATTTATGATATTCTTGTATTTCTTCTGATTCCAAATTATTTCTGCAGGTTTGACAATCCTTATAAATATTTATTTTTAAAAGATAGCCACCCGCTACACAGTTTATTTATATTAGCTATACAGTTTGCTATTGCTGCACATTTTTCTGTATAAGTAATCGGGATTTTTTAATAATTTATCTATATCTTCATCCCTTATACACAAATGCTCCTCTGCTATTTCAAAGCTATTGCTTGTTTCTGGTTGGGGCTGGTTTTTAGTTATTTTTTTTTTAATGAATGTAATAATTCAAAATTGTCTTCTTCACAATTTGCTCCAACCGATTTATGTGTTGCTATGTTACAAATCAGTAATTACTTACAGGCGTTAATAAAAGCGTGAGCACTTGCCACTTGGCATATTATTGCGGAGACCATGTGCTCTTATTGCCCCAAAGAAATTTTCTAAAGGGTCTTGATAGATATGACGCAGCAGTTTCAAACCTGCAGAATGTAAATCCTTCGTCAAGGCGAGAAAAGCTTCGATGGTCTTTACCCAACTCGTTAAAGACGGCACAGTTGCTCTTTTACCAGTTTTGGTGATGAAAGTCATGGATTTCAATATTGGTATGCTTTGATACCACAATCTGCGATGTGGAGATTGCCTGGTAACAGCACATCTATAAACTTTCCCTAGGTCAGGTTTATGGAAGTTAGCATTGACAGAATCGAATAATTTATCAAAGAAAAGGATGACATCAGCCGTGTGCACACTTTCTTTTGGGATCCTCCCTTCATCTGAAAAGGAAAAAAAAAAAAAAACATTAACTTTCATCGTGATTTTCCTCATCGATAATGAAAGAATATGATTATTTTTAACCCCCGACGCTAAAACGACGGGGTGTTATAAGTTTGACGTGTCTGTCTGTGGTATCGTAGCTCCCGAACGCATGAACCGATTTTGTTTTAATTGTATGAAAGGTTGATTAGTTGGGAGTATTCTTAGGTAATTACTTTTGATATAGCCAATCAATAGTTATGGAGGGTGAAAGAGGGGATGAATAAATGATAGTAAACGAATATATCCGAGTGGGGTATCAAAGTATATTGAAATAAACCTAAATCTTAGTTAAAAAAGTGTAAAATAATATACAAATTTTAAATTTTAAAAACCGCCTACTCAAGAAAACTTTAAAAAGTTATAAATATTATACAAACATACAAGATAATATAATTATTTTACATATCTCATGCTCTGTAAGTAAAACTTACACCCCTGAATGCCGGGGTGTATGACTATCATTACAGCATAGGTTTTGGAATTTGAAAAAAGAACTGTCATACTCATACTGCACGAAGAATATTTTTAAAAAGTTAATTTTTTTTTTCTCGGTATCGATTAATTACTCGAATCGGAATCTAGACAATTTATTTTATAAAGATTTTATTTTAAATATGGAACTATTTGTTTCCACATCGTATGTTAGATGGAATCGATTTAAAAATCAAACTGGCCAGCAAGATTTGACGCGCTTGCGTGCGTGAAAAAAAAAAGGCAGTCTACTAGTACAAACTATAAATATACCTAAAAAGAACGTGACCATATCTCTTACAAATTGTAATAATTTTACTATTAATTTTAATTAAATACACATTTTTTTCTTCTTAATAAATGTTCATTGAAACCTGCTGTCTTGTTGTTTACTTACCTCACAATCGATATGTAAAGCAGAGTATTTATCTCGGGCGTAAGCATCAATTGCATACTCGGGTTAATTAGCGCCTTCGCTTCGCTCAGGCGCCAAAAACCTCGTATGCAATTGATGTCATACAGCCCTTGGTTAGGACAGGTTCAGGACTTCCCTCCGGCCGTCATTGCGCGCGGTTTATACTGGCTTTGCTCCTGCTTTTTAATTACGATTGTTGTGTTTTGCGTTTAATTCTCGGCTTGTGATTTGTTTCCAATTGTGTGATTTAGTGTTGAGTG
Source organism: Diarsia mendica (assembly GCA_949316265.1). Classification (NCBI taxonomy): domain Eukaryota; kingdom Metazoa; phylum Arthropoda; class Insecta; order Lepidoptera; family Noctuidae; genus Diarsia; species Diarsia mendica. The sequence goes on along the minus strand of OX438908.1, from coordinate 17,537,308 downwards.
CTCGTGTAGTAAGTTTTTCTGGCATTTTAACGTCGGTTTTATTGGTAATAAGTTAATTTCGTTGGCATTCGGTGAGTACATTTATTTTTTTGGGTGTGTGGGTACCTCGTCATAAATTTGCCGTATTTGTCGCCTGTTATTTCTTTTACTGTTAACGATATAATTACGTTTTAGAGTGAAATCCGTAATTTATAATATGTCGACTACAAACGACGAACCCCCGGATCGCGGAAAAAAAACAATGCGCCGGAATGATGAAACACCTACCTCCGGTAATCCGAAACGATTGTTCAGGGAAATGTCTCCTACGTACATTTCGCCCAACGACAGATCAAAACGGCTTCATACATCCAATTCCATTGAAAAGTCTTCGCCGTTATTAAGTGCCAGTCCAAGTGCGAGCCATGACGACTATTACGATTTAGTTTCTCAAGCGTCTGCATATCTAACTAAAATTAATGAACTTGTTAATGACCAAGGTTCCCGAATTAATGTTGCGAATAAATCTGTCATCATGGACATGACTCAGCGCATAACGTCCATTGTTTCTTTGTTAGCCATAAAATCATCCTCCAATGAAACGAAATTGGCAGTTACGGAACGCGAATTGGATAAAATTAAATCAAATACCAATGTCAATACAAGTAACTGTAATAAAGTTTCATATGCTGATTCATTAAAACTTCGACTGCCTAAAACTAAACTTGCGCCGGTTGTCGACTCGCGCGCACCCCTTCCATGTGTCGTGGCTTATCCCACCGCTGAGCGATTAGCTGATTACTCATCGTCCTCTGCTACTAAACAAGCACTCATGAAGGCGATCAATCCCAGTGACGACGGGTTTCAAATTGTAGGTGTTAGAAAAACTGCAAAATCTGGTGTCGTATTACGTGTCGCTAATGACAGCCAAATTAAAAAATTGCAATCGGTCGACGCTATTAGGTCCGCCGGCCTGCGACTTGAAAAACCGAAAGGCCGAAAGCCACGTATATTAGTTAAGGACGTGCCATCCTCAATGGAAGACAATGCTTTTTTGCACGCATTGTACCGTCAAAACATTCAAAATGAACTGCCAATACAAGAGGACGATTTTATTAAATCAACTAAAATCTATCGTCGGCGTTCCTTAGATAGCGGTCGCAAGTGGATAGGCATTGAAATCGAGTCCAACGTGCGTAAACATTTAGTGTCCACTAAGGAAAAATTATTTATTGATTGGGCGACTTGCCGGTTCAATGACGACGTTGATGTAGTCCGCTGTCTGCACTGTCAACAGTTCGGTCACGTTAAAAAATACTGCGTTAACAAGTCACCTACCTGTGCTAATTGCTCCGAAGCACATGAAACAAACGACTGCCCGCATAAGGACAATTTAAATTTTATACCTACTTGCGTGGCGTGTAAGCGTTTTAAAAAACCATTTGACCATCGTTGCGGGTCACCAGAGTGTACTACCTACAAACTTAAGCTCGAATAGTTAATCCTCAACACAAACTACTAAAATAATGGATAGTTTAAATATAGGACAATTGAATCTCCACAACGATAGGGTACTTTTTTTCTTCTTAATAAATGTTCATTGAAACCTGCTGTCTTGTTGTTTACTTACCTCACAATCACTACGATAGGCGACTTCTGAACTAGACAAATTAATTATCGATTACAGCTTGGACATAGTACTTGTTCAAGAGCAATATCAAAACGCGCGCTTACATCATAAAGTAGTTCAGCTGGATTCAAGGTCACGAGCCGGAATTTACGTAGCGCGTTCTTCTAAGTTTACAGTAACGTCTTTGCGTAACCTCATGACGCCGCACTGTGCCGTTGCGGAAGTCTCCTTGGCTTCCTATAAAGTTTACGTTGTGAGCTGTTACTTTCAATATTCAGACCCTGTTGGTCCTCACATACATAACCTCCGTCATGTCTTGCGGTCACTCGCTGGCTGTAAAATTATCGTTGGCGCGGATGTTAACGCGTCCTCGTCTCTGTGGTATGGCAAGGTTCGGTCTACGGATTCCGACCGACGTTCCGCTGTCGAAGATTTCATTGCTGAAATGAACCTATCGATTCATAATACCCCAGATGCACCACCTACTTTTTGCAGCCAAATGGGCGAATCTTGTATTGACGTCACACTTTCTAGTGCAGACGTTCGCTTGGATAGGTGGCGTGTCCTACCTGATGCGTCATGTAGCGATCATCGGCTTATCGTGTACGAATTTGTTCCGATGTTTACTCAAGGTCCGTCACATTCACATATCATTGGTAACTTTAGGTATAAAAGTAAAGGCGCGAATTGGGAATTCTTTAGCTTGCTTTTTGCGTCTAACACCAAAGACTTCACTCGAGACGGGCTATCAGCTGAAGAAAGTGCTGAAATTATGTCAGACGCCTTCACTTACTGTGCTGACATCGCCATTGGTCGCGGATCTATGACCAATATCCGCAGATGTGATTGGTGGTGTGACTACCTAATTGAACAACGTAAAAGTTATCGCCGAGCGCGTAGACATTTAAATAAGCTTAAAAAGCGAAAGGTCACCGGAGACCTCCTAACCTCTGCTTTAAATGCGTTTAGAGTTGCCAAGTCCCGCTACAGAGTATCAGTAGAAAAATCTAAAGGTAATTTACTGCGGAAAATAGTAGAAAAATTAGATAAAGAAGGTCCGTGGTCTCCTTTGTATCACGAGTTCAAAGCAAATCGATCAGTCGATCTTGCGTTCGTCGAAAACATCAAAGTAAACAATAAACACACCACCGGTATTGAGGAGACAACCGAAGTTCTATTAAATACGTTGATACCTGATGATTTGCCTGATAATGATAATGACTACCACAAGCAGATCAGGGCGTGGGCGGCTGTGCCACCTGAATCACCAGCGTCAGACCTTCCATCCATTGACGAATTCATTAAAGTTGTCAGGAAACTCCCACTCAACAAATCGTCAGGTGAAGATAAAATATCTAATCGGATGATAATAGAAGCATGTAAAACAGCGGCCGACGCGATTTTAAGTGTTTACAACCGTTGTATCGCAGAAGGCGTTTTTCCTCGTATATGGCGACGCGGCTTTATACGAATAATTCCGAAAAGTGGCGACAAGCCTCCGGACGATCCTAAGTCTTACCGCCCTATAACACTGCTACCATCTTTGGGGAAACTCCTGGAGCGTCTTATCGTTCCACGTTTACTACCAGACGGACCGAAATTTCACAACAACCAATTCGGTTTTACCGTGGGAAAATCTACCGTAGACGCGGCACTTTCTGTCAGAAAAATTGTCAATACATCCGAACATAAGTACGTAGTTGGGATCTTTCTAGATATTTCTGGGGCTTTTGATAACGCATGGGGGCCGATGCTACTCCTTAAACTGAAAATTCGTGGTTGCCCTAAAAACATATACAATCTTGTTTGCTCGTACTTCATGGTTCCGCGAAACTCAAACTCGGACATCATTCTATGTCAAAGTCCCTTACCATGGGATGCCCTCAGGGTTCGGTTATGGGTCCGTATGTATGGAACGTAGGCTTCGATGACTTCCTCGCGATTCCACTTCCATGCGGCTGTTCATTAACCGGTTACGCGGACGACGCACGGCCTGCTGCTCATTCAGTCAAGTACTCGGGCTGGACTCGAAAATTTGGCTGACACTTGCCTAAAATTAATATCCCAGTGGGGTGATCGTAACCGTCTGACCTTTGCACCACATAAAACTTATCAACTTCTTTTAAAAGGTAATCTTAAATCATGGCCTAGTATTAAATTTAATAACGTTCCCGTGAAAAAGAAGGAGTCTGTATGCTACCTTGGGTTTGTCTTAGAGAGGAATTTTTCATTCATTGAACACATAAAAACAGTCGGTGAAAAAGCTAAAAAGAACTTTTATGCTTTAACGAGAATATCCAAATCTACATGGGGTTTATCATTTTTAACTCTAAAGACGATCTATGGGGCTACTTACTTGGGGTGTATGTGCTACGGGGCACCAGTTTGGGCCGATAGGGCCACCATTGGAGCGGTACGACGTAAATTACTTCAAAGCCAGCGGTTGGCTTTGATTTTCTTGTGTAAAGCGTATAGGACGGTTAGTACTGAAGCCTTACCGGTACTGGCAGGGGTACTTCCAGTCGATCTTGAAGTACAGCGCCGTGCTTCAATGTACTACTGCGCACGAGAGACCGCGGACACAGACTTTTTAACGCAACGTGACCGTGCTAAAATAGCTAGATTACTTAAACCACAGACTGACGTCTGGGAGGAACTTCTGTCTGAATGGCAATGTAGGTGGGATAATTCCATCAAGGGCCGACATCTTCACCAGTTCTTTCCATCCGTTCGTGAGCGGCTGGCCAGGACATGGCTGGAGGTGGATCACTGTGTCGCCCAATTTCTCACAGGTCATGGTAACTTTAAGAGTAAATTATTTTCCTTCAAGCTTGTTGAGTCGCCTTTTTGTCAATGTTCTACATCTGACTGCGAATTTGAACAAACTGCACATCACATTTTATGGGAGTGTAGTCTTTGGCAGAATGAACGTAATATTATGTTAAATAGTGTACAGGTTACATCCGGAGTTATTTACTATACGGACCTTGTAGAAACTAGAACAAATTTCCGTGCGTTCAAGCAATTTTGTCATACCTATTATTGGAATCAAATATAACAGCTCACAACTTAGGACCCAGTAATATTAATGACAATAATAGCCGTGGTGCTAGGCAACTGGGCTTATCTCAGTTGTATACGTCCCTGTGTGCCTATTGGCCTTGTTCTGTTCTGTCTCCTGCTGATATGGAGGGAAGTGGAAACTATGTTTTTTCCTACTCCTCCGCTATTCTTTTCTGATTAATTTCGTTGCGGGATCCAAGACAGTTAAATCATTTCTCTGGGACTTCGTCGAGCTTCATTGTCTCGGCGCTTTTCTTGTGGTCGCCACTGTTGATTCTGGCTAACAGGAGTTACAGTGGTTTGGGAATAGTGTGGCGGGCTTGTCCCAAAAAAAAAAAAAAAAAAGCCCTTGGTTAATAATCTACTATAAATTAAAACTTTGGAGACCGCTCCATATTTACATGTACATTTGGTAATCCGAGTTGGTTCAACGATATGTAAGTAGGTAGGTATATAGTTTGATATTGCATCCCACGACACGACAAACCACCTCTCAAAACCTAACGTTAATCCATAAAGGTTAATCAAACAATTTAAGTCAAATGTAGGTACTGTTAGTAAAAATGTACAATGAAAAACAAACCTGCCATATCCATATCCCATAGTAAATCCATGGCGTTGCTAAACACTTGTGTGCAGTGTTTGACTCTCATTTTAGGTATGAGCTGTGGATAAACATGTTCGGCTGTTAATTTTTTCATCAGCTTAACTCCTCTGTATTGTGGTCCTCGCCTGTATAATGCTTCTACATGTGACCAGGACGCTAACTTGGTTTTTCCATCTTCCCTGAATAGCAAATCCTTTGTAAGCAGGTTATTTCTAACACCCTTTATGAGATGAGGTGGATCATTTTTTTTAAATTTATCTCAAAAAAGCCTCCAGTATAATTTTTGCCACATCTCAAACTTGACCTTAATCACATAGTGTTGTAACCACATTTACCCCAATTTTATTTTAATTATTGACAATACTTTTTAATTGCATAGATAAATCTGCCGTTACATTTTCATTTTGTAGAGGAAGCAGTAATTCCTCTACAAAATGAAAATGTAACAGGTTGTTTGTATTTCTTACAAATACCCCTAATCATAAAAACGCACACATGGTCACTGAATATGTTCGACCACTCCTCACCATTATCAACAAAACCGTGGATGATGTCATTGGTCTTGTCATACGATCAATTAGGTGCTATGGCCATTTCGTCGAAAATCAGACAGCAATACTTATGTCGAGAGAGCATTTTTTCAACGTTATTTTGCAAATTTTGAAATATTGTAACAAATCTACAGAATTTAAAAGAAATAAGAGGGTTTCAAGTAGACTTGAACATTATAATATTGAGGGGAAAGTAAAAAATACAAAAGTAGTTATAAAAAAGGGCACACTCTCAGAAGGGAGGAGGGAGGAGGTTTTAAAGAACTTTACGGTTGTGGTTATCCTTGGCTTTATGGTTCCACGGCAGTGCAGGTCACTCTGGTTGTGATTAAGATGGTCCTCTTTAGTGTCAGCGTCACCTTGAGTAGGAGGACCAGCAGCAGTATCAGCGTCACCTTGAGTAGGAGGACCAGCAGCAGTATCAGCGTCACCTTGAGTAGGAGGACCAGCAGCAACAATGAACCAGTGTAGAACTTAAAGTATTGGAGATGTTTCCTTGATCAGATTCAGATTAGAAGTCCCCCGTGTGAAATCATTTCAGCTTTTATAGATCCACAGCTTGTCATTTTCAGTTCATTTTTCAGAATTTAAAATAGTGACTTCTTCGTCTTAGAAATGCAACTTGCCAGTATTCAGAACAGCCAGCAATATTCAATCCCAAAACCTTTTCGTAGAATTCTGAGAGCGTGTTAATGAATTATAGTAAGTTATAAAATACAATATCTGAGCAATGTAAGTTATAAAATATAATATTTAAGCTAACATATTGATAAAAAGAATTTAAATTACATAAATCAAAAGTAACCTTCATAGACTAAGCCAGTAAGAAACTATGAGAGAAAATTTAAAAGAAAAAAGTATTGACAGCTTGACAGCCTGACGTAAAGTGTCATAACAATGAAAAATATGAAAATTATTTATTTATTTCAGATATTTTATAAGAAAACGAATCGTTTTAGACCGATTCGCGGAATAGTAATGCAAAAACCAATAAAACGTATGATAGATGCGAAGTGTAAGTAGGTATAAATAAAGTGTAAATAAGTATGTATTATGTCATTGATGTAATCAATGTGAGGTAGATGGGGTACGCGCTAACATCGCGATCAGAAAAACATGGACCGAAACCATTGACTTAGAATTCTATAGACTCATGGAATCCGTGCCGTCGAAAGGGACAGAAAAAAAGTACATCTTTTGTTTAGGGTTACCAGGTGATGTACATTTTACCCAATTTTCTTAAAAAAATAAGATTTTTTTAATGAGGTTTGTATTTCAGGAAAAATAAAAAAATATGAGTAATGTTGCGACTGCAATGTTTTATTCAAACTCAAACCCAAAGCAAAATAAAAAAAAATATTTATTTCAAAATAAACTAACCATACGTACGTTTGAATTGTCAAGGGATCGGTCAGTCAGAAAGATGAAGCTAGTTGCCCATTCCAAACCGTTGTCCCCTATGGAGAAGAATGGGCAAGAAACTCCACGGACACTCTTTTAAATAAAAAAAAAAATACAAAATATTGGTTACATCGTTCATGTTGAAAATATACCTACATATGAGAACAATGTAGGAAGACGTGCACGCTACGCGTGCACGTTAAAAGCGTCCGTAATAAAAATATAAAACCTAAAAACAACTAAATTAAAAATAAACCGTGACAGCTAAGAGACGACCAGTCTCAACTGACGGCGCCCGTTCACGAACGTGGTGACGCATGGATCAGCACTAATTAGCTCAACTATTTTGAAGGTTATGATCCAACACACACGCCACCACCAGCGAGACATTTCGAGTGAAAAAAAAAAATATAAAAAAAAAAATACTTCAGTAATATTAAAAAAATATATATAATTTTTTTAAATATATTTTTTTTAAAATATTTTATTGTCCTTGAAAAAGCACTAACTTATTATGTAAATTTCTTATTTTTGATTTTGGTTCAAAACATTGTTTGGTACCATGGTGAATACGTGTTTCAAAGTAATGCATTGCAATTGATTTTATGAGGAGAGTTCTATGATTTCCTATAAAAGGCTGACTGTCGAAATGGTCATTTATGAAGATATTAATATTGGTTCGTGTGCATTCCTTGAAACATGATAATATTAGTTTTGGCAACAAATTTTTCTCATTATAAAATGAACCCTTGTGTGAACGCGCTCGAAATATCCTTTCTGCCAATTCACAGACTTTATTTAAGTCAGCAGAAGGATAAATAAGGCCTCCTTTGTCTCTCCTGGCAATGATTCCGTGATACTTACCTGTGATCAAAGCTAAAAGACAATCCTCACATTTAATAACTTTCCCCAATTTTCTCGCAATAAAACCAGCAATATAGGTTATTATTTCTTTAGAATAAGAAGTAAGCCTAGTAGGATCAGCTAAATAATCATGATCTATGTTGATTACAGGATCACATCCTAAAGATTCACCAGTGTCAGTAATAGGTTCAGAAGACAGTTTAGTAAATATATTGATTTTTTTTTCATAACGGATTTCAGTAAATGTTAAAATTTTAATATCTTCGAGTGGAATACAATTTCCAGATGTTATGTGCTTAATTTCACCGTGAACAACCAGGCGCTTGTAAGCGCTTTCAAATTGGATTGCGGTTGGATTATTATTAAACCCACCTCTAGCGCGAACAGAACTAAAAAAACATTCTAAATGATCCTGACTCAATTTGTATATGGGCAGGAATTTCAGTGCCTCAGGAAGTATATAATGATGGTATAATTTTTTGACACTTTTTATGCAAATAAGAAACCCGAAAAAACCGACTTTTCTATTTGACAATAAAATGTTTTGCTTGTCCAATTTAAGGCCGAATAAATAGGTTTCCATCTCATTAAGAAAAGTTTCTATTTCTTTGAAATTATTTTTATAAATTGGTTTTTTTAAACCATAAGTGTTAAAATTCCGGCTATTTAACACATCAAACAGGATATTAATTTTTTTGATAAAATCTACGGTAGCCTCCGATCCAGCAAATTCTGACAAACTAAGCTCTTTATTGCAAAATTCAATGGCCTCAGCCACAGAATTGCTGAAAGTTTGCGCTGCAAGCTTTACCTTCTTAATTTGTTTTGCAAAATTGATATGCTGGTTGCGCAGCTTATTGGCTAAATGAAGTCCTTCGTTTTGCTGTAATTCATGGAGTCTGATTATGTAATTCCAAGCAATTTTTTGGCCACTTGAATCAAAGAGTTCTTCTTTTTCTCCGAGTGTGTTTCTAACTAACTTGAGCATGTGAACAGGATCCGGCATAATCATTATTTCTTGATCGCCTACATTGAATGAAGTTTTAAGATTGGTGACATTTGAGGCCTCTAAAATACACCCTAAACTCCTGGCCATAGCGAAATTTGCGGGACACCCATCAAAAGTTAATGAAATAGTCTTAACGCCACAAGAGTTTAGCAACTCCAAACACTGTGTTACTAAATTTGCCTTCTGTCCGCCATTACAACCATCTACTAAAAAATAACCCACGGGAATTTTCCAGGAATCATTGATTGCCGTAAGCATAAACACTAGCGCTTCTCTAGCAACAGCTACACTGTCACCTTCTAATGATTCCCCGAAATTAACAAACCCTACGCACTTCTTTCCATCCCATTGTACATGCCTACGTATCGCCATCTCGTCTATACTAAGTGCGCAAAACAAAGTCTTACTCTGCGCTTGAGCACGATTCACTAAGAGCTTTATACATTCTAAAGATTCTTTAGTGAATCCAGGACTGCCGTCAACGCTTTTATACCAAGAACGTAAGGTGGATGGATGTGGCAGACAAGAGTTAAATGTTTTTCTTACAAAATTGTATGCACTCGGACTTATGAAATGTAAGCATAACGCAAACTTTCGAAGGGATGGAGAATATTTTCGGTTAGTAGACGGATTTACAACTTTTTTCAGAAAATCTTTGTTCACATTATCAATCGATGATAATAGCTCACAATCTTCTTCACCAACAAACAGTTTTGATTTTAATTCTGTAAGAACATGTTCTAAATCTGCCACCTTTTTGGTCAACCTCCTAGATTTTTCTCTAAGTGCTTTTAGCTTTTTCAAACGCTGTTTTGATATTTCTTGGTCTTTCTGCCATTTTCGTTTCAATGTTCTGGGCGAAAACTCAGGTGACGAATACTAAAACAAATAAGGATAATGTTTTATATTACGCACTTATTATTGAAACAACATTATGTACAGACGCCAGCACATCAAGCTACTACAATCTGTCAAATTTCTTTAATAGATTTTCATCTTTGAAGGTTGATTGGGAAAATCTGACAGTTTCGGGGAGTTTGACCTGCTGGCGTCAGTACATACAACTCTCGGCTCGTTATTAAGCTGTTAAAATATGAATCCTATAGACTTACAGATTTAACTGTTTTTGAGCTCCCTTCTAATGTTTCTGTGGATGTGGCTTCGCTGCTCTTAATTATCATAGCGCTTCCTTTATTTCCTGCAAACTAATGGAATTAAATGTTAACATTTTATAACCATTGTAATAAAATTCAATCACATGTTAGGTACATCCATATTTGTTACCGTATTTGGAACAGCATCGGGGTATAAGTAAGTTTTGCATGCTTTCTTTATTAAACGATTACTATCAAAGTGTTGACTGCAAATCCTGGAATTGGTTTTTGGAGCCCAATTAGGCCTATTAGTAGCAGCAATCCACATGTTTCTTATTTCGGGTTTATTTGGAAATCTAGAATAATAATAAATCGGGTAGATTTTTTCATTACCTTTCATTTTAACCAGTGATCTTGCTTTCCATGATTTTTTACTTATATATTTATAGTATAGTAGTAGCTATATAGCATGCAATATGTTAGCCCACAGGTTTGCACGTTGTACACCACAAGTAAAAATAACTCGATAATGCGTTTTGCCAATCTTTGTACATGTGCACTCTGTGGGATCGATAGACGCAGACGGCATACGACGTCTTCAGAGTTCAGTATATCAATACTTTCAGGATGTGGTTGAGGCTTCCACGTTACTGCAGTGCATCAGGAATGTTTGCCGAAGTACATACTGATGGTTTCAATACCATCTTGAGTAAAAAGAATGCTTCCATGATGCGCAGAGTACGTGGGAGCGTCAACGACATTAAGGTCATCAGTAAACAGCCGTGCTGCACCATTATGACGCATTATGTACATGTACACACGGCTACACATTAAGCTATACATTTCCAGTTTACACTGTAAGGAAATCCTATACATTGCGAGATCAGCTTAAACTGGAAATGTATAGCTTGATCTGTAGCCGTGAGTACAACATGTACCCAATGCGGGGCATCAGGTGAGTGCAGATATATGAATTAAACTCTTTTATTACGTTTGTTACTAAAATATCTTATGAGAAGTGTGTATTACTAATATTAATGGATCAAGGTCTGAAATAAAATATTTTTTTATAGACATTGCTTTAAAAAATCAGTTTTACCCTTATTAAAGGGTAAATTCCCCGTCAAAAAGTGGCAACACTGAATGTTCAGGTAAGAAAATAAAAATATTGCGCAAATCACTATTTTTTGAGATTTAACACAAATACAAATTAGTTTGTACATTACTGCGACTATTTGATTAGAAATAGCAGCACACACAGCGATAAAATACATAAAAAGGTGGAATACTTACGTGTGAAAGGACAATCCGGCAATCTTCATCAAACTATCACTTTTACAATGTAATACACTGCACCTAACCATTTTGCACAGTTGCACAGATGGTATTAAAGAATTGAGCACGAAACGGCACGTATTTTGTGTAAAATCTCGATGTAATTATTAATAAATAATTGGATTTCAATCTGCAATCGCCAAAAACGTCAAACTTGTTGCGCACGTCGACGGTCTTGGCCGGCACGCGATAAAGGACAGAAATATTTTTACTCTGTCTCTTTTGTATGCTAGTGACGTTAATATATTCTTCTTTTTCTAGTGTGAATGCAAGGGAAGATAACCAGCAGTCTATAGAATTCTAAGTCAATGACCGAAACTTACACGTCATCTATGATTAGTGTCATCACTGTCATCACAGTCGCAACTTTCTGTTCCGTGGTCGCAAACCTACAAGTCACCGATAGACAAGGACAGACATAGGAGCCGGCGCTGTTGTGCGAGCGAAATCGCGTTAGCCGTCGAATGTTGGCCGAATGTTTACGATTATTCAATGAATGACGTGTGCATGTGGTAGCGTTAGCAAAAAAAACATCGGGAAATAAATAAAATAATCATTATTTTTTACTTTGATTTTTTATTAAGTACTTAAAAGAAAGAAATATTGTACGTCAATAGTTTATCATAACATTGTTGTTCATAGTGAACTTAATTCCAATTAAGTTTGGTTATTAATCAATAAGGGCCGATCTGGCTTACTTAAACTTTTTAACAAAAAACATAACCGACTTCTACAAAATATAAAACACAAAAGAGTGAAAAATAAATACATACTTATAGTACACGCATAGTAAAAATTAGAAAAATTGTAAATTGTCCCGAAAAATAATTCAAGAGATCATCTTGAATTATTTTTCGGGACAATTTCCAAAATTTTCAAAAAATCAAACGTGGTTTATTCAATAATACAATTCAGGTTGTATGTTAAATTTGAATGCCTTAGTCACTCAAGGAAGGTAAATGAACTGAGAGGGTTGTATCATTATCACTCAGTAAAGTCTCATTTATTACGGTCGCGAATGCTATTTTATTTGACGATTAACTCGAATTTCGCGGGCTACTCTGCGAGTTTCAGCCTTAGCATATACGTATATATAACCTATTAAGCACGCATTCAATTAATGTTTTTTGTTTTATTAGGCTATGGGCTATGATCATTATAGCTAAAAACCTGGCTCGCCAAACTCCCTGCAAAATACAAATGTTTCTGACATGGAGTCAATTTTCGATTCACCACGTAAAGCATTCCTAAAATCAAAAGTTAGAAAAATTTCATTTCATATGAGAAAAAGAAACTTAATAAAGGAAACAAAAATTTGAAGAGAAAAAACAAAAGACTTCAGGAACGATGTAATTCACTAAAGGACACAATGATCAAACTAAAAAAAGACCTTAATGTTCCTGAAGACCAATTTCAGGAATTGTGTGCAAAAGCGGAGGCAGCCGATTTGTTTGCAAGAGTCAGAAAGCAACAGAAGCGCTGTAAAAACATAAGGATGAAATTCACCCCTACTTTAAGAAAGTTTGCGCTGACTAAATTTTTACTCTCCGGCGGGATACAAATATGTGCGAAAAGTTTTTGATGATGCCTTGCCTCACTCTCGAACACTTGGAAAATGGTATGAAAACTTAAATGAGAGATTGTTTTGAATTATATTTCGGGACAATTTCCGAAATTTTCAAAAAGCAAACGTGGTTTATTCAATCAAGGCTGATAATCAGCACTTTTCGAACGTCAAAATTTACTTTACTTATTTACAAGAGACAGTCCCCCAAAACAAGCACCCTTCGACACTTCCTAATGTTTTAGCTGGAAAGAAGAAGTGGCGGAACAAACTCCACCAACAATTTGATATTACTTTGTAAAAGAAGAAATAACCTCAAACTAAACTTCAACTACAAAGCAGTGAAACTCATACTTTGGCAAATAAATTAACACCTTTTATTAAATCAATTAAATGGAATATAATTATCTATGGAAAAAACCTTTATCTGGCCGCCAAAGAAGCAGATAGATTAGATGCACAAGAACTTATACGCCTTCAAATAAAGATAATTTATTTCGTTTTTGTCGTTTTGTTACACTTGATATTGCCGGATCTATTTTATGAAAATAATGGACTCTGACGTCACAATATTTGTCAACTATTGCCTTCAAAAGTTGTATTCTGTGGTTAAATGTAACTGGTTGATCTAAAGAATGAATTTCTAAAGCAGACAGTATATCTGAATTCAGAAAAGATTGAATTATATTTAATTTTAGACGAAATATTTGCTTCTCACAAAGAAAATGTTGAGTACTATTTTCTCTAAAAAACATTTTTATTGCTGTTTCGGACTTAAGGCATATCTTGAATAAATCGTAAGATGGATAGCACAAACCCCCCATATCCTTTAAATTAATCAATTTATGAAAACTTAGTTTTTGATTAGTAATCAACTCAGTAACACATATCTCACATTTAATTGTTTTGATTAATGCCCTAGCGACCCACCCAGCTATATATCCTATGATTTGTTCAGCACTTATTGATAGATTATTTTGATCGTTTAAAATATTTGATAATATTTCCACATTGTTTTCCGCTGTGGTGTCACTAACATGACTTTTGCTTCTTTTTGTATCTCTCACCCGAATATATGATCCACCACGCGTAACTTTGTGTTTTTTAAAAGATTCACTACCATAAATATTTGCCATAGAAAAACCTTCACCAATATTTGTCAAATCTTGAGCACTTCTGCCAACCGTTTTATTTATATTTTCGATAGCAGAGGAGCACGTAAGTAGGGGGAAATTATCTAGTGGTATACAATTTCCCGAGAGAGAAGAACGCAGCTCTAAGTGTCCTAACACTTTTCTATAAATTCCCTGGAATTGACGGACATTTGGGTTATTATTATATCCACCCTGCCGGCGAATTATCCCGAAAAATAATTCAAGATGGTCTTGACTAAGCCTGTACATTGAAATATATTTTAGTAAGCCAGTTTCAACTAATGTTGAGTATAAGTATTTTAGGCTCTCCATACATATTAAAAATCCAATAAAACCAGTTTTACACGCAGATTGAGTTACATTTTTTTTTTGTAATGTTCATTGTAACTCTACGTCTTGTTATTCTTCTATTTTTATTTAGGAATTTTAATGAACAGATGTACTCTTTCATTTCATTTAGAAATTCAAAAACCTTTTCTTTATTTTCTGCACAAAGTGGTTTCTTATAACCAAATCGTTCACGTTTTCGTGAATTCATAACATCGAATAGATGGTTAAATTTTTCAATAAATTGAACTGTAGCTTCAGTGTTTAGAAACCGTTTTGAGGAAAGTAATTGCTCACACAGTCTTAATGCGTCTGCTACGCTTCGACTGAGAAGCTGGGTAGCGAGCTTTACTTTCATAATTTGATTACGGAAGTCGATATGTTTAGGTGTTAATTTATTTGCAAAAGTAAGAGTTTCACTGCTTTGTAGTTTTAATAAATTTACTAGAAATTGCCACTTTACTTCCCGATTCTCACTGTCAAAAAACATTCTTTTGGACTCAAATGTGTTCCTAACAAGTTTTACCATGTGACATGGATCCAAAAATACAGCAACGTCGATGTTACATGATGGGTGTTTAAAGGTTGTTTTTAAGCTTTCAACGTTATTAAGATTGCAACCTAATAAATTAGCGGCATTAACATTAGACGGGCAGCCGTCAAACGTTAAGGCAACTACATTAATGCCTACCTCCCAGCATTTTGTCAAACACATTTTTATTAAAGTTGACTTAGTCTCAGCTGTGAGTCCGTCAACAAAAAAATATCCAACAGGTAGCTTCCAATTTTCATCTAGACAGACAAGCATCATCACAAATGCTTGTGAAGCAACCCTGTCGACGTCTAAACATCCAGTTCCATAATTCACTAAACCTAAAGTTTTTTTCCCGTTCCAAACAGTTTGTTGTCGAATAGCCATTTCATCAACGACTAACGTGCAATAAATATTTTTTTCGGTGCCGGATTTTTTTATTTTTAAGGACCTCGAAGGCTTCAGCTGTAAATCCTGGCTCTGCATTTAAGTTTTCGTACCATTTTCCAAGTGTTCGAGGGTGAGGCAAGGCGTCATCAAACATTTTTCGCACGTATTTGTATCCGCTCGGAGAGTAAAAATTTAAAGACAGCGCAAACTTTCTTAAAGTAGGGGTGAATTTCATCCTTATGTTTTTACTGCGCTTCTGTTGCTTTCTCATTCTTGCAAACAAATCGGCTGCTTCCGCTTTTACGCACAATTCCTGAAATTGGTCTTCAGGAACATTGAGGTCTTTTTTTAGTTTGATCATTGTGTCCTTTATTGATTTACATCGTTCCTGAAGTCTTTTGTTTTTTCTTTTCAAATTTTTATTTTCTTTCATAAGTTTCTTTTTCTCTAATGTAATTTTTCTAACTTTTGATTTTAGGAACGCTTTACGTGGCGAATCGAAAATTGACTCCATGTCAGAAACATTTATATTTTGCAGGGAGTTTGGCGAGCCGGGTTTTGAGCTATAATGATCATAGCTCATAGCCTCCTAAAACAAAAAAAACATTAATTGAATGCGTGCTTAGTAGGTTATATATACTTATATGCTAAGGCTGAAACTCGCAGAGTAGCCCGCGAAAATCAAGTTAATCGTCAAATAAAATAGGGTTCGCGACCGTAATAAATGTGACTTTGCTGAGTGATAATGATTCAAATCACCAATACAACCCTCTCAGTTCATTTACCTTCCTTGAGAGACTAAGGCATTCAAATTTAACATACAAGCTGACACTGACTGACAAATTGCAAAAAACCGTTAGAAACCTTAAGGTCAATGTAGCCCGCGAAACTCAAATTTCCATACACTTACTAACATAATTAAACTCACAGTACCTGAAAGTAGGGTACAGCTTCTGCTGATATCCTTTTTAACCCTTTGCTGGTTGTGTATATATCTTCTAATTTAAAATGTGTTGAGCATAATCGACTATGTACTGTAGGTGTCCAATAAGGTTCCTGCCTTTGTTTTCGGACAACAACAATCCACTTTTGTCTTCTTAATTCATCTTTAGGAAACCTGAATAATAAAGATGCATTTAATAAATAAATAATTTGATGACATGTGCAGTTTGAGAGTTACGAGAAATCTTTGAAATAATAACCATTTGCTTTGCCATAGTCGGGTAATAATAAAAGATAGTGAACAATCACTAGAAACTAGGTACAACAAACTAACTTTTTTTTTTTTTTCTAGCCTACTCTTTCCCACTCCTGGGCAAAGGCCTCCCTCCACTCCTTCCATTTCTCTTGAACCCGTGAGAAATGAAAAATCTCTAACTAACTTATTAGGCACAACACCGGGAGAGCTGGAAAGAAATGGGGGAGGCCTTTGCCCAGCAGTGGGACACAATAGGCTAATTAAAAAAAAAAAAAAAACTTATTAGGCCTCGGAAAATATTTAAAAAAAAAAGTATTGCGTAATACATAACTATAATCAATCTAACCGACTTGAAATTAAATAACCACGGTTGTAATAAAATAAAAAATAACACAAAGAACTTTTAATGTTATTTGTGTTGCTAACCTTACGCAACCTCGGTCTATACTCGTCGCTTACTTTACTCGCAACTTGTGCATTAGTGCGTATCGTGTCTCTCACGTATGTTTGTAATATCTATCCCGCTCTCACAAAAATGGCGAAGCAAACATGAAAATGACAAATGAAATGACAAGAATGAAGAATATTTTTCTTGTCATTTTCAACAAATTAATATTTTTGGCTGTACTTACGAGTGGTAAGTAATCCCGTGTACCTTATTTTTCTTCCTTGAATTATTAAAACAATCTTTAGCTGCACAAGATGTCATTTTGATGCGTATTTATTACAAAAAACTGAAATGAATGAGGTGTGTGTGAACGACGATGTACCGTTTGCGACTGCGTGCCCGCTACGTGCAATCCCTTGGTTGAGTAGGACCATGTGCTGTGACTTAGTACCGTATCTTGAAAAATATCATTGTATTATGTACATGTTCACTACAGCTCACTCAGTGAAATAAATAAAATATGTGGTTTAGAATAGCGAAATACCACATTTGTTGGGGAAATTTATGGGTAAAGCTGTAGACGTTACAAAATCCAAACAATTGATCCAAACTGTTGAACAATGGCTCCAAGAGTTCAGCTCTGAAATGTGTACACCACGACGAGAGATCGATTATAATATTAATGTAATCATGACCCTCGCCCGGGCAGCTCATCCTATTCAGGGTTTTTGTCAGCTGCTCCTCTGACAGGGTCATTGATTGATGCTTTATGTACCGAAACACAATGTCGGCTAAATTCTTTTCGGTTACTACTTGATAGGCTCTCATCTCAGGCGTCATTTTCCCATAACACCGGGCATCTACCTCTTTAAACTCCCGTTCTTTGGGAACGGCCACCATCACTCTCCAGTTGGTAGGTATCACTCCTGAGTTGATAAGAAGGATGATCTCCTTACAATTAAAGACTTCGGTGGTCAGGTAGTGCATAACCACGCTCTTCGTGGTGGGAGGAGGTCCAGATGGGAATCTTCCGTGCATAGTTCGGAACGCCTTCGAGTCGTACTCGTATATCCACTCAGGTAGAGACGGGATTATGGCCTTATCGGAAATTATGTCTATGGTATCAACATGAAAGTTGAACTCAAAATTTTTGTGAAGTGAGATGCCTGCGAAGTCGGCCGGGTTCCACTTGTATGTCGCCGTTTCGCCCCACTCATTGGCGTTATAACACATTACGATGTATTGAGGGGTGGATGGTGCCAACTGGAGATTCGGCCACTTCTTGTGGGTTTTATAATAGTACTGTCGGCAGAACTCCTTTTTGAACATATTATCTATACCGAGAGCGGCAGTCCTCAAGTCTCTCTTCAGTACAGTGCCCTTTCTAAACCAGGACGCAGTACTAGCGTCCATGTCTACTATTGGGTGCCCCATGGTTTTCCAAAGACCTGCCAACTCTAAACGAAGCATAGCGTGAGTGGGGCTGGTGATGACCGCTGTCTCCGCTCTGAAAAACTCCGTGTTTTTTAACTGCGGGTCCAGGTCTGCTGTGATGGTAGTAAGAAATTCGGGAGCCTGCTCCAGATCTCGCAGGATGGATCCAATGGTCAAAGACGGCCACATCTTCAAAAGGGTGTATGTCTTCTGTTGATGGTTGACGATTAGAGACATCAGCCGCTTCATACAGGCTCTGTATTCGGCAAATAAATAATGTCCCGGATATTTCCTGTTATGTATCCATGAATAACTGTCGCAGGAGAACCAAGCGGCGCACATATCCGAGAAGCACAGGAGCATCGTATACGGAACAAGAAAGCAAGTTCTGTCAGAAACCTTAACAAGGCAGATCTCCGCCTCAAAGATGATAGAAATCTTCCCAACAATAACCTCTTGCCTGGGATGCACTGACTGGGCTACACGGTTCACAGTGTCAGCCCACGTGATGGCTAGTTTAGAATACACTGTGTTCAGGGGAAACGTAGATGATGTCAGAGAAGAAGGAGGAGTTTTGTAATAGTGTTTATAAGATGCAGTAGTGGCCAGCCCTGCTACGACGGCGGCTCTCTGATGTAGCTCCAGGGCGTCCCTCTTTACATTGATCCACTTCTCCAAATCAGAACAACACCATGAAAGAAATCCCTGAGACGGTAAGATGAATAAGCCTTCCAGGTCGTCTAAAAGCCTACGGTGATGGGGGCGGAGAGCGTGAACATTATTCTGGTGCTTCAGGACATAGGATATCTCTGTTGTGGTGATGGCCGAAGCTAAATGCCGTTCTCTTCTATACACTGGTGTTTTGTGTGGTGCCGTTTCTTCTACTCCAGGGAGGTCGTGGCCCAGGTCCATCTTGGCACTTGGACCTACTGTAACTCCCTCGGTAGTAGTGATGGTAGTAGTGATGTATAAGTAGAGAGTAATGTGTAAGAGGTAAGTTTATGAGGTAACGACTATAGGATATTCTCCTACAGTACGTCGTAGAGTAAGCCAAACCCCAGCTTGTAAGTGACCACGAATGGTTTTAAAAACACTTACAAGTGAAGAATGGATGCCAATTACCATTCGGTAAAGGAATGTGTGTGGGGGTGTAGAATAATATGTATGAAGATGTGTTGAGTAGTTTTCAAGAAGAGTGTTGAGTAGTTGTGAGTAGTTTTTAGGAAGAGTGCTAAAGAGGAAAAATAAATAAATTAGTATTAGTTATAAGAAAGAGTCTAAGCCAAATAAGAGTCCAAAAGAAAATAAACTTAGATAGTTTGTTTTAGAATTTTGAAAAGAGGGAAAGCTTTGAATTTACGTTGGGCGCCAAACTGTAACAAATCTACAGAATTTAAAAGAAATAAGAGGGTTTCAAGTAGACTTGAACATTATAATATTGAGGGGAAAGTAAAAAATACAAAAGTAGTTATAAAAAAGGGCACACTCTCAGAAGGGAGGAGGGAGGAGGTTTTAAAGAACTTTACGGTTGTGGTTATCCTTGGCTTTATGGTTCCACGGCAGTGCAGGTCACTCTGGTTGTGATTAAGATGGTCCTCTTTAGTGTCAGCGTCACCTTGAGTAGGAGGACCAGCAGCAGTATCAGCGTCACCTTGAGTAGGAGGACCAGCAGCAGTATCAGCGTCACCTTGAGTAGGAGGACCAGCAGCAACAATGAACCAGTGTAGAACTTAAAGTATTGGAGATGTTTCCTTGATCAGATTCAGATTAGAAGTCCCCCGTGTGAAATCATTTCAGCTTTTATAGATCCACAGCTTGTCATTTTCAGTTCATTTTTCAGAATTTAAAATAGTGACTTCTTCGTCTTAGAAATGCAACTTGCCAGTATTCAGAACAGCCAGCAATATTCAATCCCAAAACCTTTTCGTAGAATTCTGAGAGCGTGTTAATGAATTATAGTAAGTTATAAAATACAATATCTGAGCAATGTAAGTTATAAAATATAATATTTAAGCTAACATATTGATAAAAAGAATTTAAATTACATAAATCAAAAGTAACCTTCATAGACTAAGCCAGTAAGAAACTATGAGAGAAAATTTAAAAGAAAAAAGTATTGACAGCTTGACAGCCTGACGTAAAGTGTCATAACAATGAAAAATATGAAAATTATTTATTTATTTCAGATATTTTATAAGAAAACGAATCGTTTTAGAACGATTCGCGGAATAGTAATGCAAAAACCAATAAAACGTATGATAGATGCGAAGTGTAAGTAGGTATAAATAAAGTGTAAATAAGTATGTATTATGTACATGTTCACTACAGCTCACTCAGTGAAATAAATAAAATATGTGGTTTAGAATAGCGAAATACCACAATATAACGTCGTTGATTCCTGGCTGCAGATTTATTTTCCATAGCAATGTTACCAAGTTTTTCGCTTGGGAAGTATGCACATTTGACCAAGTATTCTCTGGGGGAAGGCTTGTATAGAGATAGGCAAAGAACTTTCTCATCTAACGTAAAACGTCTTCCTGCAGGTTTCTTTGCAAACTGCTTGATCTGCATTGCGAAAAATGTTTGAGCTGCTTGTGTCATTTTTTCTTTCACCATTTGATAAGCCGAAGATTTCATAACATTTTCTGCCATCATCATTTGCATTCTCAGCTTTTTCTTTGTGTTTCGAGCTTTGCGCAATTTTACTATTACTTCCGTAATTATGTCTTTAAGCTGAAAGACATCTTAAAATAACCTGAAAACTTTAAAACAAAAAATTAATTAATTAGGTATTATTTAAAATATTCAAAATATATATTATTTTGAAAATCACTAATTAGCTAGGGAGCTGGCAAGCAAAAAACTTTGTGTTTTGGAGCGCAGAGTAGTGTTTCGAACATGATCTGTTAATTTTTGGCATTGGCAAACCTTGAGTTTGGACTTTTGGATGTTAGTCAAAGACCAAGTTTGTGCACCGTAGGTGAAGATGAAACATAATAACCCTCCTTTTGGGCTTCGCCGCAGTCGGGTACAAAACAAACAAACATCCGAATTGAGAACCTCTGTTAACTGGCAACATAAGAAATTAAAAAGTTAAAATATCATAGATAATCTATGGTTCCCTTCGCCTCCATCTCTAACGGAGAAAAGTTCTAAACAATTTTCCTTGTGCTTAAATATTATAAAATCTGTATTAGCATTAATAGTTTGGTAATAAATCAATATATTAAAACCATCTCCACGTCTCCTTATTTTTAAAAAACAATAGGTTATGGGCCCAGACTCGCCTATTATTGGAGATTAACGTGGATGCAGATGGGTCTAGATTTTCTAGAATAAATCTCGGAACGACTATGGCCCGGTTCCAACTCACGTTCAATTTCCGTCCACTTGGGATTGCATGTGAACGTAATAAATAAATCCGGAGTTCCATAATTTCGCACGTACGTGGTAGCGTCTTGAGCGTATTCGTGCATGTGGCGTGGGCTTCCGATATAAGATGATGGGAGAATCGTCAGACGTCCAATATTCTGAACATCACCATCTGAATTAATAGCATCACGCAATTTTATATAGTCCTCAGATCGTAGCTTTGCCTGATTGAATCGGATGAACGCTAAACGTTCGGTCTCGACTTTGACATACATGTTGACAGCGAATTGCTGGAATAGCCGACGGCACTTCAGAATGACATTCTCCTCATGTGTACGAATCATCATACGATAGGCATAGTAATTCATTTCGCTTAGAGTTTTATTCGTTGATACGCCTGAAAATGCAAAATTAAATTAATTGTTAATGGAAACCAATAATAGCAATAGGAAACCAATAATGGTTTTTGCTGTCGTAGAATCCCGTACATATTGATAACAATGTCATCATGTCATGTCAATGTCAGTATCCGTGCCTTCAACACAACCCCATAAATTTTCTAATATGAGTGCCATCCGTACCTGAAACTTCCAGGAATGATAATTCACCACTCCTTCCAGCTTGTCCACAAAGCTGCCACCGCCGCCGTAGGGTAACATTGTCCCCGGCGTTCCAAAAGTATGGTCAGCTGCACTGCCAGCATGACTCCTGCCGTCGCCGCCACGTTGGTCTCGATCCGTCATTAATAATATAATACGGATGATTCCAATGAACAATCAGCCCTGTGCCTTGTATTGGCACCACACTATAACTTAGTACACCATTCACTTTTCGTTTTTATTTGTGTCAACGTGTCTCCCTTTGTTTGCTAGGCACATAACCTGTTAGAAAGCAGCTGTTCAGATGACGCTTACAGATGGAAGCTAATAGTGTGTGCAGGCTACAGGGCAGATGATTAAAACGTTTTTTAATAACTTCAACGAAATTATTTATTAAAATAACTGTTAAGTTAGGATGCAAATAATTACTATAAAATAGAAAATTAATTAAATACATGAGCGATAGCGACGACGCAGCAAAGACAAAAAAAAAGGATAAGGAAGTAAGTGTTGCCACAGTAAAGCTTACAATAGATTAAAAAACTTTTACAGTTGTGTCAATGCCGGAGCATATACAAAGTTTGGGTTGTTCTTTTCCAAGTTTTACAATTTCTCAATGTGTGACCATTTTGCTATCCCTAGAATAAAATAAATTAAGTCAGTAATAAATAAGTAAAACACAACAATTCATTTTTCATGAATCATGAATCACACATACCAACCAAGACCAAGATGTCTTGGTCTTTGATAAACTACTAGTGAAAAAAAACAGCTGTTCTAAATGTTTTGTTGGATCCAAGTTCAATGTTGCATGCAACAGCTGATTTGACAGAAAGTCCCTTTACTGTAAGACATCAGTCCTTTTATATTTTTTCACAGTTGAGGTGAAAAGTTATATAACACGAGACTAAAGTCTTTTATTTCTCATGTACTTATGTCTTTGTTTCCCTCTCAACATTCAGGATTCTAAGTTAAAATCAGCCGCTGAACTCGTGATTGACAAATAGAATCCTTTGGTAGCTCAGGGATCAAATTCGGCACTTGTAACAAACTTCGCTCTTTTGTTGATAAATAACAAATGATGTTTACCTGTTTTTTTCTGGTTGTTTATTAGTATATCTTCTGTAAATTCAATATCATGTTTCATGAAATTATTTCTGAAGCATTTTAACAGATGTGGTGGGTCTAAAACAGTGACGATTTCATGTCCCTCATAGTCGAAGTAAGGTTGTTCAGTTGGTGAACCCAACTTGTTTAACGCACGTTAATTGACGCCATCACAGTCACAGACAGTCCCGATCACTTCTAGACCAGCCTCAAAACAAGCGCCCAGTACCTGTAAAATAACATTTTAATTTTATACTATATAAAGCTTATTTATATATTGCTGCTGTGACATTATTTTTTGACAATACCATTTTTAGTTCTACTACTTGGAATATAAATATTTTCAAATTCAAGATTATTTATTATTCCAGAAAAGTACATTTCAAATAGTTGTTACTAGCCCCGGACTAGTCGATTCTAGCACCTGTATTTTGGGGCCTGGATCTTCCTATAATGCTTCTGTTAGAAATGTGCATTATTGTAACGTGATTAAGGATCTGAAAATTTTTATCTATGAAGTTACATTATTTATTTTATTTTTATTAAGTATCGATAGTAGATATATTTCAAGAGTCATAGCCAAGAACACTGTATTGGTCTGGAATAAGTAATAAATAAATAAACAAAACCTACCTCTTTTATAAGGGCCAACAGTCTGTCAGCTGTAACATTAGACCCTGAAAAATAAAAGGCTGCTTCCATTTTTTTCGAACTCCAATTGCCATAAAAGTCAAGGCTTTGCAAGCTATTTCCGAGGTTCGTCCAGGACCCCCCCCCCCCCCCCGTCCCGTCTTGTATTCCAAAATATGTTTTTCCATACTCATTTCGTCAAAAGCCAATTTGCATAAATTATCTTGAACAGTCCTTTTTTTGCGTAATGTCTTTTATTGTGTTTATTATTTGGCTGTTTTTGCCACACTCCAGTGGAATTTTGTTTAAAAGTGCCTTTAATGAGCTGATGCTAGGCAAGCAAAATAGTCTCCTTAGTAGGCGGTAACATGAGTTGGACCTTTTATATAAGCTCAAAGCTAAAACTTTCATCTTCTCATGTAATGACCACCTTCACCCTGATAATTTCCTCGAGGTGTTTTTTAGTTGGCTTTGCAGCAGTAAATAAAAGGGACTCGTCATTTGTCTCTGCATAATTTCATTTACTGCCTCATTGGAATGCGTCTAAAATATTCCTTTTTCATTTCTTCGTACTCTTAAGCTTTCTGCGTAATCTTAGAATTTCTGACAAGTTTTTCCTGCATCTTTTGTACATTTTTTGCTTTCTAGGTGTTAATTCAGCTAATGACTTTCCACCTATTTCTTCAATTATACCTTTGCGTGGTGCTTGAAAAAAAAGGTAACATTGTTTTAATGTGTATAGTCTATTTCACCCCCTTTGGGATGGAATTTCCAAAAATCCAACAACGTCATTTACAATAACACCCCTACATAGGGAAAGGTGTACAAAACGATCCCTCTCCCTCCCTCGAAGGGAAGATGTATGCTGTAGCCAAAATATTGAAGTTATCTGTAATATAAAAGTAGTTTTGGTTAATTTATTTATCTGGTTTCGTAATGGCGTACCCTTTTTTTTTTTATTTATGTGTCTTTTTTAAGTTATTTAATGTTTCTCAGAAGTTTACTAAAGGATCATTTTGAACACATAGGTGTCCAAAATGATCCCAAGGGGCGGGATAAAATGATCCCAGGGATCATTTTACACATACTAAAATACTTATGTTGTATTAAAAATCATTTTTATTTTTAGAATATTTATTACCAAAAATAACAAAAACAGTCTTCTTAATAACAATTAAATCCCAAATCAGTCCGAGATCAATATTATCTTAGTATTAATCAACAGTCTGCTATATTATCAACATTCAACAGTCTTATATGGCAATTCTTTTAAAAATAATAAGTATAACATAATACAAAGTCTTCTAATATAATTTTTGAGATCAAGTTTTTGTAGAATCAACACAGTTTTTTAACAGTTTTCCATTTTTAACATAAAAATGCTTAATTAAAACTCTAATTGCTTCTTTGTGTTACTGCAACGATTAGCAATGCAAAAATCGCAAGTGAAATCATCAGAATCGTCACTTTCGATCCCTGCACATGCTTCATGACCCCATTTTAAACAGCGTACGCATCGTACCCAACCTTCTCCCATATAATCCCTCGAAAAAGGCTCAGTGCAGAACATACACTCTGTGTCATCTTCATCTGCAGAAGATTCTGATTGATTCTTCTTTTGTTTCTTTTTACCTTTCCCAACTCTTTGGTGTTTATCCTCTCCTTTATTAACTCCTTGTGTTTTGTTTTTTCCTTTTCCAACTCCTTTTCCTTTGGTTTTCTTGTCTGATACATATTTTTTAGCTTTATTTTCTTTTCGTGTAGTTTGTTTTTCTTCTTTGAGTATTTTCTTTTTCATTTCTTCTTCTAAATAATTTTTATATGGTGTACTAGTTAATATTGATGTATCGACTTTCTTTCGTTGTATATTACTTCTTTTTCCATCTATTTTTGGCAACGGTTGGATGTCACGCGGTGCAAAAACTCCGAAAGATGTGGAAGGTAAATCAATTAGGGAAACTGACGAGGAGGTTGTATTTATTGGCTCATGTGATATTATCGGTGTTGTAAAAGGAAAAACTTCTTGGGATTGCATAGTTATTGTAGATGGTATCAGGTTTGAAAGCAAACCAGAGTCCTGATCAGAAGGAGGCTTGTACGATAGTGGTGGTGTAACATCATTGTGTACTTGTTCAGAGGTTGGTGTCGCTCGTTCATTTGGAGGCATAGCTGGAGACTCATCTGTTTCCATATGAATAAGCTCTTGTGAATAGGACATTGGTCCCACATTTATAGATTCCTGTATGGTGGCACTAACCTGCATAGTTTCAACGGGTTCTGTCTGTAGTAATATAGAAACTGATTCAGTGGAGTCTTCATCCTGATAGTCCACTGGCATGTCAGTCGTTTCAGCTGCAATATAGTCAAAATCGGAGAAAATATCTTGGTTTAAAGGATATATCCCGCATTTCGAAAATCCATTAATAGCATTTAATGGTACTGCTGACTTTAGGTAAGCTTCTGCGAAAATTCTTGCAATTTGAAAGACTGTTACCACTCTACCAGGGTTGTTATTCATCCATTTTTCTAGAGCTTGGTTATGATAGACGCTCAGAGGGTACATTACTCCAACGTCTAGTGGTTGGAGTTTGTGGGTGCAATGTGGTGGCAGGCACAAAATAAGGACGTGATTTTCTCGTGCTTTTAACACCACATTCAAATTTTTCGTATGTGACAGATGTCCATCTAAAATCAGAAGGGCTGGGTCATCTACTGACGGTTTTGAGTGTGCTAAAAAATGATCAAACCATTGATCAAATACTTCCAACTTCATCCAGCCCGTACCATTGCATGCATAAACAGAACCTGGCGGGGCACCGTCCATAAGTTCGATCTTCATTCGAATTCTGCGAAATATAAACATCGGCGGTATAAAACTTCCAGAAGCAGAGCAACATATAACTGCTGTGGTCGTGTCACCTCGTTCGGCCGAAGTAACCCTTGCCACCTGTTTACGACCAGTTTGAGCGAACACTTTTGTGTTTTTAGTCGGAACAGTACATAGACTGGTCTCGTCAACATTAAATATTCTATGCGGCGGAATAAAATGTTTCTCCTGAATATCCTTTAAAATAGTAAAAAAAATATCAACGACAGGTTTATTAAAAGCGCGTGCTCGAGCTGCTGATGTTGATTCAGGAGTACGCAGGGTTATATCAGGATTTCGTTTCCGAAACCCTTTCAGCCAATCTACACCCGCTTTTTCTTTCTGGGCTGAAAAAGTGTGCCGGATATTGTTTTTCACAGCCAATTGGTAAGCCAAAGAAAGAATATCTTGCTTTGTAAGACCATACATCCTTGATTCCATATCTTTTATGTGCTGGACGAGTTCTCTTTCTTGGTCGGGCGTGAAGACTGTTTGTTTACTACCCAACAACTTAACTGCACCAACAGCAAACTTATTTTTGCCTTTGATTCTTCTTTTTAATGTCATTACTGGAACAGAAAACTGTTTACTGGCCGTTTTAAAGGGCATTCCCTCTTTCACAGCGTCTAGTGCCTTCAGCATGACATCCTCACTCCAGTTTTGGCGAGTTGTTTTCCGAATGTAACCACGCGGCATGATCTGCAATAAAAAAAAGTAGTGGGTAAAATGATCCCTGGGCTCATTTTATACACAATGAAAGGGATCGTTTGACCCCAAGTGCAATATTTGCACACATCGCTCAAAAACTAACCTAAAACATCGCTTTATGAATAACAAAATATACTTAAAAACGTTATCAAACGTATCTAGAAACCATGAGTAAGACCGTCATTTAAAAATAGTTAGTAAAAAGGAAATAATCTTACACTGAAAAGTTACTTACCGTAGATAAAAAGCACCGATTTTATATTTTTGATCATGGAACAACGCACTGCACTCACACCGCCATGACACTTCACTGGGCGACTGATCGGGTGTCGGGAGGGACATTTACAAGTAAATCCGATAGATGGTGCTAGTAGTTCATTGAGAACTGCGGGGAATCATTTTACCTCGAGGGATCATGTACACCTTTCCCCAGTAAGAAAAATGTACCCTGCAAATTACAAGTCTCTATGACCAGGGGTTTCGGCTGTGCGTGGTCTCTAAGTCTTGTTATTTTATTATTTGAAGGAAAACTGCTCGAATTTCCATGAGATAGCACTATGAGACAGCCATGTTGTTGACATCCTTAGTAACTTGAACTTATACATTTTTAAGAATAGTTACCTTGCACAACTTTGGGCTTGGAGGATTGTTCGCATTGTAGGATTCTTCTATAGAACACTGAGATATACTAGCTTGAACTTCCGAGTCCAACTGAAATGAAAGCAATATTTGATATTTAAATATTATGTCCCCATTAGATCTTAGAATTAATATAGAAGTAAACATAGAAGTAATATTGTTATTTGTCCAATACTATTAAAATGATTGAATTACCTTGATTAATTTTAGAACCTTGAGGATTGCTTTCTGTCAAAGATTCTGTTTCTGCAGGGCATTGAGATGTGCTAGGTCTATCTTCTGGATTGATCTGAAATAAGTGTCATTTTGCTTAAAATAAGCATTTCATTATAAAATTATGTTACACAAAGGCCTTGCCTTACAACACAGTCTTAATGTGATGCCTTTTCAAAAATCTTTGTGTAAAATGGTATTTTAAACTCACTTGAGTGTCTTGTAAGTTCATTGGTGAATTGCTCATCTCTTCGCGTACTTGGCCTAAGATGTTTTGCGCCTCATACGAAATGGCGAACTTATTTAATCGAATTCTTTCGTTAGTGGTATATGCAGAATCGTCGAAATGTTTTGAACATAATACTTTGTTTTGCTTGTACAGCTTGTCTAATGATTGGTCGGATGACCAGTCATCATCAGGAAAACAAAACTTTGCCCAAACTTTTGCTCTGAAACAAAAAAATGTTAAGTAAATAGCAAAAAAAAGTCGTTCTCAGTGATTAGGATTAATTATTGCAAAATGTTTGCTTACTTCAGAGCTTACTCCAGTCAGACACGAAACGCAGCGACCGGGCAAGTTGTCTGCTTGCTTCGCAGCTTGCTGTAAAACAACACCCACACATTGTTTCCCTTCACCAAGTATTTTCATACCTTTATCAGACAGGTGGCCAAGACGCTTATGCCATGTAGCAACATGCACACTGGAGGCAGCATGAGCAGCTTCAAAGAGATGTCAGCAAGGAGGGGCCCGCAAGGGCCGACGCCCGTCGGGGCCGCGGTATTTTGTACTAGATTACGTGGCCTCGGCGCAAGGGCAAAGAAGGAACATGGGTTCGGTTTTTAGTCAGTAGAAGTCTGACACTCCCCTTTGCTCTGCCCAAGAGCGGGGGGGGGTCATTCGATGATTTTCCACCCACCAAAAAAAAAAAAAAGGCAGCATGAGCAATCACTGTCCTCTGCATTGACGGCAGGGGCTTGGAACATTCCAACTCGGAGACGGGCTCAACTTGCGACTTCACAACATTCAACCCATTAACCTTATTTGCAGATGAAGTAATAATAATAATAGTAATAATAATAATATAGTGCACGTATCCTTTTCAAGGAACTCTCGCGCCGTCTAGTCGACACTTCGCGCGACCAGAGGGCTGGCTCATTCTTTGGTCAAAGGATTAGCATTGCCATTCAACGTGGCAATGCTGCCAGTCTTCTGGGCACTTTCCCGGTTGTCGGCGATGCGGAGGAGTACTGTGGCGCCTAAGTGTATTATTTGGTCTTTGTATATATGTGAGTATTAACTTTTAGTTTACATTTTTAGCATCTATTGTACATAATTTAAAAACTAACATTAAATATATCATTTGCAGATAGAATCTGGTTGCCAGTGATTTCACAATTATTAAAAATCCTACACTCATCCTTAGAAAATACCACTGAATAACCCTTATTTGTCATTTGATTTACAGAAAGTAAATTACATGAGAGATTAGGAACCAAAAGAACATTATCTAGGCTAATACTAGAAGTAATAGGAACCTTACCTATAAAATTACTTTGCAAATGTTGGCCATTAGCTATAGAGACTAAGGTTTTTCTATTTTTACAAACTTGCAGAATGTTATCATTGGAACACATGTGTGACGTAGCAGCGCCTACAATAAAGCTCTCAGCACTTGATACTGTAAACGCCGTAGCCAATAGTGTGTGATCTTCACTTTTCTTATTATTCCGATGATCTCTCTTCTTTTTGTAACAACGCTTCACTGTATGGCCTTGCTTTTTGCAGTACTCGCAAGTAATAGAAGTTGTAGTCCTCTTCTTAGTATAAAAAGCCGATGTGTTCTGACTAATGCGCCTATGGTCTTCTTGTAAAAGCTTGTCCGTACGAGGTCACTTGTAAGGCTGTTTGTCAGCTGTGCTGTTTCAAGACTGGATACTAAGAAGAATTTCGGCAACTTCAGCATCTTCTATGTTTTTACCTATGTCATTTAATTGGTGTAAAAGCTTCATTACGCCTTCAATATATTCTGACATGTTGTTGTATTGTTGGTATTCCACTCGATGAAGTTGGCGAAGTAAAAGTACTTCTTCTATATAATCCTTTGTGCTCAAAACTGTCAGCCAAACGTTCTCATGCACTTTTAGGTGTTGTGCACTCACGAACATATTGATAAAGACTAGGTTGAATGCTAAGACAGATCCTAGCTAAAGCTCTACTATTGCGCGCCGGATCAGCATCCGTACCAATGACGCAGTTCCATAAATCCTCTAGGGTAAGCAGCATACGTATTGAAAATTTCCAATTTGTATAGTTATAATAATAATAATAATAAAATATGTTTATTTCTCACCACAAGCCAAAAAACACAAATAATAATTTATACACAAAAAGTAGCCAACGATTTTTGGTTGTGGATCGCTGGTGCCTGTGGTAGGTAGTAACACCTGTAATACAGGTCACCAGGTCCCCACCTGTTTAAAGTTACATATTTGATAGCATACATCTGGTATCACAGCAAATTACAATTTTTTTTGACAATTTGTGAGTTTATTAAAAAGAGACAATATTAATAGTAATGTAAGTAAAAAATATTAAAAAGTTAAGGTATGTTGAGAGGTTTCTATGAATGTAAGTTTGTGTGTGTCTGAGCGTGTGGGCGTGAGTGTGTGTGTGTGTGTGTGTGTGTGAATTGGAGAGAGTGTAAGTGAATGAGTCTGATTAGACCAATACGTTAAAGAGAGCTTCTGTAGCAGTATATGTTTGGCTTTGTAGCCAGGCCTTTAAAGCGACCTTAAAATTATGTTTGTTCAGTGAGTGCAAGGAAAGAATTTGGTTTAATTTATTATAAAGATAGGGTCCGAGGAAAACAAAGAATCTTTGACTAAAAGAAGTTTTAAGAGGAGTAGACAGGGCAACTATGCGGTTACGGCGATTTGTTTGCTGAGAATAGTTAGACATAGAATGCTGCTTAATAGCAGTGGTCAGTACAAACAATTGCCTGACCGTAAGGACTTGACAATATTCATAGAGTTTGACGGTGGGATACAGTCTTGGCTTGAAACAGCACACCTTAAGAACAGCTCTCTGCGCACGTTCAATCTGAATATAGTGGGATTTGGCTGCCCCACCCCAGGACGAGATACAATAGACCAGAATTGATTGACACAGTGCCTGATATGTCATTTTCATGACAGCAGCATCTGCTGAATTGCGTAGTTGCTTAAAAATGTAAATTAATTTGCGCACTCTATTTGATAGGTGTATTATGTACTCCCTGAATGAAAGGTTGCAGTCAATCACTATGCCAAGATACTTTATTGAAGTGACTCGTTCGATTTTACAGTGATCATGAGTGCCACTGTCGTCACTACTGCCATTGGATAGTGTCGACTGGGCAGCAACGCTTAGTGAGCTTGTAACTGACACATTAGTATTTCGAATCGAAAAGTTTACTGTTTTTGTTTTCGATATGTTTAGGGTGAGCAAGTTATTCTTAAGCCATTCACTGACTGCGTCGAATCCCTTCTGAGCAAGGCGGTATGCCTCTTCCCAGTTATCCGACGCAAATACAAGTGCCGTATCGTCCGCATAGGAAAATATTGTACCGCCTTCCAGGCTGAGGCCACACAGGTCGTTCATGTAAATTAAAAATAGAAAGAAAGAATGAAGTTAGAAATGCCTTCTAATCGTTCAATGACTGCAAGATGCGAATTGTTCGCAGAAGTAGACATAATGTGTGTTTTGAGGTTATTTTTGATAAAATGTACAGAAACTGTGATAAAATGCCTTCTGGGCCTTATTCCACCAATCTAGGCATTTACCTGCTAGGATCGCTGGTTTCTTCTGTGCTCGTAGTCTGTGCCCAGAACCTGTGGGGCAGATGAGGCGGCGTGGCTGTGCGTAGAGCATCAGGCAGATCCAAAAATAAAATCAGTTTCTTGCTAAAATGTATTGGCGTTTTATTTATCAAAATACTACACATACATTTAATGTCAAAAGGGCAGGATTCTATCAGATTAAACAATAAAATTATTAAACGACGAACAAAACACATATTCGAGAGAATAGACACGAAGACAAGATTCATCGAGTAAAAACGAACAGGAACGTCAAATCTGTCATCTGTCACCTGTCAAGTATTTGAATGTAAAGCATACAATAATATATTTTAACAGTGTAGGTACACAGCAGGTAGCAGGATAAGTGAGGAAAGTGAGAAGATAGGTGCAATCATATGGGAACCAATGGCCATGCTCACACTACTAGCGCCTTGAAAGGCTAGTATCTTATAACCTTTCCGAATTCCGATAGAGCCCCACTGACCTTTCATGTACTTAGTTGGACGGCCTGCCATCCATAATATAATATTTTACCTTGCCGTCTGCTGACAGTTGACATGCAGGCTTGCTGCAGTAAAAACTGTTAGGTAGGGCCAACTGCCATGTACAACCTGCAGTTTGTACACATAACAAAGTCTACGGACACTAGAAACATTATTGTGAAGATATACCATTTTACAAAGATTTATAAACATAACCCAACAAATATTTACTGACTCTAACCTAAAATATTTCAGGTGCCAGAAACTGGTGAACAATAAATATGTACCTACATACGTAGATAACTCGATCATACTTACCAGTCTCGAAACATTTCCGCCTCAATTGTATTAGAGGCCAATCTTCGGCTGGATGTTCATGTTTAACAAGAAGTTTGTTATATTGAGCAGAAAACTTCGAATTGGGCCAGAAACTTTCTAACTTTCTTGGCGTAAGCCATACTGATGAGACTATGACCACGTTACCACCAATCCCCTCATCCTTAGATTCTTCTTCAGCAACCACGTACATCTTAACTAGTGATGCAACGGAAGTGTCTTAACGGAAGCAGAAACAGAAACAGATGTCAAAAGTAAATCTTAGCGGATGCGGATGCGGAAGCGTTAATACTATGAAGAAAAAACACTTTTTTTTTTTTCAGATTTGTTTAATAGAATTTATATTTTGTGCTTTTAGTACTCTAAGTTAAACAGAGGTAAATTATATTTAATAAAACGTAATTTGGCCGCTTTGTGCGCGTTTACTTTCCACCACAGAAGGGGATCTTCATGGAGAGGCAGTCTCTTCTCTTTCTTGTATTCACGAAGGTGTGACTGTATCTCTAAAAATCTCTCATGCATATGCACACATACAAAACAAGTGACAAATAATTAGCATGCCATGCAACCAAACCTATACTCGACACGTGTTTCGCCCCTCCACGGGGCATCCTCAGGAGTTGTTGACTCGTCGAGCGTTCGAGCTCGAATGAGCTGGCCGCACCGCTGTCGGCCCTTTATATACCGTTTTGATGACGCTCGATACAACGTCACAAAGACATCTGTGCCGAATTACCTGCAATCATACTTAGTAGTGGTGATGGAATTAAATTTGTTTGGTCATTCAACAGTGTACACACATCAACACGGTCTAGGGATATTTTTAAAAAAGCGAATTACTATCAATGTGTTAATTATTTATATGACATGTATATATTTAAAATATGCGTTATTTAATATTCTACCATTTTTTAATAATGGTTAAGATACTGATTAAAATTTCAGGATTTTATGGAAAAAAAATGAAGCATAGACGGAAACCGTGTATGAATTAACTTTTAATTTGTGAGTAAAAACTGAAAAAAATAGAATAATCATTTAATTTGTGTTTATAAACTTTAAGTTAGTAGTCTGAGAAAGCGCCCATGATGTTCATAACACATCGGCAACGATTCGGCATGCTCAGAACAAGGTTGTCAATGTCTTGCTGCGGAATATTGTCCCATGTCCTTCTGAGGTGCGCAAAAAGTTGATCTTCTGTAGCCAAATTTTCAGGAACTTCCTTCAGAGCTCTTCTTTGCAGCATATCCCACGCATGCTCAATGGGATTTAGATCTGGCGATTGAGCAGGCCAGTCTAAGGCCCTAACATTATGTGTATGTAACCAAGCTGCTACCGTTCTCGCCGTGTGTGCCCGGGCATTGTCGTGCATGAACAGGAAATCTTGCCCCATTTGTGTTCTGTGGGGCAAGATTACGGGCCCCAGCACCTGTTGGACATATCGTTCTGCCGTCATATTGCCCCGCACCCAAACGTGATCCGTCCGTCTTCCAAGACGAATTCCTGCCCAAACCATAATTGTTCCTCCTTGGTATGGGTGAACTTCCTGAGGGTTCTGGAGACGGCTCCATCGTCCAGGAACTCGCCAAACACGCGTCCTTCGTGAATCTGGATGGAAGCCAAACCTGGATTCATCCGTGAACAGCACATTGAACCATTGCTCACGGCCCCAGTCCACGTGGTTCCGAACCCATTCTAATCGTCGTCCACGATTGCCTCTCCGTAAAGGTGGGACCCGGAGTGGTCTACGAGAGCGTAGATTGCTTTCATGCAGTCGCCTTCTTACAGTTTGGTCACTCACAAGCACTTGGTGTTCCACTCGCAGCCTTTGGACCAATTGAGTCGCCGTTGCATTTGGTTGAGCTCGCGCAGTAATTTGCAAAAATCGGTCTTGTCTGGGGGTAATGATGCGACTTGGCCCCCGGTGCCTCTCCGCTACTTCACCTGTGGCACGAT
Source organism: Diarsia mendica (assembly GCA_949316265.1). Classification (NCBI taxonomy): domain Eukaryota; kingdom Metazoa; phylum Arthropoda; class Insecta; order Lepidoptera; family Noctuidae; genus Diarsia; species Diarsia mendica. The sequence continues at coordinate 17,502,040 of OX438908.1, read as the reverse complement.
AGCGTGTCCACAATCTTGAAATTACATTTTGATGGGTCCCTATGGCCTCAGCAACATTACGCTGAACAGATCCAGCTTCCAGCATTCCCACAGCTCGTAACATCTCCGCCCTCGTCAAATGCCGGCGTTGCATGGCTACAATACCTCAATTTTAACTTTATCTTTCGTTTAAAAATGAAAAAAAACTGTAACTAAACGTAATTCGTATTGTTTTCTAAATTTCGCACAAATGAAAATTCCCTCTCCTATACATCAAGACATTTTTATGCCACCGAAACAAAAGAATTTTCAAAAATTTGAATTTGGTATTAGTCTGAGATAAATTACAAACAAATCGGTGTATTAAAGATTCCAATGCGGCCAGTACTTTTCGAGTTATTTAATTGAGTATGAAATATCCCTAGACCGTGTTGAGGTGTATATGCAGCATTATTGTTATGTTTTGATATTTCTAACTGATCCAACACACTCAACCGGAAACCCTTATCGCAAACATGCAAAATGTTGTAGGTATTGTTGTCGCTCAAAGAGTGGCTGGTGTCGATTAAATGTTTTGCGAAATGTGATTTATCTGGATGGCCATTCCTGTAAGCGGCAACATGTTCCCTGTACCTAATATCGAAACCACGGCCTGTCTGACCTACGTAGACCCCGGTGCAATCATTGCACTCTAACTTACATATGCATGACGGTGGGATTTGTGTCCTGCTTTCAGACCTGGATATATGTCTCGCGGTATTAAAACTAAATATATTTCATAGCATTTAATGTCATGGATTTCCGCAAAGTAACGCCTGATTCCATAACTTGTACGAATTTTTGAATATTCATCCAGTCTTCGGGGGATATCATCGCGATTGGATTTGCACTTAGGTACAAAACCCAAACGTGATCCGTCCGTCTTCCAAGACGAATTCCTGCCCAAACCTTTCCATCATGTAGAACGTGCTGTTCCATCTGAAATAAAAATAAATTGAAATTTTTAATTTAATCTTGTAGCCAATTTATCAATTATTCGTCTCATAGAAATTAACACAACAAATTATTTTAATTTAGGTAAATATTAATATTGTCGTCAAGTAGCTTTCTTTCTATTTGTTTGCTTTTTAAATCGGTCCAGTAATTTTAGAAATTTCGTCGTCTGTTTGTTTGTACATTAATATTTTTATTAATGAAGGCCAAAGAAACGATGGATGGGACTGTGTGAAGGATGATATGGCTAGAAAGGAGGTGACTGCTGAGATGACGAGAAATAGGGAAGTATGGAAGAAGAAGACATGTTGCGCCGACCCCAAATGAATTGGGATAAGGGCAGGAGAATGATGATGATGATGATGATGTACAAACAGATGACAGCATTAAGCACATAACATAGTTGATTCTAGAGATAAAATTATGTTACTCGAAATTATGATTTGAGTAAAATATAACGGATGATTATTATTTATTAACTTTAACCATTTACCTAGTAGGGCAATCCTGAATGACACAAAGAGGAGATTGATTAAGGCGTTCCTTTTGGATTTTTGTAAGCTCTGCCTGTGCGACCAAGGAATGACTGAAATGGGTGGCAACTTTTTTCTATTTAGTAATAAGTTGTTGGAGCCAGTCTTGAAATTCAACACCAGCTCGTATGCAAAGTTGAATCTGGTGTAATGCGCAATTAACATCCTCAAAGCCTGACAACCGCATTGCTCTAACCGTATTGGATCCACGATCACGAACCATGCAGTGAAATGTTTGGCGATCAATGCCCCATTCTTCAAGCATAGTTTGAAACTTTGTTGATATTATGGTGCCCATATGACGTTTATCCATGACTTCACATTTCAAAATTATAGTCTTTTTGCGAAAATCCTTTGAAATCCCATGTGCAGTAACACTTAACAACGAAACAGCAGAATGAAGTTCCGACCATATGTCGCTTGTAAAAGATAACTTATCCAATCCTTGAAGTAAATCTTTGGTTTTCTTTGCCAACCTATTGTACAAATGGTCGCACACATACGAAGAAAAAAATCACGGCCTCTCATCTTGTAC